>OW203898.1:1175822-2425822 GCA_934046635.1 Buathra laborator | reverse complement strand
CGCGGTTATTGAATTACGAGTAGAAAAAGTCATTTTTTTCGTCACGATACAGTAGAGAGCATATGTTTATTATTGCCGAATAAGAATAAACACCGGAGGAATTGAAAAACGAATCTAAGGTAATCCGTGGAAATATAGGGCTCGCAGTCTCGTTTAGCGGAGTCTGCTGGTACCGAAGCGTGAGCCCGGGAGAGAAGCGCGGGCAATTAAGCAAATTACCCGACCCACGCGCAACATTACGCACGCCCGCGCTCGGTGCTCGTTCGTTCGCGGCAAAGCGCAACGAATTGGATTCAAGCTATGCATTCATTCATTCATTCGTTCGTTCGTTCGTTCGTTCGTATATCCTCGCTCGCTCGCACGTAACCCATTATACACATACCGTGTGCGTATATATCTCACCGTGGAAGCGTACGGAAAGAGAAAGGAGACAGAGAAAGGGAAAAGGGTTACGAGACGAAACGAAGAGGAGAGAATAATGAAAGGACGAAGCTCGTCGTGTTATCCGGCTCTGTTATATATCCCCCTTTTCGGTATACGCGGTTCGAAAATTCTCGCTCCATCTGCGTATCACAACCCTCGCGCTTACCACTTCTCGTCTTTGTGTGTCCCACCAAACGTATAATTTCTCTCAAGCTCGTTTTTTTCTTTCTTTTTTAACATTAATGCAAGTAACGTACGCGGAATTAACGCCTGTATTATCCAACGATGTGCATTCGCGGCAAACGGTCGTCGAGTTTGGCGAAAAATTCGCGCGTGATCGACCAAAGCTTTCTCGGTTATTGACGCCGTTAAAAAAAAAAACAAAAGAATACGAAATGTGTAAATTCGAAAAAAAATTGAGTACACGCCTGGAATTATGTATCGATTGGTAAAACTATCGATCGAAAATACGAAGGAAAATTGGAAGAGAAGAAATATATATAAAGGCGTAAAAAAAAAGTATGTTCAACGCACAACGACTCTAAAACGTTCGTCAATTGAGGGACAGCTGCCGTTAGTCATGCACCCCTCATTATAATGTATTAAATGTAATTTTGCGTTCGTACACGCGCCTCTCTGTACATACGGCAATGACTGTTGGTTTGGGTTACAGCAGTTTAATGTGTAGAGTCAATTGACGTGTACTTGAAAGGAAGGTAATAGTAGAACAGTCTTACTCGCTTCTTCGACAATTACTCGGGAAACGAGGCGTGCGCGCGCGCGCGTCCGCGACACCCTTGAGAATCCCTTCGCCCGAAGGCATATTGGCCACTCTTCGCGTTCCTCGGTACATATGTAGGTTTTGCCGATGGAACAGAAGCGGCCAATGATCAGGCCAGTGTTGTTGGGACGACGATCGTTGGTTTGCGATTTCAGGCCATTGCTTGGCCGAGCATTGACTCGTCAATCATTGGTTTGTCGATTTCAGGCCAATACTTCGCACGAATATTAACTCACCAATTGTTGGTTTGCTAATTTAAAGCCCGATTTTCGCCGACTATTAACTCACCAACCGTTTTTCTCAAATTGAGGCGGTGAACGACCGTTTAAGGTGGAGTTTAAGTTTAGTATGTGAAGCACCTATTTCAACGTACGAATTTGTTTCCACTTATAAATTATTGTAAAATTGTTAATTGAGAAGTCAGAAAGTAATTAATCGATGACTCCATGAGTCATCGATATAATGGTGTCGTCATATTTTTCTACGAATTGTTATTTAATAATTGTTAACTAACTATTAATAAACATTATTTTTAGACAATAAGTTACGAAAAAAATCGATCGACCGATCGAATTGATGGTAAAATAATCGTTTTACGTGCAAAATAATTGACTGTTTTCACTTTTCATAATCACAGTCACATTTATATAACTATCAAGTTATTATGCGTTTAACTTTTTTGATACTAGACGATGACTATAAGGAAACATTTTCCACAAGATGTTAGTCGCCGAGTTAGCTAAGGCGCAAGGCAGCAGTCGCAGGACATCGCAGGTTCGAACACCAAAAAAGGCAATAAAAGTACATGAATTTTTTTAACGATTAATTAATATGTATCACCAATCCGTGAATTCGAGTATCCAATCAGAGGCACAAGCAAAATCTCGAATAAATATCGATTAACTAAAAAAGTAAATTTTTGTTTCGACTGCTAATTATCGGCTGATTCCCGCAAGCGATCTTCGGGCCAATGTCGGGCCAATCCAAGGCTTGTTCGATAATTGGGCCAAATTCGCATGCTAATGTTGGCACAATCGGCTCCGAGTATCGCCCGACCATTCACCCAAAAATTACGTAATTTCAAGTCGAAAAAAAAAAAAAAAAAATTAAAAAACCGGCACGAGTATAGGACGATTAACAAACGAATTACATTCGACAATGAGAGTCAACATCTCGTGTTGCGTGTGATGTCCCAATTGTACTTCTCCTTACCGTGCTACAGGCATTATTGTATGCGCTTGAATCTCCGAAATATATTCATCATCTGTCGATTCAACAGAAATTTTTTTGTCGGGCCGTACGACGAAGAAAAAAAAATGCATTATCTTCGATAAATGGAAAAAAACGCATATATATCGAGAACAAAATGCAACAGTGTGAAAGAATAAAGGGTTCAAGAGTTCACGACCGGACTCGTAGGCGTTTTTTGGTTTGTACCAATACGTATATATATATTTCTCCGCGCGTCCGCGCGGTATAAAAAGAATTATACTGTCTTCTCGCGTAGAGTATTGTCAAGTCTTTATACATGTGTCACGTGAATGAACGGAAGACTTTCCATACGAGTATCCTATACGCGTGTTCAAAGGCGGCTCGCGATAAAAAAAAAAGAAATAAATAAAAGCGGCGCGATATTCTTCGCGCTCGTTTTCTTCTATATAAGAAAGGGGGCCATCTCGTATGTAGAATGTCGCACGAACCGCGCGACCAGTTTACTAGCTAACTCTTGATGGATGAACCGCGGTGAGCTCGGGACAGCAGAGATTCTATGCCAGCACCTGCATACATTATAATACCCTCTTACCGTACTATAATGGCTATACATACATATATATATAGATATATGTATACATTTATGTAGAAACAGCGAGCGTAGACTCACACGTGCGTCACACTATGCATTTTTCGTCGGTGGAAAAAGAATAAAAAAAAAAAAAAAAAGAAAAAATTACGGAAATATATATAGTGAATTACAAATGTGCGCTACGTGAGCGTGACGCGGAGAACACAGATGAGTAGAAAAAATTTAAAAAAAAATTCTATACGATAGCGAGATTAATAACCTCGAGTTTCAACAGCAGCTTGAAGAATCGAAATCGTCAAGCATATACGAGACATTTTTCAAAAAAATCGTAAAAATGAAATAAAAAAAAGGTATAACGAGAGATCTTGTTTGGAAAAGAGAAAAAAAAAAAAAAAAATAACGTTAATCCGTAACGAGAGAACGAGATTGTATAAGTGACACTCGCACACGATGGCGGTCGTCTTGCGAATAACGTTTGAATGAGGACCGGCGACACATGCACCCACATCATTCATTGAAATTCAAATGATATAGCGTGTCTCTTTGCTCGCTCGCGAGAAGTTTCAACGCTGTATGGGATGCCTGTTGAACGTTCTTGTAAGCGCACATTAGTTTTTCCATCGGTGGTCGTGTGTGTCTTTGCGATGTATGTATGACCGGAGCGACATATAAAGTTCGGATAAGTAGGTACCGGTACATAGGTGTAACACTGCCTATCACAAAGCCTGTTACCCGTGTCACCATGTGCGTGATTACTCCTACACGAAACTAATACCAGAAAGGACCGCGCGAATGGCGCACGTGAACGCTTCAAAATATATACACACATAGATATATATGTATATAAAGGCGTTTGAAAGATGTACGAGTTTCGACGGCGTGGTATAGTTTGACGAAAGGGGAGAGAAAAAAAAAAGAAGAAAAAAAGACATTTATTATAATAGCGCAAAGTCGCTCGGTCCTTGGACTACGCGGCTGACACAAACCCGACAGCTCGGAAATACTATAATGCCCCCCTTTGGTTATGGTAACTGGGGTCAAAAGATAAACCTTCCGCACGGGTGCGAGAATTCCGAAGTGTCCTCGGATTTGAGATTCGGTTTTTGTCATCCGCGAGTTTCGATGAATGACAATAATGAGAAATAAAAAAAAAAAAATCCGTGTACACCAAGTGGAATTAGCGACAGAGCGAAGCTCTCTCGACGCATTTTACGCGACGAGACGCATCTAAATGGATAGCAATTATTTTCATAAGGGAGGAAAGAAGCATAACACAGAAACTCGTGTGTGCGAAATTGGACCTCGTGAACTGGTCATTCTCGTTTTTTATTGTTATTTTTTTCTGTTCTTTGCGAACGATTCTCACTCTCGATAAGGAACTGAAAAAAAAAAAATGGTAGGGTCGTTGAAATTACGAGAATGAGAATCTCTCGTGCGACTTGACCATCGGCTCGTCACATCCTGCCGTCAATCGGTGACTACACGTCGCTTCGCAAATATAAGTGGACAAAAGACTGACTTTTTTTTTCTCCTTTTTTTTCTGGTTTTTCTCACTCGTTCTCGCTCGCGATAAACTCCGGGTGTAACGAGCCATCCCGCGCAAATTCGCGCTAACGACAAATTATTGTTATCCACGGCACCTATAGTAACGCTCACTGCCCTACCACTTCGCTGTAACTTCTCGGCTCGTCACATCGCGAGAGACTTCCCGAAGAGAACTTCGGAGAGTTACTTCTCCGTGGCGCCATTGTAACGATGATAAATATAAAAAATAAAGAAAAAAAAGAGAAAAAAAAAGACAACAACGCCAAGCAGAAGGAAGAATGAAAGATAAACTAAATACGAGCGCGTCGCGAGTTAGCCTTGCAACCATTGTCTTGCTTACGAGATTACCGTAGTTTAGTATGCGAACAACCGGCAAGACGGGGGGGAAAACCGGGGTAAAGGAGATCGGGGCGTAGAGATCCACCGAGAGATCAGCGACGAGCCAATTCTTTGGTGAAAACTCGCGAGACGAGTGTTCGTTGCCTTCTGTTGCTTCTGGTTTTGTAGCTTGGGCTCAATTTTACGAGGAAAAAAAAAAAGAAAAAAAGAATCGTGGCGTAAAGGAAAAAGGACGAGACGAGCCACCGTGGAGTGAAGAGAAAGATAAGCGAGGGATATTTGTTACAAGCTGCTAGCTGCTACTACTACGGGGAAGGTAGTAGCGTCGAGAGTTATATACACCGACAACGAGCCGAGAGAGAATCGAGCCTCTCTCGCTTCTGTTGCACCTCCCGTAAAATAGCTTTCAACGGATAGGGATATAACAGTATATATACAAGCCACTTCTCTGCCTCTGCGCCTATTAGAGGCGTTTACTGCCTTATCCAATTATTGGACAAATATCTATGGCATCGGCGAGTTAACGGACGCGCACGGAGAGTGGGAGAGAGGCAAAAGGAGAAACAGTACACGATGCCATAGCTCGTTGTAACAAGTATAATGCACAGTTAATTGTTTCGTACCGCGTAAAAAGCCCGGTTTTTCGATATCAATTCTCATAAATCGCTAGACTACGACTCGGTAGCATCGTTTATATAGCCGTATACGATTGTCAAACGGTTCTAAGGTCAAATTCTTCTCTATCTATGCGAAAGATCGTTTAGACGCGCGTCACAGGTAACCTACGGGTTATGAATAAGAAAATCATTGTAACGATATCGCGCGACTTAGTTGCCGCAAAGTAGGGTGTCCGCTCGACTAGAGTAGTAGTACAGTACAACAATACTTGCGCCAATAAGAGCCGTATATTTATAATACGCAAACCGAGAGAATAAATCGACAAGGAAAAAAAAAGTGAACCAATTTTTTTTTTTTTTTTTTTTTCGACGTTACTTTTTCTGTCTCGCGAGCAATTTCTTATTTTACTGCCTGAACAAGCGAGCGGAGCCGCGCCCACGATCGCACTTGGCTTATCGAACAGCACGAAGGTTTTAGCGGGGAGGCGGGGGGGGGGGGGGGGAGATGAGGAGAAACGGGGGTTCTGTAACTCTACTTTTGCCTACCGCGTTGAGGTGTGTCTGGGAGAGCGAAAACAAAAAAAGGGGGAGGGGTGCAGAACGGAAAATAAAAAAAAAAAAAAAAAACAAATGCACCGAGAAGAAGCGAGTCAATCGCGAAATGACGGACGGACGAGTGTTTTGTTCGCATGCGCTGAAAGCACAAACGAGATAGGCGAATATACACTCGTATAAACGGCCTCGCGGAAGCTATATACTATTTAACAATTCATATATATACACATAACATATGTATAAATATATATATACGTACGTATATATAGTTATTATGATATAGACACAGGGGATAGATGTGCGCTGTATTTTCTTATCGGTTTCATAATCGCATGATGACAATGCATTAGCATGATTACATTGATAACTCGCGCAAAAGGTGCACCTAGATATGGCATATACCGGGAGGGCAAACGAGAGCCAATATATATGGCGTATATAGCCAACGGATGTCAATGCGAAGCCAGGGAGCGTGAATATTCCATGTGCATCGGCCGTTCGCACTTGTCTATGTTTTCTACACCTCTGTGTGCATCTCCGTCTATGAATTTGTATACATATAGGTATATCGTGTGTTACAAGGTATACCGACAGGACTAAGCGCACTCGCGCAAACACACACGTGGAGGGCTCTCTTACGCGCGCGAATATATATAAATACAGCCGAACGGACGAAGCCCCGGTGTAAAAGATCGCTCGGCTCACGTATATGGGAGCGAAATAGCCGGCAATTTGCAGGTTTTACGAGTTATTTCACAATGGCTGCAAAGTATAGTGCTACAGTATTATAGCAAGCGCGGGCGAACGCGAACGCTACGTAGCGTCGTCGTTGCACTTGTACTGGTAGCAACTTCCGAAGGCAACCCGCGGGAGCAGAACTACGACGACTTCGACAACGTGTGCCTCTAACGAATACGCTACGAGGCTACAAGGGTATTGTATGCACCTATATACATTTGGCCAATAGACTCGATAGATTTCTTTTTGTTTTTTTCTTCCTTCTCGTAATCGTTTGTTGAGTTAAATGTTACATTGTATCCATCGCGGATAGAAGGATCTCGTAACAATGGCAATATCGCCTGAGGAAAAAAATTATCATTGTACGAATGCTGGAGTCTCGATGTTAATTTGAGAGGTACGATAATTTCATGTTATATTTGTGGACATTTTTTTGTGGAAATTCCTTATCTCTCGGCGTTGCACTCGATAATTTAGTATTTTATTTTTAGGTTTTTCCGTTTTTTTTTTTTTTTCCATTTTATTATCCGCGCAATCACTTTCGGAACAACGTTGGATATATAGTTTGTACAAAAATGCTCCCGTGGGGTAGCGAACGAACTCACGAAACGAGTTCGTACAACCGAGAGAACAATAATAATAATAATAATAATAATGATAATAAAAAAAAGGGAACACGGTACACGAGAAGAACAAGAGAGGAGAGCAAGAATAAAGATTAAAGAGCCTGCAACAAGTACGCCCCCACGGAATGATGGATGCGATGCGGGAGACCGCGAGAAACAGTTGAAAGAAGAGCGAGTAGAGAAGGTTTCTGACTGTTTCTTCATCGTATGGCGAACTCCGCCGAGTGGGTGGAGCTTTTCATTTTCGTTCCACGGCCCTCTCGTCATATTCCTCGCAACGTCGTTTCTTTACCCTCTCGTTCCCTATATATTTCTTATACGTAGAGTCTTGTAAATACTGGTGCTCTATAAAAATTGCATGAATCGCGGGACGTTGCGCGCCGCAGCTTCACGACGAACCGAAAAGCCACGAGATTTTACCGGACGAAAAATAATAACGCGACGTGTAATAATAATATAATAGGGCAAGGAGAAGGTGAGACGAAGTCGGAGAGTCGCGAGAATTGCGGTGACTTAATGCCGCCAATCTAAATGGTAATTCAATACCACACCCTTCTCGCATAAACCGAAAAAGCTCGCGGAGGAGGAGCCTCCCTCTTCGTCGTTGATGCGCCAGCGGCGCCGGTGGCGCTCATACGAGAGAGTCCTCGAACGATCGGTAGCACACCGCGGACCGGTGTGTGCGAATGGACGGCAAAAAGCCTTAACAAGAGGCCCCTCGATCTCTTCGAGTCGAACTAATGTTCAACGGACGGGATGAGAGTGGCGCATTTCTCTCACCGCGAGTCGGTGCCGCTCGCGCATCCCTCGGATGAATCCAAGTCCACGCGGCATCGTAATTATCCCGTGCCGCGTGCGCGGCGGTGTAAAAATAATAATTAGCTACCGTTCATTGCATTAATTAAAGTTCTCCCGACACGTTTGGGAAGCGTAATTGGCCAGTTTCGTCGGCTCTATAAGTC
The DNA here is from genome assembly GCA_934046635.1 of Buathra laborator. Lineage (NCBI taxonomy): Eukaryota > Metazoa > Arthropoda > Insecta > Hymenoptera > Ichneumonidae > Buathra > Buathra laborator. Next base: position 2,417,432 of record OW203898.1, on the reverse strand, counting down.
ACCTAGCGGAGGTCCGCTGTGTGTTCTACACGTCACGAACGCGAACTCTCGCGGCAATAACGGACACCTCGACCAGGGGGATCCTATCTCGACGCGGTTGTTCATTTTTAATTATAGAAATTCATTCGTACTAATGTCCGTATGCTATATTATATCGTAATAGGCAGACATTTAGGTACTTGCCTGACGCACCTGTTTGAACTGCTCCTCGAAGCTCCAGCTGGTCTGCTGCTGATGCGAATTCGCAGCGTTGTTCTGAGCATTTTGTCCGCTAGGATCACGAACGTCGCTGCTGTTACGCGCGCTACCCTGCGACGATTCGCTCGAATGCGAACTCGCCGACGAGGTCAATGCGTTACCGACGGGTCCTCCGCCACCTCCTCCGCCGCCGCCACCACCGCCACCACCGCCGATCTGCGGATGGCTGTTGTGCGAATTGTGCTGAGGCGTGAGGAACGTCGCCGGTGGCGGAAACGAAAATGGCAAATTGAAACCACCGCTGCCCATCGCTGCCTGCAGAGCCTCGAGTCCGCTTTTGTTGCTCAGAATGTCCATGTCACTCGGCTAAATCAAACGATTTATCGATTAATTTTGTTCAAAGGTAAAATTACTATTATTAACATTTTTTTCACGAAAAGAAAAACGGTTTATGGCTTCTTACCTCCATCTTGAGTTTCGAGAAGAAGTGCGGATGATGAGCGCTCATGAGGCTGTTGAGATGAGTCAATGGTGTGGGTGTAGTTGACTGCCCTGTCGTATTGTCGGAGGAGGGATGATTGTTAGCTTGGATCGGTTGTTGTGGCAATTCTTCGCCGCTCTCCTCGTCTTGGAGATCCGGATCCGACAGATCCTCCTCCTGATGTGACTGCGAAAAAGCATTTAAAAAATTGGCAATTAGTTAATGTTCCGCGAATCGAATGTAAATATTTTGCAGAACGAGAGTTTTAAAATCAATTGAAACATTAATTCAATTGTCATTTTATTCAATTTTTAAAGAGACGCCTAACGATTTTTTACGACATTTTCCGACATTCTAATCGATTCACAGTTCGACGATAACGATATTTTCACATTAGAGAAATCGTTATTTTCCGCAGAAAACGGACTGCTGCGCCATTAGTTTTACCGGCCTTGGAATACCGTACTTTATTTGATAAGCATATGAGGATATTATACGGAAAATAGTAATAATAATTATAACAGAAACGTTTCTATACTAACGGAAACGATTGCGCAATCGCACGGTAGCAACAGTGCATTTTTTTTTACGACCAACGTCATTTCGATTTAATATCATCGACCGTTGAGCGCGAATTAAAAAAACGTTCCTTCGCTAAAACCAATTAAGTCGCTTCTCGGTTATATCGATAATCGCGGACGGAAAGGAAAAAAAGAAAATTGTATAATTTCGTCGACGAAACTGTCGTTTGAAGAGGCATCGGGAATTATAATAAATGGAAACAAATACATGTGCGCGGGGACGTAGAATTTTAAAGTAACCAGGTAATGGTGAATTCCCAAAGCGAGTTCCTTGTCGCGCGAGCAGCGTAAGCGATGTTTAATATGCAATTGTTGACCCGCGAGACTGTGCACTTTATGCGACTAAATTATTCGATAGCGGAATACACGTATAATTTTTTTTTCCTTTTTCCTTTCTATTATTGTACCACTTGCGCGTACGCCACGTATGTATTATGCGAAGGTCCCCTTGTTATCTGTATTGCTGAACGTATTATCCAGGCCGCTGATGAATATTTCTAAGTTATTTTAAGCACGTGCGACAATATTTGTCCCATCAGCGAACTCAGGTGAAAAAAAAAGGGACGATCTTTCGTACGTATACACACAGTTGAGACGAAATCCTATTCAAATACGCGGTGGGAAAGATGTTGCGTATTTACGAGATAAATTTCGATCCCGCCAAAAGAGCGCCAGCTTCAGTCTATACATATATGTATGTATATAGATAGTATTCCGAGCTATTTGATTCGACGAAACGAAATGGACTATCGAGCGGACGAATGCGTTCATCGCTTTAAATAACGGACGCGACGACATGGAGGATTGTGAAAGATAAAAAATTGAAGAAGAAAAAAGAAAAACTAATGACCGAGGGTGGGCTAAATATACACATTGTCGAATGACAAATAGACGAGAGACGGGTAGAAGAAGGATTCTCGTCGATCCTTCTGCGATGCGATGCAATGTGGATGCATCTTCTCGTTCTGCTGGAGGACGAGACGAATAAATCAATATCGAATGAGAGCTCGGAGGAGAGAGCACCGAAGTCCCGGGGTGCGTCAAGACCCGTAACGGCGTGTAACGCACCCGCGATGACCAGGTAAAAACTTGTCACTCTGAGCAAACAAGTGGGCGCGGTAAAAAAGACTTTGGGTTCTTAACTTAACCGAAACTTTTAACGCGGATGTGAAGATGATGAAAGGGAAAAAAAGGAATCACACCCACGTTTCCCGAAACCACGATATTGACCACCTGAATCTATAAGTATCGATCATTTTCGTAGTTTTTCGTCTCGCTATTTCTAACAGAAGGTAAATCCAAAAATCCATAAGTTATAATTATTGAATTCTATTAGTTGTAGTTAACAAACGTATAAGTGGATGTGGCGAAGCAAATATTTAGTTATTGTTACCGAATTTCAGGTGAGACAAATAAATATGAAATTCATTTATATTTAATTAATATTTGATTAATTAAATATTACTGGTCACAACGAATATATATTTTTTAACTAAATATTTATTTCGCCATATCGAACCATATGTTTTTTCACTACAAATAAAGTTTTTTCTCATTGTGTTTGAAATGTATAAAAAACTTTATCTCCCAGCGTTGCTTCCCGATGGGGACACTTACGCGGTAGCCGGGCTCGTGAACGAAGATTTAAGGGTCCACAATGCGAGACAATGACTAAATTTAGAGCGAACATTGCCAGTCAAGAGAGCTCCGCACAATCTCGACATAGACGGTGAAATGAGAACGTGAGACGAGTAAAAGATCGCGAAGCAAAAGGTGATAACCCGTAAGCGAGATTTATAACCGCGCGAGGTACAAGCGGACGAGTATGGGGGATCGTTTTATTGTTGGATACTTAATAGTTTTCGCGAAGCAACGTATCTCGAGTATTACAAGCGCAAAGACCCGTAGTCTTTCGCGAACGCAGCATCGAACCGTGCGTTCTATGTAAGTACTGAATATGCGTATAAGAGTCGACGCGAGGCCGGGCCTCGCTACTAAATCATCCCCTAAACGCCCTGGGCGCCTCTTTCGCTTCTCTAAATCTTCTAATTAACGCCGAGGCAAGATACGTGCGCACATCCCCGACGTCGTCTTCGTGCCTTTCTTTCGCACGTGTATATTTTGCGCGGAAAAAAAAAATATAAAAGAATTCGGTACGAAATATATGACAAATATTATTAGCAATGAGGAGTCGCGGGGATTCCGTTATAAAGTATGTCCAATCAAAAGACTCGGTATAGTCCTGCGGCGAGGACACGCGCCATGTCGTGCGAATCTTTTATTGTAAGCAATAAAGAAAAAATAAAATAACATTGTTTCGAGTGTCGTGGCTCTGTTTGCCCGAGAGCCGAGTTATATTCGTGTGATATATTAATTTTTCTTTGGTTTATTTATAACAACGTTACAAGCCGAGGGATGAGAACGTATAAACAAGTAAATTTTATAATGTAGTCGCGAAAGAATTTCACCGAGGATACGATCTCGCCGATTAATGTTCAACGGGTCGTTTATCTCGCAACGTTGTATTATCAAAAAAGACCAAAGGGACAAACATGCGAGTATTCGGTACAAGAGTCCGAGATGGAACCCCTGCCGTGTTCCCACGTGGACGTCACGACGGCTTCATCGGCTCCTCTCTCTCTTCTCCTCCTATTCTACTCTTTCTCTCCTCTTGGCGCACGCTCGCGGCGTCGATATCGAGACAGAAAATCCGTGTGTTGCGTATATCGAGTACTGTATGTATACAGATCACTTTGGTATCGTCCTGAACGATGAATTAATTCATCGCGATCTCGTGATAAACTGCGTCTCGAGAACCTTGCGCTCCGTATTCTCCTTCTCTACTCCGGGGGTCAGATCGATCGATTTAGATCGGCGGAAGATTATTCTAATACACAACATCCACGACTGATGTTGATCGGATGCGCTGTCTCCCCGCGTTTTATACGTATAATGTAGCTTTTGGCATTGATTTATCGTCGGCATAGCGCTTTGTCGTTTATTCCAACGTATATAAATTGGAACGTCTGTAATGATGTCGCGCGAAGGCCAATATATTATATATACATTATAGAGACGAACGTTGAATTAATAGGTATCTATTTATCGAGACAAAATTCGAATGTGTAAGATATAGAAGGAGGCGGGGTACGATGGACCACCGTATCATGATACTAATACAATACACATTTTTTTATTTTTTGCTTTTAGTCATTTTGAGAACATCAAGAGTCGACAAGGATTCAATTTAGATGCTGATCGCGATTAATAAATCCTTGTGAACCAATTCGGTCGATGGAATGGATCAATGGGTAAAAAAAAAACTTTTTAAAAATATTTTAATATCATTGGCGTAACAAGACGATATTTTTAAAAGAAAATCGACTCAGTAAAATGTGATATCAAATTTAATATTGAATGTAATACAGCAGAATCTTTTTTTTAGTGGACCATTTTCACTCATGTTTATTGTATCTTCTTTTCGTTGTGTAACTTACAAAATTGAGAGCTAAAAATGCGTAACAATTTTGATGATACCATTGGAAAAGGAATGTTTGCGGGATAGTCACGAATTTTCTTTCGTTGAGACAAAACTGCCGGACGATAGTGAGTGGATGGTTTGGTTCGGTCATAAAGTTATTTTATCGGGAGTACATGCCTCGGTTTCTGCTAGGCGCCGTAAGCCGCGTGCGCGCCAGATGACAGGCCGCACGCGGACGTTCTCTTCTGGCTTCTGGTGTGCACGGTGCTGCTGTCTGCTGCTGCCGCTGCGAAGAGAGGCAATAAAAGGACCGCAACATGCTTCCAGCATGCGCCTTGTATTGTCCACCGAAAATCCTCGAGTGCGTCTCGCTGACGCGCACTTCGAGAGTCTCCCATCGTCATTCCTATGGTATTATAGCGGAGCATGAAAACTCCCCGAGCGTCTGAGTACGCGAACGAGCGCCTCAACATCTTCGCGAAAGACAGTGAAAGTGATGGAACGCTCGTGGGTATATACGTTTAGCGGTTATATCTCGGTTTCGTATGATACTACATCGCGGGAGTATAAAGTTCCTGGAAAAGTCCCGGTGGCGATCTCGACTCGGATATATTTATAACTTCAGCTTCGGGGGCTGATGGGAACGCACGTTGGTGTGTAGCACCGTAGACTTGGCCCGCGGAGAAGAGAGAAAACTTGATGCCTGCCGCTACTGCTGCACCGCCAGATTTAATTAATGACCCGCCGAGTTTGATCTGCCGCGTTACGAGAAGAAGGCCGCTGGTAATACAAGCAATGCGTGTAGAAAATCCCCTAACATCATGAGACGCTCACGCGCTCTCGCGCGCGCGCGCGCCCTTCACGCAGCGTACGTCGCGATATAACCCCGGAGACTCGCACCCGTACACGGGTGTTATTTCCGTCCTCTCCATCAGACCTCTTCGTTCGCCTTTTCACCCTTCTTCTCCTTCTTCTTCTTCTTCTACTCTTTTATTGTCGGTCGGAATACATATACTGTAGTATAACTCGGGCAGCGAAGTCTCTGATCCTCTCATCGCTACCGTTGCATCTCCCGACGTTTTATTGCCGGTTTACTTCGTCGGCCCTCCCGCACGGTAGACAAATGTCCACAAAGAGCCCAAATACCGCTTGCGATCCCTGTATACTACGAAGACCGACATTGAGTCAAACTTCTGCCACCAGACTTTATAACTCACTGGTGTCGGCGAGATTATGCCGCATCGTGTTGCAAAAAAAAAAAAAATCTCATAACTCTGAGACGCGCATTCCTGCGCGATGAAGAATTCGCACTGATGTGCAAACATCGCTCATCGGTTCTCGTTCTACGATTATCTGTCGCACGAAGATTGTATCGGGGCTCCGCGACGAGGCGACGAGTTGTATTGTGAACTTGACCTATTTTCGCGCCTTTGTAGAATCGCGATGATTGATATGCGAAATACGGATCTTAACACGAAAGTCATAAATAATTATATATTATAAATATTATAATTAAAAATTTTCAAAATAATAATAACAATAATAATTATTAATTGTTAAATTTATAAGGTATCGGCAAAGTATGAATACAGTCGGCAGATCTGATGATCTGATCGATTCAATGCCATTTTTATTCGAGTCGAAGTAAAATCGAACGAATGTATTTGAATTTGGAGGAATTTTTTTTATGGACGTACGTCGTTGACGAAATTAATATCTGAGATGTTCGAGGGATGGTTGTCAGAAGTTTCGTTATAATGAAATACAAGATTCGAAATTTTGCACGAGGAGGGGGGGTGTTACAGCGCAATATTAATAGCGTGGGTGGATACGAAGCTACGTGGAAGATATTGTTAGATCTTTGGGGCTGACGAGAGCGAGTCTCTGAGAGGAAAGAGGGGGACGAGGGGGTGGCATCTCCTTTGCTAATGGGGTTTTAATGACGGCCAGCTGTCCGTCCGTCACGGACCTTTAGAAAACTACTGAGGTATATTTCTGTATCGGCTTGCATCGCTCGCAATCAGATCTTCTCCACCGCGTTTCTATCTTCTTATGCCTCTCGTTTTCTCTGTTTCGTCGGAGTACACGAGATAATCCCTACAGGGAAATATGTATAATTGTTCCAACCGACCTTACGACCCTTTTTCCCAACAATCCAATCCTTGAAGAGTCTTTACGGGTTACAAATATATACCTGAAATATTGCAAATTGCTTGCAATTTTTTTTCCTAGTAATGTATAAACAGTTTGATACACTGAGAACAACAATTGATTTAATTCACTTACATTACCATTACGAGCGATGCACAAAATATTTTGTTGATTTAACATTATTTTTTTGGTAAAAAAAAATAACGAAACAATTCATCGAAGTAACTGGTCGTTCGATCAAAACGGTATTCCTTTTTATGGACATTAGTGCGTTTTTTTTGTACCTTCAATTTTTCGGAACGATTTTTTTTATTTGCACAATTGTCGACCAATCGAATAAACAATGTGGTTTTTATATTATTAGTAAAATTCATGCGATTCCGTCGATAATATCAGTTTTATAATATATAGAACGCACCGAGAGTTGCGAGGATTTAGTGTCCGAGAATACGAAGACTATGGGTGCATAGAGACTGGGTGTGGAAGGTAACAAAATCGAGAGCGAAAAGTATTCGAAAAGGGATTAGGTTGGGTGGTCAGTCGGCGAGATAGGAGCGAGAATGAGAAGGTGAAGTTACGGCGTGATTTTATGGGCTATTAACCTACCCGACTGGATTGTGCACGACATGGAAAATCCACTCTCGAACGGCGCGGATTAGCTAATACTCCGCGACCGATGGAGGGACTTTATAATACCTCGAATGCAGCGCGAGTTCGCAACGCTTTTGCTGCCAGCTCTCTCGATTTCTCACTCAACTGAATTCGATTTTGCTGCACGGAGACACTCAAGTATTGGTGTGTCCTTGCCTGTCGGACTGCATCGCGATACAATATAATCTTTATCGAGAAACGATTTTCCCGGGTATCTACGAACGAGAGGGCCGAAGCTTGGAATTTCCATTAGAAGAGAAAATATCTTTCGTGCGGCGACCGGCATTCAGGTCGTTTGTTTATCCTGTGGTCCCTTCGGATTTCTTATCGTTTCCAATATATATAAATATAATTCAAGGATCGAGATGTCTCGTCGTTTTTTGTACGACTGCCAAAAAAACATCACGAGACCAATTCTATTCTGTGACTATAGGAAAATTCTGTTTCGCAAAATGATTTTCGTCTCGATGGAATTTAAAATCTGTGCCGTCTTTCGACGCACATTCAGCGTAACTATAACACAAAGTCTTTTAATCTTGTTTGAAGTATAAATTGCATGAATATTTATGGCATCGGAGGACAGAAACGCCGAGGTCCGTACCGGACAGACGCGTTGACGCGGATTGACACACGCGGCACGGCGACGCCAATGTATGATAGAGAAATTAAAATAGGAACAGCGGGTGAACGCGACAGGAACGCGGTGGCTAGCTAGCAGACGAAATGTCAGAACGCCCACATCCTCATCAAGCGAACGACCGGATGGTCGCACCTGATACAACAACAACTATTTATATTAATACTATGTGTCGACGAGCGCGGATGAGACCGGTGTGATATCAATCACGATCAAAATCTACCCGATTCCAGATCCTTGCTGCATGCAAACGCATGCAGCACAATTTTTTTTTATCGTTTCGATTTAAAATATTACTAACTAAGATCTAAAAAAATTAAGGTTTCGCAAAAAATAAGTTCGGTGCTATAGTTTTTTTTTTTTTTTTTTCGAAAAAATTGGTATTCTTTTTTTAACGACAATATAAATAAATAGTCATATCTTTGCTAACGAATGTAATTATGAAAAAAAAAAGATTCCGTGTTCCATAGGAATCGTCGTTATAGAATGATGAGAAACCTCAAAATACGGATAATGTAGGGGTAATTTATTTTTTTTTTTTTTAGAAAAAATTTGAAATTCTACGAAGATATTTTAGATTGCACATTTATATTTAATTTTTTGCTCTAAATACAAACCCAATAATAATTTTGATTGCACAGTGAGACAGAAATCGATAATCGCAAAAGAAAAACATTCCTCGCAAAGTTGTGAAATATAATCGCGCAGTAATGCCCACGAAGACTATAAGCGTTTAGATTTTTCATCGCTAAATGTACATTGTGTTTTTATTGTCCGGGAAATTCCACAGTCCGATTGCCCGGTATCCTTGACCAACACATTTTACTTACGACCGATATCTCTCCCCGGTCTTTGTTTCCTGTGCGGCGACTGGCGTGTCGTGTCGTCTCGTTTCTGAGACCTTGAGCAAGCAATCCGTGCTGGAAGATCGATGCCGAGGATCGAGGGAGAGGCGGAAAGGAGCCTCGAAGATCCTCTTTCGGTTCATATCCACGGCAGGACCCTAAAAGTTTCGCCATCTGTCGACCACGTGACAGGAACTTTCCGTCTTTAGCCTGCGCCCCCTCCCCCTTTATTTTTCCGTCGATACTAAATTACCGAAACTGATTTTTCTCTGATTTACTTTCACTCACCGATAGACCAGAATTTGAAGAAAGCAATAGAGTCACCGAAAACACAGGCCTGCGGTGGCCATAAACGATTTATCGTAGAAAAAAATTCGTGGAATTGACAAAACTCGGGGGTTGTTCGAGGCTCGGGGCTGAGCCTCGACGAGATTCCTATTGCGTTTCTCTTTATCGGTGACGCGCCAGCGTGGCAAGGATAGCAGAACCCGCAGTCACAACGGCTGGCTGACCGCTTCATTTTAAGTGTTTCGAGATGGGGGGAGGGGGAGGGGGGGCGTGCGCAATTTGTCCGTCTGTATCTGGCGTCTGAGAACCGGTCGAATTCTTCTGACTGATACTTAAGAAACGCTATCTCTATCTTTTCGAGAATTTCGAAGTTGGAGAATCGTTTCACGTAAAAAAAAATAAAATAAAATAAAACCTACGAAAGTGAGAGTTACACTTTTCGTATAGTCCGCTTTTCGTTATCTCGTGACTCAACGCGACGCACGAGAAATTCGACGCAATCGAGCATAATAACAATAATCGTATAATCGAGAGACGAGCGGAAGTTCGAATTCAAAGACATTGCGAATAACTGCTTGAGTAATGGAGACTCGAATCGTTTAGTATAAGTTAACACCCTTATTCTGCCGATCTTCTCGCCCGGCAGAGTTGTTTTTAAAATTAGTCTCTTTCCTGTGTTTGTCCTTTGCCCACGCGTCGCGCGTTGAAAAAAAAAAAGAATCATGTGAGACGACAGGACGTCTAGCGAAAAACGACAATCTAAGCCTCTACTGTATCATTATCGTCATTCTCACGTGGGTGGACGATGAGCACGTGCTTTGTCGCATTCAGCCTCTAAACCTCAAGAAATACTTTGTCTCTGATTAAAAACCAAAAAAAAAAAAACCCTTCGACCCACATATCTCAAGCGAAAAAAACGAGAATACAATTTACCGAAAGAGTTGAGATTATCGATAGACAAAGTATATTTTAACGCGAAAATTTGGAAGGGAATCCGGTCAGATGAGTACAGGTATACCCCCGAGATGTTTTTGTAGAAGAATAAAAGCCTGGCGTGTTCCAAGGCCGCATTGTGAGGGCAGTGAGACAACAGCGACGATGAGAAGACCCGATGATCGCGTGTCCGGGTGAGGAACAGGAGCCCCCAAGACGGTGTCTTTTCGGCTCCCTGAATGAATAATCGCCGCCGCTGGATTCATCGAACGCCGCATGTGAACCAGCCGAAGGATATCGCAGCCAAAGGATCATCACAACGGCAGAAGCCGGAGCAACAGCAACAGCAGCAGCAGAAGCAAGCATTATAATCCCCCGTGCGCTAAAATACGCCCCCACGTGACCGTTTATTTAACATTAATTTAATGATACGTCGCGAGAGCTCTAGTGGTATCCGGCGAGACTCATCTCGCGATCCGTCACGATACACTCCAAACTTTGACTACCTGACACAGCAAATCTATCCGCGGATGCGTGTATTACAAACCCGCCTTCGCTTTCCTGGAAGAGAATAACTTCTCGTAGTCTAGGCGAGACTTCTATTTCGATGTATATGCGCACGAAGAAACGCGACTTGTATCCCGAGAAATTCCGCTAATCGAGTTTTTAAATGTACATTCGAGACGTGAATATCAATCGGCGATAATCGAGATCTTGTTAATGGTATCGTCGTGAAGGGTGTTCGACGATTGGCAAAGTCAAGGGTGAAGGATCAAAACGACACGAGAAGATCCGTAGCGAAGAACGTGAAAACCAAGATGACGAGAACAACTCTTCCGAAGGCGCGCACACGAGTCGTATTCGCGACTAACGTAATAAACGCGCGTGGCGATAATATTTCGAATAATAAATATCGGGATGTAAATCCATTGGCAAAGGCGACGTCGGGCATAAATCAGGGGCCCTGCGGCGGCGGTGGCGGCTGAAGCGAGGGTCTCAAGTCTCAAGTCTCAAACGGCCCTCCTCCCCCCACCCTTCCCCTCCCACCACCACCCTCGCGATACGTCCATCCGTCTGGTACGTTCCTTGGTTCGACCTTAACAACAGCAGCAACTGCACCGGCCAAGATCGACTCTTTGCCTTACTATACATATATATATACATATACATGTATAGAGTACCCTCGTAGAGGGAATCGCGTCGTAAACTCGTCAAACTCAACTCGCGAAATAGCATTAACTACCGGGATAATACAATCGTCGTTGCTTCTCCGCCAAGTTGAACGAAGAGCGAAGATGGCATTGGGTTTGGGGTGCGAGAGGATGGCGTACGAATCTTCACAGACGGACGGAGTAATAGAGAGAATGAGAAGTCGATGCTCGGAGTAAAAGAAGGGATAGAGATGAGAGATACAGAGAGAGAAATGAACATCGCGGAGGCTCACGCGCGAGTTTCTGTATTGATGCTGGGGTAGACATTGGCGGAGCTCACCGCGCTGACAATCGCTAGTTGTGACAGCGAAACTTTAATGCCTTTTCTCACCTTCTCTACATCGCGTATTATACACCATTGCGCCTTCTTCTCGCTCGTCCCGCAGAAGTTTGCAGTAAATTCTGAGGCCGTAGCTAAATACGAGACGAGAGACACACCACAGGCTCTCTCGACTTGAATGCACGCGGACAGGCGGCGTTTCTTACGATTGTAAAGGAATTTCTTGCCAACACCCGCGTTAGCAACACTCGTCCCGTTCGTTCACTTGCGACACTGTCGCAAACTGTTATTTTTATATTTTTTTTTCTTATTATTCGTGCATTATAGATTTATTAATGTTTAGCTGGAAGGGATATTAAAGTCTGCGCAAACATTCGTCGATATATAGATATATATATATCGAGATCGAGGTCAGGCCAATCGTGACTTTCCCGTAGATTGGCCACGGAATTCAAAGTTTCGCCACCGGTGTTCGGGACAAAACTCGGAGAATGTAAGTAGTTTAGTTGAATAACGTTTGAACCGATGAATTCCTTTCGTCGGTAGGATTATTCAATTTTTTTTCTTTTTTTTTTCATATATTTTTTTTTTTTTAAGGAATAAATTAGAGGGCTTGACCCATCCCGCGGAGAAGTCTAATTAATCCAATTATATCGGCGGAGGGAGGGATGCGAAATAAGAGAAGCATCGGGAGCCCTGATTATACCCATACGAGAAAGGATTTCGGGAATTCTCGCGGTCACGCAATGCCCCGATATAATTCGTGGAAGATCTTTATACAACGCGTAAACGTTTAGATGCTTGCCGCTGTGCGCTCCTCATGCGTGTGTATGTGTGTGCGCGCGTGTCTTGTACGTATACTACTATATTTTTTTTCTTACATCTCGATTTTTCATTTTTATTCTCTCATCGTCCCAATTTTTTTTTCTGTCGCTCCCGCAGTTATGTGTATCGGCTTGGAATTTCGTTTCTCGAGGCTCTCGCCAAACTCATCTTGTTGTACGTTCTGTTTTACGTATGCGTTTCGTTCGTAAATCGAATTAAAATTCGTAATTTCATTGAAAGCATAACGCGTACGAGGGTATTTAATATTCATAAAGATCGTATTTCCCGGCCGCGAAACCGTGAGCCCGCGGTGGGGGAGTAAGGAGAGGTAAACGTCGAGGCGAGTTTAGTTTGTTGAGAGAAGATGAACGGGGCATGCAGAGAGGACTGCTGGGTGGCGTAGAGAGCGCGATAGCGCCGCGGAAGACGTATAGGTACGCGGTAAAACGGCATAGAGAAAAAAGGAGCTGAGGTGGTGGGTCGCGAAGAACGTTAGAGAGAGAGAAGCGACAGCAGCAGCAACGGAACATCGTGTGGATCGCGCGCGCGGGGGCTTATACGCTGACGACTCGACGCTAAACACGCGTGACGATTTAGACTTACAGGCGTCGTCGTGGTCGTTGGGTACTTTCTGTCGGGCACCACGTTCCATTCTGTATCTCAGTCTCTTCCGCGGAAGAGCGAGAAAATCGTGCGCGAGTATAAGCCGGAGACGCGTTACTCTGCTCTCTCTCCCGCGAGAGTTAATTGATGGTCCTGACTCCTGGCTCGTCCGAGTGGAAACGAGCACCGGCTCACTTGTCTCTCGCGCCCACACGTGCCGTGTATTATATATACCGTATGGCAAAGGAAAATTGCTAAGGACGCGTTTGACCAATTTATGATCAACGATTAATCATTCCTCCGTAGAACCCTCGGGTAGTATGATCGACGCTGACGTCACATAATTCTCATAATATCAACGTCACAACGATTACAAATATCATTTAAACCGTAATATATTCAATTTTTCCGCTCAGGGTACACGCTAAATTATTGACGTAGCGTAAATATGGATGTGTCCTATTCTACATAAATATATATATATACCGACTAAAATAAATGCATCGAGACTGAGGAGAATTCTCCAGACCCCTCCGATCCGGATTCGAGTGAATCGAATTTTCAATTAAAGTTTGACGCTCGCCGTGACACAATGGACCTTCATTACGGCGTTTTAATTTTTTTTTTTTTTTTATTGCTCCGTTCTCTGCAACGTGGGCGAGAGAGTCGTGACGCACGGACTTTGCACCTGATGTGTGACACACGCACACAGTAACAGGAACGCAGAAACACCGGAGGAGGAAGTGGAAGAAAAAAGGCGCGAAGGGATTGAAAGCAAAGACCTGATTCTCAGAGTTGACACGCGACGAATACGGTATACCGCGAGAGAGTTGGAGAGATCTAAGCGATAACTCATGTATCACGGTGTTAATGGTGGGTATATCAAAAGGGCCGAGCTGATTGAGTTGGTCTCGGCGCTCGAGCGGTACCCTTTGGTATAAAGTTCACCTCCGCGAACAACTGTGCCGTTGGCGGTCGCATTGTAATAAAAATAAAAAAAGGAAATTTCTCTCTTTCTCCTCTCAACCTTGTCGTATACACTTTGCTATAATATATTTCGCGAGAGGTCTATTCGCGCCGAGCGCAAAAGCGAACGGAACCTCGTAGGGGGGAGAGGCACGTACACGACTTTTTGGTGGAACATTGCTGAACGATAATAACCGCAGGTGTGGGTCCGTCTTTGATGCGGGAGCACACACCGGCAACGATAATCGTTTTGTTTGTGTACACAAATGGACTTTCCGCTTACTAAATGTGTTTCTTTTACAGGGTCGTAAAAAAAAAAAAAAAAATTATTCGACTTTAAAAAAATGTCTAAATTTGTTTGTCTCTTCGTCTCAAATACCAAAAAAATGATCAAGTAATCCGTGTAATAAGATCATTTTATTTGAAATAAACAAATTTTCTGTCGAATCGCCGAAAGGGCTCATTGGTGGCGTGCGTCACAAGCGCTTATCGCGTTAATAGTAATGACGAAAATTCTTATCGTAATTCGGTACGAGGCATTTAGCTATCGCACGAGGTTAGACCAAATGAATATGCATGAAGAACTTGAGTTGTGCAGGAAAGAAATTTTTTTTTTTTTTTTTTTTTTTCACTATTACCGATCGAGAAACGCCGGTTATTATCGTGTCAAAGAAAGAAAAAAAAGAAAGGTATTCAATTAATTTATCGCCAGCGATTGTCTTATGAAGACGATGGAAGGAGAGCGAAGAAACGAGATACGCGGATGAGTGGCGAAAGAAACAACGAGGGGCTTCTCACCGCAGACTTAAGGTCTGCGGGGGTGCAGCGCGGTATCAGCACGCAACCCGTAGTATCCTCCACTTTCGTAATACACTCTCTCTTCAACACGCATGTTGCGTGAATGTGGGCATATATCGTTCGCAAGAGCAGCGTCAACGGGCTTACGGTTATTCTATCAACACTGGTCGGTTACTCGTATCGTCGATCAACGATAGGGGCTGAAAGGGATCAGTCGAGCGTAATGAAATATAAGGATGTATATTAAGCGAACGAGTCAAGGGCACGTAAGGGTTTCTCACTCCGAGTTTACAGAGGATGCTATGGGAGAACTTGTAGAGACGACTCTACACACCCCGTCGTCGTGGCATCCGCCGGAAATAAAATAGTCTCTGACCACGTGCGCGACAGCCTTCCTTCTACGGTTAAACGCGGCAGCTACTCCAGCGTCTCAGGAGAGCTTAAGCTCGCAGTGGCAACGTCTCCGAGACTCGGGACGGCGAGTCGTCGTTTCTATATTCGCAGCCCCTCGCACACGTGTACACCCGCATCCTTCGACACTCGGTTTTTCCATGGATTTATCCATGGAAACTCGTAAAAAAAAAAAGAGGGCGGTCTCGTAGAGCAATAAATTTCTCTTCAATTTTTCATTAACGTGTACCGGTAATTTTATCGTGAAACTTCCGGTGAATATATCAGAGACAATGGCAAAGTCAACCACCGAAAAGAACTTTGCGTGAGTCGTCGCCGATGGATCGATGTGTTGGGATATAAAGGTAATGACCACCGCAGTAGAAAAAAAAACTCTGTATGGTAATATCAAACGCGACGGTAAGGACATTTGTACGGATTCTGTTAGTAATATGGCAAGAGAACGGTGACGGAGGACGCGAAGGGACGGAGAGGGAACCCCTTCGTTGCATATTATCCGATACCAATAATGCGACTAATTGAGTTAGAGGAGAGGGCCCCTTAAGCTGATATGCAGTCATCGTATTAGCATCGATGCATGTGGTAACGATTGCAGTTTTTCTCTCCAGCGGGGGAAGTGAAAGAAGAATACTTTTCGATGCTTTTATTTAATAATTTGCCATCGAGTTTCTCGACGATCTCGAGCAGCAGCGTGAACGAGGCATGTCAAGTAAGAAGGAAAAAAAAAAAAAAAAAAAAAAAAACCTGGAAAAATATCTAAATAAATAAAAGATGCGCAGCTGCCGCGGCTGTTGGATCGGGGGACTCGGAAGGCGAGTATTATATATTATAATATGCAGCGCAACGAAAGCACGATTATTTTCATCGGACGTGTGTAATTACATTAATTGTTGACTCGCGTCTCACGGACAAATTACCGCGAGAGCAGCCCTAAAGCATGCAAAGTAGATGTGACTATCTCTCATTTCTCTCTTGCGAGGCATGAAGGCACAAGTCGGCGAAACGATGGACACGGAAAAGGAAAAAGAAAAAAAAAATGACGAAGAAGAACGTGCGAGGATCGAGGGACTTGGTGGAGGCGCCTGTGGCTGCCGCTGTTTCTGCATCAAGCGGATCGTTTCAGTATTATACCATGTATAATACCATGTATACCGACTATCTACTTTCGCACCAACGGGAGAGTAGCAGCGCGTGCACGCGTTTTCAGTGCCAGGAGTCCACACAGCTGCGAATGTTTTTCGCAAGGTCGTTACGCGACTCCATGTGTACATTCAATCGTAAATATAAAGAAATATACAATTTCATAGTTAATGTTATTCGTTTCCGCGTAAAAAAGTCGGGGTATTTAAATAATTAAAAAAGTTAAAGCGAAAAAATTTTAAACTCGGAGCAACGAGTGTTCTGCGCGCGTATCTTGTACCAAAAAAATTGCTTTCTCGATGAAGTACAACTTCGCCCCCCCCCCCCCCTCCCGACACATACGAACCAACTGGATAATCGCGGAGTGTGAACGCGAACGGCGAGAAGACGAAGATCAGTCGCAAAGAAGAGGACACGAAGCCACAGGACTCTTTTCTCATCTCGAAAAGGCAGCTATGGGGTCAGTTGAAAGATTCGCGCGTGTGGAATTCGGCTATTAAACTCGAAGCCCCCGAACGACCTATAAAATTCGTCTGGGCCGAGCGTTGTCTGCGAGCGTGCATTAGCCGTTGCGGTTATGGGTCTCTGCGTTGTGCGCCGAGATACACACAACACGTGGTCTGAGTATAGTTACAGGTGTCGAGAAGGAGGAAAGAAAGAATGGAGAATTCGAGCCGATGAATCCGTCGTAGAAGCTTTTCAGCTTACCGTAGATTCGTCGATGAAATATATGAGCAAAAGTATTATACGTATAAATAAAAGTGGTAAAAGAAGAAGGCGGCGAGGAAGGAGGGGAGGGGGGGGGGGAGGGGGGGTAGTGTGAGTTTGCAAAATCCCCCGAAGCATATCCGTCGAGATCACGATCGCGTGCAACACACTTCGCTGTACTTGTATCCATCATGCATCCGCGATAAAGAGAAAGAGCGAGATGGATATACTGAGAGCAATGATCGTACGACAAGAAATAAACGACGAGATTCGAGAAATATTATGCACGAAGAAGAGGACGAGTTATAATGGCATTTAATCATGATGTGAGATCAAATTTGTCCGGAGACCGAGTATACGTATAAAGATGCATGTATATATATATACAAACATTGCATCTCCTCTATCGTAACATATTATTTTAACTAATATATATATAGATATATAGATATTATAGACAGTGTACAGAATAGCCAGCAGCTATAAAAAAGTTGGCTTGCAAAGTCGCATTCACGCACACGTGAACACCCTTAAAATTATATATGCAACGAGGATGATATATATATATGTGTGTAAATGTATATGTGAATATACATCGAGAGGAGGCGCGTACCTATTATAGCCAGCGTGCGGGCGCGATACATAGGGGGGGCACACACCGGTAAGTACATAGGATGAGACGTTTATATACCCCGACGCTGTCTATAACGCCGCGAAATACGAGACGCGTTTACGAGCGTGCAGGACTGGAGAAAGAGAGTCTCGGGAGAGAACGGGGCCCGAGCGAAGCGGGGATATCGGCGAGGGAGAGGCGGGTATTATAACTTCGCGGGCTCGTCGGGCAGCAAGGATCCTGGGCGCGGGAGGCGCGCAACCGGGTCGAATAGTAGGGTATATAGTAGTGTATCTACCCGTACAACTTCGAACGAAGGAGCGAGATACCGAGACGCGAGGCTGTTTCGCTCCTCGAAGAGTCCAACCTCCGAAATATCTTGTAATAACCGAGTCTCGAGACTGGACCGAAGCACGGAGAGAGATGAGCCGTCCTGCGTTTTTATTTTATTCTTCGTTGATGGGTCCGCGCAGCTCGCTCGCTCACTCGACGCGCGGCGTGCCTTCCATCACTGGAATTGAACTCTCCGCGTTCTCTACGTCGTACATGTGTAACTCTCAAACTACCCTTCCTAACCCCCGCCCTCTCCCCTCCACTTCTCCGGAGTTCCTTACCAAACATAATACGTATAGTATATTATCTTCGTGTTATTCTTCGGATCGCAATATCGCAGTGTAGAACTTTGCAATTGAGTATAACGTTGAATACATATATACATGTGTTTCGTTATATAGGTATATATAGATATGCGTATGGATAATGCGAAAACTTGGCCGTCTGGACCGCAAGAGGAAAAGAAAAAAAGGAAGGGATGTACCTATAGCATTGTATATTTGACGTGTACGCCTTTGGAGGTTAGTATTATTCCGAGAGTGAATTACACTCGCTTGGTCGTCGGGGTTACAAGAGAAGTGGGCGTTAAGTACGAATTTCTACGAGTTTCAATTATCCTTCGATTATTCGCATAGTACATGCGCGTGACTAACGATTAAATAAATATATAGCATAAATACGATGTTTTAACATCGAATGAAAATCGTCACGTGACCGATGCGTGATTAATTAAGGTGCGCATCGGCCGTTAACGATACAGTTTATAATTCAATTCTCGTGAGATCTTTTCGTGCTCAACATACGAAAATTTTCCGTGGCTGGCATCGGGTATTCACGAAGCGGAATAGCGAGAGCTCGCGTGCGTTACAATATTATTATACATAGAAATAAGTAAGTCGCGAGATAGCGGAGAGGGAAGCGAGGGGAGGGCGGGGCGGGGGGTAGCAGATGAATTTTCTACCATCGGCACGTATTCCCGCGAGGTTCGTGTAATCCCCTTCCGGGCAGTTGATGCCAGCAGCCAACTGTGTGTTGCAGACTGTGCACAACTCGCGCGCCATTAAATTAATAATTTGTGGTCGACGTGGCGCGGTCATTGTAAAATCCGATGTAATCATTATAATATGCGGGATTTTATTATCGGACCCGATGGGCGTATGCTAATTTACTGCTAATTGTATTCCACGGCGACAATGATGTCTCTGTAGCGAAGTAATCACCGTTCCGGCCGCGCTTCTCGACTTACACGTGCATATAAATCCCCCCTCCTTCCCTCCCGCCACGACACTCATTCCTACTCATCTCTCGATGTTATATCTGCGTACTTGCATACACCTCTATGCAAGAAAACATTGTTGTTTACCGTACTCTTGCGGACTTACCGAAACGTGTGTGCGAACGCTGAAATCCACACACATAACACACGAGTGAACGCATTCTCGTTCTTGCCGTCACGTCTAACACGCGCGCGCGCGCGCGCGCGCGCGCGCGCGAGATCACTCGCGCCCCGCGAGAGAGCACAGCTTTGCGCTGTATCTCGAATGAGAAACGCGAGAACGCGGAAAAATTTGCCGCTCGCGACACGCGATTGCCGTTGACACGCGCGGAAAATTGACAAACGGGGAGGGGGAAGGGGGAGACTTTGGTCTCTCATGCGAGAGTTAGCGAGAAACGAACGGGTTCTCACTCTGCTAATTCGACGAGTCCATCTATTCGCGCTGGCGACACACGAAGCATCGACCCTACCAGCATGTATACAGTTAACTCGCTATGTGTATATATATACGCATCTTCTAATCGGTCGACTCTCGGAAAGGCAAGCCGGTGTTATAATTACTTCATTATTCTGGTACATTATGTACTTCGCGTAGGATATTATTACGAAAGAAAAAGAGTTCAAATAAGTTCAATATACGAAGGATAATTTAGAGTGACGCGTCTAATAGTTTATCTTCTTACGAGGCGGACATATCGCCAAGTCGTTTACGAGGATTCAAGTTCACGATGTGACAATGACATTGAATTGACATTGAGCAATTCGGCTACAAAATTTGGCGATATCTGCTCGGGGAGATATCTTCGCGATATGGCTGATAAAATAGTTCATTTTTCGGAACACGATTGCCAAAAACATTCAACCGTTTGAATTACGAAAATAATCTTTTTTGTAGCTACCGAGACCTTCGTAGACGATAATGGCTAATCGAAAATATTTTTTTATCGCAACTAATTCGCGAAACAAATTTTATTATAACTTTATTCTACTGTTGCGCCCGGAAAAATCAACGAAATCTATTGATCCGTCGAAATTTCTCGTAAATGTTGCGATCACCGGTATTCATTTCTTTTCGGATGAACGTACGTGTCATCCTTGTTGTTTAAGAAACAAAAATAAAAAAACGTCACCATATAATCCGGCATTATCCTCCCCCGTGTGTGTAACGTAAGAATCCGAGATTGTTTCGGGACCTACGACAAAGTCATTCTTCGAGGGATTCGATAACATACGGTCGGCACGTGCGAGAAGCGACAC
The DNA here is from genome assembly GCA_934046635.1 of Buathra laborator. Classification (NCBI taxonomy): domain Eukaryota; kingdom Metazoa; phylum Arthropoda; class Insecta; order Hymenoptera; family Ichneumonidae; genus Buathra; species Buathra laborator. Next base: position 2,396,765 of record OW203898.1, on the reverse strand, counting down.
TCCCTTTGCGGCTAAGATAGCATCCGATACCCTCCGGTGGTACCTACCAGTGCCTTTCTGGCAGTGGTTCACAAATTCTTCGAGAATTCTCTCTCGTTCTCGTAATTCTGGGAAAATCGACCGTGGAAAAGCTTCTCGACGAAAATCTGTTTGTCCCGAATGATTTCTCGTTCGTTATTAAAAGACGACTTACTCATCTTGCGACAACATTATTATCGATCAACCGTATGATTTATTATCTCATTTACCTAGTGACATAGTAGTACCTATATATAGAAGAGTCTGGCGAGAGAGAGAGAGAGAGAGAGCGCGCGCGCGAGGAATCGTTGGTAGACTCTGTTATTACAGGCGTACTTGAGACGAATACGAAGGCCGTACCACCTTCCGCTTCGCTTAGTTTCACTGGAATCCATGTGGAAAGCAAAAGCGGTGCGCAATCACGATTCAGTCGATTGATCCGGCATTTACATACCACCATCCACTTATCCCCAAAGATCCGTTTTTTTTTTTTACGTCTCCACGACGTTCTGATTCTCGCGAAAGAGTTAGGAAAGGGAGAGATAAAATACAAACTCCCATTGTTTCGTATTGCGAAGTCTTGTACGTTCGTTTAAGCAGCTCGGGCAATTACTTTAACGATCTGCGCTCTCGAGAGTCCAGCGAGAACGATCGAATGCAGAGCCAATCCAGTGGCAGAAGCAAGGAGAGCTCTCGTGTGCAACAACGGCTAAAAGCGCCTACCGGGCTTTCGCCACGATAGTTTTCCTCGCTGTACTTAATGGACGACGACGACGACGACGACGACAACAACATACTGATATATATCTATATATATATGCAATATATTAGATAAAAATTTACATAATAAAAGCGTGTACCGTGCATACCGAGAGGTTTATATGCCAATTTCGCGTACTTTCATCCATTCGATCGAAATAGTCCGCGCTCTCCGTCTCGCGGGCTCGTTCGATCCTTCAACAACTCGGAGATAAAACAACGGGGTAACAGCCTCCTCGCTCTTTAGCTTAGCATACATCGCTAGCATAGAACATCGAGGATTTACATGACCGTTCCAAGAGCAAATCTTTTTTTACACTCCCCTCCTCGTCCTCCCTCTCGCTTGCCTCATTTGCCAATAAAACAAGCGAGCACCGCGGTTTATTTCCCGGTGGTTAGTCTTCTAAATGAATCCTTCGCGAGGTACTCCTCTACGTCGCACTAAACTCGACAGATCCATTAATGCGAGAAGATTATGCATCTTTTGCATGTCGAACGTTAAACGGATGCTGAATTATACGATCCGTTATTAAACGTTGTTTCGAAGGAGCAATGGATCGCTTATTATACATTGCGGAATATCCTTTTCTCGATCGTTCGGCGCGTCGATGCTGACGAAACGCTTTGCGGTGCGGTGGGTCTTACGATTTTATGATATTTCAAACCGCATAAGATATCGAGATAGAACTTGGGTACAGATTCGATGGAAAAACAACTGACGGATCTGCAGGCCAAGAAGATCGTTTCGGCCGGAGCTTAGAAGGGTCGAGGAAAACTCAATGGGCGAGCCAACGGGACCCCTGTCGAGCTGAACTACGACGATCGATACCGCTTTGAACAGCAAAGATAAGTATCGAAATAACAATGAAAATCTACTCTGTGTATCGCTGACCTCTATCTAAAGACGATCGTCATTCGTCAACGGGAATATCCTCTATTCTAGTAGGCTTCACGGGGGTTGAACTTTTTTTTTCCTATCCATGATATATAGTATTATATTCATGAAGGATCGATCAAAAAATGTTGGGGTCCCAAACGATTCATTGCAAAACCTACGACTGCCGTGTCGACGATCGATTTAAAAAAAATTTTATCGCAATTACCGAAAATCGATTGCCGATCGATTTTGCCGATTTTTTTATTTTATCCAAAGCATACAGAGCGATGATCAAGAATTCGGTGTTCACGGTATCGGAGAATCTCGGCAAATGAGTTACTTTGTTGAGCAGAAATTTCACGGATTATTTGTATCGAGTTTAAACACGAATATCAATAATTTACGGTACTTTTGCCAGGTAAAGGCGAAAGGGATCGGTAGCGGTGCCACGGGTAGTCCGTAGGACATTTCTTATACCTGACGAAACACAACCGATTTTCCCAATGCTAAATGAACATCTTTGCACTGCGAAGAGAAAATAATACAAAAGAAAGTGAGCGTAGTGTAGCGACTGCTAACGTCCAGAAAATCGCATCCCAAATCCTTTTACGCATTAAAATGTTACCTACATTCGTAATTATCGATTTCGCGCATAAAATTCATAATTGGATTCAGGCGTTATTTCCACCGAGTTAGTGAACAAAGATCCCGAAGGCGAAAATGATTTTCCAACAGGTTTCTCACTGCAGAATCGCGCATCGGAACACAGTGGCGTTTATTCGAGTAGTATGGACATTACAAATTCTGATCGCTCGTTCGACTCGAAAGGTTGCCCGTCGAGTATACTTGCACATTGTAAAATCTGGGTTACGCCGGTTTTCTCGATGCTTGTGTGTCGATGCGCATGTATACAATGTAATCCAAGAACGAAGGAATGCCTCGACTCGAAAGCCACGAAGCAACCGATGCTTGGGCCGCTGCTTGTGTTGGATAGAATATAATTCGTTATTCCATAGACAAGAGAACGGGGGTTGGGGGCAGTGGAAGGGAGCGCGTTTAGAGTAGCGAAGTATAAAGTCGGTGGAGAGCTCACGCTAAAGCCGCGCGCGGGTGCCATTAATATAGTCACGGAATAGAAGCCTTGGTTAGGATCGTAAAAATGTAATTGCCGCTGGATTGCAACAACGTTATCTAGGCGGGCGAAGTACTGTTGGCCACCGGATAATGATACGTGAACGAACGGAACGGACGGCGAGGGGGTCGCCGCGCCGTCGAAGCGTCGAACACCCCGCCTCCCCCTCCCCCGACATCGAGATTATATTTCAAACTGCGAATATTAAAACTACAACCGAGAGAGGTATAATGTGTTACTCTATACCTTGTCTTTAATAAAGATACAGCGCATATTCACAGTAGACAAACTTATACATCGTTCCCTTGCGCAAGTCGCCATTATACGAGTCGTAATTCGCTGGCGCTCGGCAACGATAGTTGGACAGAGTACATAGGATGGAAGAATGATGCCGCAGCTCGTAACGTCTCGAAAAGAACCGTAGCACGTGCGTTATTCATCTATTAGTCATCGTTATCACAATTCGGAGAAGCATCCCGACGTCGTCAACCTACGCGGCCATAATTATTTTAATTATATTATATTTTAGGAAGTGTCTAGTCGTACGACTACCGACGAATAAGAAATATATATTTGTCCGTCTTTTCGGATGATTATGGAAAAATTATTCGTCCGACAAGCAAATGTCGACATTTTGAATCCGATTACTCATTGTCGGACATTATTTTCATTATATATCGTAATTCTTCAAAAAGCGTCAATGACAAGCAATTTTCGAAAATACTTTTTTTTTTTTAATCGCGAATAATCTTTGTCTCGTTAAAAATCGAGAAAAGTTTTTTTTTTTTTTTCCGAGATATGCTTAGATATGCGAGAATTACAATAATATACGTTTCGTCCTCATTTCCGAGATTACGCGCCGACTACCAAAGAACGCGGCAAATGCGTAAGAATAAGATTTTTTTTACCATGTAAGTACAATACCGTTGATGGTTTCTTTGCAATGCCTCAGGCCTGTTTGACAGGAACCACCAATCGATTTCTCCCTATGACGCTTTGATCGTCTTCACGAGAATTCTCACGATGACATATATGTATGTATATAACTTATACAGCGAGAGACACACCTGTAGCGATAGAAGGTATAGTGGCTCGACGAAGTTATGTACCCAATGGAAATCTTATGTGTGCCCGAGGAGAAGCGTATAAGTTCAGGCCTCCGGGTATGACACTTTGGTGCGCGTTTCGTCAAACATACTAACGCAGTGTATTCCTCAACGGAGTTGCCTATAACTTAACGCGGTTTGTGATGAAATTAAATTAAACGTCTCGCCAAACGCAAGCCGGGGTGTTCCAGGAAACCGACAGGTATGGAAGAGGATCGAGTCCGATGACCCTGAGTATAGCTCGTTGCCGTGGAGCTTCACTCGACCCGGTCTGTAAGTACAAGTAGAGTCTCGTACGGGCTATGCTCCGTCGTACATGTTTTCTATATAGCGCCACACGGCTATTGCGGAGGAGTTTCTGTACGTTTCTCCTTCTATCTCATCGGTTAAGGTCCGCAAGAGTGCGCGAGCGCGCGCGCGCGCGTTGGCCCAACGTTAACACACGACGTTCGAAGATGAGAAACTCGAGCTCTCTGTAAGTAACGTTTGCGGGGGCCAGAGCGGCGGTGCGGCGTGCTGAGGCGAAGTAAAGTTGATAAGTCAACAAGGGTCGGCCCGGCATATACCCCGGCCGTGCGACGACGAGAGAGAGCCAACCTCCGCGTGTTTGCACGAGTTTGAAGAAACCCGTTCCCTCTTGGATCCTTTTCTCTAGATGCTCCGGGAAGACCGGGCATCAGTGGAGAGGAGGAGGAGGAGGAGGAGGATGATGAGGAGAGCAGAGGGGGACAGGGGGACACCGCGAACCGTCGGCCATCACGCCAGTTTACTTAGGACACCGACGATATATATGCTCGATGCGCGACGAAGCACATATCCTACACCGATGGTCTCAAATTAAATATTCAACCGCGTGAGTAACCGAAAATACAAAATTTCTCCCTGATTCCTCTTGGACCGGTATATGTACCATTAGCCCCGGTCATCATACAACGAGAGATATAACTCATAGGTACATATTTTTTCCACTTCCAGAGAGATCCGATCGGCTCTGTGATGGTGTGTAGATATACATAACCGTGTGAATTATACATATCGCGCATCACGAACGACTAAAAATATCTTCGTTGAACCCGGTGAAATTCTTGTACTTAGCATCGTTTAGCGTACGGGTAATATAACGTCGGATGTATGATGAAACATGATACCTTCCTTCTCGCATCATTTATTTATATTTATATTAATTTACGTACGAGAGTTTGAATTCATATAACGCAAAGATTCGTTTGATTCAAATTCATTTGGTGCATTCGTATGTCTGTGAGCTTCACGCAAATTATTCAGTTAGTCCCGTAAGAGAGATTTTTATTTATTTTTTTTTTTCAGAAAAAAAAAATGTTATCGAATAAAAAAAACATCGTTTCCGTGTTGAGTAACGTACGATTTTTTTTTTTTTTTTTTTTTTTTTTTTTCAACGGGAATTGAGACAACTCGGCAATTCGATCCGACGCCCGGGAAGACAAGTTTGTTTAGCGTGTCTCAAGGTAAGTAAAATTTTAACGTGAAATATCCGGAAAAACCGCGAAGGCGTAAAATCGGCTTAACGCGAAGAGAGGCAACACCGAGATGTCTCTGAAAACGGTGTGCGGTCGTGTTACCGTGGGTTGGGAGTCGTGGAACCAACGTCACCGCCGACGTCTATCTGTCCGACAACGAGAGGAGACGATCGCCAACAAGAGTGAGAGAGATATTTATAGGAAAATATCGGAGTTGTTGTGGTAGTGATGGTGGTAGTAGTAGAAAAGGACTGTTGGCTCGTGCCGTGGGGCTCTATTACCTGGGGGACTCGTCGGCGAACGTGTATATTCTGTTGCTTCTACGGCCGCCGTTGCTGCCGGTGGACCTTTTCCGGAAGACTTACGACGACCACCGTCGTGTTGTGTTCCTCTCTCTACACTCTGCGCTGTAGAGATGAGAGGTAGACACCGCGGTAGCCCCGACCGCTTTATGCGCGCTATGCGCACCCCCCGGCGTTGGCTTAATGGTCTATCTCTTCTTCGTACCTTTTTCCAGGCAACACCGGGGAACGGGAGGGGTGCGAGAGAGCCAATTGGGTGCTAACCATATTTTGAGAGACCCACTTGACTCGAGAAGCGAACTGTACAAACAAACTGTGGGGTTGCGGGACTCTCCTCGCACTTCAATTGAATCCTCTGAATCTGGTATTCGAGTGACGCTATGTTGAATTCGGTGTGGAAGGCCCGCATTAAAAAAAAAAAAAAACTTCGGATTTGCGCCGATCAATTTAACGAAATTATAAATTTACTGAAAACTTTGGACAGTTGTTTAATTTTAGTTGTAAACGACAGATATTCTTAGGGACACTTTAAAATTGATGAAACTGCAGGTGTTTTCCAGACAGCGCTCCAAAATTATTTCAACTACGGGGATTGTTAAAATCGAAGAAAAAAATGGAAAATTCATTTTTCGAGTCACCTACGCGTTATTAATGAAGTTAGAAGTTTTCTTGAGATTAACCTTCATATTTTTCCATATTCTCCATATTTTTCGGAGCTTCCGGCTGCACACAGGAGATTCGAAGTCTTGATTAGGTGTTCAAAGTATACCGAGCTTTAAATTTGTCGATAAGGGATTCTTTTCAAAGTGTTTAGTACATTTATAAACCTTTAGTAATAAAAATTAAAACTTGTAGATAAGTTTTTCAAATTTCGTTGTCGAATGTGCCTTCAAATACCCAATGTGCTAACGTCGGGTTAATTCGATTAGCTGATTGCAAAACTTTCAAATAAAATGTAAAACAATGACAAAAACAACAGAATCTCGAAGGAAAATGCTATGGCAAAAGATCTAAAAAAAAAAAAAACAAAAAAAGAACTCAACATGTGAAAATACTTCATTTATTTTTCGAAACAATTGTTTCAAAAATTGACCGAAAGTATATTCGTAATCTCGAGTTTACATGAGAAAAAAAACCTCTATTTCCAGAAAAGCGCCATAAAGATTCAAGTACAATCGCTTAATATCGTCGTTGATGTCTCCAAACGAATTGTCAGCGGTAATACGATCCGATAGACTTGCGCGACGATGTTGCCGCCGCGGCTTTAATCCACGCAGGCATACGACATATATATCATTAGGTCGGATCTCGTCGAATAAAAGTGGGCGGTTCTCGGTTAGTTCGTATGCGCCAATAGGGAACCGGTAACCCGTTCGCTTTTTCATTGCGTCCTCAACGGCGCCGCCGCCACTCTCGTCATTGCCATCGCGGCGCTCGCGGTGGAGGCGTCGGTTCGCGCACCATCTCCCACCATCGCCAACGGCGGCATCAATACGAATGAAAGTACACACGACTACATACCTCATACAATGTTCGCTCACGAAACGCGCATATATAAAATAGCGAAGTTCGATTTTTCCCCTTATAGATGTCCTCCACCCTTAGTTTAGATAGCCTTCCGTTTCTCGTTTTCTCGTGCAATAATTTATTCTCAAAGGAAAAAAAAAAAAAAAATATCGTGTCGCTATTGACCACACATTCTCTTGGGCCGCAAGCGCGCCGAATGGCCATTGACACCTTACGTGACATTAGAGCGTTATACAGCGGTTCGCCCGCATGCGGACACGCGTTAACGCTCATCGCGCATCAGTGCAATTTGAGACACGCAACAAATACGACGAAGCCCCCCCACCGATAGCGAGAGGGAGATAGAGAATCGCCAGCGACGGAGAATTCTCGCTATCTCGTTCGCGTCTCTTACACTCTAAGTAATGCGCAATCGCGATATAATATCGATGTTTCACGGTGGAAAAAAAATAAGATAGGAAGAATGTTACGATGTAATTTCTTTGATTAAATTAAATTTGTGTCAAATAAACAAGAAATTCGAGAGAATTGCGTAGAAGATCTTGAAACAAGGAATCGCAGGTAATTCATTTGAATTTAATTCATATTTTCTGCGAGATATTACAAGACAGAGGGTTTGAATATTCTGAAAGATTCTTTCGTCGTAAATGAGTTTTGTCTATAAACGCAAAGGGGGGTGTAAGGGGGAGGGGGTTGGAAAGGAGAGACCCATCCGCAAAAAGAACAGTTAAATCATTCAGTGCGGTATATTATGGCGAAGAAGACGATATAGAGGGCGGCGAGGAGCCACCATTCTCGTCGTTCCCTTGGAACATTACCTTCGAAATCTAATTATAAGATTTTTATAGGGCTATCGTAAAACTCGCGGCGAGGTGTGTATACCCTCGGATTCCTGTTCGGACGAGAGAGGGCACCGTTGAAGAAGATGGGCCCCCAAAAGAGAACTGTGCCACGCCGCAGATTGCCTTACAGCCCCCTCCGCCCTCCCCCCACCGCCACCCTCTCTGCTATCTCTTTTTCGCCCGTCGATGGTTACGGTGAAAATGGTGGTAATACAGGGTGATACGACCGGTCGGGTGATATGGTTAATCGTTATATCTTCTTGTAATACGAAAGAAACCGCCGAACCGGCATCCAGAAATTCGAGTTTACAAATCCACATTGCAACTGAACCTTCTGAATTTTTATACCGAAGAATATTTTGGCAAAAATTTCTTCGCATTGTCCGGAATATTTGGGAAACGTTACATTTTTTTTCTTTTTTTGAAAAATGTGGCAAAAGCATTTAACAAGTTAATTGGCCAACGCAAGATACTCAGAAATGTGAAAGCTTTCGATCTTTTTTTTTACGAAAAGCTATAGAGGACTTCAGGTATCAATAACCTTTTTTTATAGCCCTCGCAACTAATTAACGCGAATTTATCAAATTTTCGTCATTAGCAGATTATTTTATTAGCATGTTAGCTATAAAGTTTATGAAATTAATGATCGATCGATATGCATTTTTTTTTTGCGAACGTACATCTCTTTCCCAATGTTAAATAAAATTCTGACTATTCCGACCGTGGATTCCAGAATATATGTACATCGCGCGACAATTCATTTTCCACGAGTCTCGACCTCACGCTGTCCTTGAGATGAAAATAGTGCTGATAAAAAAAATTTAATAAATTTCCTTCATTGCATTAAATCGGAACGATGCATCGGGTATATGTGACGTCACGTCGACATGGCGTCCGCAGGTGAAACGCGAGAGAATCGGTGTGTGCGCATAGTAGAATTAAGTTCGAGAGTGAGAATCGGCGCGCGCGAGACACAGAACGCGGGGCCGCAGGTAAGAGCAGCAGAGCAGAGGAGCATATAACCGCGAAGCGCATATCGCTGACGTACCGGATTGGCCGAGTGGCCAATCCCCGCCCTTGGCTCCGCGGGATTCAAAGGGGGAGAAGCCGCGAGTCGCGAAACCTCCGGGTACCCTCAGCCAATCGGACAATCGACCCTCGATTCGCGCCGGCGTCGAGCTACCCGACGCCTTCGCCGCGTCAACTCCAACATCGTTAATCTCTCCATTATTCATGAATCATTATCGTATTATTGTACCACACGAATACACCAGCAGCATATTCGACGAGACGGAAACTCGATATCGATGCCGAGGATCGCCGAATAAATCTTCCATCGAAACTATTGTGTAATCGATTTGAACAATTATTGTTTGCCGCGCTCGATTCTTTCGACGATAAACAAACGGTACGTCACGCGATCGACCGCTCAGTTTGACCGAAAGATTTATCATCGATAACTCGATTACTCAGGAAAAAAAATTGCTATAAGAAATCACTATACCGTTATGCTTTTGTAGTCACAAAATACGCAGTCGTGTCAAAACAGATTTACATTCATCACTCGTGAAAAAGGGAACGAGAAGCGCCCCGCCGTCAATGACGCGTCGACCCATAAATAAACACTGTACGCGGCTTCGACGTACTGCGACGAACCAAAAATTAGTGGATTCCGATCGAAACTCGCGTGGAGTACAATATGCATATACAGTTATCACTTAAACCCCCCGAATTATAAGTATAACAAAAACGATAAAACGGTACTTGTGAGTCATCGTCGATAACTCCATTAGCGAAATGAAATAATACGAAACGGCTGTCAATGTGTAATATCTTATTTTCGTTGATTCGATGAAAATTATTTGAATAAAATAAAATGTCCTCCTCTCGCAACCGGCTAAAAATCGTTCGATAAATCGAGAGACAAGTGGATATACGAATTTTATTTGAAATTAAAGAAAAAAACGTTTCTACGGATGCAAAACCGTAAATCATCGACAAAAAATATATATGTGTAGTGCTAACTCTTCAGTAGGAAGCGAATAATAGTAGTAATCATACTAAATATAGCCACGTAGGTGATAGTTATACCACACTCTCGTCGACGCGCTATTCATTAAGACTTCCCGAGAATTCCGTACGTTTATTAATTGACTCGAAAAAACGAAAGAAAAAAAAATTAAAAACTGGCAATTCATTAGTCTTATTAGATCGGGACTCGATCGTATTTATTTACATGTATACAGTTCGTAGAAAAAATTTCTTCGACAAAATATATTTTTTTATATTTAATGCAATTTGATTGGATAAATAAACGGTTTTTATCGATGCATAATTGTATCGCGACGTTTTTCATGACTTTCTAATTCGGTACTTCACTTAGTTAATCGTTATTTGTCGTTATCATTGTTATCTCGAAATCACAAGAATCACGCTGATTAAATGATTTAACTCACCATAGGACTATCGGGTGTCTGTTGTCGATGATGACCAAGTGGTATGTTGGCCATGGCGACCCCGCCACCGGGATTTCCCATGTCCTGATACTCGTCGCTTATCTCCATCGCGTACGATGGCAACGGTTCTCTGTTTTTCACCCGAATTTTGGCTGATTTATCCGCTGTGCGGTCTCGCGAGTCTCGAACGACTCTCGGATATATCTATATATTTATTTTTTCGAGACGCTGGGGGCTCCCTCGTGGTCACTGAAGTGTTGCCAGGAGGGTGCTCGCCAACGTAATTAACGCGAGGTAACTTGGTCGACTACACACTCGGTATACCGCGAATATAATTGATAATAATTTTTTTTTAAACCAACAAACAACTACAACACAAAAGACGAATTGCGTATACGCGACGAACTACGCGGAGTCTTTTGTTAGTTGCATCAGCGAGGTCGCGTTACCGCGAAAAAAAAACTCCGTGGCACGAGCGAAAGCCGTGTTGTTTAATCGATTATCCGTTTGCAATTCATTGGCACGAATTGCAACCTCGTTCACTGTGTCTACTTATCGAAGAGTCCATTTCTCACAAATCTTCCGGCTTTTTCCGTTCCTCTTTTGCGAACAACCTTTTTTTTCGCCACGACACGGCTCGTTCGCGTTGATACACGAACTCCCACACTCGGTGGTACAGCACGTGCTCCGTGCACCGAGAACGTTTTTTTTTTTTTTTTTCTTTTCACCACACGCACTCGACCTGTGTCAGCGGGGCCCGAATATCAGCGGAGAGTCACGAAACTATCGAAAACTCTCGGTTTCCTTTCGAAAGAAATTTACAAGGCACACGCGCGAACGCTCTTGTTCCCGAGAGCTTCCCCCACCCGACACCCACTGTCTCACAACACAGACTAACGACGCCGAGTTACAATACGAGAATTTCGATATTGTACGCATTCGTGCTCGGGGTAAACAGAGTTCCCACACCGTTAGCTCGACGATCGAGGACCAAAGGTTCAAATACGCGAAATACGAAACACAATAAAACCACGACGCGATATATTTCGTGGACGAAACAGAAAAAAAAACAATGCGTTCGAAACGTCGAAGAAACGTTACAATACGATCGATGTTTACCGGAACTTTTTTAATCGGCTTCTACTCGATAACGTTTTTTTTCTTCTTTTTGTCGTTTTGCACCTCACGCGAAAACACTGTTACGAATTTTTCGGTTTATCAAATATTATTTCTCGATCAATATTAAAATATGTTTTTATGCGATATATGCCAGTCGCGGATATCGGCTTGCGTTACGTTTGTACCCGGCTTGTTAGGTTAGTCGATTGACCGATGAGAACGTGAAGATTGGAACCCCTCGACTCGAGTTTTTACGGTTCACGGACTGGCAAACGACGGACGCGCGCGCACACTCGCGTCTTCTTGCGATCTGAGCCCGCCGATGGATCGACAGTGCCGGCTCTCCCCACTACTGCTATACGAAAACGCTTGCCCGACGGAGCGAACTGGTGGGCGGAGTTCCCCTCTCTTTGCATCTCCGCCGACGATATACCCCCTTCTTCGTTTCTCTGCCGTGCGTCGGATCGAAAAGCTTGAGAGCAAAACCTCGGCTTGGGAGGTTACACGATTGAGCCAAGACCACGCCCCGTATCGCGAGAACAACGCGGTTCAACTTCGCCGATCTCACGCCCTATCGGATAACGACCCCGCGACCCCGAGGGCTCGCGAAAATTTCTTATCTCAAACCTTTCCTACCAATTTTTAAACCTCCCACTTGTATTTTATGGTAACAAAAAAAAAAAAAACACGTCGATCTCTGTTCCTAAAAACGTCGCTGTATAAGAGGCAAATGATTTTTTCCCCTTCCATCGACTTCGGGGTTTCCCCCGGGATTCTTCCAATGCCAAGCGACCATTATCACCCCCGCGAATGATTTATACTATACATTTTTCTGCGATTCGGTATTAAAAGAACGCGAATAGCCGTGCGTTGCTAACCTACAAAGCTTTGCAGTAATACCAATAACGATTCTCTTATACATTCTCGACTCGTATCTCTCACGCGCTCATTATATTCAATGATAGTTTGCACTAGTTAACGCGTCAGGCTTTGTAAACCGAACACGTTTGCAATTTCAGAATCGGGCGCTACATTAAAAGAAACGTTTTATTTAATTAAAAAAAAAAATGCATAGAAATAATATAAGAAAATAAAATAATTGTCTCGCAACCCCCATAGAAATAAAATATATATCAGAACATATCAAAGACATATAATTACATAAAACCGCAAAAAGTTCGATATCACATACGTAGAATATTTATATGAAAAAAAATTATCCACAAATGACATCTCGAGGCAAAAAATTCGATATCTTGAATACATCTCTCAATATACACCATTTTCACGGAGAAACCGACTGAATCGTTCGGTAAACCGAAAAACGAGAAAATTCACAAATAAAAAAAAAAAATTGAATCAAAGAAATCTTTTCGACGAATGCGATGGCGTCGACGAACAAACGAAATGTAAAATACCAGGCGTTAAGCCAAGAAACCGATAAAGCTGGAAGTACCCCCGCGAGGAATAGTAGAAGGCAAGAGAGGCGCCTACACTTCGTTCCCCGTCGAGAAAACGGCAGTTAACACCCCAACGGCTGTTTGATCCCGCGTAGTAATAAGAGCTATCATCTCTCGTTCGAACGCGAAGTAAGAAACCCGATTCTTCATTCCCTTTTGCTTCTCGTTTATTCCTCACTCTTTCACATCATCTTCGTTCATCGCTCTGACTCTTTCGCTTCTATTATAGAGGAGCTCATCCGATAATACATTGACGATTCCTCATCTCTCCTCCGCGTATATTATTCTCTCACCCCGAAGATCTCCGCTGTAAGTTTCTCTCGGTCGCGTCACAATATTCTTCCATAAGCATATATACATATAATAACACGAGCGCAGCGTCACCGCGGAACCCCATCCAGCTGCCTTGTACCATACGCTACTAATATGCACACGTATATTTTACAATATAGCTTTGGGTATATATGTATTATATGGGCAAAGGGAAGATGGCGGAACGAGAGCTAGTAGTACAAATTGCACGTAATTGCAGTTGGCGAACGCTCGGGTTGTGGTGTTGTGTGTGCGCGCCGGCCGGGTCTCTCTCGGCGCGCTCGATGCTGAGGGCCGGACGAACCGCGAGCGTGTGAAACTGCGAATTTTATGATTTACAAACGTGATTCTTTATAAGGAATATGTAGTACATGTTTTCGAAGCCGCGCGCAACGTCGTTGGAATATCTGTATAGACATACATTTTTTTATTTTTTTATTTTTATTATTTTTTTTTATTTTTTTTCATTTATTTTTTTTTTTTTCTTCCTACGTGTATGTGTATTATATTATGTATATATGCAGCTGCCTGGGTGGGTTATTTCTCTCAACGGTTATATAGTCCGCTTGGCTTAACTCTTTATCTCTTTTCCTCTCTCGGTAGCGGAGAGGCTAATATATCCTTGACGAGAGAGGGCATCACCGAGAGAGCCAACGTATATATAGCGCAGCAAAGGATAATTGCAAAGGTTCTACGGTGCACCCGCCCGATCATCGCAAGATTTTACGATTTTTCGCGGACGTCCCCTCTATCTCTCTGTGTTATAATACGTATGAACGTCCTTTGGTTAAACTACGCGCGTTATGCGCCAACTATAACAGCGGGTTAGCCACCGGTGATCCGGAGATAGAAGGGAAAAAGTCATTAAATTCACGTGTGAAAAGAATTTTCAACGTTCAAAGCTTCGCTTCTTCGGATAATCTTCCTGAACATCGTTCGAGTCGAGAGTCAGTTGAATACAGAAAAACATTACGACGAAAAAAAAATCCAATGAAATTTACACATTAATGAGAATTGTTTCGCTCTGCTGTATTATTAAACGAAAAAAAAATAAACGATTCATTTAAAATGAATAATGAAAATAATTATTATTTTTTAAAATAACGAATAAAATCGAAGGGGTGAGCGATATTATTGGTCGAATTTCGAACGACAAAAACTCGACGGAGTTTTGTTTCTTCCCGAACGATTGACCGATTGACGACCGTCCGAATTTTCGTGACCGTAAAGCCAGAGCCTCGAGTGGCATTGTTCCGTAGATTCTCGGAAGGTTGTCCGTTTGACTGACCTGCCGTTCGAAGGGCATAATCGACATACCGTCTCTATCGCTCTCTTCGCAACACCCGAGAGAACTCGTGTCTCCATCCCTCTTCATTTGAATTCGAAACCGTTATATGGCGATTTCGTTAAACTTTTACAAGCACTCGACGAAATATCGGGAACCCGCACACGTAGATGAACGAATGAAATTTCTGATGTTGACCGTGTCAGCAATCGTTGATGAAAACCTAAATAAAGACTTTGGGCGTTTTTGCTATACGCAGACCCTTGCGGTCTGTCTTTCTCAACGATGGAACGTTTCCCGCATAGCGTAAACTACATAAATCCCCTATTGGCTATATTTCTCGAGGATTCACAATAAAAACAATCGTTGGACTCGCGACGCGAAGGAAAACTTTTAGTCTCAACACATGGAACAAACATCTGGTAAACATGTCGCGCGAACGCAAAAGCATCGTATTTATTGTCGAAGAATAATTTAAATTATACGGTTTTTATAGACCGAGAAGAATGGAGGATAAAAGTACAAGTGTGTTTACACACGGCGAAAAGGACGAGAGGGACGTAAGCTAAATAAGTAAATGGACGAAGAATCGAGGAAAAGTTTCTGGTATTCCCAGAGCGATTATGCGTCCGAACGCAAAGTTTCCGAGGATTTAACCCTTATAAAACGTTTCACGTGCGACGTTCGTACGGCCAGCGGTTCGTGTGCGCTTTCTGGGTACTTGCGCTCCGATCGTTATGGGAAGATAGGATATATACTGTTGTATTGCGAACTCGTCAATCGCGATGCGACACGATCGTGAGGACACGCCGAGTCACAGCATACTTATAGGTGAAAACCGAGCGCGCGGGTATGTATTCTCGTAATTACTACGCGACGAGGAACGCGCACGAGCGCGGCAACGGCGGCGGCGGTCTTTTTACCAAAGAAAGGATGTTTGAGTTGGCCGCGCCTACGTGAGAGTCTCGTCATTCGTGTATTACACGACGGAGTATACGCGTAGAAAAAAAAACACACACAGTATAGAGAGTCTCGTTTCACAGCATCGCTTTGGCACCTCGAGTCATTTTCTATATATGAAATTAACAATTCTCATGGCGTATCGTCGTATAGGATACGTCTATAGCTATGTGAGAGAATCGAAGTTTCTACGCAGTGGTAGTTACGATTTGTTTGAATGAAAGAAATTTAAATAAAATAAATAAAAACTGATTTGTCTTTCATGCTATTGTAATAATAACATTGGAATACTAATATTATTATGATATTGTTCGGCATATAATAACAATAATATAACCATTGATCCAATAGTAGACTGAAAAAAATTATGAATTCGAAAAACTACGAAAAAAAACTGATTTGTCTTTCACGCTATTTTAATAATAACATTGGAATACTAATATCATTATGATATTGTTCGGCATATAATAACAATAATATAACCATTGATCCAATAGTAGACTGAAAAAAATTATGCATGCGAAAAACTAATAGTTGGTACAATCCATTTTTTTGTAAATAGGAGTTTTCCAAACTCTTCATTATTTTCCGTATAGTATCGAACTAATTATTATATTTTTATTATTCTTAAAAAAAAAAACAATATTATTATAATATTGATATTACAATAATATTATAGATATTATAAATTAAAATAATTTTGTCGGACATTTTTCTGCGAATCTTTGTTCGTTCGTTCATCGCTTCAACTAAAAGCTTATTATATTATATTCAACCCCTTTGGGTTTTCATCCAGTCGAATGCATAGAATTATCGAAAATGCTCGATGCTTCAGGGTTCGAAACCGTTGCTTATCCGTCTAAAATTGAAATATATTAAGCGCTACACGTTTTACAAGGAAAAGTATATACGCGTGTTGCAAAACGCCTTAAAATACATTTATATATACATCGATGTATGCATACATGTGTCTCGTGCGATGGCTGACGGGGTTTAAGGGTTGAGGTTTTACGTGTACGTTCTGAAAGCGCGTAAACGCAACGGCTTTCCGTACTAATTTGTCGTGCGTGCGCGAGGTCCATTATTGTGTAAATTGTTATTGACGAGGAGATTGGCACACGAGAGAGGGACAATGAGTCGTACGGTAGAACGCTCTCATCCCTCTGACGCTTGTCTCTCACTCTCTCTACACATGTTCCCGGCGCTCTATTGGGATACGAACTCCCTATAGTCAGCCACCCCATCGTTAGCGTACCGAATCAACCGGAAATTCCAGCTTTCGTCGCTTCCTCATTCATCCGTAGATAAAAACTCGGACGTACGTGCGATTTGTCCCCTTGTCTTCTTAACCGATTTTGTTCTGTTCTATAACTATAAAGCTATGCCGAGAGAGTAACGCATTGTCGCCTTCGTGTCGTTGCGAAAACATACATCGCCGCCGATCATTGTCATTGAAAATACACAAGTATGTTATTGGTTCGCTATCGAAGGGTCTGCGAGGACGAATAATTGGACGTAATCTTGTGTCTAACCGGCAACGAGATTCTTTTTACAACATCGCAGCTGTGCTGCTCTCCTATCTCGCATGACAAAAAAAAATATACATATACGCAAAATAACGTAAAAATATATATATATATTTTTTTTTTTTTAAATTCCAATATATCGTCTATATTTTTACATATTTCGTCGTTTAATTATTATTTTAGAATGTAAATTTTTTTTCGCGAATTTTTTACTCCATTTTGATTTTTTTTTTTTTTTCTCATCGGAAGAAATAAATGTTGAGAGATAAAACGTTTAAACCAATAACGCAGTATAGACGGTATATACGAGAACGGAGCGCTTTGGCGTGGCGCACGAAGAGACGTCGGTGTGAAAGAGCGAGAAGCCGAGCTGTTTGAACGAAATGAGACACCCGCAAAGTAGATCGTTTTGGAACCATTAATTATCCCACCGTGAGGAGGGAGGTTGGTAGAGTCCCGCACTCGTTCGAGATAAACCGGACTGGTATGCGTATACGCGAGAACGAGAAAGCCAACGAACGGTGAAAAGAAGAACGGGGTTGTAGCCGTGAGGGGTTGCGCGGCTCGCCCGGCGAAAAAGGTAAGTGCAAGCAATCGCGAGACAGAGAAGGAGTAAACAGTGACGAGAGGGCTTTGCGATACAAGCCAACGGGAGAAAGAGTCGGAGGGAGCGAGAGAAGATGCTGGATGTCGTCGGTATGGACCGAAATTGCTTTGAAAGATTAATGGCTTTATGGCTTCTCGTTAATACCTCCGCGCGCTTAGTCCATACAGACTCTCGTGTAACTTTGTCGATCTATAACGTTGTTATTTTATCTATCGATAAACTTTAGAATGTTACGGCATATATTTGTGTATATATACATGCATATATATCTATATACACATATATGTACGCATATGCATGGATATCTACATATATATATCGTTTTCTTCGATACTGATTATCGAAAAATCTGATGAACTAATTAGTTTGGGATTTTGATGATTCAGTTATGAGTTATATATACAGAACACCGATATATATCCCTTGACGAACCATTTCTTTCTCCCCTCTACACGTGTGTATAACTATACATCGCGGTGGCAGAGCGAGGAGCTAGAGACTAGCCGAGTGAATTAGGCGAATAAGATTAATGATTGGTGGGCAGAGGCGATGTATATTTGCCGCTCGATTCGATACGTCAGGTTTGCGCCGGTAACTGACTAAACGGGGGCCTCTCATCGATCATTAATTTCTCGACGAATACGCAAAGTTTTATAATCGTTTCAATATCCTACCCCTCTCGGCTCCTGCTCTACATTATCGAAGGGCAGAGATGCACGTGCCGAAATTCCAACGACATGTATAACATGCCTATTGCCGATGGGGGATATGCAAGAATTACAAATTTATATTAACATCGTTTGCGAAGACTTTTATTGCGTATTTGCGAGATACGCCAACAAAGCGAATGAAACATTATTGAAAGACTGTAGGATGAGAGTCGGTCCCGGTTTTGTTGCGAAAAAAAAAAATCAATTACCCGTTCGCTTTTCTCGAGAGTGGCAGGTTCACTAATAGCTATACGCTCTCCACGAGCGCGGAGATGCTTCCCGCGCGTATATATTCTCTCACAATTCGGCGATTCTCGCCGCGACTAACATGCCTCCCTCCCCCCCAACCACTCCTCCCGCCCGCCGCCGGTCCGATTTCTTCCGATGCCACTACCTCTCGGCAACTCGCTGCTTACACAGTTGCGGGAAGGACCCAACGCCGCGTAGTTAAAGGATTATCTCTGACTCCGGCGTATTCAGACGTGTCAGAGGTGAAAGAGAGAAAGAAAATATGTGAGAGATAGAGAGGTGCACCCCCAGTTTGGAATCCCGAAGGTAATACTACGAAAGCTTCGAGGATCGTTAATCTTGCAACTGGCTAGAGATCCTTGGAAACTGGATAGATGTTTGCCATAGTACACTTCTCTCATAAACGCCTCCCCCCCTTCCTCCGCCCCGTTCCCCCTCGCTGCTGCGAAAACAGTACTCGCGCATTCCCCCCACTCCATCGTTTTTCTACATATCCGCTTATATCCGGCGAGCCACACCCCCGCATCGGTTAGTGGTCGCAACCCCCTTCAGTCGATATGCAAATGTTTGTTAGCGAGCCAATGGCATTTCACCTATAGGTGAGCAAAGTTTTCCATAGCCCAAGGGCGTGAAACTTTGTATTTACACGCTGTGTTATACATTTTGCCTCGTATCGAACATATTGATTACGAGAGTAATTCGATTCATCGAATAATTACTGATATTACGGTGTAAGTGAGGATCGAAATTTCGCAACGATTTTACTATCACTGTATCTTTATTTTTATAGTTATGTCTGTTAATTAAAGTGCTCCTAAATTTCGGGTTGTCTATGTGGAAACATATGCAAACATCGCTTTATTCCTTCTATCTGTGAATTCTATCTGTATTAACGTGGGCTTGCTGGCTATATGCATCACTTATTTCTGATAATTAGAGTTATTTATTAAAGATTATATTATATTAGGTTCTTGAGATACCAATTGTGTAATAAGTCTAAACCTAAACTAAACCAACAAAAAAATTAAACTAAATAAACGCTACTATATGTACTAATAACTGAAGTATTTATTTACAGTAAGTTCTCTTCTCGGGGATTTTCAGACCGTATTTATGATGTAATAATTCGCTTTCCATGGGAAATTTTTAATTTTTATGTTCATTTTCAACTAATGTCTCTACGGTATTTGACTGTTCTCTGTTTGCCCCGTGAAAGTATGTAATTGCCGTTTCGTACAAAAACTATATATTGTAGCAATTTTGTATCAAAAACTAGAGTTCAATGTATTCGCGACATCTGTTGAGAGTGAACTCGACTAGCGAGGTACTTACCGTTCGTCCGTTGCCGAGGAGAAAGAAAAGGGGGGATTATCCACGTGATGATTGTACGCGGTAGTTGGTCACGAAGCTGCGCGCCCGTGTCGTCGGTCGATGCCGCAGGCATCACTGGTGCAGTTGCTCGCCGCGCTTTGTCGGGAGTCGACGATTGACCGTGTTTCACTCGTTTATTCATAATAATACCCTTGATAATAAGTGACAGAGGCAACTCTTTCGTGTTCAGCCGTTTGTGTTCGATCTGTCAAACAGTTGAAAAACAGATATTACAAAAAAAAACAATAAAAATGTCATACACGAGTGAATTGTCACAATCGAAGGAGTATCAGAGCTTTCGAAGCTCAGTGCCGCTGCGAAAAATTGTCGTTGATTCTGACGGGACCAAGGTAACTGCGCGTATTTTTGCTTATCGTCGTTTTAGTCTTATCGTTAGCAACTGTTACGTTGTTGTGTTCATCGGAGATTTCATTACCTCGAGTTAGAGAGGCAGAAAAAACAAAATTCACATTAAACATTTTTTTTTTTTTTTTCGTATTGTTTTCGATTCCCAAGGGATGGAAGGTTTACGACTCCAATCCAAAAACCGTCAAATGTCCGCTCGTTTGTCTTCCCCCTGTCAGCGGCACTTCTGACATATTCTTTAAACAAATTTTGGGACTCGCCGCCAAAGGCTACCGTGTCATATCGGTAAGATTATTGGAAAAAACTCCATTTTTTTTAAATCGTTATCTAGAAATATCGTAACTACGCTGTGATGGATTATTGTTGAAGGCTGAGCCGCCCGTCTACTGGAACGTTAAGGAATGGTGCGACGGCTTCAGAAAACTTCTCGATTACATGGAACTCGACAGGGTCCATCTTTTCGGCGCCTCTTTGGGTGGATTTCTCGCACAAAAATTTGCCGAAATTAATTCTCACTGTCCACGAGTCGTGTCTTTGATACTGTGCAATAGCTTCACAGACACATCGGTGTTCAGTTACAACGACTCGGCGGCGATGTAAGTTCAACAATAACATCGACGTTACTACAGTTTCGTTTGTCGTTGCGCAGAATTCTTCCGTACAGTGATGACTATATTTTTTTCAAGATTTTGGATTTTGCCTTCGTTGGTGTTGAAGAAAATGGTTATGGGAAATTTTACAACGGAAAGAGGCGATCCGGAGATTATTGATGCGATTGATTTTATGGTGGAGAGGGTAAGAAACAGCTATAAATACCTCATAAATACGAAAAAAAAAAAAAAGATTTTCTAATTGTCGAATTTTTTCCTTCTCTTTTAGTTGGAAAGTCTCAATCAATCGGAATTAGCCTCCCGTCTCACGATGAATTGCGTCAGTTGTTACGTGGAACCGCAAAAAATGACTAATTTGCCGATAACAATTGTCGATGTTTTCGACGAATACGCTTTGTCGAACGTCGTCAGAGAGGAGATGTACAAATGTTATCCAAACGCAAAATTGGCGCATCTCAAGAGCGGCGGTAATTTTCCGTATTTGAGTCGTTCGGCTGAGGTGAATTTGCATCTTCAAGTAAGTTTATCATCGTTTGTACGATATATATCGAAAACCATGGACGAGTTTGATTTTTTTTTTTTCCTCGTAGATACATTTGCGGCAATTCGAGGGAACCGAATACGCGGCATCGCCGAGAAATCGTATAATCGACAAGGAAAGTTGTTGAAATACAATCGTGTAAATATATACATATGCGACATGACACGTTTCGTCTAATGGCCTAATTCGCATTCAATTGTAAATATATACGTATACAGAGGCCCGGTACATTATACGTTCCTAAAGAGAGATGTCCTTATTTTTGTTTTGTTTCGTTTTTTTTTGTTCTTTTTCGTATCTTTCGTCACATGAAACTTCTCATATTCGAATTGTGACGAATGATCGCGTCAAAGCCAAAGTTAATAAACGAGTTAAGGGACATTCGCAATAATCAAATCGTCACTTGATATTTCATAATAAAAATGAAAATAATAAATGTATAATAATCGCACACTGTCTTATCAAGCCAATGTCCATGACAATATTTGCCTAAGATTAATCGATTATATGGATTTAATCGAAAATATGCATTTGTAATTGTATAGAGAGATTATACGTATGCTGCGCTTTTTATCCATTCCTCAATTCTCCTACGCGCACGTAGCCGCGACCAGACTACAAAACGCTTATTGAGAATTATACTTCATAATAATTAAGTAAAATATACTCGCGCGGAGAAATAACGAAAATTTATCGACCGTCGTTAAGATTGTACATAATGAAATTATACGAATATTATAAAATCGTGTATATTATCTATACGAATTGTTTTGATACTAAAATTTCGCTCTGTTGCGAAACAATATAATTTTATATTGAAAGTATACAAAAGTTTGAAACACTTTATTATCTCCCGCCCCGATAATTTTTTTTTTTCCGATGTTTCGACATTTGTAACTAACAAATGTTTTCTCAGTGTTGAATCCTCGTCTGCCATTATCAATCCAAGCTGTTCAATCATTTGAACATTGGAATATTTCAGTCATGCGTAAGTTCAGCGTTTACATACAAATTTCAGAATTTCCATACATACGCGGGTATTGTGCGTATATAAATCGGCATAGCCTTCGCGCGCGGTTAACGAACTCGTGAGGTGTGCGTACGGTTGTAGTAGAGAGCCGGATGCCGTACAAGATCCGAGGACGTATCGATTCCCTACGGGTGGTTTGCACGAGACTTTCTTGCGATCTCGGATTACTTTGGGAGAGCGAGAAGAACGCACCAAAGCCCGCGTCCGGTGAAACGAGTATGTCGAAGTAAAACTTCGCAACAGTATGCGGTGCAACTTTGAAAAGAACACACGGGTTCGTTTCGTTTCTCGCGACAAATAAATTCGACCGTCTTGAATATCTCGCCGTTTGACTACGATAAACGCGGGATATCCGATTTGTGACCCCGTACGCGCTTCCGAGTTTATCCCGCGTCGTTTCGATAAGATATATCGTTCCTCGAAACATCGACTAACGCGTGAGCGGGCGCGCGCGCGCGCGCGGGAGCTCTTCTTCCGATTTCTTTCGAGCGATCGGTTCGTTCGTAGGTGTTGTACTATAATATAACCGTAGTCGGTGCGGAGACGCGATCGTGACGAGTTGGATCGCGTTCTCTCAACACAAGGATGGATCGCGCGCGCGTTCCATCGACGAACTTTCAATGACGTGCGTTTATACTGTTTTATAAGAGTTCGAAAATTTCGTGAACAAATTGCCGCGGTGTTAATTTACATCGCAAATTATGATTGACAAACGTGAATCACAGCAATTGATATAATAATTACTTCGCATGCAAGGTATGCAATTCCTTCGATCATAACCGCTTCGTAACGACTTGACAATTGACGCGTGAAAATGTTCTTCCCCATGACGTTATTCTTTTACAATCCCTTCGCGAAGTTTCGTAAGCGCATTTACGCTGCGCACGAGTTTGGCGTATCCGCGAATGAAACTCATTATTCACTCCAAGCTTAACGACGATGTTAAGATTTATTTTAATCGAATTAGAATTTAATAAAAAATACGATTGTCAAGAGAATTGATGAAACAGTGAGAAAAATTGTTTGCAAACGTGTCCGGTTAATACAATTACAATCAGTCGCGAGCCCCCGGTGCATTGTTCGCGACGTACACGAACGCGTGTATACAGTTTACAATCGAGGCCATCGCGAGCATTGAGTGATTCGTTATTATTAAACGCATCCGAGGCTCGTGCAGGTCTGAGAACGGTGAAATAGTGAGAGTGTAGATTCGAGAAAATGAAGAATCTTTAGACGATTGAAAATAACCAAATATGGAACGAGCGAACGAGGGCACAGCCCTTATCGCGGAAAGAAAAATTCCTCTTTCCACAAGGCTTTCTTATGCACTTGGACACATATTCAACGATCTTGCGGCTGCAATGTGGTTTTCTTATACACTGATTTATCTTCAAAGAATCGCATTACTAGAACCGATCACCGCCGGTGCCCTTCTCTTTCTCGGTACGTTACAAAACAAATAAACATCGCGGGAGAAGATTACTTAGTTTTTTTTTTTTTTTTTTTTTTTTTTTTTTTTTCTTTCTTTCCCCGATGTTATTATCGAACTCGACGATAGTCGGAAAACGGCGATAAGACAATCTCTTTTCTTGTAATAAAAAGAAATCGTTATATGTGACTTTTAATTTTATTTTTATCATTTGAAGGTCAACTCGTCGACGCATTGATGACACCTGTCTTCGGTATTCTCGTCGATCGTTACAGCAAAAAAAAAATATGGCACGTTGTCGGCTCGGTTCTCGTTACACTATCGTTTCCCATTATTTTCGGTAACTTTGCCGATGCCTTAAGTCCAACTGCTATGTTTATTTATGTAACGAGCATAACGATCTTTCAAACTGGATGGGCCGCCGTGCAGATATCGCATCTTTCTATGATACCGGCGTTGACCAATTCGTCACTGGTACGCGCCGATCTGACTGCTATTAGGTGAGCGCAATCCTCTCACGAAGTACATACAATGAAAGAGAGAGCAGATTAACAACCGCTCCGTTCGCCCGGCCTGACCGACTTACTTTTTATGGCAATCTCTCTCTACGGTCGCATTCGTTGCCGGAAAAATTGCTAACGATGTATTGCAATCGCATTGCCAGATGAAAAAACAAGATTGACGAGTTCGTTTGCTCTTTCCTTTACCTCTATCGTTATCGTAATAGATTAACGACGTGATTTCTATCAGTGCGTTTCGTTATCAATCGATTGTTTTGTTTATTGTTAACAGATACTCCGCGCAAGTAGGTGCGGCAGTGATCGTTTTTATCGTCACGTGGATCGTTCTTCCTACGAGTGAAAATTCCGTTGTTCGACTCGATCAACAGGACAGTTACAAATTTCGAGTGAGTCAATCGCGCCAATATAAATAATTCGACGTAACGATCTCATCGGCTTATTAATTTTTTTCGTTTATTTCAGGATATCGTTTTAGTATTAACGGCGGTCGGCGTTGCAGCTACGATATGCTTTCACATTTTTCTCAAAGCTCAGCTTCTCGACAATGTTCCACCGTCTGATGTGACGAATAAATCGCGACTAGAAAACGGCGCGGCATCACCGAAAATCGGTGAGTCATCGAGAAGACAACAGAATTGGATAGGCACGAGTCTTCTTCTGAGGGTTGCTTTGCTTTATGTCGCAAGCCGTTTGTTTATCACTCTCGCGACGGTTTACCTGCCGTTGTACATCGAAGAAACCGATGTCGGCGGAAAGCAAGCATTGGCAACTGTACCGCTGACTTCGTATTTAGCATCGTTCGTTTCGGCTCTCGGACTCAAGTATATTAACCGATCGTGCGGTACAAAGGTAAAACCAGTTGCGCGAACTATCGTGTACTTTGCGATATCTAATGAAATTTTCTACGATTGCTATGTAAAAATTTTAGGTTTGCTATCTACTGGGTGCTCTTATCGGCATATTAGCCGCTGCAGTGACTGCATTCGCGGGTAGTACCGAATGGGTCGTTTACTCGGTGGCCGTTTTGATCGGTGCTGCTAGTTCGATTACAATGGTAACGGCTCTTAGCGTTACCGCCGAGATCATCGGCCCGAGAACCGAGAGCAGCGCCCTCGTCTATTCTATCGTAACTTTCTTGGATAAAATTGTTACCGGTATCGTCGTAATTCTTATCGAAAAGTGGCAAGTTATATCGAAATATCGTTACAAAAAAAAAAAAAAAAGATTCATCATTTGACGATTAGGTTAAAAAAAAAATGTACCTTTTTTTTTCTCCAGGAGATGCATCGACACGGAAATTTGTCCAAATTACAACAGAGATACTCTGTCGCTGGTATGCGCCACTTCGATGTTACTTGGACTCGTAACTCTAATGTCCGTTGCTCGTTGTTTGACTTAATTTCGAGCCTCGAACCGCATCGCGCATCATTATCTTCATCAAATCTGTATCATACAATAAATAAACAACGATATCACATCTGAAAAAAAAAAAAAAAAAAAAAAAACAAAACACAAAATAAAAGTTTTTCGCACATTATGAAAGATCGTAGATAATCAAGGTCCCTGGAATATCCGTCGTTGTAACTATGGCGGCAGTCGGTCGAATGAAAGATGCGGTGTTAGTACGATAGTTCGAAACGCGAAAGTACGAGTTGTTCGAAAGATGGCGAGAGTTTGCAGAGTTGCGAGCCGTGGTATGAAAAAACACCATGCGGGAGACACGAGGATGCGGAGGAGTGGCCGGTATTATCGTCCCGAAGGAGCACCGCATTTCCGCATGGCGATGACCTGCAGCTAGATATCTGCAGCAGGCGTCTTGGGATATATATCTATGTATATATAATACATATATATTTCTAAACGAGGGGCACCGCTCCACGTTTTCCGTGTGTGTTGTTTGCCGTCTCGCGAGAGGGCAGTGGAGGGGGCAAGGAATTCCATGAGAGACAGCGGAATAGGCGAAAACGTGGAGAAAAGAGAGAGCAAGAGTGTGAGAGTGAGCGAAACGATGAGTACGACTGTTTATCGGTAGTAAGATTGTGCGCGAGTGTGTACGCGAGGAGAAACTATATAGTTGCAGTCGGCGCGAAAGCGCGCGGTGGCGGTGGCTACGACGACGACCGACGACGACGACGACGACGGCGACTACGGCGGCGTGAGCCAGTCGGGAAGGATAGTCGCGGGGATCGAGCGAAGGTCCGGGCCACCGGGTCCATCTGTCCGTGGGAAAACTCGTTTCAGAAGGTGCGCCGTTGCGCACACGTTAACTGCGCAGGTTCTTGTTTTGCTCAGCTCGGCGAGGGGCGTACGGAGGCGGACGGTGCAGAAACACACGGGGCATGGCGCGGTGCGAGGCTCTAGTAAACAACTTGTGTGCCACTCGTGCGGATATCTGTGCCTCGTAAAATTGACGTATTTCCGTGCGCCGTGGTGCGTTAGTTGGCCGACGGCGTATTCGTCGAAAACTCCGACACACAACACAAGAGAGCCTGGATGGATGGGATTTCGTGAGTGTCCGCGCGTGTGTGTGTGTCTGCGTGCGTGCGCGTGTTTTATTTTTTATTTTATTTTTTTCGTTACGACGTTGAGTGGAATCGCGATAATGGACTATATTCCGTTTTAGTTCAAATGAGATACAAAGTATCATCGGATTAGCCGAAAAAAAAAAACGAAAAAAACGTACGCGGCGAATAATTCTTCTCGTATTTTGGAATTTTCCGAGTACAGCGTGACCATCGTCTGGCTCTCTCGGTGAGTGACTTCTCGACTACGTTTATCTCACTCTGTTTTTGTCGTTTCGCACAACTATACGGGGCCCTCTTCTCAGTCTATTGCTATAACCGTCTCGCTTCGCTCTCCATCCCCACTGCCTCGGTGCCTCTTTCTCGCGCCTCCGCATCTCTATTCCCGTATTATTTACTACTCTATCCATTATACACATATTACTCTCGCTTTATCTATATTTTTCTCGAATGTTTTATCCTCTGTGTGTTTGTAATCTGTGTATACCGCTCTATAAACGCGACGGACGCCGCGTATATTTTCGCCGAAACTGACTAACGTCGTGTGCGAGACTGGGAGGCACCGAGGAGAGGGATATACATCGACGACGCCGGTATATCTTTTCCGCTCCATTCTGTAGTTGTTTTTTTCCTTTTCTTTTCGTTTTTTTCTTTTTTTTTCTTCGAAAGTAAATTAAAACTGTCGAATATACTTTATTACGATCTTCTCATTAAAACCTCCCGTGCCGTTAATAATCGTAAATTCTTCCTCGTCTCTCGTCTTCGTAGTTATTTGCAGTTGTGTCCTCGTCGACGCCGTTTCTCATTGACCCGAGAGCTGTTGTGCGCTGCGCTTCGTTGCCGTATAGACGCCCGAGGTTACGCGATAGGAGTCTCACTCACGCTCGCGGAGCTACCGTGGGGGCTGTGGTAAAAACCCAATGTTTCTCTTTGACTGTTATTTCCCACCTCTCTCGCTCTCGTTTGTCCCGATCGGCTTTGTGGACTATCCCACGAAGTCGGGTTAGATTCGCCATCGCAAAATTTCGGGCCATCGTCTTCTCTTACGTCGATGCCTTTTATCTGCGTCGCGAGACGCGGAGAGGCAACGCTCTCTCTCTCGCGCTCGCGCCCGCGCGCGCGCGCGCGCGCCCGTTCGTTCCTTTATTGTAGCCTACTATAATATACTTGTGTAGCAAATAGATATGGTTACTACTCTCGACAGCTCGTTTCTTCCTTGTGTATCCAACAAGCTTGAATGTAAACGCCTTATACTACATGCACACCGAGCGTTTTGTCACTCGAGGCCATTGCTCGAGCAAAAGAGTTGTGTGTAGAGTCGTAGTCGGTCGCGCCTCGAGTTACTCGAAGCCGGCTTCCAATCCGAGAAAACTGTACCAATACACATTAAGCCGTATAGCTCGTCACGCGTGTAAGGCATGGCCCCGTGTATATGTGTACGTTTTGTCGTGCTTCTACCAGACGACGCTCAGCCGAGAGGCCTGCCGCTGTTGATGCTTTGCGCAATCAGCGCGCCCCGGCACTCTTCGCGTTCTATCTTACTCGCGAGCCCGAGTTTCTCGAATCAGTATGTCGATATCGATGCGGGTATTATTCGTATTATATATATATATATATATATATAATATTGTTGTCGATGCATGTATCTATAGTCCGTTATGCGTGTAGTCCCTCGCGTGTATATAAGCATATAGTCGGTTGATCGTTAGCCCGTTCTCGCTTCTCGCTCCATTACTGAATGGCCGAGAGAGTAAGCAATATCGTTGGCGGGGACGCTGCTTCGCTCCTCTGATGACTCTCGAATAGACAGAGAACGAAAAAACGCTCTCTCGCCCGTTCTCTTTCTTTCTCTCAGTCTCTCTATACGAAGAAACGCCGTGGCGGCGAGAGAAAAAGCACGGCATGTTGTCGAGGCTCGTCGATAGACGGCGTCTACCGACCACGTGCCGGTGCTGTTCTCCTCGGCATTCCATGAGATATTTTCGTGTTGTTTGCGAATTGTGAAGCTGCTCTCTCTACGAGCGGCGAGACACGGCGTTCATGGAAGGAGAGAAGGGGGCAGAAAAGGCGGAGACTCAAAGACTGCAGGCGAGGAGAGAGAAAAAACATTGTTGAGGGAGAGTCCCGGTGAGACGCGCTGATGCGGTGCTCTCCTCGGTAGGTGTGCGCGCCTTCGAAAGACCGCGCGGTTCTTCGACCCAAAGGGACACCCCTTCGTGTTATGAGGCCCTTTCGCCCGTCGAATTCTATCCGAAAAACTCGACGATTCTCGGAGCCGCTCACTCGACTTCTAGTTTCGCTGTTTTACTTGGCGTCACGAGTTTTGTCGGCAATATACGCGATGACCCGCCGCGTCAGAGGCCAGTCAGGTTTTTCCCCAACGCTCAACGCATACCTGGAAGCTCATCGGAGATTCAAGTTTTCGTGAATATTACAAAAACGCCACGGGAGATTGGTGCATTGAAAAAAAAAAAAAAAAAAAAAAAAAAAAAAAAAAAAAAAATTAAAATCGCGGCTCAATGAAACTTTTATTCAATGTGTTGACTTTGGCATAACTAACTTTACCGGATACACGGTTCTTGTTATCCCAAACGAAGTTCGAAATTATCGAGCGTGAAGCATTTCAAAGGCGTCGAGGCGTCATTCCGACAAACTCGCAATATCTTTATGCTGTGTCACACTGACAGTGTGATAATCTCATGTTGACGCAATGAAGGGACACCGCTTTGGCTGTTTCCGCAAAGTTTAAGCGCTACTCTACCCTATGATATGACATTTTTTTCGAGATTACCACTGAATTTCAGACTTGCATACGCCAAATGTTGATTATCTTTTTTTTTTGTTCGCAAAAATGTAAGAAAAAAATGAATAAAAAAAAATTCTATGCATATTTATTTTTATCTTCTCCTTTATCGGATCGGAATAAATTTTTCGTCTAGTACCTTGTAGCAATTATAAACTTACTTTGTATACAAAATAATCGGATGTGGCGGTACGAGAGCGAAGGAAAAAGAAGAAGAAAACCGTAAATAGCAGAACCCGGTGAGCCCGAGTCGACGGACTGTGAAGCGGCAAAGCAGCAGAAACTGCATTCCACCGATGCTGCTTCTCGCGTTCACGCTCCACGCGCTCTCTCTTGTTCGTGTTTATACTTCTAGTAGTACCACAAAAATAATACTGCAAAGTATACCTTGTGACTACATAGATACGCGAGTATTTACCCGCAAAAAATATAAATTGCTGTATAATTTTTGTTTGTATATATATTTAATTCGAATAAAATACGTAACTCGACCGTTGAGTAGCATACGAATACTCGATACTTTATATTTGTAATACGATTACTGAACGCAAATTTTTTTGTACACGCAACTCGCAAGGTCTCCGGGCGCTTGTGTACCGCGTTCTTGAGATATTCGTTTTTCGACTGACGAAACGACACAGGCGTATCCCTCAACGTTTTACGACGCAAAACAAAATGCCCTTACGTATCTCACCGTTCGGAGATCGCAATAAAACCGCCGTAGTATTAATACTACGATACAATGAGCAGTCGTGCGGTGATATTTATTCACGGATGCGTGTATAACGCGGAATAACACCCACGGGCTAAATCAAAATATTCGCTCGCGTGGGTCCGAGAAACGCTGTTTGGCAAACACGCGAGAGTCCTCCCCCCCCTCCCCGTTCCCTCTTTGCCATCGCCGCCCTTGCGTTTTCATGCACGCGTTCTCCACTTTCGTGCCTTTTTGCCTTGTAATGAAAAGAGGCGACTTGCCCGTCTATATAGTTGCTCTCTTCAAAAGCCAAAAGGAAATAAAGACTAGCCGCGGTAGTGGCGTCGATTGTGGGCTGCGGCTGCAACGGTGGGGCCGGAGCGTTCAAACGTCCTTGCTATTTAGTTGCACTGGCGCCAAACGTCCGTCGACCTCACCGAGCTGTATAACAGCAAAACGCGGACGGATCGATTTCTCGACGGGTACACCCCGCGCGACTTCTGTACGCGATTGGAGAAGCGAATTTTCGCGCCGACAACTCTTTTGCCGCGGCGATAAAGGAAAAAAAAAAAAGAAAAAAAAAAATGCACGTGGGGTATCCAAAGAGCGGCTATTGTTAATGCGCAAACGTGTGAGTAAGACAGCCGACGGGCGTTCGTGTGTTAAAACGCTGACTATGGAAATTTATTAACGACTATGGGAACAACTCGATCGATACACACGGTGTATAAACTATCGAGACAGCGATTAGTGGCAACTAAAAGAACAACGAACGGTTTTATACCGTGCGTGCGCATTTAATAGCCGCAACGTCGGAAGCTCCGAGAACGCGAGAAAAGTTTAAAAAAAAAACATGATAATTATAAATTCGTGTAGGTAGGCAGATTACGCACGTGTGTGCGTGTCCGCTCTGTGAAAGCCACGGGACAAACCGGGGAAACGAGTGCACGTCCACGTGACGCGGTCACGGCCGGTCACATCAAAATGTGAATGAGCTGCGCGCGGGCTTTCGGCACGCGCGCCCTCCCTTCTTTTTATCCCTCTCTCACTTGTGCGCAATAACTGTTCGACAAAACGTCAACTCTGCTGTTATGAGCGAAGCTATTTCTTCGTTTTTCATTTTTTTTTTTTATCCGGAGGCTCTTCTTTCCACGCTTCATTCGCATTTATTTATCGAGATCGAGAGCTCTTTGATATTGAGAAGAAAAAAAAAAGAAAAAAAAAAAACACGAATCGCTCGATTAATAACTTACTTGCGGTACGTTGGTTGGCGGCTACGAGTTTTGCGTAGTTACGGGTTTGCAGGGTCACGTTCTTAATAACAAGTCAGTTGTCGAATCGTCGAAGGCAGCAGTGGGCGTAACATCCGTAACTCGTACGAGGTC
The DNA here is from genome assembly GCA_934046635.1 of Buathra laborator. Taxonomy (NCBI): domain Eukaryota; kingdom Metazoa; phylum Arthropoda; class Insecta; order Hymenoptera; family Ichneumonidae; genus Buathra; species Buathra laborator. Next base: position 2,364,749 of record OW203898.1, on the reverse strand, counting down.
GTTGGTTAAAAAATAAAAATAAAAATAAGGAAAAAAAAACAAAAAAAAAAAAAAAACTCAATAATCCACGAGACGATAGAGAGAGAGAAGTTGATCGAAGCTCATTCGACAAAAGGCGAATAATATTTATCGTACGATTCCCGTGGCATCGCGTAACCGAGATGCGAAATCATGTCGACCGGATACAAAGTTCAAAGTACCCAAACAACCAAATATCGAAATATTTTGCGGTCTTCGGAGCGTAGCCTTCGTTTCACAAAGCGAAATATTTGCATTTTCTCGCGCGTCGCCGCCGTCGTCGTTTGGAGAGAAAGAGAGAAAGATAGAAAGAAAGAGATCGCGAGACACACGGGATGCGTTGGCCGGTCATGGCCACGAGAATTTCAAAAACATTAAAAAGCCAATGTCCTACCGACACGCGCGGTTGCACTTTTTTTTTCTTTTTTTTTTCCGTTATAATTTCCTGATGGTGACGACGCATCTCGCGGCAGTCACGAACTGTGCAGGTTTACCGTGTACTCGTCCGAGATTGTCCGCGAATTCTTCGCGGGAATCGCAGCGATAAATCATCGCAACACATTCCAGTTATTTCCTCTCGGTTAACATACAACAAACGAGCATTTGCGCGAATCTTACTAATCGCAATGATGATAAAGAAATTAAAAAAAAAAAAGAATTTGCCGACCGAGAGGTCGACGTTCCGGCGCATAAACGATTGTCAATAATTATAACCGAGTAGGATTATATTCCGGGCGCCGGTTAGTCGATCAAAAACAAAAAAATAATAAAAAAAAAAACATTCGCTGAAAATCGCGGTTATGCGCGAATTTAAAAATATGAATGAACCTCATAGCCTCGCAAGCACGTCCATGTCGATAAGGCTCGTGCTCTCCAGCGATAAACTATATCTACCGTCGTAAATTATACGGAGAAAAAAAAAAAAAGAAAAAAAGAGCCACCTTCGTCGAGAAAAGACGCTCAACGATTCTCAAAGCGAAACGATCGGGTGAGAGTACCGTCTAAGTCTCGTTACTTCAACAACGAGAGCGGTAATAGTACAGACTATTTTTTATTATTTCTTTGTTGCTTTTCAAACTTACCTCCCCGCCTTTCACGAGGAATACCGCCTTATGGTCGCTTGGCTCTCTCTTCCCAAGCACTTTGCGTCGTCAAACTTTGATCGTATTCGTTTGTTCATTCATCGCGCAAACGCGGTCATAGCTTCAATTTGAAGAGTGGCGTTTAAATGGCTTTTGACTATATGGACAATATTACGCGGGGAACGATACAGATTTTGAAGGGCCGAACGTGGGACGAAGGGTTGAAGAAAATCGCGGGGGCGCGTCCCGACGCCGACGCCATCGACGCTATCTACTTCGTCTTCTTCTTCTTCTTCTTCTTCTTCTTCTTCTTCTCCTCATCTTCCGTTGCGCGTCTTACCCCCCTGCGTCGGTTCATACTCAATTCTCCGCGCAGTGCCCGTGCGGCGTTTCACAGCCGAGTTGATATTTTCCGTGTGAAACATGCCGCCGGCAAAGCAAAGGCAGTTATGCGTGAATACGGGAAGATCTCTTATCCATCGATTCTCGTTGATTGTTCTCGTATACGTTGGTACTATAAGTACCTTTGTATCGCTCGATGGCAATGATACGTGAGGCAGATTGCGGCTCGTATATAAGACACTTGTCATTCATGTGTTACCTCGTTAGTGATGCCACCCGTTACTGCACACTATAGTTAAATACCAAAGCGTTGCGATGTCTTTTGATTATCGAACGCTCTGCGACGTTACTTGTTGATGCAGCGCGATACCGAAGGCGTCTGAAACTTCTAAACTTATACCGTATAACTCTCATTATAGAAGAGATTAGATATTCGAAGGTTCGGTTGCAAAGGTATAGAAGACATTGGTATCAACTATATTTAGTTACTCGTGATCTTCCGAATGCGAATTATTGTACAGTACTCCGATAGTTGCGCAACCCCTTTAAAGAGATCGATTTTTAGAGAAAAACGACACAGTCATGACATAAGTTTAACTTGTAACTTATTGTTACTGTCAAACTTCGTATTATAAAAAAAAAAAAAACCTATGTATTGTTTTGGTTTTAAGGTAATCGGCAAGTTTTTTAGTAGTTTTTTTTTTTCGCAATAAATTGGCAAGTTAAATGTCAAAGGTGTGATGAAAAAAAAATGGGCTCTCGCGTCGATCTATCGTATGACATTTAGAAAAGTTTATATATTTTCTTAACTAATAAAGGATTCCTTATACCCTTACGGTGGTAAGAACGGTCGGTCGTGAGGTTTGTTCTAAGTAATTGCAATGCAATTTTTGCGTTAACTTGAGACACGTATTGTCTTAGTGTGCGTTAAATTTCAAAACGATTTACCGGCAATCTTTTTGAGACGTCTGCAACATAAATAACGAAAATTGTTCTATATAGATACTTCCCTTACATATTTCATGAAATTTATGTCTACATGAAACTTTTAATGAAGAATAAATAATAACTTTCACGATTTTTAAATGAATAAAATAGGATTTTTTTTCCAATTTTTTGCAGCGTTATTTAAGCAATATATGGATAATGAAAATATCACAAAATTGCGGGTTTACTCTTCCATTATCCCCGACGATAATATGTACCGTGAAACATTCGTCAAAATGGCATTATATTGTTTATTCGGGATACACAAATACATTTTGGCGAAACTGACCACCAATTTTCCATAATGTACCTTTTTTCTACGCACACAAAAGATATTTTCTAAAACTACCACGTCGTTTGAACAGCAATAATAATCTCGAAGTAGTCGGACCGCAATATAATTTTCTAGCAATAATTGTCGCATTAAATAATTGGTTTATGACAATTTTTTTTTTTCTCGAAAGTATTGTCGACGTCAACTGTTTCGCGTATCCAAGCGTTTGTTATTTCGTTCCTCATAGTTTCTCGCACACATTGTCCGACGTTATTAGTGGCGGTCGCCATCATCTAATTCTCGAAAATAACCGAAGATGAAGAGAAGACGCTGGAGAATGGAGATTCTGTCACTTCCATGTATCACATAAATTTCATCGAGACATGGGGTAATATACGTATACAATATAGTGTAGGCGCGAATACCGTGCGTCATGTTTCTCGTGGGTTGGTGACGCCGTGAACGGGAGGTCGCGAGCGAACGAGCGAGCGAGCGAGCGAGCGCGATACGGGCATGTGGCAATGTTTTGGCCGTCATCGATCGGTCGCCCCTTTACGCGCTGCGGCGTAGTATCATGAGCCTTCCTGCCTCCGTCTCCCCACCATCTCTCAGCCTACAACCCTCTCGCCCCCTCCACTTGCATAAGCCACCCACGCCCTGGTTCACTCAGCTACCCTCAGACAGCAGAGGTTCTCATTTCCACCACCCTTCGCGTCCTCCAAAAGCATCGTACACGCTTTCCCTCCGTTCCTAACCCTTATACTCTTTAATATTATTTCTCGGCGTTCTACCATCGAAAAAAGAAGAATTACACATTGCAACTCTGGGTCAGCTTGTTATCGTACGTAATTCCTCTTTGCCGCTTCACTTTGATCGCAAATTTCGTTTCCTGCAAACCCCCATTAGCATAGCCGTTGGACTTTATCGCTCTTCGCACGAGAGAAATTCCTGTTGGTATCCTCATTTCCGGTAGATTCAGAATACACATGGTAAATATAAATTCCCTACTGGTGTAGCACAAGATCCGGCAAGCGTGGCTGGAACGAAGTTGAAGTACGATGGTATCGGAACTCGAGCTCGTTAGACCATGCAGATTCGGTTGGTGCCTCTGTGCTTCAGTGTAAAGCGCATTAACGATTGGTCATTCGCTGTTTTGTACTTTATTCGCGAATAATGGCATCTCACCCGGGAGCGCTGATCCTTTTCGTCATTCTCCGTATCCGCGTCATCCCCCAAAGACGTCAATGCCTGCGTAGGCATCGAGGACGTTCGGATCACTCGCTTATTATTAGAAATACGTTTCACAACCGATATTTGTCATCATTCTCTCAGTTTAAATCCTAAATCGGCCTTCCGAGAAATTGTCTCGTTTATAGGTAGCTAGACACCCGTTATAAGTCCGTTGTATCCTTGTGTTAGTTCTTGGAATACGTTGGACTCGTTTGCGAATGCCGAACTGACCGATTTGCTCGGAAATTACGGACAACCCGGTCATTCCCTAAACTGTTAACTTACGGTAGGTCCTGGACGAAATATCGGGGATGGCTAAAGCTGAAATATTTAATACGGAGATTGAACAGTCGTCGATTTAAAAGATTCAGGACTGTCCAATCCGACTGTCGGTATATATACGACCTCCCGTAAGTTACGCTTCAGGGTTATCCACTTCAGAACTCGAAATGTCATCAGTTAAATTGTAAGGTTGTCCAATATAGAAGGTATATGCCCTCGTAACTCAACAATTTCGCCATAAAGTCGGTAATAATGATGATAAAATGTAATAAGGAAATAAGTGACTTATAAGATACGATGCCTCGTATTATATTATTACATCACGAGCGTTGAAAAATTAACGCGGGAGTTTTTAGCAGGATGTTTGTGAAAGACGACTGCTGTAATAGAACAAACATACAGACATCGGACAAACAAAGAACATTCCGAAACATATATAGACATATATAAGATTGTGTATCAAGAAGGCTGAGGGAGTATGAGAACTGGATTCCTTCGGAAATCGGGGTTCACTGCGCGAAGCAGGCTGAAAGCGGTCGATCGAAGTGGTGGGAGCTATTTCGAAGCGGCGTTGCCACTATTTTTACACGATCACGACCGGTAAATCCTTTCTCTGCCCTGCGCACGGCTCTCTTACTTCAGATCCTGTACCAAAGAATCGGTATTCGCTAGAAGGTTGTCGAGACAACTTTGTCGTTTTCAATACGATTTTTATTATTGCATATCCCATGTAGGAACACGGTCTCTCGATGATTATTGCGACTCATGAATGGCGTTCGTTTTTTTTTTTTTTTTTTTTTTTTTTTTTTTTTTTTTTTTTTTTTTTTTTTTTTTTTTTTTCATAACAATCACGAACAACGACAAAGGGGTAGATGATAATAATAAAAATAAAACTAAAAGTTAACGATTTCGAAAATTGTGCCTTCTCGGCGAATATCTCGTAGTGGATATCGAAATCTTAAGTGGCGTCCCGGGCTATCTCATTGCCCCATACTTTGCGGAGTGAGATCAAGCCGAGCGAGAGCTGCAGCGGCGTCGCTGGTGGTAGTGGTGCTGCTGCTGCTGCTGCCGCCGTTGCGGTCGGGAACGCTTCCCTGGGAATGACGCCGAAGTGTTCTGAGAAAGCAGAACGCCGTAGCAGAACGTCCCATACTGATGCGTGGAGCAGACTCCTCGTGCACGTACACAAACTCTCCCATACAAGCTCGTTAAGAATTTCGTCTTGTACGCGGTGAATACACACAACATCGTACGAAAAGCAACCGCGGGAGAAGGATCGTGTGCACTTCTGTCTGCTTCATTCCTGCACCGCATGCAGAGGCTTATACTAATGGCCACAAACAACTTGCTCACACGGCGTTGACCTCTTGGTCCACCCCCCCCCCCCCTCCCTCCCCCCGGACGAATGATGTGACAAAGGCTCACAACGAAACGACGTCGAGACACGGCGGGAGATAACGAAATCGCAATGATCTGAGAATTTTGTGACGAGGGAACGCGGGCAATAACATCGCGGACTGGAGAATAACATTCTCGTGGACAGCGCTGTTCGAGAGTTTACAAGATTATTGAAATATACTTATCGCGTATCGATTACCTGTTATTTCGTTAAAATTCATACGCAACCGAGTTGCGCGTTATTATGAGTCAACAAGTTTATCGTAAACCAGGTATGCAAGATTTTTCCAGACTGTGTGTCGCCGATGGAGTGAGAAAACGTATAATACACCATATCGAAAAAACGTATATTTTCGATTTACGAAATATTTTCTCATCGATAATCTTTATTTCTCGGATATCTGGTAACATATAGCTATGTTAATGGTATCATTTTTAAAAAAGTATGAAATTTATTTGTTTTTGCGAAAAAAAAAAAATGATAAATTACTTTTTGGAATTTGAGAAAAACGTGCATTTCGGTGGAAATTTGAATGCTCTTGTCTCGTATAAATTCGAGTGACGAAGTTTGTCTAGAGGGTTTCCACTAGCGGATAGTCTAGACGCATCGTCGTCGGGCCAACCCCAATGATGCGCCCGATCTGTACCGCGGAGTTGAAACGCGGGACGCGGGCGCGGGCATCGCGTCGCGGTCTATAAGCGGACCAGTCAACCACCTATATATCTCTCTTTCCAACATCCTCCTTGGTTCACATCTCGCAGTTTCTTTATTCTTCCTACACTGTCTGATATTGCTCAGTCGTGCGACCTGTATTTATCGTTCTTATCCATGTTTCGAGACAAAGGTGAAATACCGCAACCGGTAATAAAAACTGTAATACGAATTTTTTTTTTTTTTTAATTATTTTTTTTTTTTTCGATGCTAAAAACACCATCCGAAGACACCGCAGAATGTTAGTTATTTCATCTATCGCTCGGAAGCTTAAGAAATCGAAAAATAACCCTATCGCTCGATAAATTTAGCAATGTCATTAAGAAAACTCCAATAGCAGTTTTAATCATCGACGAGGCGATTCCCATTGCCTCAAGTCATCGTTATATAGTCACCTCATTGATAATTCGCTGTAGTAACGACTGTACATACAAATCGTAGTTAAAAACAGCCAAGCGTATCTTTCTCGCGATGCTCTTCCCGCCGTAGTTTCTATTTTCATTTTGGGATCCCCCCGTATTGTTCTTCGTCTATTTGCGTTCGCATAAATTCGCTTCGGTTAAAACTGAAAGCGCGGCAGTGAGATAGAGTGCCAGAGAGTTCTACGAGTACATCATAGCGGAGAAGTATCTTAATCGTGGAGTTGAATAAGCGTCAACTGCAACCGAGACGGGACCCAAGCGTGTGAGAGTCGCTGCATAGAGAAGATTGTATACAACGCAGCGGTAACGGCAGCAATGCACCACCGGGGAGAACGCCGGGAGCGTTCGTTCGCGGTGGGTGTCTCGGTCGAAGCCGGCCTCCCCTCTCCCCAACCGTCTCCTCCACTTCCCTCACGGGAAACCGAACGGCGAAGCGAATGCTCTCACCCGCGTAGTAGAACGCGCTCGTGAATGAAGCTCGCCTCTCCTCCTTCTCCTCCTTGGTCGTCGCGTTCCTCTTTCTCCTTCCCTCCCCACCCTCGGCGCCAGAAATCGCTGCTACTGCGGTTCTCTGTGTAGCATCGGCTGCAATGCTTGCTGATGCTGCCGATGTTTCCCATCGTTCACGCTATTCTAACCAGAACAGCTATACCGGAGGCCAGACTAAACTAGCATCGCTGCTTATATATCTCCTGTATGTCCTATCTCTGCCCTATTACAGTATGCGAACTATATACGCCTATATATACACCATTACGTATTCCCTTTTCCTCAGTCGAGCTTTTTGACGCACTGGAGCTTCTCGCAAAATCATCGAATATTCAACGTCGTTTATCTTTCGTCGAATCGAACGTTATTGATACTTCGTCGAACCTTTCACAGTTATTTTTTCTTCACGAATAAATTAATTTTTCATTATGCATGAAAATTACGAACTGAACAAATATCGCGATTTGTTTAATGAAAAAACGGCCGGGTAAATGCTATTAACGGTATATTTTATTTTGTTTGAAATAATTTTGCAACGTTGTTAGATATATTGTTATTGTTATTATTTATTAGTTTTATTTATATTTTATAAACTGAATTTTATCGCGAATTTTTACTATTTTATTTGCGATCGATATAATATCGGCACATTTGCGGGGTTTCGTCCTATTGCTTCGAACTTATATAAAATTGTGAGAATTAGAAATCAAGTTGGAATTTAAAAAATGTGCTGTTGACATCATTCACCGGCCGTTTTATTGAATCAAACACGTTTTTTTTTTTTTTTTCCGCGTGGCAACCGCTATTTCGTAACAATAAAATTTTCCGCTAATTCTCGGCAATGTTGCGCGTGGTTGTTGATTGGGTGCAACGAAGCAACAAATGGAATGAGACCCGTGTATAAAGAAATAAATAAATAATTTAATAAATATCTGTACGAGTCTTTGCGCCAAGTCATCCTCCGTCTCTCGAAATTGGTCGAGTGGAGCGAAGAACGCGAAACTGCGTTTCAGAGTATATGATACTATCGGAGTTACTCCATAACGCCTTGGAATTCAATCGATCGAATTATGATTATTGTTGTTGTTGTTTTTTTTTATTAGTTATTTTTCAATCTTCCACGCGATGCTCCTCATTATTCGCGGATCGGTTCATCGACTCTCAATGCTTCGTCATTTAATATAGTGTTAGGGGTCATATTATGGTCCGTGTCGTGAGAGAATACGAATCCAAAATAAAGTACGTAGGAAGCGACGAATGATTGAGCCAAAAGCTGTTGTCGGCGTTGTCTACGTCTCGTATCTCTCGCTGTCTTAACGTTACCGAACGCTCAGACATCGTGAAAAATAATTGTCGCCACTCAAAGAAAGACTTCGCGACTGTTGAAGAGTGCACGAAGGGTTAAATAGCCAATCTTTTAAAGGCTGTTCTAATAAACTCGTGGAATTCTCATTGATTGTCCGGTGAGACATCGGGAGCCCGAGAGAGCAATGATACCGCCAGCGAAAGCAACAGCCTTCGGTTCTCATCAGGATCACGGGAGAGAAGAGCCGATGTTCATCATTATCGTGTTGACTTTTTTTTTCTTTTTGTACCGAATGAAAACGTCAGCGACGTCAGCGTCAGAAGCTTCTAGGAGTTCGCGCAAGATAAATACCGATCGCGTCTAGTAATGAGGAACGGTGGCTATAGGCCAATAAGAACTATTAGCCTCACGGGCGCTCCGCGGGGATTCGATTAATCAGCTAGCTAGATGAATTCGTGCCTCATGCGTGTGTCTACAGGGGCTCGCGCGAGCGCGAGAGAGCGTTACACGGGAACGAGAGAGGAGAGCAAACGGTGGTATCGTGCCCAACGCTTTGACCCCCTTTAATGCAATAAATCAATTATCTCTCGTTATTAAGAGAAATTTATTATTTAATCGAATCGATGATACTTGACCCTCGGAATCATTCACGCAGTCGTGACGAAATCATCTATAGATACGTTTTATGTTACATATATAGGTTATTTTTTTCTTTCTTTCAAATCCTTTCAATTTTCTTCGTCTGTAATTCGCTCCCCTCCATCGTTGTTGCCCAGTGTCGGCGAAACATCGAACAGTACGGAGTCGTTGCTTTGCGGGCCGACACGACGGGATGGTTTACTCGACTCGACGTATGAAATTAGTGTTATACTTCGCGGCCGATCTTCAGGTTTCATCGCGATCGCGATCGGTTCGTAGCTTGAGACTCTCGGTTCTTCCGTCGATTGCAGCTGCTGCTGTGCATCACCGGTTAAACTGGTACCATCAGGTAGATTGTCGTTCCAAGTTGGTGGATACACTTCGCGATCGTAGATGACGAACGGGGAAGTGAGGGGGATATTCTCGAATCACTCGTTTGCCAAACGTAGTTTCTTATATCGGCGTATTCATTCATATGTTTTATATGCATAGTGCGATAGAAGGTATTACACGTTTCTACAATCGAGTGATTCTAGAATGGGCTCTCTGATCCCGGATATGTTGGCATTCGACCGCTGGGTTTTTTTTTTTTCGACAGTAAAAAAACGGTACCAAGTGTCCGAATCTTCGCTCATTGTGGATTTTCGGATCTTCGCGCGCATCGTTATAAGTACGAAAGCCTTTTCCGGAATTTGCCGAAGTGTGAAGTGCCGTTTAATAAAAAAAAAAAAAAAAGTAATGCCCACGGGACAGGCGAAGCCGACAACAGATCGAATTTGTTGTTTTTTTTTTCGGAGTCAGACGGATTTATCGAATTTTCTCGATCCATTGTCGAGCTCAATCAGTCGCGACTAATCGCTCTCTCTCTCGTTGTTCAGCCACTTTTTCTATTCTTTACTTTCGCGTTTAATCGTGATACAGCGACGAGCTTAACTTCGGCACGGATAATTATTGGTCATCGATACGAATTGGTCAGCTGTTTTTTTTTTTCTTTTTTGCAAATAAAATGTCGACCATTTGTAAGCGTTGTGTACATGTTTCGTCATCGCAGTCAACGCTGGCGTCGCATCCGCGTTGAGCGCTTCCGCGCCGCCGCGCGGGATCGATCGCCGTTCGGTTGGAGCGCGGCGACGAGTAAAGAGAGTCGACGTTACGAGAGGAAGCTGACGGACAAACCCGAGAGAGAGAGAGAGAGAGAAAGAGCCCCATCGTCGAGCCGAGACTCGAGCGGCGGGAGAGTCTTGGCGACGCTGATCTCCATCGAGATTCCCCAAAGAGCCTCTCCCCCGTCGCAACACACAACTTTCCACGTGGCTGTTGCGGATATTGACATAGCCTACGGAGAGCTCGACGAACTCTCATCGACGGATCCATAGGTGTATACATATATATATATATACATGTGTTTATAAATACATCTATATATATATCTATACGTTGGGCGTTACTTAGCTTTGGCGGTATGGCGTATCGCGAATTCTTTTTTTTTTTTTTCAATAATCCTGTATCGGATGGTAGAAGCTTACCAGCGAGTACCGGTATCTTATTCGTAGCTATTAGCTTGGTTAACGACCGAGACATTATCTCTTCATCGATGCAATTATCTGTTCCCGACACAGAGGACTTAGACACGCGATCAAGCAAAACTTTCTGCAACTATCCCGATTCCCAAAAAAAATTTCCCTATATTCTCGTGGTCACCGTTATTATCTCGTAAACATTTCGTATTAAAGAAATCGAAGATTTTTAATGACGATCTAAATACTAATTTGGTTTTTTTTTGTTTAGTCCACAGAATCGAAGGATGGTCCGCGATAGCTGAGAGACTCGAAGCAGGAAACAACGATCGGTGAAACGATTCCTTGTCGTAACTTCGCTCCCGGACCACACGTTCACGGAGAGCATCTTTCAGTATGCCGCGGCGAAAGCGCAATTTTCGAACAATCAACATTCGCGTCTGAGCGAAAAATCGCCCGTTAATTATCGACGAATAAATTCGGTCCAAACGGAATTTGGTGAAGAGTGTCGATCTTTAAATAATAAAATATATGTATATATAATACAAAAACGAACTGTAATTTTTAAACGCAATTACTGAAAATTTAGTTGAAGATCGCGATTATTCGAGTCTCCCCTCTCGGACTGGCGTGAGAATTGTAATCCCGATGCCGGTAAGGACATTCGGAGGGAACCACGTTGGCCGTCGTTCGTTCGGTGAACGCGTTACATTATACAGCGAAAATTCGGGCCAACGAACTCGCAGTGGCAAAGCTTATTTTCCAAGCGTCAGCGGCGCGTGTCCGCGTGATACCGTGGATCGCAATGGCGCGTTACAATCGTTCGGCATTCGAAAGATACATTGACTCTTATACATGATTGACTCGTGCAAACGATCGGCAGCGTGATGTACAGGTGTATCAAGTTACGAGATTTTTTTCTAAATTACTTCCCGAGCTGAAAACAGGACGAAGCTGTTTTGGCTCAGTCCTCCACACACCACAAAATTGTTCGCTTCGAAGAAACGCGAGATTGCTACATTACGGACAAAGCTCGGCGATGAATTGTCCTGCGAACGTAAACGCGATCGCGACCAGCACGTCGTCGATTGCAAGAAGAAATTCGTCGTTTATACGAGAGCGAAAAATCGTTAGAACGACTGCCGCAGTCGAGGATTGCGAAACTAATGTCCGCCGAAGGCTTCACGACGACTGCATGGGCACCGTGAATGCCGAAGATGCGGCAAATCCGATCGGTGAACGATGCGAATTGTGCGAACGTCTGCGCAGCAGCGAATCCTCGTCAGCGAACGAGGATAACGAAAGCGAAGATACCGACGTCGGGACACGATCGAGTGGTGCAAATTATGCCGGACAAAGGACGAAGCGATCCAATATTGTAACGTTCACGCGACAATCGGGACTAGACGACGATCGTTCATTGAGGTGCGCGTCCAGTGTCGTTCGATGGAATCGTAAAACCGATCACCGAGTCACCAGAAACTCTCGCGAAACTCTCCTATGGATCGGCGTTATGATTCTCGCGATAGTAGCGACTGTCGCATCAACTGAATTACCCGCTATTCCTCCCGGGCCTCCGAGAGACTCCTCATCCAACGCTAAACGAGAGGGTAAAAATCAATCTGCTTTTCAATCGCATATAATATACTCTCTATACTGTGATATGTTTATTTATATTATTCATCTATTTTTATACGTTTTGATATGATGCGATGATAGCTCTATATAAAAGTACTCGATGCATGATAACTCGAACTGTGCGACTAGAGTCTCGTCTACTCCGATCGATAATGTGTAATTCTAGTATTTGACGATCGTCGAGTAGATCTGCGAAAGGGTCTCATTTGCAAGGTGTAGCATTAGTGTCTCATCGTCATTAAATTATTTACACGAAAAATAAGTTTTCAGTGCTGTGTAAAAGTAGGTAATAGCATGAACGTAGATCCCATCGGAGTATTGATTACGCGTGTAAATTATAACGTTTAAAAATTATAAATCGCACGTTACAACGGACAGAGTTGTTATTTACGCGATATACGCGGATTTATCATAAACGTAACGAACTAAAGGACATAAACGTCACACGAGCGCGTGCATAAAATGCCGATAACGAGCGATGTAATTGACGTTCATTGATTCTATATGCACGCATCGCGGAACATGCGAGGAAGGAACGCGATTTCGCTGACGCGCAATTTCCTATTTTCCTATGTCGTATTCGTCGAGGAAGTTATATCCGGTGTTGAATTCTTCCGGGCGGTGTGTATTACACGGCGAAAGATTCGCGATAAAAATTTTTTTTGGTTTTAATACACAATATTACGCGCGCGCACGACGGTCTGAAACGATGTATAATATAATACAATTCGTCTTATCGCCGTAGAGAATTGTCGGTTGAGTTCTCTGACGTAAAGCGGCGGTTTAGAATCGTCTAACGTAATTGCGTGTCGCGGAAGGCCTAAATTCTCTTGCCACGTAACAGCGCAATGGCGCAGAAGGAAAACTAAAGTCGTCCTAGTCAATTCGCGTAACCGTTGTAAACTTTTCAAACGAGATTGACGCTTAACGAGGTGTTTCATTCGTTGTTACGACCTTCCGGCGACACGCTTCGTTCATATTTGCATTATTAGAAAATACACAACTGATTACATCCTTTTGTTTCGTTTCAATTGATCGATGTTACGGGGGGGTTGAGGGGAGGGGGAGCTTCATTGTTAGGAAAGATTAAGGTCGCTTGAACGTGCATGACATCGAGAATGGAGAATGAGAAAGTAAATGTTTGAATTTGTCTAAAATACGAACCAAGAGACGATGTAAACGGAGTTGACCGGTTATTTTGCGATGGTTTTACGGACAAAACTGAGCCTCGTACCTACCTGTACGAGAAAAAGGATGCTGAGAAGGAGATGAAAGAATGATCGTCTAGACGGCTCGACTTCCGGCAGGAAGAACACGCGGAACCCTCGACCTTTGCTACCCGTACACCTGGCGCTCCTTCCTGCAAAAGACGCATTTTTTATACTTTGTATATATACCTCTTGTATACTCGTCCCGCATTACATGTTCCACCGATTAATGATTTATCCGAGTGTTGCATAGTAATTGCCCTAAATACGATTGGGTTTTTTTTTGTTGTTGTTTTGTTTACTTTTTCGACGAGGATTTTCCCAATTAAATGTCGAATCGGTGAAAAAAATATACATCGGTAGCCTCTAACCGATTGCGGAAAAATTCCAATTTTTTATTTGGGTTTTTTTTAAAACATGTGGTACCTAATTTTGCTTGCTGATGGCGTTTCGGAAAAACCCAAATAAATAATATATCACGGAAAGCCAAGTATGCATGATTTTTTTTTCTTATATCAAAGAAGTTTATCGATTTTTAAGAAAAGTTTTATGCCACATAATTTTAGTGGATAATGGATCGATAGTTGTAATAGAGTATCAGCATCTATTTTTTTTACCGATTACACTGTTAAACCAATGCAATTGTGTGAGTGAAAACGAACAAAGGATCACGAGTGAATTATGTTACAGTGTGCCAAAGCATAGACATAAGAAATAGCGTGGATCAATTCTCGAGACTCGAGGGATGCCGTGTTGTCGAGGGTTTCGTTCAAATACTACTGATCGATCATGCGGACGACTCGGCCTATGCGAACCTCACCTTTCCGGATCTCGTCGAGATAACGGAATATCTCGTGCTCTATAGGTAAACCACGAATTGGACGTAACAACTTTCAAAGTATCTTAACGTTGTGAAATGTGGGATTTCAGGGTAAATGGCCTGAAAACCGTCGGTCATCTCTTTCCAAATCTGACGGTCATACGTGGACACTCGCTCTTCATCAATTATGCGCTCGTCGCTTTCGAGATGATGCATCTACAGGAGATAGGACTCCATTCGCTGACCGATATATTACGAGGATCGGTACGATTCGAGAAAAATCCGGCTCTGTGTTACGTCGACACTATCGATTGGGACGTGATCGCCAAGGCTGGAAAGGGAGAACACGTTATATCGGTGGGTACATTATTTATCAAGTATACGGCGAATCGACATCGATTATCGAATAACCAAAATTATATAAGTCTCTAGGTATACTGACTAATTGATCGAAATGAACATTTGTTATATTGCATTAAAGCGGATAGTGTTTAAAAATTTATGAAAATAATGAAGAATCGAAGATCCCTTTACTGATCGGAATGTCGTAGAGAAATGAAAAAATCAAAATTGTTATCCAATTTAAAAAAATTACGCGAATATAAAAAAAATTAAATCTTCTAAATAATTAACAGATTTAAGAACTTTGTGAGGATTTTTCGATTTTCTTCGTCCCTCGCTTATAAAAGAAACGTCCAATGTATCGTTACAGGGGAATAAACCGAGAAACGGGTGTCCAGTTTGCGAGAAAAACTGTCCCATGAGATTAACTAAACCCGACGAGACATTGTGCTGGAATAGAGAACACTGCCAAAAAGGTAAGTGAATCGTTTGCGTTTCTACGCGTTCATTGCGGTATTCCTGGGGTGTCGGCATTTCTCATTCTATCGACATGAAATAATCACAAAATAGTTGTTGTCAAAGTTTGGGAGAGAGTTATGAAGATTTGAATAACATAATCAAAGATGTGAGAAAAAATAAATAAAAATTGCGTTGAAACGAACATTTTTATCAATGAAACATGTGCAGTAATTTGTAAAACACTTTTATATCGAGTTTTTGTAATATCTGCAATGTCCAGTGATCGTGGAAAGTCCCGAAATGTCTTTAAATTTCTTCGTTGATCCTTGAATTTTTTTTTCTGTTTCTTCCCCTTAAATTCTCACTTTATCATAATTCTTTTTATGTTCTTCCGTATATTTTTGAAAATCTTTGGCTCCATTTCGCCTCTCAAGCGGCTATAGTCCTGTGACGCGCAGCAAGTCACATGTTTCTTATTAGTGTCTAAAAGGAGAATTATATATTATCAATTCATAGTTTCATCTATTTTTCCTTTTTTGAAATGTCAGTAAGTATCTCAAAAATGTTCTGAAAAAGTCCTGGAAATATCCTTCAATTTCTTGCCGACCTTTTATGGAACACTATGATATCGGTAAAGAAAAAAACGATAACGGGATTCACATTTCCGTTCCGACAATCCCCAGGAAACCTTTTTTTTTTCTTTCAAGTCCTACAAAAATTAATGTACGATATTTGTTAAAGTTTGTGACTCTCCGTGCAAGTCGTGCAGCCCGTCGGGCGACTGTTGTCACTCTTCTTGTTTGGGGGGCTGCAAGGAAAAAACGACGCCATTGCCATCGTCGAAGGACTGTACGGTATGCCGCGAAGTCGTGGTCAGTGGTGGTCAGTGCGTCGAGCGATGCCCGGCTACGATGTTCAAATACATGAATCGTCGATGTATACAGGAGAACGAGTGCCGAACGATGAAGAAACCGCGAGAGTTATTTGATACAGTGCGGGAATTCCCCTACAAGCCGTTTAATTTCACGTGCTCTATAGAGTGTCCAGCGGGTCATATGGAGCACGAGGTGAAAGGTAAAGCAACGTGCAAAAAGTGCGAGGGTCCGTGTCTCAAGGAATGCACGGGTGCGAGCGTCGATAGTATAGCCTCCGCTCAAAAACTTCGCGGATGTACGCACATCAGCGGAAGTCTCGAGATACAGATACGAGGAGGAAAAAATATAGTAAAGGAGCTCGAGGACAGTTTAAGTATGATAGAGGAGATCGACGGTTATCTCAAAATCGTTCGAAGCTTTCCTCTGATATCATTGAATTTCCTAAAAAATCTCAAAGTCATTCATGGCAATTCGCTCGACAACGGAAAGTACACCCTCGCTGTCCTCGACAATCAGAATCTTCAGGAACTATGGAGTTGGGATACGCATACACCGATACGGATACTCTCGCACGACGGTCAGCCAAAGATATTCTTTCATTTCAATCCAAAGCTGTGTCTACACGAAATCGAAACGTTGCGACAAAAGACCGGTATCGGCGAATTCACGGATCTCGAGGTTGCGCCGAACAGTAACGGCGACAAGGTTGCGTGCAACGTGACGGAATTGAAAATCGAAGTCGTTAAGAAAAATTCCGAGGCTGCGTTGATCGAATGGGAAGAGTTCCAACATCACGATCCGCGATCGCTTCTCGGTTACGTTGTCTATTCGATCGAAGCACCGAGCAAAAATATAACGATGTACGACGGTCGTGACGCTTGCGGCGGCGACGGCTGGCGTGTGGACGATGTATCAGCTACCGAAGGTTCCGACATGGAGAAACACACTATTACGCATATATTAACCCAACTGAAGCCGTACACGCAGTACGCGTTCTACGTTAAAACTTACACCATCGCAACCGAAAGATCGGGGGCGCAGAGCAAAGTTATATACTTCACGACGCTTCCCGATGCGCCGAGTCAACCGAGGAGTTTGACGATCTGGAGTAACGCCAGCAGCGAATTGGTCATTTCGTGGTTACCGCCGCTTCGCAAGAATGGCAATCTGACACACTATAAAATCATTGGACGCTGGGATCGCGACGATCCGGCTTTCGTTGCTCAACGAAACTATTGCGAAGAACGTAAGTTTATGAAGAAAAAAAAATATAATTATTATCGTTAAGTCTGAAGTAAGTTTCTCCACGGCGGAACGGTGGGCCATTGCACGCGGGTCGATGAACGGACAGTGGGGGAGAGAGCGTTGCAAAATTCGTAATTTATTTATAACATCTCAACAACTAGAAAAATGAAACATTTTAAAATTTGAATATATTCTTCGAGAAAACTTTTTCATTCCGTAGACAGATTTTCAAGCCGCAGATATTTATTGACTTTTTTGTTAAAACGCTTTATATGCTGAAAAGTCCATGCAGTTAACATTAAAACCCCAAAAAAATAAACCCGGTAAATACCTCAAAAACTAAATGATCAATTTATTAAGTTGCGTTTTCGTAAAGCACATCAAAAATGTAGATACGATTCATCAAATTGCCTATTCGCTGAAGTCTCCTCAACTAATATGATTATTAAATATCTTGAATAGCGATGCTTCCGGAGAAGAAACCTGTCTCCGTTATGGCGGAAGAGGAACGTAAGAAAGCTGAGGCCGAGAAGGAATCGGCAAATAAATCTGACAAGAATGATCCCGACAAATGTTCCTGTAGCACTAAAACCCAATCGGAAGATCTGGAACAAGAGGTTTCGAGTTCCATAGCCTTTGAAGATGCTTTGCACAATCAGGTGTACATTAAACGTCCAATGGGTCAAAGAAGGAGGCGCGACGTCGATGGAATTCTCAGTGCCGTTCCGCGACGAAGGGACACGAGTTACGCCCAGGTAATGTATTGATCTTTCATTCGCCTCGGGAAATGCGTCAATCATTGTATAACTCGAGTTTGTAACTTTTCTTTTCGCTCTGTTATCAATTATTCCATATAGGATAAGGAAGCGAGTACCGACAGAATCGAGAATGGTACATACGTAACATTCGAGAGATCGGTACCGAGTACGAATCTCACGTTCGTGATGAAAAATTTGCGACACTTTGCGGAATACTATATCGAGATAGTGGCTTGTCGGGAGCATCAGATCAACGATACGCACAACAACTGCTCCACCAAAGCTGTTAAAGCTTATCGTACATTGCCGATCGAGAGCGCCGACAATATACCACCGAAGTCATTCGGAGTCATTCGGGAAGGTGGCAACAGCAATGACACAGCCGGTCGAATTAAGTTACATTGGGACGAACCTCCTCAGCCCAATGGTCTCATTGTTATGTATCAAATAGAGTACAAAAGAGTGGACATTCAGAACGTGAGTATTTTTTTCTCCTTAATTCGTCATATATGATCAAAGCAATTAAAACAACTGACCGATCTAAAAAAAAAAAAAAAAATATTGTAAATTTCGCAGATTCAACCAACTCTGGTGTGCATCACACGTCGGGACTTTGTAAACGCGGGTTACACATACGTACTAAAAGATCTTCCGGCCGGCAATTATTCGATCAAAGTTCGCGCGACAAGTTTAGCCGGAAGCGGTGCCGATTCGGAAGAAATACACGTTTACATCCCACCGTACAGCACAACCGGAACCTTTTGGATTATCTTCTGGTCGACATCGAGTATAATCGTCGTGATAATTTCCCTCGGTATTTTTTACGTTTGCAAACGTAAATTCATGCGCAACGTCCCGAGTATGAGACTCATAGCCACTGTAAATCCCGAGTACGTCAGCACAGTGTACATACCGGACGAGTGGGAAGTACCGAGAAAGAAGATTCACCTTATGCGCGAATTGGGAAACGGCTCGTTCGGTATGGTCTACGAGGGAATTGCCAAAGACGTCGTAAAGTCGAAGCCGGAAGTACGTTGCGCTGTGAAAACCGTCAACGAGAATGCGACCGATCGCGAACGCATAGAATTCTTGAATGAAGCGTCCGTTATGAAGTTAGTACCCGTATAGTTATCTCGCAATCTCAACGAGATTTTCGTTCGACGAAATTAATGATACATTTTGTATTTTTTTAGAGCCTTCAATACTCACCACGTGGTTCGTTTGTTGGGCGTTGTATCGCAAGGACAGCCGACACTGGTGGTGATGGAGTTGATGGTAAATGGCGATCTAAAGACATACTTGCGAAGTCATCGTCCCGATCAGTGCGAGAATTTCATGAAACAACCGCCAACGTTGAAGAGAATCCTGCGAATGGCCATCGAGATTGCCGATGGTATGGCTTATCTCTCCGCAAAGAAGTTCGTCCACCGCGACTTGGCGGCTCGTAACTGCATGGTCGCCGAGGATCTCACCGTTAAGATCGGCGATTTTGGAATGACGAGAGACATTTACGAGACGGATTACTATCGCAAAGGCACGAAGGGTCTGCTGCCGGTTAGATGGATGGCACCGGAGAGCCTGAAGGATGGCGTTTTCACGAGTTTCTCCGACGTTTGGAGTTACGGTGTCGTCCTCTGGGAAATGGTTACACTCGCGTCGCAACCTTATCAGGGTCTATCTAACGATCAGGTAATGTGACTTCGGCGCTCTTCCACTCGGCAATTCCGTCGTCACGGTGATTGCACTCTAATTGATTTGTTTTTTTTAATAGGTACTACGATACGTCATCGACGGCGGTGTAATGGAACGACCGGAGAATTGTCCCGACTCCATGTACACGTTGATGCGACTAACTTGGAATCACAAGGCAAACAGAAGACCAACGTTTATCGACATCGCAACGATGCTTTTGCACGAAGTTGACGCCGAGGGTTTCGACAGAGTGAGTTTTTATCACTGTCCGGAAGGGATCGAGGCACGGAATCAGAATAGTTCACATTCGCCGCACACTGACAAGTGAGTTTCACGTTCTATACGTTTTTAGCCATCGCCGGACGTTTCTTCATTAATGCAAATTGTGGGCTTCTTTTTTTGCAATCGTTTCAGGGATTTGGAATTAGCCGCACTGCAAGATTTGCGCGAAGACGAGGGTGAGGGGGACGAGGACTCGCCGTTGCGACAGGACTTCGGTGATTTTGCTAGCATCGAACCGGCCTGTTTGAAGAATAATTCACACTCGAGATACGCTACCGGTCCTTACGGTGAAAATTCGAAAGTTGTAACTAACTTTCATGATCTTAACTCGTCCAAAATACCGCTGAAAGCAGGATTCGATGATTTTGACGGAGTATCCGCGGGTTCGCTAAACTCGAGTAAAGACACACTCGACTTTCCTTTCGTCGAGGACAGTCTAAAGTCCGTTAAAAATTCCCCGTCCATAAAGAAAAAGAGTCGTTCCCGTGGTAGTTTGAGCCTAAAGTCTATGGGACAACCGCGGAGCCCTCCGAACAACACGCAGCAAGTTGGCATGCTGACACCGACTCTACAGGAGAGTCCTGCGCGCAGTACTAAGTCACAAAAGAATAGTCCCGATTACGAGAACCGTACACCCGAAATAGTGTCGATTATTGACGGAAAGGAGGCAATATCTCTGCATATTAATTTTCCATCTATCGATGCCATAGATATCGACACGGTAGACGATGGAAAGGACAAACGGGTTCAAGCCGAATACACGGACAAACCAGAGACATTGAACAACGGATTTATCAGCGGGACAACGACGTAGTCTCGTGACAGAGACGCGACGTTAGACTCTTTGAAAAAAGTTAAAACTAAAATTTTCGCTCTATCGACAGAGCTTTTTAACACCGAAAAAAAAAGAAAAAAAAACAAAAGGTAAACTAAAATGAAAACAAAATCGGAGGGTAAGAGAACTCACGCATTAGAAGCCACGAATAAATTTAACCGAGAAGGCAGTGCCCGCGCTAGTCTTACGATGTTTTACAACGCTCGGATGGTGGAGCATTATAAAAAAAAAAACAAAAGAAAAAAAAACACAAAAAAACGGTGTGTCACGTGTGAATGAATGAAGCAGAAAAAAAATGTTAGTATTTTAAAGTAACGCGTAGCTTGTAATGGTAAATTAAATTTTAAACGTCCCGAACGTACCCGCGTAATGCAAATCGAAAAAAAATTGAGCCCTCACCCAACGAAAGATTACACGATATTTCTCACGGTAGTGCTCTCCGAATATTCGGGATATTCGTCTCCGTTAAATAGGATATCGATAACCTCTTTACATGTAATTGTATTTTTCCTTTTTTTCGTTCGGTTTAAACCAACCAATTATCGGTGGTTTATGTAATCTGTAAACGGATACTGCCTATTGTGTGTCGTCGCGGACAAGAGTCGTCACTTCGGTGTGAGACCAACTATGGCGAATTTCGGGATCGTTCAGGAGTCAAGGCAGCAACCTTTTTGCAGCCATCCCTCCACCCCCACCCCCTCCCCTCCCCCCACCTATTCTACTATGTAGACATTTAAGGGTATAACGAATTGTGTAGAATTGGATAACTATTTGCACCGGTAATTGTGCGCGTCGTGTCGCTCACATATTCTCCGATCGGTGAAGAGAACGAGAGAGTGTCCGCTTAAGAGGAATATACGTCAAGGATAGCGTATTGAGGCGTGAGCGACGTAAGAATTAATTGATTTTTGTATCATACCGAATTTGGTACAATAATCGTTTGAAATAATTTTGCCGTCTTTGAGGCCTCAATTGTACGGACGTTACAACGTTATTTTGATTTATCAAAATTGTTACATACAACAAATGTTTTTCTTCTTCGCGGCCGTTAAATGAATACTTTTCAGAGTATATTATCGAAATTATGTGCGGCTTCATGCTTTACTCTCTGCAGCATTATTATTGTTATTATTATTATTTTTTTTTTTTATTATAACGAAACGGCGATGGTTTTTTTTTTTTAGTACAATTTGTATATTCGACACAGAGGCTATTTGTCAATCTCAATTAATTCAATTTTATTCGGGTGCAGCGCGATTTTAGGTAAATTCAGTATCTAGAATGTTTATCACACCATTTTCGCAATGAATTATTGTATATTTAGATACCATTAGTAAAATCACCGCAGTATCGCTGGTGCAGCGAATTCAATGAAATTTAATAACGAACAATCTATCGGAGGAATAATTAATGAAACATAGAAATGACACAAAAGATAAATAACAAAGTTTAAGCCGTATTTAATGGAGAGAAAAAAAGATATAAAAAGAAACATTATGTTCCAGGATCAAGAACATTTAACGCGATTTCGTATAAACAAGAGAAACATAGACTGTTGAAGCCCAGTGAGAGCCAAGATTGACGTCTGACAAGTAAACAGATCAAGAAACTGTTGTTGAATTGAATGAAAAAAAAAAGATGAATATATGATCCACGCAATACAGTTGAAAACTAGATAAAACGAGCCTCAAAAATAAGACTGATTAGCTAATGCCCTTTATAAGCCCGTAATCTCCCAAGTAAGTGAAATGTTGCGAAACAACATGATAGAAGTTCCATATCGTTTATTCGCTTGCATTAATCCAATTAAATTTTTTTTTTTTTTCGATCTTTTTTTTTTTTTTTTTTTAATCACTTTGAAACATATTCGCTTAACCCTTTGGCGGTTTAACGAAAATAAAAAAGGAAACAAAACAAAATATATATATATGTAGATCGAGTGTAAAATACAACTTGTCCGTATGTCTGACAGCCCACCGATCTCTCAAACGGAGAGCCAGGCATATAAATAGCGTTAATACTGGATACGATCGTACGTACCAGTGACCTAATAGAAAGTACCTACTTTATTTTTAATCGCTTTACATATTATTATTATTATTATTATTATTATATTGTATGTTGAGATAGAAATTGAATTAGTCCAAGTTTTTGTACAGACAACTAAAACGTATCAGATGCAACGAGGTAATTTAATAATATGTATAGACCGTATAAAATCCTGTAGTTATATAGCCAAACTTATCTTATTTCTGTGAATTTTCTTAAAGTAGAAAAAACAACACAGTTACCTACACTTTAGCTCTCTCCAACAACCAGTATCACTGATAACACACCCTTTTTGCCCTCTGTGTATATATATATATATCTCCTACTTTCCCCACTTCCTCACACACTTATTATTCTCTTTCTCTCTAATACCTTTTTTTTTTTATCTTATTTTTAACACATACGAGTCTTGACAGTGCCAATCTAAATTTAGTGCGAACAATGGTTTCTTTGATCGTCTCTGCCGCATTTACTCTTAACTTTCCGAATGAATATTCATTGGAACAATCGGATAGGAATCGTGTATAGTACGAAGTTAGGAATCTTCGTTATCAAGAAAACCCTCTCGATTTACTCATCTCGACGAGGTAAATCGTGTACAACTATGCAATCCTTCTATTCTATCGAAACTTTATTCCACGTCTGCGTTCAGCACATTGCGAGGTATGCGAACGGAGTCCGCTATCAAAGTTTGTGTGTAAATTGTAATAACTCCACGAACGATAACAACGCCGAGCATTAAACTATAACCCGTCAGTCTAATCAATCAATGACACGAACACAATGTCAGACGCCATTCACTCTACTCAACGTATTATAAATGGTAACAAAACAAAACAAAAAAACATAAAAATAAAAAAAAAGCCTCGCTGGTATTTTCAAGTATTGATGATAATAAACAAAACAAACCGTTAACGCTTAGACTATCTGAATTTATATTTATACAATACCGTATGTTTTGAAACTTTTTTCTTTTTTTTTTTTTTCTTTTAAAAGTTAAAAGGGCTCTGCCACTGTTTATTCTCGAGCGGAGCAAAGGTGTCGTTTTTTTTTTTTTTCATCGGTAATCGAATCGCGCACCCTTTGGGTCTGTTACTCGAGAATATATAAGGGTAATTCTCAATCTCTCCTCCAGCATGTAGCAAACTATATGTAAATATTATACTTCAAGACGTAAAATTAAGCAGGAAACATGTTCATTTTTTCTTTTCGTTTTTTTTTTTTTTTTTCTATAAAGCTTATTTATATATACAGCAACAAAAAAGATTTTAAAAAAAGTGAGACGAGATGCAAACGCGTGTCGAGCCTATCGCTTCGAGGTCCTTTGAGATAAATCCTACATTCGGATAGTCAGGTATTATAAGGATTAGTGCGTACGTTCGTTCGAAATTTATAGTAAAATATGCGCGTGACTGATTTTACATGTGTGTAAATAACAATTAAAAAAAAAAAAGAAAAACGGAGAAAAAAAATGAAAATCGGAAAGAAAGAGAAAGCTAGTCGTCTTGTGGTCATCATGCTCAATCCTTGCGCCCGTTATATCGATTACCGATATTCATCGAACTTGAAATACGTATTCCGCAATTAATTTCAGACATTGTTAAATAAAACTCCTTCCTGTTAACTACGATCGTGTCGACTTTGACGATGGGGGTTAAAGCGTAGATCGCGGATAGCAGTGCTCAACTCTAGTTTTGCTCAATACAATCATTGTGTCACCGCGGTGCCTCGCGAACATTCCTTCTCTCACAGACTGCTGACTGGATCGTTCTTTTCGCAATGCCGTTGTAATACGATATATGTTTTTTTTTTTTTCTTTTTTTTTTTCCATCACCTTACACGTTCCTATTAACGCTTCCTCTGTCGAATTATATCAGGTGGACAGTAGTAATCCGCTCTATAGAATTTTTTTTTTTTTTTTTTTTCTGTATAGTCAAATCTTTTATACGGCCGAATCAAAGAGTCTCTGCATCGTTATACTGTATATGTAAATGATGTCTCTATATCCGCGCCTATCATTATTATTATTATCTCATTTTTCTTTGCCGCCTTCGTGTCTATATGCGTATGAGGTATATAACGAACGAATGTCTGGAGTTATATCGAATCCGAGTGGAATTTCTCTGTCAAGTCCATGAGGCGTGTATGTTAAATGCGGTACGAAATGCCGTTGCAATGTTAATCATATTGCGACTGTCTAATGGGTTTTGAACGTCGATACTAAACGTGATTTCCTTGTAAACAAATGACGAACGATCGAGTGAAGAAAAAAAAAAAAAAGAGTAATGTATGTTTGCCACTTATACAAGGCACGAGAAAATGCGTTTTTGGCTAATCGACGCTCACAATGGGCGTGACGATCAATGACTGTTGTAAACACAAAAAGATACATTTTTCGAAGGGAGTGTAATCTCGATTAACGAAATAAAAAACTCTGTCAAGGGCCTCGAACTGGATTGCCGATATAACGGTAAAGGCGATGAGCACGGCGATGAAAATTCATTTTTATGATAAGATTAAAGCAAAAAAAAAAAAGAAAAAAGAAAAGAAAAAAAGTAACAAAACATACCTAAGGAATAACGTACGAAGACCTCGCTATATAAGGCCCAAAAACGTATATCGTAATTGTGTCGTCCGCTAATTCCTATAAACACAAGGCCTGTGGAGACGCTTGACGGACGGTCACAGGGTGTGCTGTGTATGAAATATAAAATTGTAAAAGGGACGTTGAAAAAAAAAAAAAAAAAAAAAAACACAGACACACGATTGGTACGGACAACGTACTTGAAATCGAGCCTATAGATTAAATTGCAACGTAGGGTTGTATTCGAAATAAAAAAAAGAAAAACGAAAAAATTAAACAAAAAAAAAAACAATTATCGGCTAGCCGTATGTAATTATATTAAATATATAAAAAAAAAAAAAAAAAAAATTCACTGAAAAGGCACTGAAGGTTCGCAACCCCCCTTCCCCGAAGGATTCTCCGGCTTTGTCCCGGTGCGGAGAACGGTAAATCGTTACCGTCAAATTGGGATTATAATATAAGTGCTCGTACTTCCGGATTATGCTTAAATAAGTAATATCCGATTATCCGGTTATATAAAACTATTTACCTATGATTATAAGTAACGCTGTACGCAAAGAGGAAAAAAAAAAAAACAAATTTTATTTACCAAATACCACTTTTTTAATAAAAAAAAAATAAAAATTAAAAAAAAAAAAAAAACTATAACAAACATACGCCTTTTGTCAGCGACGAGATGGAGAGAATGAACGTTGAAGCTATTGAGATTTCTAAATAAAAATGTATCGATCATCGTGGATTATTATCGCATTCTGCGTCGACGTCCGAGAAGCGCAAATATAGCTATGAGCTCAGGCAGTCCGATGTGCCTCTCCTTTGCGCGAGAGATCGACCTGACGGCCTCGTTTCGTACATCAAGAGCAATCGTCTCGGGGACGTGTGTCTTTCTTCTGTAGGACGAGAGTATACTTCAAGCGCAATTCCATTCTCCCTCTTTACATTACAATCGTCAGTAAAGTGGTGGTAACTCGCCAGAGCGAGTTCTCTCGTTCGACACACTCATTTCTCATATATATATATATATATACATGCTATATATTTTATGCGGGACTCTCGATATGCTGATTAAATTTGCCATCTCGATGATTTCCACGCCAGATGTTTCCGGGGTCGATACCGTTCTATAACTATAATTCCATAATCGACGTAACGACATTTCCAACAGATCGAACGTATATACATAACCATATACAAAAATACATCCGCATATATATATATATGTATATCCATAGCTAAAGTAAATTCGACCCTCGCGAGCCACTTGCCGGTCTTCGGAATTCTCAAAAGTGCATTAACAGCGGTGCAAGGTGACGTTCGTTCGCGTCACGGGACCTTTCGTCGAACGCACCAGTTCAAGGTAATACGACGGCTAGTCATAGCGATCCAATGATCCAGATTACATCGCGAAGTATTATATAGTTATCAACCGTTCGTAAGGCAGAAAACGCAACAGTTGAAGTCCATTGCAAGAAAGTTTTATAAATCGATCGTATATCGGCGAATTGATAAATCGTGTATACGGAACACAGCGAACAATTCGAGACGCGTACAGGTGGGGGGGCTATTTGAAACCGGTGTCCGAAAAGTCTCGTTGAAGCGTTCGAGTGCCTTCAACCTGCGGTACCGTTATCACCTGTTTCTCGCGCAGCCTCTTACCTGCCCCCCCCCTCCCCCCACCTCTCCACCAATCTTCGGTTCACAGGTTCCTCCTCGTTACCACCACTCGAGTATCTCTTCTTTCCCTCCAATGTTTATCTTTCTCTCTATAATACCGGTTTGACAGTCGATGGATTCTTCGTCAATCGATTCATTAATGTTACTTCACGATCTATTCTCAAATCATTATCATCGACTACGACGGTAGATTTCTCGACAACGTTCGACGATCGTTAATACCATTTTGCCAACGATAAAATTTTCATTACGGGTACTTAAAAAAAATGTGCAGCATCGTATTTTTAACGCGGTATATATATCATTGCTGCTTCTTGATGTACCTATATAATCTATCGAATCATTGGAACGAAGCGATCTTTATCCGTACCATTAACTGCGCAACGTCTCGTTGTTCATAGCCTACTTCGCGAGATTTATCCGTCGATTATCATAGTCTCTCTTCCGGGGCGTCACACAGGCTTCGGAATTTCCGGTCGAAATAATAATAATAATAAAATAGTTTTCCGCCGATATTTTACGAACTAATAATGATAGTTCGATATCGATGTTTAAGAAGCTTAAGTAAAAGGCCAACGACCCATCCGAAAAGCGAGGATAACGTCCAAGTTGTAAAAGATTGCAACTCGACGCGCGAAACGAGACCAAATTCTTCGCACGCCTCCGGTGAGCGCGATCGCGTTGCTGTGTGCAATTGCCGGGGCCCAGCGTTGCCCCGCGACGATCCTCGATGCCGTGTATCTCTTTGACTGCGTGTACAGTATGTTTACAGGAGGTGTATAGCCTCAGCAGCAGCAGAAACAGCAGCAGAGAAGCCGTCAATAGGTTTCCGTTAGTCGGCCGAATTCAGCTCGCTTCACACGGATTGCTTGGATAATAATAAAAAATAAAAAGAAAAAAAAACTCTCGATCGACGTGATAAAGATCTTCGAACTTATCGCGATCGAATTCTGCGGTATAAACTCGCCGATCTCAAATACGCGCCTATGCAATAATATATAGATATACATTGTAGTAATTACTACGTGTGTGGTGCGTACGTACGACTTTTGCGGGTAACCGCGAGAGGAGGAATTATGAATGAATGAATAGGTGGAAGAATGCGAAGCCTGTGAAACCGCGATAACCACTGTCTCGGTCGAGGAATGGGGTTTTCCTCTGGTTATACGTAAGTCTGGCGAGGCCCGGCGCAGCGCGCACGGTGTCTATGACGATGATTATGTAAGGCTGCCTCACGAAGGATGTTGTAGAGTTAGGTTCACCGGTGTGAACTCGGTAACGATTACACGGGAACGACCTCGATGTTATTCATTGTGTTTTCATGTCTCGCCGCGCATCAAAGGCGGAGACCGCATAATGCAGGAAATCTTTGTGGAGAATGAGGTAAATGACAACGACGAGAATGAGTCGAGAGAATACGCAAGGTATAGAGTTTTACTATATCGCACGGGGATATAGGGGGTACAAATCGGCGTACCGACGCGCGTTCCAGCAACCCACATCCGCGCGGCGCGCTGTAGATACCGTTAAAACCGCGATACGGCAGATATACCGAGGCGACGCGTTATGCAGCGCCGAAGGTGCACACCGTGCGTACGCGATAAAATCCTCGGAGGTTTAAAAAAAAAAATTTACTACACAGGGGACAGCGCGCGCGATAAAATTTATTCGGAAAGCGATATACGTTGGATATAATCTTATAATTTAATGAAAAAAAAAAAAAAAAAAAAAAAAAACGAGAGTTTCATCGATCAGGAATAAGTTGGAATTAATACCTCGCGAGCCGTTCAAGCTTTCGATGGGCTGCGTATATTTTCTCCGAGACATATATATATATATATAATCATTATGGAAAGTCTGCAGCGAGTAGTGTATAATATGGGACGAGAGTCGAGGGGAGTAAAGGGGAAAAAGAAGATACAGGAGAGAATCGCTCGTCGTTGCAGCAGGTTTTAGAAGTTGCTGCTTGGCCGCGAGTGGGTCAAGCAGCTAAAGCTAAGTAATGCTTTTCTGAGATAGTTGAGAGACGTCGGTCGGGGGAAAGGGCCCCCCGCGCGTACCGAAGACGACCGCAGTCTCGTGAAGTCCTATCTTTTACTCGACGACGATGAGATGAGACGTCTTCGTAAGGCCGCTGGATATTTCTCGTCCGCTGGAAGAGAGCACCACGGGGGCGACGGGCCAACCATCACCGAGAGCGCACGGTGTGTGCGCGCGGTGTTTGTAATCAAACGGGCGATCCACGGGGCTCAGCAGCAGCAGCAACAGAGCGGCCACACGGCTATATCCCAGGCGCGGAAGAAAGTCGAGGCCTACCGGCGTGAGCTCCTCGCGCCAGTCCAGCGACGCCCGTTCTCTCGAATGCACGCGACTGTCGTTCCCGTCCCGAACCCGTTTTCGTCAAACATTTATTTCGGTGAAAGAATATCCGAATATCGATTAAATAATCATCGATGAAAAGTCTCCGTAATAAAAAGTTTATTGACGCGAAATTAATTATTATCGATCGGAGTGAATATAATCAACGAAAAGCCGAAATCGAAAGGATTTTTTTGATTTATTTTGAGGATCGAGTTTTTTTCGCTCCAGTGCGACGATCGTGACGACTGGTCGCTCGATGACCTGTGAATTCACCTGCTACCGATACGGCAAACGTTTTGCGTACACGACGGAAGTGCTACGAAACGCGCGACCGCGCGTACTGAGATCCCCCACGTGCTTCACTACGCATTGTAATTTACACACAAATCCGTGAATATTTGCACGAGGTACGAATCGTATACTGGTGAGTGAAGGAAAACAGGTGGCACACCTTTAGACAACAATGTGTGGTTTGATTTTTACTTTGCCCTGCGGATTCTTCATTTATCCGGGTGACGACGATGATGACGAGATACACTGGGTACAGAGACGTGAATCTCGTCTCACGTGTATCGGATGCCAGAGATTGTGAAATTTGATGCAAACACCCGAGAGTTTTGTAACTCATTGTATACACGCAGATTCGCTTCGCGGGATTTTGTTTCACAGGCTTTGTAATAAGAAAAAAAAATACAAATGTATATCGTAATATTTCGGGGATTAAAGGTTGGGAATCATTTTTTTTTTTTTTTTTTTTTTTTTTTAAGCATGAGATTGAATATTGTTATTAGAGAATGAGCGAAGAATCTCGGAAAGAATTACGCGACTCTCGTGCGCGGACGGTAACTTTTGCCGATGGGATTATATGGTATAGATATACCATAATATATATACTAACTATCGGAGAGTGCACGGAATGCAGTCGCCTAGCGCTATCGCGAGAAGAAAGACGGAGAGAAAGGGGAGCGGGTTTTGTCGCGCTCGATCCTTTTACGTATCATTTATGTATGGCTTCGGCTATGTCCCACGTCATTTCGTTGTTGTCCCGAGAAAATGATATTTCCGGGTATGTCTATCTAGCGAAGAAGCTTACCGGTAATAACGAATGGCACTTGTATAAAATAATTAATTGTACGCCAAATAACAAAAATTAATTTAAAAAAAAACACCGAAGTAATCTCGAAAAAAAAAAAAGTCTTTCGAAACTTCACTAACTTTCGCAAAAATTGTGAATTATTTTAATCGACACAAAAATGAAATAATTATACAGACTGAGAAAAAAAAGATTTCACTTCAATTGAGGAACGCGAATACACGAATTAAACGAAAGTTCCCACGACTGGGAGCAGAGATTTTTTTCCCAGTATGCAAAGTCATATTATTATTTTTATAGATCAATGGCTCTTCAAATGGGATATTTCGGTTTTTATTACAAAATTTCATAATGTTTTTTTAACCTAAGATTTTTTTTTTTGTTTTTATTGGGATTCGAATATCGCGTGACGAAAATTATACAGAGTTATTTTCTATGTTTATAGACACGGCACTCGTCCTTATAATTCTAGTCACGCGATATATTTACCGATTTTCTTTGCAAATTTCTTTCAATCATAGTTCTCCATTACGCGATTCTATTAATTCATCGATCAATCACTAACGCACCATCAGGCAAACTATACGACATAATATACGAATTTTTCTTTTCATTTTTATTAATCGTCACGGTCGACAAAACTTAATGAATAGATGAATCCAGGAATCAACGAATAAGCGAAAATTTCTGCATACTTTCTGTGTGTTATGTGATATGCAAAGTCTTTTTCTATCATTCAAATGCTACGCGGACACAAAATAATCGTTATCTTCGTCTCCGCAGTCGATTATAAAAATAAAAAAAAATTTAACTTTTCGTACTTAAAATTTCACGATTACGCAAATGGCTGTTTTTATCGCGAAAACAAAAACAAAAAATCGTATCGTCTGAGAAAAAGAGTTGAATAACGGTCAAGACAGAGTTTTATTTATAGGGTACGACCGGTGCAAACTGACGAACATAGCGAGTCGAGCGCCGCATTCTAAAGAGTCGATGGCATTTTCCACTTTTTACAGACTGTGAATGGCGCGCCCCCGTGACCGCGGTATATTTCATTTGTAACCGTGCGCATATATCCACACTCCGGTATGCTCTCCCGTTGCTGGCAGTACGGATGACCATTCCCGCTGCCGCCAGCTTTACAAACGTTCACTGGATTTTCCAGCTACGAATCGCTGTACACCAAGAGTGGTGCATACGCTCGATGTACCAACTCTCGCAATTACTCTTAATAGCGAGAAAGTTCGAACTCGCATGGGGGAAGTTTCGAGTTGGTAACCATAGTTACGCGGAATGTCGTTCGATCCAAAAAACGAAAAAAAAAAAAAAAAAAAAAAAAAAAAAAAAGCTCCGAGACACAGATACGGAAACGATTGTGAAAAAAAATTAAAGAAATGATTAAAAACTCAACTTTTTCATTATTTCGTTATAAAAAAATCATCATAAGCAATGTATGAAATTTTCTATGTGTCTGAGGTAAAACCCGCGCTGTCAAAACCTCCGAGGCGTGTCAGAGAGCGAAGCGTTGTTGCATAAGCGAGAGAGCTCTTTTGCCCGGTACAGTAAAGTTGGCGCAAAAGCTATTATAGCTGAGAAAACTGTTGGGATTCCGCAAAGGCTGCACCGCTCACCGTGGCGGTACCATAGTACCTCTCTATCAACGTAGTACTCGTAAGCGACGAATACCACTTCCGCGAGTAACAATGGGGCTTTGAAATAGAACGGATATCGTACATTGCGAGTGGCGTATCATCGCAAAAAAAAAAAAAAAAAAAAAAAAAAAAACGTAATAAACGCGCATTGAAGGAAAAGCGGATCGATCTCTAGGCGAATGGGTTACCTGTACAAGTAAAATTACGATTTTATGGAGGCCCTGTTAGGTTTTAATATCGTTCGGTTATATTACAATCAATGAAAATAATCGGTGTATCGGCATGTCTATTAGTTATGGACCGGTAATTATAGTATCGACAACCGGTCTTAACGACGTATACTCAATTAAGACAAAGCACACAGCGACGCGCTAACGATACACGGTTCTTATACATATACGCGGCGTTTGTATAACGTATTATCGAGCGCACGGCGGCAAAGGATATAGAGTTCGAATCTCCTGTTAGAAATTTACGCTCCGTATAATTCGAAATACCTGAACCTCCGCGTGCGCATACCTCGGGTAACCCGATCGTTCTATTTTTGGTCTAACGAAATATTCGATTCGCTCTACCGGCGAAAATCGCATATTTTGTTTCCGCGATGTTTTTAGCGCGATGTTTAGATTTTTAGCGAGGAACTTATCTCTGAATTCCGTATTCCGTATCATTCGTGTAATTTACTCGCGTACACGTTTTATTCTCATATCCGAATTGCCCTTATTCATGCCTCTCCTTCGAATACAAAACAGTGGACGAACGTGTTTTTGCGCAATTCGTATACTTTCGTCATTTTCCGCTCGGCCGACTATCAGCCGCGTATCCGTAAGAAACCGCGATCGAATCTCGACTCTCCGACTTGCACTTTTTTTTTCTTCTCTTTCATGCTGTTACGAAGCGAGAGATCTCGAGAACGACCCGAATTCTCCAGAGCAGCAGGTTGTGTTTATCCGACTTGCGTATGTTACAAATCCGCCTACCGATCATCGAGATTCGTTTCCTTATCCGTATCGCCCGCTCTACACACGAGAAGCTCTCGGGTACCTGCATATCGCGAACTTTCGATGATGACTATATTTGGAATTCGTTGATTCTTATAGTGAATGAATGACTCACTTTGCCATACATTCCTCCGAGATAATCGATCTTTTTTTTTTGCGATTCATTCAGACAAATTTTTACGTATTAATTAAATATTTTTTGATTATCTTTAACCGAACGGAAAAACTCGAAATATCGAAATATATCGAATTGCAATAATTCTGATATTTTCATGGGTGTTCGCGCACGACGATGAGCTGCTGCTGCTGCTGGGTGCCTTGCCGAGATGAATCGTGCTGTGGAGTTTCGCATCGAGAATGTGGCGCTCGAAGGCCCCCACGGCTATGAATTCCGTTATACACGCGCGCACTTGTACGCTCGGGCTCTCGTCCTCTCGCTTAGCGGCCAAGCAACAGGTCTCTCGCGGCGCGTCGTGATGGGACGGGGGGTGGAGAGGGAGGGATTTCACGACGAAATTTTTGAACCTTCCTTCTCTTCACTCTCTACTCTTTACCCGAGAGATCGGCAACGAATCCAACGGGGCAATTTAATACTTACTATACAACTATACATATATACCTATACCGCAAGTCGCTTCTTCTCTATAATGCAAACGAGCTATAACATTCCTACGGCTATATAGAAAAATATAAAAGAAATAGAAAAATCGTCGTCAATTTCTCTCCGCGTAATCTTTTACCAGATTTTTCTTTTAATGCTTTCCTACACGGTTTCTCTCGTTAAGATAATACAGAGTCTCAAAGATAAGGTAAACGAGCTCGCGAACTCGCGATTATCGAGATCGATTCGGGCCATCGCTGTTACCGTCCGTTTATGCACTGCGAACTCACGTTTTTTCACGCGGTACATCGACACTTCGAGATTTGAAAAAAAAATTACTAAAAATGATGTTATTGCATGCGAACTTATTATCCTGTAGCTATTAACCCTGACTGGGGTCCGCGACGAGTTACCTGTGTGTCGAACTCCTGCTTTCTGTCGCGTACACGCGATCGACTGATTGCTTGGCATTGACCCCGCGAGTACACAGGGGTCAATCTACTTTCTACTTCTCACATTCAGCGGGGAAGATCGCACGCCGGATGCTGACGCTGGATGCTTCTGCCGAGGGAAATAAGCGAATCGAAAAAAAAATCATACTTTCACGAGCTCTCGATCATCATACACACTATTGATAAAAATGAAATTCTTGTCGTGCCAGATAAATCCCGGAGGGGGAAGGAAAACATCGCTGGTTTAGATTATTCGATGGAAAGCTCGGAAAGTTTCTCCGCGAATCTTCTCACTCGGATAAACACTTTTTTTTTTATTTAATCAATGTTACAATCAAATTTATTCACGGAAACGCAAACGCCACAGAGGCATTCTCGGTGTTCGCGCACTTTCATGAGAAATACATTATCTCGGAAACGAAAGGGTGAAATTTTCTTTCTTTTTTTTTTTTTTTAATATTAATCGACACATGGAATTTAATTATTTCGATTAAATCTTAACGTGTCGAAGAACTCGAAATCGAAGAGCGACACGCGGAGGAGCGTAATGATCTCACTAACAGCGTTCGACGTCCACGATTTGCGAAGAATTAAGCAAGAAAAGTCACGAATTCTCGTCTATCATTGCTTGTTAAGAAACAATCGAAATTTTTTTTCTCGTTTGCAATGGGAAAGATATATATAAATCATCAGTATTCGCGTGGGATATGGATGTAATCATAGTTAGTTCAACATTCGCCGATCAAAACGAGGATATCATGAGTGTTTACAATGTATAATATTATTCATCGTGTTTTTTTTTTTCTTTTTTTTAAGGAGTGGCCAACAGGAGGTCAGAGAGATATTCCGGACTATAAAGATCCAGAAGAGGCGCGATGAATGGCTTTGAGGATTGAGAACGCGGAGGAACGACGAGGAGGTGCAGAAGAAGAGGAAGAAGAATGGCGTCGACGACCAGTGGCATTTGCAGACAATCGCCGTCGAAGAGCGAACCGGATTTTGTGACGGTTGTCAGTGTCGGTAGTCAGCCGACGATCGAAAATTTTGTCACAGTCCTGTCGATCGGGACCGGCGATAAAGATGACTGTCAAGCCGTCCGCGATACACCGAACGTCTCCAATCCGTTGGATGTACATCCGGAGGAACAAGTCGAAGTTTTCAGACTTCCGGGAGAACCTCTCGGCTTTGGACTCAAATTCGAAGGTGGAGCGAAAAATGCCGAGAAAGTCAAAAGGCTGTTCGTGCAAAGTTGCGCCGAACAGAGTCCAGCTAGCAGGGTTAAGTGTTCCTGGGGAACGATTGGCGAGGGCGACGAGGTCAGTACTTTACGTAAACTTCGTACCGCAAAAAAAATCGCTAGTTATTTATTTATTTATAAAATTAAAGCGGAAAACATATTTTTTTTTACAATTGTTCCAAAAAAATAGTTGAACAATTTTTGCACGAAAATAATATTGAATATTATCCAAACAGGTATTGTCGATCGACGGAGTGCCAGTTACTCACATGAGTCGACTCGACTGTGTCAGACGTCTCAAAGAATCGCAATTGGTGATTAAATTGCTGGTTCGATGTCGCGGCGCTCTGAGACCGGAAGTCGTCAGCGCCGAACTCAAGTCGCCGCCGGACAGTGTCGCGAAGTGCGAAAAAATCCCACCGGAACTTCCATCGGTACCACCGCCCGTGCCGCCGCGGAAATTGCGTCAAGCGAGAGGCTTCGCCGACGGCGAAGCTAATCCAATCCCCGCGAGAAAGACATGGAACGGTAGTCCAAAATCGAGCGGATCATCTTCACAAACGGATTCACCGCAGTCTCAACATAGCTTAACGGTCGGAGGCTCCGCAAGCAACGGAAAATCTACGCCTCAGGGATCCCTAAACTCGTCACCCAAAAGCTCTCATGGATCGCCGAGCGCCAAGAGATCACCGGAGTTATCGAAAAATAAACAGGTGTCAATCTCTTTTTCACGAATTCGTTTATTCCACTTGTTTTGTGTTTTGTACTCATTTGCGATGAATTTTTTTATTTTTCTTTATCGGTAAAACTAAAAAAATAAAAAATTGGAGATGTCGAAAACTATAGTTGATTTATAGAACATAATAGAATTTTTTGTGATTTTTTAGGAACCTCCGGAAGCGATGGTATACCTCGACGCAAGATCGCAAGACGGTTCCAGTACCCACGGCAGCACGTCCGACGACACCGGTAGTTCGATGTCGACTGTCGTCGATAGATTCTCGATGAGCGATCGTTTCTCAACGGTCTCGACAACTTCTACAACATCCGGTGGCGCCACAGAGCAACTCGGAACGTTGGATCGTTCTGTCGAGGAGAGTTCCGACGAGATTCGTGATTTTCGCGAAACAACGAGGTCCCAAACACTCGAACATCTCGATCAAGATTTTCATCTAAACTCGACGGACTACATGTTGAAACGTTTGGCGAATTCCGAAGCAGTTACGCACGTGGAATCGCGAGGCGAAGCCGGTGGTGTCGTCGAGAAGATAACCGCCGTTGTTGCGCCAAACACAGTCCTCATCGAGGAGACACTGACGATACAACCGCCGTTGAGCTTTCAAGACGCTCCGCTGAGTTACGGCCACGAGAAGAGACCGGATCTCGTTTACACGGCCGATCTCGCTGCCGATTCCAGTACACATTTTCGTCCCATCAGCGACGAAGCTTCGATAGTCGAGTGTGTTAACGGTGAGACGGGGCGAACGTCCGCCAACCGCGAAAGTCACGAAATTTCATCCGAAGCGCCGTCGTTACCGGCGCGAAATCACGTTAACAGAATAGCCGTGAATCAGCATAAATCGAGCAATTCGACAGAAGATGCCGCGATCGTTGTTCATAATAGTCCAACGCGCTCTTGTCAAGTCCCAATGCCGAGGGACTCGATCGAGAGATCCGGACCGTTACTTCCACCGAAGCCATTGCCTCGCAAGGATATAAAATTGAAGCGCAAGAGACCACCGCCTCCTCCGCCACCTCCGCGAAGAGAACCTCCACCGCCGATTCCCCAGCGTGGAATTATCGATCAATCGACCAAAGTTCTCGCCGACGTAACGATCGTTGATATAACGAACGGCGAGATAACCACGGAATTTCGTAAACTCGAGAACAATCGAGTCGAGCAGAAGAGCGAAATTGAGGAACGAACGATTGAATCTATCAATGGCAATTGTTCGTCAATGAATGGCCTGGCGAATGAGCTCGTTAACGCTAGCGATAGCGATGCATCGATTCTCAACGAAGGCCGCCGTCATTACGACTATTCACCAACGGACAGCCCAACCAAGACAAACGATTACGATACCTCGGTAAAGACGAACAAAGTATTGGAGATAATAGAAATGAAGAAGATCAAAGCATTCGGCGAATCTACGCCACTGAGATCCTCATCGGCTGCGAGCCAATACGTCGATGAGAGCGACGATAGTTCTACGACGTTATCACCGACTAGACGACCGATCGAAATCGTACCCGCGCCGAGAGAGAAGAAGAAACTCTCCGAAGCTAAACGACTCAGTACAGTGTCGATCGAGGATTCCGAAGATTCCACAATCGGCAGTAACTCGGACGCTTGGCAAGAGGCCAAAGAGCGTCAGGACAGCAGTGAAAACGCCACGATCGGTAATAATTCAGAATCCCTCAATGGATCCATTGCAGTGGACAGAATGGACGGTGAGAAAACAACGCCGGTTAAGGTACTCGACGAACAGGACGATGACGACGACGACGACGAGACTTATCGTTCGCTCGACGAGATAAAGGAGGACTTCAAGACCACCGAAACTAACGGAACATTGAGCAGCAGCGAGGAAGAAGAAGAAGAAGAAGGTACGGCGGCTGCCGAAGGCGAAGGTGACTCCACGAGCGACGACAGCGAGGATAACGGCGACGATTACTACTGGCAGAGCAATTTAGCAACCATCGGCGAAGAGGAGGAAACCTCCTCGTTGGAATACACAAACGCGTAAGTTAATCGACGTATCACGCGAACGACTGTCTATAAACGCGTGTACGCGACGATCGATTGCGCCGGGGGAGAACCCCGAACGTCCGCTTGCGCAATATTGGCTCCTGCCTAATACACGCGACGCGCGGTAGGCGATAAATTATAACGAAGTGAGCTGCGTGAATTACTGAACGTCGCTGCTCCCGCCGGTTCTTTCTCATTCAACGGAAGCCGAGGATAAATAGTATATATATCACCCGATGAATTCCTTTATTCTCAGAATTATTTTCCAACAATTCATATGTGACTTGATCGATATTCGTAATTGAAATATAGGCGCTAATAGTTGTTATTATTAAAATCGACAAATGTGCGAATGTTCGGAACGATTTCGATCGCAATATCACATTCCTCATTGGGAATCGAACGTGCCACGCCTTTTTTTTTTTTAATATCAAATGGACGTGTCAGAGTGATACGAGCAATTGAGAGGAAAGGTTGATAGTTTGCCAACTGGATAGAAAAAGTAGCGCTCACTTTTCGCAATCGTCGCGTGTGTCCTGTAACTGTGCGTTTTTCGTCTCGATAAAGAGAAGAAAAAAAAAGTTTTTACTTACCGATCTTCCGATAAACAGATCGCAACATAAATTTTCTATTAATATTTGTTTCAGCAACAAGGACGTTAAAGATTCCGCGGCTAAATTGACGATCGACACAGACGATGGGAAGACCCAAGTGCGATCTGTTGCAATCGAGAAGACTGAAATGACGAACAACGGTGAGTAACATTTGATCAATTGGCGTAATTCCAGCGAAAATAAAATAAATATCGATGATCTCTTGTGTCGAACGAGAGACACACCCGTTTGCGAAGAGAGCCCACGCGCTTCTCGCCGACGTTCGACCAACACTTCGCAAAAGGTTAACAACGGCTCGCGTTCCTTTTATTATATTCGGTGGGTGGTTTTGCAGCGTCGTTTTAGCCCGAGCGTCCGATTCGTGAATAGTATACACCATCGGGATGTATTTAAATCGTGAGATACGTTATTCGAAACGTAGTTGCGGTTCTAATAGCTTCAAGATACAAAGACTCCACTTCTCATTCTTGATCGTCAAACATGCAATGAGAGTCAAAACGTCTTGCCATCAGCGACTAAGAAACGCAAAGGCGTATCCCTCGGCGTTTCACACGCCGAATGGTGTGAGATACGACAGCCTCGTCTTTCTTAGCAGTCGATATATATATTTCCGTATCAAAAACAAGATTGTTAGCTCACTTAACCGAGATATGCGTACATCTATTCAACCGCAGATACTATTTCTCGTTTACCGGAGAGCCGCATGAACTGCGGTAATGTTCGAAGATATGCATAATAATACTGTTCCTTCCTGTATCTCTTTCCTCTCGTCTCTCATTTACGATCGTAAGAAAAAAAAAAAAAACCGGGTGACTGCGTACCACTCCTCGAAAGTGGAAATGACCGATCGCGCGAGGCTCGCCCGCGAGTTCCTTCGAGTTGCATACTCCGCGGTACTGGCTGCTTAGCGATGCCGGTGTGGGTGTGAGAAAAACCGGCTCTCCCGTCGGACTCTCACAGCTTCCTCCTCGATTTATATATATATTTTACTTCGAGATTCTCTCGTTCTCGCTGTGGCCTATGTGCTCTCGTCTCCTCGATGCAGCCACACTTACTCTCTTTCTTTCTCTCTCTATCGCTCGCGTTCTCTCGAAGACAAGCGGAGGTGAAAATTGATGCTGACGCAGTCTGAACGGATTCTCATCTTCTCGCGGCTTGTTCACGGATTGTACACCCGTTACAAAAGTGTGGGTGGTATAGTCCTGAGCGAAGTGACGAGGAAGGGGCTTCACGGAGTTATAACGACGACTGTATTTCCCTCCTGTGTGCTCCGCGAGAGTAGTAGGTAGTCACAACAATATGGCGTTACTCTCACCGTAGCCACTCTCGCGCACTGTTGACCATGGACCAACGTGGGATCTCTTACTCGCTCACTCTCGTCATCTCGATTCTCTCGTGGCCGCTGGTAAGCTTCGCCGAGACCGCTGTTGGTCGGTTGCTCGCTTAGGGAGCCCTGCGGCCACTATATCCCCAGCTTCACGGCAGTGGCTGACCGCTCTCAAGGTCCCATTCCCCCTTAATTGCGCGCGCGCTCTCCAGTACTCGCCTGCCTTCCTTCCTTCCTTTTCGAGATCTCTTCTACTGTAATACGTACGTGTGCGAGGCGAATATATATATATATACCTACATAATATTCCACGTACTTCTCGCGGTATTGCTTACCAGCATCCAACTTGTTTCAGCTTACATACATACATATATATATATATATATATATACATATAATTTATTTTTATTTTTTATTACGTGCGCGAGTACATGTAGGGGTATATATATTTAATGTATCGACCGCTTGAGAAACGTAAAGGCACATCTTTCAGCGTTTTACCACGATAAATCGTTCAACCGTACGACGTTCGGTTTCTTAGCAGTCGATTTGTCCAGATAAGCGTTGCACTCGCTCTCTCATATTCGCTCTCTCCATACGTGTATGGATATTTATTAGTTGCCGGTAGATGATTATACGAGAAGAGTTTATAAGATAGTTGCCCCGCAGGCAGATATCTCGAGGAAACTACATTCCTCGGTGAGGCGGTTGTGAAGGTATGTACAAGAGTAGCAAGGACCATAGCTGTTTGCCGCGAGATAGCACTTCTCTCTCCCGCGACCGTTTCATGTAACTAGTATTATACTGACCTAAAGATTACTGGCACAGCCCCAGCGGTAGAAGGAATACTTGTATACGGAGATAGGACTCTTCTGAAAGGCACCCAGAGGTGCGTTTCCGTCTGTAATGGCACGCGTTTACACCAGTAGTCTCGGGACTGTACTACGCGAGAATGGTAAGTATACTGGCATCATGTTCAACGAACGTTTCACGCTGTCTCCGGGTGCAACTTGGCACAACCGTCATTTCGAGTTGTTGCCGTTGTCGCTATAAATTTCATACTTTATCGTCAAAAACCGTGCAAAAAAGGGACGACGGCAAAATCGAAATGGTCCGTTTCTCTATAAACGCTTGCAAGCAGTCAAGCTTTACGTGCGTATATATATAGTATATATATATATATACAAACGGACAACCTTCAGCGAATCTTCGTGAGAAAGGCGTGACACCGAATGGGGAGAGACTTTGAGGCACCGCAGATCGTAAAACGTCGTTTCTGCGGCGACTCTACTCTCGTGATGTCTTGCCTGCCTTCCGCGGGACAAAGATGAACGCGAGAATTCACGAGGGACGAACGAGAAAATGATAACTCGATGAAAATTCAACAAATTTGTCGTTAGATGGGTGGTGAGATATTTCTGGACGTATTTTTTTTTTACCCATCGCTTTTTTTGCCACTGATAATTTAAGAGTTAATTTCGCGAAGGGTGCAGAGAGCTCGACGATTGTAGAGGGATAATTTCGTCTCGCGAATTTGTTTACGACGGAGAGAGAACCCGATGTTCTTACCGCGAATACTATTTCGCGGTAGTGCCACAGACAGAGGAATCTTTGATTCTTATTCTCGGGTAGCCGACGTTTTTATGGGCGTTCCCGAGAAATTTGAAGCTCAAAAAATTCCCCAACGTTTTTCGTTCATCCCCCGTGAAGAATGACGAAAAGACGAGAACTTCTGTATTGCTGCTGGTGGAAAATTATCCGCGATATCGTTCCTACGGTAGATTACTCCAAGCCACATAATAATCCTGAGGATAAAAGCTCGGCAAGCGTATATACAATACAAAGTTATTCTTCGTGCCTCGTAGAGTTGTCTCCTTCGAGTTCTTGTGCGGCTGTATACTTCGCCCGGGAGTGCAGAAGTATGAAGCAAAATACACCCTACAGATAAAGCTGACTGGTAGGGCCCTCCTTCGGCTTGTGTATATATATATCTATACATGTGTAGTTACTGTACAAGTACATCGAGTTACTGCAAAGAAAGAGACAGCCGAAGGTTTTACAGTGTAACGCGAGTGCCGGAGCCCCACGAGAAGGGAGATACGACGGCGTTGCGAAGGAACCGACGTCACCGCGGGTGGAAAGGGATATACCTATACTACCTCGAGGAGAGATGTCTTGCGACTTGCTTTCCGACTCGCTTGCTCTC
This sequence comes from Buathra laborator, assembly GCA_934046635.1. NCBI lineage: Eukaryota > Metazoa > Arthropoda > Insecta > Hymenoptera > Ichneumonidae > Buathra > Buathra laborator. The sequence continues at coordinate 2,322,297 of OW203898.1, read as the reverse complement.
CCTCGGCGGGCTGCTCGCTGCTGCTGCTGCTGATCGCGCGGTCCCGCGGTCCCGCGTTTGCCAGTCTCGAGTCGACGCTCCTCAAGTCAAATCGTTCGCGTTCTCTCCGTCGAGGATACCCGCGAACCGGTCTCTTCCGCTCTTGTTCTCTTCCTTGCAATTCCTATCGCGAATAGTCTCCGCAGACTTAATATTATTTAAAATTCGACGTGCGATACGAATTTCCACGACGTAATTAACAATACAGTAGTTTCCGCGATCTCGTGATTAATATCGATATAATCGAAGTTTTTTTCGGGTTAAAGTGTTTGGAAATTTTGTGAGATCAACGCTTACCAGGAATTTCTTGTGACGGAGGTAATGATATATAATCGTCGATGTGTATATATGTACAGAGAGATATATGTATTCGTCATTGTTGGCATATCGTAATTATTGTCTACGTGTGCGCTGTACGCGTGTGTTTACCGCGAAACGACAGAAATTTCGAATGGATAGCGTGTACACAAAGGCGTTTTTGTATCGGTATTTGTTTCCGCGGTATTCTCCCGCGACGCGCGGGGTTAGGGAATGAGAATTTGCAATAGCGAATATATTATCGAAATCGAGACCCATTGGAAGACCGTTGTTCGAACGAATTTCACGATTCCGGTTGCACGTTGTACGTTTGTACTTCTTATGTATTCGGGACGCGAGAAGATCTAGCAATGCCGTTGCCGGGTGTTAAGAAAATCGGATTTTATTGCGAACGAGTTGGCAACAGAGGCTTTTTTTTTTTTAACACGTGGACGCGAGTCCTCGACACCGTTTATTCGTGTTTTCTTTCGAAGTAATGTGCTTTGATAATTTTCACAAATTTCGAGAGAAAAAAATAATGGAATTGTTTATTGGCTTCGCGAATTCGGAGATTCGAGGGTTTCAAATTAAATTACAGGGAGCTACGCGCCTGCGACAGCTGCCCTTTAAATTTGATACTTTTACGAAAAAAAAAATATCGTTGATAGTAAGACGAGACTCGAATGTACGTCTTCATGCTGTTGTTCACCGTCCGGCAGAAAGGGTTTCCGAATAAAACGTGTTGCGCTCCGTTTTTTTTTTTCCTCTTCATACTGTTATATACTGTATAGTATTCTAGATATCGATACGACACTGTAGCACTGCGTGCGGCAGCTGGCATCGCACATGGGTTACACCTGCTCTCCACGATGGATATATTTGCTCGTCTCTGCTTCCTTCGCTTTCCTTTCTTCCTCAATGCTCTCTCGTTCCCTTGTACACGCTAAATCGTTCTTCGTTCTCATGTTTTCGAAAGATATCGAAAAGAAAAGCGAAAAAAATACGCAAATAAATCGACCTTTGGAATTATCATCGAGTATCGCGAGTCAACTGTTGTCAGATATGAGAATAATCCGTTCGGCGACAATTATGAAACATTTGTCCGCACAAATATCAAAACACAGCAATAATGTATTTTTACTCGATGTTTTTTCCGCAAGAATATTTGAATGAATTAAAATCGTCAAATTTAAAAAAAATTGACAATGAAGCAATTTTTTTAAATATTTTTTTTCTCGACGAGAAAAGCCCGGGCGCTGCGTCCTTGCATACGGTTCTCATCTCCATTTGCTCGAAGCATATCAAAAGTGGCATTCACCGTGACGCCCACGAGTAAAAAATATTATTTCTTAAGTGGTACTCCGTTCCTACAACGCCGAATCTCCGTGCAAATTCTTTTGCGAGCGTCACGCACTCGAGATCTCGTTTTTTTTTTTCACCGTTTGGTTGACGAGACCATTTTTGAGAAGTAACGCAAACGAGCGCGTTGAGGCTACTCTCTTTATCTCGAGTAGTACATCGACGATTTATGATTCTCTATACGGTCGGCAACTTGTTTTTTTTTTTTTTTTCTTCGTCACGGATCACATTGTATCGTCCGAAGAGGCAAATTCCACGTTCGCCGACGTAGCCTAACGTCTTGTTATTCAGTGTCCCGTTCACTGTCCATTTAATTACTCGGCGAGCGCCCGAGAGCGCTCGCTAATACATCCGCCCAAAAATAGCGTCATAATAATGAAAGACTTCTCTCCATCGTGGGCCCCATAGATCGTTATAAGCGGTTTGTTCATCTCTCGTTTTATTCTCGTTATGTGTGTATATCATAAAGTTTGCGTAATCTCCGAACGTTCGTCGAGACGCGAGTTGATGCTCGTGAAGAAAAGGAGCAAAATAAAAACGAGAAAAAGAAGACAGTGACGAGCCGGTAAAGAAAGAAGTAAAAAAAAAAACGAAAAAAAAAAAGAAAGACGCGGAGGAAGAAGAAGCGCGTGGCACAATTAGCCCATTCATCGGGAGCTCTCATCGTTGCTCACGACGCCGCGTGCGCGTAATAAATTCACGCACGAAACTCTGTTGCATTAGTGTAGAGTGGCATCATATGCTAAAGGGGAGGAGGGAGGGGGGGCGAGAAAAGAAAAAAAAAAAGAACGAACGCAGGCATGAAGAATCACGCACCGTGCGCTGACGCGGAATATGGAAGCTATCCGGGACTCGAAGTACCTCTACTACATGTACTGCATGTACCCGCTGTGCGGCTGAGTTTTATCATCGGGAGAGAACGAAGGCGCCACGTACACGGAACGAAGTAAATGCGTGCACGCAGGGCTTCTCTACTCCACTCTCGTATTATTTTAGTATAAGAGACACGCTCCGTTGGTTGGCATCATAATTGAGAGTATAAGCGAGCCGCAATCTGAGAACTCGTTTTATTATTCTTTAAGCGGCGCTTGGCAAGAATAGGATATAACATACATAAGTTACGAATAATCATATACGTGTATATGTACACTTGTATATTATATATTCAACTGGAAAGTCTAGATCGAGTTTGCTGCTGCCTTAGACTGCTCTTTCTAATTAGTACAAGTTAAAGTGAGCTTATCGGTGAAACGCCTATTTGCTCGACGCGATCTTTATAACAGATCCGATATCCGCTGCGATAATTTTTTATTTTATTTTTTATTTTTTTTCCCCACCTGGGATGAACACATTGGTAGCGAGTTAGCGGGTCGAGGTCGATTATTAATTAATTCAATAGGCATTGCCTGCAGTGCCTGTGTCTCGAAGCTATAGCGCGGTTCGTAGCAGGAGCATTCGAAAAGACGAAAAAGTAATCGGGTCGGTTGTGTCCTCACGTCCAATGGACCGCACGCCCTGATTCGGGAGGCAATAAATTTCCACTTGAGAATCGGGGAGAGGGCTGAAGATTATTATTTCGAAGTCTCGAGCGCTGCACGAAATTTTATATCTTATCTTTATTTTCATGGAATATGCCATATCGATGTAGTCGCGCTAATAGGAAATGGAGACTCGTTTGATAATCGTAGTCCATATTCGTCGTTACGAGATGCCACCAACGACGAGATATATCCATTTATCGAACGATCACACGAGCCCATCGAGACTTTTTGTCTTCTCAGTGTTCGTCTTGTTCATCGTCGTTCTTCTCCTCGTCTTCTTCGTCTTTATCGAGATGAATAGAACTCGTCATTCGGCAATCGACTCCTTTCAACCGAGTTACCATTGTCCTGTACTGCGGTGTCTATGTAACCGAGTGTATGAACTCCGTAACGAGACAACGAGAGAACGAAATTTCGTGCCTACATCGCTGCAGGGTTTTGCTTGGTACGCGCCAGAAAAGGCAGACGCGGGTCTTACGCGCGGATAAAAATAACTGGAAAGAAAAAAAAAAAAAAAAAAAAAAAAAGGACTCCCGGGGTTCACGCCTTCGTCTGTGGAGTTTCGAAAAATGTGTTATAGCGGGATCTCGTAGACGGGAAGACATCGTCGTGGCTTTTGTGCTGCTCGTTCGCTCTCCGAGAACTACGCGCTGCGTGTGTAGGTAACCATATAATCCGGCAGTTATAGTTGACCGCTCGGCTCGTAAGGGCCACACGTAAGGATCTCGGCATGTTCCGCCCGGTGTAATCGAAGCGTCCGGCAAAGAGTCAGAGGAGAAAGAGACGCCAAGGAAGGAAAGCCGGCCGCGTGGGTGGGAATGAGTTACGCTAAAAGGCGCTCGGCTGTGCGCACTCTGCGTCTCGGCAGGGAAGCACCGGATCTGGGCTACGAAACTTTCGCCGGGCATGTATAAGTATTGTACATCTCCAAGTGTACATCTTCTTCTTCATCTTCATCTTCTTCTTATTCTTCGCGGGCCAAATGGCTTTGAAAAAGCCTCACTGATACATACACATTTCCCAATAACGTTGTTAACGAGGCGCCTCTGCAGAATTTACAAATGTCTGGCGCACAGGAAGCCAAATAATCTTTGTCTCTCTTTCTCTGCGTATTTTCGTTGAACGAGCGGATCTTTCTCTTCAGCGTTTTCCGCCGGTTCTATATCTCTGTCTCGTTTGAACGGCGGTAAGAAAAAAAAAATTAAAAAAAAAAACGGAAATATCTTCTCCTGCAACTGCAACGGCAGTGACGGCGGGGTGGCTGCCTCGTCTATATTTGGCCGTGTTGTGTACAACCGACGAGGGTTACCGTGCATGCCTCATGCTCGATCGCTCTCTGCAGAGCGCGCGTGCACTCACGAACGCGCCCTGTGCTCGAGCATTTGGTACAACCATACCAGTCAGCAAACTCGCACAGCGCACGCTCACATCTTTTTTTTCCTCTTCTTCTCTCTTTTCTTCCTCGTTCTTTCGGCGTTTTTTCTTTTTTGTTGTTTTTATTCTTCATTCTCGCTCTCGAACGGTCTCTCTCGCTCGCTCTCCTCGAAGCTGCAGCAGCAGCGGCCCCGGCAGCCAGCAATTTGCCGTAATTATTATATTTATCTTTCTCATTCACTTAAGTCGGTATACCCCGCGCTCGCGTCCTTCACTCTCGCTTGTGCTTTCTTTATACCGCAATCCTCGTATTATAAATATACATGTATATGTATTCTGCGTATGTACCCAGCAATGAGTATCAACGAATTTGCGTTTTCGCAAAGTTGTCTCGTTACACGCTTCGAGATCCCGGAGACAATTGCATGTTATCAAGACGAGGGCCACGCGCATTCCCAGTGAGAAATGCAATTGCTAAATCGATCACCGCGTCGAGTTTCTTTTTTTTTTTTATCTCTCGATTTTTTTTTTTTGGTGTTTTGTTTTTTTTTTTACTTCATTCAGGGTAAAGTAACACGACGTTTTGCGGTATGGCGAACGCAATGCCAGTTTGGCATACTCTCGCGGTTGCGTTTATCGTACGTATATGCGCGGGCAACGAGAAGAGACACGCACACGCGTGAGGGACGGAGGATCGCGGACCGATAAACTGGTTTCCTGGCGGATCTTTTTGTCCCGATATTACCGCCCAAACCTCAGTTTTAGCAATCGCGAGAGGACAAAATCCACGGCGAAAACACAAACTGATGGACGTCAAACATTATTGGCTAATGACTTTTACTTGAAAAATCGATAATCGATAATCGATAACTGAAGTTTTTCGATGCGATCTTTTTTTTTTTATTGCAAAGAAAGTTTAAGAAGCTTATTCGGTCCGTAGCGCATCCACAGGCGTGAGTTAGCGTGTACAGATTATATTTTGCGACCGGGAAGATAGAAGACTCTATACAATAGTTTAAAGAGCGCGAAGTATAGTACAGAGAGGAAACGAGAGAGCTACGAAGGGACGAGACGCGCCGGAGGAGGAGTAAAGAAGTTAAGATGGTCCAGCGGCATAGCAGAGGCACTAGCAGCAGCAGCAGCTTCACTGCTGCAGCCCCGGAGCCCCGGAGGTGATGACCTGCTCAAGGCCACCCGCTCCCAACATCTCTTAGCCGTACGGACGCACGGACGCGAAGTGGCTACTCTTATTATTATTGTTATTATTATCAATATTTTTAATATCATTGTAATAATAATATTATTATTATCATTGCTTGTTGCTGATCCCTTTTCTCATTTTTTTACGCCCTTCGAAGTGAATTTAGCTTTGTCTCTGCCGTTTTTATTACATCGCAACAGATTTTTTTCTCTTATTTATCATCGTCATTTCAAACTCCTCGACGCCGGGCCAACGAATTCGCGAGATAAAATCCGTCCTCGGTAGGCCCTCGTTCTTCCGAATCAGACATCGATTTATCTTGTGGATATTCGACTGTCTCTGGGTATCCGTCCAGCTTGTGGTCAACTACCCCGAGTTCGATCGAACCGGCTATATGTATATCTATATATATGTATACATAAACGCGGAAGAAGCGAGTTTCTCGCGGGATCGACGAACACGCCTGGTTGGGGACCGGAAAACATTTATCTGCCTCATGGTACCGGTAATACCCGAAAGTCTTCGACTATCGGAGTCTCGATATACCAGTTGGTGGATTTTATTATCGATGTATAAATACTTTTCCATTCGCTCGGTAATACGGCAAGATTCGCAGGTATATACCGAACAAATTGCGCGGATGTGCAGTAAAGTATTGCTATAGTTAGAAGGGTTTACGACGTTCAATATTCCCGGGGGTCAAGTAGTGTCAATCACGCGTGCAGCTGCGCCTACTATGATGAAACTAGAAGAGCGCCCGCGAACGGTTTAAGTCTATTTCCATCGCGATACGTTTTGTGTACACATTAACGCTGTTACTTAACCCTTGACTTTCTATATCATTTAGTAGTCCCTTTCGACGCGAGGGGACAATGCGCGCGTATCTATTTTGCCGATATTCTTCAACATTGCGCAACTCGTTTGGTCTTCCGAAGTCACTGATATAGACTTTTTCGCGTCTTCTTTCACTTGTACGCGTCTTAATTTTGCGTTAATTGAAACGTCGAGAGACGCCAAGAGTCTGCGGCGGAATAGAATTATTTGTTGCTCTCGCAGTTGACTCAAAAACTTGACGTTCCCTTTGTTTGTTACTGTTTTGCAGCGGCTATCGGGGATGTGACGAAGCTTGAGTGCGTGAGGCGAATAGCGAAGGAACCCGCCAGCACGCTGGACAAAAAACTGGGTAAGAGAAAACTAAACTTGGCAATTTTTATTTCGTTTTTTTTTTTTTTTTCTCGGGCGGTAGAACTGGTGTATTTATTATTAATGAATTTATTGCAAATAAATGGTAATAATAATAACAATAATAATATTATTATTATTAATTAATATTACATATATTTATTTTTTCTTTGCGTATCGAAAACGTGTTTATTTTATTTCGCAATTAAATGAAACGAATTAAATTACCGCAATAAAAAAAATATTTTCGTTGCTGTCGCGGGTTTTTATAACGAACATTGAAGTGGGAGTAAAATAACCGGTACATTCGCAATCAGTGGGAAAAAAACCCATCGGTATTCGAAATAAATGTTCTGGACCACATCCTTCCATGTATTTTTTTCACATCGAACACGATTTTGATAGCAGTTCTGGTTCGGCGTAAAACGGTACATATTTAATCGCAAAAAAAAAAAGCTTTTTTTTTTCGTTCCAACGCGGGATATCTCCGTGAATTAATAATTCGGGAATAAAATAGCCGGCGACTTCAACGCCGCGATTAGATTTTCGTTGCACGTCACTCGCGCAGGAGTCACCGGCCTGTGAGACTCTCACTCCCCGCGAACTCAAAGCAGTCCATCGATGGTGCCAATGTTTCCGCATTCTGTCATTCTATTTCTGGCCCCTTCGAGCGATCTTGCTTCGTCGGCTTGGTCGATCGGATCGACGAAAAAAAAAAAAAAGTGAAAATGTGAAAAAAAAAAAAAAAAAAAAGGAAGAAAAATATCACCGCTCACTCTCCATTGTCCCGGCGCGAGTCGACGCGTTCGTCGACTCGCGATTATACGCATTGATCTGTCGATCACTCTCCCACTTCGCGTTCCGCACTCATGTCGGTGACTTTATTTATTTTGCATTAGATAGCAATTGCGTGATTGTTAAGTTTCATTCTCGATACGCGTACTATTCCCACCGTTCACTCAAATGCACTCGAGAATTCGCTGATTTCTCGAAATACCTCTCACGACTAAAGAAGTATATGCACTTTTTTTTATTGCGCCGTGGATCCAAAGCGCATCGCGAATAATAATGAGTATCCCTTTTCAAGCGACGATTCGAATTAACATAGCATCACCCACCCAGTAACAAGCGCGGCGTCACCCAACTGGTTTTTCGAGTGAAGGCGGCTGAGAGAGGCACGGGGCTCGCGCGGTGTGTCCAACGCGCGTTTTAAACTCGAATGTAACGAGCAACGAGGTCGCATGCTCCTCTTGTAACGCGATACTCACGGAGCAGTCAGCATGGACAAAGTCGTGTTACTCTCGATATGTTTCGTTGCTTCTTTCCTGCCTCGTCAAGAGATTCCATCGACAACTTTGCGCTGAATCGTCAATGGTTTCTCCCGCAAATGGAAGCTATAATCGTTAATCTAATCAGCATTTTAAGTTTCTTTTCTTTTCTCTTCGCACACGCAATGTATCTCGTAAAAACTTCGATTCACCGAATTACGATTATTAAATCATAACGAGAAGAGCGCAAAGTATCGATGCAACATCCGCTCGCAACTGTTACTGATACATTAATAACCGACAGGCAAAACTCTAGAAGGCTGCATTGCCTTCGCTGTGTAGCAATGAGGCCCTCGGGAGCCGCCAGACAACGATAAAAAGTAAAGCGGAGCGACGATAAGAAGAATATGACTGTATGATTTAAAATACCGAGACTCTCGAGAGCCGTACGGTCTATTTGAAATCTCGAAAGACAGGAAATGCTCGGCGCAACGGCAATCGTGAAATCCTCCTTCTTCTTTCGCTCGAATCTTATCGGGATCAGAAGTCATAGACCGCGAACCGTTATAGCTCGGTTAATGGTTACTTGTTGAATTATTGTTAAACAGTCTTCGTGGTCCTTCTATAACCGTTTGCTCCCCTCGCCGTTGAGCTCTTGTAACTTATGTGCCTTACGACGAGGTCAATGTCTGGATGTCAACTACTCGATTTCGCAACCGAAGAGACACGACGATGTCTTTCGTTTTAGTCTCGTGCGTCGAAATTGTATACATTGATGTACCCGGAGCTTTGAAACTCATTGCAATGAAATATCTCTCCCTAATCGCTTCCTGAAAACGCATTTAACGACGGGTACAGACATTGTGCGTTATTATCATCGTCGTGTATCGTCGTTTCGTATACCTATACGTTTACTTTATTGTCCGCAACAATCTCAGCTTAGCCGTTTTGTGGTGTATAGTTACAAGTTAACCGCAGTGAGTACCGCACGCCGCGAAGACCCGACTAAAGTGACTCCAGCCGCATTGCACGGAAATAATGTATACGTAAAATGCATGTATATGTATTTTCGCCGAAAAGTACTGTCGTGCATAACATCAAACGCTGTCCGATGCGAAAAGACTCGAAAAGCTTTTGAATAACGCATATTTTTTGCGTACATTAAGATTCCGTCGGAACACATATTTTTCAGACCTCAATATGCCAGGAATTTTTAATGTACATTAGCCATTCAAAGTATTTCGAGCTTTAGAACAAAGTTTTATCTATCGGAGGTATTTTTCACGGTATCTCGCAATTCGTAACTATAATTGAATAGTTAGTCAAATCAAATATTAAAAGTCCGTATCGATAAAAATCGATAAATATAGACAAATTTTTTTATTTTTTTTTAATTTCATCTGTGCCTTCAAATTCCCAGTGTGCTTACGTAACGTTAACTTCTTAGAGTTATTTCTCGGCAATTGAACGATATATCTACGATCCGACAATGCAGTTTCTCGAATAGCGCAGAGAGACAGAGATCCGATCTCGTAGATCTTAGCGGACGCGTCTATCCATTGAGTCAGACAATTTTTATGCATCAACGACTCATCCGCCTGCGGATTATTCATTCTCAAAGTCTATACTGGAGCGATCTTCAACGCAGAGACTATATTATACGGGTTTAGCTATCATTTCACCCGACAACCCGACGACGGCACAGGTTCATCAGTGTCCTCCCGTGCAAAATTGCCCGGATATAATGTGTCTCAGAGTTAGCAACGAAGAGAGACTTACTTGCGTCCTCGAGCGATGCGAGATATTCCTTTTTTTTTTTTTTTTTTTTTTTTTTTTTTTTTCGCACAGACATAAACACAGAGACACGACGAAAACTGTTGGCATGTATTATAATATCCTTTACGACATATGTGTATATATATGTGATGCCTGTTAGGCCCCCGTGTGTCACACGACTACACGGCTTATCCCTTCTCTCGGTATTTCTGTGTGTCACGACGGAGTCGGCTGGTGGTTTGCCGGTCACACTGCTATAACCGAGCGGAAGCTGGCCTCGACGAGCAATGTCGTCCAGTCTCGGCGCAGCCTCCTCACCGGTAAGAGTTATATTGTGGCCATAGTTATCCCCGATCGGTGCGAGCGATCTTTTTTTTTTCTTCTTCTTTCCTTCAATAAAATCCGTATCTCCGCTGGCTTCGCATAACTCTCTCGGTACATTCTCGTCGCGATTTTCGCGAAAATTATCAACACCCACGCAAAAAAAAACACTGAAAAAACTTCGTAGCTGTAATATGCATACTTAGTTCGCGAAGTCGCGCGGAGACTATGAACAAAACGTGTTCGCGATATCGCGAGCTCAACACCCACAATCAGTGCTCACTGTGACCATCGCACGGCCCCCTTGGGTTCCCGGAACCTGGGACCCGAGAGGAGAACGGAGCATTCGTGAAAATCTTGGCTTCACCCCCGCAAGAACCTTGGATAACGTTCTTGTGTTGCCATACCGTAGAGCTCCTTTCATATTTCTTTCTTCGTCTCGAAAGAAATTTTACACAAAGGTATTTCTTTTCACTGTCTGCTATTCGGAATTTTTTCGCGTACGTATATATTTTTCTTTTTTTTTTTTTTCTTTCTTTCAACTCGAAGTACATTGGTATGCAATTGTGCTGAAGTCACACTAACAGAAGTGGAGAACATAACGTTCGAACATATGGCGATGACTGAAATATATACGCGTGTATATGGTGACGCATACCCGTCCCCGATATCGAAACAAATTTACTCATACGCACATAAATAATATAGCTGCGCGTATATATTTAGTTCTCTTCGAATATTTTTCTCGTCAACACTCTCTCTCTCTCCGGCCGGTGTTGCTCGCCAGTCGTTACATTATAACGCATACGTGATTACGATTAGAGAGATCCACCTCTGGGCGCAAGCCACACGCGATACCTCGTATAATACTTGCCGAAGGAATGTCGCACAGTACCGCGACATTCGTGCCGAGCGATAGTTTTCTCATCTATAACAACAATTACACCTATCGCCCACGGAACGTTGCTCATCGTTCGCGAACGTACCAAGTTTTACGCACCAAGTTTTAGCGCATCCGCTTAAAGCTTTGTCTGACACTATATATATTTATTCATCTATATATATTTACAGACGAGCGAAGAGATACGGATAACGAATGCAAACACGCACTTGCGATAGAAATATACGAGGCGCGAGCGGTCGTAAGAATTTTTTAAGTTCCGTAAAAAAAAAAAAAAAAAAAAAAGATTCACAAAAGTGAAAAAGAAAATTCGGAGTTACACGAAGTTTAAAAAAATTTGAGTTAAACATATATTAATGTCTTTTGATATTATTTAAGTGTATTGCGAAGAGGAGAGCGCACCTGCCGAAATAATATACGCGTTATCGTACAATTTATTCAGCTGTTCGGATGACATTGATCGTTGCGAAGCGACAGTCGTAACGACGAATGATGGAAAAAAAATTCATTTTCTAAAAAAAAAAAAATTATAAAAAACGTTTCCCTGTCATCGATTATTTATTGCGTTCGAGATTCGCGATTTGTTCGGCGCGTTAGATTTGCTGTACGCGTAACACAGCCGAAGCCGCTTATCTCGATTCTCATCGTCCTTCGCTTATCTCTTTGTGACAAAGTGCGGAATCTCTGTCTCTTTTACTCGCGGAACGGTAAAAGCGCAAAGCGCTCTCCGATAGCGAATGACGTGATTACAAAAGACAAATCGACAATCACAAAAGCCCATTACGACGATAGGCGATGATACGGAGCATTTTGTCGTAACTTGAGATCAAGCGTGCGACGCGTGTTAACCGTTTCGAGTGTATGAAAAAAAATAAACATAGAAGAAAAAAATAACGACATTTGTCAACTAGTGGACAGATGCTATCGGTTCGCTCGGTGAACGACAAGCTGGCTAAGTCGTTGATAGATTTCGTTTTTTTTTTCTTCATTCGATATTTGTAAGACGGCATTCCCCGATTGATAAGGGGACTCATGAACGCTGACGAAAGACGCGGAGCAGCGATAATGACTCGGTCTCCTTTACACGCGTAATAATTCGTAAGACGCAACAACACGTTCACGTGGAAAGATTAATCGTCAACGAGGTTTCCCCGATTTGCGACTACTGATACGGGGCCAACCGACGACGATAGATTGACAGAGAACGAGAGCGCGAGAGATATAAATATAATAAACTCGAGAATGTAGCGGAATATCTTGTGGAATTTCTACCAACCTATTGCGAGGTATATAAACCGCACACGGCCTCGACCTTTGCACGATTAATCATCGTAAGCCGCGGATCGGTGTGTAGTCGATCAATAATTGCTGATAGAGTCCTTCTTCACTCGTCTAACGGCATTGGTAATTGAAAAATCGCATACCGCACCAAAGTTTGGATACACTGAGAAAATCATTTATTTGTAGTTAACAAACGTATAACTCGATACGGCGAAATAATTTAGTTTTTGGTACCGAATTTCACTTCAGACAAATAAGATTTGTCAACTATTAAAAAATGCTGTGATTTATTCAACGACTCAACGAATATTTAATAACAATAATTCAATATTTATTTCGCCATAAACTGTAAAAAAAAATTGCTATAAATTTAATGTACCAGTACTGGAAATTATTATGCATAGCGCATTTAATTGAATGTACAATTTATGATAAAAAAATAATTTACGGTATGTTAAAAACCGCAGTCAATACTTTACATTCAATCCAATAATTTACAGTAATTACACTGTAAAAGTACATCAACTTTTCATCACTACTGTACATTAAATGTAATATACCTGTTTATGCATTAAAAATGTACAATTTTTTTATCACCGTGATATTCAACTACATATTTGTAAACTACAAATAAACTATTTCGCGAGTGTCGATTCGCACGCGCGAATAAGCACTGCACCCGATTAGTTGTCGCGATATTGTTGGTTATCATTTCATTCGCAACGACAACCTGAAGTGAAAATATTTGTATAATTTATAGGCATTTTTTTTTGTTATATTTGCAGAGACGCAGGTAAATGGTAGGATGGAGAACTGCGAGGGCGATCAACGCCTGCCACCGGACGGCGACGAGTTTCCAGCGACTTATCAGGAGTTCAGTGAATGCACCAGCGAGCAGTATCAATACGTAGGTACATCGTCGAGAAATTCACCGAGAAACGGCAACGCAACGACCAACGGGGCTGGCCACGTGTTCAAAGAAACCGACGAAACGTCTTCGTCGACAACGACAACGACAACGAAGAAGAACGCAATCACGACGAGTACGTCGCGCGAAAAATTATCCTCCTACGTTCAAACAACGAACATTCAAAAGCCCCTTTCCGAGACACGGGTGGCCTCGCAGTATATCACGAGCAGTCTTAAGCGCGAGACATTCACAAAGCAACCGGAAGTCACTGCCAGAGATTCATGCCTCGCGGAAGACACAAACGAGAAGAGAACAAACGCTTCGTATTTCGTTACTCCGAGCGTAATTCCTCGTGTTAAAAAATCCGCCAACAACAACGAACAACCGTTGGTCGTCGTAAGTGAAAAAACTTTCGAGATATCGGGATATTATCCGAAAGAAACGAAAGTAATCGAAGTCGAACAGGATTATCCGGAAAGTGTACCGCCGCCATTGCCTCTTACCGGACCACCGAAGATCGATAACGCTTCGATTCAAGCGGTCAAAAGTGCCGCGACGGATGCGAGTCCAGTGAGGAAATATTCATTGAACGGCGATCTTTGGCGTCAGGATGACAAATCCGAAAGATCGGTAAGAGACAAAATCGCGATGTTCTCGTCACAGAGTTCGCTCGAGGCTCCGCTTTTTCCTACCACCGCAACGACGAGTCCAGCGTCGACTTTCCAAACAACCAACGGTCGTAGACTCTCGAAATACAAATCCTCGGAGGACGTGTTCGGCGACGAGAAGATCAACGAAACGAAGGATCAACGTTACAACGCGATGGAGAGAACGAGAAGCTCCGTGGATCTCACGGATACCGGTAAAGTTTCCGTTAACGATGAGATAATCGTTGAGCATTACGCGGCTCACCGAGCCCCGAGTTTACCGAAGACACTGCCGCCCGATGAATCAACGTACGCGCGCACATCGAATTATCCAATCGCTAAGACACCACCGGCGATATATCAAAAGCCTAACATTAATTCTACAACTGGAAATTCCGTTATAATCGAGACGCGAGAATTTTCATCGTCGGAATTCAATAACTCAGGTGGTAAGAGCAATTCGGCTAAACCAGCTGTGCCGTCCAGAACCGGCAACGATTCCTCGTCGACGATTTTCACGCAGAAAACCGCGAGCGACAAGGATACTTTCGCAATGGATTTGCCCGTTAAATCGCCACGTACGATTCCTACGGCTTTAACGAGGGCCACGAGTTTCTCCGGTGAAAACAAATATATCAACGATAATTCTTTGCCGATTAATTCGCCGAGTCCGGTCAACAACAATGGACAAATATCGCGAACTAATTCGCTGGCTTCGACCTTCCGACGCAACAACAGCGAAGACATGAGACGGCAGAGCCTCAATCAGTTGATAGAACAGCGTAGAAAGGGCATATCGAAATTGCGCGGTCTCGTCATACCGGAGAAGAATGCGGTACAGATCGACAAGCCGATTATCGATTTGCCGGAGATCAAGTCCAGAGACTCCATACTGTTGCATCAGGTGAGATTTCACAAGACTCCATCCCGACCACTCAGAATTATCGGTCCGTTCCGTGAAACTTTACAACATTTCGAAAATCATAATCGGCAAAAAAAATTGCAAAAATTAAAAACCTCGTAATTTATTGTTCATTTATGCGGGAATCGTATCTCGAAAAACAGTTAGTCTGTATAAAAGCAAACATTTTCAATGAAACAGTGTTTTAAAACCAAACAGTCGATTCGAAAGAAAAAAAAAGAAAAATAATAGTTTTTTTTCCGTGAATTCGTTTAGAGATAAGAACTTAATATTTGGAATGAAGTTACATGTACATTGGTCCCGTTAGTCGCTATATGTTTTTGCGAGTAAAATTAAATGCGATTAAAAAAGGTATATAAGTAAATATAACAAAATAAATGAAAAATTAAAAATAATAACTGTTTTATAAATGTCGATTATCGATACCCAAAGCGAAAAACGATTTGTTACTAAATCCCATTTGTTTTTCTCTTCCAGGTACCGAAATCGAGCATTCAGGACAAATGGGGATCGCAAAGTTCATTAGCGAGTAACGCGAGTTCGTCGAGTTCGCCATTGAAAGCAACGACGTCATTCAAGATGCCAGCGCCTCAGATAATGTCGAAATATTCGCCGGCCTTCAAGCGGAAGACTCTCGCCGTTTACGGATCGTCGGGTACCAGCGGTTCGTCCGGTGCGAAAACGCCGCCGTTGGCCGCGCGTCCAAGTACAACGTACAACAATACATCGAGCGCACCGGATCCCCCGAAGAGTCTCGAGAGCATTTGCAGTCCGACGAGAAGCGACTACAGCTTTGAATACGTCTCGTCGAGCAGCGTATCGCCGGACGCGATGCAGAACAACCCTCGACCGGGACAACGAAGAATTCGCGGCGATTACGACGATTCGGACAACGATTCAGCGGTGAGCAGTTCGCAGAGCAGCATATCGCGAGGTTTCAGTCCACCGACATCGCCTGTACCGTCGGAACGCTCCAGCATGTCGTCCGAGCGTTCGTATCACACGTCGCTGATAATGGATATGTCGTCGAGAAGTTATCCCGCAAAAGAGACGACCATTCGTTCCGAGAGAAATCAGTACCTCGCGAGACCCGGTATGTACAACGATCGTGCGTATCCGAGTTCCGAGAGATCGTCGAGCTGCGGGAGTAGTAGCGGTAGCAGTCCAAATCCACGATCGCCGCAGCCCGATGTTAATCCCCGAAATTCGCACATACCGCAGCGACAAGCGCTCAAACGATCAAGCAGCACAGAGACCAATTGTAGCAGCGCAAGTTCGTCAACGCTAACCTCGGGTTCGCAAACGAGCGGCGAATCATTGTCGCGACGAGTACTGAAGCCACAGAGTGTAGAAGCGATTAATCGCAAGAACATTCTCGCGAGTGCGAGATGCCGAAGCGGTAGAGATCTCAACGGATCGCCGTTGATACAAAGAAAATTCTCCGACGATGAGGAACTTCCGGTTTCGGGATTGACGCAAGACAACGGGACCGCCGATCGCTCGCGCGCTTCCAACGATAATTCCAATGGTACAGATCGGCAAGACGTGAAAATCGCTTACATCGAGATCACCGAAGGTTTCGGTGACGATGAGAATTCTCACACGCGTAGCAAAGTCGTGGAAGAAATCGAAGAAACAAAAATCACGAGTACCACGGAACAATCGACAAACGCCGATTTATTGGAAGCATCGAACGATCTGAAGATGTGGGTCCGTTCGGAAGCCAAAGCCCTGATGGCCGATTTGCCGAAATCGAGGAGCGAAGATTCGCCGATCAAAGTATCTTCTTCGTCGATCAGTGAAACCCGAGTATCTCCGGGCAGAACGGCGCGAAGCCGATCGTCGCTTACGCTTGACGATCCCAGTGCTTCGTCGCTTCTGGACACTTGGAATAAATCTGGAAATAGCGAATCAACGGCGGAGACTTATAAATACGAGAAGAGTTCGCGTTTCGTAGCCGATAACAAAGAAACGGTGGAGCGCTCCTCAGTGAGCGAAGATCTTCTTACAACGCTGACAACGAAGAGCCGATCCAGAGCGCCGATTAACTTGGAGGACAGAAGTTTCTCGCGTTCGTCGAGACAAATGAGTCTCGAGGATATTCTCGTCGGTAAAACGGAAACGAAATTGGTACGCACGCAGAGCGTAACAATCGAGTCGGTTTCGGAGAAGAATAACTCGTACGCCGGATCGCCGATTTCCAAACAACCGCCAACGATCGCTCCGAGAAACAACGGACGTTCGAGTAACGATTCGTGGTCGGAGGACAAATCATTCGTATCGAAAATACCGACACCCGGAAGACCAAGCAGAGGAATCGACAGCGTCGATGATTCTTCGCGACTCGACAAAATGCGAGTTTCGAAGATTCCAACGCAGAGGACATTGGGCCGACGAAGCGCAAGTGTAACCGACATGAAAAAGGCTCTCGAGAAACCGGAATCAGGCGCCTCGACTTTGATCGGTAATAATCAGATTCCCTCCGTAACCGGAGTTCATCAAAGATTCTCGAGTCTCGATAGCAGCGTTGAGGAGAGAAAACGTTCGGTAGGACACGATACGGAAGCCGATAGATTCAATGAACAATTCGGCAGTATCAGCTCCTTGGCGAGTAGCACGAGTCTGATATCCCAACAGGAATTGGCTCAGCTGGTGGAGGAAGCGAGTAGCTTGGAAGACGCGCGCGGGGCTCACGACGTTATCGTTGTTTTGCTGCACAAGGAAAATCCTCACGGTAGCGTAGGCATCACACTGGCCGGCGGAGTCGATTGCGAAGCGAAGGAAATAACCGTTCATCGAGTACTGGGACACTCGATCGCGGAAAAAGATGGCAGAGTACAGAGGGGCGATAGAATTCTCAGTATAAACGGGAGAAGCACACGGGGACTGAATCATCGTGAAAGTTTGGCGGTTCTTAAGCAACCGAGATCGGAGGTCGTTCTCGTCGTGTCGAGATCACGACTCGAGGACGGCTCGAGACTGCGCTCGCGAACGGAGAGCGTAGAGACGATAGTCGAAGGTACGAGAATCGAGCAAATTGGAGTTACCGAAACGATATTATAATTCCTTTCTTTTTGGAACTTTTTTTTCATGATTTTTCATTCTACAGGTTCCGAGGTTTGCGGCTCGTCCGATGATACGGCATGGGGTCCACCGACGAGAGTCGCTATTTTCAAAGACGGAGCGGGTCTTGGTTTCAGTCTCGCCGGAGGCAGGGACAGTCCGCTCGGAGATTGCCCGTTAGTTATCAAGAAGATATTCACTGGTGGGTCAAAGCACGAGATCGGTTATAATACATTTTTTCGATACTCCGTTTTTACCGATATATTGATTTTTTATCATTAAAAAATTGCAGGCGGTGCTGCCGAGAAAACGGCTGCTTTAACAGCGGGCGACCAATTACTCGAAGTAAATGGTATCGACGTAACGCGAATGGCCAGGATAGAGGCGTGGTCTCTCATGAAGAAGCTGAGCGACGGGGAAGCGAATCTCCTAGTCAGGCACCCTGCCACCAAGTCATCGTGAATGGTAGTCAATTATAAATATGAATATATATAAATATAGTCTATAACTTAAATAGTATATTAGACTATATAGTAAATAATGTTAGCTGAATAGCTTTACTACAATTTTCGTGTTAATTGTAAATAGAAAAATATCAATGGAACCGCATGTATTGGCGGTTTAAGGGCGCCGAGTTAACGATTACCAAAATCGAATTTTTACGAAAGAATCAGCGGATGCGACTATTATGCCATATATGATCCTCGATTATAGTCCCTGCAAAGAGTGCTGGCAGTGCAATAATATATATGGAATGTAAGGCATTACTACACACCGAATAATTATTATTTGCCCCATTTTTTTTTTTTTTTCGCGACATGCTTTCATCCCGTTTAACAAACCCTCGAGTAATTGATTAAAAAAAAAAAAAACACTCAGATTTCACCAATTTTCCTCGAACGTGTGATTATCTTTTTTTTTTTTTTTTCACTAATGCTTCGAAGCTTTTAATGGATATATCGTGTAAATATGTAGAGAGAGACTGACGATTGGGGGAGAGCACGCGAGAACGAGAACGCGATTATGGAAAGACCCTGACATACACATAGATAATATAAATATGTTGTTAATTTAATAAAGAATTGTTGTTATTGGATTATTTAAATTGTCATTCGTCCGATAAGCTGCGTTTGTTGAAATGAAAATAAATAAGATGGAATGAGAAAAAATGAAAATCGTGCTGTGATATGTGTGTGGCGATAATCGGTTGAAACTAACGATTTGGTGCGGACTTTGTTTAAGTTTAACCCAATACGGTTTAATATTCGTTAGATTAACTTAAGTCAATTGCCAGCTATTAATTATTACGAATGCTTATCTTAATTGAACGTTATATTTTGTACCCGTATTTGGTATGCAAATGCATCGTTTAATGTAGCCTCTGTTTGAAAACAATAATAAAATGATATGGCATCAAGGAAAACACTCCTTTCTTTCAGTTGATAACTGTTTTCTTTTTATTAGCGTATCTTTGTAATATCTAATATTTAATACCAATAAGTTTTCTTCGGTATCCGATCCTCTTTTATTCCCATTTTGTCCATTATGTCCATTTCAAATGTTTTGAGCTCAGGCTGCAAAAAAAATTACGTTAATTCTTCGTTCGCGATTGCACTTAGGATTACTGAGAGGGCGAATTTCCCAGTGAAATAAAAATCAAGACCAGCAAAAGAATACTCCATTCTACGTTGTTACCGAAAGCTCTTTAGTGGTATGTGGTAAACTAATAAATGGCACGGTATTCAACTACATAAATTCGTGTTCAGTTTTTTAGAGACTTTTATAGACTTCTCTATGATTAAAAAAAACATAAAAAAATCGAATTTAGTTTTTCATTAATTCGAATGATGAAAAACTTAACGTATTCGCGTTTAGTTTTTCATTAATTTAAATAATTAAAAACTTAGTTAACCAATTCGTGTTTAGTTTTCCATTAATTTAGTTTTCAACACAGAATGGTCTATGATTTTGTTAAGCCACTGGCGAGTGTTCATTCGTGGACAAGTTTCACAGTAACATACAACAGTTCAAATTACCTTGAACGTTATTTCTTCCACATCATCTTTGATCGTATCTTTGGGTCGTTCTTTGTAGAGTTCAGGAACTTTGTAATCGACTGTTTCCATATCGGCGGTGGGAATGGGAATAATTCTTCCTGATCTTTTGGAAATGCGAACGCGATCGCCTTCCTCCGTGAAACGCCATTCAATATCAGTTGCTTGCCTGCATTTATAAAAGCCTAATTAATAGCGTACTGTTCGGTAAATCGACGCACAGAAATAATAGAGTATTTGAATTGATAACTAACAGATCGCTGGGATCGACCAGCTTGATATCGGTGGTCACGAGGAGTGGATCTTCGTCTTTTACCATTATGCCAGGAAAATCATCCGTATCTCCTATAGTACGCAGATGCGTGTTGAGACCCTCGACGTAAACCCAATTTCTCTCAGCGACAATCGTTTTAACGATGCCTTGTTTCCCTTTGTCTTTGCCTACTAAAATTTCTACCTATACAAAACATCGTAGCAAAAAAAAAAAATTGTTCAACGATATTTTTAACGATTTTGTTTTTCTTTTCATAATATATTACTCTGTCTCCACGAAAGAAGCTCCAATCTTTGATCGGCTCTACGTGAACATACGGCTTCGATGTGCCGGGAGCGTTTTGCATCCTGAACTCGTTGGTCCACGGACGGTCCGCGCCGAACCAAAATCTTCTGCGTTCTACTGTTCTACGCAGATATTGCGGTCCCCGAGGCGTTTTCCAATAAACCTGACGAGATTACACGTTTAAACAGAATGTTTTGCGATAAGCTAAATATTAACGTTTTTTTTTATCGTAAGATATTTTGATATGTATTGAGGTTCAGCGTACCTGATCCATGGCACGTTTAATGTATCTTTCCGGCAAATTGGCATATTTAACGGACAACGGATTCCACCGTCGCCAAGCGTTGAGAACTGGTGTTAGCCTCATTGTGTTGTGTTGTGTTGAGTAATTAAAAACAATGATACAATAAACTATTTGAAACGAAGCTAACCTGAATCTCTCGTGGAGATCGTAAACGCCGGATTAATAATAAGCCTATCGCGCGTGTGTCGCGTGAAGCGATCAGCTGATGTTGCTGCCGCGCTGTGCGACTCGGTCGTTCTGGGGATTTGACGTGTTCAAGCCGGTATGTGAGGTCACCATGACCGATTATGCGGCATCGTCAAAATTCATAAAACTCGTAGGGTTTATTATAGATCGAGTACAGCGGTGTATAATTTAAATTCACTGTAATGGGCGGTATTGGTGTAATTGGTGAATTTACGACGATTGTTCGCCGTTGTGTCTGAACTAATCACGAAAATAGCAGAGCGCGTTCTACTTTTTATTTTCTTTTGCAATATGCATAAACGACGTAACTTGCGCACGAATGTTGCAGTAATTATATTCAGCACCCCTGCAGACTGCTTGGGATGCTTAAAAAATGCAGGTCATTCCAATACCGGCTTTTTTTTTTGGTAAGTATCTGAATCTCTTCACTTACCCCGAAGAATCTCTTGCAATGTCGGCCGGCGGCCGATCGATGATTTCCCGGAATTGATTTACGTTCATGATTAATGAATGGCTCGAGCAAAGATTACTGAACATCCGTGTTGGTTCGTTGACTGCTAAATCCTCCATGATCCCGCGAAATAATAATGTGGATACACCAACGTCCACACACTAACACGATGTTTAATTTCCGGGCGCGCGAAAAATTCGGCAGCGATTGTTTGAGGCTACGTATCATCAAAATTATTATAATTGGTCATTCCCATGTTTAATCGGCATTCCTCTAGCTTCATTTTACTCGCCGCATTTTTTACAACAATCTACAGTACTGTTTCATGAAACGGGATATAGGATTTCGTCATGAGGTTAATTAATTGGAGCGCGAACGGTCGAGATGAGTCCTGCCTCTGGCCCTGCCGGCCGAATACTGACATTTGGCAACAGGATGAGACCTGTTGCGCATACCTGTAGCTGCGCAACATTTTTTTTTCGTTTAACATTTTGCAGTTTTACTTTAACGTCAATCCTTTATATAAATAAATTAATAGAAATGAAAAATACTATTAAATCTAATTTTTGTATCTATCAAAATCGAAATAGTGAATTACTAAACTCGAAAAAAGTATTTTCGTAAGGAATTCATGGAAATTTTTAGTAACGATTATCCATTGTCGATGTCGCTTGTGAGACGTAAATATAAAATATACCGCGCGAGACCTGCTGGAAGCTTCGTTTCCGTCTCAAATGACAAACGGAGTCAAAGCCGAAGCACCCGAGTCCGTTATCCGAAACGGATCGCCTTCCATTGCGTCGACCACCCTGCTGGCCGAAATCAGATCTAGTACTATTCCGATAACGCACCGACTATTCGCTTCGCAGAGAGATTCGCATATCCATGTATAATACGATGAATTCACCTCAACTATTCCCCCTTTCCGTTTTACTTGTCGAATCTGATACACCTGTTAACTGGTTTCGTAGCCACGCGTATTAATGAATTCGTACTGAAAAAAAGATTTTTTCCTGGTAACTACAACGAATATGTATAAAACCGTGAATAGGATAATAAAATGAGGTTAAAAAAACATGGAAAGAAATAATAAGAATATGCACGTAAATAAATATACGTATTGTATTTATGCATGAAAGATTTGTTTTTATCTTGGATAAACAACGGACCAAATATGAGGAATAGTTCAAACAAAAAAATTAATTCGCTTCATAAGATCGAGAGCCTTCTTTCAGCTTGCGGTATATCGAACGCATGGTGGTGACTTACACCCTTTATCACATATCCGGGCGTTATTATGTCTAAGCCACTCACATATCATGTAAATAAATACTTGGTATCGCGAAGCGTCATCGGGCACATCAGTTAGTGGAGCTCGAGAGGTCTCACAATGAGGGCTCCGGACTGCTTTATAACTTCAGTACCAAGATCGAACCCTGGATCGTCAAGTCGAAATGCATCTACGGTCCGGGCAGAGCATTTTTTCTTCGATCGTTCATTAATTTTTTACCATTTTTTGTGTTTTTCGTCATCTTATCTCATCATTGTGTTTCACTATCGGTAAGCAGAGTATAAGGGCTGTGTGAAATATTTCTATCAAGTATTATGCTCCGTTTATCGGTTAGTGAGGCACAATAATTGCATCGATATTCAATACATTTGACACTCGAGATTTTCGTTCGTAACGCTGTCATTTTTCTCGATACGATTCCCATATTCTAGCATAACAGCCGTGATCGTTGAACTGGCATTATGCTACGAATATGCGATATCGCTACGGATAATAACAATTTCTATGAGATTGATGGGGGATATTGCTTCAAAGTCGACGAATCCACAATCGTATATATAGCGGGAGGGGCTATCGTTCCGTTGGCCTTCATGCGACCCCTTCTTACGTTCATCGAACGCAATTATAATTTATCTCGTTTTGTATTATAATGATATCGATAAACGCGCGAAAGAAACAGTGGATTAGTCGTGCGACCGAAGGTTCAGCGTCGAGATCAGTAAGCGCGCAATCATGAATATCGCAGTGATCGGGGCCGGTGTCGTCGGTGTTACATCGGCTATAGCGATACAACAGGCACTACCGAAATCTCGAGTAACAATTTACGCGGATACGTTTTCACCCGTTACAACGGGATGCGGAAGCGCCGGACTCTGGGGACCGTTCATTCTCGGCGATACGCCGGAAATCGATATCATGTAAGTAATAATTCTTCAAGTTCAATACGTTGACCTTGACGCGAAATTTTTTTTTCTTTTTTTTTAACGTCACAGACGATGGGCCGGAGTGACTCATAATTGGTTCGAAAAATTCTGGAAATCCGGTCTCGCGCCGGATACCGGAATATCTCTTATACCGGTGTTGCGCGTATCGAGCAAAGAAAATTGGACGATGCCAGCGTGGAGCAAACTCGTTTACGGTGCTGAAAAACTAAACGAAAAAGATTTGCAAAAATTGAACGACGAACATCGCGCGAATTACAAGTGAGATAAAAAAATCATCTGCCTTTGTAACGCTTTGTGCGAAAGAAAAATTGTTTAATTATCCGGTGGACACGATTTATCAGGGGCGGTTTACGATTCGTAACTTGGGCGGCCGAACCTACCGTACTGCTGCCGTGGCTCATGAAGAAATTTACATCCGCCGGTGGAATTATACGAAACAAGAGGATCAATAGTTTTGACGAGTTAGCTAAGGATGGATACGACACAGTGATAAACTGCAGTGGCCTCGGTGCACGTCAACTTACGAACGATTCATCACTCGTCGCCGTCAGAGGTCAAGTTACCAGGGTAAGCGATGTAATTTTCGCCTCGGGACTCTTGCAACTTTTATAAACGCTACGATTCTAACAACCGACGTAATTTTTATAAATGACGTTTATATTTTATTCGTGTCGTAAAGAACTCTGTTGGGTTGTTATTGCCTTCAGGTCAAAGCTCCTTGGACTTACAGCGTCTTTCTTGAAGAGGATAATCCGGGAAACTATATAATACCAAAGTAACCGAATTCTTAGAGAATTTATAATTGCACCGAAGAAAAATGATTAATTCTCATATATATTTATTTATTTGAAAGTTATTATTAAAATTTTTCAATATTTCAGCATAGAGACAGTAGTTTTAGGAGGCACCGGTCAAGAGGGAGATTACGATCAGAACGTTCGAGATACCGACACAAAATTCGTTCGCGACGGATGTTGCAAGAAATTACCAGCACTCGAGGTATCGCCGATTATCTAATTTTGATTTTTTCCCTCCATTTTTCTTATCGTTAATCTTTCGTTTCATTAAACAGAATAGCGAAGTCGTTAAACATTGGGCGGGTCTGCGACCAAAACGATCGAAAGTTCGCGTGGAAAGGGAGGATCGTTCGATCTCCGACGGCAACAAGTTTTTGGTGCGTTATCTCGAATCGCGTGTTCATAACACCTCACGACTTTACTATGACGATAACGAAATTTAACGTTAAATCTAACAGGTGATTCACAACTATGGTCACGGGGGAGCCGGCGTGACGATATGCTGGGGCTGCGCGCTCGACGTTGTTGAAGTACTGAAAAAATCAACGCGCGAAAATAGTTTCGAAATATCCTCGAAACTCTGAATTTTATTTTAATAAATTTTCTTCACTTTTTCTTTTCGCACAAATTTTCGTTTCTTTTTTCGAACTATGGTCACGGGGAGCCGGCGTGACGATATGCTGGGGCTGCGCGCTCGACGTTGTTGAAGTACTGAAAAAATCAACGCGCGAAAATAATTTAGAAATATCCTCGAAACTCTGAATTTTCTTTTAATAAATTTTCTTCACTTTTTCTTTTCGCACAAATTTTCGTTTCTTATTTTCATTACTTTATATCGATGTTTTTAATTTACGGAATAACGCGATTGTCGTGTCTATCAGACAATCCGAATTGTAATACGCAGTGTAACGTGCCGTATGCAGGCGGAGTTGAAAATTGCATATTTTAACGACGAAACAGTAACTGGCACACCGCGTATATTGCGCTATTTCAGGCACTTTATACCGTGATTCTTGCACACTAAGAAACCCGGACGAAATTGTGCTGTATTCGCGACGTGGTCACGGTCATGATAGAATCTAATTATAAACAGCACACTTTTGCTCAAATGTCCCTTAGTTGGTCTTATTCAGTATTCAGGTAGATACCGCTACAAATGGAAGGCATATTTCGCTTCGTGGAATACTGGTTCTGTCGTCGAACGAGCTTCAAGGCACGAAAGTGAGGCGATATTTCTAACGAGTGAGAGATACGCGTTGCGTATATTTTACACAAAGTTTTACATAACATAGTTATTAGCAGATTAAAAAAAAAAAAAAAAAAAAAAAAAAAAACGAAAAAAAGAAAAACAAACGACGAAAGATATTTTTTTCAACGAACGAAGTTCAGAATACGAATGACGTCCGATCATCGTACCTTTAATACTAATGTAAAAAATTATCAATGATTCTTTTCGTAATGCCGATGAGACGCGTTTTACAATTGTTATACACGAAAATAATGCAAAGT
This sequence comes from Buathra laborator, assembly GCA_934046635.1. Lineage (NCBI taxonomy): Eukaryota > Metazoa > Arthropoda > Insecta > Hymenoptera > Ichneumonidae > Buathra > Buathra laborator. Next base: position 2,296,120 of record OW203898.1, on the reverse strand, counting down.
TATGGTAATGAATATCCCTGGAGATAGTGATCGGTTAATTGGCACGCCGCAGAATTTAACGAGAGACAATGGTGATGATCAGCTCAACGAGGTACGAAATTTACGGAAATCGAAGCATCGTCGACTCACCGACGAGTTGGACAATGTTGAGGAACGGAATGATAATCAAACGTTAGAAAGTTGGAGTAAACATGATATTGCGACGGATAATGGAAATAATAATTCGACGAAAAGAGAGGCGGATCCATCGGTACTCAAGGGCGAGGATGAAGTCTTGATTTTGAAGAAAAAGAAGAAACGCAGGTAATTATACTCCATTAAATAGTCGCGTTGTTCGTTAACTGTCCTGCGCGAGTATGACGCGATATTAAATTCAAAATTTATCTATTATTTATTCAAAACTTATTATTTATTCAAATTTTTTGAATTTATTTATTATTTATTTATTTTCGTTGGTCAATTCTTACGAAATTTATATTAACTGTTTAATGACTCTTTTGCTAAAACTCTTGCTGCAAGCCAAACGGTGTTTGCAAATCGGTTGGAGTCGATGTCAAAATTCCAAGTCGAAAATACACTCGACAAATGCGCGATAATGCGCACCAATTTCATAATTGTTTATCGAAAGTTTGAGATAGCGGACAGCAGTATTGTCAACAAAATGCTTTTTGGAATGTATCGTTTGTCTATCGATAGATTTGTGACGATATGCACGAGTAACTGCAAATACGATGTGGTAAGAAGAGTCGCTTGCCGCTACGGTATGAGAGAGGTAACGGAAGACAGCAGTTGGAATCTTTACTGGACCGATCTAAGCGTGAGCGTCGAAAGAGCTAAGGATATGAAAAGATATCAAAAAGTCAATCATTTTCCCGGCATGACGGAGATATGCAGAAAAGATCTGTTAGCGAGAAATCTCAATCGCATGCTTCGTTTATTTCCTAAGGATTACAATTTCTTTCCGAAGACGTGGTGTTTCCCGGCCGAGTAAAAAGTTTTATTATCGAAGAAAAAAAAAAAAAAAAAAATCCGAACATTTTTTTTTTAATTATTTTAATATTTCCTCCGCAGCTACGGTGAAGCTGTGGCATATGCCAAAGTGCGACGCTCGAAAACGTTTATTATAAAACCCGATACAGGATGCCAAGGTCGTGGGATATACATAACGCGAAATCTAAAAGACGTAAAACCCTACGATCGAATGATATGTCAAGTTTATTTGGCTAAGGTGCTGAATTAGCTGTAACTATTACAAAACAAAACGTGTTATAATTGGCAATGAATATTTGAGAATACATTTTTTTTGTCTTTAGCCGTTTTTGTTGGATGGGTTTAAGTTCGATCTTCGTGTTTACGCGCTTATAACGTCGTGCGATCCGCTGAGAATTTACGTTTACAACGACGGTCTCGCCAGGTAATGTTACCAAAATCTGTTTTGTGAGACCGTAACACAAAAAAAAATGAAATTTTTATATTTTTGTAAAAAAAATAATGATATGTTTATTATAATTATTGCTCTTCCAGATTTGCGACGAGTAGATACAAGGAACCAAACAGTCACAATACTTCGAACGTCTTTATGCATTTGACGAATTATTCGGTAAACAAACATAGCCACACGTACGTCGTCGACGACGAAAACGGAAGCAAGAGGTATAGATTATTTCTTTAAATTATCTCGCTGTTGCCAATGGTATTTATTGTCACGGAACAGGAGCGATTAACCGAAATGATTTAGGAAGATATCGACGTTGAACAAGTGTTTGAGAATCAAGGACGTCGATGTCGATGAAATGTGGCGAAGGATCGATGAGATCATAATAAAAACCGTGATTGCCGCTCATCCGGTACTCAAGCACAGTTATCACACGTGCTTTCCAACCCACGATATGACTTACGCTTGTTTCGAGATACTCGGCTTCGACGTACTCTTGGACTGGAAGCTGAGGCCTTTTCTTCTCGAGGTAATCCGCGCTATATATTTTTCTTATTCGCGCGAAGTACTGGAAAACATCGATAGCACGATTTTTACGGCGAAATCTTCTAATCTCAAAATACTTAATCGAAAAAATAACCGATAAAAATACATCGAAAATATCATTTTTTAAGTATTATGAATATTTTGATTATTTGCTGGAATTTTTAGAAGATTAATCATAACTATTCATTTTTTAAATTAATTTCGAAAAAAGAATGTATTTCTTGACAATAAAAATGATAGGTCAATCATTCACCGAGTTTTCACACCGACGCACAAATCGACAAAGACGTGAAAGAGTCGTTGTTGAACGATACATTCGAGATGCTAAATTTTCATCAGTGCGACAAACGAAAAATTATGGAAGAAGATAGAAAACGCATACGGGAGCGATTACTTCACGGAATTAACGCCAAAGATATCGGGTAGCGCATAAATAATGATTTTCAATTTCTCATCGAAAAATGTGAACTAAAAAAATGTCTTCTTTTCTTCAGTCTATTCGATAGCTCTGCAGCGATACCGAAACCGGAGGCAATCGAAGACGATCCCATGCGAGAACAATATAAATGGGAAGACGAGCATATGGGCAATTTTCGCAGAGTTTATCCTGCCATCGACAGCGAAAGATACGTTTCCTTCTTCCGGCAAACCGGTACCTCGATGTTTCAAGACACAGTCGCTTCGAGGGCTCGTCAAGAAGCTGCGACTATTCAACGAGCGGAAATTGATGTAAGAATAACGCATTTTCTACACGTACTTTTAAGGCGATTCGAAAAAAAACTCAGTTGGCAATGAATACTGTAATAAATGCTATTTCGATACTGTAAAAAAATAATTTTCTTTTTACAGTTTCGAAATGACATTGATTACCTTTTTTTTTTTACTAATTGGGTGTTCGGTGGCTACGTGTTTCACAACACCTTAATAGATGAATAATATTCCACACATAACATTTTTTTTTTAATACAAACTTAAATAAATAAATAAATTGAATTAATTTAATTATCAAATTGATTTGTTTATTTATGTGTAAATACTTCGCATTATTTTCGTTTTCTCGTCAGACGGAAGCCAAAATGAAGCTGAGTTTGTCCGTCGACGGTAAACGAATGTTCGGAAAGTGGAGCGAGCAAAAGTTGGGACTGGAAAGTCCGATCGGATTCACCAGAGTTCATTCCGCAAGCGGTAATATCGATGACAAAAGGATAGCGAGAAAGAGTCTCCCCGTTGGTGTAAGTTAACGAACAAATAGTCGAAGAATCGGCGTCCTAATAACTAATAGAATTCTGTTTTGTTCCTGAAATAGGTAAAAAAATCCGGAGTACACAGAGCGACGACCACCTCGAGTATCGTGACGGCGTTCGAACCCGAATTAATCTGCGAATCGGAGGAACGAGAGCGCGTGAGTTCGTTGGCGCAGAGAGACTTTTTGATAAAAAGTTCCGGCGTTCTCGAGCAAATTTACACGGCGATGTTGAAAAACGGAAGCCTCAGACCGGCGGACGTTAAATTATACGGAATGTACGAAAAACACGAACGGAAAAATGATTAATAATTTTCACGTCTGTGTTTCGATCAACGATCGTAATATCAATGATGTGCAAAAATTGTTCAAAGTAAATATACATGCTCCCCACATACTTTATGTATCTTTCTATGTACAGACGACGCAAATACCGTTTACATTAGTCTATAATGTTTAACAACTTTTTATTGGTGATACATATATATATATTTTTTGTTCCGTATTCACATGATAAAAAATAAACTATGAACAATTTTTTTTTTTAATTTTTTTTTTTATGATTGTGTTTTTGTGTTTGTGTATGTGAATGAGTAATTGTTTTGCATCAATGAAGAATATATTCGATTGTACGATATTTGTTAAAATATTATTCGCGTATTGTTAATGTCATCTCGATGTGCTTTTTTTTTTTTTTTTTTTTGCTAATTTACTGCGACTCGCGTTAGCTTAGTATTAAATTGTCGGTTTGCATTATCCTCAGAAGTTTGTCATTCGCGTTTAAGGAGCGATTTCCATGCGATCGAATAATAATCGATTCTTCGCGAATTCAAATTTTCGTATATACATGCCACGCTGCTGTGGTGAAAATTATTATCAGACTTTCGCTTTGCGACGTCTCGGTATCCATTGAATTAATAAAAAAAAAAACGAAAAAACTGTATATTCGATGAATATGATGTATATACACTTAAAAATTAAGAGCGCGATAATTCTGTTGCTTAACAGTTATAACGACTATTCCGTTTCCATTTTTTTTTTTTTTTTTTTTTTTTTTCAAATCACCCATTTTTATCGCGAACCAGATACGTAAATAATACCTAAAACGCGGAAAAACGATTGTCGGAGATTTCATGTTATTAAGAATGCCACAATGAAAATCGGCAGTCGTTGAATTCGGGCGATTCGCCAAATTGCCAAACCGATGGAATATTCAAAAAAACGTCGATAACCGACAAAAGAAATATATTTACACAACTTGCGGTCGATTCGATGCGTAAAATGAGTGTATAGGTTGGTAGAAATGATTATTGGGGAAGCGACGGTTGCCGTTGGGTAAGCAAATAACCGATACGATCCTTTTTTTTTCCTTTCTTTCTCTAAACGCGACCTCTTTACCCCTCGACTATCGTATCAGCCATGTGCTATATATAGATTCGAAAAGATGACGCAAGAAAATGCGATGCGTACTGCGAGCGACGATAAGCTCATTCGGAAGAAAAAAAAAAAAAAAAATTAAATTTTTCTTCCAATGATATTAATCCTTTACAGTATAACTCACTTGAATGATTATTTATGCACGAAGTAATAGGATAAATTCGTTGTATAATACTAGTAATGAGCATTATGTTACGAGGATTTTTCTAAGCTGTTAAAAATGTTTGGTACACAAATATACCCTTATGATTTATCTATGAGAGACGAAGAGAAAAAAAGAACCTACAGAATGTTGTGATCGCTATCAATGGAAAAAACGACCGATGATCGCTGGGGTTGTCGCGTTTTTTTTTTTTTTTTTTTTTCCTCGTAGCAGAATGATAATTGACTGGTGTTTTGTTTTAAAATGGCAATATGTTTTCTGTATTTAAATACGAATGACCTTCACAAATAACACACACGCCCCAGCGCCTCAATTTCTTGAACGAAGAAAGTCAGCGACGTGGATATAAAAATCACAGACCACATAAACAAACATTCAAAGGCAGAAGCGTCAGATACCAACGTTTTGTTTTGTTTTCTTTTTTTTTTTTTCGTTTTTTTTTTTTTTTTCTCTTTCCGATTTACATAATTTTTTCTTTTACGATACTATACAAGAGCGTATTTGTGCCAAACACCGCTCAACGCAAAAGGAGGAAAGGTGAGTGAGAAAAGCGATAATACGAATCTATGTTATTCTCACACCCGCTTTGCAAAGTGACGAGACGAGGAATGGCCATTAAAAAACGTCACATTTGTCGGTCAGCCAATTTGTAATGGTATCGTAATAATTTTTTTTTGTTTCTTTTTTTTTTTGTTTTTTTATCTCAACAAGTTAAAGCTAAAGAGTTATTAACAAACACTGTAGGTCCATATTGTATGCACGAGTGCGCGCGCCCTCGCACTCTTCGTGTTTAACGCGTTTCAGTGTATCGTGTGTCGTGTAAGTGTTTCTTTTCTTTTTTTTTTCCCTTTCTTTTTTTCGGTTCTTGTTTGTTTCGAAATGTGCAACTCTGCGCGCACGGATGAGCGTGAATGGAGTATATAAACTTTAACAAAGTGTCACTTGTGCGTCGTGGCAACGACGTACCGGGGAGTGTTATGGCTTAAACTTGACCAGAGGTATGCTTTTCGATAGTAAACACTTATCACACACCCATTCCGCGTAAACTTCTTGCGTTAATAATTGAAAGGCTGCTTCCGATAATCCCGAACATCCTCTGAAAAAATTGAACAAAAAAAAGCCACCAATGGATTACATTATACCACTGCAGTGAAAATAAGTTATATCCTAAAGAGATTTTCTCACCGGTGAAACCAGAAGTTGCAGCCAGATTCGCATAGGATTCCCTGATCGTTGTCGTGCACTTCTTTGTGACAAATGCCGCATGGATAGATGGGAGGAGCGTTCGGATTTTGTGAATTAAAAACCATCGGTTGATCGGGCGGATAAACCTAAAACAAAAAGAACCAAAAAAAAACGCCGCGTAAACAATTAATCACGTCCGACAGACGAAGAGAGAAAAAAGGTGGTAAAGCGAATCGTTTTTATTACCTTTCCAGCCGAAACAGGCATAGGTTTTGGACCCATTCCCGGAGGCCCTTGGAATCCGTGGGGAGGTATGGAACCTCCCATATTTATAGGATGTCCCATTGGCGGTCCACCGCTCATGTTACTCGACATTGATCCCATCGGACCTCCCATATGACCCATTTGATTGTGATGGGGAATGTTCATATTCGACATATTATTCATTGGTGGACCGCCCATATTCATATTGTTTATCGTATTAGGTCCGGACATATTCATATTATTCGGCACCATAGAGCTCATTGTCGTCATAGGACCGTTCATCGGTCTTCCTAAATTGCTAAGATTGTTACCCATGTGATTGGGATGCGGCTGCGAGCCGTTATGACTATGTGGACTGTTGACGTTGTTCATCGAGGGAGGCCCGTTCAACGGGCTGTTCGGCGGCATATGACTATTCATATTGTTCATATTCATTGGCCCGTTCGGCATGTGATTGTGATTGTTACCAGGCATGTTGTTCATCGGTGATCCGAGTGGTCCGCCCATCGAACTTCCCATGCTGTGACCCATGTTATTCATCGGACTACCCATGGGACCGCTGTTCATACTGTTCATCGGACTCCCCATCGGCGGTCCGCTCATTTGATTGTTACCCATGTGAGACATGTTCATGTGATTGTTCATCGAGTTCATTGCCCCCGGAGGTATATTCGGTCCCATATTGTTCATCGGACTCATTCCCCCTATTGGCGCGTGATTCATCGGCGGCATACCTCCCATGTGATTCATGTGATTTCCCATTGGCGAATTACCCATGGGACTCATGTTTCCCATGTTGTGAGGCATCATCGGGCTCATACCCCCGATCGACGTCAACGGACTCATTCCTCTCATTGGCGGCCCACCCATGTGGTGCGGATGATGAGGATGCATGTGCGGCGAACCTCCATGCATCATCGTACTTTGACTCGATTGCGGCGGCGTATCGTCGAACGGATTACTCGCTACTATCGTATCGCCGTAACCTGATAACGGAGGCGGTAGCAAATCCTGTAAATAAACAAATTTGAAAAATTCCGTTTTCAACCAGAATTGCGATATTTTGTAATTATAATTTATTAATCGTTTGCGAGCAAAAAAAATATGCGAAAATCAAGAAAATTGCATTTTTAACGAAAATTACGATTGATCGTATTTTTACGAACTTGAAAAGAATATTATTTTTACGGACATATTTTTTATTTTCTCGATATTTAATATATCACCATAGCAATGGTTTGAGTTTGAAATTTTATACAAAGTTTTTTCTTTTTCTGTTCTTGATTAACAAATTTTTTTTGTTTTTTTTTTTTTGATATAATAACCTGTACTGTTGGGGGTTGAGGCGGCGCTGACTGAGCAACATTCGCATTGGTGCGTCTCTTTTTCTTGGGATTTGCTCCGGTAGGCGGCGGCGGCGGCGGATGAGGGTGAGCATTGGATTCCTGATGAGGAGCATTAGGTCCCATTCCTACACCCATTCCCATACCCCCTAGCGGCATCCTTGCGAAGGGTGGCATGCCTGCTATATTGTGGCTCATCTCCCTCGTTCTTTTACCTTATTTTTATCATGCCGGGCCGTGTAACATTAGGTCATCCGAATGCGACTAAACTCACAAACCCCGCTGTAACATAATTTCAACAATAATTTCATTAAAGCAAATCGATCGTTCAACGCAATTCGCAATCCTCGACGCACGATATTTTTTCAAAAACATACGATATCTTGTGTCGCAGTTTTGACAGTCGTCAGAGCAAAGTTAATCAAATTTGCAACATTCGGAACCAACTGTCATGCATCGGCAAAGAAAACTTCAAAAATCGAAGAAAATTTAACCAATTTATTTACACGAAAAAATGTACACATTTGGAATAACGTTGAATGAGTAAAAAAAAAGGTCTACGTTCACGTATATATGCGTGGGTGGATCTGTATACGAGCGTATTTATATATACACTCTACACGAGGAGGGAGGAAGATATATATATATTTTGTTTTTTTTTTTTTCGTTCTCGTGTGAGATATGAAAAATCTCCAAAGACAATAATCGCGATAATGTGACTTACTGAAATGGCGTCTTCTCGTAAAAGCGCGTACGAACAACTTAGTATCACCGAAAAAGAAAGCAAAGCAAGCTTTGCCGATGCCAGTTCCACCTAACCAACCTAACCTACTCATTTTTTTACGCGGATTCGCATGAGTTATATTTATGCGCGTACACGCACGCACACCAATCACACAGTGCACACACATACACACACGTACACAAGATCTCGCTTGTCACACAGGGACTTCAAAACAAGTTGGTGGATTCGTCGTTGGTTTTCTTACCAGAGCATTATGAGCCGTTCGATTATTTTGTGAACATAGCTTATCCCGGTTTTCGGCGGTACAAAACACAGGGTGATTGTGTGTCGCGGCGCCTACACCGTGGATATATTCACGTTTGAGCGCAGTACACGACAAGCGCGTTCCGGTTTTTTTGCGTTTTTTTTTTTTTTTTTTCGTCGTTGCCGTCACATAGTCCACAATTTCCGATGCACCCTCGTCATACGAACGTTTACCCTTTGTTATCGGGTATCTCGGTACACGTCGCGTTTGTAACGTTGAACAAGTTTATTTTGTACGGTTAAAAAATGCACGCCAGCCCTACGGTTTCGCGATGGCCATTGTCGACACTCTCTCACTACTACCAGTCGAGTTTTGTACACTCTTGTTTGCGTGTGCCAAGTGTCGTACATATGCTATCTCCGTTGCAGATGGCTCTGCAGAGCGCATTCAGTAACGGCGACACCTCGCGGAAGTAAGGACAACAGGCTACAAACGCGCGGGCTTACCGCGGAATTGAAGACGCGCGTGAAACATGCGACGTGAACAAAGAAATATAACTCTCAGACAGTTTGTATTTCCTGTCGAAAAAAATCTATGTTAACGAATGAAAATTCAGAAATATTGTAATCTTTGCATGTTCATTACCTGCAGCCGGTGCAGAGAACCTTGCCGGATATATGAAAGAACTTCAATTATTTCAGAATACAAAAGATGTTTTTCTTTCCTGTGATTATACCACCCACGCAGCAGAAAAACATGTTGCAAATACGTGTAAAAGAATTTTCGAGAATAAAATGAGGCCGTTTTTGATTACGGATTTATTCAGAACTCTTTGAGACGTCACAGCAAACAATTGAAAAATCTGAAGCACGTCTAAAATTTTCGTTAGTTTTTTTTTGTGCGATTTTTCGAACAGTAGTCTGGAACTGTTAGCAATGTGCGGACCAAAAAAATGCAAAAAAATGTGTTCTTCGGGTACCTTGGATTTTACCCAAAAAAATTCAAGGCACCACTTTACTATTTGCAACCACCTCTTTATCATTTTTCTTTGGGCGTTTTTGATTGACCGGTACCAGCGAAAAAAAAGGTTCTTTGTTTATAGCACACGATAGACACCCAAGGTTCCCCGTATTTCCATCTAAAAGCAAAGATATCGCTGTTTGAAAACACCGAACGATCGAACAAACTTTTCTCCCTCGGTGTTTCAAACTTAACTTCGATTTATTTTTCCCCCGTTGACAGCCAAAATATGTCACTCATTTTTCTTCTAGCGATGTATTTTTATATTAAAATTCCCAACAGGAGGGAAAACAATTAAGAATGTTTGTTTAATCAATGACAACAAGTACGGGAATCCGTTAATACTGTTTGTCAAAGAAAAAAAAAATTATTATTATTATTTTGGTAATAAAATGTCTAAATATCGACCAGTATCGGGAGACGATACTTCGAATCGCAAAAGTCTTCGTAGCCGACCTTGAACCCGCAAACGGACGACGCGCGTTTGCGAGAGAGAAAATACGATTCCTCGTGGACTGTCGGTTTCTAGTCAGTGGTCGATTGCTGGACGGTTTGACTTACTGATTAACTTCCACTTTAAGGATAAACCAAGAGTTCGCCCGAGAAACGTACCATAACATGAATGATATTTAAAGGGAGAATCGGTTAATTCGATTATTCATGGATTCGATATGCAATGCGTTGCAAATTGGATGGAAATTGAAATGAGGATGAAACCGGGATTCCCGAAGCCTTCCGGATGTCTGAAAGTTGGAGCGCACACAACTTCGACACTTTAATCGAAATTTCGTGGGATCCAAGGTATACTCATGCACGACGAAGTTATTTCACACAACTGATGAAAACCAATGCGTTCTACAATCAATCAAGTTACCGCGAACAATTTTAATTGAAAGATCCACCGTTCATGCGATTCTCGGGGAAAAGTCACACCTCGCCGAGGGGGGTATTAAAAACAAGGGATATATGGAACAAATAGTTCGCCCCGTGGTATTCCGAGGCCAATTGAAATTTCGTAAGCTGCGGCACGTGCATTTCTATATGTAAGTACGAAGTGGGTCAAGCCGCAGCGATGTAAAAAGGGAGGTTATAAGGAAAAATTCACTTTTCCAACGAACACGAAGGAACACGGTGGTAGACAGACAATCGTCGACAATAAATGAATTCGACAAACAAACGAACCAACACATTCGTCGACACAAATCGACAAACATCGAATAAATCGTTCGGGGGCCCGAAGAGTGTCCTGGCTGAAAATCAGTCACGCCTCAGCGTTCGCTCTGTCGCTCTTGCATGGACACGAGGGGCTTGGCGCCACGATCTGAATAAGAAACGAGCGATTTGCACAAATTATACGAGAACGAGACAGAGACACATCGAAGGGCGAGGTTCTCCCGAGAGGTCGGTGGATCATGCGCTCGTATGTATATACGTGACACACGAGAGGATCTTCTTCATCCCGTATACTCTCTGTGTACATCGTCATACCGAATTGCACAAGTGGTGTACAAACAAGTACGCCAATAAAAAAGTTTCGTATCAACTGCGTGGAAAAAAATTATACGAACTGTATTTAATTTTTCATTTACACGGAATTAAATGCAGGAAAGAGAAATGATTTTTTTATTTCGTAATTATTGTTTTACATTTTTTTTCCCTAACTTTCGTGGAGTAATTTTCCTACCGACAGTTGCACGGAAAAAGTGTGAAAAAAAAACATCACTTCTACTCGACTGATGAGTACTTATTACAAATCGTTCATTCGTAGTACTTGGTTCAGCGAATCGAAATTAATAACTATTACATATACGAGCTCTTCTCGGATTCGTCACTTTCTCTCGTATACTTAGGTACACATTGATAAGTATCGTTTTACCGGGAACAACGATCTCGTACTGCGGGCTTACTACCGTGTACGAGTTTTCATACACATTCCCACAACCGGATATACGCCTCCCGGTACTTGATGTACATTTGCTGCGTGTTGCCATACCGTTAATGACGCCATGTCGAACCGGTCCTTTTGCCGCGGCTGCTTTCTCTTTATATTATTAAACGCAGCATTTCTTCGGTCCAATACCCTCGCTTGGTCGCCTCCACACTCTCCATTCGTCGTTGCCTCTCCGCGTTGAACTTTCACCCATAGGGATTTTCCCAGTTTTAATCACATCGTCTCGGACGTCATGTACGTTTGAAAAAAAAAAAAAAAAAAAAAAAAAAAAAAAGTGCATTGTACTCGATCGGAAAGTCCAGACTGCGTAACGGGGGCGAATTGTGAAATTTCTGACGGGTTACATTCCGCCGATGGAACATGAAAATACGAGGGCGAATAGCGGAACAGCCCCGTAGTTCTAAACCAGCGTAAAAAAAAGTTATTTCGCTGGCGTACATGTAATCTACTCGGTACACGAATTCGTGAATACGTCGTTTTTTTTGGCCTACTGTGACCGAACTTTTCGTCACATGTACACGTATATTCGGTGGGCGAACCGCGTGCATTTAATCGTATTTCACGGTGGAAGTGGTCCATTCTCTCATCTATCTTTTGGTACAGAGAGATTTGATCGCATAGTCCCTATCGCTCGAGGAGATTGTAACATAGACATATATGTATATCGTATATATATATATATATATATATATATATATATAAACGCGCCCACACATCATCAGGGTTAAAGCACGATCGTCGAATCTATCGACGCTGTTGCACATTCCATTCAATCCTTGTTCGTTTCATTCGTCCCTTCATTTCAGTCATTCTTTCTCTCGCTCTCGAACCCTCGTCAGCCAAGTTTCCTACCGTTTCGCTATTTCTTCTTTTATTTTCGTTTTTTTTTTTATATTCATTGTTCTTCCGTTCGTTTTCTTTTGTTCTTTGACGCACGAGCGACGTTTGCGCTCGCCGCTGAGTTTGAACGTTTGCGAGACAGTATCGGCAGAATTTTCTAGCCTGTCATGGTATATTCTTGCGTTGCCAGAGAAAACACATACTGTGCGCCACTCTCGTGTTCGTTGAAGTCCGAGCTGTGTTCAAACTCAATCAGGGACGCGTACGCTATGTGCAAGTGGGTATTACCCACGTGTGTACACCGCGCCACTGTCAGCGGCAGGACGCGAATCGTACACGGGAGTGTACGAGCGAGAGACGCGAAAAATAAATAAAATAAAAGAGCCAATGCTTGGAACTCTCACGCACACTTTTCTCTTTGGTACGCAAGTTCACAGAGATCGTATACATATATATAGCGCGATTACACATAGTACGTAACCTATACAATGGTAGATCTGTCGGAGAATGGAGGTGGCCACGTTATAACGCGCCCGTGGACGCCGTATCCCGCTACGGTATACGCGCACACTTTCGTATTTATGATCGGTAACGGGGAGGAAAGCCCGGACAACTGCCAGTGTGTTCACAGATTTCGATGAGAGCGGTAGAACGATTCCCATACGTTATAACAGTCGTCAACGACACTTCGTAGAGCTACAACACGTTTCGTTTTTTTATATCCCCATTTCATCATGTCAATCAAGGTGAGTCTCTCGATATCCGATTTATTCTACACGATAGTTCGATATAATGCATCTTTTTTTTTTTTTTTATCATTTTTTTTTAAATCGGACACATCGCGGATTATTCGCAAAGTTTTTTTCTATATATTTTATAAATCTCGGTCGGAATATCGCGCGGGGTACGAGTTACGGATTTATGGATTTCCTTTTGGCGCGCGTCTCATCGCGGTTTCTTTTTATTGTTACGTATATATAGCATCTTTACGGATCGCATCGCGCTCGCCCGCCTTCTGCATAACTGTATCGATGCAATCGAGACGAAACCGGGCATATGCACGGCGGACACAAGATAGAGCTTCGACTCTCTATTTTCTTGTGAACCAGAAAATCTCGTGATTGTTATCGTTGTTTTGTGAATGTGTATCTATATTCTCCGACGCGATAAAGTATAGTCTCGCGAACGAAAGGACACCGACACACACAAACCGTACGGCTCGGGACCACGAAGGAGGCAAGCGGTTTCGTGCGAGACGGGCTTCCCCGTTCGTACACGCGAATATATCCAGAATGCATAGAGCGTAGGTTCGCGGTCGCTCGTGTGGAATGCTAAACGACTACTTATCGAGGCAAACCGCACAGCCGACCACCGCTGCCGCCTCCTCGAACCCCTCAACTTTCTCGCTTACGACTACGAGAGGACCAATAATACTACGAGCACGAGTTGTGCACGATTCGGAACCGTAGTATAGTACTACTAACTCGACGATTTTGCGCAATTCCCGCGCTCGTGTAGTACAGACCGTACCTGCGATTTTGTACCATTACGAAAATCGAAAGCTTCACGCTTATGCCATCTCACACTTAATAATATCTAACGTTTATATATTGTTACAACACTCGAGAGATACTTCCAATGCGAAATCGAAGTTTCGCGCGATTGTAAATAAAACAAAATCAATGTAGTAACAAAGTTTGTTTCTTTGCCGGACACTATTTCCGTTAGGATTCGCGAAGGAAAAAAAAGATAAACATATTTGCTACGACATTAACCGCAGCAAACAGCATCCATAATTTTGATTCTCGTTAACCACAACACATGGCTTTGGCTGACGGGAGGTCTTTTTTATGTAATCCCGAGAAAAAAATATGTGCGGCGAGCTAAAATTCACCGGAAAATACCACACATAGTTTTCCACCTCTTTAACGCCACATCCCGCGTCTTCATTCTTGCGAAACTTTGTCAAAAATCAATATTTTTTAGTTTACTTGTAATGAAATCGAAACATCGGGATGTAAAGAAGATGTTGGTTAAGGCGCAATATCGATATAATAAAAGTTACAGAAGTTACGCTTTCTTAATGAAAATGTAAAGAAAACAATTTTTGAAGCGTCAACATTTTTCTAAAACTGCAACTGCGCGGATCCAACAGACTCATGTATAGTGTTTTATGATTATTTCTGCTGAAATCGAAACGTCAGAATAAAATCAATATACGGAGTTTGGTATAGAGAACACGAAAAAACATATAGAAGCCGTACGCTGCAGAAACGTATCTAAATCGACGAATTCTTGTAGCAGCACGTTGTTCTGGAAGCGACGCGAGTTCACTGGTCCCATTTGTGTGATATTCCAGGATTAAAAAAAAATGAATAAAATACAGTAAAACTCGTCTCTCCTGTTTCAGATTCTATTTGTAGCCGGTCTGATCGCCTGCTGCGCAGTGGCGTCGATGGCTCAGGCAACCGAAGAACTTGTCCCGAAATCTCGTGTATCCGATGACCAATTAGACATTGCGTTGAATGACCAGCGATACCTGAGGCGCCAAATAAAATGCGCCTTGGGCGAAGCCCCATGCGATCCGGTCGGTCGTCGTCTTAAAAGTATGTTATACACCCACTGAAATCCACTCAGACCACATATACTTACACGTTTAACAATACAAACTCGCCGCGTTTCTTATCTCGAAGTATTTCTTGGCCGGCATTCCGAGTCGGAAATGTGCTCTCTGTGTAATCACATTTCAAAGTTTCGCCGTCGTCGTCGCACGGGATGCTTTCACCGTTCATCCGTTCGCGGCCTGTTGGCTTTGAAGAGAGCAGGAAGAAGTTACTCTACTCACTTATATCAATTTAAGCTCCGATTACGAGAGAGCCCGGTAGGGCGGACCTCCCATCTCGACCCTGTTTCGAATTTATACTCGGATTACTCGCGTTAAATAATTCGAGGCTCATCTCTCCCACGGTATGAGTTTTATAGCGTTACACGCCTGCGATCTTATGCTATAATATTATACTTCGTTGTCTTTCCTCTCCGTCGTTGAGAGTCCCCTTTGATCATCTCTACCGCGGTGACTTCCGTCGCGAAAACTAATACGATATCACGATAATCTTGTTTTTTTTTTTTGTTTTTTTTTTTCCTTCCACGGATCTTTCTCGGTCATCTTGATAATCCCTCTTTATGCTGTACGCCTTTGCGCTGACATTCCGTTTTCTTGTTTGTTTCCACAGGCTTGGCGCCGTTGATCCTTCGTGGCTCGTGTCCTCAATGCACCGCCGACGAGACACGACAAATAAAAAAAGTTCTCGCGCACATACAGCGCTCCTTCCCGAAAGAATGGGCCAAAGTGATCAAGCAATACGCCGGCGCATAATATCATGATATTCGGTCATTGATAAGAAAAAACAAAACCATTTCTTGCACCGTTTTGGCGCAACAGTGATATACTATAATGAATTGACGAGAAAAAAAATTACGGATAAACGAGCTGTTTTCCTCGAATTTCGAGAATTTTTATTGAAATGACTATTTATTGTTGATATCGTTTCGTTAAGCATGTTGCACTATCGTTGAATTAATTTAACTCCATATTTTAAGCGATTAAATAAAAAAAAATCATGTATACTAACGCAATATGAATAAATAAGCTGAAAAAGTATGTCGAAAAGAAAAAAAAAAAATCGGAACATCGATAAACAGCCGCGATTAACGTTTAGGCGGTATACAAACGTTGGTGTACCCGCGATGCGAAATGTGCGTTTACATTTTTGGCGTTCGGAGCTCTTACCCCGCTGACTAAGGGTTCTCGCGATTAAGAGGATCATTAGAATAATTATGCTATGTATATGCAAGCCAAACTAATTTCGTCGCAGAGCTCCCGCCGTTGGGTCGTCTGCTGCCACGTCTGCCTTCTTCTTTTGTCGTCTTATTTCTTACTTTCTCCCTCCGCTCGTGCAGCGCGGTGGAGCGCACGGTTTTATTATGTATATAAAGAAGTCGTTGAATGTACGCGAAGCGAGTCGAGCGTCGAGAGGCCGCATGAGAATTCGGCCCAAAGTCCGATAAGACGGATTATAAAATCGACTCTCGGGACCCACGTAGAGAGTAGCGGAGGGGTGACAAAGTGAGAGATAGAAAAACGAGAAAAGCGGGTAAGAAGAATCGATGCTGCCGGGTGGTTTTCTCCAGGGAAGTAGAACCAAAGTTTTGGCAGTGATGCGTCTCGTCGGGGTGTTCGGATTCAACGAACCGAGTAACCAATAAATGTATCGATTAGTCGAATTCTAATCGAACGCTCTGCCGGACTTAATCATCGATCGAAATTTTTGACAAACTAATAAAGTGCGTCTAATATGTTGACGAAAAACCAAAATTCAATACAGCTAATGAAAAAAAATATATGGAAATTAAGTTAATTTGCGATAAAAACAACAACGATATTTGTTACCGCAACAGTTGATCAATAGCGAACGAAAATGAATACACCGATATCGCCCACTGCAGAGGCGGCACATTATTCAATACCGCGAATTCGCGAGATCCGACTGCAGCTCGGAGGGGAGAGGTTTACGGCTTTTGTACAGATGCGGAACAATCTCGTCGCGCAGCTCGTTAACTGATTGTTAATTAATCTCATCGAGAAGCGATGACAAAGGATACAGCCGAACTAGCTGAACGCGCGAGAGGAAAAGTGATAGAACGAAACGGCCTCGGTGTGCATTCCCAAGAGAATTATTCTCCCGTTTCAACGGGGAAGCTTTCTAAGTATATAGTTCGGGGGCTCTTATTTCGCAAAACAAAAGCAACGTACTTTCCGCGTTCGAAGGAAGGGCGAGTGCGGGGGTAGAGGAGGAGGTGAGAGCCAAACCCGAAAGAATGAGATAAAGCGAGGCAAAGAGAATAGACGGAAAATGGGGAAAACTTTCGCCACCGGAAAGTTCTCACGCCTTGGACTTTATAAGGGACAGTGGTGAAGAAGCGAAAAAGAGGGAGGAAAGGGGGAGGTGCGGGGGAGAGGTAGAGAAGGGGACATAGTCCAAGTGATTTCTTTCCTCGTTCCAAGAGTTCGAAGGCTCTGGGACACGTGGCTCTGCTTCTTATCCACATATATATTTATATATCTATATAGATATATAAACATAGATACCACGGAGCCATTGCCCTCTCAATTCTTTACAAGTAGAATAAGATAGACCAGGATCGCAGAGGGTGGCTTCGAACGATACAACGAGTGGTCCACAATCCCCTCCCCACTTCGTCCGATCGAAAAACAAAAATCGAACAAGAGCCATCGGGGAGCATCGCTGCTCCTGCCAGACTACAACAAACCACCCTGCAACAAATTCACCCTGCCTTAGCTTCGGCGAGGCTCATCGCGAAGCTGCAAACGACGTTTCGATGATACATCGAGCGCAACGAGAATAGCCCGTGTGTACACTGTACACAGTTCATAAGCGAAAGCTGTATTATTATATTGTACTATATCGTGTCTCTAAGGGAAAGGAACGAACATCCTATAGGATTCATCTTTTGTCTATCCCTTATCTCTCTCCGCGATAGATATTGCGACGCGTAATATAAGCGATTTTCCCTGATTATATCTACGCGAAGTACTTGTGGCAAAATTTCGCATAGTTTCGTCAAGAGATATGCATGAGCGGAAAAGCGTCGTCTGAATATGACGAACTTTGTCAAGTATTAATGATGTCTGCCTGTTGCTCCGATACGCCGCGACTTGCATTTATTAACTCACCTCGCTAACGTAAAAGTTCCGTCGAGTCGTTGAGTTACGATTACGGAGCTCTCCTAATGGCACATGCAAAATGAAAAGAAATTACGAAATGTTAAAGTCTGTATTTTGTCGAATTTCCTTGAATGATGATAAACTTTCGCCTTAACCACCGTTCTGTCTCATGTTCCGTTTCGCCGTATCTTCGTTCTCGTTATCGTCGCACGGCAAATATCTATATCTACGGCGGCTGATCCGATGAACCCCTCCCGGAAGCATCCTCGTTCCTCGTCCTCCATACATACATCTCAATGAGGTAGTAAACACAAAGACTTTCCGTACGCGGATTGCCGTAGACTACCGACGTTCGAGAGTACATAAAACTATTATACAAGTACATATATATGTATATACTGTACATGTAAATAAATTACATAGACCCCGCGTTGACTAACACGAAGAAATAGAGAGAACAGCACATCCGTATCTACTATATCAGTTGCTACGACAAAAAACGGCGCATCCCTCACCATGCGTTCTTTAACTCATCTTTTTATCATTCTGTTTCTTTTTCTAATAAATTGGCATAAAAAAAGTGACAAAATTGTGACAAGATGAGTTCAGAAACGCGCGGTAATCTTCTTACAACTTTAAATGACTTCCGGTGCCCCCTTTTCTTCCTCAGCTATCACGTTTTTGCAGAACGACATTTATCCACGCAATCAGCGCGGGAACTTGAGGATCTATGAGAAACGAAACGGTAAATCCTCGCATCGTTTAACGAGTTAAACGATCCGACATGTGCCCTTCCATTTCCCGGCAATCGACAATTCAGTTAATCTCAAGTGTTGCGTCGATGTTGATAAGCCAAAATACACTTTACGTTACGAAACACCTCGTCTGGACAATGGTAGTTAACAAGTCAACTTCATCGTGAGGGAAAGTGGTCTCGACGGTATGTATGGAGGGGAAGCTTATGTACATATCTTGGAGGCTCATCCACGAAGTTGAAGTGGACCCGAAGGGGGAGAGAACCGGCCGAGGAACATAGACAGAGAGACAGAGGTTTCAGCCAGAGGTCCCGGGATACTCGCGCCAACAGATCAGAGGCAGTAACTGCTTCGGTCTGAGAAAGAGGGAACGCGGGGCGTCGAATAAACTAGTATGTGTTGACTATATGTATGTGTGTGTGTACCGCGAGCGTTATATGTATATATGAACCTATAGTACGACTCTCTGGCTCTCCTGATATACATAGCACCCCGAGCAGCACCAGCAGCGAGTAGACGACTAGAGCGCGCGCCAAACCCTCTCTCGCTTCTCTCTATACCTTGCTCTCTGTTGCACGGAGAGCGAACGAGAGACAGAGAGGCAGAGGGTGGGTGAGAGAGCGACGAAACGGGTTGTGCTGAGGGCACAAGTTAGTGTCTATATGTACGCGTTGGAGATCGATAGAGGACAGAATCCCGGGACATCCCCAGCGATCCTGTTCTCTTATTCTTGCAAGAAACGTCCTCGCATAGCTTTCCGTTCTCTCTGCTAACCGCGCGGCTTCTCTTCCGTTCCTTCGGCTACCAATTTCTCAATCTCCGTCTCTCTTACCGATACTGGAAGGATGGGGGAGGAGGGAGGAGGAGGCTCGTTGACTATGGCCCGTTCTCGCGTTAGTTCCTACATGTCGTCGTCGGCGTCGGCGTCGTCGTCGGAGTCCTTACGAGATTCTCCCCCTTGGGCCCGTTTTGCATTAACGGCCTCGCACCTCATACTCCATTCGTACGCTTTTACTTATATGGATATCTATATAGATATATATATATGTATATGTATATGTATATGTATATGTATATATATGTATACTATTTCGAAGATCCTCCCGTGGAAGATTCCTTGTACGAGCGCCAGGAACCGAGGGAGTGCA
Source organism: Buathra laborator (assembly GCA_934046635.1). Taxonomy (NCBI): domain Eukaryota; kingdom Metazoa; phylum Arthropoda; class Insecta; order Hymenoptera; family Ichneumonidae; genus Buathra; species Buathra laborator. The sequence continues at coordinate 2,276,055 of OW203898.1, read as the reverse complement.
TGCATCATCTAAAGAGGCCCGAGAGCGATGCGCATCCTTTTCATCATATAACAGGGGGAGCGCTCGACTAACTAACGTGTAATTATCGAGAGGGAGGTGTGGAAACGCTCAGGAGGTTCGAGGGTGTTGGTACCGAGACTTACCGGAGAAGGATTTGCGAGTGAGAGGGAGTGGAAGAGTCGTCGCTACACGAATCTCTTCGGCTACCAAGCGCCGCGAGACGTGCGAGCGAAGAGCGTGGGAGAAGCGCGAACAAGACGAGGCGAATCTCGACGAACACGTCGTGGAGTTTCGTTCTCGTCCTTCGCTTTATTCACTCCCTCCTTGGCTTCTCGTCGTGACGCCTCTTTCTCTGCACGACCTTCCTAACGACGACGAGTCGGGAGGGTGAGAGTCCAGGAGAACGGGGAGGAAATGGGGGACGGAAAAGGATCACCGCGGATACAGGCGATAACGACGGATTTACGGATTGAACGATTTAACAGCTCGTGATCTGTCTTTCTTCTACAATTCATCTGTACGCTCAACTCTCGGGAGACTACGGTGTACTTCAACTCTATATTCCTCTCTTTGCGCGACGATATTCAACTCCAATTAGTTTCGGAAAAAAAAAAAAAGAAAAATGGTCAATATTCCGCATACCAGAAGCCACTGGTGGGAACGAGTAATTGCCAACATAGGAATATGTCGGGTTTCCTCGAACTGAACGATGTTTGTTGGGTGTTACACGTTTGTTAATTCTTTAGTGATTTCGTGTGTAACGATATCGAGAGATGAAAAGGTCGACGAGAACTTTGGTGAAAACTCAATATTCAAACAAAATTGCTTCGGATTCGCTACATCGAAACTTTGTGCACATAATATATACATATGTATATATGAACAGTATACACCGCACTGTGTATATAAAGAATTTTTTATATATATATATATATACATGTATTATAGCGCGGCAACGGTGGATCGCAGGTACTTGGTTTTACGATCGAGATCATCTCTACCAGTTTCCCAGAGCTTTTCGATGGCCTGGTTTATCACCGTACGCTCTGTGACGTACGCGTGTTTCGGCACTTCTGGCAAATATTGGCCCTTCCGCCACTCGAACGTTGTTTTTTTTTTTTTTTATTGATTATACTAGCAACGAGAGGTTTTTTTTAACACGTTTGCTGCCTTTCCGCTATTACACTTTTTTTTCCAAATTCTTTCAAGTTTCAGATATTCCAACTGAGCAATGGAAATCACGTAAATTTCTTCTTTTTTCTTTTTTTTTTAATCAAATCGTAAGAGATATGTGCGAAAATTAGATACGTGCCCGTAATTATTATTCCTCGAGTCTCGTTCCTTTCGCAGCATTACTGGGAACCGAAGAAGCGAGCAAAGAAAATGATTTTCGATCGGATGGGAATTCCATCGTCGTTCTCATCCTACCATCTTTCACGTCGATCCTCGAGACACGCTCGGGATAAGACGTTTTTTTTTCTACCTTTTTTTTCCATCTTATTTTCAACCGGGACAGAGACTCTTCCTGCGTGACGCTGTCGGTGTAGGTACTGCCAGTGGGAACGATGCGCGCTCGATGCTCGCGCCTTTTCCACGTCCAGGGAAATCCCCTACGGATCTATGTCGATGCCTGCCAAGAGTCGTGGTTCGCATTCCTTATCGTCCCTTTACAAGACTTCGACTTATCAAGACGACGGGAGGCTTTCTCGTTTCTTAACATCCTTTCTATTTTTCCGTTTCTGCTCCTCTCAGAGGGGATGTGCGTTTCGTAAACAATCTGTGACAGTATATCTAACGATACATATCCACATGGACTGAGGGTCAAGAGGGCTGAAAGCGTATACTTTAACAAGGCGCTCAAGTCCCTTTGATTCTTTTCTGTCGACATACTATATGACAGAATAGATGTTACACCGAATAAAATGGAAATTACGGAAGAACTACGACTCATTAATTCTGTGGCTAAGTAAATAATTGCAACGCGGACAATCTATACAGTAAAATGACACAATTCCGGGACCAAACATAATATCTGCATATGAACCGATGCTATGTTGGATTATCGCCGGTGCAATCACAAGGCACTTACGCATAGCATTATTAGTCCGATCTCTGCGCAGAATATTGTCTAACGAAGCGCTGCAGCATGATTCTTAGCCTCAATGAATCTGTAATTGTTAGTATTTACTCTCAAAATATTTTTCTAAGCTAACATTGTTATTTCATTCGGATTTCCGGAAAGTCTATCGAACTGTAACTATACCGTGCGCTCGACGAACCCACTACAATACTACGGCTGTCGAATGGCTCAAGTCCTTAAGGGATTTATCTCAGGATCTCAATAAACATCTATCTATCTATCCGTCGATCTATCTATACGAAATAACCAGATGCCATCAGTAATTTATTTTTTTTTTCAATGTGTTAATAAAGTCGCCGATTGGTCATTAATAAAACATGAACAACGAAAGCCCAAGCGTGTAATTGTAATCGATCAAATTGGTTAGCCTTTCAGTAACATAGTATTACGCATCGTGTCCGGTGTGCAACAGCTAGACTGTCGTCCAGCCGGACGAGTATATAACGAGAAGAGACAGAGTATAACCGGGTATAGTCGCGGGACGCGCAGACGAGCAATATTTTCTCGTTATTATCGTCGTTGCAACGCGCGCGTGAGCTTCACTCCGTTCGACCTACTTTCACACGGGATGAACGAAAGCCATCAATTATTATTTATATTACGCGTTGCATGTAGTTTGATATATATATCGAGGCTCTTCTCCGCGAGGTCGTTTGCCTGCCTCTCATCGCCTCACCTTACGTAGAGATGAACGTCATCCTTTTTCCTTTTTTTTCCCCCTTTTTTCGCATTCAACAGCGATCGAACTACACAGCATCCGACGCCGGCAATATTACCAATAGCGAAGATTTCGCGCGAAGCAACACCTACAGAACGCCGATCTCATTCGACGTCTATATACTCAATGTACATAATGAGTTTCCCTTCTATATACATCGAATTCATCGCGTTTGAATTGGTGCTCGATAGAGACAGCGCCGAGAGGAACAGAAAGTACAGTAGTCGAATTTTTACCAATTTATTTACTCGCTCCATTCACGTCGTACCGCCGCCTCTTGATCCTTTATGAAGCTACTCTCTGTACCTCCGAGAAGTGGAGGAAAAAGCGTTTCGGGTGAGGGACACAGCACGTTCGAACGACGATTGGTGGAACGGTCAAATGTAAAGTGTGTGACGAGAGAGGATGAGTAAACGCTCGTCATTTATTTATCGAGGACTGGGAGAGGGTGAGTTCGGAAGGGAAGGGGGTCCCGATAACGAGTTCAGAAATTGAGCGAACGATGGGAACAATCACCGGCTTTCGCGCATTATTACACGGATGATTGATATGTTAAAACTGTTGGTAGGTGAGATTGACGTTTGTGCAAAATATAACACTTCCAAGCGTTGAACACGTATTGCGATTGATGCACGGTAAATACATCGTGCCAATCATCTCGTGTTCTCTCTATCTGTAATTTACGGATATTTAAACTACTGCATACGTGGCGGTAGCTGAAAAACAAGAGGCTGTATTTCGCATCGTTTAACAGACGGAAATGCGTGGGTTACGCCTTTCTGCTTTTCAGCGTTCGTTCGTATATTTGGTCCTCTCACCTGCTTCTGTATCGCTCGCCGAATACGATCGAAAAAAACATTATAGGAATTACGGTGTGATTGATATCCCGATTCGCGTATTTCAAAAGTCATTGAAAGCTACCCGCGCGGTTAGGAAAAGGGGATTTGGTCATATTAAAGCGAGCGTTAAACGTCCCGTTGCAGGTTCCACTGGAAATGCGATTGGAGAGTTGGGTAGTTGGGTTGCAGGTACAACCGACTCCGGGCTGACTGGGCTGACTGGGAAACTCATTGACCCAGTAACACGTGTGGAGCCACACGATAAGCACGGAAAAAATAAGCGGAGTCACGTATTTTTATGAAATACGCGTATGCGTTCGTCGAATGTACGTATGACATTTTGATAGGCATTACTACAGAGGGGTTTTTGACGATAAAGCGATCACTGGACGGCGGAACTTTTTTTTCTTTTTTTCCTATTGAAAAGAGCTCTTCGTACTATGTTGATGCAGCAACGATAAACGGCTTTTGAACCATTCTTTTGTTTACGCGCTCATTTTATTTTCATTCTTGGCTAACAAGATCAGTATGCGCTGCATATTGTTTTTCTTTTTCTTTATTTTTTCAACATCGAGTGCGGTCTTTAAAGTTTTAGTTACGAAGTTGCGGAACAATTTATTCGAGACGTAACAGGCTGTTGAAAATTTTTAATTAGGTTTGATAAATCAATTTTTTTTTGTACCTTTTCATTATTTCAACGCACTTTGGCTACCAAATTTTGTGTTTTTTTTTTTTTTTTTTGTAAGAGGTAAGAAATGTCGATCTTCGAATGACAGCAATTTAAGTTCCCATGAGTTTGTAAAGCTGTTTCGTGTACGTAGTATTTGTTTCTATACGCGAGAAGTTTCGAATGTATTGAAGTAATCGCACGCAAACTGATACAGCAGAGGCAGCAATCGCACTGCACAATCACCGCAATAGTTTTCTCTGCACGAAATCTCTATATCTGGTACTGCAGTATATTCTATGAACCGATAGGAACAAGTTTTCCAGCCTGTCCGAGCATATCGAACCACGAGACGGGAACTCTCTACTATGTCCAATCCGTTCGACTCTTCGATTTTCACAATTATCGTTACAACGCGATGAAGCCCCGGGTACAGCGTTGGAACAGCAGATACCACCGGCGCAGAGTTTTCGATCGACCGATTCTCTGACGACGTGTGTTCAAACTTTGCCTCATTCAACGACTATAGTATCCATATATATAGTATACATTTTCAACTGAGAGAGTTGAAAAATACGACAGAACAATTTTCAGCCTATAATAACGATCACGGTTTACACGTAATAACGGGACGTATATTGCGCGCCTGTGTTCCACTAAATTAACAAAATTATCTGTTGAATGTGAAAAATGGGTCGAGGGCACTATAGGCACCTGTGGTCAGCCCGGAATTTGCCAATGTTGTACGCTCAACTTGCTGACGATCAGAGCTTATATTATACAGAATGCGCTCGCGCGGAATATAATATTGAAAAAAAGAACGAATAAAAAAAAAAAGAAAAAAATGTAAACCTGCTCACCCAGCCGGTGTATAAAAAATTCGAAACTCTGTTGTAGCCGGTTTAGTTTACTTTTTCTGTATTTTTTTACATTCCGCCTCACTTTATTGGTAAAACAAGCGGGGCCTCGCTAAAAGACCTATTAAAAGTATGAAAACCGTGTATGTCGATCATAACTCCAGCTATATAAAAATACCGGTATCCCGACTATAATGACTGGAGACTCCAAACGACGAAGGTAAACGCTCTCGAGTTCCCCACCAGAACTATCACTGCAGCCGGCATAACATCATAGGCCGTTCGAGGGTGCAATCCAACGAATTGCGTCAAGTAAAAAGTTGATATGAAAAACTAGAACCGATATGCACCGAAAAAAAGGAACGAAAAAAAAAAAAAAACGCGTAAGGGAAAAACGCGTTTATGAAATCGCAAACGAAGGTGCATCGTACATAGCAACAATTGGAAAAGTTTCTTCGATTGTGTAGAGTTTTATTTCGACTATATTCGGACGTTAATACTGGACAGAAGCGACAATTACTGATGTATGAATTATCTGTACTCTGCTAAACGTTAACAGATGTAGGAGTCCGGGTGTTGTGGGTTACGCAGAAGCGACGACGGAACGATATCAATTTTACATAATGAATTGGACATTATATGCCAGTAACGGTAGAGCGCGAGGGGGTAGGAAAGGGGAGAAGCGGAGAAACGGTTGATAAAGGGATTGAGTGGAAAAGGAGAAAACAGAGGGAAACGTGAGATATCCTGGACCTGCGCGTTGATGCTGGAGGTGTGCGGGGGATCGTCGGGACGAAGTGAGCGGGTTTCCTCGACGCTCGACGTCGGGACGCCGCGAAAACTGACACGCCAGTACACGCGTCTCGACGCCCGGGGATGCGTCCGCGACGTTGAAAAGGAAATGATCCTACGCGGAGATTTCATCAAACCTCGAACTACCAAGTGCATATAAGCAAATATAAAAATTAAAACAAAACAAAAAAACGAAAAATTAAATTTACGTTATTACCAAAACATCGGGGAGAAAATTGTTAAACAAATAAAAAATAAATAAATAAATAAACATAACAAAGAAGCAAGATTTGTAGGCAGCCCGCGCGATAGTTATAACTCATCGTATGACAGTCAACTATAATGCAAAAGTTTTTTCATGAGGTGAGTTACTACTTCACTTCTTTTACGCGATTTTTTCAATCTTTTGCAACCATAAACAATGAAAGTCAGACAGCATAACGCACGAAAAAAAAAAAAAAATGTAAATATTATTCAATTTTGTTTTTACGGCATTTGGCCCATTTTACTTATGCACAATACTTGGTAGGGTTTCTCTCCTTCGCGACGTTTTTTTTTTTTATTCTTTTTGCCTCGAGTTTTATCGAGGCGGTCCAGGCCCGCGAGGAATGTTTTTTTTTCATCGGACATGTAGATAGATGTGTATGGTAATAGATACGACGGTACCGTCGAGGACCGGGCAAACGTGAGAGAGAAAGAACTCAACCCCGTCGCCCCCCCCCCCCCTCCCCCGCGATCGGATAGAGTCAGCCGGGGAAAAAGCCTCCCGATCCCAACGTCAAACGACGGTCGCGGAAAAGTACCTCTCGTCGAGTCACGGCAAGGTATATTATCCCTCGTCTGTGTCGTAGCTTGCGTTGTTGAGTTTCGGGGTTGCAAGTAGAGACCGGAGGGGGTAACGGGGGGAGCAACGATAGGATTTAAAGCTTCACATAAAAAACGCCTTTTACGCTTTCACCGAGTTCGAGGGAAGCGCGCGCGGGAACACCGAGTTATAGGCACGCGGTATGCCGTGTGTCCGCGAATGGGCAAACGTACTTAGCGTTTTCGCAAGCTTGTGTAAAGCCTGCGTTACATGTACGAGCTTTTTAGCTGTTGCTACCACGTAGTTTTTTTTTCTCATTAAAAAATTCACTCTCGGAAATTCACCGGTTTAAAGGCTCGTAGTTATTATTTACTTCACGCTTCGATACGACTACGTTTTCTTTTATTTTTTTGTGATTAGATTGTACTAAGCAATGTGCGTCGTATCAAACAACCGCTTATAGCAACAACGTATATACAGCTTGTAATTACTCAACGTACTCGAAGCGAAAAAAAAAAAAAAAATAGAACAAAAACGGAAAAGTTTTAAAAGAAACATTTAGAAATGGATTTCTCGTACGTGAAATATAACGCGAGAGAAATCTCATTTTGATTTATAGAGCCGGGAATCGTACTAAACGAAGTACGGATGCGATAGAATTTTTTTCTATTTTTTTTTTCTTTCGATAAGCAAAAAGTGGAACGGTGTTATTACAGATCGAATTGTAGAGGTGAAACGATTCATCGTCTATCTGCAGCCCGAAGAGAAGCTCTCGGTATATTCTAGACGTAAAGAATCTCCGGGCTCACGTCGACGATTTATCGTTTGCACACGGCAAGTCTGAAAGGTGGATGGCGAGGGGGGGCGAGAGGGTGGCGTGTGGTATAATAGTAACCGTTACATATAGTGCGAGCGATATAGTACTTTGTTTTTTTTTCTTTCTTTTATTCTTTGTTTTTTTCAGAATGAGTGTGGCACGGCTATTACTGTGCTACGTACTTCTCGAAGACTACAGTACCAATCTCAGCGCAGCAATTACCAGCAGCAGCGGGAGCGGCCGTAGCACCGGAAGTAGCGGCAGTAGAACCACCGGCGGAAGTAGCAGCGGCAGCGAAGTTGCGCAACGAAATCTTACGTTGGAACCGAATCCCGTGGCAAATGTACCAGGCGGCAATGGTAAGCATTTCTCAATTACTATCCATCAAATGTAACCCTACTAAAACTTTATAAATATAGTATATCTGTATACATACAGAGAGATAGAAATACGAAGTTGGTTATACGGTCCTCGAAAGCGATCGACGGTTGCGTCTCGGCAATTACTTTGGCGTTAATTGATTTATCCGGGTTGCACGGGAAGCTAGAGAACGATCCCGCGAGTAGCACGTACATATACACGCTATCTAGTATTAGGTACGTACCTATGTACGTACCATGAAGCACTCACTCGCTCTCGTAACCGGGCCATTATAACGTTTCCGAACTCCATTCGGCAGCGCAACGAAGCGTTGTACCTATATCTTCATTCTCCATAGGATCCAATCCACGCGTAATGGCTCTATCCATAAAATAACTCTTGTGCAATGTACAGACTTTTATTTGTCCCGAAAATTCTGATAAAAAAAATTGTTCATATTTTTTTTTTTTTTTTTTTACATTACTACAATGCAAATATTGTGCAAAAATTGTTCTATTACTCAAACTTCGGATACAATTGAACATTTTTGTACATCATTTTTTTCATAGCTACCAAATTAGGACCACAAAAGGATATCTGATCCGTTACCAAGTTTATTATTATTATTATACAATGGGTATTGCGATAAAATCGTAGCGGTTAGTTGAATTTTGCTGTCGCATCCTCGTCAAATCGAGTTTATTAAATTCATCCTCGAGTCTAAATTCATTTTTAGATGAGAGATTTTATTTTTACACCAAAACTACGAGAATTTCTGAAAAGTAGAAATTTGCATTTTTATTATATTATTCACTATACATATTAATTCCTTGAAATTAGACTCTCGGTTTCGGTGACTTTTACCCTCTTTAACGTATCACGTACGCGTTCGCTAATCCAGACGCGACACTTGTCTGCTTTGCGTCTGTTAAATTAATTACTTTAGCCGAGGCACGCGCGCGATAATTTATCTGTCGCTAGTCTCCATCGGTTCAAGGGATTCCGGTAAGATTTCATTTCTCGAATCAGTGAAGGAAACGAGCGGATGGAGGGATGATGCTTGAGCCCGTGTGCTTGCTTGTGGGAAATGAGAGGGTAGCTAAAGTGGGTGTCAACGGGAGTACGCGGGCGCGCGAACGCGTCGGCACGGCTAATTGTCGAGACGCCGCGCGCCACGGCGTTTCGCCCGAGAGGCTAGTGGAGAAAGTCATGCTTTGGTCGGACCGGATCTCGGATGCGAGGATCGAGAGGCCGGGCGACGAGCTTAACTACGGTGTGAGCACGGAGTTTGGGTACACGAGTAGAAACTGCCCGAGCTAAATTCACCAGACGTCGGAGTCGTCTCCCATTCGTTAAGCCCCCCATACCCTCGGGGTCCCCACGGGTGACTTTGTAGAAACGATGAAAACCCGAAATGTCAGAAAGCGCGATTGTGACCAACGCAAAGTTAACATCTGGATTTCGAGAAGAAAAAAGGGAGGAAGGGAGGCGTGGAATAGCGAGCGGGGCAAAAGGAACTCAAACAGAGTTTGTCGACATATCGAAAGAAAGAAAAGAAAAAACAACAAAAAAAAAAACAGCGTCCGCGAAAGGCGCGAGACGACTAAAGCTATACCAACTACCACGAAGTAGCGGTGAGGGGAAAGAGATCTCGAGAGTTCAAGTGCTCGGTATACCCCATGGCCGGTTTTCGTCGCGACTAGAGAACGATGGAGAATAAACCGAGGAGTGAGTGAATGGAATAGAGGCCGAGAGATAGAGGGAGAAAAAGGGAGAAAGCGTGAGAGGAGTTTACCAACTTTTTCCTTTGACGATGAAAGATATTAATTAAACTGTCACAACCAGCAGGAGGGACAAACTCTATTTTGCCACTTACAAGTTTACCGCGGCTTATACCCTCACTCTTGATGCACTCTCTCTTTATCCGGACGCTCTTCCGCGGTCGATTCCTCTCACGCCCGGTTCACTTTGTACCGTCGGTGAATGTATTTTGCCTTATAAATGTTGACGGAACATACCGGATGAACGTTTCCGTATGCCAATTATAGCCCAACTACATTTCGTAGTTTACGCTCGCGTCACTAGTGCGGGAGTGTCCACTATAGCAGTACCGGTCAGGCGAGAAATCTGATTAAACCAGAGACTCTCCGTAATGTTTTCTCGTCACGAACGAAATTATACCGTAACACGGATGGACGGACAGACTGGGTATATGTATAGAGCGGTACATTTAATTGTTGCAACTCTTGTACGAATCTCCACTAGAATGCGCGGGTATTACAGACGTTTCCGCGACGGTTACCCGCCTGGAATGCCTGAACGGAGGTGTGAGAGGGTTGACTCGAAGGGGCTTCATGGCTGACCCAGTAGCTTACTAATCGACGGGATTAAACCCACCGGTAGAAACAAAACTGTACATTTTGGAGGGCGTCCCGAGTGGAATACGTGGCCACCGACGGCCCGGCCGGCAAACGCCCCGGGCAAATCAGATTAATTAGAGTTCGAAGTCGACCATTCGTGAAAATCGTATTATTGCGGCGTCGAGAGGGCAACAGCTTGCGGAGTTGGCGAGGAAAGCATCATGTGTACCGCGTATATCTATATGTATGTAATAAACATATATATACGTTGATATGTACATACCACATAATAGATATTATACAACGATATATTTATATATACAATATACATGTACATAAGTACGCTATATAGTACTACGCTTCTGAGAGAAAAGTTTCGGCTGGCGTGAGATTTTGGCCGTTTCGCAGTGTTCCGAATTAACAGAAATATCTTCGTCGCACTCGCGTATCGCGGCAAATTTTAAGGCATTGCCATGTATAACTATAATTGCAACGAACATTTAATCCATTATGGTACACAGTAAGCGCCCGTAGCCAAGCTACGTGCAATTCGATAATTCCTTCATTCTCGCCATTTACGAGGATTCCGTTATAGGTGTGAGATTACACTATAATTCGTGAAGAGGGCCGCGAAACGGGAGGAAAGGGGTTGGGGGAGGCGGGCAGAGGGATACGCTCTATGTACGATAATGTACCGTGTATTAATCTGCCAGCGAGAGTACCTACTGCGTGTATTCGCGCTGTTTGTGTTTGTGAAGAGGCATCCCAGCCTCCGCTTGCCGCCCGCCTCTCTCGGTAAGTTGAAATTAGCTTCCAACTCTATACGACCCATACACATTGCTACCGCGGAATTTAGCGCTGTTTTCATTGATAAACGCCCAATGAGCAACGAAAATTTTGCATGGAGTTACACCCGATACATTGGAGTTCCGATTTTCCTATCGAAAGGTTCTCCGGCCTCCCGAACGTTTGGCAATTAGTGCAAGGATTTGATTCATCGGCGGTTAACTCGTTTTGAGCTAAAAAGCTACTTGTTTCATTGATACAACATGGATTTGGCGGCATCGAGAGTGCGAGACGAATCATTAATCAATAATAGGGGCAAAATGAGTTTTATGTGATTATATAAATGATCGATAAAGGGTTTGTTAATGATCATAGTGTCTATTAATACACGCGGACTTTTTAATCAGGAAAATAGATCAATATTTTCATATCTCTCTCATTCCTCGAACGATCGGCTATTCGTATGAAAGTTTGCTGCATCGGCTAACACGATTCAGCTTAAAAGATAACTAATCGGATATTACACATTATGCAAAGTTTATCCCGTCAATGAGCTAAAGAAGTAAATTGAGAATAGCGAAAGAATTTTTAATGATTTTTTTCAAAGTATCATAATCATTGATCATTGCAATGATCATTAGACACGAACATTTTTGAACAAGAGAAACTGCGAGCGGGAAATGATTCACGGTACAAGTTGACATGTATACGAAAAAAACTCCGTGGTCACTCTTCCAAACGTTTTGGGTAAAGAAAATAGAAATCTTTTCGGCAACTGTATAATATAATAATAAGTATGCAAATGAGGGTTGCGGACTACGGTGGAATAATGGTTCATAGTGTATAAGAGGGAGGAAACAGATCTGGCATTTGAATGAACGCGGCTGAGCGGCTCGGCACGCATAAAGCTCCGGAGGGTTTGCCGAACAGCTCTGATAACAAGTTCGGTGTGTGGTATTATACAGTATCGTACCAAAAGACGTAACGGGAGGGACAAAGAGAATAAATAGCTGAAAGAAGAGACGGGACGAGAAAGTTTGAAAAAAAAAATAATAAAATAAAAAAAGTTTATCAAAACGGTATTTCTCTTTCGTAACGTTAACGCTACATACGGACCGGCGCAATATTAAAACGATCCCTTATACGCATACACGCGAAAAAAAAGCACATACAAGTTGCCCTGAACGTCATACGGTATATTCAGAACTGTACGTTTACTTTTCTCGTGTGTTCATCTGGCATCGTGCAGGTTTTTCCTCGGTAAAAATTCATATCGTCCTCTGCGCGATCATAATTTATAGGAAAAAAAAAAAAAACTAAAAATGAATGTCTTTTTGTAACGTCCCAGAGTAGCGTCGCCGCAAGCAAGATGTCTTTGTAAATACATGACGTTAACCACGACCCGTTACAATTCTCGACGTATAGGAAGAAAAAAAATGAACTAATAATTAAAAATTAACTAAAATAAATGAGTTGTTTCCCCCATTCATTTTTTTTAACCTTCCAGCTTATTTAAAAGAAAATTAATTAAATGAAAACTCAATACGATACGTGTATATAGTTCGGTGTTTAAAGTGTCCTTGTGGAAAAAGCTTTGTTTTAGTGACATTTTTTTTTTTCGAGATTTTAATGAAAACGTTTCCCGAATGTTACAAAATATCGTGAGATCGTATTTAGAAAAAATATCTGAATGTATGTACGTGTTTATGCATCAGCGGAGAAAGATTAAAAACTGTATAACTTCAGAACCTTTCGAGTTTTTAACCTGAAATTTATAACCTATATTGAGGGGTCAATTTTCATTGTTTTTTTTCCAAATTTCAATAAAGTTTATTCGTTTCTTCTATTTTTACGAGTTTTTAAATTTTGTCAACAATGTTTGTACGCCCGGTAACTCGTCCAATTTTTAAGTTGGCGAGTCAATAGGTTCTACACAAATAGATTACTATCGACTGATGATTTCTATGGAATTTTGTCAGAATCGGCAAAATTGCGATTAATTCAGTAGATATTACATCCAATTCTTCAATTCTTCATACAATAGAATAAAAGAACTACAGATATTAAATTTTATGAAAATCGTCAAAGCGTGTCTGGGTGTGTGCATTGGACTCGAAATTTTTAAACAACTATAGGTTGGCAGTGCGTTACGATATGAAGGTAAAATGTCCCGTGTACACTGAGAGGGCAGTACCCATTGTCTATTTTCAATTTAGTAAAATATCCACAGTTCATAGTCACCCTTTTAATTTTTATCGAAAGCGTCTGAATGTGCGAAAACCCTAGCAATTTTTTTTTATCATATTGTCGATTGGTTCGAGTCATCAAAAAAAGATGCAAATTTAATTTGCATATCGCTTTCTCGTTTTTTAAATCGGCGTTCATGGCGCTTCTTCTATAGATGGGCCAACATTTGGTTACAGACATTTTCATAGAGGGGCTTTATAAACGTTGATTCATTTTTTTCGATCTTTCGCCTTTTAACATAGTTTGATCGTATCGTCGTAAACGAAAACGAAGTTTAACGTATGTTCGGTATGTATCGTCACTGCGCTAACGGGTGCCGGGGCACCCATTCGTCAACGAGAGTTGTGTGACAAACGCGATAACGAACGGGAACTTCGAGGGGGTTGCAGCAGCACAGGGCCCGGGGATGCATGTTGCACGCAACGAGGCAGACAGCCAGCGAGGCCGGCAGCAACAGCAGCAGCAGCAGCAGCCCGACGAACGTTATGTATAACCGTGGTATACACGTGTTTTACATTTAGTTGTAATCGACGAATGACGACGGTTGTTGGTGAGAGGACGCGAGGGGGCGAACCGGACAGGCGATACGTTATATTTTCGCCTCGCGTACACTGGCAACTGCGGCTTGTTCCATTTGGTACTCTCTACTCTTCGACATTGCGATATGCGTGCGATGAAGCGGGTGTTCGCACCGATTCGCCTTTGTGTATCCCTCTGCATTGCTCGCTTTTCGGAGCAAAATCTTTAATTGACGAATGGCAAAATAGTGCCTCGTACTGCACGTATGATTTTATTTTATTTGTCATTTTATGATTATTATTTTTCCGTCATATCGCAGAGAGAGAGTATCATGGTTTACGACGTTCTGCGCCCCGCAGTCTACAGCCTCAGGGAGGATTCAACAAAAAAATGAACGTTCAAAGGCCCTTTGATAAAATGAATGTCATTTTATTTTGTTTTCCTGCAGCCACGCGTGTTTGTCTGTTTTATCTCACGCTATATCTAATGGATAAACAAAGTGTTGTATGCACTGCGTAAACGCGAAACAAAGAGTGAGTCTACAAGTAGAAAGTGCACTAAAGCTCACCGACTAATGCGCGTTAACGATCTTCACTCGTTTGCAACTTGTTCTCGTTGAAACTCTCATTTACGTTTGTACTCCATCTGCGACGGGGTTGAAGTGTTACATTCACGGTACACGAAGTGTCCCTCTCTCTTCTCGGATTTCTCTTTATCTATGTCCGTCTCGCGAGTTTCCTTCGCTAGCAAAGCTCAACCGACGACCGCAAGACTAGGAGCGCTTCCGTTCGCCTCTTTGCCTCGCTTAATCGTTCTCGCCGGGACTTTCGTTCCTAACGACCTTGCGGTCTGTGTCAATTAAATCGCTAACGAAAATTCATTTTAAAAATGTGTCTCGTCTCGTTCGTTATACATGACAAGTGTGGAACTGGAGCACATGGAAGAAACTTGAAGTATATATGGAAAAATAGTACGAGAAAAGTCCGCGCCCAACGAATTTTCTTCAACTGCATTATACATACAGCCGAAAGTTCGGACTGCTCGTGTAGGTATATGTGTGTGTATGTGTGTATGTGTGTGTGTGTAGGCAAAGAGAGAGGACAGCAAAAGACGGCGGTGGAGAAGGAGAGTGAGAATAAGTCGCGGACCGTGCAGAGAGGCCTTCCTTCCCAAACGGCCACACTGTAACCCCCACTGGCGTACAAGCGAGAGGAGATTGAATTATTTTCCCCTCGGAATAATTCTGCTATGAAATAAAACTCATCGTATAGATATACATATATCCTAGAATATGTATATATAGATGTATATATGTATGCATATATATAAAATAGAAGGTGGAACGGTGTGGAGATGTTCTGGCATAACCACGAGCGGCGAGCGCGATTCGCCATCCAGTAGAAGCAGTAGGTATAGAAGCAGAGGCAACGGGTGCGGCCCCCGGTCGCCTGTTCCCTTCTCTTACCCTTGCACACTACCAGCAACCAAGCAAACCCCCCCAGAAATCCAGCTATTTTCCTCCTCGACTCTCGCACGCTTGCCCCAGCGCGTACACCCGTACCGACCCGCTCTACCGTATCCTCATATTACATTCTAGATATAGGGAAAGCTGAAAATTCCGTTCTTCTTCTCTCGCTTCCTACTACTGGCTGTTTCTGTCAGTGAATATCTTAGCATAATACCACGAAAAAGAGTACCACCTACCCTAACTCCCCAAGAATATGTTAACATTTTTTTTATCTATGTGTATATTTATGTATTTACTGTATGTGCTATTATAGTTTTGATGTATCTTTGTTTATACCCTATTTTGCTATAAATCTGGCTGCGGGCATTTATTACTTATATAATAAGGAGACATTGTCAATCGTTATATTACGTAATGGAAATCGGGAAATGATCTTTTTTTATCTTATTCGCGGTATATATTTCCACAAGGCGAGTCGAATGACCCAACTTTTTTGGGGACTTCGGGATTAGGAATTCGCCGTGAGATTTCAACCGAATCAGCGCGATTTCCATGGCCGATATGACGGTTGTTGAAATTTGTTCATATCACCCCGAAATCCTTCGGAATTATGTAGCCAATCAAAAAAAAGTTTTTTTTTTGGCGCTCGATGAGGAAATATTTAAGGGATAAAAGTGTCTGTTTCCACGTAAAGTAGTGGCGATACGAAAGGATTTCATCGTGAATCGTTTTTTACTGATACCGAGGCACCTCGATGGACGAGTTCACTACCAATCGTCAAAGAACGAATATATTTGTAATACGAATAAATTACAAAAAAAAAAAAGTTGGAATTATGAATATTTTTGTGATGTGGATGAAGTGAATCAATGCTATGATATGGCAATGATAATATATTTTATTCGTTTCCATTATTCTCTTTAAAACTTCGATATCTTTTTTAACGAACGTATCTGAAATCAAATTCATGTTTAAGACAAGACTCACGACCATATAACTCGGTATTATCCGACGTATATGCGATGATATTATATTATTTTGCGCGTATCTTTGTGCACAAAACTCTCAACCATAATTCAGGAAAACTGTACGCGTACGAAGGATTCGTGCAGAAGGGAATTCGCCCGTTGTATTACGTCTCTGAATCCCAGCGGTAGATCGTCCCGCGCGCGGTAACCGAGCGATTTTCGAGCTAAAAGTTTCAGTTAACGGGTCCGTTCCAACGTAAAATTACACCGCACGCTACTGTACATATAACGTCTATCTCCCGTTTATACTATCATATACGAAACTCTGTTGATTATTATTGCACGCACATATATACAATAACACCGGGGAGAATAATCCAACCGACGTGGGATATACGGGGCTTCTTCTGTATACCGAAAGACCGCTCTCGCTTGGCTTCTTCCCTTCGTCGTGTTACCTTCTCGTGTGCAACCCTCTCCCTCCCGTTTTGCCCGTACAAAGTTTTCGGTTTTAAACTTTTCCCTCTCCGAATATATAGATACATAAAGGCAGAGGTGGAGAGAGAGATCGAAAAGCTCGCTGCGAAGCTAGTAGTCTTTGGGGAGAATCTACAAAAGCTGAGCCGAAGAGAAAGAGTGAAGAGAAGGAGTGAGATTCCCCCGTGGACGTTCCCGTATTCCGATCGCGCCAAGAACTTAAACTTCCTCAACGGGACATCCCTACACACACACACGTATACACTCGGGTCCTCCTCCCTTTTGGGGACCACTATAACCCATTTGAGACGGCAAAATCCGCGTCAAAGCACAGTCCCTGTGACTTTCACTATACCTTACCCCCCTCACAAGTATTTTAAGTCGCCGCGTTCCAAGCACAAGCTAAAAGAGAATAGGTAAAAGCAAAAACCAAGGGATGCACCTTGTGTGCGTTATGACGCCGAGATACTGAAAATCGTCCTGTACAAGTTTACCTATCGGACATATGCCCCTTTTTCTCATCTCCCGTGCAGTGTCTATATTCACCGTAGCGGAGAGTACCACGTATGATCATTCGCTGTGCACCCTACGCTTCCGTTCTTCAGAAAGCTCCTCTCGAAAGTCAAACGCATCTCAACTTCCTCCCTCCGGGGCCTTTGTATGTACCGGTAATATAAATTTTTCCATACGGTGTGCATACCTACCGAGGATCAGCCTTATTGCATGAGAGAAAACGAGAAGGGAAGCGAGAGAGTTTAGCCCGTTTCCGCCTCTATTTCGAGAACATACCGTGTTTATGACAACACCCCGTACTTTCGAGTCCTCGATGCTCACACTACAAGATGGATAAAGAACGCCGCTCGGCTACGCGTCGATAGACGATTTCTCGAATCTCTTGAAATTGGCGACCGCTTTCCCTTTATTACATTTTCACAGGGTAAATTCTGTGTATTTATACTAAATCAGAATCCAGTCTGTTTCGACTCGGAGCCCGTATGCTCACGATTCCTCTTACAACCCGACACGTACTGCATTAATTTGCGCGAACTTGTAAACACGTTAAACTCCTATGTAACTAACTATGTAAAGGGACGCAAGAGAGATAGGGATGGGTTTCGCATTTGATATTATTTGCATATATACATGGCTAATGGAAATGCGCGTATCGACATTTCCGGTTCTACGGACAGTTAGGACATCGTACGCATCTTTCAATAAGTTAACCACGGTTCGACGAGCGCGAAACGTCCGAGAGTGGATGTACCGTGTACGATAGATATGTACACGTTGCTTTTGGGGGAGAAGGCTATACACGATATAGCGGTTGCGGGTGGCTCAAGGGCGGGACCGTTCCACAGTCGCGCACGTGTCTGGCTTTACCAACAAGCATCGAGGAGCGTCGGGGATAATCGGGCAGATTCTAAAGGTATACTGTTCGAACACGAGCGATGTAAACCACAGTGTCGGAAAGTTTGCCGGACGAAATTCTCTCGATGTAGCGGGGACAATGTGTTGCAAATAAGTCGACAAATGTGTCGACTTTTTTTTTTTTTTAGCTCAACGACATGGGGTATCAGAAATACTTGGGCTTAATTATTTATTGCAGATAGTTTGCAACATTTAAAAAATATATTACATTTTTGTATACCATTCAGACGTTTGAAATACGTGCGAATGAATAGCTACATAAATCGGGTATAACAGACGAAGCGATTTGCTTAAAGACGTTTACGCAACAGTTGATTTGGTAAATTGCAAACGGCAAAGGATCGCCGAGGGCGATCCCATTACCCTTCGTAATTCGCTCGGCACCCTTTAGATACTCTCTGTATGTATACGCCATAGATATACATACATATATATATGTAGTATAATCCGCATTGCGATAACCCGCTAATCTATGGTCCACAGATGTTCCGAGCTTCGCTAAACCAATCGGAAACGTGACGGCAGCTTGCCGGGACGAAGCAGTCCTCTCGTGTACCATTAGAGGATTGGGCATGTATAAGGTGAGAGAAATTTCGCGTATATAACACGTTCGTTGTGAAATTTATCGTTTTATTGAAGGATCGAAGATAGTGTCAAAAATCGTTTGACTCTTTATCAATATGTGAACACAATTTGTCGCGTCCGCGAGAACATTTATTTTCGATATTTTTTTTTTTTTAAATCTTATCTCCCGTACACAATTTTATAACAAACAATCGGAATACTTTATTTAATCTCGAAATTTTGAAAAAAAAATTCTTTGAGAGACTAACGGGTAAGTCGAAAAGTTTATTTTGTTTTATTCCCGCAAATCTTTGCGACTACACAAATGAGAAATAAAATTAGTTTCAATAGTTCACAGACACGTTCAAGAAGATTTTAACCATAGGTTCAGCACGGTTACTCCGGCCATTAACGTCGACGGAGATTCTCCCACGAGAATGAACGTTAACGATCGAATAATTTCTACATTTACCTATTCGCATAGTCCGTATAGAGGAGAAAGTCGGAGGAGTTCACTGGTGGCGTTTATATATATAAGTGGTATAGCAGTTAAAGAGCAGCGAGAGGGGTAGCTTAACGAGTCCGGATCTTATTCCACTTCTTCTTCACGTTTCTTTTACGTACCTCGTGAAACTATAAAATTGAATGGCCCCCCACGGCCGAAGAAAGCGAGAGGTCGAGATCGTGGGTAAATGTAAAAAAAAAAAAAGAAGAAAAAGAAAAGCGTAATGAAACGGTGCGTATATTTATTTTCCAACCGGAAGTTAAAACTAACCAATCAACGTAAAGAATAAAATACCGACCATTTGTGCGATTGTTTTGAGACTACAAAGTTATGAGAGATTTTTTTTTCCGTTTCTTATATCAAGTTTGAGATAAAAAGAAAAAGTCTGAAACGTGTATACCGTCTGCTATAATTCAACCGATTCTGGAATGAGAGATTCAAGAGAAATTCTCTTGAGAGCCGAGCGAATTTAATTGCTCCCCTCCAGGGTTTCGCGTTTCGAAATAAGCTTTGACAACGAATAAATGAAACGAAAAAAAAAAGAAAGACACAAATAATACAACGTTGTTTCATTAGAGAAAACGGGGTCGTTGCTGGTATTGCTGCGCCGTTGAAATTCAATCGTCTTTCTGCCATCGTCGACGCAAGGAGGTGACAACGAAAGATACTTCATCCGTAGGCCATCTGCCCCTTCCATTCGTCCCGAACAATTTGCTAACAGACCTCATTATCCAGTACTCTTGTCTCGTTAAATGTCAGAATAAAATGCCGGGTGAAAAAATATATTAAAGAACACGCGCCTTCCTCGAGCTGTTCGAACTTTATGCCGATATAATACTGTCAAGATGTCTTCGTTACAATGAAACTAATTTAATACGAGTTACAGCAAACTCAGGGTTTTCCATACAACCAACATATTTTCTCAAAGTTCCCCGAAATACCGTACAATAGCTTTTACCATACCGCGTTAGTTTCACTTGAAGCTGATAATATTGCATTCCGTGGGTTACGTGGAGTAACAAAACTAAAACAGCGAAACGGCGAGCTGTATGCCGTACATACACAAGAAGAGCAAAAAAAGCGGTAGCGCATTTGTATCTGTGTTTTAAGTATATGCGAAACTTACTCGTCGTTGAATTATAGTTCTCAATGAGCACAAAAGCGAGGCTTGGAATTCAGTATTCTCGGAAAATCGAGAAATTGTATTATTGTCTGATTTCATAATTATTTAGTTTATGTAAAAAAAGTTTATTCTTTGTAAACTTTCTGCATCGTAATTAATCACTGGAAAAAAATTCCGAAGATTATATAACGAAAACTTCGCACCGAAAAAAAAAAAAAAAAATTGTAACGTTGTTTCGCCTCGTCGCATTTTCATCTTATTTTTTCCCCGAGTTATTTTCGTAGATTTCGTCGTGCAAGTATTAATTCTTGGGAAAAGAATATGAAAAAAAATCCGGCAACGAAAACATTAGCGTTGAATATTCGAAAAAAAAAAAAAAAATTGCCACAGTATCATCACGCGATGCGTTTTTGTTATTTTTCAGTTATTTTTGCAGAGTTATTTCTTATCGAGACACCGGAAAAATTTTATAACGACAATATCGCGCTGTGTATACGGCGACAAAAAAAAATGATAAAATTGGAGTGTTGTCCCGTCTACCGGTCGTAATAGTAATAACACAGCGATACAGTGCATAGAGCGGAGAGACAAAGGCTGATATAAGTGAAACACGGCTTCGCGATTAGGCAGGAATAAATTCTTTGGTTGTTCGACCGCGGCTCGTCCTATTACGCTTTTCTCTTCCTATTGCACAACTATCCTCAATTCATATATATATATATATACATATCCCCTGTGTATTTAAATATATATATACTCTCAAAATGCTTCACAAGAGCAGCGAATCTTTTCGCCAATGAATGAAGCTGACAACAACTGGCTTTGCCGGTCGCAATACTCTCGGACATTGTACTTTACGAACGGTAGAAAGGGTGAGTGAAAGAGAATGGAGAGGAAAAAAAAACGGCCTCGTTGGTGTTTTCCCTGTTGAGCTCTGGCCAACTCTTCATCCCGCAGGGTGGGTTCTCTCGCTGAAGGCAACTCTGCAGGCCGCTTCCGTTTTTCCCTTCCACTTTCCGGGTACAACATAGGCCGCGAGTGATGATTCCAACACTGCTTCTCTGCGCCGTCCATCTCCCTCGTTCCCATTAAGCATCGATGAACGTAGAGGATTTGGGCAACGATGAGGATAAGTGAGAGAGGGAGGAGAATATAGTCTGAAGAGACCCGTAGGGCCGCGTTGGTGTTTCCTCGAGAGGGAGAGGGGGAGAGAAGGTAAGCGTATACTTGCCTCGGGGGCTTATTCAGACAAATCGGTGATTGCTGCGGAGGCGAGTGAAAGGGTAGTGTACGGACAAGGGAGCGAAAATACACGAGAGGCAAAGGGAAAGGGAAGGAAGGAAAAGCTTGAACGAAGCGAGTAGTGTGGATAGAGTAGGCAATGCACGAGGAGTGATTCAGAGAGTAGAAAGAGAAGGGTAGATATGCCTCCCAATGGCTCGTTGGAGCAACAAGAACGCAAAAGTGAAGATATAGAAGATAGAAACTGCTCTCTCGCTCTCTCGTTTCTCTACGAGCCTCTTGCTCGCTCAGCTGGGACGCGCGAGCTGTGCACGGTATACCGGCGAACACACTGCGGGATGGAAAAGCTCGCAGCGGAGAGAGGGAAGAATGATTGTTTCCATGATTACAATGGAACGGAAGAGGAAAAAGGACGGCGAGAGAGAATGGTAAGGGAAGCCCGAGAGAGATAGGCAACGGCGGGGGGTACAGGCCAGGAATGGCAGGAAAGGGTATGGGGAGCAATCTCTTAGCGCTAACGTAGATTCGTGGCCCAAGGACTCTCGAAATATCACACCGATAGGTAGACACATCGTATACGTACGAACATCCGGGAGTCGTCGTCGTCGTCGTCGTCCTCGTCGTAAGCGAAGAGAGAAATCCTTATCCCAGAACAACTCTGCGTTTCTTCTTCTTGGGCTTCTGCTTCTTCTTCTTCATCATCATCATCCCTCGCGGTAAGGTCGAACATCGCGAAAGGAGAATCCACCGAAATTCGCAAGGGAATTCCCCACGTAGTAACTCGCCGGATAATGTGTGTCAGCTGTCGAAGCTATATCCTATGTCCCGGGCCCCGGACCACGATCTCCCTCTTGCGTTTCCTCTCAAGCCGCGATCGAAATCTCACGTATTTCATTCGGGGGGCGTCCAGTTCACTCTCCGTAGTTTCCCTCCACCACTTCTAGGATTCAAGCTCCGCGAAAACCAGACATCGCTATCGCACAAACTGCCTCTCGCCCGCGCGCTATCCCACGGCCTCGGCGATATGCTCGCTCACCCGAAATGGGAACCATCATTTTCGTACATTACGTATTAACTCTTCTTCTCTTTATTCCATCCTTTCTTCTCCCACAATTTTTCATTTTTTTTTTTTTTTTTCGAACAATTTTCTCTTACTACGACTTTTCTGCCAGCTTCGCGCGAATCTCCATCGTCGAGGTTGAAACTACACTCAACCGGTCCAAAATCAAAGAATACATTCTCGAAGAGGTCTATTTGCGTTTTATTCTCGACGTCCCTTCGCTGCTGGCTTCTGGCTCCAGGGGGGGGGGGGGGGGGGGGGGGAGGCAACGGGTTGCCGAAAACTACCAGACAGACGATAAATTCAAAAACTGTCGACTTGTCAAATCGCTTCTTGTGACGCGGACAAACGAACGGACAAAAGGTTCTCAAAGTTCTCAAAGTTGATATCTTTTTAATCGTTGAAGCATTTTACTTATATTAGTTTCTACAGAAGTGTCGCGGTGAATTATGTATACATAGTACATATACTATGTATTTCGAGTTAACCGGATGGAGAAGATTCTCCTCATTTCTTCATCATCTTCATCCCTCGGCGTTCTTTGTCGCTCGAGAGAAAGAGATCAAAGGCGAGGAAAACCCGAATTCTCGACGGTGACGAGAGGATGACGACGAAAAGTACGATTCCGACATGAGTGGTATGGGGAGAGGAGGTTGGGCACCCAGCAAGGGATCGAGAGAAATATCACCGAGCGTTTGACGAACGGCACACCGAGGCGACACGGTTGCTGCATCCCTTTTTGTCATCACCACCGAGATAGGAGATGCGCGGAAGAGGGACGAGCGAAAGGATTTTCTTCATATATTCCCTCTATACTATATATATGTATACATATATTTGTATATAGTATATGTATACATATATATATATATATATATATCTCTGTAAGGATGCGATATTCGAGAGCCTTTATGGTATACCCCGCCCTATATATAATTTCTCGTTTCATCGCTGTAATCTTCGTTCGCGGTTTTACCTCCGGTACATTTGTACGACGGAAAAGCTCCCAGGGCATTTAAACACTTCAATAGACGCTCGCATTACGCTTATACCCGCAGTCTTTTGCTTTCGAAAGTTACACAAGACATATAGTTGCATTTTATATCTGCTTCTGCGAATTTAAAATTACCGGCTGAACATTTCGATTGTTCGGACGAGTAAACGAGAGACGAGTGATTATTTAACGAGTTAATACTCGTTGATTGGTCAACGAGTATTAACTCGTTAAATAACCGGTCGTTCCGGTTGGCCGGAATTACCTTAATCTCAATTAGATATAATCATATAAAGTCGAAAAGATAGCAAATTTTGCGGAAATGTTGCTTGCAATTGGTGCAATGTACAATCGAGAATTCCTCTCGTTTCCGAAGTACTTTGTAACTTCTGGGTTACAGAGTTTTCGTTTCGTTTCCTGTTGGATCCTCTCTTATTGCCGCCCAGCAAGGCGTGCCGCTAAAGGTCGGGTTACTTATCATCGACTCGATCTGCAGTCGAAGAAAGGAAACGAACGTCGAAGCAAGAAAGAGTAAGTGGAATAAGAGAAGTCTCGTGCCTCCGCCACAAATCCGTCGAATAGCTGTCGGATTTTTTGCCTTCGCTCACTCGCGCGCGCCCCACTATAAGGCATCAAACTCTCAAGGGATAAAACGTATCAGAGCTCAGAGCGCGGGGGAGACGTGCTGTCGAAGAATCCCTACGGCCGGGGTACATACAATTGAAATCCTCGAGAGTCTCATCTGTCCTTCTTTATCAACCTGGCAACTTCTCTGTCTTTCTCTCAACGTCTATCGTTGCTAAAGCGCTTTCTACGATTTGTTAAAGAAAAACGCCACGGCGTTTCTCCGTCATCTTAAGCTTATATCATCTGATTATACGCTCGCAGCGGTACGCAAAAGTTGGTAGGAATAAAATACGTGGCGTATAAACTTTGGATAGACGAGAAGCGAGTCTAGTCACTACAATTGTACATCTTTGCGCTTCCGCACTGCCTTCCTTGTACACACGATAATACTCGCAAAGTATACTAAAACCACTCGTTCTCTCACTTTAACTCTTCCTCCCTGGAACCACGGCTGCATCTACCAAGCTTTCCGTATAGCTAAGGGTTTATTATATTCGCTGTTTGCTCTCGTGCGAGCAGAGGGTCTATCCACTTGTATTCGTACATATCGAAGATATATGTGAAGGAGCTTCCCTCGAATTTTCTCTCGGCAACGGCTTTGGTAAATACTTATATATATATCTATATATATGTCCATAGATATAAATTTATCGAACAATTCTTCTCGCGAACATGTCGAAGACAGAAAGAAAAGATGAAACATCTTTGGGCTTTTGTTACAAACACACATACTTCAGACTTCATACTCGCTTCGCCACTTTCTTCCTCGTTGGGGAGAACACAACACGTTTTCTTTTCTTATATTATCGGGGATTATCGGGGATGTATACAGGGTGCTCGATATAATAATACAATTTGTACGATGCCCCACACAAGACGAAGCGTTGATAATAAACGAGAACCATAGAGAATAGTAATCGTCAGAATAAATACAAAGTACATAATCGTAATATAATGACTGTGCGCGAAAAGAGGGGAATGGGGTGGGGGATGGTAGGTGATGGGATGCAATTCTAGCGTTATCATTATACAAGTTTCTTGGGCGGACTCTCCCATCGATTTCTCTCTCACCGTTATATCGAATAACAATGGACGAAGGAAGATGATAGGAGAGACTCGATGAATAGAGGGCTACCTATCTCCCCCGGGGCTATTATTAATGCTCCTCATGGCAAAACCCAGCGCTTCCTCAAGTTATACACTTTACTTTGTTAGACTTCTATGTGTATCGGCAAAATAGTACCTTGCCTCCCACCCGTATCTCCCGGAGTCCGATTAGCTTTTCATTTGTTACTCCTCCCCCCTTCCTCAGCCCCTTCCATCCCTTTTCGACGCCGCCGCCGCGCACCGAAGGAAAATCTGGGTCGTCATAATATTATTCCCAATTGTTCTATGCGCCTATCGCGTGTGCATATACCAGGCTACAATAATACAGTAGTCTGGTATAAGTACCTGGATTCACGCGCTTCGAGCTCTTCACCGAATGGGCATCGTTATACGACGGAGATATGAAACGGGATATAGATAGAAGAGCGGAAGTAAGATCGGCGCCGGAACTTCCGCAATCTTATCAGACATGGGCGCAGATGGAAAGTACTATAGGGTTAACGATCAGCTGCGGGCAGAAATCTACCCAAATTGAATGATGATCTTGGCGATAGTGCCTATGGTTATAGATCGCTGAAGCCTGAATATGCATCGGGACGATCGCCTAGCGATAATAATATTCGTTCGTAGATATAGTTAGAGAGTTAGTTATATATAGCATAGAGAACGATCGGTGAGAGACGCGACGGGATGGGCTCTCTGTGGCCCGCATGCAAATGGAGTTTCGATGGTGGCAGACTGATATTTGCACAACTATACCCGAGATCTCGATCGTCCTCGATAGTTCGAAACCCATATACTCTATACATATACACATATCGGTTTACTCCTATATATATATATATATATATATACATATTTTTATATGCATAAAGCGAACATGATTTCTCTTTCTATCTATGTGTTCGGCCGCTGCTCTTGGAATATGACGATGATGAACAGGTCGCCTGGCTTCGCGCGGAAGATCAAACCGTACTCTCGGTTGGTCAACGAACCATCATCAATTCACAGCGCTTTTCTGTTACCGTGGAAAGCGCGAGATCAAAGAATCAAAGCTTTCTACCTATTACCGCCGTCGGTGGTAATCATAACAACAACTACAATTACCAACAAGAGTCATCGACGATGACGGAAGAATCAACCTGGCGCTTGCACATTCGTCAACTGAAGGAAGCTGACCGCGGATGTTACATGTGCCAAGTGAATACCAAACCCATGTTAAACCAGCTGGGATGCGTCGACGTTCTTGGTAGGTGATGGTATGCCTAATTGCGCGTCACGCATTCCTTCCAAGTGTTGTCTGTCTTGTGAGAGATACGTAACACCGAATGTTCCGGAGGACGAGGAGAACACACACTCACAGAGGTACCGAGTGTGGCGGGTATCTCTCATACCAAAGATCCCCGTCCCCGTATCTATGTGTGTGTGTGTGTGCGCGCGCGCGTGTCTGTGTTTGTATCTACGTAACGCAGGATGCTTGCCTTGTGTATGAGCGTATTATACGTTATATACCATCGAACAATGCATCCGAGTCGAGTAAGCCGAGATGTCGCAGCATGCGTTCTACTCACACCCGCCTCTTGTATTTCATACCACCCTTGTTCATCCGTTACACAATTGATGTTGAGCCACTGGAATACCCCGTTTCGACTTTGCTTCGAGGTGTCTCCCGTTCGTATACATGTCTCACCGACTACAATTCGCAACTTGCGATTGTGTACATAACACTGGTATACGTTATTAGTACAGTCGAAACTTAATGGTCGTGCGTAACGCTTAGACGGAGATATCAACGTACTACGAACGCTTGACAAACGCGTTTAGCGAACGCTACATTAAGTGATGCAATGCGGAGTTCGCGTATAATGAACAATTTATTTTCATTAAAAAATGTTTCGAAGTATTCTTTAATTCTTTAGGTACAAATCGATACTAGAAATTTGAACGTTATGTGTGAAGATCTTCGAACTTTTGAAATTCACAATTTCTTTTCGAGATTCGGATGTTAACGGTTGTGAAAAAAAAACAATTTATTAATGATATTGCCACAACTTTTGACTGCTATCTTTTTTTCCATCAACGTTAAAATTCGCGTTATATTAACGTTACGTTTAATGAAAAACATATTTGAAATTAATTAAAAAAATTTCTGGTCCAAGTAGATATTGAATATTCTAATTTTCCGAATTCGCAATTTTTTTTTCTTACTTCGGATAACAGCGGAGTTGAAAAAAAATCTACAAAGGTCTATTTAAAGGGATATTTTTGCATCTTGAGATGACGCTGCTTTTTTTTAATAGGCTCTCAGCTTCTCGATGTATCTCTGAAGGTATTAACAATTTCATATAAGTAGCTATTATCAGAAGAGATTCGAAAATCGATAATCGGACATTCCCAAAAAACGCAGTATGCCAAAAAAAATTATCGACATAAAATTCTGTTTGATGTGATCGGTTCTGAGGTTTGAAATTTTTCCGAAGTTTCGAATTTCCCCGGTCGCTATTAAATTTTAATAGAAAAAAAAACTGAAAAATTAATGAATTTTAAACACTTGCAAATTCGTGTTCGGAGTACCGTAATGCACTACAATCGTGTCCAGCATTTTATAGTTTCCGTCGATACTGTTACGACCGCATTGATTGTAACGCCCGTGTAAATGAATGTATCGGTTAACAATGGGAAACGTTTAATCGTTAACTAGATAATGCCAGATGGTCCCGGTTTCGATAGAATCCCAGTATTCGTCGACATCACCCTTATCGCAAATCGGTTTAATTTAATGTAATAAACGAAGTTACGTATTAAACAGTGGGACCCGATATACTGGTGAACGGTACGTCCGCAGGCGAAGTCTCCGTAATGGAGGGAGAAAACGTAACGCTGACGTGCAATGCATCCGGTCGACCGAAGCCTCAAGTCTTCTGGCGATCCGAGAAAAATCATATCCTGATGAGGGGGAGCTTTCACGACAAGCTTGAACGAGGTAACTTTTTGAATTTTTCCCCTTTTTTTTTTGTCACTTTTTTTTCTCTTCTTCTCGCGAAAATAAGATAAGCCGACGTGTCTTTTTTCTTCTTTCCTTTTCTCTTGATTCTCGCGCGGGTATGAAATTAGCGAAAAAGTTTTTCCTTTCGACTCAGCGAAACACAAATTTGGGCGGTGGAACTTTAACCGTTTAGCGGTAATCGCGCCGAATGAACTAACGAAAATCTTACCAATACGATTTCATCGCAGATCGAGTGATACATTTCCAGAATTTGGTAAAACGCGTGATCTTTGCATAGCATACATTACATCTCATGTATACAACTCCTAAATATTCAAAATTAATATGTATTTTATGATCCCAATGAAAAAGCTATGCAAATAAATCGAGTTATTAATATTACCCCTCCCGTCCTCCCCTTAGTGAACAGCTCGGCCGGTGAACGTTTGGAGTTCATCAGGGTGGATAGAAGGCAAACGGGAGCGTATCTTTGCATAGCGCAAAACGATGTGCCCCCGGCAGTCAGTAAACGGGTTTATTTGAGAGTAAATTGTGAGTATGTATATTCTATCTGAATCCCTTTCGTAATATGTATACGCGTGTACATTGAAAAGTCTCGTGGGGTATCTTCAATCGTGAGGAAAAACGGAAGGATCGTAATATGTGAACTGTGGAGAACCGCGAGGGAGAGCCAAACGGCAGCGAGATCGATCGATCTTTATTACGAACGCCTGCTGGGCCTTCGGGTTCGACCCCTTTCTTTCTTTCTCTCTCGTTCTTTCTCTCGACAAGCAGTTGATGGTCCACAAGCTGCGGCGCTTTACCCCTTCTCAATCCCCGCCTCGATCCTCTCGCCGTCTTTATATTATTTTTCTATTCTCGGCGTTTCTTGCGCCCTGAGCGGCAAGTCGCTTCGAAGAACCGAGGGGTGAATAAATGAAATGATATCGCGAACCGAACAAGCACACCGGTCGTATATCGTATATATACACACATATATATATCTATCAAGAAAGCTAAAGTGCACTCGAGATGAAATTTAGTTTATATGTAGAACAGAGCCATATGGCGATCCAATCCGATTTTTTTTTTTTTTTTTTTTTCGTGTAACCTGAAACGATATCCAATACCTCAAGTATTTCATACATCGGATTTAGTTACTTTTTTTTTACATTTTTTTTATTAATCTAATTGTAATCCATGGTTACAGTTGCACCGAGCGCAAGAGTTGGAAACGAATTATTACGCTCTCCTTTAGACACGAACGTGTCTCTGATCTGCGAGATTGAAGCGTATCCGAAGACGATAAATTTGTGGACTCGGGGAAAGGAGAGAGAGGAGGTCATAATGAGTGGGTGGGTATTCCATCTAACTATCTACGTATATCCTATATAATCATATCACATCGGGAGAGTGTGTCGAGCAATCAATTTCTCTGTAAATCGGTGAAACGCTCTCTCGCCTCCCCTTTCCCAAGCCTCATAAACTGTCTGGAGGCGAATAATCTATTCGCGACTCGGTAGTTTGGCGTCGTCGTATATCGCGTTTCTACAACTAGAATGCGCGCACGCATGCAACGATATGTATGGTCAATGGTTCCACGGCAATGTTTAATGACGAGGAGTTCGCAACACA
The DNA here is from genome assembly GCA_934046635.1 of Buathra laborator. Classification (NCBI taxonomy): domain Eukaryota; kingdom Metazoa; phylum Arthropoda; class Insecta; order Hymenoptera; family Ichneumonidae; genus Buathra; species Buathra laborator. The sequence goes on along the minus strand of OW203898.1, from coordinate 2,245,964 downwards.
CTGCCGCACGGCGATTCACACACATTCTTGTTGCAATTAATCCCGCCGACAGATAAAATTCATGTATATACTATCCGTTATATTATAACGATAACGATTATTGTACAGTGGACGATACATCATCGACGAACGTACGCATCCCGTTAACGAATGGAAGACAACTATCGAGCTGAACATAAGTAATTTGCAAAAACACGATTTCGACAAGTACGAGTGTTCCGCAACGTCCAGCATGGGAAAGGCACATTCTTCTGTTAATCTACACGGTAACGTTATAGTATTTTTTTTTCTATCTTTTTATCGATGTAATGTGTAAAAAAAAGTTTAACATTTTTTTTTTAATTTTTTTTTATTTCTTTTTTCAACGATTTCAGTACTCGAACAGGCAACGACACCGCCGCACCGAGTAACATCGATAAGCTCGAGAAAGAATTATCTCGGCAAACATCGATCGTCGGGAACGACACCGAAGCATAATTACATTCGTTCGAGTACACCGACAGTGCAAACGACAACTGGACTATTGGCATCGAGAAAAAAAGCGAACAGAATGAAAACTACGACGACAACCCTGGCACCTCGAGTACCTTTGAATAAAGACAAGAATGCCTTCAAACATAACGAAGTTTTAAATGTAAGAAACAGCGCTAAAAGCATAATCGACGAAAGAATTGTTGAGATAATATTCGCAAGTGTATATTCAATTTTAATGTTCTCGTTCTCGTTTTGATGAGCCACTCGGAGCGCTCGAGTTATACTCATTTTTCATCGTGATCCCCCCCCGCATCGCCCGTACAACGTCATACATATACACTTATTTATCTTTTTATTCCACCCCTCAAATTGTTTGTCATTCACTCGGGCTCCGTGTCCTCTTGGCTTTCCGTCTCTTTTGCATAATTACCCATTAATGCGTCGAGAGGCATTCAAAGCGCGTCAACTATTTTTCATTTTCTCCCATTATTCACGGTTTTGTAATGCGTTTTTTTTGTTTTTTTTTTTTCTTCTTCTTTTTGTTTTTATTCTCGTCGACTCGCGGAAACTTCGTGTAGTCGGAGTTGGTTAAAAAAAAAAAAGAAAAAAATACTTGACAAAGAGAGAATGGTATACTGCCGTCGGGCAGCGAAAGCGGAATATCAAATATATTCACGACTGTCGTAAAATCAAGCTATACGTTCATAATCAAATGCAGACAAATAATTAGATTACTAATTTATGTATAAGGGAAGAAACAATAGGGTATATCGATTTTCCCATGGAGTAAAGGATTTACCCCCGAAAGCCCCCCCCCAGACCCATATCCTCGTAAATTCATATCCATATTGCGTGTGACGCTAATATTATTGTGAATATATTTACATCACACGACGAGTCAGTAGATTTTATCATTAGCGACATTCTGTGATGTTTCAAATGATTTATATAACGAGCTGAATTGAGAGTAACAGTTAGACGATTATTGTAATAACGATTAAAAAAGGACCGTCGTGTTTGCGGATGATCTTTTAATATTTTATTTCGGCGTTTCACAACAAGCGAACAGCCGTTCTGTCGTCGGTGTTCGCAGCTCCGTTGTTACTGTAAGAACGAAGTTAAGAATCCGTGAAACGAATCGACGCAATATCGATCGGTCGTAATCGTTCCTCGCAAAAATCCCAAAGAATCATATCTTCGTATAGATTGTTTTTGACGGGAAAAATGAGAAAAAATGAAACAAAAAAATGAAAAAAAGAAACAGGGCCTAGCTATGTATGGTTCGCATTTGTTGTATATTTACCTATACCAAAAATGAGGAAAAAAACAAAAAAAAAAAAAAAGGCGAAAAAAATTGTGCGGAGTATATAACTTGTATGTACGAAATTGTAAACATTATCGAACAATGCTCAATATATTGATACTAATAGTAAGTATGTTCCATGAAAAACATTGTTGTTTTTACCACTCACCCTGTTGGCCTCCTACTCGCCGCTTCCGTATAAAACTGAAAGATCTTTTCGCCGCTACTCTTCGACTCTCCGTTTCTCTGTTACCTGAGACACGATATCCATAATAATGATGATACTACCAAAATTATTTTTTTTCTCTACGAGTCGTTCTTTGCCCGCAAATACGTAAGTACGATAAAGAAATGTTGTAAAAGACAATTTTATTTATTTATCCATAGTCTTTGTTTCGTACCTATAGATATATATATATTATCGCGTTTTGGTTGCACAGAGAAGTTTCATGCTGATTCTCAAGAGCAAAACAGTATGCTCACTGCCATAAAGAGACATCCCACCGCAACCCAAGGACTTTTTCTTTCGCCTATTCTCGCGCACTTCCAGAAGATTCCGCCTAATCTGTAAATTTAAATAGATGCCGTTAACGAACGAAGCTCTGTGGATAACTGTTCGATAGGCGTATATTATTTTTGCTTACCCAACTTTCTTTCTATCCATCAGACTTGGCACAATTGAGCGTATATAGGCGCACGTGCATATCAGCAGCAACACAACGGTGAGCAAACTCTGAAAGTTGAATAGGGCAGACTACCCGCGACAACGAAAGGTTAATTATATTGGTAAACACGATTTTCATGGAGCTTCACAATGGTTATGTCGAGTTATTTTTTTCGTTCGACTACCGGCTTTTTCATGTCTCACGCGCGCGGCGAAATAGCGGAACAATGAAGAAAAGTTGCTTACCATATTTGTTGATTCGTTCGAGCAATGAGTAAGGTTGCGAGAGTCATTAACGTATACGCGATGAAATTGGATTTGGTGTCAATACTGCCCGGAATGTCAGAATGATTCAAACGCGTGTCCTCACGTCGACTAGTGCTGCGCCACTGAATTTTTTTTCTCCGGATCTCCGTCTGGAGAAGCCGCCATATTATTCACAGACCGAAATCGTTCTAATAACTATACAAGCTTCCGCAAATGAGCGAGCTGTACTCGAGTTTTTTTTCCCTCATTTCGATCTATTTTTCGGCGAATCGAACTGTCCGTTTTGTTCGTAGCTTAATTTTCTTTCAACAATCGCGAATGTGACGCGTGTCAATTAAACACGAATGGGAAGGCATAGTAGATAAATAAAAAGTACAAAGTATCTTGCGATAGGCGCCGAAGAGTTTACAGTGTGGCGGCGGGGGAGGGGGGCTGGTTTGTGGTCAGCGTGTCTGGTGGTGTGTGCCAGTGGTAAAATGGTCGGTCGGTGAAACGTCAATACATCTTGTATCGGCAAATTGACATGATTTTCTAAACGTTTTTCATCGAATATACGTCGGGATATTACGAATGACGTTCAACGAAACGTTTTCATACATCAAACGGTATTTCGGCGTACGCGTGCAGTGAGCTTATGCGATATAGAAATGGCAGAATTCGTACGCGGCGGACCCAGCGTGTCGAACAGTGCGAAGGTTTGTATTATCTATCGAACGAAATAACACATACAAAATAACAATTAAAACAATGATTCCGCCGCAACAATTGACAACCGAGCGACGGGACACGATTAATATCTGGAATCGATCGAATCGTAAATTCTCCGTGTAACAATGACGATTTATCGCGATGCAACAAAAAGGACGATTTTCTTTGTCTACTCGTATCTCGTGTATGCGTCATTTAAACGTCGAATATATTGTTGTTAACAAGTTTCGTCAGCCCTCGATACCGTAGAGACGCAAACGATATATAAATTGGTCCTTTTAGATCGATCATAACAGCAAAGGCGGATCGCCGAGCACAGGAAGCGAGGATGGAGGACCGAACGAGTCGCTCAATGCCGAAAATGAGTTCGATCCATTTTTGGAAAATATTCCTGACGATCCGCAAGATACCGAAGAGCCTGACAGTACCAATAACACATTTTTAACTGCGCCGCCTGAAAATCAGTAAGTTATTTGAATCTCCAATGAATCTTATGCAAAAACAGCAGTGCGGATAATCTAATTATATTTATTTTCAGATGGTACCATGGAAGACTGGATAGATTTACCGCGGAGGAGAGATTATGGGACGCCAATAAAATGGGTAGTTATTTGGTACGCGAGAGCGACAGAAAACCAGGAAGTTACGTTCTTTCATATCTGGGAAGAACCGGCATCAATCATTTTCGTATCACTGCCGTTTGCGGCGATTATTATATCGGTAAAAAAAAAAAAAAAAATTCGATAATCGCGACGATAAACGGGTCCGCAAAAACGCGATGTACATTATTTCATTAATTCATTATAGGTGGTCGTCAGTTCAACAGTCTGTCGGATCTGGTAGCATACTATACTCACTGTTCTGATCTGTTAAAACGCGAACGGCTTATACATCCGACACCGCCGCCCGAACCGGTCAACGATAAGAAACGAATCGTCGCTATATTGCCGTATACGAAAATGCCGGATACGGACGAATTGAGCTTTCAGAAGGGCGACATATTTTTCGTTCACAACGACATGGGCGACGGTTGGCTGTGGGTAACGGCTCACAGAACCGGCGAACAAGGTCTAATATTTCGGGAATTGGTCGACGATCTCGACGATTCGATCGATCCCAATACCGTTTTTTCGTGGTTTCATCCGAACGTTACGAAGAGCGAAGCCGTCGATATGCTGGTTAAAGCGGGACCAGGAAGTTTTCTAGTGAGTTTAAACAGGAATCGTATAGTATGATTTTTTTAATCGAGTTATTTCAATTAAAAACATTTTATAATTCGCGAACATATGTACCAATTACAGGTCAGACCTTCGGACAACAGCCCAGGGGATTACTCATTATTCTTCCACATAAACAATCAAATACAGCGTTTCAGAATCGAGAAGAAGGGCGTGCGATATCTCATGGGGGGGAGAACTTTCGAGTGTCTCGACGCCGTTATAAATAGGTTGGTATCCTCCTTGTACACTCGATCTCGTGCGCAAATGAACAGCGAGAAGAATTCAAATAAATGAAAACTCGTTTATCGCAGATATCGAAAGGAGCAAATAGTGGAAGGTCATACTTTGGTACAGGCGATGGTAACGGAGCCCGACGGCAGCGTGAGAGTCAACAGAGAGGTTCAACACGCCGAGAAGATTTACGCGACTTTGCGCGAATGTCGCGAACAATCGGGTGCGAAGAAAAATAAGGGAATAAAAATGCAAGGATATTTGGAGAAAAAATCGGAGAAAAACAAAAAATGGAAAGCTCTCTATTTCGTGCTTCTGGTCGACGCGACTGATACGCATCTTTACTTGTACGACAATCCCAAACGAACGAAGCCTAAGGGTCTCATCGACCTGAGTTGCGCTTATCTATATCAGGTGTGCAAATACACTTTTACATACACTTTTTTGCAACTCCAATTTGTTTATTTTTCTCGATCTGAAATATTAAAAAAAAAATGTATCGAAACCGTAACGCTGTAAACTCGAATTATTTTGCAGGTACACGAGAGCGTTTTCGACAGACCCCATTGTTTTCAATTGGTAGAACGAGCCTTGCCGTGTTTGGCTACAATCACCTATCTCGCAGCTCCCAATTCCGAGAACTCTCAAGACTGGATAAACGCACTAAAGCCATTGTGCGTATCGCAATTAACGCGAGCGCCGAAAGTCGCCCGTTTGCGCGAATTACGCTCGCTTCATCTTCACATATTGGACGCCCATAGACTACCGTATAAATTCGTTCCTAATCCGTTTATAATAGTCGCTCTCAACAACGTCAAAGTCGCAAGAACAAAAGTCAAGACTGGACTCGATCCGCTGTGGGACGAGGAATTCGTTTTGGAGTGCGTATTTTCGTAGATTTTATCGATTTCTATTCGTATTATCCTCTGAGCTAAAAATTACACGATTTTTCTGATTATTTTCCGCAGAGACGTGCCGCCAGACGTTATGACGTTCTCGCTAACGCTGTACAATAAAACAAAACGCAGCAAGGATACGGAAGTTGCGGAACTCTCTGTGGAACTTGCAAATTTGGCTAACGGTGAGGAAATGGACGAGTGGTATCCACTGTCTGGAGTAACGCCCATAGGAGAGTGGGGAGCGTTGCGATTACGTTTACGGTATATACTTATATTGTCGATTAGTATAATTTTGTTGCCTTCGTGTATCATTCGACGCTTTATATTTTGTATCCTCTGACCCTCGCGAATATTTTTATACGTATTACAGATACAGACACGATCTGGCAATGCCACCGGAAGAATACAGTCCTCTGCAAGAGTTATTGCTCGATCCGGAATTGCATGTTGTCAGGGCGTTGGCCGACGTTTGCCACTTGGATCGAGTTCCGCTGGCAAATAGTCTGCTGCGAATATTTCGACATGAGAGAAGAGAAGCGGATCTTTTACGCTCGTTGAATCAAGCCGAAGTGCGTTAACATTATCATTTTCCGAGACAATATTATTATTATAAGTTTTTCAATGTTCTATAATTAAATTCGTAATCAACAATTTACTACTTCCGAAGGTTGATAAGGAAGATGAAACGCCAACGCTGTTTCGCGCTGCCAGCCTTACCACTACCCTCATGGATCTCTACATGAAATCCGTTTGCACGTCTTTTCTAAAAGCTGCCTTACGAGAAACGATTGTTAAGCTTATCGAAAGTAAGCAGAGTTGCGAATTAAACCCCACGAAAATGGATTCGCCTGAAGACGCTTGCAGCAACGCGGAATTTTTGTTACAAGTAAAATATCGGAATTTCCGTTTTTTTTTTTTTTTTTCATTAATTATACAAAATTAAAAATTATTTTTCACTTTCGCTTTGTCGTTTTTAGGTACTCGACGAAGTAACGCTAAGTATATTTACGAGCCCCGACGCCTGTCCGAAAACTCTTCGATACATATGCGGCTGTCTCCAGCGAGCAGTCGTAGCTAAATGGCCTCACGAAAGATTAGTAAGGACTCGGGTCGTCAGTGGATTCATATTTTTGCGTTTGCTATGCCCTGCCATTCTTAATCCAAGATCGTTCAATCTTATCGCCGAACCTCCGCCTCCCGCTGCCGCAAGGTATGATCATCGATCTATTACCGTCGATGCGTCTTTTGCATATATACTTATAACAATTCCTGTTCGATTTTTTTTTCTCTTCAGATCATTAGTAATGGTAGCTAAATGCTTGCAAAACTTGGCTAATCTCGTTGAATTCGGGGGAAAGGAGCCTTATATGGAAGTAGTCAATCCCTTTATCTTGAAAAACAAAGAGAGAATGGTGGTATTTCTGGACCAATTGTCGGTAAGTTTATCTATTCGATACATGCAAACGGAATGCTTAATAAATTTGACGATTTCTTTTGCAGAATGTTATAGAGAAACCCGAATCGGAGGGGACCGATCCTCGAAGCAAAAGCACGTGCGTCTCCGACACCGCGAGAGATCTGGCGACTCTTCATCACATATGTGTTTCGCACTTGAAAGAGCTGCAAGTACTCTCGAAAACACAGGTAAAGTAAAAAAAAACTTTAGCGATAACCGTGTATATCTCCGTTTCGTTTTTCTCTCTTGAAAAATTGCGAATCACGTTATCGTTTGTTACAGCCGACAATAAAGCAACTCGTCACCGTCACGGAAATGTTGAGCAAACATAAACAAAAGTACATGGAAATGATACGGTAGTGCGAGGGCGATCGCCGTAACGACAATGCCAAACACGAATAAATCCGTTGATAAACAATGAAAAAAAAAAAAAGAAAAAAAAAAAATTTATCGACAACAAATATTAACAGATAAATTGCGCGGTAGTAACTAAATAATACGTAATAAATAAGTGATTTAACTCTCTCATACGCATAACCCACGATAACGCAGCGATCGTGATACCCCTTTGGCCATCGAATTTTGCAGCGCGAAGGCCTTTCATTGCACGTTCTCGAAGCATACGATACAACAGATACGTTGATCTCTGTACGCGTATCATGCGTCGGTTTACCCAAACTGCCGTTGCGCTGCCGCACAAACGGCGCGAAGAGAGTCTTATGCGTTCGAGAGGGTTAATTGATTAAACTTAACAGACTGACGTGCCATATATATGATTGTATACACACAAGCCTACATTTACTATATTTCGTATGTGACTAGAATATAGTTTATATATACAATTATATACAAAAGTAAAGTGACAGTGATATAGCTACATACGGAATGATAATAGGGCGTAAGACGATTTTATATTTACTTAGGTGCTCCGTAATGAATAAACATTGAAGCTATAATTACAACAATAATGAGGATTCTTACGATTTCGATATACATATTACTTAATTGCCTACGTATTTACGGCTTGAAATTTGGTATTATGGGTTAAGTTAATTGACGAGACGAGAAAAAATCAATCGTATGTATAAATGTTTTCTTTATTTAATCGAGTTATCTTACCGACTAATCATTACATTCGATTCGTCACAGAACATTTCTCTGTAAACGCCATTATATGGCAGAGTCAAAAATCGCGGTATACCCTAAGGACAATAGATAAACTTTGTGTAATCGGTTCGACGATCGGCTAATTGGCCGCCGATTGGCGAAATTTGTCAACTCGTTAGGGCAACGATCTTCTATTTTTCTTTTTTTTATTATTAACAATTAGTTTATCAAACTTTTTAGCCCGTGTTCCACTATGTATATATACAAATATACTAGATATGGTACATTTGGAACGAGCAATGATATTATCAAACGTCGTTTTTTTTTTTTTTTTCTTTTTTTTGCCCGTCGAGTTTATTACAGAAACCCGTAACGAGTCTTCCAAATAACGCCTCAGCGCCGCTCGGCTTCGGTCACGACGAATTCGTTAAATTATTCTACAAATTTCTTTTTTTTTTTTTCTTTTCAATACAAGAATCAATAGTGTTTCGGAGCTCATTAGGAATGTAAAAACGATCCAATTTATAATGAGCCTTATAATCATCTTAAAAAGATTGCATCGTTATTAACTCGTTTACGAAAAAAGTCTTATGATGTTTAACATGACAAAATAGACTTGGAGCTTTCAGTCAAAATTAGTTGATAGAATCAGTGGCTCCGACAAGAATAAAGAAGTCTGATCGAACAGTCATGTAGGAAGATTGATTTGTTTGTTTCTCTCCTTTCTTTTTTTCGTTTATACAATTTCAAGAGCTAATAAGTTGTTTCTTTCCCTTTTTTTTTTTGTTATAAAATAGTAGATGGCAACTTTGCAGCATAGCACTTGTGATGTAGTCACCGCTCGAGTTCGATTATTCTGTTTTTTTTTTTATCTATAGTAAACTGATTGATTGATTTACTACATCGATATTCTGAAAAACGGTTGTCTATCATTTGTAGGCTCGTAGGCACCACACGTGAAAAAACTGTGCGGATTCGTCTATACGTTTCCTATATTTACAATCATTGCAGAAGCTCGCATTAATAAAAAACGAAAAAAATATTACGAATTGTAATTACGATTAAGTAACATTGTTAATTCTACTTTTGAAGAAATTTTTTTTTTTGTTTGTTTTTTTATAAATTTGCTTTATCGAGTCTCGAAATATATCTACTATACTTGGACAGACAGACTTAAAAATTTGTTTTACGTTTATGATATTCTTAAAACGTACCTGACGTACCGTAATCGTTAGAAAGAATTGCATTTCTCGATTAAAAAACAAAGTGGTTTAACAATGTAAAAAACAGATACTCCAAATTATGCGGTTACTCGGCAAATGTTGATTAGCGAGCGACACAAGTCAAGAACACTATCAAATATTAAAACGGCAAACACAGAATATAACGACCGTTTGTGCGTTTTTTTTTTTTAACGGATATGATGATAGTAGCGATAGTTGTGGTTTAATTCTAAAAGAATCTGTTCAGTCTGAGAATTCTGGCAATTGTGCTGAAAGTAATAGTAAAACGGCTCTCTGGCGTATGCTGTAATTGAACGACTATAACGATGACAATTGATAAGAAAAACATGGCAGCACTTTTTCTACAAGCTAAAACGGACATTGTTAAAAAAAAAAAAAAGGTTATTTGATTGCAATTTTCGTAAATTTCTAAATTATCGTGATAAAACTATGGGGGATGGCTGTTGATAAAATTAGCCCAGTTTCGTTCGATCGATTACGAATGCGTGTTTTCAACAGACTTGTTAAAGCTTTTTTTCAGTTGTGACTTCTACAATTGAATTTTTGTGCTATTTTTTTTTTTTTCTTTTTGTGTAAATAGCGTTACAGCAGCTTTAGTCAATGACCGTCTGATCGACCCTCGAATCCGACGATTATCGTTCAATCTCCGAATGTACCAACAGGTATACAAATTCATGATAATATCATACAATAACTATTGAAAAATTTGCTGTCTTTCTGTTTTTTGTTTATAAAAGAAGAAAAAAAAAAAAACAAAAAAAAAAAGAACGAAAAAAATGAACTTGTGCTTATAATTTCTTAAATATACAATATCGCAAGCTGCAAATTGTGCATAAATTCGACATAATCTAAGGCTTTTTACACTATACGCTTGCATTATTGTTTTTGAATAATAGATTCAGTTGATATTGCATAATTTAAAGAAGACAGCATCGGGGTCTCCTGCGACCAGAATTGCCGGCTCTCATACGTTTTCTCTTCTCTTTACCGCGATGCTCCTTGTCTTTTCGTATTTCTCTAACCTACAGTTCGCAAAAACCCCTCGATGAATTTTAACTGTTGAAAATGATTTTTTTTTTTTTTTCGTAAACAAGATTTCGTTCACTTACCAGTGTGTAGAACGCGTCGTCGACGCCCATTCGGGTTTTCGCCGACGTCTCGACGAATGGTACACCGTACTGGCGGGCAACTTCTCTCGCTTGTGTCATATTTACGGCCCATGATTGTTGAAGGTCACACTTGTTTCCGACTAATACCATAGGCACTTCTTCCGCGTCTTTCACCCTCTTGATCTGTTCACGATATGTTCCTATATCCTGAATGATAAAAAAATTTCAAAATCGATCATATACAATATTTCGATGGATTTTCGAAAAAAAATACATATAACAAATTTTGTATACATACTTCAAAACTTTTAGCAGAATTCACAGCAAAAACTAGCAAAAAACCTTCGCCGGTTCTCATATACTGGTCTCTCATTGCGCTGTATTCCTCTTGACCAGCTGTGTCTAAAATATCCAACAAACAGGTCTCTCCGTCTATAACAACCTGTGGGCAGTAAATTAATTGTAATGTTGCAATTTCCAAGCATCTTGAACACAAGTTACATAGACATATCTGCGACATTCCATGTTTGTCTCTAATTTGCGCTAAATACGTATGATTTGAAGCGTTTACTCCGATGAACGTGAGTCACAGCATTCCTGTGCATTGCTCTCAGGAGCAATACTAATGTATGTATATATATATTTTGTTTCTTATGAGAGCAGTAAATGTATGAAAAAAAAAATTGTCCGCTCACCTGTTTCCTGTAGGAATCTTCAATTGTGGGATCATATTCGTCCACAAAGTGATTTTGTATTAATTGTATAGTGAGAGCGGATTTTCCAACGCCTCCGGCTCCGACGACCACCAGCTTATACTCCGTCATGTCGCTAATTTTACAAACCGTATGACGAAAATAATTTCACCGGGACGAAAAATAAGGTCCCTGTTTATTCTGCAAAAAAAAACGATCGAGAATTCACGGATAACATTTATACGATGTACGATAAGGATGATTCGTCGGAAAAAATTGAATTCTCGAGTCCAAATCCATTGTTTCTCTCAATGGAGTAAATCTTTTTTTTTTTTTTGTTCACTATTTTCCAGCATCTCTCGCGTCTGCGATCGGACGAATTAATAACAATAGAATCGTGACAATTCTCGATAACAGAGTCGAGTGGCCCTTTGTTCGAAAAAAATCGTCTTCTGTCAGTCGGAGTCGAATGAAGGTTAATAATAATGGACTTACGTAAAAAATTCAATGATGAATACAAGCGTACGGGTAGTAGCGAACTACGATCCGATGAACTTTAGGGCCAATCGAGAGTTTACCAGCGCATTCCACGGAATAATTCCCCGGCTCCGAACACCTTTATTATTATGAGCAATTAGTCACTGCCTGGAGACCAGACCCACTGAAGACCATAGACGCTGATAGACGCATAGATCCACACACTTCGCACTTTACTGTCGTTGCCCTAGGCGTAAGTGATTGGGGGCGGAGGGAGGGGGCCAGTCGTAGTATTTCGATGTGTAGTAACACGTCATATGTGTTAAATATACATGTTGCTAAGATGTATACGTACATGTATACTACGGGAGAAAAATGTACCCAACAACCATTTCGTTGCCGACTGTCGATAAGTTTGTGCACAAAATTTTCAACTGTCGGGAGGAAATTATAGACGAATGTGTTCTCTTTTTGCGCTGTTTTGTCCCCCAACGGCGTTGACTGGCAACTAAACTGAGCATTGTCCCTGCTCCGGCATCGATGCAACAACGTTTCGTGTGTGCCGCGCGACGCTGTGATTAATAAGTTTGCGTTACCAATTAATTTCCTTTCTTAATTCTTACATAGGCGCTATACAATAACCAATATGTAAGTACACGTTTTAATTATATTACAATGACACGCGCAGTTTATGCATTTTCACCGTAATTGTTACGATACGAAATCTTCGTTGATTCTAACCTCGCGCGGCCAATAATTTCTCGTATGTTTCGAGTAATACACCGGTTCGTAGTTTAATTTTTTTAAAAAATAAATGCAGGTCTTCACTCGCTAAACCAAAGTCTGAAATGACTCCGGAGGAGTTGGCCAAAAGGGAAGAAGAGGAATTTAATACCGGCCCTCTGTCCGTTCTCACGCAATCGGTCAAAAACAACACTCAAGTGCTGATCAATTGCAGAAACAACAAAAAGTTACTGGGAAGAGTAAAAGCCTTTGATAGGCATTGCAACATGGTTCTCGAAAACGTCAAGGAAATGTGGACGGAATTACCGCGAACGGGAAAAGGCAAAAAGAAGGTGAGAGTTCATGACAATTGAAATATTTCTGTAAGCAATCATTTTCATCCATACAACTAATGTATTCTCAATTCTCAGGCAAAACCAGTAAACAAGGATCGATTCATCATGAAAATGTTTCTTCGCGGCGATTCCGTGATTCTTGTACTCAGAAATCCACTGGGTACAGCGTCAGGAAAATAAGCGAAAAATTCAATAAATCAAACTAATAAAAAAAATACATTTAAGGAACTTGTAACGTGAAAATGAATTCTTTTATAAGCCACAAAAACAAAGTTTATTCTGCATCGCAACACAATACACCCACAATACTCGTAAGGTCAATGCCGAGAGATTATGAAAAGTTAAAAATTTATGGAATTTTTTATTTTTTTGTAGATTGGTAAACATTGTTTTTTTTTTTTAATTCTTATTTTCTTTTTTTTATTAATCCTTCTCAGCGATGGCTGTGAGATGTTTGTCGATCTCCTGTTCGCTCAGAACGCTGAAAAAAAATATTGATATATCAGTTTTGAAAAATGGGGACTACTTAGGTAGAAATTTAATTTTGAAGCAACAAATAGGTAATTTACCTAAACTTGGGATTTTCTTTTGAAACAACGCCAATTTCAATCTCCGAAGGTTTGAAGTCCACAGACAAAACAGTCGATAAGCAAGTGATCGCTAATTGAATGGTCTCATCGTGATTGTAGTTTTGCTTTTTCTTCAATTTCTTTTCCAAATAAGAATTGGCCTCTGTTTGTCTGGCGCCAACGGAGATTGCTCTATAGCCGCAGAAGTAACCGGCAGGATCAGCTTTGTAAATGCACGGTCCTTTTTCCTTGTCGTACGCAATCAACATCATAGAACAGCCGAGAGGTCTCATCTCGGCGTTCTGCGTGTAAACTTGGCTAATGTCAGCCATTCGTCTGCACAAAGCATCCACAGGAATTTCATAATCATTCTTGTACTTGAAATTCGCGGCTTCGTAACGCGCGCGCTGAACCTGAGATTTGCTGTCGGCTGAAAAAAAATGGCCGTTTTGCGTAATTTGTCATGAAATGCAAAGTATAATAATTATAATTTAGCTGAAGTTTACCTATCATGCCTGTCATAACACAGCCGATATGCTCAGTGAGCTGAAATACGTGAGTTACGCTCGAAGCATCGAGAAGCTTGTCCTGTAAATGAATTTAAAAAATCGTTATTTCATTCGCCGGTAAATATTTCGGCGTATTCGGCCGATGAATGTTAGGTTAGAGATTGTACTAACGGGGACTTTTTTTTGAGTCGCGAATACCGCGGTATCGACGCCTTTCACGGCAACCGACGTGAGACCTCCTTGATTGATCGCCTTAAAAGCATATTCTGCAAAGAAGTGTTATTAATTTTTAATTCGGAGTAACTTTTCCCTTTGTGTATAGTTCAAAAGTGCATATCACGCCGTGTCATTGGGGGATACACATCGGCGAGATTTTTGTTGCCGAAACATCGGAATATTGTTACGGGAATTATTGACAATTATTGAAGATGTATTTATTGACGATTTTTCGATAAACTTACCAACTTGGTAGAGTCGACCTTCGGGCGAAAAGATCGTAATATGCCTGTCAAAACCTGCGCTGCTTCCTCTCGACATGTTTGCTACAGACACAGAAATTTCACGCACTCGGCATATTTCGACGGATTCAATTCTGAGTCCGACCAAAGTGGCGCTACATGTGAAAAACATGGGGGGAGGCGCCGATTTCGAGCGGGAATTACAAACTTCTATGTCGTACGTTTTACACAAACTCACAACAATGCTGACCCAACTTTTCCGCATTTTTACGATAAAATGATCGTTTCAAAATCTACGAAACTCAATTTGTTCCCGACGAGCAATTATTGTATTATTTTTTTTACAATAATCTACAAGCGCGTAGTCAATTGTTTCGTAAATTATTCGAGGTTATTACTACTTAATAATCGAAATAGATGAGCGCATCTTGATAGAAAACTATATCTCCGGGTTGCATTGATAACGACTTTGAAGGTCAATCGGACGCAATGTCATCGTAACGAGCTTTTCATTGATGGCAAACATGTCGGGAAGCACGAGTGTCGGATTAACGCAAGAAACCAAAAACCCAGATGATTCGACGAGTTTCGATCCAACAGGTAATTTAAATCGTTTTTTTTTGCTCAATGTTTTCCATTGTAACAGATTTATCGAAAAAAATCGAATTTGAAAATAAATTCAACAGAACATCAACACATCAGATACAATCCATTGAAGGAAGAATGGGTATTGGTGTCTCCGCACCGTATGAAACGCCCATGGGGCGGCCAGATGGAGAAGAGCAACGACGAGGAGCTTCCGGATTACGATCCAACGAATCCCCTGTGTCCTGGAAATACAAGAGCCAGCGGACTGGTAATCATCAAAATTTTTCCGAAAATTTTGTTCCCGAAAATAATAATCATCTAAAAACATTTTTTAAAACCTTAAATATTCAGCTTACGCCGCTCTACAAAAGCACCTATTCCTTCGTCAATGATTTCCCAGCGCTTCTTGAATCGGTTCCCAGTCCGCCAGAGCCGAGCGACGAGTTGTTTCAAATGGGAGCTGCGAGAGGTACATGCAGAGTCATGTGCTTTCATCCAAAGTCCAATGTTACAATAGCTCTCATGAAGGTTGAAGAGGTCGTTGAAGTTATCAATCAGTGAGTAAAATTCCAGCTGCGCTCTGGACAAATTTTTGTTTTAAGTAAAAATTCGTCATACGGTGCTTCCATTATGCAAGGTGGATCAACGAGATGCTTGAACTTGGAAAAAAGTGGACTTGGGTACAGATATTTGAGAATCGAGGAGCTCTCATGGGATGCAGTAATTCTCATCCCCATTGCCAGATCTGGGCGAGTTCTTTTTTGCCGCACGAAGCAAAACGAAAAGATAAGGCTTTGTGCGATTATTACAGTCGTCACAAAAAACCTCTCTTGATAGATTATATGGAAAAGGAACTTATCAAAAAGGTAAAATTTCGGGATCTGTAGAATCAGCAACGTTACAACGATAGGCTACAGAAGGACTTTATAAAATAATCGTAAACATTTTATAGGAACGAATAGTATTGGAGAATCGCGATTGGGTGGTCGTTGTGCCTTATTGGGCGGTTTGGCCCTACGAAACGATGGTATTGCCGAAAAAGCAAGTCGTCCGGATGCAAGATATGACTCCTGAACAACGCGAGTCATTGGCAATCATTATGAAGAGACTTTGCACCAAATACGATAATCTCTTTTTATGCTCTTTTCCGTATTCGATGGGATGGCACGCTGCACCGACGGGACCGCTGCTTAAGGAAGATTATCCCTACTGGACGTTTCACGGAATATATCTTCCTCCGCTGCTTCGTTCGGCGACAATAAAAAAGCATATGGTTGGCTACGAACTGTTGGCGCAATCACAACGGGATTTGACTCCTGAACAGGCGGCGGAAAAGCTTCGCAGTCTCAGCGAAGATCATTATAGACATCCGGAGACAAGTTGTTCCGCGGAAGAAATAGCGAAATATCGTTAATTCGAGAATACATTCGGGGAATCGATAAAACATGAAATACGTAGAAATATTTTTATTAGCCCGGGAAAGTATCTACAATCAATGAAATTCACCTAAAGTTGTGAATTGTAGCAAAGAGACTGTACAAAAAAAATCATTCTAATTCTGTGTAAATTAAAAAAAAATGTATCGTGGAAAGGAGACGATTTTTCTAATAAACGGGGAAAGTCGGGTCGATCTCGCGGGCCCACGCGTGGATACCGCCGATTATATCCTTTATCGTTATCGACGAATCATCGACGTAATTCTGCAGTTGCTTCACGAATCGCTGTGAATCGTTTCCGCGACGGCACACGACGTATACTGAAAAATACCACATGTTATATGCTTTCTTTCAGAAAAATCGTTGAATATATCTGTTATCATTGTGACTGTTACCATCTTTTATAGAATTCGTTTTCAGAATATTTTTCACATCATTCAATTGGTCGTTTTTGCCCGTAGCGGTGTAAGGCATATTAACGGCTTTGTCGAGTCGGCACATTTCAAATTCCTCCGGCGATCGAACATCGATCAGTAAGTGTGATCTCCGTGAATTTCTGCTGATGTCACAATACTCTTTAACAGTTATTCTCTCGTCGTTGGTTAACATTCGCAAATTTGGATTTTTGTCGTTAGCCTTCGAGTTACAGAACTGTTCGTAATCGATTAGCTTTTCGATCGTTGGATTTTCACCGCATATCGCGCAATTAGGATCTTTCCCGCGTAATCGTACGTTTCGGAATAAGGATTCCGCACCGTCGTAAATAAGAAGACGTCCGTTCAATACTTTCTGATCATTGGCCAGTATGATTTTCAAAGCCTCTACAGCTTGCAAAACACCTATAGTGCCAACGACTGTAAAAACAAAAAATTTCAAGTTCAGATCTTAACGAATTCCACAGGTCTATTATTCCGATAATATTTTGATAATTGTTTCACCTGCACCAAGAACACCGCCGTCACCGCAGTTAGTTACAGTTTCCGGTGGCGGCGGTTTCGGAAATATGCATCTATAGCAAGGACCGTGATAATTGAACACCGATAATTGTCCCTCCATTTTCAATGCAGAACCGGAAACCAGGGGTTTTCCGGCCAACACGCAGGCATCGTTTAACAAGTATCTTGTGGGTACATTGTCTGTGGCATCAACAACGACGTCGTATTCTTTTACGATATCCAGAGCATTACTGCTGTCCAATTGTGTTTTGTAGGGTACCACTTGAACGTTGCTGTTTAATCTGTATAAAGTATACAACATTTTTTGATAATCGAACACTTCCGGTAAAATATCGGGAGTGGATGCAATTATTTCGAGAACTCCATTTACCCCGTGAGAGTTGCTGCAGCTGCGCTGACTTTCGCCAAACCGACATCAATTTCCGAGTACAATAATTGTCTGTGAAGATTAGTAATTTCAATGTCATCGTAATCGATTATACCGATACGACCGACTCCCGCACCTGCTAAATACAACGACGAGGGACATCCGAGTCCGCCGGCACCGACAATAAGTACCGACGAATTTTTTATTCTTACTTGACCTGAAAAACGTTTAATAACTATTCTAACAAATCTATTTAATGAAAATGATAACTCGTAATCATCATCATTATATCGTAGCTGAAGTGTGATAAATTAATATATTATATGAATACACCTTTCACGCTTATTTCGGGCAACAAAATTTGTCGACTGTAACGCGCTATCTCTTCGTTATTCAAACCATGTTCTTGCACTATACGCTTTTCCCGCCTTATCGCGAACAGGTTAGCTTCTTTCTCACGCAATGTTTTTCGCAATATAGCTATTTCTCGAATTAATTCGTCTTCGTTCATGATTTTACGACAGATTGTATCGTGCCTTTTTAGAAATTCGCAATATAAAAATAATCCGTCACCGGTGTTTATCGATCGCTCGGTGTCGATGTTGTTTCTTTCGCACGACAATTACCACTCCATCAGCTAGGCGGCTAACTGTCTCTCTCGACAGCAACAGTGTGGCCGGGACTTGGATTCCCGACAGCTGATCCAATCCGTGTTAACGACCCGAGATTTTGTCACTAACGAAAAAAAAAACACGGCAATTCGTGAATTCTCACCGATCATATCATTTTCTTATCGTTGACTTAAATCGACCTTTTTTATTACAAATTCTCGCACAAGATTCGCGAGACACTGTCGATCCCGCGATTGTCAACAAACTAATTCATACGTATTAGAAAATATCATTAGTAACGCATATCTTCCCCTACGACACGTGCCCCGAGACTCGAAAAGTCAATGTTCTGTGGAATTAGAAAACAAAAAAAAAGGAAATTGTCACGATGCTGGCAACAAGACTGAACGTAATTATCGTGAATAATAGAACAAATACGAGTTTAGAATAGATTCTCGACGATCAAATACGACGACAACTGTGGAAAGAGACATGGAAATTTGGTGGTTCTCGAGGATAGTCGCTCGTCATCCTTACGCTATTCTCGTTGCCGTTTTTGTTTTTTCCTCAACTTGTCTAATAGTGCCCCTTGCAACGAGAAAATTCCCGGATTTTTCCGATCCCCAACTTGTAAGTATTTATTACATTTAATTACAGTTCTACGCCAACTTATACAAGGGAATGCAATTAGTATATTATGTCGTAATCTGTAATTCTTTAGGGTTTTGAAGCAAGAGGTACAAAACTTGCACAGCGATTCACCGCATGGCAAAACTTGATAGATGCAACCAGCGTCAGGGGAACTCTCGTTGATAATCCCATAGAGTATTTCAATTATTTGGAGCAACTGAATGAACAGGTAATTCGTGTGACGATTGTTTATTTAGTTGAATTTTTCATTGTTCCAACATATTAAATTGATAATAAAGTATTAACACATTTAACGCATTATATTACGATTCATTATACACATTTAATGCCTATAAATATATGCGAATTATATGGAAATATTCAAAGTGTGAATTTGGCAAAATTAACTATATCAATGTTAAAATACACCAATAACTAAACACAGTGCAATTTTTTTTATTCAATTTTTTATTAGCGATAAAAGAGCATTTTTTAAATTTATTTTGGGATGTTATTTATTTTAAACAAATGTATTAATGTTTCTTTCATCTTGCAGTATTGATATCCAAATGCTATCGTAATTTTCTTTCACGAATACACATTGCATTTTATAAAAGAAATAAACTGAATAATTATGATGATTGATGCAACATATTCATGGATAATATAATTTTTTTATTGCAGAACTATTCCGATGTGAGGCATCACACGACTCAAGGAATAGTGAGAAAAAAGCCTAAAAACGACAAGAGAAGGAAAAACAAGAAGTACACGTCGCAAGGGAATGATACTAATGGAGCAGAGAGTAAAGACAAATGGGAGGAACTTTTGGAATTGAGAAACAAAAATAAATTGGTAAATTCTAATGATCATGAGGCGCACAGTCATCTGGGAGACGATGGATTCTTCTGCAACGCGCCCACTTCAGCATACTCGCGCGTCGTTCTCGGTTCCGAAATGGGCGACAAGAATATGTGGTCGATGGAAGGTGTATTGGCTCAGTGTCACATAGACGAGGCACTGAGAGCGAATACCGAATTTTCGTCGCTATGTCAGACTTACAAAGACAGCGGTAGCGGACGAAAGAAATGTTGCCGCAGTTGGTCGCCGGCTAATTACGTTGCTTTGTTGTCGAATAGAACGTCGTGTTTAGGAGTCACCGAGAGCGATCTCAGTCGTGTCGAAATACTCCTAAAACGTTGCGTTTATTACTACAACAACAAACGTTTGACCGAAGACTGCGCGGAGAATCTCAGTTGCCAAAATCACGTACCCGCTGAATGCTACGCCCACAACGCTATTTATCACTTGTTGCATTATCTATTGGACATTGATTTTCTACCGGCTGATGTGAGTAGAGCTTTGCAACTTCGCCGATTATTTTCCATTTCTTCGAATAATAATCCGGGAAAAAAATTAGTTAGCGATTTATGGATAAAAAATGTGTTTTTTCCGATATCGTTGATCGCGAAAGTTGACTTTTTTCTTTGCAGAAACCCGCGGCTTTAAATCACGCGAATGCCACTCTGACGGCCTCAATGATATTTCTTCCAATGGCCGCAAGTTCAGCGACTTTGGATTTTTATCAAGCGCTCAGCAACGGCGGGCTGACCTATCGCGACTTTCGGGTACTCGGAATGGAGTTCGGTCTCAAGAGTACCCTCTTCGATAATCTTCTCGTCTCGGACTCGTGTTTGTTACTATCCGGATTCGGTTTCGTTACTATCTGCATATGGGCGTATACCGGATCCGGATTACTGACCATCGCAACGATACTAGCCGTTATCTTCAGTCTCGGTATATCTTACGCAATTTATACGCTCGTACTGAGGATAACGTTCTTTCCATTCATGAATCTCCTGGCAATCGTCGTAGCCGTCGGTGAGTAATCGTAAGCATTTTTGTTTGTTATGTTCTAATTTTTTTTTTTAATCAATCGCGAGCATAAATCTTCACTACGGAAAAATAGTTTCGACTGATATATGTTCGATTGTCCGTAAGGTATCGGCGCCGACGACGCTTTCATATTTTGCAAAGTTTGGGAATGTGGCAAACAGCAGAAGATGTCTACCGGTGGTCTGATGCGTCTCGTTCAGGAAACTATGAAACACGCTGTTCCCTCGATGTTTGTAACATCGTTGACAACGGCCGTAGCGTTTTTCGCATCAATCGTCAGCAACGTCACGGCTATAAATTGCTTCAGGTAAATGATAAGAAAACAAAATGCCTAAGTCATGAAATTTCGTCAATGATTATCGTCGTACTAATGAAAAAAATTCATTTGTTTTCAGCCTTTTTTCAGGTATGACGGTAATTGCGAATTTTTTTTTGATGGTCACTTGGCTACCGGCCAGTGTGGTGATATCGGAACACTGTCGTCTCGCTGTATTGTCACCGGCGAATTTCATAGCTCGCAAGATTATTCGTCCTCTGAGATTATTCACGGATCGGGTATTAACGGGATTCAACAAATGTCTCGCGAACCTTGTTATCGGATTGCGATGTCTATGGCTGCCTTTGCTAAGCGCAATCGCCGTCGGCGGTTGCACGGTAGTGTTTCGTTATCCGGGATTACGATTGCCGGATGTGCCGAATTTTCAACTATTCGACAGCGCGCATCCCTTCGAGATCTACGATCTTAAATACGCCCGAAAATTTTGGTTCGAACGCAGCGAAATGGTGAGCACTGTTAGCCGAAGAATGTCGAAGAATCTTTCTTTTTTTCCCCACGTAAAATATATTTTAAGCGCATAGCTGACGAGACTAATTTATTTTTTAGGACGGTAGCGAGATGCTTCCTCTGCGATTTGTTTGGGGAATAAAACCAATTGACAACGGGGATTATCTCGATCCGGGTTCTCGCGGTGGTCTCGAATGGGACGAGAGTTTCGACGTGACGAATCCCGCTTCGCAATTGTGGCTACAACAATTCTGTTACAATCTTCGCTCTCAGCGGTTTTATCACGATACTTCGGGACCGTTGTTGTCGAATTGTTTCGTCGAATCACTTCGCACGTGGATGTCGCGACGTTGCGAAGATCTCATAGATCCCACGATTAATCGCGCTCCCTGCTGCGAGAGTAGCACGTTTCCATATACTCCGACGGTTTTGCGACAATGCGTTGCCGAAGCGAACGCCGATCTCTATCGAACGCCCTCCCATCTGTGGACTCGCGGAGGTGCCGTTGCTGGAGGCGTAAAGTTTCTCAAAGAATCACTGCAACTCTCGTCTCGTCAGAGTAACGATTCGAAAGTATCAACGATGCCGCTTCCGAAAATAATGGCACTGATCGTCGAGTACGATAGCACGCAGCCTTACAGCTTATCTTTCGCGGAAATGGACGGATTTTATAATGAGGTAAAAAATCGACTAGAGTTCCTTATTAAAAATAAACCTCTGTGCGTTAAACATTGTTTCGGAGTAACGAAGACTTATTTCTTCGAAAGGTTGAGAACTGGATGCAGAAACAATTGGCGAATGCACCGAAAGGAATGCGCGGTGGTTGGTTCGTGAGCCGTTTAGAATTTTACGAACTTCAGCGAACGCTTTACGAAGGAACGATCTGGGCGATGGGTGTGTCGATGATATTGGCACTCGCTGTTCTCGCATTGGTAACTCTCAATCCATTAGTTAGTTTCTACGCGATTATAGCGATCGGCGCGGCTATTGTAGTCACCGTCGCGTCTCTCGTTCTTCTCGGCTGGAAGTTGAACGTTTTGGAGAGCGTTGCCGTGTCAACCGCAATCGGTTAGTGAAACATGTATCCGCTATTTTGAAATCTCACAAATCGTTAAATTCTCCATATAATCGATATTTTCTTTGTAGGATTGGCGGTGGATTTTAGTCTGCACTACGGAGTGAGTTATCGCGTCTGCGATTCCGTGGAACGAGTTGATAGGGTAAAAGCAGCTTTGGAACAAATGGCTGGTCCTTCGCTGATGGCAGCGGTGACGACTGGTGCAGCGGGCGCATTCATGTTACCATCTCACGTATTGGCTTACATACAAATTGGAAGATTCTTGTTACTCGTTATGGGTATCAGTTGGTCCTACGCGACGTTCTTCCTCTGTCCTCTGCTGGCTATTGCCGGACCATCCGCGGGTTTCGCACAATTTCATTATCCAAGTATACGGAAAATATTCACGTGCTTTGGAAAAGATATGAAGGAGGATACGGTGGAGATAGACAGACACAACAAACCCGACAGAAGAAGAGGCGGCAGAGGTAGAGGAATGCTTTCGGAATCGACCCTCAGCACTTCCAGTACCGTATGCCAATTTCATTGCGGCGAACTTGAGGGTCTCTCGACGCGGCTCGGCGCCACGGAATCACTTCCGCCGTCGCCATCCTCGCCGTTGCTGTTTATCGACGCACCTCACGTGCGCGTTACACGAGTCCTCGTACTTAAATAGCGTAATCGTTTTTCGTGATTTTTTTACATTAGCTTCAATGCTCCGACTGATTTTTATCGTTTCGACAATAGCGTTATATACGGAGAGTGCTTCCAATGCAAGGTGAACATAAATAGTATTATTTTACACTCTACATTCACTATTTATAAGTATGATGAACTTTTTTTTTTTTTGTAATCGCGTTACGTGTTCTTAAAGTGATTGTGATAAATGCGATATTTTTTTATTAAAAATATGTGCCAAAAAAGAAAAAGCAGTGATTCCACGTGAAATACGTACATTACATAGAGACACACAATGTTCGTTAAACACTCAATTCCTAATGATGTTGATGGTAAAAAATCGTTCTTAATCGACACGGCGAAAGGCCCTGACGACGATATATACATATTGCGATATTAATTATTGGTCATTTGTTGATTATATTGTAAAAGTACCTATATATATATTATATATATATCTACCGTTACGGACTGTGTTTGGTCATTTTCGATCGCGTAGATGTTGAAACGAATATATATACACAATATATACGTAATAAAATTAATACCTAATATTTGTTGAAAAATATCGATTTATTGTTTAAAAAAAAAACGATTTGAGTTGCAAATTGCATTGATATGAACATTTTATTTGTTAAATGTTATGAAACAATGCGGTTCAAATTTTTCGTCGGCGTTTGTGAGTTATCGGTGTCATAGGCTCGGCGAGCGGACGCTTTTCCACTCGCGGAACTATCATCTTGTATCTTCGTATTGGTTGCGCTTTGTGAACGAGCTGTTTTCGTAACTTCGCGATCTCTTCCTCCTCGCGTTTCTTTCTCTCAGCTTCTTCCTAAAAAAATGATCGATAACATTCATTTTACGTTTATAACTTCGTATCAATCGGGAAGAAGAAAAAAAAAAGAACTTCGTACGATTTTTTGGGCCGCCTGTCTCTCGCGTTCTTTTTCTCGCATGTGTTCCTCGAAACGTTGCCTTTCTCGCGCTCGGATGGCTGTGTAGAGTTGCGGGGACTTCGGGACAATCGTTGCTTTTTTAGGATGACTCGGTTCGAAAGTTTTCTTCTTCCAGGTCTGTGCCGCGTTGTTCAATTTTTCTAATCCGACACTGCCGATTTTCTTTTTTTTATCATCAGCGCGCGTCGTTACCGGCAATCTGTTCTTCTCACGTAATTTTAGAAACTTCGGCACGGGATTCGCGCGAAATCCTTTCCAAATTTCTTTGCCCATACTGTCCTAAAGGAAAATCGATGTAACGTTGAAAAAAAAAATCGTCTTTCGGTATTTACAATATCCGCATATTTCGAGATTTTAGCGAACCCTTTCACGACGCGCGCGTCTGTGTTCCTGATTGAATTTTTCACGATTTTCGAAGCTAAACGGCTCGACGATCGTGCAACTGGTGCTACTGTTGTTCGAATGATTTTTTTTCGCGTCTTTCGCGCAGCTTGAACGCTCGTTTTCGGTGCTATTCTGTTGTGCGCAATCATCGAATGGCTTCGATACTTCGACGTTTATATTATCGTTAACATTTGTCCTGATCGTCGTGTCAGAGGTTTTACCGTGAGAACTGGAAGAATCGTCTATCAGATTAAAGACTAATATACTCGATTCTAGCAACAATTGATTCTTGATATTTTGTTTGTCATCGTCACATTTCTTTATCGTTGACAGAGTACAGCTGTTAAAGAATCTGTAAAAATTCGATCGTCAAATAAAAATCGATTATCGAAGAAAATTTGATCGATAAGCAAAAAAAAAACAATTCGTTTCAACAACTCACTCAACTATGTTATTATTATTCTCCGAATCTACGCCCGGGAGTTTTTTCGCCAAGGTCCTCTCAGGTGTCGCGAATTTTTCCGGTTCCAAATTGTCTTCGATCATTTTAATACATTTTTTTTTTAAAACGATAAGACAAGAATTCCTTTTTTCTGATAAAAACGACTTACCGAAGTATGAATCTCGAGCATCGGGAATACTGTCCAAATCAACGAACTTCGGTGCTTCTAGATCGCTCCAAGATTCTTTCTCTTCGATCGAATTTCTGTATTTCGTCCATTTATTTCGATAAAGCTGTTCGGTAGGACTATCGGTAGACCACAATTTTCGCGATGGGGGCGGAATTAATTTGTCATAAAAATTCGGAGTGCTCGTCTGAATATTATTCAAATCCATATTGAAGTTAATTTTTTAAAATAAAATATCAATGCTTTTACGTATACGGCTGTAGGCAAACTGAGTCGGAGACTGCGAATTCGTTATCGTCGAATAGAGAAGTTGAAAAAAAAAAAAACAAAACAGGACAAGCTGACGGTCGCGCGCGGGATTCTCACTCGTGAGGTTTTGTTGTGATACGGTAAAGCCGACGAATCTACCTGTATACACGATATTCGGAACGTCGCTTTGAAACGCGCATGACGACGTCTCAACCCACGTGGAGCAATACCCATGGATACCGGATCGGCAAACAAACCGTGCGAGCAAAACAGTTCGCCGCTCCGTAAATCATGCCGTGAATCGTTGAGTTATTGTTGTAACAGAGACTACGGGTAATTAATTAGTTGTTAAGCTATGGAACGTAATATCAATGGAAAGCTCAGTACCAATCGATGGTTGGAGGCTGTGTGGGAACCGAGCGCGAGGATTCACGCGCTACCAGGTGGTCTGGATATGCTTGATGTCTCCGGGGATGGCGAAGCTAAACTCATATCGGCCGATCTTGGAATTGGCACTACAGAGTCCGCGAGGGTAAACAAAAAAACTTAATAAATCGATCGATTTGCAATAAAAACAATAAAAATTAATATTCATTTTTTTTTTTTCGATGTTTTCGAAGATAAGAGTTTTCAAAGTCGGTGATAAAATATCGGAACATCTAATGGTGGAACCACCGTGTGGATTAGTAGGTTTTTATACAGAAAACGGCGAGCCCCGTTCGGCTGCTCTCGCCGTGGGCGCGGGTTCCAGTGTTTTTATATACAAAAATATGAGACCACATTTCAAATACTGTTTACCCCATCTCGACGCTCATCCGAAAGAACGCGAAGTGGGTATTCATTTTTCGGCATTATAAATTATATAAATGATTAGTCGCTAACACGCTTAAAAAAAAAATTGCAGATATGGCACAAAGCTGGATTGGAAGAAGATTTGAACGTTCTCACACTCCGCGACGATTTAACTTTGCTTTTCAAAGAGCTCGGCGCGGCTTTCATGAGTCCTCGAACTCTAAAATTTCTCTCGATCGACGAAAATCTTCGTCCCGAATTCGCGGAACAATACAGAAGACTTCCTCTCGTTAAGACAAACGCCGTAACGACGATCGGTGCGATACGAAAAGATTCCGGTCAAGAACCGGTAAGCAGTTGTCTTATACTCGGTACCGAATCCGGCGAGTTGTTTATTCTCGATCCACGATCGTTTTCTCTCGTGGAGAAGCACCAAGTCGGTTCTATACCGGTTGGACTCGCGAGTACGGGAATGTGGTCGGGTGACGGACAAATATTCGTTATCGGTAGAGAAGGAAAATTGGGAACGGTGAAGAAGGGTTCGCCGACGATAAAAAATTGGGAGAAACTTTCGGCTCCGGCGGTCGCTATATCGACTCTCAATGCCGATGGTGCGGCGGTGGCCGTTATGGACGGAACTCTCGTAGGTTTCACGAACAAAGGTGTACGCTTGTGGCGCGTCAGACTTCCCGGTTTTCCACTCGATCTGATGAGTCTACCGGTGCCACAGACCGGACTCTCGTTACTCGCCGTTAGCGTACCGAGAGCCGGAGTTCTCGTTTACGACGGTAGAATTTACGTCGATACGATAAATATGATGGAACCAGTTTCGGCTATGAAATACGGACGCATGGGCCAAGAGGACAGGGCAATGGCAATGGTTACGATTGGCGGTGGGCTTAGCGTGAAGATTCTCAAACGGACGGCGAATTTTGGTTCTCGCCAAAGTTCGAATTGTGCGTTTAACGAGACAGTTGCACAGAGCCGATTCGCTATACCGAAAAAAACGCGTTTGTTCGTCGAGCAAACGATACGCGAACGATCCGAAGCCACGAAGATACACAATACATTTCAACAGGGTTTTCTCAGACTCAGACTGGAAGTGAGCAAAAAAGCTAAAGAAGTCGCCGCAGCCGGTAGCGATACCGGTATTAATCCGATTACAATGGAAGCCAGCGTTCTTGGTTTGGGACCGAGTTATTATATTCGTACAATGGTAACGAATGTTTCGGACAATCCATCGGATCCGGGATTGTTTCTTATTTTCAGAGACAAAGACACCGACGTGCAACCGCGGATCTCTTACTTACCACTCTTGCCGAGCGGTATACCGATACCGGTAACTGTAAAGGCCATTCCTAAGAGCAAAGTATCCGGTAGAGTGCAGATACTTTTGTGCAAAAAAGATCGCGTTCGACCTATCGCTACCAGCATAGTTGTTCTGCCGGTTGCCGAAGAGGATATCGAAGTTTAGATTAATTATTTAATTTTTTATTTATTTTTTCCTTGTATACGTGTAAATAATTGTGACTCGCCGTACCTTGATAATGGAGTTTTGTTACCTGTACGTAAAAATTTTATGTATTGATAAATAAAAATTGTGTATATTTTTTATCGATTTTTGTTTTCGGCTTTTGTGCACACTGTTGCGATAATCTCCTGCCTTACCGATTTATCTATGGGTATATTTGTTCAGTCGAAATTTCCTCCATCGTCCCGTGCGTCCGCGCACCCCGGGGGCGCTATGTCTCTGGCACACATTCCCCGTCATTTTCCACACTCCACCAATTTCGGTCTCGTCCTTCCAAAACTTTTATTGTTATTTTCATTATTCTCCATTCCCTCCACAAGTATCGTGACATTTCGGTCGCACAAAACGCCGACGTATCAGAGAAAATTATAAAATGTTCACGATATCGGTAATAACGGCGTTTCTTTAACGCCTAACTCGCGATACAATTCATTAATTTTCATTGTTATCAGTGTCCGTATTCAATGTCGTGTTTGTCAACATGGAATGTGTGTCAACGAGGTGATTGCAGCTGTTCGTAAAAATCAATGATCTCTCGCGATCGAAATCAACAACAAAAGTGGTAATCGATCGAACAAAAAAGTTACCGAGTTCGACGGTCATGATATCCAAAGATTTTTATTTAATCGAAAATGGAACTGTCAGATTTTCATTTTATCTATTATGCCTATTGTTACTCTCGCAAGGTAAGCGCAAAACGAACGAACGAATTCATCACACAAATTTCGATCACAATTGCAAAACAACAACAAAAATGTTTTATTAGGTACAAGAACTCTTGTGCCGGAAGCCAGTCAGGAAGGATCGTTGCATGCGTTCAAAAGTTACAGCGACGTTACGACGTTTCACTACACAGTTCCTAGAGAGGTACACAGAGCAACATGGCAATTTGCCGCTTTCATGGATGGCAAAAATTGTGTACCCAGAAAAGTGCACATGTTAGTATTAATTGTTCAAAAAATTCTCTGACTTTCGCTAAAAAAAATTTATACTCATTATTAATTTTTTTTTTTTTCACAGATACTTACAATGGGGAAGTTATCCCGTGATATCAGCTAATAATGCGACGTTTCCACCTCACATGAATCCGGAGAGAAACAATACTATTAGACTGTCGACGATGACTACTTACGATGCGAAAACTACGGCGGTAGTTCCCGTAAACAGTCCGGAGCCGGGGGATTGGTTCGTCGGCGCTTACATGTCCCATTGGGATGAAAAAGTTCAGCAGCAAGTGAGAAGATTATTGTTATAATTTTATTTTATCAATGCAAATAATTCCTTTTACATTCATCAACCAGTAATGAAAATAAATCACAGATATTATAAAGTAGTTAAATAAATTCGAAACGGTACGAGGCGCTATATAGTACTTCAGCTATAAAAGAATTTTGTTAAAAACTTTATCGCGATTTTTCGTAATCTCGTAGAAATTTAAATTAAAATAATTTTCAGGGACTCGGTCACAAATGCCGTTACAGCATAGGATCCGTGGCTATTTGGCTCCAAACAAACGGTATTCAGACTATTCCGATCGGAAACGAGAAGACTATGAGAACTATGGAACCCTCTACTTACTACAAGTGAGTCGATTTAATAATCAATGGATGCATTAACGTTATCTTGTTATGAAAAAAAAAAAATATCCCTCTTTTTTTTTTTTTTCAAGAATTTACATACCATCGGGAACGTGGCACTTCAGTGTAACGATATCCGGTTGTAAGCCGGTATTTCGCGGTGGTAACGACACTTCGGAGCTCTGTATCAAAGGCGTCGCGCTTCAAGGTCGCGTCTTACCAATTTTCAATCACACGCACGCGAGTTCCATGGGCAATCTTACCAAAAGCAGTACTTACACTTTTACGGAATCTTCGCCGTTCGAGGACAGCTATTATTATTTACTTATCGCGTCCGATACTGTGATACGTTTTAACGTTTCAGTCACTGTCTATGGTAAGCTTAAGATTAATGGAAAATTCATTCGTTGGATAGTAAAATTAACGATTATTATACCGGAACTCAAAAAATCATTCGCAGATTGTCCCGTTAAGCTAACGGAGAGTATATTCCTGAAACCGTGGTCGACGCGCGGTAACAACAGCAGTATACGAGGAAACGGTGTGCGTATTCACAAAAGTCTGTTCGATGCGACCGAAGACGATGTTATGATCGCTGGCGATCCTTGCGTTCGTAGGTTCCAACTTGTGAGAGTGAAACAGTTGCAAACATTCACAGGCGTTTATCTGTTTCAGGTAAATATTGTTTATCGACTTTTGGTTCGCATTCGAAAAAAATTCAATACTCTACCGTAATAACAATAATTTTTCTTTCTGTTCTTTCGTAGGGCAGAGAATGGTTGACTCCGTGGCTTATGTTAACGGATTCGTCGCCCGTTATAGCGCAATTCGATATATTACCGCTGATCGATGTCGGTGGTACTCTCGACATAACGATTCACTTGGAGGCGGATAAAGTAAGCAGTTGACGATCATTGTCTAACGAATCATTATAATCACAATAGTTTGCTAAGTATTTTAACAAAAATCTCTGGAATTTGAAGCTATCGACTAAACAACTTGTCGAGATAAATGCCTGCGTGCGACGTGCCCGAGTTCCCGATAGAAACGATGGCGATATCGTTTGTTCCGATGAAAATATGGCATTGAAAGTATCTTCCCGCGATAAACGAGGCGCGAGTCTTATGATTCCTTATCCTCAGCCCGATACTTGGCACATCGCTTTGCAAGCCAAATGTTTCCTCGATGGGTAAAGTTAAACTTATAGTTAAACCCGTTGGACGATGCGATTTTATTTATACTAATCGACGCACGAACTTTCATCAGAAATCCAGTGCATTGCAACGTAACGGAAATGCTAGTCTCACTGGACGTTCACACGAGACAGTGCGTTCTTTCCGGTCCCCATTCCTGCGGACACCATGGAATTTGTCAGGAAATTCACAAAGGCCTATTGCATTACACCACATGCAGCTGTTTCGGCGGTAAATTAATATAATGTTAAGGCTTCTCGATAATAAATTAAATATATTTAATAAATTCTTGTTAATTTCAGGGTACAGGGGATGGGGATGTACCGACTCGACGAGTGTACATCCTCGCGTATCGCAGTTCTTATCATCGTTTATGCTGACCTTCAGCAACGCATTTTTTATTCCAGCTATTTTCATAGCTGGCAAACGTAAACTTTATGCCGAAGGTCTCGTTTATATGGCAACTATGTTGTTTTCGTCTCTCTATCACGCCTGTGATCAGCAATTTATGACTTATTGCATCACTAAGTACGAAGTAAGTTTCATGAGACTAGAAATTTAAAAAAAAACGCAGTAAGCAATTATAAACTTTATTTTTTAGGTCCTACAATACAGCGATTTTTTCTCGAGTATTCTCGCTTTTTGGGTAACGCTCGTTGCGATGGCGGAATTGCCAATACATTTGATATCCGTGTGCCATATGTTCGGCGTTCTCATTATTGCATTTGGAGTCGAATCCGATCGAACCGGTTTGCCGAGTATTTTAGTGCCATTGGCTATCGGTGTTACGATACCCGTGAGTTTTTTTTTAATCCGTAGTTTTTTCCGAACAAAACTAAATTTGCCTTTGACGCTTTTTTTTTTTAATTTTACAGATCGGAGCTTCTGCGTTGCGTTACTACAAGTCAAGGAAGTGGAAATGGCCGGCAAACTTGTGGAAATTGTTGACTGGACTTACTCTCGCAGGAGTGGGATTGGTGCTTTTCGTGTCCGTCGAAACGGAGTCAAATTATGATGTGAGTTTCCGTTTTTTTTTAATCTAAAAAGATTCGATTGTCTGGCGAACGAATTAATGTACAACTATTCATTTGCTTTCAGTACGTTCACAGCGTATGGCACATGTTGATCGCTCTGTCTCTGGTATTTCTTCTGCCGCCTAAACGATCGGCAGCACTCCTACCGTTGAGCAGTAGTTCCCGCAGTGGTTCCGATAGCGAGTTAATCGACTACAAAGACGCGCCGGGTAGTCCGGTTTTTACGATAATATCCAACGACGAATATCTAACTATCGGATCGAGCTGAATCGCGACTCATGACATATATAACACTCGAGCAATTCCACGACAGGGTACATCTCATGATTACTTCGTAAAACTGACAATGCGATTCTTTTCGCTCATCGTGTAGACTCAGTAAGATTCCGTGTGCCAAAAAAAAAAAAAAAAGAAAACAGATTACTCTTATCTTCGCGAAACTTTAAATCGAAGAAAAACAAACCTCGTCAAGAAATGCATATGCCAAAGTGTTCTCACGTTGTAACTGTATCTTGTAGCGTTTTTTGCGATCCTGCGATAGTTCCTAAAGGAATTGTATTTGCGAATCGATTTATCAATACGACGACCGCAAATAGAACGGAACGACGATATATTTCTTACGTATACGCGTTGACTACTCAATTTTATTGAATGTGAACTGTTAGGTTTACCTTACCGCGTTGAAACGAATAGTAAATAATAGCATATAGATTGTGAATGTGAACCGCGAAGAGCTGTACAAATATTCATTCTTCTCATCGTACAATGACTTCACTGTCAGATAACAACAGAAAACAAACAAAAAATGTATTTCGCTACCTTCGTCGTGTACTATGTACACATAGTAGAGTCTCTATATTAGATCGAAACTGTTAAACGCTATTGTCCATTGTTATTCTTTTTTTTTTTTTTTATCGAGGTGCTTTGCAGTGAGAATCTTCACATTACTATTATCATTAACGATCGTATTCGCATTAACGATTATCGTAATAGTGCCAACTGTACACGAAGGTTATTTAATATCTTTACCGTCCGTAAACTCTTGAGTTTCGTGCTTAATATATATATATATATATATATATATATATGCGAGTGAGAAGAAACTTTCGGACATTCCACAATTGATGTATAAAAATATGTGCCAAAATGATTTACAGACAAAGGGAACAATAGTTTTCCGATACAAAGAATCTATAACTGTAATATATTATTATATATGACGAACAGAATCATTCAACGGCGTATAATATTGCTATCGAGATTCGACTATCGTAACGCGCAATACTCAGTTCAATAATCCGTTTAATCCTGTGCATACCATAGTTTATATAAAAAAAAATCTATTTTTAAGTAACGTACTTTATACGATAATTAGTCTTCCATGTCTATGTGATTTTTGTTTAAGGGAAGATATTTACAGGCTACTAATACGCTTCACTTATTTCCATGACGTATGAATCTCTGAGTTGTAAAGAATTTATTCGCCGCAACTTTTCTTCCAGAATAAATGACAACATTATGAGATTAAAAAGAATGTTGACGAGTATTTTTTTTTTTATTTCGGGGATATTGGATGAAAAAATGCTTCGATGTCTCTTCTCAGATCTATCAATTCGGGATCTCTTTCGATAGAATCGACGAGTTCCTTTACACCACCTTTAGCATCGAATAAATCTGCGAAATTTTCGACCGCCAATGTATTTTCGAACGCTGATGCGTTTATTCCGACGATTACTTCTTTTAATGCTTCGATGTTCGGGTGATTCCCGTAGGTTTCTGCGATCGAAGGCCGATCATCGGTGAGTTCGGCGCCTTGAAGCAATCGCCGGACACAGAGCAGAGACAATCGCACGCAATTGGTAAGACTCTTTTTTAATTCTTCGTATATCCGTTCGACAACGTAATTCCAGTATTCCGCTGTCTGTGAAATGAGCGCACAAACAATATTTAGATTTGAAATTTGATTTTTTTTTATCGTTCGGTAGTGTCTTCCGATTGACTTAGGAATGTCGTAAATTCTTAAGATCGTAATGAGCGTTTTTCGCTATAGTTATCGACGGCTGTAAAACGTAAAAAAAAAACATGTTGTAAGAATATTTATAGCGTAAACATACCTTTTCTTCTTCTGTGTTTAAAGTGCTTTTTAATCCCAGCAAAAGTTTCGAAATCGCTTCGACTTTTTCTCCCACTGACCGAACGCGGTGGTCCCTTAAAGAAATCGAATATTACAGGAAACTGTATTTCATCACAATGTTTATTTTTATTGTTTTTTGTCAAATACCTATCGTGTTGAAGGTAAGCGATGGGATTTTGGAGTATATCTTCCAAGCAACTCTCAGAATTTACAAGACTCGTCATTCTTATTTCTTCAATTATACGATCAATTTTGCAGTTACTTTTTCTGTAACCCTCGAGAAATTGCTGAACCTATTTTTGGATGGGAAATTGTGAATAACAAACATCCCGATGAATTTTTTTTTTAGTTTTTCTTACTTTTATCGTTATTTCCATGCAGTCCGCGATAAACCGTTCGAACGAATCGGAGGACCAAGTCGTTTTCTTAAATCCCGGAGTCATTGTCTCCTCGAGATCTTCCAACAATGTTAAGAACAAAAAACGCTCGGTATCGGAAATCTTTGTAACTATGACATTGTATAATTTGCAAAGAATCTCCACGTTGTTGTAACGCGATTTCAAAGTTTCCCACTTTGGACAGTTCTTGACGAGAGCATTTTTTGTGTCGTAATTGAGAAGAGTCCACCTACCAAGTATTATCTTTTCAGAGATCCAAATCGGTATCCAAATGATTTCATAATTAGAATAATACAAATTTACGAACTCTGAAATTTCTCTAAGATTGTCTAAGTAATAAATCTCCAGATTCGGTTTAATAGTGTCGAGTTTTTTAGTATCGTGATATTTCATAATCGATCGACTCGATATTGCCGAGAAATCAATTTGTTTGTCCAAAAGTTCTTTTTGCCATTCTGCGAATAAGGATTTTTCCTTCTCGTTTATAGCGGCTAAAACGCGTTTATACTTTCGCGTTATAGGTCTGAAAAATTATTCATACAGTTAAGTATCGGTTACGCCAGTCTAACGCTTCAAAGCAGCTGCACAGATATATTAATCACATCTGAGCGTCGCAATCGCCAAACCAATCGGACACGTCTATTAAAATTCCATATTGTCTCGTCAAGTAGACACTGTTACTGCGAAGAATATTGGCGGTTCCGGAATAAGGTGGCAAAGACGGGTGATGCTGAAGCACCAAATTTTTATTATTCGTTAAGATCGAACAACTTTCCAATTCATTGCCAAACATCTTCCAGATCTGTTCGAGAGGAATGCAATTTACAATGTAAATTTGTTCATTTTTTTTAAATATTCGATCAGATCTACCAGAATACCTCTATCCACTTGTTGTTCAAAGTTTCTCGCAGATATGGACGCCTCGAGAATCTTTCGATTCCGTGCAAAGCTTCTATTCCTTCTTCGATATTCATTACATCGCTGAATATATCGTCTATCCAATTTTTCACCATATTCTCAACGTCTTTAATTCCACTTTTGAATGCGGCGATTCTATCCAACCACGCGGCCGATACTATGTTAAGAATATCGCCGCGAGCGTCTTTGATATCGGTTAGCGTAGCGTAAAATCGTTCCTCAATATTTCGATAGCGCAAACCAAGTTCGAGTCCTCTCGGTCCGCAAATTATTATCTCATCGTCGCATCTGAAACATTTTCATCGTTTTTATTCGCAACGTTTCAAAAAATCGTGCGATAAATTCGAATTACGAGACATTTACTTGTCGAAGACGATTCTCGCGTCAGCAATTCCTATCAGATCGTTGCATCGATGAACGAACGTCGTGACATTGTTGAAAACTTTCGATTTATCGGTAAGACTAATTGTCGGTGAATCAAGTTTTCCGTCCATATATGCGATTCTGTCGTAAATATTGCTGAATTTATCACAACAATCGATGCATCTCACGATAATATTTCGTCCAACGTTCGCATCACCGTCGAGAACAATATCGAGATCGATATGTTCGCGACAATGTTCCACAACTTGAGTGCAACACGCTTGACAAAGAGTCTCAATTTTTTCTCGCGTATTGTAGAACGGCGATTCTCTACCGATGAATCTAATGAGCAATAATATTCTGGTAGCGTAATCCTCGACACCGTCGGGAATATCAAAACCTTTGCTAAATTCCTCGAGTAGATTCAAATATGTTATATTCGAGACGGCCTCGTCGAGCATTTTTCGAACTTCACCGACCAGCGAATTGTACTGTTTTACGCTCGCCGATCGTACGTTCTCCAATTTTTTAACGATCGTCAGAATACTGTCGTTCGTCAATTGATTGTGAACGCAGCTAAGATTTTCATCTACGAATTAAACGACAATTTGTTAAATAATTGCAAGATCGTCCATTGGGGCGATGTAAAAAAAAATCACTGGAAATTTAATCCGCTGCTACTAAATTTTTTTGTTAATAAAATTAGTAAATTAAACAGCAATGTCCAATTATACTGATGGTATATCAAAAACCGTAGAGATACTTTACGTTCAATAATTTACTTTAATTTCACTGTAAAAAAGCACACATTTTTCATCGCTATTGGATATCTAATGTACAATTGCAAAAATCAACTACGAATCTTATGTGTCGTAATAATGTAACGTAAAAAATTCCAGTATCAGTGCATTAAGTTTACTACTATTTTTTTTAGTCTATTTCGTATATATAGAAAGAAATGTATAACTCAAACGAACGCCTGTAATGCCAGTAGCGGATTTCGTCAACGATAGTTTTGCAAGGTGTAGATTCGGCGAACGTGGAAGATATTTTCAGAGATTCTCGTATTTGCCGGATCCAGTAACGAGCGATCCGCTCTAATCTTCCAACCAAACCTTCCTCTTCGTCATCCCGCGGCTCATTCATTGCTTTACCGATAAATTTCGACATCGTTGAATCGCCTTTAACTTCCGAATTTTTTTTTTCATTTTCAAGACCTTCTCTTGGAACGTACAAAATCGTAAGTCCCATCGGACTGTACGTAGCGTCTGTGAGGCACAGCAAAAATTCGTGCAAATTCGAGAATATCTCATTCCTCATAACTGATACTTGTCGCTTGGAAACGTACCGAGATAATGGAGTGTACTGCATTTATTTTGATAATTACGTATAGCAATAACTTCGAAGGATACCAATTGGCCATTCGTCGCTTTTAAACGCAACCGGCGCATACATGTTCTCCATGAATTTAAGCGCCGAATTTTCCACACTGTTGTCGATACTTCCAAACATAACGGTAGACAAAAAATTCTCCGGGGTGTAGACTTGCCACGGTGTCCGAAGAAAATAAGTCAAACCATCGTCGGTAAATTCCGGAAAATCAAGAAGAGCTCTCAGTATTCTTGATTCCGTAAAAATCGTAATAATCGTATTTGCCGGACTTCGAAAATATTCTTTCACGATCTCAACGACCCCTTGAGACCAGTCTTCTTCGGCGAGACTCGGAAGGGTCGTAAAATCTTTCACGTATTGAACCTGAATTTCAATTTTTCTCGAATTTTAAAAATTTTTATTGATGAAACGTCCATTAATTACAGACTTACGAGAATTCGCAGTTCTTCTTCGGTGAATACAGGTTTTTCGGGTTCGAGTATCAACTCCTCCTCGGGTTCCGGAGTTTCTGCAATGGAATTTTATTTACTTTAAAAATCTCGATGCATCATTTACTAACGGCAGTCGGTACCCTGTCGTCCGAATTCCTCCTCATCTGTGTCCAAATCCAAATATTCGCGATTCGCGGACGCTGGCAATTTCTCCGATTTCTTCATTTTCTTCGCAACCGCTGGATCCTCTTCGACCATCGCGGCACTTGATTATTTCTCGAACTAACTGCATCTACCAAACGGAAGGATATAAATTGTCGTTTTCCATAGTTGCCAAGCAATGAAAACCATTCATAGCGATGCTGTTGAATCGATAATACAATTTTCACGTGCTTCTCATTGTCGAGCAACGAGTCTTTTGTAAACGGAGTACAGCATGTCGGAACGAATGAGTATAGCGCAATCCGCCAGCGGGAACGGGGGTCGCGATCCGGCCAGTCAAACGAGAATCCCGTGGATAATGATCATTCGTTCAGCGACCGTGCGTTCGGCCGAACGTGGTTCAACGAGATTCTCTTGTTCCACGCGCTCTATACTCTCATCCGACTTTCAAGAATTTGCATTTTTCATAATAAACTACGGATTTGCATCAAAGTTCATTTGTTGCTCGTAAAGATAACGATAATTTGGACAGAGGATCCTCGAGCGACGAAACATCTCTGCCGCTTCGAAAGGGCAAGTAGCGATTCGTAGTTTTCTTTTTTTTTCGTCGCTCTTTATTCCGGAGTTCGAGTTTCGGATGACTATAAGCTGATATTGTACGCAACGATATGCTATTGAGATCGATCTGGTGGCTCGCTACAGCTTGCAGGAAATCCAGTTAAGTAGTAATAATCTCTGTGTATTAGCATTTTCGATGTTAACGACAATGTATCCGACGGATATTCGTCACAACGACAATACGGAACTACTGATATCGCGATAGACTCATAAAGCGTCACGAGGTCAAGTTGCCTATTAAATTGAGCGTTCGATCTCTAGTATATTAATTTCTCGTTTTCTTTTTATTTTTTTAATAAAACGAGATGCGTATAATGAATATATGATTATTTGTTGTCTTGCAGGAGAATATTGCACGTCGTCATCTAAGAATTTCACGATGGATCGGCGTTTGTTTCTTGGGCCATTGATTCATACGAATCCGAGCGGAGAATTGGTGATTATTAAACGTGCCGGAGTAATCGTCGAGAATGGAAAGGTAATTTAGTCAAAGATTGAAAAAAAAAAAAAAAGAAAAAAAAAAAAACTTCTGACTGCTAAAACAGAACAAACTATCGGTAATAATTTTTAGTTCTGGTAGCACACTGGCTTATCTCCAGCAATTTGGGTACTCGTGCGTTGCATTGCGATAAGCCAGTTCAAGGACAGTATCGTAACTTGAGCATTTAATGCTCCGTTTTACGATTACAATCCGAATGTAATGGTTTTTTTTGGTTTACGATTGCAGATCGTTAGCGTGACTGAAAATCCAAAGCCCGAGGATGTAGTTGTTGACTTTGTGACTCTTCTCGGCGCTGGTAAATTTATGATACCGGGATTAATCGATTGTCACATCCACGCGGCGCAAATTCCGAATCTCGGTACCGGTTACGGCAACGGACTCCTGCAATGGCTGGAAACGTACACATTTCCGTTGGAGAAGAAATACGCCGTTGAAGAATTCGCTGAGAATATCTTCGAAGCTGTCGTCGTGAGTCCAATCACTCAGTCCAAATAGTACCGCGAAATATTGTAAACTATTATTTCTATAACGAGTTAAGAAACAAAAAATCAATGAGGCAGAAACGAACATTAACAATGGGAACAACTACAGCGTGTTACTTCGCCTCGTTGTACGCCAAAGCGTCTGTGATACTTGGAAAAAAAGCTTCGGAATTCGGACAGCGCGCTTTCATTGGCAAGATAAATATGAACTTCGAACGCGACGACGGATACTACGAAAGCACCGAGGATTCGTTGACGAATACCAAGCAATTTATCAAAGACATTGACAATATCGGAGTGAGTTATCTGCCGCATCTGAAACAAAGCTGATTTACATATTAATTATCAATAATTTATACGATATGCATAACTTTGGAAATTATTTTCAGAGTTCTCTTATCAAACCTATAATCACACCGAGATTCGCCCTTAGCTGCGATTTGGAGTTACTAACGGAATTAGGAAAATTGGCTCGTGGTTCGGACATTCATGTTCAGGTATTCCGATCGATTGAGTAATACTGTATCGCTGAATATACGGACATACATTTACCAATATACATTTACAATATACATTTTGTACGGAATTTCTTGTTTTGTTTTTTCAGACTCACGTGTCGGAGAATTTGGAGGAAATAGAGGCGGTTAAGAACCTTTTTAAGGGCATATCTACGTACACTGGGGTTTACGAAGCCGCTGGGCTTCTAACGAACAAAACAGTACTCGCCCACGGAGTTCATCTCGAGGATAGCGAATTGGAGATCATCAAGAAAAGGGAAACCGCTGTTATACACTGTCCGAGTTCGAATACCTTCTTGCGAAGCGGTCTTTGCGATGTTAAGAGACTCATGAAGTCGGGAATAAAGATAGGACTTGGCACAGGTACATTTTTTTTTTCGTCGTCTTATTACTATTCTCCGTTTTTAAAATGAATTAATTCATCAATGGATGTTAAAGAATAAAATATTATCGCGATTTGGTTAATATCGGACCATTTTTAGACGTTTCCGCTGGAACAAGTCCGAGTATGTTAGATGCAATGAGATCGGCACTTCAAGTATCGAATCAGATCGCGATATTGAACCCCGGATACGAACCGCTCAAATATTCGGATGTATTCCATTTAGCTACTCTGGGAGGTGCCAAAGGTAATTAGATCGATTTTTTCAACTCTTTTATGAGATGACATCATTAATTTTCTAATGATTTTTTTTTTTTCATTTTTCCTTCAGCTCTTGCGATGGAGGATCAATTAGGTAATTTCGAACCGGGAAAGCAATTCGACGCCCTCATTATCGATCTGTGTAATCCGAATGGTCCATTGGACAACTTAATCGAATACACACTGGAAGACAAACTCCAGAGGCTCATTTATTCCGGTGATGACAGAAATATCGACCAGGTTTACATCGCCGGTCGTAGAGTTAAATAAAGATTTTCTATTATTACATTGTTTTGTGTAAAGGATACCACATTAATTATTGCCAGTGTCGATGGATTGCAGAGAAAAGTAAATTATGTACATACTCATCAGCCTAATCAATATAAAATTATGAATCTTTTTGATGCAACTTCAAGAAAGCAGCCACACTTCGCATACATTGCTCATAAGCCTTTACAAAACCTTCGCTGTCGTCATCCTGAAAAAAAATTGCCCAATTAGAGTTTTGCCCAACTTTTGCAAATTGATTTTGCAATTTTGCAGTCAATACATTAAAAGAAAAAATTATGAGCTGAGAGAATTAATAATTAGTTGAGAGAATTAATTAATCTATAATTGACAATACGATTTTTTCTTAAAAGTAGTTATCTCAACTAACTATTTGTTTTTCCGACTCATCATTTCTTTTTTCGGTGTATGAAAAACTGGTTATAAAATTGTACCAACATAATAGGGATCCCTGATTATAAGTTCTCCTTGAGGATCGTATTTGCCAAGTAATTCAATTTTGGCTTTACTACCCTGCGGCTTCATGCGATTCAAGTGAGATATATTCTCATTGTCCATACCGAAGATCCAGTCGAATGTTTCGAAATCGTCTTTGGTAATCTAATGGTGAGAGTAAAAATGCATTGAGTATTTTTTTTTTTCTTATAGTTTGATACCTCGTATTTTTGGAAATCCCCTTACAGGTCTCGCCTTGTGGGAGTAGTCGGTGATACCCTTATCTCTAAGGGTGGACATTGCTCTGTGATCTGGCGATTTGCCAGTGTGGTAGCCGATCAAAGCCGCGCTTTGGACCTCCCATTCGTCCGCCAGAATGTCTTTGTTTATAAAGTGTTGAAAAACCGCCTCGCCTATCGGCGATCGACAGATGTTTCCTGAAAAAAAAAAAAACAGCAGTAAAACAATCAACTCAATAACGCGAAACTATTGTTGGTTATTCGAAAAGTTACCCAAACAAATGACAAGAACGCGCTTCTTTTCGGCCATAATGATGACAATTGAGAGGAGACTGCACGATAAGGTTAACTGAGCCGCGCGCGCTCTACGTATCCCACTGAAACCGGATGCGTGGCAATACACTTCAACTCAACCGGAAGCACAACGAACGTAACCCTCTCGCGTCGGTGTCGAAAATTATAAAATTATTGATTGTCCCATCTAGTGTGGATTTTTCAATTCTCCGGAACTACCGAGTTTTGTGTGAATATCCCGATCCGGCCCGCTGTGGCCAGTGTGTTGCTTCGCGCATTTCTCTTGCGATAAATTTTTTTCATCATTACAATTCGTGATGTGAGTATAGTTATAACGTCAGTCGTGATTTAACCGAATTAACCAAACTGGATTTTGTTTGTATTTTTCAATAATTGAATGTACTATTTGCGTTTTGATCGGCGAAAAGTTTCGAGAAATTGACGAAGCAAACCGTCGACCTAGCCTACGCTTTCATCCGGCGATTCTCATCAAAACAACACTTTCGCTCTCTCTCTCAGTACCGACTCGCTAGCGATTCTTATGTATCGAGATATTATGTACTCCGAAAGAAACCCTTTGCGTCGCTGTGCTGTATTATTCGCAACGCAATTATTCCCTTTATTCTCGTTTTATCGTTAAATATAATTTTTATTTTCTCACGATTGACGAACGACGAAGTTCAACCTACAAATGGCCAAACTGCTGCTAAATAAGTGTAACAAAAATTGTCAACTCCCATGCTGTTAGGCGATATCGAAACTCGAGTTAACCTCGAATTAATCACTAAATAAACGAATCTCCAACGAAACTTCTCTTTTTTTTTTTACTTTATCGTAATTTCATTTTATCCCAAAGTAACGTTTCCCATGTGGAAAATATCTATCAACGATTTTCCATTGTTGCAGGATTCATGAGTAGCGAAGATGTCGGTTCATTACAAATTCAAATCCACTTTGGATTTTGATACTGTGTCGTTCGACGGACTTCACATATCAGTCGCCGACTTGAAAAAGGCAATTTTTCATCAGAAACGCATTGGTAAAAATACGGACTTTGATCTGCAGATC
Source organism: Buathra laborator (assembly GCA_934046635.1). NCBI lineage: Eukaryota > Metazoa > Arthropoda > Insecta > Hymenoptera > Ichneumonidae > Buathra > Buathra laborator. Next base: position 2,203,265 of record OW203898.1, on the reverse strand, counting down.
ACAAATGCGCAGACTAAGGAAGGTTAGTGTGTCTCAATAATGGAGTTTAAACTTTTTTTTTTTTTTTTTTACTATTGCCGTACTTTCGTTACATAAAATATATGACAAATTAACTATTTCCCAGATTATACGGACGACAATGCGCTGATAGCAAAAAATACGAGTCTTATTGTGGCCAGAGTACCGCTGACGGTACAACAGAAGAGATCATGGGATCGCAACGAGCAGCCGGCGTTTGCCAATTCAAAGGAGGAATCCAATATGGGAAGATCCGTGGATCTTACCCGGTTGGACGGCTCGGAAGAGGACAAAATTCGCGCCATGATGACTCAGTCTACTCAGGACTACGATCCATCAAAGTATAAAAAAATTCTCAAGCTTTTTCTTATTTTGCATTAATAAAAAAAAAACCTACGATATATGAAATAACTAAACCCAATAAGGTTTATTCTTTAGTACATTATTTTCCGTGATTTTACGTAAAAAAATATATTTTTTTAATTTTAGATGTTCAATAAAAATTAATTTTCGTTCTGAGAACAGAAAAAAGAAATAGTGTAACATAAAAAAAATTTCAGTTGCTCTATTAATGTACAAATCTGTTCACAGTTACATGAAAATTCGCGGCGCTAATCAGACGGGAGAGGTACCGCCGAATTATCGATGCTACAAGTGTCATCAACCCGGTCATTGGATAAAAAATTGTCCATCGGGTGTCGACAGAGAGCCGATAGAAATAAAAAAGAGTACTGGCATACCGAGAAGTTTCATGGTTCCCGTGGAAGGGCCGCTTGTTCCCGGAGCAATGATGACGCCCACGGGACATTACGCCGTACCGGCTATCGATCAGTGAGTCCCTCTCTTCTCGTATTTTTATTCGATGAAAAAAGAATAATAATGTAATCGTCGATCGAGCGTTACTAAGGCATCGTGTTTGTATTTTTTTCACAGCCAAGCGTACAAAGAGGGAAAGAAGGAACGGCCGCCGTTCGCAAACGATCCCGAGCCGGTGATCGAGAAACCCGAGATTCCCGAGGATCTCTTGTGCAACATATGCAAAGATTTGCTGACCGACGCGGTAATGATACCGTGCTGCGGTAATTCATTCTGCGACGAGTGTAAGTTTTCATAAATTCATTTTTTTCTTCGTTATTATACAGAAAAAAAGAAGTTTGTAGTTCGATAAACAATGTCGATTATTCATTTATTTCCAGGCATACGGACGTTTTTGCTCGAATCCGAGGAGCACGAATGTCCGGATTGCAACGAGAAGGACGTATCACCGGAGACACTGATTCCAAATCGTTTTCTTCGCAACGCCGTGATGAATTTTAAGAACGAGACCGGTTACGCAAAGCGTCAAACCTACAGACCAACGCAAGCGGCATCGAGTCAGCAGCCGCTTCTCGTTAAATTGGAAAAACCGAAAACCGAAAATATCCAGCCGTCGTCGCAAGAAAACAATCAGAGCGTTGCACCGATTTCGCAAACTCAAGGCGCGTCTAGTACGTCGTCTCAGGAGGTGACGGAAAAGGTTGTGGATGTTGCCGAACCGGTCATACAGCAGCAATACGACGAGCCCCCTCCAGCATTAATAGCGCCTGGTAAATCTTTTCGTTTCTATATAAAAAAAAAAAGAAAAACGAAATTCTTGAATCGTTTTCCGCGCATAGAGTCGTTTTGACTTTATCGATATATATCGAAAAATACATCGTACACGAACTGTTACATCGAAAAACGGTCCATCAATCCTGTAGAGTAGAGTTAATACTGTTTTCATCGTTTTTCTTTGGTTTCGGTTAATGTAAACCAAAGAAAATCGCTAAAAAAAAAAATTCGATAAATAACTCTCGAAACTTATACAAACGCTTTCGAAATGTCAATAACTCGATGATACGACCAAACAACAATTAGAAATCAATTTCTAGTAAAAGTCGACGCAAACAATACGGTGTTCGGAAAAAAAAAAAAAAAAAAACAGCTTATTGGTAATTTCAAACTCCGGCGGCGACGTCGCGGTCGCCATTTTGAATTCTTCGGCGCGCCGTTGCCCGATATATATATATTATTTTTTTTTATTCAGTAACATAACCTAATCCCGTTCCGAAGACACAACGAAATAGAGATCATTGAAATGCCGAATAATGAAGGAAAAATCGTTGTTTACCAATGATAGACACAGAGATAACGAAGTGAGAAACGCGATTGGGCGACTCAACGATGTAATAGAACGAATGAATTATCGTAAACAAAAAAAAAAAAAAGTTCCTGGAGATCGAATTTTTTGACAAGTTTTTTTTTTTTTTTTCTTTTTTTTTTTTAGCACCAAGCGATTCTCCACCAGAGCCGGAGACGCGAGTTGATACTGTGACGAAATTAATAAACGAGGAAGAGCCGGAGGTGCCGCCTCCGCCAGGAACAGAGCCGCTACTTCCGATACCTGCGCTCGGCAGTTCGCCGGACAGAGATTTGGAAAGAGGCGACGACAAAGCGGACGAAAAGAAGGATCAGGAAGATGATTATTCAGACGATCAGCGTCCGCGTGAGCGCAGGCGAAGTTTCAGCAAGGATAGTCACCGCGAGAGGTATTTAATTCCCCCACCAAAAAAAAAAAAGAAAAAAAAAACAATAATCTGACCATTATGCGTTCTTATCATCTGTAACTCGATTCTTGATACTCTGGTGTTTATGTATTTCTCAGAAGCGGAGATCATGGGCGTCGGATCGAAAACTTACGACCAGTAAGCCGCAGAAGGTCGCTATCGCCTAGAAATTCACATCGAGGCGAATATCTGCAGTCCTCACATCCTATGAATCATCCGACGTCTAAAAGTTATCAGGTTCCACCCCCTGGCAATGCGCGTTATCAACAGAATATGCACTACTGCGGCGACGAGAGAGATATTCGTAGATCAACAGAGGAACGTCCGGGAACCCCAACGGTAAGCGCGCAAAATAACGATTATTTAACATGGAAAGGATTTTTTTAATGTTTGGATTTATAGTAAATAATAATAATAATGATAATAATGGAAATAGGTGGACGAGCCTCATCTGCACGGCCCGCAATCGGTGGGAAGTCAGCAGCCTCCGTTGCTTCCGTATCCCCCGGGTGAGGATCGTCTCCCGGCACCGCCACCGGCTCAGCCTCCGCAACCGAATTATAATCAACCACCGCCCAACATAGCGCCGCACAATGCACTCTTGCCGGATCCATACATGGCTCACCGAATACCGTTGTATCCTCATCAGCAGGGAGGACCTCATTACGGTCCACCGAGGTACGATCGGCCGCCGTATCAGCAGACGGGTTATCGCGGCTCCCAGATACCTCGGAATTACAACGGTCCACCGAGACCGATGCGAGGGATGCATCATCGTGAGTACTTAATCTACGTGTTTCCGATTATTACGAAGGCTGTATCGTTACATTTTCATCCCAAAGTGAGATTCGAAGAAAATTTTGAATACTTCAATGAGATCAAATTTTCTTCACTAATTTGCTAACTTTATGGAATTATTGATATGAAAAAACAATGTTCTTATCTTCCATATGATTGAAATTTCTCAGATTTTTATTCCATTGGGAAGTATCCGAAATTCTGTCTGAATGTAACTTTTGTCTGAGAATGTAACGATACACTCTCATTAAATAAAACAGCTATAAAAGTATTGTTTCGTTGATTACGTTTTTTTAAAAATGATTTTGCTTTACAGTAGGATACAGGGGAGTTCAGCCACCACCGCCGGGATTGGGCAGAACTATACACAACGGAAATCCTCCAGGGTGAGTAGTCTTTCTCATAGTTCTGTACGATTTTTCATGATTTTTGATTTTTCGATATTAAATTCAATTTCGATTAAATTAAAAATAATTTCAACGTTTAATAAAATTTTTATGATTTATTATTTGTTAAACAGTGTAATCGACGATCCTCTCGAAGCATTCGAACGTATGTTACGAGAGAAAGACGAACGAGACAGGCGTCTCGGTAAACACAGACGGCGAAGCAGAACCCGTTCGAGATCTCGAAGTTACACGAGATCGCGTTCGCGATCTTTCGGGCGTAGATCGCCGTTACCGGCGCGAATAAGTAGATCGAGAAGTCCACCGCCGAAGAGACGAGCTTCGAGATCGCCATTGCCACTGAGACAAAGAAGTCGTACACCGAAACGAAGATCGCGCAGCGGAAGCTTCTCGATCAGCAGGTAAATTAACACGATCTTTACCGATCTCATTCGGCATTACAATTTATTATCTCCGCTCGACGCACTCCATAAATCGTTATTTTTCCAGGTCCCGATCGTATTCGCGGAGTCAATCGCCGCGCGGTTCTCTCTCTCGAGACAGGGAAAGAGATCGAGAGAGGGAGAGAGAACGCGATAGAGAGAGGGATCGCGATAGGGAACGCGATTTGCTACCTCGGTACAGATCGCCCGTAAGATCACCGCCAAGGTAAGCAACGCGTCACATAAGTTTTTCCTAATCTTTGTCGCATACCGCTGCAAAAGTAACGATTCCATTTCTATAACAATTTCGATTATTCAGATTTCATAGAGAACGAGAACGCGAGCGCGAGAGGCCGAGATCCCGCGAGCCAAGGGAAGCGTCAAGCGGTGGTTACAATAGTTATTACAACGATTCGCCGGCCCACGATTATGGATTCAGAGATCGTGAACGTGATTTACCGCCGCCACCCTCGAGAGAACGTAGCGCCGGTGCGCGTTATCCGCCGCGCAATCATTCATCTTCGCAACACAACATACCGCCGCTGTTGCCTCATCTCGTACCCGGCAGTCAATCCGCTCACGTGCATCAACCGCCGCCGCTAATGTCGCTGGGACCTCCGCCACCGGACAGGAAAGACTATTATGATTCCTACAACAGGTATTTTCGCCACAATAGTATTTTCATTCGTGTAAACACGTTAAACGCCCGGCTGTTCGTCATCAGCGTACGACGTACCGTTGATCCCGGGTCGATGGAAAAACTTCGGTTATCAACGGGAATCGAGAAAATTACAATATTTCTTTCATATTATCAATAAGATCCGATAGAGTCGATCCGGGATAGCGGTATGCGGTAGCCACATTTTTTTTCTGTTCGTCAATGTATTCACGTTACGGTTTTCGATCGCGTGAAGCACACACAGGTAGCGTCGTTTCATTATTCCTTGTGTAGCTTCTAGTGACTCTATACTCGACGTACGTACGAAGCAAAGGGTGAAAAATCATTTTTTACGATTTGAAATTTATTACGAACATTTTGTTTATGCCGTATCTGTGATATTAGTGATTTTCAACGATTAATCTTCACGCTTCGCTTCGTATCAGTGAGATTTATATGGGGATCGATTATATGTAATTGGAGAGCTCGCAGCCTCCGAAACAAACTGACAATCAATTTCCTCGTACAAGAAAACTATTATTATTATTTTTTTGCGGAGTCAATTAATTTCCTAGGGTAAGAGATCTTCGTTCCACGAACGAATGTGATTTCTATTTATTAACCGCACAATCTGTGATATTAGAGCGACTAGAATTTATCTTAGAAATTATAATGGACATTTTTTGTCGATTGATGATTTCTTCAACGGGACAGTTTCGTTGATCCGTTAATAATAGTGTAAAGAGTGGTCGAGGACGGGCGTGTGTCGGAGAAATTCGGCCTGAATATACATATATAAACATATATCGTTATTACACGATCGATAATCGAAAAGATCGGTACCCATAAGAATGAAAAAAAAAAACGATATAGTTGTGTATGTATATATGCGGCAAGAGTGCGATTTTGTGTAAATAATTTTAAGTGAATAGCGACAAACTCGGTTATTGTCCTTGGAACGATTTGTCTTTCTTCGAGATAGTTGATCGATATTGTTTGTAAGATCGGCTATCGAATGGCGGTTGTATGAAATGATCGAATTTTTGCGATCGAAAAAAAAAAACGCGATACACACAGAGAGAACAATTTTCTTTTTCTAATAAGCAAATCGCGAATTTTTTATCGTTTGAGAGAAAACAAGCTTTGAGTCGAGCGGTAAATACACTCGAATTTTTATGTTTCCATGTAACAAACACTCGTTCCTTTATTACACACATATACACACAAACGTGTTGCGAATTATTAAGTTTAAAGAAGAAAAAAAAAAAAAGAAAAAAACGCGTTGCGCCTGTTCTTCGTTATTACTGCGTAAAACAATTTCACATTTGTAAATGATAAACTGTGAAGAATGTATAATAAAGAATGGCCAAAAGAGACACACGATAAATCACATAGTGAATGAAGAGGACCGAACGCGCGGATAATGCAAACGAGTGTACATCCGAGGCACCGGGACTTTGAGGCACGGAAGCGCACAGATTCTCTGCCGAACTGAACGACGCATCAACTCGGTTTCTGATTCAGGTGAATTCAGGACCAAATCAACATTTATAACGATTATCTGACGCTTCAATGACTTTACATATGTTCGCACGCGCTTTTATCATCAATCGTCTCTATTTTTTATCCATGTTATTTTTCTCTCGTTTTTCACGGCAAGCGAGATGCGATGTTAGCCGCTACGTCAAAAGTTACAAATGTTGATTTACGCTATACCGTTTCTTACGATAAACAATGTTTCTTTCAAATCTTTCAGCGGCATCGGCACGACAATCGCAGGAGTCTCGTCTTTGTAATATAATTCGACATTGTTCACAGCTCGCCTGGGATTCCAATGTCTACGCCGATTTCGGAAGTTCTCAGCACACATACATGCATAACACACGTTTTATCGAGATTGAGCGATAATAGCAACAACAGAAAAAAAAACGCTGGTTGAACAAAGTCCGATTGTACACGTGTGCAGTGTTGTCTGCTGGTTCTCTCCGTTCTCGTCGTTCGATTTTGCTGATTTTGTTTTTTTTTTTCTTCAAACTCTTTTTCTTTCAGATCAACAATTTCGTGATTTACTCGTGTTAATAAGTCTTCCCTCTCTACCCCCCTTCGTGAATGGAGGTAACGGATTTAGGCTTTTTAGGAAAAGTATATATACGTAATATATATTTCTTAAGAGAATGTCATCGTCTATCGTGTGACAGTGAGTAAGATTGCGCGAGTGAACGAGGTACGAATGATATATATATGTATAATTATCCGTGATGACAACGATGACGGACGACCTCGAAGTTCGTTTGTCAATAATAAAAGTATTGATTGATCTTTGTCGTTTGTGTCGTCAGGTATTCCGGACCGGGACCTCAAAGATTCGCTGGAAGCGGTAGTCCGATGCGCGACACAACGTACAAACGTCCCTTCGACGATGTTGCGCCACCGGGTACCGAGGGGTATTACGATCTTCCGCCACCGGGAGTCGATCATCCGGAGAAATTTCCCCGCGAGGAACGCGAGAAATCTCGGTTGTCGAAGGAGCACGAGGAACGCGAACGCGTCAAGGAACAGGAAGTCGAGGAACGCGAACGTTTGCCATTGCGTGACGATAGGTACAACTCGTTTGTAATTTCTTATATTTCTTTTAATCGGAAATGTGTGATTTGCGATAATTGTTACGCTGATTAATTATTTTTAGAAATCGCGAACGCGATGACCGTCTGGAACGTGGACGCGAGAGGGACGACCGTGGTGAGCGAAGGATCATCGATAGAGAACGCGATCGCGAAAGAGAAAGGGAACGGGACAGGGATGATCAGAGGGAAAGGCTACCCTCGGGTAGAGAGCATCAAGAAAGAATGCGCGAGAAAGAGGAACGCGAGAGACGAGAGAAGGAGAAAGAACGTGACGAGAGGCACGTTCGCGATCGTCGTGACGAAGAGCGACAAATTGACAAACGAGATTATGAGAAAGAACGGTAAGTATTGAACGCATAAAATTGGAACATATCCTTTCGACAATTTTCTTGCACTTGTTACACGTTCGATAACATTGTGTTTTCGCAGGTACAGAGACGATCGCGAACGGCATCGAATCGACGACAAAAGTCGAGGACGCGAAAGAGATCGTAAAGATCGCGATTACGAGATGGAAAAGGAACAACGGGAGCGTCACGAGCGTTACGAAGGTCATTCGGCCGATCGCAAGAAAGCGAAGAAGAGCTCGAGTCCCCATCCACCGAAGAGTCGTAACGACCCGAAGGAAGCGTCGCCTGAGCGTATCAAACGCAAGGATAAGGATCACGAGGAGAGAACCGACGAGAAGAAAAAAGAAAAGAAGATCAAGGAAAAGAAGAAGAAGAAGGATGGCGACGAGAAGGAGAAAAAGAAGAAAAAGAAAAAAGAGAAACGGTCGACGCAAAAAGATTTGATAAAGGAGGAGGCGCAGAAGATTGCCGCTACAGGCGAGATAACCGATTCTCTTAGTGAGGAGAAATTGCAGCAAAACGAATCCGCGGTAGCGGCGATAAAAGTTGAAGAAATTTTGCGATCCGAGACTCTGACGACGGACGATACAATTGAGCCGCCAAAGATTACGATGTCGAAGGAGGCATTCGAGGATAAATCATTGGCGATAAATCCCGAACCACCCGAAGTAACGTCCGACGAAAAAAGCGCGTTGGAAGCTTCGGAAATCGGCACTAATCCGCCGAATCCAAACTTCAAGCCCATTCCCGAAGCATCGAGCAATTCAAAAACCGTGGAAAGCCTTTACGGTGGACTCGACGATACTGAGATAAACGACGCTGTTGTTCCTGATAAATACTCGTCGCATTCGGCTGGCGACACGGAAGAAGCCGACGAGGAAGAAGCAAGAATCGTCAGAACTTCGCAGTCACCGTCGGAACCCGACACTACAAGCGCAATGTCCGCAGGTGGAATGTCGTCTTTGCAGATCGTGAGTCAATCGATAAAAACTGGCGTTCCGGATACCGACGAAAAATCGCCAAAGAAAGACGACTTCTTGGCGCAACTGCCGGAGCTATCGAAATGGGAGCGGGAGGATACGACGGAGAAGTCGGACGCAATTGTTGAATCGCCATCGGCCGAAGAACCCGCAACAGCCGGTGTTAACGACGAATCCAAGTCGACGAAAGTCGTCACCTCGGAGGTATTGAAGAGAGCGGAAAATGCAATTTTTCAGAAAGCTATCAACGCCATTAGACCCATCGAGATAAAGAAGATAAGCGAGAGTCGCAAGATACTCTATCAGAATCCAGAACCAAAGATAATCGAACCACCCGAACCGACGCGAAGCGAGACAAGAAAGAGCGTAAATGTTACGATAAACGTTGGACGCAACGAGAGAAACGTCGAGATAACGGAACCTGCGAAGAAGGCAAAACTCGATAGAACAAAATTCAAACCCGTACCGGAGACTCACTCACCCACAAGATTATCGGCGAAGGAGAGACTCGGCGATAAAGTGGACGATGAAAAAGAACGAAAAGCGAGTCAAGGAAAGAATTTCTTGGAGCGACGAGATTCCGGCAAAAGCGATGTGCCGCAGACAAGATCTCGATCGCCGAGAAGTTCTCGGGATCGAAGATCGTCACCTCCGACGGATAGACGAACGGATCCACCGACCGGAAGTGCGAGCAATAGCGAGCGCAAAGTTTTTCTCGATGATCGAAAGCGCGATCGCGATAGAAACGAGAGGCCGCGCGAGAGAATCGAACGTCACGAATCTCGCGGTGACTCTAGAAGCGACACGAGAGACACGAGAATCGACACCAGAGTTGAATTTCGTTCGAGTAGAAATGAGTCGCGAAGTGAGAGAAGCGACAGAGAGCGCATCGAAAAGGAACGCGAACGGACCGAACGCAGAGCTCGTACACCGCCGACTCAAGGAAATAAACGCGAGGAAGTCGCTAAGACTATTGCACCGAGAAGAAAAGAAACTGCGGCGTCGACGACGAGCGCGGCAGAGGAAGAGATCGAGAAGAAAAAAGAAAAGAAGCCGAAAGAGGAGAAGAAAAGAAAGAAGGAGCATCGAAGTAGAAGCAAATCGAAGGATCGCAAGAGACGCAAGGAGAAGAAACACAAAAAGGACAAAGAAAAAGCTCAGGAAAAAAAGCAGAAGCATAAAGAAAGCAATGTTGCAGCAGCCACCGGTGCAATCGGTACTGCAATGCCAATGCAGATGGCTTCGTCGAGGGATAAGAGCGTTAACGCCGATAACAAGAAGAGCTTCCAAGAAGCATCGGATAATCCGCGAACGGAACAGAGTCCATCAAAAAAACAACGCAAAAATCCTCGACTTGTTTCCGATCGCAAACGCAGCGTACTCGACGAGGCAAGTTTCGAACCCGACTATTCGGCTTCGGACTCCGATACGGACGTTGAAGACGGAAAGAATATGTCGGTACCATCGAAGAAACCAAAACTCGAGGCTGTCGCCGGCGATCCGTTGGTCGAGAAGTCGACGGAAACGAAACAATCGAAGAAACGTATAAAGTCGACGAGCTCCGAGGATTATTCGACAAGCGATACCGACAGCTCGTCGAGCGACACCGATAGTTCCGAGGATTCGCACAGAAAGCGAAAGAAGAAACACAAAAAGCACAAGAAGCGCAAGTCGAAGAAGGACAGCAGCTCGGACTCTGATAGTTATTCGGATTCTTCATACACGAGTTCTGACGATAGGCACAAGAAGAAGTCTAAAAAATCGAAGAGCAAAAGCAAGCAGGCGAAGAAAAAGAAGAAGGCGAGACACAAATGACGGCGTTAGAAAGTTCGGCGAGTGATGATAACATTGGAAACGAACGGAGAGAACGAGCGCAAAAGAAAGGGGTGAGAATAATGTTTGGTTGTGAAACGTTTCTCGCTTCAAAAAAAAAAAAAAAAACAAAACAAAAAAAAAACAAGTTTTTTCGATACCGTCAGATTTAAAATAATCGAGCCACTCGCGGCATCGCTGATGTGCGGCTTCTAAAAAAAAAAAAAAAAAAAAAACCACTACGATAACTCAACGTAGATAATCGATAATTTCAAGTTCATTCGAACTCGACGTTAAACGATCATTCATTATTTATTATTATCTTCAGTATTCAACCGTTGTCTGCATATTATATCTCCAATAGCGTTGGGAGAGGCATTAACAAACATTGTGCCAGATTAGTCTTTTGACCGCGAAGACTTCGCGATTATAATTTTTTTTTTCTTTTTCCTCTCGTTTATCACGCACGGGAATAAGTGTCTCAATTGAAAGTCAAGTCGATTATTATTATTTCAGATGTGATGTACAATACAGTGTACAGACAGCCAACAATTACCGAAGATAATATCTTTAACGATGAAGAAAAAAAAAAAAACCGGGCCGACAATTTAAATAAAAAAATAAATACAACCACTGGTAATTAATATTAAAGCTATATTGTACTTTGTAATGTCGATATGTAAAAGTAGTCTTTAAATAAAAACAGATACGAAAATTCTTCTAATAAAGTAGCATTACGAGTCTTTTGGTTTAGAATTAAAAAATATATATATATATATTTTTATTCATTGCGCAAATTTATCGGTGTTGCTGTTGTTTAGCGTCTTCGTCGTTTCCACGAGGCTGAATAACAGAGGAATTTTCTTTGTTGTTTCGTTGTCTCGAACTCCTAGATCTTGAAGTAGAAAAGATCGATCCAACGGCTGCTTGGAGAGTTCGCATTCTGAAAGACGATGAATCGATCGTTGTAACGTAACTGAAGCATCGATCAATCGATTATGTCTCTCGAATTTTAATATGTCACAATAACGTACCTGATATCAGTACTGATGAGGTATATTTGTATCCCATCCAATCCAAATATTCTCTTACGAGTTCATTCATAAGCAGAACATTGCGCGGGCTCTCGATGTTTCTCGTTCTATTCGATTTGCTCGAACCATCCAACAGTCTCATTACTTCCGTACGCATCTCGGCCTTGAAACGCCCGAGTGCACCATCGTCCTCGAGGGAATGTCTTACAGCTAATAATTCATTTTATTATATGATCGTTATATTGCAACGCGCCACATTGGATACAATCTATCAATCAGTGAGTTTCCACCGAGACTGACCGTGTCAGGGATCGAACTAAAAAGAGTGTGGATCTAGTAGCGAAATTCTTGCAGAACCGATATTCGAGTTCGTTATTGGCTGCTTGCTAATGAACAACCAATTGCGTACTCGAATTTCGGTTCTGCAAGAATTTCGCTACTAGATCCAGACCTTCTTTACTTCGATCTCTGACACGGTGGAAATTCACTCAATATGCGTAATAAAAAAAGAAATGCCATAAGCCTCACCATTGATCAAATCTCTCTCCGTCGCCATTTTCAAACAAACAGGTGCGCCTCTACAAACAGGTGCATCTCGAAAAAACCAATATACATCAGGTGCCGAGAGCAACGTTAAAACGGCTTATTTGAATTCACTAGTGCAATTCAAAAGATGGCGGGACACACTGATTTGTAGACCGCGAAAGTCGCAAAAATTGGATACGAAAAAGTACGAAAACGCGTGATACGATAATTTTGCCGTTGTTTGTCGTTTAGTTAGTTCGTAAATTACTGAAAATCATAAAGGCGTTGTGTTGTCTCAGTGAAGGTCACAGAAACTGTTAGTATTCGCGGTATAGAGTGGGCGGATTAATTGTCGGTAATAATCAACGAGACAGACACCCATTGAAGCTCGAGAGATCGACAAAACCCACGAGATATATTATTTCTGGCTGTGTACAATTTCCGCGTATTCAATTACCGTAAGTGCGCAGTGACGTTTCGTGGACCAGGTGACACATCGGCTCGTGCCTTCGTTCTCGACAGTCAACAAATAAACAGCCGATAAGCCGGTTACAAAAGGTAAGCAAAAAAGGAGAGGTTGTTTTTCTTGTTAAAAAAATAAAAAGTTCGAGGTATTCGCGAGGTTTATTAAAATAAATAATCTTCGATTGGCACATCTGGCGACCTCTGATTGCCCTCGTTCTCCATAGGTAAACGCGGAAATGTCGCGCGTGCGCGACCCTTTTCCTCGAGAGCTTTGAATTTTGCAGCTTGGTTCAGTCGCCCTAAGATGGACGGTGGTGGAGCGTACGGTGGTGGAAAGGCAGGAGCCCCCTTTGACCCGATTGCTTTCGTACAGAGGCCTCAAGTTATTCTGAAGGCTGTATGTTTGGTGAGTAATTTAACGATAATTCGTTTAGTCCTTCAAATCGTCGCTTTCCGTGCATCAGTGACCGGTGATAGATACGACAAAGTATTGTTTTAAATGGTGGAACATCGATTTGAAAGGAGAGTGACGGAGACGACGGGTCCCCACCCCTCGGGACATCTCGACCGCCCAACTCCCCCAACGATGGGGTTGTTCTATTGATTTTTCCACAAATTAAAGCGATACATCCCATGAAAATGTTGTTTCTTTACTGTCAACTTATCGTTCCTATCTGCGAAATACAAATTCACGATATGTGTCGTCGAAAAATCGCGAAATATGGATTCTTTCATTCGGATTTAATCGGAATATTTCAGACATTTTTTTCACATTCGGCTTCGCCCATTGACAATTCGCGGAGATCCGATATCGCGATAACAAGTCTCGGATCTTATTAAAATGAATTATTACATTTTTTTTTCCCGAATCTGTGGCTTCTCGTCTATCACCGACATATTCATTTTTTTTAATAATTTGATATAATGATTTTTCAGCTCTTTGCCATTATTGTCTTTGGCTGCATAAGCAGCAAGGGATATCTACCAGAGACTGATGGTAAGGAATATTGTCTCTACAACAGGGACACGAATGCCTGTAATTATGGAGTCGGAATCGGTGTACTGGCATTCCTAGCGTGCATAGGTTTTCTCGTTGGGGAATATCTCTTCGAACAAATGTCCTCCGTTAAGACCAGAAAGCACTACGTTCTTCTTGATCTTGGGTGAGAATGAAAATTTCATACATAAGCAATGGAACAAATAAATTATCAGTAAATATCAATAATTTTCCGTATCGTATGTTACAGTTTCTCCGGTTTCTGGGCATTCCTGTACTTTGTAGGATTTTGCTATTTGACTAACGCATGGAACAAGTCGGAACCGCCCCCCAAGGATTATGGAGTTAATAACATGCAGGCAGCCATAGCGTTCTCATTTTTCTCAATCTTCACCTGGGTAAGTTTTTCGGGCGGTGCGCCTGTTTTTATATACAATACTTTATATATAGTACTACTTTTTCAATTTTACAATGTAAAAGGAGAAATCCGTTAAAGTAAATCAATATCAATATAAAATCAATATCAATACAACACTTAATTTTTTTCTCTTCAAGATTTAAAAATCAATTCTCCATAATTTTTAATCTCAATAGAATCCGATTATTAATACGATTTTTAAAAACATTTTTTATTCTTCATATTTTCCCGATTGAAAGCAAAGTTGAGAGTAATGAAAATTGTTATTTTCAGGCGGGAAGCGCTTGGTTTGCATTCCAAAGATTTAAGCAAGGAACGGATGCCGCGTTTGCGCCGAGTTACGAAGCCGATCCCGCTGGCGGTGCGGGTTACACGAGTTATCCCGATGCTACGGATGCGGCTTATCAAGAACCGCCGTTTGCTCAGCAACAGCAGCAGCGAGGTATGAGCGAATTCCAGGCTCCCGCGTACTGAAAACGCCCCCGTATAGTTATAACCGGAAAATACATATATTTTCAAAGTTATGCACAGCGAGCTACCGACGAGGGACGACGTTCGATATATATAATTATGCTCGGACGATTTTTCGTCTCCGCCAATTGACCCCTTTGTTTAATTCGTATTCGAACGACACCGATAATCCCCGGGGGCCCACCTGTTCTTTACGTCTAAAATTGTCTCGTCTTTCGTGTAGCTCTCGATTAAATATTCGTCGTCGTTCTCTCCAGATTATATATACGAAAAAAAAAAAAAAACTAAAAAAAAGAAAATATATATATATATATATATACATACATATATATATTATAAATATTATCGTCGATTTACCGATCGAAGTAGGTTTAGCCAACGTCCTTTGCTTTTATATATATACTACAAATTTGAAAATGTCCGTAATTAACCGATTTATCAAATACCTGATTTAACGACGGAAGTTAGGTAGTTGTACACTCAAAATGGAATGACAGGCCTCATTAAAAAGAAAAAAGAAACAAACAAAACAAAAGGAAGCAAAAAATTCGATCGCCTACAACCGAAGGTATCGTTTGGTGAAATGGGCGATTAAACGATAAAAATAGACTTCGCGAGTGTTCCAGCGTTATATATTCTCCGGATCTTTGGATTCGCCATGCCAGTTACCCAGCACACTATTTAGCCGTATTTCCTTCCCAAAAAGCGATGACGAATGTTTTTTTTTTCTCCATACCTCCAGAACACTATTGAAACGGATTGCTACACAAGAAAAAATAAAAAAACCCCATCGGGTTAATCGATCTCATATCGAAAGAAATGAACTAAATACATATACGGAGTGTATGCTATTGCGTCGCACTTATTTTACGCTTCGTGCTTTCAACATAAATGTGTGCAAACGATAGCGAAAAAAGGGAGAAAACGAAAGATAATAGACATCAACATATAACAAGGACGAAAAAAAATGAATAATAATAATACAGAGTGTATAGTTTGTTGCGGTACAATTATACAGTATTGTACCATGAATTATTAATTAATTTATTATCTAACATTCGCATAGAAATACGATTACGAATAGTGTATATCTTGTGAAGGAACGTGATGTCCGATTAGTTGGTATTATGTATATTAGCTCATGAATTACGTAACATGAGAAAAACCGATTTACTTGAAAAAAAAAAAAGAAAAAAAAAAAAAAAAGCCCGCATATTAGCTCGCGCAACGAGATATACTTCCGCAAAAGCAAAATAGAAAAAGCCACGTTGTTTTCGCGTTATCTTCGAGAAATCCAAAGTTTTGCCCTCGAGACAACGAGAAAATAATAATTGAAAACTACGCCGCGTAGTAAGATACTTAAGGGATGACTCCGTTTAATGCAGCGTCCCAGCCGAGTCGAGTAATTGTACTTAATGCATACTTACAAGATAGTTAATCATGCATTTATCGTAGTGAAATAGAACGGAGTGTGGCCAACGAGAACTCTCGCCGCTCTTATTAGGAGATAAAAAAAAAAAAAAAAAAAGTTCTAGACACGCGTTAACGGAAACACGCGTATACGGAAGGAGTGTGTGAGAGAACTTTGACGACTGTAGCCACCAGCTGATTAACGATATAATTATTCCATTTGCGAAATGAGACTTATCATTTTATAGATCATGCATATCTAACGAATTGTCGAAAGACAACCAAACGCCAAATGATTGTTTTTCGATAAAAAAAAAAAAAGAGTTATTACATAGTTTTTACTAGTAATAAAAACCCATTAGTGTATCAATTGCTTCTAGTCATATGCTATATAACACAAACGGGCACATACAGAGACAACACGGAACGGACTATATTAAAAAAAAAAACAAAAAAAACAAAGAAAAAAAAAGACCTTCGATTCGAGTTATTTGTACATTTTCTTTTTCTTACCATTAGACGTTAAGTTGTATATTGGTATAATCGTGTAACTCCGTGTCGCAAACTTGGACTCGGCGCGTCCGCTCGTAACAACAAACAAGAACAACAAAAAAAAAAAAAACAAAAAAAAGTATAATATTCGATGTGTATAATCAAGCAATAGGCGCGGCGCGTTAAAGCCCAAAGTGAGGTGACTTGTATGAATGTAATTCATGTAATCTCGGTAGCTATTGTTTGAATCGCAGTTATTGTAGATCAAGAAGAATGTATTTGAGTATTAAACAAAGCAAAAACGAAAAATAATGGGGGGAACTACTCTAGCTGTATGATACGTGCGGATGAGATGCAGCCACCTACTTCAAATCGCATATAAATGTTACCATCTATCGTGTTAATTGCGTGTTGTGCTATTTTTTATTTATTCGCCGAACCCTCTACCATTATCCTTATCACCTTCCTGGAATCAACGACGAGGAGAGCATATATGAGTTCGAAGGAAAAACGAAAAGGGACGAGAGGATTGATGCCGGAGCCTGTATCAGCACGTTCGATCGCCGCTAAAGCTGGCTTCGAAATTCCTTCGATACATCGAGAGAAAGAGAGAAGTGCAGTGCAAACTTCTCCGGCTTGCCTCATTGGCGTAGACCCCCCCACTGCTGGGTATTAACTACGAATTTTTCTACACGTGTGCCATAGCTGCTGCTTATCCGTTCACTGATACAAGGAGACTTCCGGTTTATACGGCGATACCGTGTCTAATTTTGCTTCATATACATACATGTATACATAGTACATTGCACATAGTTACATTTGACGGAAAAATTAAAAATCAAAAAAAAAAAAAGCAAAAACTCGTTCTCACCAATATCCTTTTACCAAGTGTTACTCGAGTATCTGCAACATTTTCAAAAAAGTATACGGTACGAAATACGTTCTTCCGTTTTTATTCTCGTTTCTCGCAAATGAATTAAGAAAACGACAATGAAGAGCGAAGGAGGGATCGGGGGAACGGAGAAAGCCGAAAATCATCAGTGAGAGGTCTCGCAAATTTTTAACGCGTCGGCCCAACGATTTTTACGGTTAAATTGTCGTAATAGATCCACCGTGCGATAACCTTGTTTCGCCTGTGCGAGAGTGTGTCACACGGCCGCCAACATCTGTTCGCACGGCTGTTCATATATTTTTGGTTGTACACGTCTATTTTCGGATTCGTACACTCGAGGCGAGGGCAGAGAAGAACTTTGAGAAGGTCGTAAACTATGTGCTGACCAATGATAACCTGTTAAATTTCGAGAATCACGAATGTTGTCCGTCAAGGACAAGTGGTCGTTGTAAAATATTTCCGAAAACACGAGTTACTCCTTTTTTGCATTTCCATAGTATCGGTTAATTCTCACAGTTTTCTTTCGTATATAGCGCGAGAATAAAAAAAAAAACTATCGTCAACGTGAAATTCCCGAGACTTGACAGCTAAAAGTAACTTGTTGAAAAATTTTTCTGTTGCTTACGCCAGACACGAGAAGTTAAGAACGGCCGTCGAGATGTCACAATCCGGAGACATAAGCAGCAACGCCTGCGTCGTTTGCTACAGAGACGTTGAAATTTATAGCATAGGACTTTGCGAACATCCTGTATGTTACGAATGCAGCACTAGAATGCGAGTGCTGTGTCAACAGAACGAGTGTCCGATATGCCGACAAGATTTGCCAAAAGTCGTGTTCACCAGAACCGTCAAACCTTTTCGTCATCTAAGAAGGAGCAATCTTTTCGACAGTAAATACAATATATACTTCGACAATGTGGAGATACAGGAAAAATTCAACACGCTTCTGGCGCACGTGTGTTCCATCTGCGAGGAAAAACAGGTTTTCGGAAGTTTCAACGGCCTCAAGGATCACATGAGAAGACAACACGTACTTCACTATTGCGACTTGTGTGTCGAGAATTTAAGGGTAAATAACATTTCAACATTCAAAAAAAAAAAATGTAAATTGAAAAGAAAAATGTAATTTTTTTTTTTACGAATTTTTAATTGTTTTTGCATCAATAGCATGATTATTATATTGATATATCGAATTTTTCCTAAATTATGTTCTATTATCCTTGATTTCGTTTAACACCTTTTTCAATGTTTTTCACAGATATTTTCGCACGAAAGACGTTGCTACACGCGACCTAATTTGACTCAGCACCGTAGAAAGGGAGATCCCGACGACAAGAGTCACAAGGGCCATCCTTTGTGTGAATTTTGCGATCAGCGTTACATGGACAACGACGAATTGTTTCGTCATTTGCGTCGTGATCATCTCTATTGTCATTTTTGCGACGCGGACGGTTATCATCATTATTACAATTCTTACAGCGATCTCAGGGAACACTTTAGACAAGAGCATTATGTATGCGAGGAGGGTACGTGTCTCGAGGAAATGTTTACAGGCGTATTTCGCACGGACATTGATTTAAAAGCTCACAAGGCTTTCACTCACGGAAAGCATCTCGGCAAAGCCGCGGCGAAACAAGCGCGAACGTTGGAATTGGAATTTACGCTCGCGCCGAGAGGCGACGGTCGTAGCAATCGAAGAATTTCCGGTGGTGTCGGAGTCGGTAATATGGGTAGCGGAGGCGTTGGCAACGCGGGTGGTTCCTCATCGAGTTCGAGAAGACCGAGAGATTACAACAATCGCGATCATCAACAACAGCAGCAGCAGCAGCAGCAGCAGCAACAACTACACGGATCGGGTCTCGGAGGCCGGGATTATCTTCCGGACAGTGGTGATTTCGGTGGATCGGCGAATATTCCCTTCGACGCTGAAATCGCTGCTTTCGTCAGACAACCGGATGTTCAGAGTACCGAAGAATTTCCATCATTGGGCAACTCGTCACCGGTGATACCGCAATTGGGACAAACACGAGGCCGCGGAAATTTAACGATACGCGGTAGTTTGAAGCCTCAGACATTGGCGATTACGGACGAAAATTTTCCGGCTCTCGGACCCGAATCCGCAATCGGCGGGGCTGCGGCCACTGGGATATCGAAAACGGTTAATCTCAGCGTTTTCAGTAGTAACAAAGCGGATTCGAGTAGTTCGCAACGGCCGCAAAGCGCGGCGCCGAATGTATCGATACACGTTAATCATAAAACGGATGGTACCGTTACAACTCGAGTTTCCGGTCCGAATATTCGCATACGGCCGACTCAGCGTTCGTCAATGGATTGCGATTTTCCGGCTCTCGGAAGATCACATCCGTCCGCCAACGCTGGTACGAGTACCTCGAACACCGGTCAATGG
Source organism: Buathra laborator (assembly GCA_934046635.1). NCBI lineage: Eukaryota > Metazoa > Arthropoda > Insecta > Hymenoptera > Ichneumonidae > Buathra > Buathra laborator. Next base: position 2,183,500 of record OW203898.1, on the reverse strand, counting down.
ACCAAAGTAACTTGCGTCAAGCAACCTAACGCACCCGTTCCGAAAGCGAAAAAAGTAGCCCCATCGCCGTTCGCCGAATTTCCGCCGCCTTTGCCGTCGTCCAATGATTTTCCAAGTTTATCGAAACCGTCGGGTTCGAAAAAACAATTGTCAATCGCCGTTGTGCCCCAGCAATCGACTTGGCATCCGCCGCAGAACGTCGATAACAATCAAACGAAAAGTGCCGGCGACGCGACGAAAGGTAAAGCGAAGAAGAAAAAAGTTAAACAACAGTCCAGTGGCAATAATTCCAGTAGCAACGAGTCGACGAGTTCCAAATCGAATTCGAATCAATCGACGAATAAGGAAAGCGCCGAACGATCGAACAAAGCAGTGGAAAATTTGCAGAAAAACGGTAATAGCGGGAATTCGAGTTCCTCAAAGAGAAACGACGAGGAGCCGATGAACATAGGAAAGAGCGGCGATTCGTCGAAGAGAAAAGATACCGATAAATCGAAGAAGGAAAGAAGAAAAACTCCCAGCAGTCCGACTACCACCGGCCAAATGTCTGTGACTTCGTCGAGTGTCGACAAACGGCGCTCGATGGAGGAGACAAATAGCGGCGAAAGTAACAAAACGAATTCCGATGCAACGCCGAGAAAGCGATCGGAGCTCAAGATCGATAGTTTGAATTCGACGAATAACAATACGTACGGTATGGACGATGAATTCCCGGCGCTGAAAGGCGTCAAAACAACATCCGCAGGAGGAACGGGAAGTGGCAAAGTAACGACAAAGTTGACGACACCACCACCGGGTTTCAGTACCGCAACTCCACCGCCACCGGGTTTCGCTGTTAAACTCAATAGTATCGAACGATCGACTCCTCACGACAGCGGTTTAACGTTCACCAATAGTTCCGGCGAGAGTTACACGATTTTGCCGAATAACAAAAACGAACCCAGCAAAGTATACGCTTACGTTCCACCGCCGGATTTTCAAAAACGCAACAAAAGCCTCGTAGCGAAAGTAACCGAGGTACTCGGTCAGCAAGAACCTATTCAAGAATTTCGTTATTTGAGCGGATTGTTTCGTCAGGGCGCTTGCAGCGCCGAGGACTATTACAAACGTTGCCGCGTCGCTATGGGTCTCAGCGCATTTGAAACTGTTTTTCCCGAAATACTCGTACTACTGCCCGATATAAGTAAACAACAGGAACTCTTCGAGTTACACAAGCGCGAGAGCAGCGGTAAAGTTAAATCGTTGGAATGTTGCACTACTTGCGGTCAAGTTTTGAAGTCCGGTTCCGATCACAAAGCTCATTTGTCGAGTCACACGATGGAGAATCATTTTCCGGCGCTCGGCGATGCGACGATTACACAGCCGTCCACCACTTGGGTACGCAAAGGCGTTTAACCCACAAGTAAATAATTATAATTATTTTTTTTTTTTTTCGAAATCCCAAACACATTTTTTTTTAACTTGAATTCGAGCGTTAAAACCGTGTAGTATTCGAAAAGAATAATTCGGTAGATTCATCACGTTTTTACTGTAATACGCGGAACGCCACAAATCGTTCAACGTAGACGTGTTTTATTCGTAGTGAAGAGACAAACACATCGTCCAATTACCACATGTACATAGTAATAGCGAATAATCCGCGAATAACGAAAATACTCCTTTTGCAAACTTCGATTTTACAGAAACTTTGTTGAGTGAATTCGTAACAACGTTAACCGAATTACACGGGATCATTGAAATATTGAGAGACAAATGAAAAAATAATAAAGCCGGAGCGACTCCAATTGTAAAGAAAAAAAAAAAAAAAAACATTGTTTGATACGTTGTAAGTAATACGTATGTACCTCCGAGATGTACTGTTTTGTACAAATAATAAAGTTATGTAAGTATGGGTTCATCAATTATTTCGATTTTTTTTTTTTTTTTCATTGAATAATGAGATCGATGCAATTAGATAATCTTATTAGATTTATTCAAGTGCCTCAATGGTTAGATTATCCAAGATACAAACGATTATCCATTAAAGACAGATTTATCATGAATTCCGCAGTTCGGCGAGATGACATTGAGCCCCGCGTTGCAGCTGTATTTATATAATAATTAACATACGGTTTTTTTTTGTTTCTTTTGTGTTTTTTTTTTTTTTTTTTTTTTCTTTCTTTCGTTCATTACAATACCCTCTCTTAAATCATAGATGTACTAAAATTACTAATCTTAGAGATGTATTTATTCAATCAACATGATCGTACAAACGCGTTTGCGGCGGTCAGAACTCTCTCATCCGTAACGTCCAAAATGAAGTTCGATTTTTTTTTTTTTTTTTTTTCCATAACTCTGTTACAATGAGATTGGGAGCGTTTACAGAGAAGGAAGTATAAATCGCGCGAACGCACGCGAAGCGCATCTTCCCTTAAAAATTAAAAGAAAGTTTTGAAGTACAGGTAAGACTCACTGAGTCACTCAGTGATGCAATTACCTGAATGTTTTGCGTGTTTGTAAGATTTTTAAAGTCCGAGCTTAAGATGATTTACCAAAAGACGATTTTTAATGGGGGGAAAAACGGCGATCGAAGGATTCCAAGCTTCGCAAAGGTTGTGATAATTTTTTTTTTTTTTTTTTTCTTCCATAGATACAAATCCATTGCGATCAACGAGCAAAGATATCCAGCGACGCGGTTTTCCCCAGTGCGAGAACATTAGACTCCGCGGTTCGGTAAGCGAGTTCAGCAAGGACAATCCATTGGCGTTATCACTTTTTGGCAAGTTCATTGCTGAGCCAATCGAGTCCCTCGTAGAGTCCTTGTCCCTGCGTGGCGCACGTACTCTGAATGTACCAATGACGTCCGCGAAGAGCGTTAAGTCCAAGTTTGTCGGTGAGTTCGGCAGCGGACATGGCGTTGGGCAGATCTTGTTTGTTCGCGAACACCAAAAGTACGGCGTCTCTGAGTTCATCCTCCTTCAGCATATTGGCCAATTCTTTTTCAGCTTCGGCGATTCTTTCGCGATCATTACTGTCCACGACGTATATGAGACCCTGAGTGTTTTGAAAATAATGCCTCCAAAGCGGACGAATCTTATCCTGACCGCCGACATCCCATACCGTGAAGCAGATGTTTTTGTATTCCACAGTTTCGACGTTAAAACCGATAGTCGGTATCGTCGTGACGATTTCGCCGAGTTTTAGCTTGTAGAGAATCGTAGTTTTACCCGCGGCGTCGAGACCGACCATGAGAATTCTCATTTGCTTTTTGCCGAAAAGACGGGTCAGCAAACTGCTGATTGTCAAACCCATCGCTTATTGGTGTGCGTTTACGAGGGGAACGAGACCGATGTGTGTATATATGTATATATACACGTATATGCGTTACTTGTGGATTACAGGTTGCGTGGCGCGCCGAACCTCAAATAAATAACTCGTACCTATCGCGGAAATTCACCGAAAAGCTTTGGACGTTGTCCTTGTTCAGGCGGTAGTTTATGATATCGATGTTCTCTTCGATTGTTCGTTCAACACTAACTCCACGAGTTTCGGAAACGCCCTGGGTTATTATACGCCGATACACCGTTCGGGATTTTTCGTTCTTGAATCCACCTTGACGTGTATCCCCCACTTTCTATCGACGTAGATCCGTGCGAAATCTTTCTTCGACGTGTATTTTGCGAATGACAAATACCTTGGCCAACACTCTTGTTCTGCCGTGCCTATGGCTAGTCCGGCTTTCTGCTTGGTCGGATATACCAAAACGTAAACGTCACGTCCAACTCGTTGGACAGCCGTTGTCGTCGTTGTTGTCGTCGTACTTCGTCGTCCGGTTTCGGGCACAAGCTGCCACAGGCCACCGAAACACACGGATAAAAGGTGTATGATACCCGAAGTACCGGAAATAGCTGGCACTACCGGCGTTCAATGGCGGCGAGACTGTTTTTTTTCAAGCTTTCGAATTAATCGAATGGAAATTTCGGACCAAATACCAAATTGCATATTAACTGGACATGTAAATTAGCACCAATGCCTTAACGTTCGTTATCACGCGAATAACTATAGATATATGCGAAACGTTCATGTAACAGCTAATATGCGATTTTACATTTCAATTCGGCAGCGATAATACGCGCGTGGCTCTGATTAACTCGGGACAAAGGTTCGCCGTCACATTTCGCAACGTAAATTGGCGCCTGGCCTAGCGTCATACCATGAAAAACTCGGCTAGCCGCAATGGAAGAACAAAGAACGACGATAGAGATAATGAGTAGAGCAGATAATGACGAATACAACTGCGGTAGATTTAAAAAAAGATCGGACAATAACTTCCAATTATATTGCCTTTCAATTTCAACAAATTTCGACAGGGTTTAAGGGTTCTATCTATCGCATTCTTCTCATGACATTTCGGCGGCAACAATCCTTTTTTCTTTCATATTTTTTTTTTTTCGCTATCGAAAAACAATCGACGTGCAATTCGAGATATTATCTCGAACCGAAGTCGTGTATCATCATCCCCGCGTTGTGAACCGCAGCAGTGTTTGCTGATGCCGCCGATAGTCGCTGTTGGTCATTCGTAGCACCGTGTTTTAGTGCCGGCGAATCTCTTCCCAAAACGAGCAACGTTTTTTTAAAGATTTTCTCATCATCGAATTACAAAGGTTTTTTTACATTCAATTAATCTGCTCTGTTTGTTACCTTCTCACGTATGTTGGACACGTAAATTACAAACGTATCGCGTCTTGATCAGCTCTTGCGTTTTCGATAAATGTTACTTTTCGTCTGGCGTGTGTTTTTTCCACGACACACACATTACAGATTGCACATAGATAGATGTAGTCGGCAATCAACGCCAATGATTTCGTGTTATTCGTTGAAAGAACATAAAATCGAGCAATAAACATAATAATTTTCTGTATCTTTGAATGAAATTTTCTCGTCTTGAAGTATAAACGTTCATGAAATTTAATAGTTCCATAGCAGCTATGTTCCGTGTCGATCGTAACTTGGTTATGTCGTTCGATCGTGAATTAGCACAAAACACGATGCGTATTACCACCTATTTACCAAATTGCTCATTGTAACAATCGAATATTTATCGTGTTATTTCAGCGTACAGACATAAAACAACAACAAAATTTCAGCAATGGTGGTCAAGGGGCTTGTCGCTTCAATTATTCAGTTCCTGACTCAGCAGCTAGAAGAAGGCGACATTACAGCTGATTCGCGAGAGAGTCTGGAAGTTGCGATACAATGTTTGGAGAGCGCTTACAACGTTCAAGCGTCGGATTCACCGGCAAATTTCAATCTCTACAGCGCATACAAGACAGCCGTGGAAAGCGCCGGTCCGAGTCTAAAGAGGGAAGCAACTGCCGAGGAGAAAATTGAAGCTGAGAGACTGAAGAATGAAGGCAACAATTTCATGAAAGAGGAGAAACCCCAGGAAGCTCTGCAGAGTTACACAAAGTACGTAAAAAAAAAAAAAAAAAAAAAAAAAAAAATCCAGTATATAAAAGTTAAACATTTATAACGAAACTTCTTAAAAATTTCAAAATTACAAAAAAAAAAATTACAGGACTATGTTTTCCTCGTCTCTCTATGCGATTTTCTTCATGATTACCTATAATCATAAAAGATATACTAACTCAGGATTCAGGTCATTTTTTGTTTATCCAGAGCGATAGAATTGGACGGCAGTAAAGCTGTTTATTATTGCAATCGCGCTGCGGTGCACAGCAAAATGGGTAAACATCAAAAAGCCGTTGAAGATTCTCTCACTGCGCTTTCCATTGATCCATCGTACAGCAAAGCGTACGCGCGAATGGGTCTGGCATATTCTAGTCTGGAAAAGCACAAGGAAGCCAAGGAGTGTTATCAGAAAGCCAGCGAAATGGAGCCGGACAATGAATGTTACAAAAACAACATACAACTGGCAGAGGAAAAATTGGCTCAACAGGGAGTAAGCAATATGGGTCTTTGTGGACCCGGTGGCTTATCCAACATGGATTTAAGCTGTATTCTTGGAAATCCGGCATTCGTTAACATGGCGCGACAAATGTTTACCGATCCGGGAATGCGAAATATGATGAGTTTTTTGACGAGCGGCGATGTCGAGCAGGGCGCGCGCATGGAGGCTCTCATTGAAGCGTAAGTATCAATAAAACATCGTTGAAATGATGAGATAACTATTTTAATATGTCTATTAAATCGTTGTTAGCAGCGGACATCGGTTAGTCGACGAAATACAGACGGCAAATCCCGAACTCATCGAGGAGTTGAGACGCCAAATGCGAGGACCGAACGATCCCGAACCGCCGCAAAAAAATTGAAGAGGTAACGGCGCCGAAGGTTTTGTTAAATACCTGCATAACCATCGATAACGCAGGAGGTGACGAACGATTCGGGATTTCGGCCGTTATAAGCTTTGATAAAAAAAAAAAAGGAAAAACGAAAATTATCATGAGGCAAAATTATTTTGTTTCTATCGCGTCAACGCTCTTAGGTGTCGCTCGATGTTATTAAATATTTTTTTTGCGCGCGAAACAACATTATCATCTCGCCCAATTACCTAATACGTCGCGTTCACAATATCATACCTATGCAAGAAGAATTGTGTAAATTTTTAGATAATGTTTTTTTCACGACGTCCCCCGCTCCCTTCATATGTATTTGTTATCCGTTCTCCGATCCAAATCCTCCCGGTCTTTTGCTCCGGATTTTCGTTATGTACTCTTTGTTTTAAATCACTGTTTTGAATGTTAAATTAATCGCAAACAATTTGTCTCTAATGAGATGTTCGATCGTCGTACCGATGTACGATATTATATACAATAGGAATTATTATGTACGTAATTTGCAAAATCATTATAAAATGTCTCAATACACGGGGGATAATGTGGCCGGTTACGATATTATAGGCTGTCATAAATAGGAGTTGCCTCCGATGTTATGTTCTACTAATAAAAGCCATGAAAGTTATACCGAATATATAATGGAGATATTACTGCATTTATGTTTATACTCTCTATGTACCTTTTAATTTTCTCTCTTTCGAAGATATATCGCACATCATCGAAATTATCAGTATGCGTGCGCAAATAGTTCCTTTCGGAGTTCGTGACATGCTCGAGTGGCGCTCACGATCTGCCCAATTCGTATAATGAAACAGGGTGAATCATCGATGAAAAAGATACAATCGCGTACTTAGATATTTACAATGATCTTTCGATCGAAAGTTCAATGGAAATGCAATTGTTTTTGTCCCTCGAACGATGCACGAATTTCTCAAATTATAATTTAGTAATCCAACAAATGTTATGATCTCCGTACGAATCGTCGTCGTTGGCCGAAGCGATATTTTCAAGTTACTAAATTCTACTACGAAGGACAAATGAGAGTTGTCGATAGACAATCAATGGAATTCGTAATTCTTTTTTATTTTATTGAGTCTCGAAGCTTATTATGAACTAATTTTTATAAGAAAATACGAGCGAAGAGAAATGCCAAAGGGTCTCGGATCTCTTCGGGGTTTTCTCGAGGGCCCCGAAATTTTGTTGCGACGGTCATGAGGATCGTTTCACCCCCACCACTAACGAGCTTCTCGACACTCAACAGATTGAGGTGTGGCCACAGAAGGCAGCCATTTTCTTGACTATCTGTCGCATAAGATTTCAGGTAAATACGCAATTACTTCCTAAATATTGCTGTCTGGAGTGGTGCAAGGGTGTGCTGTGTTGTGTGCTACCGTATTATTAACGGATCACAAGTCGGTTGTTGTTCCTCATCGTTGTTTAAAACTAATCGCGTCAAAGAGCAAGGAGGGGGATACCTTCTCTCTTGTCCGTGCGGAGAAGCTGGAGGAGTGCCATGCGTTGCGAATCCAAAGGATCTCATCGAACGACAGCTATTTAGTTTAGCGTCCGTTGTGACTTTGCGGGTTTTGTCGGTCGCATTTGAGCGTTACTGGGAATTCATACAGCAATTTTGTGACACGTACGAGACTGTTAGTTAAGTAAGTACATCGTCACCAAGGCATCAGACCCCAGCGTCGCCATCCTACCGCACCCCTGAGACCCCGGATCCCCACTCTTTTTATTATTATTTTTCATTTTATTCTCTCATTTACTCGCACACTTTTGTCATCGTCGTTTTTTTTTCGGCGTCAATGCATTTTTTTTCTGTTATCTCGACACTCCGATATTTCGTTGTAACATCGCGTACGTGCCGGTATCTTGACACGCAAACTTTGGCCTGTCGTTCTCGTTCCGTTTTCTTATGTTTTCACGCGTATCTCAATGCCTCGAGCAACAACCGCCGCTTCTCGATTGTCCATCCACGGTAAACAAAAAAAACAAAAAAATCAATTCGTTATTCATCCATCACTCATCTTCGCGAAATTGTTGAATTTCATCGACGATTTCTGTGTGACTCTTGTGACGAAATTCTCTTGGTGCTTTTCCATCGTGATATATCGAAAAAAAAAAAAAAAAAATCCGAAAAAAAAAAAAACAAAAGAACATTTCTGACAAGCATACACAATGCAATTTTGTGGGGCTGCAAATTGTCTTGCTACTTCCAACGGTCATTCGTCTTGTGAAGGTTCGATATTGAACTTGTGGAGTATAGGATTCGCACGACTCACATGAATTGGTTTGCTCCATTTCGATTTTTGCATCGGAACAGCCAAATACCTGCATTCGCACTTTATTCGGTGCAGAATTCAGCCATTCTGTGTTTCTATTTCGATTAGCGATCGACGGAACAAGGAAAATCATTATGCATTGCGTTGTTCCGGAAGCTACGCACACTTGTGTAAAAGATATTTATGGAGTTACGCATAATCGTGACTATATCAATTTGACGATCCTAATTTATTATAATTTGGTCAGTAACTGGGACGTTCATCTTGGCGCAATGTTATTTCCACGAATTGGTTATCTTATCATTATATGTATTCCGCAAAGTCTGCAACACATGATAAGCCTCTCTTATATATTGACGTTCTCTGAAATGACTTCACCCATCTATCTATAAAAGTAGAAAAAGAAAAAAAAAAATACAAAATAGTCAATACATTTCTAACAACTTCTTTCGGTAATTTTTTTCCGTTGTACGGCTGTTCGTTCTTTAAGAATATTGCTAATATTATTATTATTATTAGCGAAAAACGTAAGAATCGTAAAAACGCACCAAGATTCCTGGAAGAGAGTTGTAACACATTTTGTGTATTATTTGCGAGTTAAATTTGTTTAAAAATTGTTGTACAGTAATAACAATGCATGGCTCGTGGAACGAGAGGTCTCGTATCGTTTGTCAATGGTGAGCTTAGGCACTCATAATACGAAGCTAATGGTTGTGTGTCCCCCTTTCGCCTGCGTTGAAGTTGCATATCAACGACACGACGAACGATTGCGGCCTCTCCGTGGAATTTTTGTGTCCTCTGCATGTACTTACGAAAAAAAAAAGGTCTACACGATGGAAAAAAAAGTGATTTAAACTTACCACACATTAATAACCTTCACGCTGATAGAAAATGGCCAGATATTCGGTATTTCGCATGATGAAATGTTCAAATAATCGACTGTTTATCTATGCGAATTTAATACATTAAAAGCAAACTATACACCGCAGAAAACGTGTCTATGAGTCAATGTCACCGATGGTGTATGAGCTTTTTTACGCTTGAAAAGATTTCTTTGAAAAGAAAAAAAAAAACAAAAAAAAAAGCACAAAGACACTTAAATGTCTTCGATGTTAAAGTATTATTATTATTAATGATTATAACAATATTTTGGCTATGCGAGCGCAGTCCTCTTTATACAAAAATATCTCTATACACCCGCATACATATAATAATTCTGTTGTGGTATTAGAATTCATCGCGCAGCTCTCTACCCGTTCTAACATCCAAACTGTCCACTTAAAACAGAGACGCGGAAAGAAAGACTAAAAACATGGGATGCATTTGGGGCCAAAACCTCGGCCCAGACGATACGGGGTACCCTGGATCAGGTACGACCCAGTCTATATCCTTTAAAGCTTCCACCCTTCGTAGGTTGCTAAACTCAGAGTTGCAATAGATCGATAACGAGACTGTTTCAAGTCCGAAAAATCCATAGTAACATATAAATCATATATATATTTTCACATAAACGTAGTTTTTTTGAGAAGCACTTGAAATATAGATATACCGCGATAGATTTGATCGCGAGAATGTCCGGTTATCATATGGGATTTGCTGCAACTTCAATTTTATTTAACAAATTTTCTTGTATATATAAAATTCAAACATCGAGTCGTCTTGTAGTCAAATTAATAACGAAAAAAAAATAAAACGAATCAATAAAATCAGAATGGAGCACGAAAAATAACTCTACTCGCGTAATCACCAATTTTTGGTGAAGTGAGACCCTCACGATTCCCTCCAATCGTTTCCCGGCTTTTCGGCATGTAGATCTCTCTATGCTTCAGCCGCGTCTTGTTTTTTTCTTTAGTCGCGTTCCAAAGTGAATTTTTTCAGGAGCCACAAAGATGAGCGTTTTAGGATATCAGGAAAAATAGACTCATTGATCGGAGGGCTTTCTCTCTCTCTCTCTCTCTCTCTCAGTCTCCAAGTAAATTCCGTCATCTCTGAAGTCCCGTAACTACCATTTTTTCTTTATTGTAAGGCTGTGCATGACCATTTCTGAATAATTTTCAGTGGCCATGCGGCGTGTACATATAGCCAACAATTACCAAATTTACTTTATTCGACTTTGGTTGGTTACTCTCTGTCTGCACCGATCTTTTTTTTTCATAGTGTATATCCCTCTAACATTGTAAAAAAAAAGAAAAGCCTTAACAAACCCATCGCTACTCGAACCTCAGCTCCTGCAACTTACAGTAGTCTGTCCAATGTCCAAACATTGTAAATATAAAAATGTGTCGTGCTTTGTAATATTTAATAAGAAAAAAAAAAAAAAAAAAAAAAAAAACCGAATACGGACATTCATCGATCGCGATCGTCATCGCTCATCTCTCTTCTACATATAATCGATTAATCTTACGCCTTTAGCATATTCACGGTCGTGTAATGGGGAAGTAGAGCTTTAAGTTACTGCGATCTATAATAACAGTTGATAGAAAAATAAAAAAAGAAAATAAAGAAAAAAAGAAACATACGATAGAAGAATTGGAACATTAGTAAGCTACGCGAATAGTACGAGAGCGACGAAAGGGACTCCGGGCGCCAGTTGAATAATAATCAATTGAAAAAACCGTAGATACCTCTTACAATAGATAGCACAAGAATTAGAAAATATATTTACATAGACATCCTGTCTGCACAAAAAGCTAAAGGTTGGAGTTGACCGAAGCGCTCTATCGATCGCGAATTCGGATCGTCTTACGGTGATCCAGAATATTGATGGAATATCTAATTTATTTCCCTCCCCGCCAGGAATCATCATTATCACAAATGGCAAAGCGATAAATTGATTGAGAAGTCATTTAATTGATTTACGATTGAAATTTCGTCGCAGGTTTCGGCATGGCGGCCATCAGGAAGAAACTGGTGATCGTGGGCGACGGTGCCTGTGGTAAAACCTGCCTGCTGATAGTATTCAGTAAAGACCAGTTTCCGGAAGTGTATGTGCCTACTGTCTTCGAAAACTATGTCGCCGATATCGAGGTGGACGGCAAGCAGGTGCGTTGCAACAGCTTTTACACATATTTACATTGCATCCTATATATTCGCGTAATCAAACTGATAACGATATATCATTGAAATACCCAATGTATGACTAATTTAATATACTTTTATCGCATTTCCAAAGGTCGAACTCGCTTTATGGGATACAGCTGGACAAGAGGACTACGATAGGTTGCGTCCACTATCCTATCCGGACACAGACGTAATCCTTATGTGTTTTTCGATCGATAGTCCCGATTCCTTGGAGAACATTCCCGAGAAATGGACGCCGGAAGTTAAACATTTCTGTCCCAATGTACCAATTATTCTCGTCGGTAATAAGAAGGATCTCCGCAACGATCCCAGCACCATTAAGGAACTCGGAAAAATGAAGCAGGAACCGGTAAAGCCAGAGGAAGGTAGAGCTATGGCCGAGAAGATTAACGCGTTCGCTTACCTCGAATGTTCCGCCAAAAGCAAGGAAGGTGTAAGGGAGGTCTTTGAAACGGCGACCAGAGCCGCATTACAAGTGAGTCGATGCGACAATTCTTTTGATTTCTTTTTCTCAATATCGCGAATTACATTGATATATTGTAATTATATTTTTAATTTTTTTTTTATAGGTAAAAAAGAAGAAGAAGGGAAGGTGTAGGCTGCTTTGAGGTTTTTACGAAAACGGGCCAAACGCCGACGCTTGAGACATGGAATTGCGGAACTAGCTGCAACGAAGCTAGTCGTAATGCCGGAGGCCCCCCAGCATAAACTATGATATACTAATATCTTACCTTTAATTACTTTACATAATAAAAAAAAACAAAAAAAAAAAAACAAAAAAAAAACAGATCAACAAAATAGCAACATGTAACGCAACGTTCATACGGATTAATACGAGAAAAAGGATTCGAGAAGTAATCGACTACATTTTTAATACGACTACATCAAACACAATTTTCAACATCGAAAAAGGGGCAATATCCGCAATATTCATACATGAAATCAAATATGTTTGGGTATTTTAACGGGACTCTCTCCAATTGTATCTTCAATACGTTAACGAAAAAAAAAACAAAAGAAAAAATATCTGCTGCAGCGGCCGACCGTTTGATCGACTACGAAATTGTCATCCCAACAATTAACAATTACGACACAAATATCTTTATAGCAATTATCATTACAATTAATACGACTTCTCGTTCTTACTACCGCGCGATTCGCATCCTTTTTTTTTATTTAACATTGAAGTTGCACTTTGATTTCGGCAATAAGCAGTCGATACGGACAATCCCGGGAGACATTTAAAGGAGGAGGACAAACAAATGAGCAATCGAAAAAAAAAAAAAAAAAAAAAAAAAAAAAAAACGAAAAAAAATTGGAGGAAACAAAAAAAACGTAAGTGAGCGAACGGATGAGAGAATTAAGAAATTTAACAGACAAATCTCGTAAAAGAAGGGAAGATGCTTAGGGCCGGTTAAGAAAAAAACGGAAAAAAAAAAAATACGAAACTTGATTTTCGTAAGGCGCGCGTCACTGCAAAGATCATTGAATTTACTGTACGATTTTTCTTGAATTGAAACGCAAAAAGAAAAAAACATTTCTATTATGAATATAAACGTGCATAAATAGACTATACCGGATCACTTTGATCATTAAAAATACCACGTAGGCTAAATGTATTATTATTATTATTAAATTGTAATACGATGACACTAACATAACGAATTGTAATAGCGGCTATATTATATTTATGTACTCCGAGAATCAGCAGCGACCTTCTGTATAGCTTTTTAATGTTTATTCATCGTCACGACCCTTCATAACGGTAACGCGATAATTTATCGAGATAAAGAAGCTAAAACACCGAAGCAACGTTTTATATATATATATATATATACGCACACATGTATATAATATAAAACGGTTTTTCACGCTTCCGTTACTTCAAAACTTTCGGTGCGAATCGGGGATACGGAAAGTTTCGCTGTGCGTAACAATTCGTTACAACAGAGACTCGGAAGTAATCACGTTCGACCGGCAACGAAGCAAAAAAGTACAGATTTTCATATTTTTTTTTTTTTTGTAAGCCGAACTTTGAGTAAATAAAGTACCCGTGTCCGCTAATATAACGGCCAAAATTCGCGGTACTCGAAAAAAAAAAAAAAAAAATGGCTTCGTGCGCAATAATTGCGTGAAATTTATTGAATAAAAAGAAATATCGCAGCTTCATAATTTCATGTGAGATATATAATACCATTGTTGATCTATATCTTCTATTTCTAACGTAATATCGAACTGCCTGATAAATTTTAATTACTCACCGATGACGAACGATGCGGAATAAAAAGAACAGAAGAAGAGAGAAGGTCAGCACATCGCAATGGAGATGATTCATTCTCGTGTTATTCCGTCGATTCGCCTCGTTCTTACGGGGAATTCTATTACCGAGTTCAAGATAAGACACTCGAAGAAGTATCCGGGTAATCCTTCCCGATTTCTCTCAGGATGCAACAAAAATGAAGCTGTCCAACGTAGAAATACTCTTAATCTCTAACGATCGTCGTCAAAGATCGTCCGATCGTCTCTCACCTCTCCGCTGGAACGTACATCGATACTTCGTCTAATCGCTGATAAAACAAATACTTTATTCGAGCGAACTATGCGACGGAGGGAAAAATAAAGAGGGAGAAAACTGAGAGAAAATACGTATGATACTTGTATAATAAATCTCTATAATATATTTATAATAATGGCGATAACCTTATTTATAATAAATACATCACATTTAGAAAGTAGCGGTCCTCTGTCGTAAGTCGGTAGGCCGCTCGTACGTCCTTCGTACGACATACCAGTATACTCTTCTTAGTCCGTTTTTGTTTTGTTTTGTTTTGTTTTTTTTTTCTTTTGTTAAATATGATACAAACAGGTGGATTCTAGGAAATTACGCGGGAACATGAATATCGTGTTTTTCTTTTCTCTCTTCTAACTTCAGCAAAAGACGATCAGAATATAGTTAAATGTGCCGCGTGAAAATCGTTCGTGTCTCTCATGGAACGGCGCGCATCTGTAAAAATAGCGTCTCTCCTTTCGATTCGCAGAACTGCATCGTTCGATCAAAGGAAGTAAAACGAAAAATATTCAGTTTCATTAATAAGATTCTCTTACAGGAAACGTCGTTGTAATTCGACGAACCACGGGGAGTTGGGAGGGGCGGAGGGGGGAGCGGGGAAGTGGAGAGAGATTGCGTTATTCTCAATGACGGCCAGCCGTACAATTATTAATCTCAGGCATTCTCGTCTTCGTAACGATTTCGAACTCTATATGTAAAACGGTACTCTGCTTGATTTGGAAACACACGCGCGCGCACACACATATATATATATATATATATCGTACCATATTATTATATTCGCTATAATCGAATTTCGTAGTTAATTATTCATCTCTACGCGGTTCCATCATCGATAATTTCGACAAAACAGCTTCGCTAATTCGATCGTCTCTAATGATATATATATCTGCATCGTTTCGACAACAATTCATGATTAATCCGGCATATTTCGCGTTTCGATAATCGTTTAGGTACATCGATTGTTTTTTTTTTTTTTTTTTTTTTTTTAACTATAGTAGCGCGACAGATATAGTTGACAATCGCCGAATTTATACACTTACGTACGAATTACATGCACACACACAGCACGGTGGATAATAATCCACAGTGACGAATATTAATTGTATTTCGCTAATTAAAGCGTTGTCGCACGACTATATCACCCGAAAACAATTTTCATCCTCGTTGCCTTCGACATTTAATTATTTACAATGTTATTATATCGTGACTCTGGTGAACATTTAGGAGCATTTCGTTTCTTACCGTCATATACAGAATTTTTTTAGCATCGAGCAGAGAGAAAAAAATATAAATCATCGACGAATCATTTCGTCGAATAATATGATTCAGCGTATTTTTTAAATAAATGACGAATTTTGCAAAAGTTGAATTTTTTGTTGCTGTTTTTTTTTTTTTTTTTTTTTCGTTTATGGAATGTTTTGTGTTTGGGATGCGCGAGGGTTTTCTATGACGCAAGAATTAAAATAGTCGCGCACTTCCGCACTTCTATAGACGAATGACTATTTTCAGTTAATACGTCCCGCGTATGTCATATATATATAGAATATATATATATAATGTATATGTATGCTATATGATTTCTGTAGCCAACGTTTCTGCGTAAAATTCGATACCCCTCTGCCCCACCCCCGCCCTCCCCCCCCCCCCCGCGCGATTACCGGTGTTTTCTGTTCTATTGATTTATATAATTAGCTATCGACGAAGCGATATACTCGTTGACGTCCTCGCGTAGGCTCCTTAGTGTGATGTGGACGGCACTGAACTAATTTGACTGGACATGTAGCAGCAATAGCAGGGTCCCAATATGCTGGTATTTCTATTTTACAAAAAGATATTAAAAAATGTTATTTTTCTGTTCGCTGTATATATACAATGTATATATATATTTTTTAAATAATATAAACAATAATCTCTTTTGATTTGTTTCACCATATGCTGGTATTTCTATTTTACAAAAAGATATGAAAAAATGTTATTTTTCTGTTCGCTGTATATATACAATGTATATATATATATATATTTTTTCATATAAACAGTAATCTCTTTTGATTTGTTTCACCTGATCGAACGGGATGTTTTTCTACTGTCCTTTCCTTTTCCCTGTGCGTTGCGATCATTACCAGAGTCACCGAACGATCGCTACAGTTGAGATCCACTACTGCTGCTGCTTTTACTCGTTGTCTCGACAGACTCTCCTCGTCCCTCCACGCTGTATCTATACAAAAACAATGTTTCATTATCTCATTGTCGTGTAAATTCGTTAACAAAAGAAAAAAAAAGAAAAATCAACGTTAAAAATGCTCATTTACTCCTTTCGTATGTGGGGAGCGCCGTTCTCTTGATTCGTTGCGCTTTCTTCCGAATAATTGCGCATTTTTACGAGAGTATTCTTTGCCGGGCAGACCTTGGATCTCAATGTCGAATCCATTTGACTCTCCTCGGCGCGCTTTGCGTTCTCAGCGGCGACACTTTCGTTATTCGTCATCGCTTCGTATTCTTCGGCCGGTAGGCAAGTCTCTACCATCGCTTCCAAACAATTGACGAACAGCTCGGCGCTCTCTGCCGTACGATTGCACTGTAAACAAATTACGTTTGATTTTACAACGAGAAGTGATTTTATGAAATTCCAAATCCATATTTCGAAAATCGATGAGATCGATAAGATTTAATAGTCGCTGTACCTTTGCGTATGGACCGGCGAATCTCCAGAGTCCACCGAAACCACAACTCTGCAAATAATGCAACTGCTGTCCGGTATCTTCGCAAGCGATCATATTTTGTATAATCGCTTGAACAGCGCTGAATATCATCTGATCGTGACACGACGAAAGAACGCTGTTGATCTTAGCGTCGAGTAAATTATTTATAACGGGAAAGACTTTCGGAAAAACGACCGATGCTTCGGCGAGATAGTCGTAAAGTATACGCGTCTCGTTCTCGTCGGTCGAATATTTGACTAGAGTCGCGAGTATCGTTAGCACGAGTGTCTGCGTTGAGAAATCGGTGAGTACCTCGGGATCGAGGAGAACGTTGTTCTCGTTGCTGACGCTCGCTCTCGCGCTTCGGTTCTGAAATTCAGCATCCAATTGTAATGTTTATTCAATATGTGAAATTCATTATTTAAGAATGAGTCGCGACTTAGAGATTCAAAAAAAAAACATATATTAACCTTCGGTTCCGTTTCGTCGCTCGGTTTCGAATCCTTTGCCGTTGGCACGGAGAAGGATCGCTGCGTCTTCAGTAACATACGCCCGGGCTGCAAATATTTAAAAAAAAAACCCATGAAGACATTTTTTCCGATTCAAGAGAAACCTAAAGTCGTTCATTGCTATATAAAATAAATGCGAATTACCGGATGAGCGTTATACTGCTTTTGCTGACGAGCTTGCGAAAGCGCCGATGGATCCAAAAGATCCCAAGACTTTTGTTTTCTGTTTGTACGATTAACGGTTCCGGAAGGTTCCTAATTGCATTAAAATGTCTCGTGAGGTCCAACAAGCGTATCGCAATTTTGAGATAATACGTCGACAAAATTCTATTAACTAACCGATCCATTCGTCGTCATGGTATCGAGAAAATCTGTGCTGTTAGATTCCGTGAGATTTCTTCCGAGGGAATGTCGTATGTGGCATCGACTTCGAACTTCTTCCGACACGGAAACGAGAGCTAAAATAATTAGACAATTAAACTTTCGTTGTAAAATCGCGAATCGTGGATACCGCTGTTGGGCAAAAAAAAAAAAACTCGAGATTACCCACCGGCAAGATAAGCGACGCTTTCCGGCGTTACTTCGAACTTATCTCGTCTGAATGGCTTCGCGACAATTGCTAGAAGCATCGTGAGAACTCTCGCAGTTCTCGTGACGGTAGTCGGCGTAGGATGCCGATAGCCTTTAAGTAGATGACCCACGAGAGCGAAATGGAAGTTCGATTTGAATGAAAGTCCGACGGCGTGATCGAGCTGTTTGAAGTGCCACTCCAATGGTTCTCTCGTCGACATCATCACTTTTTCCAATGTCTACAAATGAAAAAAAATTAAGAAAAAGTATTACATCTCCTATCGAATTTAAAGAGAAGACATAATTTATCTCGCGAAAGTTACCTTGTCGTCGAAAGTTCCCTGAGAATCGAGAGTATGCAAATTCTGTTCGAGTAACGCGAGTCCCGAAGCGTACAACGGAGCTTCGTCCAGCTGAAGAACCGAAGTTGCTACCCAGAAGAGATATCGATGTATCGGCGATTCCTGAACGGAAAAAGAATGACAATAGAAAAATGTTCTTTCGAGAAAATGAAGTTTCAGTGATTTACAGATAAAACGATGCATACAGGTCTCAGAAGGGGCTGCAGCCGCGTGAGACACATAACGATGGCTTCGAGTAGAGTTATGTCGTTAAAACTTTCCAGTGCCTTGACGAGTATCCTTAACAATTGTTTGATATCCTGATCGGTGATGCTTTTGCTGATACATCCAAATACGATGAGGGCTCGAGGTTGCAAAGCGGGATTGAAGCAAAAAGCGAAACTCTTGGCTAACGACGTCCACGTGGTCAGCCAATCGCATCTCGGAATATCTCTCATGCACGCTTCCATTATTTCCAGCAATGCATCGGTTATAACTTCTAAGCTCGTGAGAGCCAATCTTTCGCGATCCTGTGCCCCGCATATGCTTCTCTCATTGCCGAACCATTTTTCGCTGGAATGTCTGTAACTCGATCTGAATGCCGTTACCGCAGCTGATTTAACTTTGCTAATACCGAAGAGAAGATAAAATTTCGGTAGCGAAAATTCGTCGAGACTCATTCGCAAAACTCTGTACGTATCCTCGGAGAATGACGGCGAGCTGCAGGTACACAGAGAATGTATTATGTTGATAACGAGACCGTGAGTCGACGCTCGCATGCTTAAGCTTCCCGAACAAACGAGAAACGTTACTGTGTGAAATAAATAGGGCAGATGTTTGCCAACGTCGAGACAATTATTGAACGAAAGCATTAGTAAATAACGCGCAAGTATCGCTATGTCGTCCCACATCATGTGCTGTTCGAGAAGCGGCGTCGGCGAGGTGCAAGTTTTGTCGACGACACGGCAAAGCCTTCCGATGACTTTTTTCGCAACTAGTTGAACGTTACCGGAGGCAAGAGCTACGGCTGTATCGGCCATTATTTCGACCATCGGTGATCCGAGACCGTATTTTACGCTCTTTAAAATAAAATTATCGAGTACCGTATCTATAAGATCGGGTAAACGTCCTATTGTACTCCAAATCTTCGCTTGTATACTCGGATACATTTCGACTTCTTCGATTGTCAGTGTAATGAGTTTCTCCAATATCTGTGTAACTTGCTTTTGCCGTTTGCCACCCTCGTCGTTCGGCTTGTAGAAACGCACGAGATTCTTGAGCCACGGTGTCATGTACTCGAGACAGAGATGCTTCAACTCGATCGTCGATACCCTGAATCCTTGTATGCACTCCTCGAGAAACTCGAGGGTAAGATGCGGGTCGTTGGCTGCGAGAGTTTCGCTGAGATGCTTTATGAATATCGTGTTGTTCGATGGTATGCAGAGACCCGAAGTCTCGAGTAGTTGTCCCTCGATCTTGAGATCGAAGGTTGCGGTAAGAGCGCACAATTGATTATAAGCGGCGGTGCGAAGATTGGGGTCCGAACTGCCGAGATTAAGTAGCGCCATGTTTAACAACGTGCCGGGTACGTCTTTAGGCCGAATCTTTGGATGTACCGACATGGAATCGGGTTGCGACAATTCCCATCTGTTTCTTATATGTATTATCGCTTGAACTATGCTGTCGCAGTCGTTGTGAATAAAGGACAGAGGTCCCGCTTCGTTGGATATCGTTAGTGTGAATTGATTGTCGTCGACGAGACAAACTTCTTCGATCTCCGAGGCGTAATAAACGTCGTTAAGCAGCACAGAGTGCGACAATACTTTACACTTCTCCGACGACGTTATCTGTATCGCTGTTGGACCGACTTTCACCGAGACTTTCGTATCCTTGTGAGAGAGCTTCAGGGCGCTCGTGAATACTTTGAGATCCTCGTCGAGCGACAGCGTCGCACCGGGTAAATTTTGTTGCTCCGGAAGGATAATCTCGTTAAGTTTACCGGGTCCGTCGACGAATATAACTTTACGATTGCCCTTTAGTGGCGCGAGAATTCTATCGTGAAACTTTGTGTACTCGCGTACCCAATTGTCGCAATTGTATATGTAAGCCGCGTGAATGTTCTCGTAGGCAACTTCGGGAAGTACGTGAAACCATTTTTGCAAAAATTCCGTACGAAAACGATTGTCGGAACAGGTGTGCGTGAAGTCGACAACCAGCTGAAACGGCGCGTGGCAAAACGGCTTTAGCGTCAGGATAACATGATAAATCAAGAGATCTCCGTTCGTCTCGCCGATCCTGAATAGAAACAGAATAAATCGTATTATTTTTTATATGCAATCTATACGCAGTTATATTTCAAAGTTATTTCGATGAATATCGTTAACTCACTTGTATCTTCTCGCGATGTAATAAAACACAGGATGGCCAAGTATACTGGTACCCGCCTGATAAAATATATTTAAATTTTTAATCCTCTTGAATTCCTCCTTCTCGTGCATCTTGTGTTTCACCATTATCTCTTCAAAATTCGTCGAAGACATATCGATGCTCGACCATCGAGCGTACGACGACGAAAACAGTAAACTGCGTTTGACAATTAAACGTGAGAGTTAAAAAAGAGAAAATAGTAAAGCAGAATCTATGGAAGATCCGTAAAAATGTTATTCGCGAAATAAAAAATATTGCGTACTGAGAATCCACGGGTTTGTGTTCCGGTGGTCCAAGATAAGCGAGTAGCGTTGCCATTTTGTCGAAGGGACGTCGTCCCACGGCTTTGTGATCCCGACTACTGCTTAGATAATCACCGATACGTTCCTGATGATTCCACAGTAAGCGATGAAGCGCGAGAACGTTCGCGTCCGAGACGAAGGACATCGGGTGATTGGTCTGATCGACGGTCTCGCAATCGGATGCAATTTGAATGAAGAATCTTCTACCGATCTCGAAGTGCGCTTGTAGAAAATCGTTAAACGGAAGCATGTGCTGTTCCTTGCTGAATTGCACGTGATTCGCGATATTCTGTAGAATCTTCGACATGAGCATCAAGCCGCGTTTCACGTGGGGCGGTACTTGTTTGCTGACTATTCCCATCTCTTGTGGTGATACTATGGCGGGATTAATGAAACGCAGAAATATCACTGTCCCGACGGCGCCAATGTTGTTTTGAGGACATTGAGGAAATCTTTTGCTCAGCACTTGATACAGACAGTGACACATCGATCGCAATTGCGGAGGGAATCTGGAAAAATATAGTTATGATTAACGATTCGTAAATTTTCAGATATAATTTATAGATTCATTAATCGATAGGTAAGTTCATCATTTGTCGTACCTGTCCGCCGAGGATACGATAGCGTCGAATACTTTTTGCGTCAATGCGATGAGATTGCGACCATTCTGCGCGATGTTCTCGTTAGCATCGATTCTCGCGCTATCGACTTCGAATCTCGTTACGGGATCGTCCAACAACGGCTTTATGAGAGGTTCCAGCAAACTCTGTAAGTACGTAGCGCCGTATATCTTGAAGCAGAAAGCCATTATTTTGCTACCGAGACTGTTGCCGCGAAAGAGCGTTTGCATGCAGTCCGAGACTTCGACTTCGCGATAAAACATGTTCCAGAGTAACGGCGACAGCAAGTGTTTAGCGTCGAAGAGAGTTACGAAAACTCTCGCCAATTCGTCCATCTGATTCGACGTTACGACGTTCGCCAGTGCTATCGCTATCGGTAATTCCCCTTTGTCGCTTATCATCGTCACAAGTTGTACCAATTGTTCGAATCTATCGGCCAAAACGGTCTCCGCCAGTGTATCGAATTCGGTTCCTTGCTGAAGAATCTTCGTCAATACCTCCATAAATGCCGCTCGCGTCTGAAGATCCCGATTGTACCCCAAATCTGATTGATAGAAAGTTCAATCGAACAAATTAAGAATAAGCCGAATATCATATTTAAAAAAAAAAAGAAAAAAATGTAGTCATCGTAACAATGTTTTACCTATCGAGTGCATTAGACCGCTGTCTATGTTGGCGCTGAGTAAATTGCTCATAGCTTGAATCGTCGCGTTTCTGAGTGTCGACAGTTTTCCGGTTGTAAGATGTTGTCTCGATACGACTTCCTTCTCCTCGGTTGCGGCGTCATTGCAGTCGTTTAACAGATTCATGAAGAGAGTGAAATATTTGAGAAAAAGCTGTGACTTTGCTTCCATGAGATCGCCGCGATCGGATTCTTCCGGTTGCAGCGGTAAACCCAAAAGTAGAGCTCCGACAGCCTCCATGCACGCCTGATCCAGATCTCTAGTTATCATCGTAACGTCGCTGTTGCTCGGCGGTGCTATTTGATGCGTTGTGCCCATTATCCAGTCGGTCAGGTATTCCACGAGTTTGTTGCGAAATTTCATCTCTTGTCGAAATGCGAGATCGTCCCTTCGCTTCATCATAGCCTCAACCAGCTGACAAAGTTTCGTTTTAATGTGTATCGCGTGTACCGTCATATCTAAATGTCTCACGTATCTCACGATCGCCAGTGTCATACCCTCGATACTCGTTATTCCGAGATACTCCGACGGCTCGTCGGCCTTCGAGTCCAAAACATTTTTCATTATGAATATCGTGTGTTCGATGAATTGGGTGTTAACGTCGAGAACGATTACTTGACCCTGTTGATCGAAAAATTTCTCTACTATGCTTTTTATCTGATCGAATAGTATCGGATAGAGCGCCGGACTCATCTCGTGGCCAACGAGTTCTTTAACGTGTTTCTGTATCTGCGTTCCGTACTTCTCGTTGTTGCATATCAATAGACGCAAAAGATTTGAAACGAATTGCGTAACGGGACAGTACTGAACTTCCTGACTGGGATTCGCCAGCGACGATGCTGCTTCTTGCTGCTTCGCCGAACCTTTCTTCGGCTCCGGATGCGATGGCATTCCCGACATTGGTCTGCACGGCGATTTTCTCTGAAGACAAACACCGCCGAGAGCGCACAAAAAACCCGTCATGTTCGCCCATTCGTTGATCTGATCCTCGAGTTCGTAATCCGAATTCTGATGCGACGCTCTTCGCTTTCCTGTGCTACGATGAAACGCCTCAACCTGACCGTCTTCCGTCTTGTTTTTCGGATTATTCGTCAATTGTCGCGACGTTGATTCCCAATTTCTGAATGTCTCCTCCCACGCCTAACCATTACAAATGTTATAAATGTTAAACGTCCGATCGCATGGATTCTATTTGGAAATTTTATTCGTCACGAACTTACGGGTTGTACACCGTTCACGCAATGCTCAATTTTTCTCAGCAGACCCATTATCCTTCGTTGCAGAGCCGCTCGTCCTGAAAAAACATACGTAGATAGATAAATTCATCGAATTCGATAAATATATTTGGAGACAAGCTACAGATATCCCGTAATAGTTTTTTTAATCGTTTAAATTCGCGCAAACAGCATTTGAAATATCTTTTATACAAAAAAAAAAACAAACGGAAGTATTCATACCATCGTACGCCCGGATAGCTGTGAACTTACCGTGATTATGTCTTTGATAACTTATCGTACTGTCCCCGCTTGCTGTTACGGGAAGAAGAAAAAAAACGTACTTTGCTTATTTCGCCGATACGATAATTGATATTAACTCACCGGTCGTCAGAACGGTCGATATTTGCGCGAGTTCCACGTATAGATTGTAATTCGGCAATAGGCAAGTAACGGCTACGTCGTCGCTGCCGCAACGAATCTCAGCCTCTTCGCATAGCAAAGAGAAACACGAGAGTGCAACGAGCACCGCTTCCATATCAATGCTCCACAAGTACATGAAAAAGACGACCTATAAAAATAAAAATGATAGTATCGATAAATAAGCGATTTCGAAATAAATTTAACTACGGAATTCGTAGAATCGAATAAATTTTCAATGCAAACCTCCAATTTG
This sequence comes from Buathra laborator, assembly GCA_934046635.1. Lineage (NCBI taxonomy): Eukaryota > Metazoa > Arthropoda > Insecta > Hymenoptera > Ichneumonidae > Buathra > Buathra laborator. The sequence continues at coordinate 2,159,183 of OW203898.1, read as the reverse complement.
ATATGCGCTTGTTTACAGATGGCAATTTGGCTACCAACGTTCGAATAATCTTTGTTCTGAGACAGAAATCCATTTCGATGAATGAGAATTTTTCTCAACCACTTGAGAATATCCGTGTAATTGACTATCTGGTGTTGTATCAATTTTTGCGATATAGAGAATAGAACTTGAGAGCTTATGTCCCAAAAGGTATTGATAGGCGCTTCGGGATTCCACGCTTTGATCTGATCGGGATGATGAAGAGCGAGCAATGCTTCCATCGCCTCGTGTGCGATGTCCGGCATCGTTGGCTGATGAACCAACGAAACTAAACCGTTTATCAATTCTAACGTTGAACTTTGTATCTCGTGTCCGGCTTTTCCCTGATTCTGAAATAAAAAAAGAGACGCAGTTTTCAATTTTTTTTTTCTTTCAAAAGTAACGTTTCGATAGTTTATTGTAAATCGTTTTTTCAACATACGTTCAGCATCAACATAGGATCCGTGTGAATAAGTCGAACCATCCAGAGAAGAAGATTCCGATGGCTGGAAATATCCTCTCCCCGATCTTTGTTCTTTCCCTGTTCCTTACCCTTAAGCGTTAAACTCTGTATCATTCGCAAAGGCGTGTGAGATATGTAGCTCTGGGTGACCTTGTTGAGAGTATCGGTAAACATGTTCCTGAGATCAGCGCTGCGAGAGTAAACGAGTTCTATTTGGGGCCACCACGACAGTCTCGGTTGCGTGACTATCCTGAAACAACGTCGTCGTTACGAGCTTTGCACGACGGCGCCCGTCCGCTGCCGAGATAAAGCGGAAAACTCAAAATTTTCTTGGCAAACGATGCCATTGACGTGATTAGAATAAAAACAACAACAAAAAAAAGTGCATATCGCACTCGTATATGTATGTAGAGAGAGGTACCTGTACAACGAACTGACGAGAACGAATTGGTAGGTCGATGGAAAATTCAAGTTTAGGCAAACTTTCAATACTTCGTTGTTGTGAGGCTTTATACGAAAACAACTGACTAGACAATCTATCATTAATTCGACGTCTTGAGCAACGTAACTCTGTCCCCGGGAAAACGGTTTACTCGGATTGAAGAGGAGAGTGGTAAGATCGTTTATAACGTGCTGTACAAGCGTGAATATCACATTGCTAGAGTCAAGATTGCTTATGTACGTCGATGCTTTACAAAGCTTGACGCACGTTACCGCCGCGGCTTCGGTCAATTGTCTTCCCGAACCCCCGTGAGCGACCAATCCGCGTTTTATACTATCGATGAATTGTTTTTTCTTCGAGTGTTTCGGTGAACAAGGCGCTCCCGTGTCGGCGTTCACGATCTCCTCGAGTACCACCGGCGACAATATCAAAAGCATTATCTGCAACGGCCAAGCAACTACAACGCGACCTTTCTTATTGTCGGCCAGAGTATCGAGAACGTCGAATAACTCGCCGCAGGCTTTCGACAATTCCTCGTTTGGCTTTTTTTGCATATCCGCGAATTCGTGCGGATAAGTGTCCATCCAATTGCATATTGCTTTCTCGAGCGAATTCATTAACACTGTGTGTGCCGATTTTTTCAACTGACGAATCTTCTGTATCGTTTCTACAATGTTGTAAATATTTAATTAAAATAATATATAATTGAAAAAACGCTTTTAGTCTGATGTAGCGATTGAAAATTACCATTTAGGAGTTTAGTGAGTCTGTGAACGTCGACGTTGATATGCTGAATTAGTTCTATGTCACTGTAATCCGGATTTTCGTCGCTGCAACCGGACAACTCTTGAAGATGAGCGGATATTCTGTTGAAAACGGCGCTGAAGAAATTCAAACTCAGAGCGAACAAAACTTTGCTCGCCAGATTCTTAAGGTGCGTATGCTGCGGACTGTCGTTGGGTACATCTGAAAGTAACAACGCCAAGCGATAGTTATAAAAAATCATTTGGCGCAAGAGAATCGTCAAATGAAATTGCTTTACTTACTGATAAATTGGCATATCTCTCTGAGAAGCAATTTAATATTCATCGTTTCGTCAAAGTTCGTTGTATCTTTAGGCTGATTTGCTAGGCATTGTTCCAACGTATCGAGAATAATTATTATTGATTCGTAACAATTTTTGTCGTGTTCAGAGCCCTGAAACGATCTTTGGCCGCCCGTGTACGGCATCATTTCGTTGACGTGCTGAAGCATCTTTGTGAGGCCAGATATGACGAGCGAAAATCTGTAGCGCGATATTTGTATCAGATACTTCTGATTCTTTTCTTCGTTGAGACGCGAATGGGTCGTCTGAGAACCAGCTTTGCACGGCAGCTGCAACAATTTTTGTTTTTTTGTCAGCGATGAAAAAATCAATTTATTTGTTCTCTAAATAAAACAAAAAAAAAAAAGAAACGAAAACAGGAAGTGGATAAATCGATTTATTATCGATGCATAATTAATCATATTTGTTGATCAGTCGCGATAATAAACGCACGAGAAAAAACACGATATAAATTTTAAAGAAACGGGAGGGTGTATGGACGACGGTGAGGGATCGTCAAATCGCGATAGAAATGAGGGTGTGTAACGTTGAATTATAAAAAAAAAGAGGGAGTGTAAAGAGCCGCGTGCTGGTATAGGAGTTTCCTGTCTAGGGTCAAGGGTGGAAACACGAGCGTTCGATCTTTATGAATGAACGAATTTCCTTCTGCGAAATATATTCCCCTGTCATTCATCCTCGCATGTACGAATGTAAATAAAATAACTTCTTTCGTCGGAAAGTCTTTCGCGTAGGTGTTTGGGCCGTAAAAATGTTCTAACACACGAAATTGAGCAAGTGTCGCAAGTGTGGGAGAGGGGGAATACGAGAGCTGCCAAACAAACCCACACGGCTGTCATTGATGATAATCGACTTCGTTAATTCTCCGCGAGCGAGAAAAAAGTTACGATGAATTTACCGATGGATTAAAAGACAAAAACGAAAAATTCGATCAATTTCTCTTCATCTCTCGTGTTTATCGCGATGAATCACAAAATTGTCGTGTGTCTCGATGCCATACGGAGATTGAAAACAACGTGTGGACCAAAGAGATGATGATGCAAGATGGTCAAATGCAGAGGCGTAAGGCAAACAGCGTAAAGCTTCGAGCGAGAAACGAAGAAACGTTATAGAATTTTTTCATTTGCCATGACAATGTGATGAGATGATGAAAAAGATGAAAAAGAAAAGATAATGCCTGACTGTGACGCGCATTGATTATATTAGTCTTGTATATAAAAAAAAAAGAGATCGCGCCGGTACCTGATCCTCGAACCGCGCGATGAGCAATCCAGCCCATTCGCTTGGCCTCTGAGTGCCCATTGTCGCACTCTCCTTTATCCTTCAGAACTTTCAGTGACAAGACTTCATAACGATGCTGTTATTGTTGTTGTTTTATTCACGAGAAAACTCGCGAGAGATTAATCGCCACTGGCCACTACATGGAGAGATAGAAGTAGGTGTGCAGGGCAGCGTTTAACCCGAATCGCGGACGCCGCCATTCAACAACGTCGACTGCGACGAGCTCTCGTGAGAGCTGCCCGCCCCCCGGTAGATGTGTGCGCGTCGCTGTGTGTGCGTCCAAACAGAGAAGAGAGGGAGATAGAGGACAAAGCCGAAAAAGCGATCGGAGGCCGCCCCGCGGATGTTTAGGTTTTTCGGGCGGTAGCAGACTGTTGAGAAAGTAATTCTCTCGCCTTCAAGCATCAGATAAACGACGTAGGAAACAAAGGAAAAGATTTTAAAAAAACCAACAACGATTCTTCGATTACGAGAAACTCGATGTTTCAAGGCGCGGTATCGTCGGTGAGGTTCACGCGTGCGAAAAGCACAAGTCGAGACGATAGCGCAGGTCTCGAAACTTCAGTAGCAGGCACTCACTCGAGAAGCAGCGAACCAACCAATGAGAAGACTCGTACATCCCGAGCGCATGGCTTTGCCCCACTACGCAACTGCGCCATTCATAAATGCTCGACTTACGCTCCGGGAACTCGTCCACCCTCGACTGTCCCTACCAACATGTTGTATATACGTAACGCGAACTATAGATATATACGGTCTCTTCGCCGGTTGGTTTCCTATTCTCTCTTCCCTGAAATATGGACTATCGATTTCCACGGTTCGGAGTCCCCGAAGGTTACCAGCCCTTTGCCCTCGAACAATAGCAACTCCATAGCAGGTATTAGGTACATTTTACTACCGCTCTCGAGGCATAAGGCAATTAAAAACTTTCTCGACTTAAGATGCAGACCTGCTTTTCTCGTAAAAAAAAAAAGGTATCGGTTTAAATTATATTAGGTACACATTTATTGTTCTATAAATCTTTTGCGGCGTAAAATTTTATTCGATAATAAATATTATTTAACAGAAATACTGTGCGGTAGGTATGTACATTGGGACATTTTTCGAATTAAAAACGATTTTTATTTGTTTATTCTCGTATTCCCGCGAGGAAATTGGCCTCAGAGCCTTGAACTTGGAAGGCTCAACCTTGAAAATCCTCAGCTCGCTGTTGACGATTATGCTTCTCGATGCTGTGCACGCTTTTGGGATCCAGATCCGTGACGGCGTTGTTGAATAAAAAGTAGCGAGAACTCGAAGTTTTTATTATGTTTTCGCTGGGCAGACTGGTTACCGACGATCTATAGTAAAAAAAAAAAAAAAAAAAAAAAAAAAAAATTACGCGTACACAGTACACATTAACGGGAGGAGACGTGATACGGTAAAACTTACGAATTAATCTCCCGAAAGGCAATCATTATCGAGCAGTCCTTGGCTATTCGGAATAGGAGATAATTCTGTAGAATCAATAGCTCTTCTTCATTAGGCACCGAATTCGATATTTCTTCTTCTGCAGACTTTTCTTTCTTGTAAATAATTTCGTCATTCAAAATGTTCACATATGCCGAATAAATACGATAAACAAAGTCGACGCTGTGATCATTCAGTCTCTGTACGCGAAGAATTCTTTCCAATACAGAGTTGCGCGGCAACGAGACTGTTGGGGAATCATTCGATGGGAGACAAGAATCGTCAACAGGCGGAAACGGGCGAAGCAGAGCCTCGTAGATAAGTTCAAACATTGTATCGAAAGATTTTTCCTTCTCAAAGAATTTTTCGTCGTAAAACCATTCAGCGAGAATGTTATCGAAGTCCTCCCCATCGAAATCGTCGCCGTAAACCAATTCGCCGTTTCTGAATATCCTGAAGTTGTTCTGTGGCGAATAAACGAGTCCTCTCACAGTTCGACGCATACGTTCAGCTCGACCGGAGAAAAGATCGCAAGGACAATAATCGCTGACCGTTGAAATTTTTCCTCTAATCATCTGGAAAATAAAGATACGGTAAACTAGTTGAATAATTATTTTTGTTTCGTTATTAATATTCGCGGCGTTCTCACGGCAATACTCACTTTGGAATATTGCTTCCGGCAGTAATCACACTTACCGCGAAGCATTGAAATTTCTTTATTCACGAATCCCTGCTTTGGTTTTATTTCCACACAGAAAGTTGGCCTTTCCTCGTTGGACGGAAGTTTGTCATCGAGACATCCTGGTAGAAGTGTATAATCCGGCAATATCGTGGCGAAAGTCTCGACTACTTTCTTGCGTCGACGATGTCCTGTGAAGCAAAGAAAAAAAAAGTATTATAAATGTCGTCTGATTCTCTCATTCGTACAGAGACCGCAGCGGAGAAGAAACGATTGATTGGCTTCGAACTCACTGAGTTAACGGCGCAATCATTGGCAGATTCGTGTCTCTGTATATTTTCAACTGATTCGTATATAATTCACCCAATGACTGCCAAAGACCGAACGATTGCCAACAAACTCGACCGACTTTCGTGGGCCAATTGTCTCCATTTCATAAAACGCGATGCACGTCGACGTGCCTCGCAGCTAGACAAGGCGTTGGCGCCTCTGACGTAGTTGATATAACCGGCCATTTAGTGAGGAGGGGCCAACGCTGTGTTTGCTTGATGCGCGTTTACAGCCCGTCGGGTTCGCGAACCAAGAAATCCTCATTCTCGCAGAATCTTACCGCGGAAAAGTAAATATTGAAATTTCGTTTCCGATAGTTAACACAGTTTTTACATTAAATAGTTAATATGCGAGAGACGAAACGAAGAAAAGGCGCTCCATGAACCACGAGTCAAAGAAGAACATTTCTCGATGAGATTTGACCACTTTAACTCGTGTAAAATACTGTAAGAAAGATGAATACCTGGTCTCAGTGCTTCAAAAGTGCTGATCCATCGAGACAATTTCTCGGAATCGAAACGAACGATTTCTGGTTCGTTCGCGTAACTTCCCATCAATCCGGAGATGAAGTTTTTATAAAAATCCACTGTCAACTGAACTCTCGCCTTTCCGTTGTCCTCAGCCGGTTTATCTCCGTGTTCCGGATCGGATTTATGAAACCTGAGTACCTTTCTTTCCTGCGAATACGAGAAAATACAGTTAAAGAGAGAAATACCTTTGATAGGCGATGCATTGTGTTTTATTTTTTGCGCGCGATAAATCGGCGTTCACGAGGTAAATGCGAGGACCACGACGATGACGACTGCAGTGCAAAGACAAATCGATATATAAGAAACAAACTCGCGTGGTTAGCTGACGTGGCCGGTGCTCGTTTCGCGCGCTGCACCCACACGGGTCACATTAACTCAACCGCTGCTGCGTTTATCTATTCGCGGCTTACGATTCCAACGTAAAATATTCATTCTATAGTCTGTCGAAAAAGAATGAGAGAAGAAAAAAAAAAGCTCGCTGCTGTTTACTTCGCGGCAGGCGGTGAAACAGGTACGGAGATACTTCGCAGGTACGTTAATAATCCATCGGTCGTATGTTTGGATTTGCAACTTCCTTTGCGTCATTTCTCCGCTCGCTGCCGCTCTGTTTGTTCAAAACCTTTGAGTTATTAACGCATTTAGATAACATTGCGAAGTAATAAAAAAAATATTGATTTAAATTAAACGATCGAGAAATTTATTTGTAGATTATTTTTAGAAATATTTCGATTTTTCATTGCTTTTTATTACCGTCGCGGATGGCCGGGTGAATTGAATTACGAGTAAAATAAGTGATGCATACGTGATCAGCGAGAAAAAATACGATGGACTTAGTCGCAAAAAAACGAGTGTAATAAATTTGTTCGACGAATTTTTGCGCACAACAACAATATTTTCCCTTTGCGATGCAATTGCGGTAAAACCGCGATATGCCTATCGCGGTTTACGGAGAAAAATATACTTGAGATTAGGCGTCTGCCGGAAATCATTAAAAGTATGTGACAAAGAGTTGACGCGTAATACTTTTTCCCGAAAATCAAAGGGTTACGAAAAATATCTCGGAACACATATTTTTGTGTATTTTTCGCGTTGATTATCAATCCGATGCTGTTGAACCGAAGTTCAGTGTTTTATTACCAATGGCAAAAAAAAAACGTTTTTTTTTTTTTTTTTTTTTTTTCATTTCCGGCGTCGGTTTTCTTATCGGATAGTAACTGCACGCAAGATAGCTGATGGTTTCGTAACAGATTTCTACGATATCGCATATACTCACACGTGGCAAAGATACGACGAAAGACGCATTCCCCTCGCCCTTGTAAGCCGATCCATTCAACGTTCCTGCGTCGATCGTGCGAAAGTCCGTCATCGATAAATTCTCCGCATCGGCGGCGGGAGACAAAGAGGAGGATGTCTCGTCGTCGGCCTGTTGCATCTTTTCACCGTCTCTTCGCTCGTCAACCGAAAGCCGGAAGTGGAGTGTACAGCTTTAATCCTCATTACATCAGCGTCGTTGGCTCTTCTCCGTGTCTCCCTTCCGTGTTTCACCTGAAAATTAGAAACGAATATGTAACACGAGATTCTTTGGATGATATAACAATGTAAATTAAAAAAAAACAAAAAAGAAAAGAACAGAACGATGTCGAAAAAAATAATAACGTCGGTACGACAAATTGAATTCTGTTCTCGAAAGGTGACAAAGCGCGCGGTATGACTCACAGGTATATTGCTTAAGGTAGAAACGTTGTCGGTGTACAGCATTAATACTATTACCCGTAGTTACATAGCGGCGCAACGCACGGAGTTACTAAAGCTCGACGAGTAGAACAGCCGTGTTGTACTCACGAGGCCGAAATATCCGGCTGTTACTACTTCGGCAACTCGTCGTTAGAAATTCTAATGACTTCTTTAGCTGTTAGCCGATTATTCGCGTCGTTTGCCCTGAAGGGGAATAGGCGCTTATGGCGCGTTACTATTCACGGTGTGTATGTAAGAAAGACTCTAACCCCGACGAATGAGCTTATAAATAAGCATACGGACAATCGTCTCGGATATCTACTACTGACTTCAATAATGAGCGCGAAACGTCGCTTTGAGAAATTCTCGATAGTATCTTCGAGACAAGAATTGCGTCATTTACGATTTCGATAGATCGTCGTACGCAGTAATTTCTTAATTCTCAATACCATATTTACGTGATATTTCTACAAACGTGTTTTCACGGTTTACTCACGAAAAAAAAAAAAAAAAAAGAAACTCTGAAAGCCGGAGATTCCGGTATTGTGGGGTGTTATTAAAGTTTTTAGAGACTCGAAACCTTCCATTGTCCTCGACCCGCTCTCGACTGGATGAGAAGGTTTTTCAAAGTTTATTCGGTTAACTCGCGAATGAGTTATTTAATTTAAAAAAAAGAACTTTTTATTTGCCTTTCGATAGACGACGAAGTTTATTACACCGGTGCTCTTGGGGATTGAAAAGCTACAAGTCTCCGATGGCGAACGAGACTCGATCTACTCGTGTCCCGTCCACCTACTATCTACCTATATGTAAGATAACGAACCTCGCTTTCGAGGTGAACTTCTCTCCGTAGTCTTTACCCACCTACCTACCGGTTTATAACGGTCACAGGAGAGACGCGCGCCTTCTCCGTTCTCTATGCGTCGTTTTGCCTGGGCGCACCGGGAGAAAGAGTTGCAGGAAATGCGAACTTCAAGAGACCGTGTTACAGCGACTTTTATTGTCCATAACGCAACAATCTTCGCGTCACGATTGCTTCGAACCGCTACAATGAAAATTAGTATGGAGAACTGATCGAGTTTATCGAATCTCGGAGTTATTATTGTTTGCTAAAGAAAAAGATGATCAGTTAAAAAAAACTAATAGTTTCTTGAGACAATTAATTTTTAAGAAAAAAAAAAAACGGATTAGTTGTCCCGAATAATTTTTTTCAGTGAATTAATTTCTCCATTAATCGTCAAGCGCCGAAAATAATTTTTTTACATTTTTTCAAATTATTGATTTTCAGAGAACAATAAGAAATTCATAGAATATCAGTTTCGTAATATAGAACAAAAATATATGTATATAAATATATAAAATCGCTCGTAGATTCCGAATCTTTTAATTTCAATTCCGATCAGGTGATTGAACATTTTAATAATACCGGAAAGATCGATAAACTACGACGATAGCAAGAACGATCATTATAACTACAGTTGTTACTGAATTACCGATGGAAGCACCGGAGTTGGTTGTATGTACGCGAACGAGTGTCGCGGGTCTCGCGGGGTATTCTGACCTATAAGGAGCGGCAAGAACGAGGCGAGAGAAGCGGTTCCACGGCCCGGTGTGTGCAGAGTGAGGCACACACAACAGGGGGGCAACAACCGACGTTGACCTCACACCGGAGAGCTCTACGACGAGGAGGAAAGAAGACGATGACGAACGTTCCGCAACGAGACGAATCTTCGCTCGGGGTCTGTCCTCAACAGAGTATATCTCATCGTGTTATACCGCTTCGTCTCGTTCTTCAAGTGCTGATTCTTGGCATTCTCTTTCGTTTCCATCGTTACGACGTTTCTTCTTGGAAGCCTTCGAAGACATCTCGCAATATCATTGGTTCCGAAACTCTTTCCCTCGACAACATTTTGCTGCGACGTGGAAAACAGTTTTTTTTTTTTTTTTTTTTCAATTTTCCAGCTGTAATATAACGTCGGCGAAGACGAGATGATAACAGAAGAGCTTAGGAACAAAAATATGAAGCAGACGCGTGGTCTTCGTACGGACGTTTTTTTTTTTTTTTTTTTTCACGAAGTCTCTAGCGGTACTCGAGTTTACAAAGATGAATGCACGACGGGAGAGCCTCGGCGTTTCTTCATGAAAAACGTGGACGAGTGGAGACGCATACACACAGATACGCATTGAAGGGGAAGAAGAGAAGCAGTCGGTGGAGGCAATGCAGCGTTGGTAGTGCGATGCTCTGTTAGAGTCGGAAGACGGTGCCAGAAGAAGCGTCGACGGGCGAACGAGAGACGCAAAGTGCATCGCACTGTCTCGCCTCGGAGTTGGAGGAACTGAAGCAGCTGGCCGATGTGCTGGTGCACGAGGCAGGTCTTCCGCTTTGGCGGCAGACGTTTTTCTTCTGTAGTCTCTAGTGCAGCTTCTCGAGGGGGGCATCTGCTTTGACTTGCCCTCTGCGCATTTGTAGTGTTTCACGAGAGTTTGCGACACGTGTGTTCGCCACTGGGATCTCCTCGTTCCCCTCGTTGGCACACACATGCGTGTGTCCGCGTAGCGTCAGACTTTACGTAAAATTCCCCGGTATACGCAGGAAAATGCACGTGGGAGGTCCGTGAGCGAAGGGAGAATTAACCGACGGAAGTCTTCAATTTTCTGACGGGCGAAGGCAGTTGAAAAAAAAAAAACAAAAAAAAAGCTTCCCGCTAAAAAGCCTAATCTCCGGTTATACGATAACCATTTAGTTCGAATAACAAGTAAAGTGATAAATTGAGAAATAAAAAAAAAAAAAAAAAACATAAAGTCGCAGTATTTTTTTTGTACGCAATACGATTCCGATCCAAGGTTGTCGAATTGTGGACACTGCGCGCGGCTTTGATGACACACGTTTAAAGATACAAACCTCATAGTAAATACGTTTTTTTTTTTTTCTTCATTTTTATTATTATTATCGTTTTTAATTCGAAGATATTCAAGGTGCAGGCAGACCGACAGCACAGTATGTATAGTCGTAATGAGCAAAGTAAATAATAATCGATCGTACAGCCGAAAGACGTCAGAGTGTTTGTGATAAGTAACGGCTGTAGCTTCGATATTCACGATTGTGCAAACTCGACGTTGCTTCACACGCGCGATTCGCGAATGTGTGCAAATTTATCGATATTGTTTTTTGAACATTGCAAGGATACTTTATGTTTCTTTTAATGCGCTGTAATAATTTCCGCTTAATGACGTCATGATAATCGAAAGCCAATTGGTTATATCGTGTGAATACAGAGATGTTTACTGATTCAACGATTTCGAAGCGTACGGAGAGGGTTTCAAGTCGATACGACGTAATGAATGTACTTCAGGTGTATTTTTTTTTTATATTCGTGAAATTCCATAAGCACGAGGCCTTTGTTTTTATTATCTCTGTACAAAAACAGTCGAAAAAATTATAGTTTTTTTTTTTTTTTCGTCTTCTTCCCTCTTCTTTCGTTAAAGATTCAATTTTTTCGAACTCACGGCGTATGTACAAGCGGGAAATGATAGGTATTTCTTCGTAACTTATAAACTAAATATAATTATACATTGATATAATAATAGATATAATATTATGTAATAATAGTGAACCTACGAGTCTAGGGATTCGAGTTTATAGTGTGTGTGTGTGTGTGTGTGTGTGTGTGTGTGTGTGTGTGTGTGTGTGTGTGTGTGTGTGTGTGTGTGTGTGTGTGTGTGTGTGTGTGTGTGTATGTATGGATGTATGTGTGTGGATGTGTTATGGGTGTTTCTCTGCGAGAGAATAAATCTGTGTGTATCATATGTTCAGTGTCAGCGAAGAATATTCTTCGCGGTGTACGTGTTTTACAGCGAATTTATACAGAATTCATCGAGTAATAGTATTCTCGTTTATAATAAACGTATAAATGAGTGGTTGCGGCTATTGATGGGCATTTTTATTTGTTGTTTAGCTCAGGGCCGCTCGTTTCGCTCTCTACTCTCATCTCGACTATATTCACCGCAGGTTCTCGTGGCTTACGTGTTTTTATTTTATTTTATTTTATTTTAATTTTGTATTTTTACTCTCTCTTTTATCTATAAATGTATCTTTATCGTTTTTACGATAAACCGTAATCGTTTCGTTGAATTATCGATACGATTACGAGCTTATCGTCGGATCCTTTATTGACAAAATTCACGATCAAATCTTTAAATCTTGTGAACCACGAGACCGTTTGGCTTGAGAATCGAACGCCCCTGATGCTCAATCACACTTTCGTCATCCTCCTTATCTCACTTTTCTCCTTTGTCCCCCCTCTTCCCAATCTTCCTTCGAACTCGATATCTTACTCTTTCTTTTTGTCGCCAGTTAGACCAATTTTTACTCGAGCCTAAAGTTTTTTAAATCTTCAAGTATATCTTACACACACCATGCAGCTCCTTCGCGCGGTTCTCACAAAGCGCTCTCGCGAAGATATGCGCGACGAACTCCCGCCATCTTTCTCTCTCTCGCTAAACACACACTCTACTCGAAAGAATAAAATGCCATTACAAGACAGATCTTGAATTTGCGTACGCGTGATGTTGTTCGGTGGAATAGAATATACACGTTCGGCATCGGAGTGTCTGCGCGTACGGATGAGGCGCAAGAGATGTTAATTTTTTTTTTTTTTTCTTTCGCGAATTTTGTTTTGCTCGAGAAACCGTTGACCGTAGACGTTTTTCTCGAACGGAAAAAAAAAAGTTGTATTTACCTCGAACTCGCATGATTGACTCGGAGAAATATCTAATCGCGATAATTATTGTGATTTTATGAGTTCCGTTTATTTTTTTTTTTTTTATCACAAGTTTCGAATCCGTACGATGAATTTTTGTTGTTTTTATACATATATATATAGATACGAGTAACCGGCGCTCGTGTGTGCATCCGATTCGAATTCAAATACAAACAAATTACATGCTTTACAAAATATATGAAGAAAATAAAGAAAGGAATCGTCTCCAACACGATCATCGCAGTCAAAGAACCGATAACGTGCTAATTGCAAAGAAAAAAATGTACAATTCGGCTAGCAGAGCTTATTTCCACTCGCTGCTTCGCGTTTGCCACGAACTATGACTCACGCGGGATTTTTGACGAAAAAAAAAAAAAAAAAAATTTTTTTTTTTTTTTTTTCAGAGTTATTTCCACCTTCATCCTTACTCGCGGACACTCGCGCGTTTTCCGGTAAATGCCATTAGTCGCTAAACTTCCTTCCCAATCCAATCACCGATCGTCTCGCCTTTCCCTCTCCACCCTTCTCTTCTAATCGCTCAATTTTCCCAACCAGCTTCGTCGTTCGCAAATCTTTATTTTTTTTATTTTTTTTTTATTTTTTTTTTTTTATCGTTTCGATTTTGTCTCGTTTTATTTAAAAAAATACTGAATTAACCAAGCTAAAATCACAGACTTGCTGGAGTGCCTTTCCACTCTCCAGCGGGTTTGTACAAATTCTTCCTGAAGGACTCTATGTATAGTTACAATGTGTGTGTTATATATATATATAGATCATTGTGGTTATATATATATATACTATATATATAGTAATTACAATTCGTTCATGATTAGTTTTTTTTTTTTCTTCCTTTTTCATGTTCTCGAGAGTTTGTTTTGAGTTTTATGTGTGTGTATGTGTGTGTAACTTTTTCTATGCTGTCGCAGCCGTTCGCGTTACGCGCAGCGCCAGCATGTTCCAGTTGTTGTTTCTGTTGTTTCTTTTACTTTTTTTTGTTATTATTTATTTCTTTTCCCGTCTTCAATAGTACGAGCGTAACCCCGATTCTCTGGTTCTACAGCCCTCCCCTCCCCTCTCGACGGTTCACACATCCACACAACCCATTCCTCAAGGCTGCATCCCGAAAAAGACCAAATCTAAATCAGCCTTCGAGCAAAAACTCTATTTCGCCGCGCGTTCCACAAGCGTTTTTAATCCGTCGAGTAGCCTTTCGCAAACTATCGTTCGTCGTTCGTTTTTTGTTTTCCCAATTTTTCTCCCCATCGCTCTTACGTACCGCTACTACTATATCACGCATCGAAGATTTTGTTTTTGTTTTTTTTTTTTACTTCTATCAGAGATCTCTACGCGGATCGTCGATCATTAGTCGAGAGAACGGAACAAATGATAAAAAGACATTATAATTCATTTTTTGAAAATCAGATTTGAATGAAGCAAAGAATTAATGAAGAAAAATTCATGGTGGATAATAAACCCGTGTAATCGGCCTTTTAATTCGGACAAATAGCAAGTTCGATCGAATTCCATGCACACACTCGCGATGGCCGGACGATGTTATTTTCTCGTCCTGATTTCCGCGCGACATGGCAACGAACGAGGCGAGGCGCGCGTACGAAAAAAAAAGCTCCCGTCTCTCCGTTGGTCGGCAATTCGAGATGTCATCGTAAATGATTATTTACTCCTTTCTCGCTGAGTGTCAGAGCGGTCATCGAGTTCACAGCCGGAGAGACGTGCCTCTCTTCTCATACGAGAGGATGTGATAAATTTGCTCGAAAATTGCTACGTGCTCATCGTACGGACATATAGATCAAAGATATTAGTCGTATATATCAAATGTTGAGAAACTAAACGGGTCGTATACCACGTCGTTTACCGATGTAGGATACGATATTTCTGTTTTTCAAAAGTTGATAAATACACTTTTTATAGTCCATCCATGTAGATATACTTATATATATGTGGTTTCTTTTTCATTTATTCTTTTATATATGCATAACGTTTATCCGTTGTGAGAGTCCGCGAATACGTGATCAAGCGATCTTTTAACGTTTTCGTATTTATCATTTACATTTACATTGTTATTTTTCATCGTCGAAAAAATGTCGTTTGAGATTTAAAAAAAAAAAGAATATTTAAAGATGTAAACGCGGACTCTCACCCCGAGAACGTTTTTAGGTCGTTACGTAAACGAGATGCTTGTATTGTCTCTCTCACCCTTACCACCGTCCGCCTCCTTTCTTTTTTTGTTTTGTTTTCTTCTTCTTCTTCTTCTCTACTTCTTAACATAATCACAGACACGGTTTCTAATTGCTACGTACAGAGCCTTCGTCCAACGCCGAACGCGATAAGTTTACGCCCCTTCTTATCCATCGTTTCATCTCCGTGCATCATTCTCACACATCGTCGTTAATCATCACAATCTATACACGTTTTTATTATCTCGGTTGCGGTTACCTTTGAACGAAATTCTTTTCTTTCATTTTGCTTTGTTTTTAATTTTATTCATATTCGCGCACTTTGTCATTCATTCCCCGGCCATCATCGTCGTCATTCTCTCTCTTGCGCGTCTTCTCGGTGCTATAAACGACGAGGAATTAATTTTCTTTTTCTTTTTTTTTTCACGTTCTCGAATATTACAAGTATTTTATGTGCGCACTTTTCAACGATGACGAAAGCGCGATATAATCCATCGGATTAACATATTGAATCAATGATTTCCTTGAGACTCGTGAATCTAGTAGTTTGCACGCATTACGCGAGAAAACAAAAGGAAAAAAAAAAAAAAAAAAAACAGTCGAGAAAATAAGAAAAATAATGAGGACAACCGTTGGATGCGTAGTTACTGAGCGGAGTCAAGTTAATCGAGGACACAAATAATTGAGCGATACCGCGTGTTTATCGTCATTCGTCCTAACGATTGTCAAAGACGCAGAAAAAAAAAAGATGAAGAATTTGTCTATAGTCATCGCTTCGTCATCGTCCGCGTGTGCGTTTGATTCCCAATCCTCGCCGTTTATCGAAAGAAAAAAGAAAAATCATTCTCACGTTCAAACATCCAAATTTCACTCATTCCCGTATATTCAGCGCAACAGAAATAAACAAAACAAAAAAAATCCCTCCTCGCGAAGAAAATCACAGTTGTTTCGAAAGGATATATAGATATATATATATTTATATATAATATTCTATTTAAATGACGTGCGCGCATAACGCAAGCGTTATCGAGACGCGATCTTCATCGATGATAAATTGCTTATATATTATATATGTATATCTGTATATACGTACATAATATGAAATGCATAATTATCGACGATTTTATCGTTACGGCTGATTACGCTTGCGCACTCTTTCACAGCTTTCATTCGGACACGATGTCTACATGTTTTTTTTTTTTTTTTATATCGTTTGTGTATATATGTACATATATAAACTTTTGTTGTGGATCAATTGATTTCGTGTATAGTGATACACGTAACGGTACATGAATCGCTAAAGGGCGTGCGCGGCTCTTTCGATCTTTTTATATATCTCGCGCTCTATCTTCCGCGTGATGACTATCGACGGCGCTGTTCGTTTTTTTTTTCTTTTTCACCGCTACTGCTGTTGCCGTTGTTAATTTTCTCGCTGCTTCACATCGATGCACAAAATTGGGAAATTAATGAACTTTTAAGAAACTCATTTTTACGCGTCGCTCTATGAGGAACTTCTTTCTTCTTTCTTCGATCCGCTCTCTCGTCTCATCGTTCTTTCGATCCGTATGACTGGCCATATTATTATTATTTCGTAGTAGTATAACGGTGTGATCTTCGTGTTCGCCATCAAAATGTGTACTGGCCGTGTTGTTGTTGTTTATTTTTTTTTTTTTTCTTTTTTTTTTCTTCATTTTCGTTCGTTGCACTCGCCCTGATGACAATAGCGATTTTGCCGCTTTCGCGATTAATCTTCTTTTTTTTTTTATGGTCCGCTTTGTTTCCCTCGTACACCACAGCCCATTGCCCGGATTTTGCTCGAGTCAAAGTTTCAGGAGTTTGAGATCAGTGTTTATCGACAACGAGCTTTATGCGGACCGTGGAACTGTGAGTGCGCGTGTGTGTTTGCGAGTGTTAGAAGTCTTGTTAATTGCTTTCGATTCTTCTCTCATCGTTGGATTCTGTGAGTATCGCGTTAAATATCGTATATGAAAGCCAACGGAGTGTTGAGCTGCATAATGATAATAACGCGCGCGTGGGGGACGCCCGGTTGGTTGAACGGGGAATCCGGAGTCTCAATGGCGTCGTGTTGTGATGCTGTTGCCGACGCGATTCTACTGTTTCATCGTTTTCGTTTTTTTTCCTTTTCATTCCGTTGCTTCCTTCTTCTTGGATGAAAACGAGGCCCGTTTTTCACAGCGATCTCTCCAGGTATACCGAACACGCTGATCAATTGACACTGCTAGCTGGCTGCGTCACGATGAGTCAGAACGCCGTTTTAACGTCGTGGAGGGGAAGAGATAGAAGAATCGAGCCTATTATACGTTTTTTTTTCACTGTACAAACGTTCGGTGGGGCAAAGCGATGGAGAACCCGTTCGGGAACGTTCTTTGAAATAAATTCTCGCGATGGAAGGGCAGACGCGAGCGGCGTAGAGGAGGGGAAGATTTTGTCGCTCAGGCCAGACACGATTTTTCGGTAGCGGCGAGAGAGAGTGTATCCCCGAGGGGTTGTGAGAGAATAATAATGATCCGAATAATGGAAGGGCTGGCTGGCTGCGCAGGCTGATGGGTCTCGAACGTAGGGGAGGAAAACACGATGGTACCCAGGGCTCTCCGCTACTTCTACTGCTGCTGATGTTGTTTTCTTCATGGGTGCGTAGCATATACACATATATGTTATATATATACATTATATCCATACACTGGCGACAAAGAGGAAAAGAATAAAAGAGAACAGAAGGACAAATTTCATTTCTCTCGAATCTTTTTTGTTAGTTTTTTTTTTTTTTTTTTTTCTTTCTTTTCATTTCATTCGATCTTTCGTTTTTCTCTCCGGTTGGATTTTCCGTCACTGGTTAAACGATGGATATTTATAAATTTATCAAGTGACTCCTCTCAAAGTTCGTCGTCGCGATAGTGGTTGTTTGGCGTTGATGGTGATGTTTAGTCGTTATTTTTAATATTTTTTTCTTTGCTTCATTATTCCTCCTCTCTTCATCGTTCCTTCTTCGTTTTCGAATTTGCAATTTAACCGATGATTCAACTCGAAACAAACGCCGCGATCTGCTCGTTGAACTGCGCGTGCTCCAGGATAAGGGAATCCTTGCAACTCTCGAATTGCTGTTGTTGAGCGACCACCGCCGGTGGTTGCATCTCCTCGGGATCGGGTTCCGTTCTCTCGTATAGAACGCAGATTGAGCCATTTTCACCGATTCTGTATGAGACTTCGGCCGGATCGATCCACATCGTAAGCTCGCTTGGGAATAGATGATGAAGAACGGTCGGCAATAGGCCGACGTTGGCACCGGCCTGAGCGATAACAGGATCCATTTTGCCGTTTATGCGTAGACAACGATAACCCGAGCCGCGATTCGGGCGATCGGGAAACCAATGATCTCTGTAACGTCGTCGCAATACATCGGTCAACGATGATTTAAACAACTCGAGTTGTCGATCCGACAGTTGACCCGCCTGGAGACGTAATAAATGCACGAGAAAGTCCGCCGCGGACACTATCTCCAGTCTCATTGTGGCGAATTTATTTTGAACGAGATGAACGAAAAAAAAATTGCGTGTTGTTTTTTTTTTTTTTTTTTTTAATTTTCGTTTAATTATTATTTTTATTAATTAAAATGATGAGATAATCGAAATATTTGTCGATAACGATGACGCAGACGGGACGTAATACCGAATTGTGAGCTCCGTCTTTTTTCCGTTATATTATCTGTTTTCGATGTTCTCTCCTCTATCGGTATTGTCTCGGGGCAACGTCGTGTCGACGTCGTTTTGATAACGATTAATTATCGCGAGTTCACAAAAGCGTGTTGGCCAATGATTTTTTTTCTCAATGTATCTCGATGTTGTGTCAACGTGAGAAATTTCGACGGTTGATAATAAATGCGTGTGTCACGGTACGAGAATACGACGACGACGTCCAAGCACTACTTTCGAATCGGAGCGAGTCTCGACAAAATGGCGTCGCCACTGACCGTAGCGGTCGGAACAACGTTGCCACTCCAGCGCGGAACGACCGAGAACCTCGACTCGATTACTCCTCGCAACACTCGTGCCAACGTAGCTCTCAATCACCAACAATTTATGATTCTCTTGTATGGTTGTTTTCTCTCGTATCTCCAAGACTCGATGTCCCGGATTTATAATTCTTCTACTCGATGTTTTTCTTCGTTTTTACGAAAAAAAAAAACCGCTACAAAACGCTTTCCTCAGTTTCGTCGCACGCCGTTCGATAAACGCCACGAAATCGCGACCTCGTTTTTCTCGTATAGTTTCACGAATAAATTTCGAATGAAAATTTATCGCTGACCGAGTTGACGGAATTAACGAAACGGATAAATCGAATTTATCAAATGATTATTATTTATTTATTTTTTCAATCGCGACCGACTTTATCACCCGCGCAAAAATCCCGTCTCCTTTCTTTCTCTAAAGCTATCTCTCGCTCTCACCGCACAAACTCTTCGCGAACCACACCTCTCGACTGTCGACGACTTTCTAATGGTGGCGGACGTCGATGCCACCGAGGTAG
This sequence comes from Buathra laborator, assembly GCA_934046635.1. Taxonomy (NCBI): domain Eukaryota; kingdom Metazoa; phylum Arthropoda; class Insecta; order Hymenoptera; family Ichneumonidae; genus Buathra; species Buathra laborator. Next base: position 2,139,655 of record OW203898.1, on the reverse strand, counting down.
GCTCCGAGTCTCTTTGTTCGACGGCCGGCACGGTGGGAGGGCTACGGGCATCGGCCAATCGCTGCCAAGCTTCGTCTCCGTTTCCACGGGGTCACGTGACCCCTCACGCTAGAGCCTCTGCGCGAGAAGAGATGCGCCTTGTATATAACTCCGTGTGTATACGCCGTATATACGTGTGCATCACAACGATACGTATACCAAGCGCTCAAACTACACAACGCCAACATCAGCGAGTATACTCGGCTTCTCTCGGTCGCTGTGTATTTTCTAGCTGTAATATTTTGCTGCTGCGCGCCCCGTGAACGTTCGAGATGGCCCCGAAATCGAATAGAGGCCGTTCTCCCACAGAGTGCTTCAAACTCCGGACTGCACGAAACGATGCTGTTTTATATTATACACTTGGCTTTGCTTCGGCGGCGCGCCGGCCCTGAGTCGAGAATTTTCTCTCTCTGTTGTTAGCTTCAACTACAATTCAACGCTATGCTTATAACAGAATGAGATCGGATCTCTCGCTCTTGTGTAGAGGAAAAAGGTGAGATCCGATGTTGCTGTTGCTGTGCTCGGAAAGTCTTCGGGACGCGGAGAACCCGCGCACTCGATTCCTCTAGCTGTTATGCTCCACACAGCTTCGAGTAAACCTATGTATCCTATCTGGTACACACATACGAAGTTAGCGAAACTCCGTATACAGAGATTGGCCTTCTCTTCGCGAACTCGCTGGTGTTATAAGTATATCGGGAGCAGGTCAAAGGATCGAGACATTTTTTCCCCCGTGGACGAGAGTCTCGAGAGCGTTCTGTACGCGATACAGAAAACTATACATCCTATAGAAAGGAAGACGTCGATTTTGCTGGAAACTTGTCTATTGAACTTTGTATGATTTTCTCTAAAACACCTCACATATTTTTGCAACTCTTTAACGCTATACATGGGGTCTGGGAAACCCGATGACGAAAATTTTTCGATAATTCGGAAATTTCGGAGTTTAATTGTTGTGCAATCGAAATTTCGGGATTTAAGATTATGTTAAGGCGTTATATCGATTTAATGAAACACTGCAAAGGAAATAGTATATTTAATGCACCGGTACCGGAAGTTTTTATGCATAAACTGTTAGATAAGATTTAATGCACAATGGTGATGGGAAACAAATGTACTTTTACGGTGAAATTAAAGTAAATTATTGGATGAAAAGCACTTTTATAATAAAATTGAAGAAAATCATTAAAAAATAAGTATCTTAATGGTTCATAATACAAAGGTGCACCGGTACCGGAAGTTTTAATGCGTAAACTGTTAGATAAGATTTAATGTACAATAGTGATGGGAGACAAATGTACTTTTACGGTGAAATTGAAGTAAATTATTGGATGTAAAGCACTTTTATAATAAAATTGAAGAAAATCATAAAAAATTAAGTATCTCACCGGTTTTTAATACACGGTGCATACATTTTTCATCATAATTGTGGAGTTTGTTAAATGTTTCAATTTATGCATAAAAATTTCGACATTTCCGAAACTTCGAAACAACAAATTTTTTTAAACTGGTAATTTTTTTTTTCGATTTAAGTTCTATGATTAATCAACGAATAACGAGGATCTCGCAATCTCGATCGTTCCCTATTGCACACTCATCGGATAGTTCTCCGAATTCATTTTATATTTTAATTACCTCGTGAATTTCGATAATCATCGCGCTTCAGTTTCCCAAAACGGATAGTGGTTAAAATTTCTTCAAATTACGAAAAAAATGTAACATTGTATCGCAGTGACTGAACTCGATCATTTTTTTCGCTATGGAACAACGGACTAAATATACGCTGCCCGGCAATTCTTGGATTTTTGCGGGAATTCCATAGGCCTTCCGGTTCCCGTAGATTTGTCCGTGAATTTCAAAATGATGAATTATACACAGAAATTGTAGGTGCGATCTAAACTACAGTCTAGAATTTAAAAAAATAATAATAAACTGGCTGTTTCGGAGTATTTGAGAATCACTGGCTCCGGGGAACCGTTCTTTAGCGTAAATTCCCGCTCCCCCCGCCTTCGTGCCCCGGGCATAAAACACCGATGACGATGTCGAGGGCGACGAGGAGTAGAGCCCTCTGCATGTATGTGTGCGGATTGCCGACGGGAATAGGAAAGCTGGCGAATCGTTAGAAAGCAGCGGGGGCTATAGCGCGCATAGTCTACCTATGATAAGTGTGCTGGTGGTACTCGGGACGAACGCGCGCGTCTATGTGTGTGTGTGTGTGCGTTAGATTTTACATAGAAGGCTAGAGCACTAGTTTGAAGGATGGAAGGTGTGACGAGCGTCTGGCTCGTCGAAAAGCGCTTCGCAACGCACGAGGCGCAGTACCGCCCGAGGGGCTGCTGCTACTGCTGCGCCCGAAAAAAAAAAGAGAAAAAAGGTAAAAAAAAAAAAATTCCGAAGTACACTCGAGCAAAAAGGAAAGAGAGAAGGTGAAGAGTGCGTAACGAGGGGCTCTGAGTCACTTTGCGAAAGCGTGCTGTGCTCTCCTGTTCAACGGGTGTATAGCATAGCCGTAGTTGATGACGATGACGCGATATTCTTGAGACGCGGCGATTTTTTTTTATTTTTTTTATTTCTTTAGTTTCGCCGCGATCAGCGTATATTATCGTGACTGACGTACGAATGAATGATTCTTGACGGTAGCAACGACAGCGACATATTTAATAGGCTGTTGCTATTCGTCCCACTACTGGATGAATAAGCGTATATTATTCGTCCCGTTTTTTGGCTAAATGTATGCATTTTTTTTTTGCGTAATCCAATTTGTTAATTTTTTAGTTAATATGATGGACGAATAAAAATAATACATGATTATTCGTCCAGATGTAAATCATTATAACAAGATTCGAATAGTAAGAAAATGCATCGGGACGAATAATCTTACATTATTCGTCCCGACAAAACTTGCGAACGGCAGGAGACTGGATCGGGACGAATAATATAGGATTATTCGTCCCGACAAAACTTGGGAACGGCAGGAGACTGGATCGGGACGAATAATCTTACATTATGCGTCCCGACAAAAGTTGGGAATGGCAGGAGACTGGATCGGGACGAATAATCTTACATTATTCGTCCCGACAAAAGTTGGGAACGGCAGGAGACTGGGTCGGGACGAATAATATAGGATTATTCGTCCCGACAAAACTTGGGAACGGCAGGAGACTGGATCGGGACGAATAATCTTACATTATTCGTCCCGACAAAAGTTGGGAACGGCAGGAGACTGGATCGGGACGAATAATATAGGATTATTCGTCCAGACAAAAGTTGGGAACGACAGGAGACTGGATCGGGACGAATAATATAGGATTATTCGTCCCGACAAAAGTTGGGAACGACAGGAGACTGGATCGGGACGAATAATATAGGATTATTCGTCCAGATAAAACTTAGGAACGGCATGAGACTGGATCGGGACGAATAATATAGGATTATTCGTCCCGACAAAAGTTGGGAACGGCAGGAAACTGGATCGGGACGAATAATATAGGATTATTCGTCCCGACAAAAGTTGGGAACGGCAGGAGACTGGATCGGGACGAATAATCTTACATTATGCGTCCCGACAAAAGTTGGGAATGGCAGGAGACTGGATCGGGACGAATAATCTTACATTATTCGTCCCGACAAAAGTTGGGAACGGCAGGAGACTGGGTCGGGACGAATAATATAGGATTATTCGTCCCGACAAAACTTGGGAACGGCAGGAGACTGGATCGGGACGAATAATCTTACATTATTCGTCCCGACAAAAGTTGGGAACGGCAGGAGACTGGATCGGGACGAATAATATAGGATTATTCGTCCAGACAAAAGTTGGGAACGACAGGAGACTGGATCGGGACGAATAATATAGGATTATTCGTCCCGACAAAAGTTGGGAACGACAGGAGACTGGATCGGGACGAATAATATAGGATTATTCGTCCAGATAAAACTTAGGAACGGCATGAGACTGGATCGGGACGAATAATATAGGATTATTCGTCCCGACAAAAGTTGGGAACGGCAGGAAACTGGATCGGGACGAATAATATAGGATTATTCGTCCCGACAAAAGTTGGGAACGGCAAGAGACTGGATCGGGACGAATAATATAGGATTATTCGTCCCGACAAAACTTGGGAACGGCAGGAGACTGGATCGGGACGAATAATCTTACATTATTCGTCCAGATAAAACTTAGGAACGGTAGGAGAATGCATCGGGACGAATAATATAGGATTATTCGTCCAGACAACACTTGGGAACGTTAGAAGAATGCATCGGGACGAATAATATAGGATTATTCGTCCAGACAAAACTTGGAAATAGTAGGGAAATTGTAGGAGGCTTTTTTTTTTCATTATAATAAATAGTATTTATTTCTTCAGTGGGGGGGCTTCGCCCCCCCAACCCCCCACCGGGGCTTCGCCCCGGGCCCCACCAGGGGCTTCGCCCCTGGACCCCACCAGGGGCTTCGCCCCTGGACCCCACCGGGGCTTCGCCCCTGGCCCCCACCAGGGGCTTCGCCCCTGGACCCCATCCGTTCTTCGTAGAACCATATATGGTAGCAATTCGTCTGCCTACTATACACATGGAGGTGGCAGGGTGGGTGTGGGTGTGGGGACGAACAATATACATTTTTTCATCCCGGTACGAATTCTAAACTTGATGATCGGGATGAATAAATGTATATTATTCGTCCCGACCATTATCACATGGTTTAATATTCATACCGGGACGAATAAATGTGTGTTATTCGTCCCGACCATTATCGCATAGCTTAAAATTCATACCGGGACGAATAATATACATTTATTCGTCCCGATCATCAGCAGACTTTAAAATTAAAAAAAAACGTCTCAGGACGAATAATATTCACTTATTCGTCCAGCAATTAACAACAAAACTAATGAATACATTATAATGCAACAAAATAAAAAAAACCACTATCGTCGAGACTCGAACTAGGTACCTTCCGACTTCCAATCAACCGCTCAGCTAACTGAGCTACGCCGCTTCGATGTTTTATGTTAAATTTCGCTAGTACTTATGTCGTATGGGGTATGAGGGTAGCCGATTTTTTAGGCAAAAAATGGGTACACAACGCATCGCATGCATCATAAACATGAATTTTCATTAACAATATTTTAATTATTTGATTTATCCTTAGTTCAAATTTTGTCGGGACGAATAACATACGATTATTCATCCAGCTACGGGACGAATAGACACTCCGTATTTAATATCGAATGAATTATCGAAAATTGATATTTATAGTCTATTTTACGTAAACAAACTGTATCTGTATTATTATTATTGTAGTTTTATAGTGCAATTTGAGGGAAAATAAAAGTTCTTTGAACCGATTATGCAACATCCCGAGAGCTCAAGGGACTTAACTTGAAATCTGGTATTACAGATTTGAAATGAATCTTCCGCGCGCGTATTAATTTTCTTACGCAGCGTTTCTAATGATGTGCGTCTATGTCGGTATTTTCCTTTGAAACTTGGTGGCCAATGAAGATAATTATAAACGCGGGTGCATGTACGCTCGGGCGCCGGGGCATTAGTACCACCAGTACGTCAGTAACTACTATGCTATATACTATAGACGCTGGCGAATCCCTATAGTCTTTCGTTTATCTATCTATCTATATCGGTCTCTCTTTCTCTCTTTCTCCTCTATCTGGGCGCGAGAACTCGCGCACGAACGGACGACGGGGTTAACGGCCGTACAAGCGAAACGTTACTATTCTGGTCATTCTCGTGCGCGCGCGGTTCTAGCGACAATTTATTCACAAGCGCGCGCGTTGCTCTTGGTGCAACTTGCATGCATGCGACTAGCTAGATATCTCAGCGAGCTAACTATCGAACTCGTCTACGTATTCCCCTCTCCCCTCACTATCTTTCGCGCGTCTCAGCGTACCGAGAAATATATACGTATTCACGCGACTATCGGCAATGACTCGTTCGTGTGCCAAGCCGCTATCAAACGCGTAACAATGCGCCTATAAGAATAATAGGTAGCGAAGAAAAAAAAAAAAAAAAAAAAAAAAAAAAAACAACGAACATCGCTTCATTGATAACAAAAGTTCAAAGTTTAGAGAAGCTGGAAATATTATTAAAATTATTATTATCATATAAAAATTATTGGTATTGTATCCGTTGTAAAAAAAAAAAATACTGAGAATTCAATAATAATGGTACTGAAAGTTTTAATGCATAAACTGGTGAATTAAATTAAATGTACAATTACGATGAAAAATTAATCTATGTTTTATTAAAAACTGTGGAGATACTTTGAAGAATTAATTTTAATTGTACTATAAAAGTACTTCAAGTCCAATAATTAACTTTAATTTTATTGTAAAATTATATTAATTTGTTATCGCTATCGTACGTTAAAGATAATATACCAGTTATTTATGCATAGAAACTTCGAGTATCAATTCATTAAATTGACTACTTTATTTTGTACAATTTACGAAGTTTCATGAGGATCCATTGCTGTAATCGATTCATTCATTTTACATACACGAAGGAACTATTAATTCATTTACAAAAAAAAACGTCCCTATTTCCAAGAAAAACTGGTGGACTCCGTCGATGGCCCATTAGCAATGTATTTAATACTGTATATAACTCCTTGGAAATTATGGCGTAAGATATAATGGACTTTATTATTATTATTAATATATATAATCGAATTTCGATCGATAGCGTATCTATTACAGAAAAACTTGTTATTGTTTTTTTTTTCAGCTGCTTCTATATATAAATTGCCTAAGATATTTTTCATTACCCGGTAGTGCGTTCGAGTGCCCGTAGTGCATTATTCACTCCGCGGCTGGTTGTTTGTTCATCGACCCACGAACCTCCTTTATATAGCTTATGTGTACACTGTATACTTCTCACTATCTCCGTGGGGTTGCGATGACGCGTTTCCTCGCATTTAGCACCCGTGGGCGGGAGAAATTCTATAATAATTTCGTTTCCAGACAAATATATATGTATACATACATATACATATGTATACATACATACATATATACATACATACATATATACATATATACTATATAATATATATATACGGGAATATAAACAACCCTCCCGCCGTTGTATTACGGCAACAGGTTAATACTTTTCAGAATAGGGATGTTACTTTGTGTATACAAAACTTTCATCTCATTTTCCATACTCGCGAGTAAAGTTTGTCTGACGCGTGAAGCAATATAGATATAACACATTACGAAGGAAAAATCTACGTGTAAAAAGTTTCCAACTATTGGATACGTAAAGAAAAAGAAAAAAAAAAAAAAAAAAAAATACGTTCATAAATTATCCATTCGTTAATTCAATTGTTAACAAGGCGTACATTTGTAGGGTAAGACCTATATATTCCTCGGGTTACCGAGAGGGTCGATGTGTATAATGGTAATAATACAATGGGAATTGATATAACACAATAGGCGTATCGGAGTGTCCACTCGGTACCAGCGAAGGCGGGTATACCGAAGGATATAAAAGTAACGTAAAACCCTCGATGCTTGGAACATTGTAATCGAACAATTGAGAGTTGCAGGTATTTCGCGGGTTAAAAGGAAATTCATACCTCACCAGGATGACCCGCTTTTCCCGTTACACGATTACAACCATAAGCCGTTTTGGTTCTTTTAAGATAATTGCAGCTTACCGACCCTCCCAATTATCGGTAGGTGTCCCGTAGATTTCTATATCTCACTTTGTCTGAATTTCACGTAAATTTAATACACATTATATATTTTATGTATATAGATATATGTATATATGTACAATAATACCGCGCCGCTCTATCAGCATAGTACATCGTGATTATACGTATAGCTTGGCGCTACCAACTTGGCAACTGTTGGACGATCGATACGGGAGATTATTCCAGCCACGACTCTCCGTTTCTCACATCGACTATTATGCTTAAGGATATACTGCAAAGCATATGCATAATCATTGATTTTCCATTTTTTTACCCCCCGGAAATTCAATTTTCGTTTCGGACAGTTTTACGAACAAAGATTCCTCTTTTCGACATCGAGACACCCTGTGATTGAACACTTTTTTACAGTCGTTTTTTACTGTTTTTTTTTTCAGTGTTGCAATCTTCGCAGAAAATCGTATATCTACTAAATACGAGTTATATTTTCTTTTTTTCATATATATATATATTTTTTTTTTTTTCTTTTCGATATCACGATTTCAGTTGAAGAACTTCGACGTGACATCGAGAAGCCAAAGGTTTCTTCATCGGCTTATTCGTGCCGTCTTACCAACCAGCATCCCCGTTATCCGCGCTGTAGATCTACGAGGAGAAAACTCTTCTCTTGTGTGTAACTATACGAGACTGTTACAAGTAGCTTACGGTGTGTACACGGAGGCTAAACCAGTGAGAGACGAGGCGAAAGACAACGCTCGCGCACACTGTTGCGAGGCATCGTCGCTGAGAGAAGTCCACAGGAGTCGCAAGAGGATCGAGGTCCCAGAACGGGGGCTTGGATCACAGTGTGTCCCCCAAAGAACGAAGAGAGCTCCGTCGTGTAGTTGGTGAGAAGAGAATAAACCGAGGAAGTCACAGGGAAAGGGGACGATGGAGCATCAGCATGTCAGCCATCATGGCTGTGGGCCCCTCGAGTCTAACTGTTTGGTAGGTCATCCCCACCGCGGAGAAAAAAAAAAAGAAAAAAAAAAAACCTCCCCCCACTGATCGACGCCTTCAACGTTCCACTTGTCAAGAAGTCTTTGTCGTTTTTTTTCCTTACCTCGTTTCGAATCTTTCATCTCGTACTGCGATATATATATTTTCTTTGTACGAAACGACTGTGCTGTTTGCAATAGAAAAATTCATATCGTATCGAGAATTATTATTATTATTTTTTCAGGCACTGTACATAACTATTTGCAATAATAAAGGAAATGTGAAAACATTTTATTGCGATCGGAGTATAAGATTCGTAGAGACGAAAAGATTTATTTTTATTTTTTTTTTAAGTGTTTTCCAGGTAGAAAAATTCTTTTCTTCTCGACGAAGAGATGAATCTGGGAGATTTCTTTCCGAAGGGAACGAGAGAAACCTTTAATAACGGACTCTCGTTCGAGCCGAGTAGTTACTCGGGGATATTTGAATCATGAAATAAAAATGCAACGAAAGATCGTAGTCGAAGGGGAGCCGAGTAAAAGACGTATCGCTGTCGAGAGTTCACGCCTGAATCAATCAGTCTTTATTATTGATAATAATTCGTCGTTTGCGTGGTACATAAACTCGAGAGAGCCGTGACCCACTCGCAGGGCAGTACGATAGCAGTGGCAAAAGCCCTGAATTTTATCGATACATGTATACTGTACAATATTAGCGATATTAACGCGTCCCTCGCTTCCTGCGGCTGGTATAAAGATTGACGCTCCTACCAGACGAAGCAAATCGGTAAATATATCTCTTCTCTTCGAGAGGCAATAAAAAAAAAAAAAATAAAAAAAAAATAACGGAGTAATATTGATGGCTAATAACGTCCTTCTATCGGCTCGTTTATTCGTATCGCGATCTCAATACGTGTTACACATTAGTATTTGCACCGAACACGTGTAAATCGTCCTTCGACGTGAATCGATACAATTATGGCGCTCGTGAGACCGTTAGGCAAACAACAGTAACGACTGCGTTATAGCCGAACGATATATCGATGCATTGAAATCTTGTAGGAAAGACGAAGCCGACAGACACTCGACGGGACCTGAACCTCGCGCTCACGTGTCCCGGAAACTCGTGTTCTGCCTTCTGGACGAATGTATTATTGGTCCTTGTCGTCAAGCAGCCGAGAGGGCACGTTACTCGTTGTGTTTCCGCTGCACGGTTTTCCGCATCAATTTTGCACCGCGGCGCATTGGAGGACTTCTCTATATATATACGAGGAAATAAACACGATACACGCAACGTGTCCGAGAGTACCAGATGCCTCGTGGTTCGGACTCCACAGAATCCACCCATTGAACACGTGCGAGCGCACGCGATAAATGGCAAAATTTTCCATGTTTTTCACCGACTAAGGATCTCGCTGAGGATCGCTTTTATCGTCCTTCCGATATACGCGAATTGTAAAACGCCGTTCGGCTACGTAATAACGTTTGGTTGGTATACACCGATTTGGTATGGAAAAAAACCAGAATAGTAAAATCGAGGCCATTGGCGATCGATTCGAGTGTTCGATTCGCTCGAATACATGAAAATATTTGCGTCAAATAGGGAATATATGGAAGAACTACTCGAAATAGCGATAAGTTAACAGCTTAGCGACGAAACGCTGGAAAAGCTACAGATTCTTTGATATATTTCGTCAAATATATTATCTCGGAACACTACATATAAATATAGTAAAAAAAAAAAAATTGTTTCACATTCAATATACGGGTACTGAAATTTTTCGTATATAAAATGGCACAATAAATGTACTGTACAATTATAGTGAAAAATGAATGTATGGTACACTGAAACCCGTAGAAATACTTTATTTTTATAATTTTCTTTATTTTTACTAAAAAATATTGTACATCCAATCATTTTTATTTTTACTTTATTTTTACTGTAAAAGTACGTTAATTTTTCATCGCTATTGTACATTAACTCTAATGTATCTGATGTTTATGCATAAATATTTGCAGTACTAGCATATTACATTTTTTTTTTTACAGAGTATTTTTGCATCTCTTTAACGCTACAAATGGGTCCGGTAGACCCGATATCTTCGTCATTGCGAAACTTTGTTAGAAATTAAAATTTCAATATTCATTAATATAAGGAAAATGGAAGACAATAATTGTCAGAATTCATCATAATTCGAATGATTATCTTCATCCGATAGATATTCTGAGAATGGTGATCGTTCTTATAGCGTTTCGATGTTTGTGTCTCATTGTGTTTTGAGTGAAAACATTCGGAATATTGAGAGGGAGAGAGAGAAATGTGCTGTTTGTCTCTCGGACACGATTTCAACTCCGTTTAATTTGCGTCCGTTCAACGTGCACGCGCGCGTTTCACGTTTTCTCTCGTCCCTCGTCGCCGTCTGCCTGTCTTCTGCCATTGTTCGTCATTAGACGTATACCGGCAAAGCGGTTTTTCGCACAATCCCCTCGACAAAGCATGTTTATTTATGTATTCTATTAGTACCGCAATAATCGGCTCGTTAAAAAAAAAAGTAATCGGATCTGCGAAAGCTAATAAACAGAGGTTATCGATCTTTCTCTCTCTCTCTACACTTGTGAATTATAATGCGAGTTCCTCGTGAAGAAAAACCCGTTACAAACGTCGCAAACGAATGTCTCGTAGTTTGAAGATTCGCAATGACAATATCGCTTGAAGATAATGAAGACAAAGCGATGTATTTGCCTGATTTTGACTGCTATTGTTATTGAAGATGACGTACTTCGGAAAGGGACCATTGAGCAACAAAAGAAATTCATCGCGGACTACGAAAACAGATGTTGAAAATTTAACTTCAATTCTTCTACTTAAAAAATTTTAATGGACATTGTCTATATTCGAAATTAATAAAAACATTTTCTTTCAACTCTTATTATTCTATATCGATATTGAAATAATAGTTTTGAAAAGATACCAAGAAAATAATGTCGTTGTTGTTTTATTTTTATACGAATTCGACGTATACGTCTCTTTTATACGAATTCGATGGTATGCGTCTCGTATATAAGTTAATAAATAAATAAATAAACAAATATTAAGTAAAATTTCCGAAATCTGTTTACGACAGTCAGTAACGATGGTTTTTGCAATGATTTTTTGCAAGTGGAAGTCTTTGCGCGCAGGTTTTTTAAATGTTTTTTCAGAATGAATTGCCGTTGTAGATCAGCCGGGATTTCCGCGATCGTACATGCGTCGCGGATTGTGCGTAAAAAAAATAAAAAAACAAGAGGCCGGCAATAGGTTTGTCCGTTCGATCGCGCAGCTGCTTACGTGATCCTAAGCACGTTTCGAGATTCTTCGTTCACGATCGCGCGTCAACAGCAGCTCCGCACACCAACGAAAATTCATTTCTATCGAACGACTCTTCTCCCACGCATGTGTTTCCTTTCTCGTTCTTTGTCGAACGTTCCCCCCGATAGTTTTCTCGCTCACTCGCTTTTACCATACGTTCTTTGCGTCTTTCTTCGCGTCTCGGTGCTTTCGGAATTTCGTCAGGCGATCACCAGTTTTTATCAGAAGCCTCTCGCTCCGTCTGCGTCAGTGTCGCAACTGGTTATTTTTTTTTTATTTTTTTTCTTTTTCTCACAATAAAAATATTTCGATGATAATTTTTTTTCAACTACGCAGTTTTACCGTTACGACATTTTTAGCGTATAATAAAATATAAAATGAAAAAAAAAGATCAATTAGCCGTTAAGCAAAGAGCGATGTTGTCGAAAGCGTACGGAAAGCATAGTACGACGTCCAAAAGTGCGACGTATATTTTATCGCCCGACGTATCTTCGATATGGCAGAGTCGAAAAAATCTTATCTGATCGCGAAGTCAATAGCAATAATTCATTCGATGCTTCGTGTCGTCGTATTCGCGTGTGTGTGGGAAAGAATCTTCAAATAATGTTTTCACGCTCAGTCAGTCCGCCGAATTATAAGACTGTGGAGATTTAGATTTTTTTTTCGCGTATCGCAGAGCCATCGGTATAGACGAGAAAGATCGACACGGTGGGAGGTGTTGCTCGACGGAGTGCGCACTTGAAAAGCTGAAGGAAAAAAAAAAAAAAAAAACAGACGCACATGTGTGTTCTGTCCTTCTCGCTTCTAATATCTCTTTTTTTTTTACCCTCAACTCCACACGCATTCGTCTCAACAGATAAGTCGCGTATAGCAAGCGCGTTTTTTCACGCTCACCTCATTCTCGTTTTTATCCATCGCCGCTTTTTGTTTTCTTCGTTTTTTTTTTATATATCTCGGAAAAGCGACGTCTTTCTTTTCGCGTTGCGTGTATGAATATCTCGCGGAGATCTCGTATTTATCCCGATGTTTCTTCGCGAGGAATAAAAAAAAAAAACTTTGCCAACGCGCGTTCTCAAGAAGAAAAATAAAATGCCCTCGTCTCACGCGCGGATCGGAGAAAATCTCCTTATCGAGAATAGTGCCGCATCGTCATCGATGTTTTTCTCGAATCGCAATAGCGACTATTCGACCCGCGGCATGAGTTAATTACACATCCCCATTACTTTAGCTCGCGAAGTCTCATCGGCGATAAAGGATACAGATAAACGCGGCGTAAATTATATTAATATTGCGTACGATATTCTCGCCATCGAAAACATCGCGTTAAAGAGTTTATCCGCGTCTTCGTTTAGCGATAAGAAATATATTATCGAAGGCCAACGTCTATTCAAATCAAGATCCTAAATAAGCGATCAAAACGAGTGATATCAATGATTCTATATACTTACGACGCATTGGCGAACTGCTGATCTGATGTATTTTTCTTACATATATATCTATATATATATATATCGAAGAAAATATATATAATTATTTATACATTAAAAAAGATTAGTATCATTATTGTATGATTTTTTAAATACATTTTTTTTACATAAATATATATGTTTTTTTAATTTAATTTTACTCCCGACACGTCGCTATAATTCACGCGTTACAGCTTTCACGCTTTACATACACGTTTCATGAATTATTGACTGTTCGCACGGCGGATCCGTGGTATATTATTAATTTAGCGGATACTCCCACAGGATTGAACGGTTTCACGCGTGCAGCCGGAAGTTTGTTGTAACGAATGGACGTTTGCGTGTACATTCGAATAATTGTGCCTTTACGCTGACACGATAACGCGCCGAAGAGGAGAAAGAAAGAAAAAACACGCGAACCGCGAGGCGATTGGACTGAGAGAGAGAAATACACTAAATGCATACAACGATCGCACACGTGGGTGAAAACACAGTTCGCTCTATTACAGTCACGAGTACAATCTACTCGAACCATTCTTTCTCGTATTACTATATACTCTATTCGTGGTTATAGTCGTTTCGTTGAGGCAGGTCGCGACACCGAGAGACCGAAGAGTCTCTCTTGTGTTCTACCGTAAGTTTTGTATTGCTAGAGAAATAGCGAACGCGGCACTCGTCATCCATCGTTCACAGAGCAATTACAATAATACCTATAATGATCCATAGAGACGATGATAGTAGAAACGCGGCAACCGATTAATTTTCGATCGCATATCCGGAGAAAAAAATACTCCGCAGAGCTTTCGATCGATATTAATCGATTTGAAAAAAAAAAAAGAACGAATATTGAGAAATATATAAATTAGGGCAGTTTAAAGAATAGTTTGAAAAATCAATTAGAAATAACGGAGAAACTAATTAATCGAACGATCTATTTTACGAAGATTTTTTTTTCCAACGACAATACGTTTACTTGGAAAAGAAGTTATCGAAAAATTCGAGGTGTCCATCGTGAATTTTAAAAATACACAAACATATGCAAATTTGGCGAAGTTCCAGAATATTTGATTTTCTTTTTTTTTTTTTTTTTCGAAAAGTTACAGAGTGAGAAAAAAAAACGAGAAAAAAACCAGTCCTTGCAATTTTTTACATAAAAATACATGAGTTTCAAGAAAAATTTCATGACCACGCGTATCGATGTATTTTTTTCACGCTGAACAGGAATTTCGATAGTTATTTGTGTCTCAATGTCATGCGATACGTTGATAATCGTTTCATCGTTTCCAACACGAATTTTCCCATCAAATATCACGCTGGCAATAGCAAACCAGTAAATTTTTGGTTTTCTTTTCTTTTTTTGGATACCATTTTTTTCTTCGCTCCACATAACTGTGGGTTCGAATTATATTTCGTTTCTCGACACAATGAACTCGAAAATCGTGTATTCTCTATCAGGTAGTTGGCCAGAGTGTCGGAGTTTATCTCTCGGGATCTCGAAGAAAATCGCCGATGGGTTCCATGATTTTCGAACAAGTGGTTCGGGGACAAAGGGAAGAAGGCAAACGAGATAGCCGAGGGCTCTTTCTTGGAGTTCGAAGACGAAGAAGGTGGGAAGACACCATAAGAGAAACGCGATCCGGCAACGCAGGAAACTTTTTTCCTGTGGAGTATGCGGTCTCTCGATGCCGGCGTTGCGACGCCGATTTATTCGTTTGTATATAGGAGATACATATATGTATACATACATATATATGACCGTTATATATCCATAAAGGAGTATTAGTGCGCTGCCGCAGCGTTGCCTCCCCCGAAAAACATCTGCGTCGACGAAACGGACGCACGCAGAGGGCTGCACTATGGTCGACTGTGGCCGCGCGCCGCAGGCCACGTCCGTAATGGTTTATCGTTTATCCTTCTACTTCTGGCTTCTTCCACACGAACTCTATACACAAGATCCCGACAAACTTAGAGAGAAAAAAAAATGACCTCGTCTCGAAGCCAAAGATTTTTCCGGGAATAGTGTAAAGTTACTCGACAAGAGCCTTTGGTAGCGTCACATGAGACATAATATCCGTTCCCATGTAGATATATGTTTGGTTGTAATACATCCTATAGTTGCCTACAGTATAAATAAACATGCATTCACGATACATCGCTCGTAATCTCGAGAATTCTCTGTACAAACCTTTATTATCATTATTTTTATTTCGTCAAAAACGAAACTCATCGAACGCGCGATTATCGAAGGTAAATTTAACGAAAGCGTATTGATTAATATTTCAGTAAACGCTTCATGGAGATTGGTTCGGATAACTGACCACCCTTACGAGCCCTACAAAGGGGCATAAGGGTAGCCAGCGGGGATGCGGGTCCGTAGCGGAAAATCAACAGCGTGAGCGGTGTTACAAAAGGGACGTTTTCTGGGTTCTTTACATTTGAACCTCCGCAAGGGATCGCTGGTACAGTCCGCTTAGATTTTTTTTTTTTTTTTCAAAATTACAACATTCACTCAACGAATATTACACGATCGAGGCGTCTCAGCGGAAGTTTGAAGTACGAAATTAAAATTGTAACAAAGAAATATAACTTTTCGCTGTAACTCTTCGCGGAGTAATGCAAAAATACGAATTCATAATTATTAGACGATTACACACGGTATCAAAGCGAAACGAGGATTTTTATATAAATTTTATTATTATAAAGTTACTTTACTCGGCGAAGCCTCTCGAACGTTATGGCTACTTGAGTCTCTCGACAATTTACATTACATTTATGCGCTTTGCTTTACAACCCCAGCGATGTACACGATTCTTCGTATGCGTTGCTGACTCCGCGCTGCTGTTTCGCGATTGCTTCTGCTTTCACCGAGTGCGTCCACTCGTTATATGATATATATATAAACGAATGCATACAGTATAACGTCACAGAAGAAGTAACACTGCACCTTCGTGCACTCTGCATCTGCCTACGCTACACGTAAACTTATACCTATATAGTTACATGCAAAACACGCTATTAAAAAAAAAAAAAAAAAAAAAAAAAAATAATGAGTTTATTAAATATTTATACGTTGCGTTTTCTCGGGTGAAAAATAAATAAATATACGAAAAATATTTTCTCGCATTAGCCGCGGAAGAGTCGATGTGTGAATTAGGTGTCGAGCGTTGATGTCCTATGTACATGTGATATATATATGTATTATATGTTCACGACGACGGTACTTGTGCGTGTAACAGCGTCAGCAGAGACCCGGTTTCGGCTCTACAGTCTACCGACGACTCTCAGGCTGCATCGCTCGAGAGAGCAGTGCAATGCGACGTTGCCGCGTTTTTCACTCGTATCTCTCTTTTACTCCTGTTTATTTCTCGCAGAGGAAGCTATCCAAACGAACGTGGGTACAACACGAGAGAGATAATAGTTATAATGAAGAGAAATTATACGGGTCCGACGCGCGATGTTTAACGAGAACGAGAGAGGAAGAGGATAGAATAGAAAGATAGGGGGGGGGCAACAGCGAAGGGCTTTTTCGTAGAGCGTACGATATATTTCCCGCATTACACTCGGCCCCCGGGTGGTTACTCGATAGTAGAAGTCTATTCATCGGCTTTGTAGCGCCTTCTGCACGCTCTCCTATTTTTGTATCGATTCGATATTGTTCGGCGGGGAACCGGAGACCCTTCGCAGTCGAAAAACCCTTTTTTTTTTTTTTTCTTTTCTTTTCAATAATACAATACGGGATTATTGTGCTGCGGTTGTAGCTTATGTATATGGAAATCAACAGCTGACGACTGCTCCGAATGCGAGGATAAAGAAGTATTGTGATCCGCAGCAATAATCGATATTTTTATTATAAAAAAAAAAAAAAAAAAAAAAATTCCTGTATTTTTTGTTTATGGAAAGTTCGAGGATATAGTGTTTGTAAAAAAATTATTTTAAGAACTGCAATAAGCCGCGCAGGTGCGTCATAGTACACTGACTGTAAAAATAATTTCGTACTCATCTCGGTAAGATATATATGAGAAATAATGTTTTTTTTTCTTCAACATGCGAAAGGGAGCAGGTGAAAGTTTTTTTTTTTTGTTTTCTTTTTTCTTTTAACGATTTCGTACAAAATTGATTGTGTATTATCGAAGTTGTACGAGAAATTCGATATATCGTTCGAGCGAAGCGCGCGCGTACGGTACGTAGCGTGGAGACGAGAACCGGGCGTTATAAACAGAAGAGAGCGGGCGGTACGGGCCGGCGGGGCAACGCGAAAGGGAATATTGGCTTTTACCGGATGGCAGATGGTAAGGGACAGCTGGCGATGAGTCTCGTTAATGGGCCGTACGAGCGACCAAACGAACAACCGACCCGAAGAACGAACGAACGCTGCTATAACGCGAGAAAAAAGAATTAAAAAATTCGAAATAAAAAAAACTTGTACCCACGCGCGTCACGCTTTTATCGAGACGAAAATTAACGTGAGAGTAATATATGTATTTTTCGTACGACGCAGTTGCACATACTTTTTTTTTTAGACCCGTTTTTCTTGTTGTTGTTGTTTTTTTTTTTTTTTTTCCTTTTATTTCGTTGACAAGAAGTGCTTTATTTTCGTGTTTCAAACGAGTTTCGCGATGATCGTCAACAAGTGTCGAGAGATTCAGTGTGTTTTGGCACTGCGCCTCATTAGGCAAATCGAAGGAATTCGTTTACCGGTTCCGTGCACGCGAACCGCTGGTACAAGGTCCTCTCTGCATATAATTTTTCGTGTATTCATCGTCTTCCCGACAATCATCGTTGCAAAGTAACGACGTACGGACTGAAGGATGAATTGACGACTTCTGTGTCGCTGACACCCGCGGCCTCGACGGAGTATTGTAATAATTCTTTTCTCTATGCGCGAATAAGATTTGTCCTTTGCGGCTAACCTCGCGAGGTTAGAGCCCTCCGACTGGTTAATACAATCTGATAAATCTATTTCTGCGGGTACCTCTATGCGATTAAAAAATAAAAATAAACTCCATCACCTTCAACTTACAAAAAAAAATTCTGGTTTACCACAGAGATTTCTCAGACAATATATAACCCGAAAAAAAAAAAAAAAAAAAAATTGGAAAGATTTTTAAAAACTATAAATAGCATGTAAAATTCGATATTTTCTTTGATTTTCCCACAATTTATTATAAAAAAAAAGAATACCGTTGCAGAGACCCCCTATTGCACCTCCCGCCACCCCCTTCCTGATTGACGTTGTAAACTTAAAAAAAAAAAAGTAAATTTAATGATTTGATACTCGAAATTTTTAATCATATAATGGATCATCAGCCTTAATGTACAATAGTGATGAAAAATGAATGTAATTCAACAGTAAAATGAAAGTAAATGATTGGATTTACAGCCCTATTTGCAGTAAAATAAAAATAAAGTATCCCCGCGATTTTTAATATACCGTACATTCATTTTTCATCACAATTGTACATTAAATTTGATGTACCAGTTTATGGATAAAAAATCTCCGCGTATCGGTACATCAAATTTTCAGTAAATACTTTTTACATTATGGGCAACAAATATATTTGGCTCAACATTTAATAAGTTTACTTTCCCTTAACAAATAACAAAAAACATTTCGCTATTGAAACTTTCATATTTCTCATAAATCGTAAATATTATGAATATCGAATTTTTTTCTATCGTCCAATAATCAAAAATAACTTATTACAATGATTGCGTATGTAACTGTATACGCCATTTTTTTTTTTTTTCTAATGTAAAACAGTGATAGTTGCGAATGAGTATTCCGCGACGACGTTCGCGTATCAAATGGCTTACGCACGGCGCGGATGATACTTCGTTGTCTTTCCCTATACTCCTCGCAGGACTTACATGTTTAATGTATGTTTCGTCGCGACTCCGTGCTCTTCAGTTCTATGCCCTACACAATAATATAACACACTGTATATGTTACAGTGTGTAGTATCTTCTATCACGAGTCCCCGTATACACACCCCGTTCCGTGCCAAGAAAGCCGCATTGTTCTTACGCATCGGCATTCTTCTATCTTTTCTCACATCCCTCCTGCGTACGTCTCAAAGGAACGGGAGGGGGAGGGGGAGGGGTGGAGGAGGGAAGAGACGCATTCTATCTCCGCGTATAATACAATGTTTCCTATCTCTGTGTGTAATCCACGGAGAAACAAGCGCGTCTCTGTCTGCAGGGCGAGACGAGAGACACTGCCGTTGGACATTGGTCGAGAAGCATGAATTCACGCGAATCCCAGGGGCAAAATGGAGGCTTCGCAGGAAAGCGAAGCGTCGAGGCGAAGCGCGGAGAACGATTCGAAACAAGTCAACCAGTCTCAGGAAATCCGTCGTTCCAGTCGACGAGGCTGGGGGTCAAACCGTCCAACGATCTTATCAACGTCGTCACGCGTTCGCGGGATAGCTATATCCTCACCAACAAACGTTCGACTTGTTTTTTTTGTTGTTTTTTTTTTGTCGTCAACCCACAATTATTCTTTGATACTTTAACGCTTTCGTGCTTCGAGAGAACTTGAAAAAACTCGGAAGAGTTCGACCGCAAATAACAGTTTTTCTGGTCGTCGCAAGTTTTTGTTTATTGTTTTTATTTTTTTGCTAAAAGTATTTCGCAAAGTAGAACATTAAATATAATTTGGCAAATTGATTTTTTATTTTTTTTCGTGTTTTTTTTTTTTTCGTTTTTTTTTTTTGAATTTTTTTTTTTTTACTTTTATTCACCCCCTGCCTTCCGAACGATATACAAACCACGAAATTCCGGGGGATCTGGGAGGGATTTCGAACGGGGGACCGAGCGCGAGCAGTCAACGAAACAAACGAAAAATATACGTATTTCGCTCGACTGCTGGAGGATACGGCTCTCCGTATAAAATTTATTATTTTTATTTCTTTGTTAAAAGTATTTCGCAAAGTAGAACATTAAATATAATTTGGCAAATTGATTTTTTATTTTTTTTCGTGCAATCATTTTTTTTTGTTTTTATCGTTTCTTTTTTCTGAATTTTTTTTTTACTTTTATTCACCCCCTTCCGAACGATATCGAAACCACGAAATTCCGGGAAAAGTGGGGGAGGGATTTCGAACGGGGGACCGAGCGCGAGCAGTCAACGAAACAAACGCAAAATATACGTATTTCGCTCGACTGCTGGAGGATACGGCTCTCCGCTTCAGCTCTTTCGGCGCGTTCTCCCCATAGAATACTATATACAACGGTAGAGTAATGTGTATATCGATGTTGTTGAAAAAGAGTGGCGTATGTACTGGTAGCAAACTCCTTTATTTTCTCAGGACTTCCCACGCCGCCCGTCGCAGAGGCGAGCCACGCTAGTCCCGTCGCATATTAAACTCTCTCTCCGACACCCTCGAGGATCAGAAAGCAGCCGGTCCCTCCCGTGCTGTGTGCTTCACGTTGTACCTTCTCGTTTCGTATATATATGTATATATATACATATATAAGTGAACAACTATACGTCAGAGAGGTAACGGACACATATATACGGGTGCCTCCCGATTGCTCTTCAACAGCGACACGATACCGCATACTGTTTCGTTTCTTTTTTTTTTATTTATTATTATTTCTGTCTTTCTGTGTATACATACATTTATGGCATACTAAATATATATATATATATATGTACCTATAACTATATATACACATCGAGTACTCGGGAGAGAGATCGCTCTCGAAAGGAAACCGGTTATTTCGTCGTAGCCCACCGTACCGTCTCGTACTGTGCTCCGCAGCGATACGTGTTACTTGCACACCGGACCTTTTTCAGTCGCGCACTTGCAGACGAAAGAGTTAAAATTCTATTTATTTTTTTGTTTGTTCCCAATCTCGAAAAAAGTTAGATATTGTACAATCGGATAATTTCGCCTTTCTCTAAAATAAAACGGCTGACATTATTATACAACCCGATTCACTGGGACAGTAAGTCGCAGCATGTATTATTCATTGGGAAAGTAGATTCATTTTTTTTTTTTTTTTTTTTTTTTCCAAGCCATTTCGCCTCGAAATAAAATAAAACGAAATGAAAAACAGTATTTTACGAAGGAAAAAAAAAAAAAAAAAAAGATCGTGGAAAAACAAAGCGGGTGGTGGTTCGCCGCGACTATTTTTGTGGATATACTTGCATATGTATTCGAGATTTTATACCCACTGTGATTTGACCCGAAATACTCGAACTAATAATAGCGATTCTCCTTGCAGCGGGCGGTCGAAATGAGGTTTTCCACAACGCACAGAAATCAACTATACAGATATACTTACAAATGCACCGAAGATAAGAGTGTTACCCGATGCGCGCGGCAAGCTACGCGTGTGTGCATAAGAAAAAAAAATAATCGGACGGCGTTAGTGCGCGGCGTAGGCGCGTACGCGACGTCTGCTGTACAATAACGATTCAGCAATCGACGAATTGCTTGCCTCGTAGTTACGAGAATAGCCTGAGCATTGAACGCAATGCGGGGGGAGATGGAAAATATACGCGTAGGTCATCGTATTTATCGAAAAGGCGCGGGCGCGCGACCGCCTCGCGGTGTTTGTCAATGATAAGATATTAAAGAAAAAAAAAAAAAAAAAAAAAAAATGGACGATAGCGGATGTTTGGGATCATCCGTTATCACTTTATACACACAGACACACATATTAACATTATCGTCGCTATTATTACGATCATTATTATTATTGTCATTGTTAAAGAGGGTCAGTGGTCAATTTTACGATTGTCGAGACAAGATACAGAAAATATCATTTAATTGTCACAATTTCTCCAATAGATCGTTACTAATAGAAGTAATATTGATATACATCGATAATTCGGCGATCTTAGGACTTTCTCACGCTATCGACAGCAATGGGGGCAACGAGGTTGAAAGAGCGAAAACATAACAGAAAGATAAATATAAATAAATAAATAAATAAAAGTCGAATGTTCCGATCATCGAATCACGCAAGTAGCGTAAACAGTCGTTGCGCGACAGATATGTGTATTAATCTATATATAGTAGAATAGAATCTATATACACGCGAGATACTCTAGTCAGGCGGGGACGCGAGGAAGAGAGAAGAAAGATAAATAAACGTTAGTTGTATGAACGAGCCGCGAGAGGCAGCAGCGTCGCTGATGCTCGTTCCTCGCGTCACACTCCGCGCGGACTCGAACGAAACGGTCGTCGCGGCGCGCGCTGTTGCCAAGCGGAAATCGCGCCAGGGGCATTTTCCCGAGACTCGGAGACGATGCTTCCCTCTTCTCTTCATTCCTCTCGCTTGATCCGCCAACTACCTACCGTCCCTTCCTTCTTCCTCGAGCAAACATAGCCAGCGTCGTGCACCACACGCATCCGTGCCAAAGTTTTTGCATAGTTTCCCTTACCCTCGCGAGCTTCAAAATTCTTCGAACTATTCGAATGACATGGATGACGATAAATCGCGAGATAATTGAAGAGTAAATTGAGTAAATTCGATTCTCGTTGACTCTTGGAAACTCCGATGACGGAGATCCCCGGCAAACCGTCATTGACGGAATTGCTGAATCGGAATAAACTCGACAGCGTCGCGATCGTTCGTCGCTGGACGCGCGAGGACCGTCGAGCATCAAACCGCAGTGATTACGAATTGACTTTCTCCGACTCTGAAAACTCGCTTATTCGGAAGGAGGGGGAGGGGGGGGGGAGGGGGCTCTCCTGCACTGTTGACTCTTACCGGGTACGTCGCTGTAACTCAAACTGTGCCGAGTTTAGAGACTTTATTAATTGGATGCAAACTTTCGAAGAGCAATTGACGAAGTGAAGGTTCCGATTTTCTACGATAATTTTATGTCATTATCCGAGCTGCGTGATCGGTAAACCAACCGCGAGTATAGTTTAGTCGTTTCTGCGTTAGCCTCGGGGACTCTCTCTCTCTCTCTCTCTCTCAATCGGTTGAAAAATAAAAACTCGTTCCAGATAACCTTTTTACCGGTTTCTCAATTACAAGTTCTCGAAAAACACTCATCGCGGTTTCGAAAAAACTATAGGAACATCGAAAAAAACAACGCGAGTTTGGAGAAGTTGATTATAGCTTTCGATGGTAAAAGTAGAACAACTAAACGAAAAAAAAAAAAAAAAAAAAATTACAAAAAAAAATTACAAACCCAAACAGCGAATCGTAAAATTGTATTTCCCACGCTTCGAGATCGCGAAGAGACATTTTTCTACGTAACAGTTGACGATAATAATAACCCAGCGATGGGATTAAAGTTGCATTTAAGTTTTATTCGTTCGAAAAACTCTTGTCTTATCGTTCGAGCGAACGAAGCGAGTGTAATAGACAGCTGGAAGCGCGAGGCAATAAACGCAGTCTCGGTTCGAGAAGCGTCAGAGTCGCCATAATAATTCGGCAATGACGGTGACCTCAGGCTTGAGATATAGCCAAAGCGAGCGCGCGCAGTGTTGCCACGTTTTGTCTCTCCCGATCTTTTCTCCTCACGCAAAGATAAGCCAATGTTTTTTTCCAACTATACACACCCACACACACATTTATATATATGTATATATAATAACCGACTCGACGCGACTTTAAAGAGCGAACGCGCGATATCGATATATCCTTTAAAGCTTCTGGACAGTGCAATAACACAGTCTGTACTGCGCGGCGGTGAGTGGATCGAGTAAAAAAAAAAAAAAAAAAAAAAAAAAAAAAAAAAGTTAACAAACTATATTTCTCTCTCCGGTGCCTCGACTACAGGGTGCAGCGTGCATTGCCCTTTGTCTAATGTACACGAAACCGACAAAGACGAACGAAAAAGCTTGGAGAACGTGAAAACCTTTTATACAACACAGCGAGTATTTCCTTTCTCGTTTTAGCTTTGTAGCGAGCATAACTCGAACATTGGTACGGGAAAGAGAGAAATATCGTCTTTCGTCAGGTGTGACGGAGTCGAGAAAGACACTGAGACGAGGAGTATATATATATAACCTGCCGGTTGATGTAGGGAAGAGAGGTGCTGTTGTGCATCTTCCTGCTTAAAGCCCCCAAGCGCCCACCATCGTGTTCGGCCGGTCAGGTTGCCAGGTGGCGGAGCCCTTCTTTCCTTCGGCATCAACGAGCAAATAAAGAAAGAACGGAAGAAAGAAAAAGAAACGTAGAGAGAGATCTCTGAAACGTGACGTGCTGTATAGCTTCGTGAGGAAATGAAAATCCTGCTGGTTGTACGAAACTAGCAGGTAATCCCCCCTCCCCCCACCCCCCCGCTGGTGGGCGGGTATTGTACTATTTGAAAATTCAGTCAAGGATAATGTTCGAATTATCCCCGTTCCTGAATTATCGAAAAAAAACCTTCGATCTTTTTCTGTTTACGAAGGCGGAAGGGTGCAGTCATTGGCATCGTTGAGCCAACGGCGCATGAAAGACGAAGAAAAAAATATGCCAATAACTGGCAATTTTCTTTTCTGCTTAAACTGCCAATAACCATTGCACCGTAGTCTCTCGAATTTCTTGTGTGAGAAAAAAAGCGAAGGTTTGCGAGATTTTCGGTTCCAAAGAGACTCACGCTTGGCTGCGCGAAAGAAGTTGAGAACAAAGAAGATTTATCGGCAGAGGCTTTTGTAGAGGGCTTCACTTTTTTTTTCTCATTCTACGGGCTTAAGAACCTTCAGATATGCATCTTTGTGTCCCCGACGCAGTTCGTATTATCATATAGTTATTTACTCGCGAGAGAGTAATAACAACGATAATAATAAACTCGCCGTACAGATGGGAATACGGCGACCGAACGTTGACTGAGAGTGCGAGTAGCGCGTGTAAGTCGCGAAGTACTTTAGCAAATTTGTCGTTAGTAAGAACGGAAGACGACCGTGGAGGTTGTTGTATCAGTATTCTCTGTTTGCCGTGTCCATAACGTAACGAACCCTCGTGATAATAAGAATTAACAACAGATTTCCTTGAAAATTGTACCTCGAACACGCTTCACCTTGGCTCTCCGCGTGTCGTATCTCATTTTCATGGAACTCTCGTATGACGAAATTGATAAAATATTGTTAAGCTTGACGATTTTTAGCCTTTTACGATGATCGATATGCTTACAGTATTTGACGGTTATGTTACGTTAAACATGCAATTAAATTTTAAATAGTACGTAAAATTTTTGAAGACTCGATTAATAAAACGATTAATCGATTATAAAAAACTAAATAAACTTCGAAATTAAAGCTTATGCTGATTGGCTAATTGGGAAATATACGATAAAACGGGCTTTTGGATCACATCTATTATAAAGGGCCTTTGTTTACTTCCGTGTCTCCATGTAAACACAAGTACCCAGCAGAAGTCTACGAACTAAACACGACCATCATTGCGAGCAGCTCGCTCACGAATACGGTGCGAAAGTTTGCCCGAAAGCGAATGACCCGAGAGCGAATGCACAGGGCATTGGTAGCGAGAGGGTGGGGATGAGGGGGGTAGAAATGCAACTTGTGCGAGGTGGCAGCACGTTCCGTGCTTCATCGCCGACGAAGGGTAAAGCTCGTGTGTGCGATCACCGACGATGTTTGGCTGCGGCGAATGTCTCTCGCCCACACACCGGCCGATGAGCAGCAGCGGTGCAAGAGAAAAGACGAGAGAGATGGCACAATCATCCCGCGATCGTGAAACGAGAATATACGTTGATAAGGCGCTGCGAGCGCAACCGACGTGTTCGAGGACACGCGACTGTCATGCATTCCACACAGGTTCTCCCAAAAAATTGCACACTTCTCGTCATTATTAACGATTCAAGACTCGACATTCCGAATGATGGGGATTCGACGATTTATATACGTCAAAATTATTGCTAATATTTATTAAATCCTTGAGCTTTTTTTACCTTGCAACGAAGTTTTCTTGCAGATTCCTTCGGGGGGGTTTTGAACGTAATCCAACCTCCCAACCGACGAGTTATTCCAATTGTTGGATCCACGGTGCCTATCGTATTCGCGACGAACTTATCGCTGTTATGGCGATTAACACTGTCACCCGTTAATATCGTAGCACTCGTATATCCAACGGACACTTGTACACTCGTATACGTTACACTCGCGTTTTGTGGTTTAATTAATTGAAAGAAGACGGTTGAGAATGATAAACGGATCTCGTGCCGAAAGCCCGGTCGTACGGCATGGCTGCGCGGCAGAACTCGCCCAGTGTGCAACCTCCGGAGGCAGAATGCGCGCGCATTATGGCGCTTCGACGCGGCACGTCATCCAACGAACACCGGGTGTAAAATCGCGAATCGGAGACGTTGCGAAAATACCGAATGCGCGGGAAAGAAATAAATTCCATGTTATCTTTATTTGCAGAATACTCTGATATCACAGATTTTCCGTATATTCCGTTACAATCACATATCGAATTTACCGGGGCGGGAAAAATATTTAATTGGTTCAGATTCGGTGATGAGGTTTTCACTGCGAAAATTATCTATTTTTACTTGCTAGTTAGTACGATGATGTACTGTATCCAAAAACAAATTAACATTGATTACAATCTACAATATAACATAATTGTATGCCAAATTATACAAAGGAGATTGGGTTACGAAGAAATTAATCTTCACTCTACTCTTGAGGATAGAGAAACACTGAAACACGTTTTTTGGGGAGAGAAACGAGTAGGCGGGGCGTCGTTTTTCAGTTGTCCGCGCGTGCTGCTTCGATGGCAGCACAATACGTTTACGCGTGCGTCTAACACGACGATAATGGACTTTTTGAAAGTTGCGTCGCGTTTTATTCACGAATACACGTAGATTGTACCGATGAAACGAAAAACTAAACGTTCTCGTAAAAGTGCACGAATAAAACGGGACAAAGGTGGAGCTCATAATATTAAATGATACCACGAGTACGTGATGAATTATTTGAACAGTATACCAGGCGGTGGAGTGGCTGGTGATGCTGGACTACAGTTGAACAATGTCGAAGTATTGTATACGAAGGTACAGAGAGTTTACGTGAAACCGCAACACAAGGAGGAACGTCAGCGTGAATTGCGCGTCAATGTTGAGATACATGCTGGATTGAGTCCCGTGTGTCGAAAGGTAATTTTAACGAACGTGTCAAAACGCGTCGGCTAACCTGCGCTATCCTCGTGACAAATAAACACGAGCGAAAAAAAAATAATAATAGTACTACTTATATCTCTATACTCTTTCGTAATTACCCCCTCCCGGTTCCGGCAAACCGTGTCACGATTCACACATACAGTTTTTTCACGGGCTTTTTTCTCTTATTTAATTTTTTTTTTTTTAGAGTTTATGCGTTCTTCTCTCCGACGACGATGATCCGTGCTTTCTGTACTCCCTCTTTATAACGGATGATGATTTCAAAGTATTGAAGGCTCAGCAGGGTTTGTTAGTGGATTTTGACAATTTTGCGACTCAACTAATATGCCTGCTGGAACAATGCCTTGCCGCTGGGCCGGCAATGTCCAAATCGCCACCAAAGTTTCTATTGATCCTGGCTGAGGAAGCATGCGAATGGACATTCAAACTCGTTGAGACTAACAATTTTAAGCATCTGTGCCATTTGAGTCTAAACATATCGCCGGCGAGCGATTGCGATCTCAAGACTCACATGGCTATGAAAATAAAACAGTTGAAAGAAAGTGTCGCCAATAAAAGCAGAGACACTCTTAACATGGAATCGACGCTGAGCTCTTTAAATGCCAAACTTGAAGCTAAGACAAGGGAATTGGAGCAATTGGAACAGAAGTATTTAACGGAGACGAGTCAACTGCAAATGTCGTCTTCGCATCAAATAAGCGTAGAAAAAGATAGGTGAGCATTGGGTCAAAGTACCATTCGAAAAAAAAAAAGAAAAAAAAGGTATAATTCAAAATGAACGATTTTTGATATTTTGAAATTTTGTAAACGATTTTTGATATTTTAACGATTTTTTAAATTTTAAATGTTTTTTAAGGTTTAAAATCCTATAAAAAATATAGAAAACTTTTAACGCGCATTAAATTATAAAAAACGTAATCACGACAGATTAACGATTAATATGTTATTGTACTTTCTGATATTATTGTTTCATTTGTCGGAGACGTAATTTGCCGATAAAAATATTATGTATTGTGCAAATAATGAAGTTCTTGGGCGTTTTTTCATGCACAATTGTTTCTAAAGCAAAATTTTTATTATTATTCGTCTTTTGCCTTTCAGATTGTCTCAAGCGAAACTTGAGTGGCAGCGTCAGAACGAAATCGAGAAACTCGAAGTGGAGAAAAAGCACGCGGAGATTTTGAAAAATTTGCACACCGAAATCGCCGAATTGCGAGCGCAGAACATGACCTATAAGGACAAACAGTCGTATCTCGAAGCGACTAACAAGGAGCAAGTTAAACAACTGCAGAATCTCGAAAAAGAGTTGAACGTTTCGCAGCGCGATTTGTCGCAATTAAAAAAGCAGAATGCGAAACTCGACACCGATTATCACGAAAAGGACAAATGCGTTAATAGTTTGAGAACTCGAGTCGCGGTTCTCGAACAGGAGTTGAAAGACAAAACGATCTTAATAAACAAACACGGCGAGATGTTGAAGACTGCCAAAGAACAGAAGCAGCATCTCGAAGAGTTACTAGCAGAGAGGGAAAATCAATTACAGAGAAAACAAAATAGTCTGAAGAATCTCGGCGACGAGTTGATGAAAGCCAATGAGATACTAACGAAGATGCAAAACGAGTTGGCATCGACGAAATCAAAGCTCAAACTTCGCACGAGTATAGCACTGGAACAGGAGAGATTGTTGGAAACGAAGCAGAAGGAAATCGGACAATTGGAGAGTAAAATCGACGGTTGTTCTAAAGAGACGAGAGATTTCAAGGCGGAAATCGACGCGTTGAAGGATCAGGTAAAAACGTTGCATAATCAAGTCGAGGAAAAGGACAAAATTATCAAAAACAACGATAACGGTGAGTCGATTAATTGATAAACTCACTACTTCAACAATACAACACATTACAGCATTGAAACATTGTTTTTTTTCTTCATATTTACAGTCATCAGTTGGCTAAATCGACGATTAGCGGACAGTCAATCGCCTCTGCAAAGCTCCACGACTCCAGCGCCGATAACCGCGCCGTCGATAGTGCAACTGACGATGCCGCGTACCAATAGATTTTTCCCAAACAAATTTGAGACTCGAACACCAGCGCCGATATCGACTCAATCAAGTATGCCGATGTCGGGTTTACCACTGAGAAACCCAATAGTACAAAATCCTAATATCAATCAAACCGGACGAACGACAGCGCGTTCGACGGGTGTAGGAATATCCGATGGGACACCGGGTTTCGCGACATTCAACAAAACCGGACAAATGACGAGCACCAGTACACCGATGGATCGGTTAAACGGATTCAACAATAAAGTAGCCAATAGCGTCGGTGGATCGGGCGCAGCCTCGATGCCCGCAATTATCGAAAACAATAACTTGCCAATGTCTTCGAATAGTACAAAGCCGAAAAGCGCGAGCGGTCTAATGCAAGGAGGATTGAGACGCGCGGTGATGGACAAACCATTGTTGCCATCATCGTATTTTCCAAAATCTTTGCATTAAGCTGTCTTCTCTTTTAATTTTAATTTCGCCTTTTTGGCGACAGGACTTTGCCAGCGTAAAGTTTTACTCATTTAAATTCAATCGATTTGATATTTGTGCGGATATCGATCAACTCCGCGATAAACAGAATTAAATAGAGACTAATCCCGAGTGACATATCGTACCTTAATATACAATTTTAGTAATTAAAAAAAAAAGAAAGAAGTCTCCCCATCGTTTTGCGAATCTCGCGCTCTATTTGTCATGTCCCGTAATTAAATATAATTGTATCCGAGATACAAAAGGTATTACTGATGAAATGAAAACAAAAAAAAAAGAATATTTTATACACGAATGAAACAAATGTGACGTTCTTCGTTAAATGACGGAATAAATGGCGCAATCGTTTTGGTAACTATAGAGCATTTCGATTTTATTGCATTAATATTATAGTTAAAGTAGAGCAACAGTATTAAAGTAAATTGATTATTAAATAATATGATAAAATATATAGTATGCAATATAATCTATTTTACTACCGTCAAATTTTTCTTTTTTTTTTTGTATATAAAATTCAAATAAAAATCATATTGTACAAGAAGAGTGTCGTTGTATGTACACGTTATGTCGATTTGTCGCGCTGTACAAGAAGATCTTTTTCCCCCGACCATCCAATTCGCTACAATGAAAAAGTCTCATCATTCCGCGATCTCGATGAGTTTCACGATTTTTCATTGTAATATATTACGTTTTTTAAAATACTGTCTCGTTCTCGCGTTATAGTAATCACCAAAGCGTGTTTAGCATTGTGAAATCAGATATTTATATATATTTTTGTATTTTCTAAATCGTATTCACGTTCACTGACGACGACGGTTCGTTCTTGAAAAACTCGACGTTTCCCGAGTCCAATGGTGGCACTCTGTCCACTCGCTCACGCCTGCGTTTGCACTTGGGACACGGTTTGCTGGCACTCAGGCAATCGGCATGAAAAACTGCATTGCATACGCCACACTGCAATGCGAAATTTTTATTTTTTTATTTTTTTTCAATTGTTTACTATTTATCGGCAATTAAATTCGAAAAGATCGGATTCAATCGTTTTGTAATACTCACTCTGTACGTCGACTCCATGTCGAAGGGATAAATAACTTTGGGATTACTGCAAACTTCGCATATGAAACCTTTCTGACTGCAAAGCCAACAATTCAACACGTGCTGTCGCGCAAATTCGACGACTTTCTGCAGCTGTTGGGCGAGTGCCCCCGACGGAACGTCGAGCAAATCCGACACACAGTACTGATGCACGTGTTCGTAAAGATACTCGCGCGGCGTTACCTTTTTCTGCAGGGACTCGATAATCGGTTCGCGACAAGTGAACAGATAAGCGCGCAAGAGATTCAATCTTATTCGCAGGGATTGCAACTGCGCCATGCTATCGACTGCCATATATATCCGGGGATTTAAAATTTTCAGATCCAACAGTGTCGTACAATCGGTGAGATACATCGCGACTCTCCGACAAACCGGATAATGCTTCAAATCCCAGTTGTGAATAATTCGCGACGGTATCAGGAATTCCTCGTTCGCCATGCAATCGTTGCAATAATAATTACCGGAGAACGCGCAAACGTGAGCTTTTGAAAAGGTCATACCGATCGCTTCTCCGCAATCGTGACAACTATAGTTCTGCGTGTCGAGACCCTTTTCGCGCGGCAATCTACCGATTTGCTCCTCGAGATTATCCAAAACCTGTAAAAGTATGAAAAACTTATGTTTTTTTCTTGTATTTCAGTTTTCAGAATTATTCAATCATCGATTTTCGTACCTTGACTTCCGGTTGAGGTTTCGGTTCTCGACGAATCGGTTGCTCGTCGTCCGTATACTTGTCGAGAAATTCCTGAAGATCCGGCGACGTCGAGTAACCGGCTGTGTGATAACTCTTTATCAAAGCATCGTAAGTCGGTCCTTCGCCCGGTGTACGAGGCGCGTCGACGCCCGAGCCTCGCGATATCATCGAAGCGTTCATCGATGATTCCCCATCGTCGAACGACGTCGACCATCCGGGTCTTCCTATCAATGAATTTCCTATCGTTCCCGGACCCGTTTCGGCGTTTGCCGATTCGCTCTCTTCCGAGTTTTCCCGTTCTTCCGTAGAAACTTCGTTTCTCGCAGGTTCACCGGAAGTCGAAATTCCGCTGTCCAATAAAACATCGCTAGACGACGATTGTGCGACCGGCTGCTCTTTCTCGCTCTCCGTTACGACGTTACTCGACGAAGATTCTTCAAACGTTTTCTCCGTTTCGCTCGCCGTTACTCCGTTACTGGAAAACGAGTCTTCCACTCGTCTCTCCACTTCTTTTCGTTTTTTCTCCTTGTGTACTCTCTTCAACAAACTCGGCGACGCTCTGCCGGTTTGTCTTATCGACTGATGTGCTTCGCGTTTATCCGGTTTTAGAATAATCTTCAGAGCATCGTCTTCGCTGAAACTCGCCACGTTGTTAAGCATGGATTGCGAGGAATTAAAAGAGCTGAGACTACCGATCGAACTCGCGGTCTCAACGTCGTCGTAATTATCGCTATTCGATGCATCGCTGTTTATAGTTTTTGCGATATCGACGGCGCTGAATACGGGACAGGATTTCATCGGCGGCGACCATATCGCGGCCATGAGAAGCGGAGTACTCGACCAATAATTCAAGAGACTGCTGTTGCAAGCGATTTCGAAATGAACGTAATCCAAACTCTCCACGAGACGCTGCGCCACGTCCACGAGATCCGTGTCTCTTATAAATGCGGAACGTTCGTAATACGGCTTAAGGGCCGAATTATCGCGACGTATGGCGGACAAGTAACTGGACAGCAAACCCTCGTTCATTGCAAGACGAATCCACGCTCTGCAGTAACCAACCTCAGTTGTGATTTGGGTCATCGATTGAATCTGATCAATGATCTGGCGATGCGAAAATACCAGCAGCGGACCCCAAAAACTGGGTTGCGGCATGGCGTCGAAATCTGGACCACTGAGAGCCTCCGTGACTCGATTTAACAGGCTGTCCTTCAAGCCGTGAAGAAAAACGGCTTCCAGCGAGGAGCACAGAGTCATTACTTCGTCGCAATTTCCAACGGCTAATCCTTCTTCGACGCCTGTAGCGCCCTGCATCTCCATTACGCTGGTGTTTAATTGTTTTTGCAGCGAATCCTTGACGAGAGTATTTCTCTTGTTGGTCATGGAGTGGACCGTCTTCAGAAAAGAATTCATCGTGATGCGATTGGTGCGTAACTTTGGGGCGACTAGGAGCGTCGATACTAGAAGACTCTGCGTAAATTCCACATCCGATCGTCATGGTTCGTGGCGAACCTCGTAACCTGAACAGCTCCAAATATTTTTATTCATTGTCAAATGTATCAGTGTCGTCAAACGCGAAGCAACAAACCTTGAAAGACACGCGTGAACAAAACGGGAACGATGCGGAAGGGAAAATTCGCGGAGCGTAATGTTCGCTTGTTGCGCGATAAACTACGCGATAACACATATCGCGCATGAATTGCGAAACTCGTCTATTGCAACAATTACGTACCACTGTTGTTTCTCGTTGTATGAACTTCGACCAATTTGTTCGCAGGGTTAAGTCTCTCGTGTGAACGATATTGCATCGTCGTTAGCGAATTTTTTACGCACATTCGAGTGCGAAACATCTGGGATTTCCGAAAGAGACGATCGATTTACGTATTTGTTTTTCCTGTCACTTCGTGATAATCGATTATAACATTGTTTAGTGATTGATTGATAATCGCGTAATTGTAACGAACGTAATCATCGATTATATTAGTCAGACTTTCAATTCCCGAAGTCATCGGCTGCGCACGTCATCGCGATCGTCTTGGTTATGATTAAATTGCCTCCTTGAAAATAGTTCAGTTAATTGCCACTTGGAGCGCTTTTGGCAATGTTTACGCGTTTTACGTCACGCACGCACACACAATAGAATTTGTGTATAAACATTGTCAGCTGTGTGCTGACACTTACTTTGACGATCGTCTAGCAGCGATCCGAGGGATCATTGACTTGTCGAAAACGCTTCGATGAGTGCGATAACAACGGAGGATAATCGCAGATTAAATCGACATGATCTGTGATTATTATATATTACATAATAATTCATAACTTTCGTGACGTGTTCGGCAATCACTCTTCACTCTTCGGTCTACATTCTCGAATCTTTAGGAGGGGGTATTGGACACCGAAGGAATAATAAACTTTCTCATAATCAACGACTCGAATCTGTAGAACAGTGTGTGTAGAGCTGAAATATTACCCAAATTGCTCGTTGCACGTTCCTCGTGTATATGTAACGCGCGTGCGTTGCCGTAACGAAAGCGATTTGGAGCGAATCTGATATACACGAACTAACGTGCACTGACGGAGGAACAAGTAATAACGAGAGTGATGTACACACAACGATGATGCAATTATGCGATAGCGTAATCCTTCATCCCTTGAATTATTCATACATGGTACTGTTCGCAATTATGAAATAATTGTAATCCAATTAGCGGAAAAAAAATTGTAAAACGAATAAACATTTCATTCTGAGAATCGTACAAGATATTTTATTCCTATGTTACACATTGTATTCTCGAAGACCCTTTCGTGCGTTAGAAACCTTGTTTATTTATTTCTTTTTTTCTTTCTTCCTACGACTATTTTTAGAGAGACGCACTTGGGTTCGCCGAAGGAGTTACCGAGTTGTGCACCTTGTGTGAATGACCGGGGGAGAGCATACGGTGCTGCACGAGCCAGTCAGGGCGGAGTGCGTGCTCCTCTCTCCCGCGTCTCTTCTCTCGTGTCTCCCGAGTCTCCCTCGGAAACTCGGTGGCGTCCCATCGACGACATCAAATAACTCGCGGGGAGGGGAATATGTAAGAACCTATCTCTCGCTAGACCTCTATCCGAACAGAATGGAAAACCGGAGCTTGCAAAGGAGGAAAGAGTGAAAGAGTGAGACGATACGAAGCCAACAAATACAGGGGCGAATGAGAAAATACGATGCTCGGTGGTTTAACGCGCCGGGATATTGAAGCGAAGTGTGCTGCATCACCAGGGACGAAATAATTCTTACAGTATACGAGCGCATGAGCTCGAATTTCCAATGTGCACATCAAACATCGTTTCTATAAAAAAGAAATTGAACCCACAATTACCCTAAGGCTCTCCACTCGGCATACCAATTAAATCATCGATCTCCCGTGATTATAGCCATTAGTAAGAATCGCATTGACAATTTTTGTGACGAGGATAAAATAAAGAATAACCAGAGGCAAACGAGTTTCGAGAAACTCGTCGTTCGTTCGTCGTAGGAATAGGTAAAACTTCTTGTAATATAGACTTTCGTGTTTACGGCCCTGCGAAGGCTCGGCACTGGCTTCGAGGTGGCTTCGTCGATGAGGAGAAGGAGGAGGAAGAGAGGAGGGTTAGAATCGTCGGAAGACTAAAAAGAGGGAAGGATCGTAGTGTCGAGAA
Source organism: Buathra laborator (assembly GCA_934046635.1). Taxonomy (NCBI): domain Eukaryota; kingdom Metazoa; phylum Arthropoda; class Insecta; order Hymenoptera; family Ichneumonidae; genus Buathra; species Buathra laborator. The sequence continues at coordinate 2,104,051 of OW203898.1, read as the reverse complement.
GCGGAGAGAGGGGAGAACAGAGGCCGAACGGTCGGTGTTCGGCGCAAGCCCCGTAGACAGAACTGGTATATCATACATATATATGTATACATACTGTGGAATATATACATAGGTAGCAGCCAAGTAGCAATGTAGTATAGCAGAGAGGGACGAGAATCGAGTCGAGAGTTAGTAGTATACTCGCTGGTGCACCAGCCAGGAGTCCGCGAGCGGGTTTTGTCTCTCCGTTCTGCAGACTCGTTTCTCTATCCTGTCTGCAGAGTCTGTTTCTAAAGTGACTAAACTCTGCGCTTAAACAATTTTTAGAGCGATCTCAAAAAAAAAAAGTAAAAGAAAATACGGGCGCGTGCACACAGGTAGATAAGGAAATAAAAAATAAATAAAATAATCGTGTGATATCAAGATAAGTTCGTCGTTACAATTTGGCTGTGAAGTCTCAGGTGTACGTTCTTCGATCGCAAAAGCCCCGAGAAAAACAAAATTCCATATAAACGTAACAAAGAAGACCAATTCAATAATCGTATCTGCCAGCCCCGCGGTGCACGAATAATATACACTTCTCGTCGCCCAGTCTCTCCCCCACGTGGGCTCAATCGTGAAACGAGAACTCAACATGTCTTCTAACGTTTGTAACAAAAGTGTGCTGCCTTAAAAAGCGATAGTGTCAGAATGTTATCAATAAAAAATCCAGAACTTTTCGTTTTCTATCCGTGAATAATAATTATAATAATAATGAAGGTAAAATAATTTACTTAGTTGGTCATAGAGAAATCGACGCAAAGTTCGACTCACTCGAATTTTCAGCGAAAATTCAATACCCGCGTTACATTCTGTATCGGTAATTTCATCATCGGCAGAAAAAAAAACTCTCGCGTGTTCGGAAACGAAGGATTAACTACCGTACGAGTTAAATCGATCCCAAGGGACACGAAGGTTGTCGATATTCACGGTTAAGGGTAGAAAGCATTGCAACACGAGGGATTTTCGTTGTCAAGGGCAACCGCGTATATATATATACACGTTATATAAAGGAAAGAAAAGTATCTCGTGAGGGTGAGGGACCCCGACGATCAAGATGCAATGGGCTCGAAAAATGGAAAAAAAAAGAAATTTGATGATCGAGCGGGAAGTGGACCGTTAGAGATACGTATAAACGAGTATTCGAAGATCGTCTCGTCGTCTCGCGCAACGCCACATTCTCGTTTTGCCGTTCAGTGGTCATCGTTCGATCGTTCGAGATATTTTAGAATATCGTACGAGTATACCTAAGCGACAGACACGAGAGCGCGAGGCATTGTTGACGAAACTCGCGAAAGCCTCGTCACTACAGTATTTATATATTTCCCATACATGTTACGCATATACGCACACATATATACGTAAATACGCGAAGAGTTAAGCGTCCAACAATATTGTAAAAGTAATAAACAGATTGGCTATTATTATCGTCGTTGTTATGCCTTGCGACGAGTCTCCAGTTTACATCGGCAGTACCGAGGCGGTGAATTCGCCGAGAATCACTGCCGGATCTCGTCGATCGAGTAGCAACAAAATCTTAACCAGCAGCAGCGGCAGCAGCAGGTCTTTGCACGATATATCGCAGGGAGTAGCTGTAGGAACAGCGCGGAATCATTACGGGACTGTCGCTATGGCCCCTCGGCCGCTGCACTCGACGACAACCTTCTCCACCTCTCGCTCTTCTTCCTCCTCGTCGTCCACTGCCTCCTCCAACGTTTCGTCCTTCGAACGGCAACCGAGAAACGAGTCGACCAACTCCTCATCGTCGTTGATCTTGATTCTCGAGCGGGCTGATCCCGCGACTACTACCAATACGGAGGACAACGGAATAACATCGTTGAATAATAAATCATCGAAATATTCTCAACGGGACGATTTTAATGCCGAACGAAATATCGTCGTTTCTCCGTGCATCGATGATCAGCAAAATGAAACTTCGATGACTTCCGGTTTTTCCGGAAGAGTCGCTGCATCGTCGTTGGAAAATCTGGCGAAGAAAAAATCATCGAGATCGCGAAGACGACGAAGCGCGGCGAGTCCGCGAAAAATTCGTCACGGCTCGGCATCGCGCGAGATAAACGAGAATCGCTCGATCGATATCGGAAAATCGGTAACCCTCGTCGACGATGGTTTTGTCGCTACTTCGACATTGACGAAAAATCGAGACGTCAGCGTACTATCCGTATTGACAAACACCTCGCGATCGGCCGGAAAGGTTAAGCTACAATCGTCGATTTCACGCACGGATCTCGAGAACGACGATCATGACGTTACACTCTCGCCGGAAATCACGCTTACACCATACGCGCCTAGAACGATAAAATCGCAAAAATCCACGATATCCATAGCTTCGATTCGTGGCACGAATATAATAAATAATGCTACGGAATCGTCGTGCAATAATAATTATTCTACGATGCTGGTAGCTTCTTCCTCGTCGGCTTCGTTGCGCGATAACGCTTTAGGCACTTTCGACTCCAGAGTACGTTGCAACGTACCGTCCGCCTCGGCGCCGACTCTTCTTCATAATAATCATAATCACAATTCGAAGCATAAAGTTCCGTGTATATCTCGCGAAACATCGTTGCATTCTACGAGTTTATTGCATTCTTCCGTCGTTCCATTGGCCGTTCCATCGTCGGATTCGTCAACGCAATCGTCGTCTCAGCGTTACACTAAACAAAACAAGAATAAGGAAAACAAAACAACGATGACGACGACAACCTGTAAATCCACACTCGCGAGTCCCGTTAAAGCTGCTTCATGCCTCGTTGCCTCCGCGGTTTTTGCCGATGGTGCAAAAGCGACACCGATAGAAACTGTTGAAGCGGCTTTCGCGCGTATCGATTCTTCGGCTTCCCTGAAATCTTCGAGTTTCACTGCTTGCAAAATGATGAAAATTCATCGAGATCGCAAGTCGTTGCACGCGTCTTTGGGACAATTGCCGATTACAACGACGTCGTCGTGCGCCCCCAGTACTATCGGTGGCGATGCTACGAGTTTGGAAAATTTAGATCCCGAAGCTACGTCTACGGGACTCGAGAGTAACGCTGATCCCGCGTCGATGCCGTTGAATCTATACACATCGAATTCACTTGTCGACCCGACAACCCTATCGTCTTGTCCGATAATGCGCACGAGTCTCGAGAGAGTTTGCTTTTCCAACGGCGCATCTACTACTTCGTCGTTGAAAACACCGATACTTACGCTCGCCTCGACGGGAAATTCTCCCAATGTCGTCAATGCATTCAAAAATTCTCTCGTTGCTTCCGGTAATAATAATAATAATAATAACAACAGCAACAACAATGGAAGATGCAATCACTTGTCGGGCACCTGTACCGGCAGTTGTACCGGTACGACAACGACGTCGCAAACATCGTCCACGTTGCCGAGAACCCCGAATCTCGTTGCCGGTGTCGCCTCCACCTCTTCTTGGACTAATAACTCCGTGGAACAGGAAACCGACTACGTCGTCGATCCCGTTCAAGGAAACGCTTATCACAAAGGACAATTTCTTGGAAAGGTGAGCAATTGTTCGTCATTTTTCGTCATAGCCAATCCTACCAATACGCAATTTCTCAATTGTTATTAATACAAATTGCGTTACACAGTTATTTATTTATTATTATCAAGAAAGTCGGGAAAATAATACGATTTTATTAATAATGTTAATAATAATTTAATAAAAATAAAAAACAATATGTTGGTATGTTTATATTAATATACATAATAATTATATATTTGCTACATTATTATTGTTAATTGAATTATCATTATTATTTTTAGATATTTTGCATTAATTTTAATTTCCGAAAAATTATTTTATTTATCAGTGTTTTACTTGACTTGGCGTAAGTACCGTTGTGCATAATTCAAATTGGCTCGATGTTAAGTTTCGTGAATGAAAAGGTCGAAAGAAGTCGGAGCGCGCGTAGTAAACACACATTGAGTTTCAGTGAGTACGCGTGTACTACGAAACGTTTGTGTACCAGAGTAATTCGATTCGGACCACCCGCAATTGCTGTGCATTGGAACAGCGGAGGGGCGTCTCGTCTCTTAGCTTCCCTTCTTCTCTCTCAACGAATTATTTTTACGCTCATCGTCTCCACACTTCGTTGAAGCTGCGGCGCGCCAAGCACAATCTTCCTCCCCCCCCTCCCTCCTCTTCGTAACATCTTCGCGGTTTTTTTTTCTTTTTCTTGTTTGTTTCTTCTCCTTACACGCTGCGCTCCGCTTACGCACGAGACAAATCCGATTGGCATCAATCCGAGCAGAAGCGATCTCTTCGATCTCGTCTACTGACTTTGCCAACATCGGAACGACTTTTTTATTTTTTTTTTTTTTTCCTGGCACGCACGATCGAATCTGTTCCGTCGTCCTCGATTTTCCTCCCATCGGAGGAGAAACGAAGAACGAAGACGTACCGTTCGCGGTGATTGAGTTGCCCTACAGCGTCCCCGACAAACGTGAGCTGAAGGCCAGATATTGCGTCACCAGACACTCCCAATAGAGTCAAATTTTGGCGTTTTTTTTCTTCTATTTTCGGGGTATCCTGTGTCCCGAAAATTCTTATGCACTTTAACCCGTTCAATGAGCCGAGAGATCTCCAATTTCTCGTCTCGTTCGACTTTCTTCCCGATTTTTGAGAAGCCTTACCAGCAGCAACATCATTGGTCAATATCGCGCCGAAGAAAGAAGCAACACATCCGTCCCTCGAGAATTTACTCGCAGGTAGCGATGTATTATACTCGACGAAACTTCTGTGGACATCGTCTCGGAAGATTTTTTTTTTCACCATAGTCCCTAAGTAACGATCTCTCGGCTCTATTTCTACCACCAAAGAACGAAGAATAGAATAGCTATACGAAAATCGAACACTGACGCGCTCAGCCAATAGGATAATTCGACGATATATACAAAGAAACTGAGGAATTCACGAGAAACCTGTGGATTTTCTTTATTCAAAGCTTAAAAAAAAAATAAAGAAAATTGCACATGAAGTCCGCTATTGTCGAAGGGTGCATAGTAGTCCAATATATAACCGTGACACAGGAAAGAAGCTAAAGAACTTTGTACGAACGCAGCAGTCCGCACCTGAGCGGAACTCTCTATATAACCTCTCTTTCTGTTGGCCGCGTATATCTATCTCTCTCCTGGTTTCCTCTCCTATTTCCGTCGCTCTCTATGACTTGGCAGTCTCAACTTTACCTACAAATAATATCCCACTAAGTCTGCACTCATCCCGCATAGCTGTAGCCTCTCGCTCGTCCCTTTTACTCAACCGATCAACGCGCGGCAGAGCTACAAACACTTTTGCGCGTATGCGTGTTCGTGTCGTACCGCAGCGTCTGCTTTACGCTTTCTATCTCATTCTCTCAACTTTTGCCTCTTCGTCACGTCAATATATTCACAGTTTATCGCCTTTCTCACTTTACTCTCACTACGAGTTTTCATCTCTTTGTCCCGATTCACCGTACAGGTGTCGACTATATAGTTATATCCTCTTGTATTCTATAGATATATATATACGTATACTATATATGTGGATATATATGTATATATATCCGTTGTATGTATATTTCTCGTGGCTGTTCAAGCGTTTCCGTCTACGTCAATCTACTTGCCGTGAAAGCCGATGGAAAAAGCAAAGCGATCGCGTCTTTCTCGTACCCACGTTGAAACTCTACTTTACAGATATTTCACGACTGGCAAGGAGATATTTGACGGCTCGAGTATCATCCTCTCAACGGAAAAACCGGATACTTCCTGCTTTTTTTTTTTCGTTTAAAACTTTCGATAAACGTTATATAGATATAGACTGAGGGTAAAATATATCTGAAACTTGTTGACTGTATTTCGAAGCGTTCCTTCGATATTATCTTCAAAGTCGTTCTATTTTATCTTCAAAGTCGTTATGTCCTTTGACTCAAACGGACGCTAATTACTTCCATATCTATGACGTATCTTTCGACGAAAATTTATGAGTTGTCATTTTCGAATGCATATTATTAGGAATTTATCGTGTTTTTTTTTTATTTGCGGAAGGAAATAAATTTTCAGTGACACTTTTTGCGATACGATGTCGACGAAATAGACGAGAGTCTCGAAGCGTTATATTGTGCGCGAGGAATGCAATTCTTATTGCCTTATACACATGGGAATAACAATGAAACCTTCACGACTCGTGCCAGCGGTAGAATAATCCACGCGGGTCGTGTGCGTGTGCGCTGAGGTGGATGCTACGTGAGTTACGTGGCAACGCACTTCGCTCTCACGGTGAAGGGGCGTAAGAAGAAGAAAAAAAAAACGTGGTGGAGAAAAAAAAAGCCCCGAGATTTCACGAAGGTAGCTGAACAAACCGAAGCGACGACCTCAACTGCGGCACTGTGTGTTAAGCCAGTTCTTCGCTTAAAGGTTCCTCCCTGCATAACTGGATTGCATACAACTCGAGAACGGAAACGCACCTCTGTTGCTAACTCATCCGCGTGCGACGTTAAATTCTGATAAAAAAAAAAAATAAAAAAAAAAGACGAGAAAAAAAAAAACCGGTGCGCGACACACACGAGTACTACACACTCTCGTGGGGTACATCGTAGTCGGATGGCATGCAATTTCGCGCTCGCTGTCACACGCCATACAGACGACAAAAATCAACACCCGGAACTGTAAAACAGTCCCTCTCTTTTAAATTCTACGACGATTAGTCAGCAAACGAGTTCGCTAAACGCTATATATCTCCCCCTATAACTTTTGCGAACCCAACGGCAGGGCAGCGGAACGGGCGTCACAGACAACGAGTTTTGCTTACCATAAGATATTAGAGTCGCTCTCTTTTTACTTTTTTTGTTAGCTTTCGGCTCCTCGAGTTTCCATCCTCGTATATTCGCGTATTTTTTTGCATCGCGGAAAACCCGCGGAATTCTGAAACCGAGTGGCGGAGAGCAGCTGATACAACACGCGTTATTATAACGTTCGAGAAAAATATTTATTCATCGAATTGTTGCACTTCGCTGTTATTCTCTGTACGTCGTGAAATACCCACAGAGACATACATTAAATATTATTCATATTTTCTCGATGGTTGAATAACAAGAGCTACGAATTTAGGATTTGTTTGATCGATATACGAAACCTCGAAATAATTTTGTTACAGAGATTGCGAGAGTCGCAAAGTAAAAGCTCCGCTGACAAAATCTGCATTAGTCATCGTACATTGTCAACATAATCGTCATGTCAATTTTGAAACGATGTCGTATGACTAAGAGTCGTTTTTTTTTTTTTTTTTCTTTTTTTTTTTCGTTTTCTCATTCTGGGTCGCGAAAATCTGGCCGAGAAACATTACGGGAGAGATGATTCAGGCTTTAGAAGTTGGAAGGCTTCGGGAACATGTAGGCAAAACGAAAACAGTTCATGGATTTTTCTTTCTCGCGTTTCGCGAGCTTTCATGCGAATTCGTGTCAAAATGTCGACCGAGTATCAGCAGCGAAGGTTTCGAGAACAAGTCGACTCTTTTATTTCATGGAGCGTCTCGCGGGTTTTAACACTCAAATATTTACAGGGTCTTCGTCAAATAGAGGAAGTGAGCTCTACGGGCTATAGCCCAAAGGGAATATAAATCTCGACTTTTCCTACGGCAAAAAAAAAAAAAACTTTTTTGTTTTAATGAAAAATGAGTTCATGGTTAGTTTTTGCTTCATCTGGTCATCTTATCGTTTTTAATAACGAAGAAATAAATATTAAATCGAACAGTTATTCACCGGATTAATGACAATTGGGTCGTGAAAGTCGATTTATTAATTATTTTTCTCTATTCCCATAAATTCCAAATGCAAAACTAATATCGATCGAATTATTATGCACTTCATAAATAAATAAATAAATAAATAAATAAATAAGTAGATCGTGAAAGTAATCAATGGGACACGAGAATACGAAAAAAAAAAAAAGCTCGAGACGGTGCAGAGTGACTGTAGATATACGTCAAAACGACCTCGAAGAGTCTGCAACGTGGGCGTTAGAGCGAATTTTCATAAACGTCGCCGCGGCGTAACCGTATTCCCGAAAGTCTCAATACCGTCGACGTTTACGTGGATATCGTTAACGGGAACACGCACGGACTTTATTTATTTTTGGGTTTTCCGAACGTAGAGAGACGCTCTCGAGAAGACCGCAGCATCTTTGCGCAGTCGAACGTTAGACGTCTGGGTTCACTGATGACGTCAGCGTCTGCGACATATGTTCGACACGACGAATTATTCGATGTATTTGAATCTTCATATACGCGTGATAGAGAATGAATTTTATTCGTGGAAAACTCGATTAAAATTCCGCCCCGACAGAGTTTACTGCGCTCGAGAAATCGAACGGTCGAGGAGAACTAAGGAATCTGGAGCTGCGAAGGCTGTATCTCGCGTAGCTTTCGCTGCGACATATATGTGTATCAAATAATATACGAAGAGAGAGGGAGATATATATATATACACGCGTCGACGGTAGTCGCGACACTCCCTTCGATCTAATCCAGTAGAAATGGGGTCGAAATGATATTATTATCACGACCTCGCGCGCGCGCGCGCGCGCGCACGCACACAGACATACATCGTCGTGTACCAAGCTAAGAGCAGAAAACGAAAACGCTGCAAAACAAATAAAAAATGAAGAACAAGAGCATTTTTTTTTGCTTCTTTGATTTTTTCAATCATCGTATATGTTACGACTTCACGTGGGAAAGGATGCGCGACCCGAAGCCCTACGAGACAATAGGGATGAAAAAGAAAAAAGAGTTACACGACGGTCGATCGAACGCCAGGAAGGTACTTCAATTTCACGATGGGGCATTCCGTTTCAATGTTTACGAGGAATTTCCGTTCGATCATCAGAGGCTTCCGAACAATCTGTGTGCGACGCCCACAAGATCGGAAAACTAAAATTACAAAAAGTTATATATAATTTCGAAAATATTGTTTTTTCATCCACTTTTTTTGTTTATTCGCTTTCCTGTTTGACTCGTATGATTTTTCAATATTCTAAAATATTTGATATTTAGATTTTTTTTAAAGGATAAAAACACGTAAAAACTACGTGACGATGTTTCGTTCACATTTTTTGTAAACAATATTTGTTATTTTCATATTCATAAATCGTTGAAAAATTCATATGGAATTGATTTTAATAGATTATAACTTTCTGTTTGCAGGGTGGCTTCGCGCGAGTATATCTCATGACCGACGTGGCGAACGGGAATCAGTATGCTTGCAAAATCATACCGAAGAATCGTATGCAAAAAATTCATATACAAAAGGTATGTTGCGAGAGAGAGAGTGAACGTACGAAGATACTTATAGTGAACGTGGTTTATCGACACGAATAAATTCTCCCGTTACTACTAGTACCGGTGTGGAGACTCTTTCGCAATTAAAGTATACGTTCCTTTCTCAACAATGACTCTCTGTGTGTTTGTTGAACAGATCGCGCGTGAGATCATGATCCATAAAGAGCTGAATCACGTCAACGTTGTCCAGATGCATCATTACTTCGAGGACAATATAAACGTATATATGTTGCTGGAGCCTTGTCCCAGGAAGGTAAATTAAAAAAAAACACTTTTCTCCCGATTTTCAATTTTTTTTTCTTTTCATTTTTTTTATGCAGCGTAAAATGAATTTCGGATAAAAAACAACTAAATTTGTAATTAAAACTCAATTAATGATTGAAAAAAAAATTGAGTTGTTTTTCCTCTCATTCGTAGTTCGATAGTCTGCGATACAATAGCGACAAAGATTCTAATACTATTACGTTGATTAAAAGTTCCGTGTCTCGGTGTCTTTGCCGAACGAGAGTGAAAGGGCTTTGGTAAGGGCGCTCGGAGAATTGCCCTTTTGTTCTAAGAGAATAATAAAACGTGTTCGTGACCGACCTTGGGTCAGAGCCACTTGTCGTGTCTTCTTTGTGCGATTCCTTTTTTTCTTCTTCTTTACTGCACTATTGTACACAATCCTCTATTATACTCGAGGAAAGAGAGTCAACGGGATCTAAAATAAGCTTGTCGAAGATATTTTTCCGTACGGTTATTACAGTAGCCGCACAAAGCCCCGAAGATCGATAAATACCAGTAGATATCGAATGTGAAGCATTGCGACGCGTGTGACGCTTAAGAGATTTTTTTTATATCCGTATCTCACGGCAGAGGGCAAAGCTGCGGCAAAAATCGGGTCACGATATTATATACACAGAGGCGTCCCAGATTCGTTCGCGTGCTCCTTTTTTCCCATTCGACGACACAAGATACTCGACCGGTAGGGATGAGATGGGAGCGCGTGTCGGGGTGCCGCGGAGCCACCCTCTCTTTTTCCTCCGTCCTCCGACCAGCATGCGGATCAATAATGTCAAAAAAAAGCTCCAAAATCATCACAATAGAATAGTCATAACTCATAATTAATGAATTCATCAATTCCGTATCTCATCCGCGATGCAGAAATCTTAGTTTAATAATTGTTCTACATATTAATTCGCCGTTTCTTGTTCGTCAACAGAGTCTAATGCACGTGCTTAAGTATCGTGGCAAAGTCACGGAACCGGAAGCTCGCTATTACATGAAACAAATGGTAACCGGTGTGGCGTACATACACTCGCAAAAAGTTGTACACCGCGATCTGAAACCTGGTAACATGTTTCTGTCGGACGGAATGATCGTTAAGATCGGTGACTTTGGCTTAGCGACGCGACCGGACGGACAGCGTCGACGGGTGTAAGTAATTTTCTAAAGACTTGTAACACTTTTTTTTGTTCTGTCTTTGATAAGTGTTATTACTTTGAAACAATTTTTCACCGTCCATATTATATCTCTCGCGATACCTGATACATATACAGCAATTGTATTCTTTGTAACACGAAACTGCGCGTTCCATATATTACGCGGTGTTCACAGATCGAAATTATAAAAATTGTCAACAGTCGCGGCGTTCCTATACAATTATGTTGAAACGCAGTTGCCTTGCGTGCGAAGCCATTAAAGAATATTAAACGCCCTACTGTACTATTACCCGCCGTACAATTGCATAGTGAAACTTGGATTCATTATTTAATGGGAGAGTTCGCTGCGGATACTTTATTAACTTTTCCCTATTGCCGCCCAGTAATTAAACCCGATGAATGAAGTTATCATAACCGCATCCCTCGACAGCATTAATTGACTTTTCTTTTTTCTATTTTGTGGATTGTAAAAGCTTTTTTTTTAATGATTTTAGAACTATATGCGGCACACCGAATTATATCGCGCCGGAAGTTCTCTATAAACAGGCGTACAGCTACGAGGCGGACGTCTGGGCTCTCGGTTGCATTTTGTACGCTCTTCTCGCCGGACAACCGCCCTTCGATACGGCAACTCTCAAGGAGACTTACGCGAGAATATGCAACAATCGCTACAAGAAACTCGACGACAGTGTCGTCAGTCGTAGCGGACAGGATCTCATACGTTGGTTGCTACAACCGATTCCCGAGCTGCGACCGAGTCTCGAAAGGGTAAAGGAACACGCGTATCTGACGATGGAATACGTGCCGACAAAATTGGCGCATACTTGTTGCTACAGAATGCCACCGCCTCACACGATCGCTCCGGAACAAACGCAATTGGCTATACCGCAGCAACTCGGATTGTCTTGCAATTCAATAATTTCACGGGGTCTCGTATCGGCCGATAACATCGATAGAAACAAACGAGAAATTGCTGCCGGTGCGACTATCATACAGAAGAACATTAATCACATGACGAGCGGCGCTGTGAGCCATTCGCAGTTGGAAGCTCTTAAAAGTAACCAGAAAAAGCCAAAAGTCGGCAATTGGCTTTTCCGTAAATTACCGAAATTGCCGAGATTTCGTCAACGTTTGAGCAAATTATTGTGTCCCGAGCAAAAGAAACCCGACAGCGTTATGATGCATAGAGCTCTCGAGGCTTGCCTCGCGGAAATTCGCTGCACGAGAGCTCAGGATAATCCTATGCTTGTCGATCGTATCGCTCCTCTGTTCGTGACAAAGTGGATCGACTATTCCAACAAATACGGTCTCGGATTTCAACTATCTGATCGATCGGTCGGTGTACTTTTCAACGACAGTACTAAAATGAGTTACACTCACGATAGAAGGTTTGTACGCTTTCTCTGTTCATTGATCAATGTTTATAACAAACAAATTGATTTCTTTTTCATTCAGAAGAGTGTATCGTTCCATTCACCGGCAAAAGGGAGATTCAGAGAGAATTTCGGTTACTTCCCAATGAGATGAAAATCTGAAAGATTTTCCCCATAGAAAAGATGCTAACAACACTAATTTTTCATAATAATAATTCTAAAAAACTATTAATAAATTAGTTGAAAAAATTGTTTAACGAATCATTCGATAACTAAACTTTTTTTAGCTGTTTGTTATTATTACTAAGTAAAATTAATGTTCATAGCACCTACTATAGGATTTACTTTTTTAAAAATGTTATGCCATTGGGAAGTATTCGAAAAATTGTCTCAATTTCTCTTTTTCCTGGGATTTGAACGATACGCTTTCCATAACTGCAAATGTATAATAATTTTGTATTTTTTTCAAACAGACGAGTGGAGTACGCGACAACGGACGACGACGTTACGCGCTATCGTCGGGAGCTCGACGTACCGTCGTGTATGGAAGAGAAACTCGAACTTCTTCGTCATTTCACTCATTACATGGACAATTTTTTGACAAACGGCGGAGAGGTTCGCGAGCAAAGAGGAACGAAATTGTCGCGTACGAGTTCGTCGAATGTGCCGAGAATGCGACGTTGGCTGAGAACCGACAAAGCAATTGTAATGGAGCTGACAGTTCCTCTTCTTCAAGTTAATTTTTTCGTCGATCATTCGAAGATCGTCGTTTCCGAAGGTACGCGCGGACGCGGTTATCTTGTTACTTATATCGACGCGAGCCGACAAGCATCGTCTTACTGGTTGAATGATCTACGGGACGTCGGTTGCACCGCGGAACTGTACGAACGTCTGCACTATGTTTGCAAAGTTATCGCTGAACTCGAGAACGAAGCAATCTTCGATCAACCGGCTGTGACGCATCAGCAACATCGAAAGACATTTAAAACGTAAAACGCCGGTCGCTCACCGCGAAGGTGGTCGATCGGTCGTTAATTTTCATCATCATCGTCAAGTGTTCTTTCGCGATAGAAGATATATATCTGCCGTTAGGATAATCTCGTATTCGGCTTAAAGAAAAATTGCAATATATATATTACGTATCTACATGACATACGATATATTTTTCATAATACGCGCAATTGAAAAAAAAAAAAATTGCGGTACGAATTCGATAGACGACGAGTGAGTTTATTCGGGTAGTTATATATACGCAATATAATAGACGGCGCAGCAATTAGCGAGTAACTATTTGGTAATAGAGTGTTACGATCTGTGACGGAGCGATTGAACGATCTCGACGATAACTGCGCACAGCTAATTGTACGAAGAACATTTGTTAATCGAGGACAAGCCGTCGATTGGACGTATGATATATTTAGAAAACGCGCAGATGCGTTCAGATCCTCGGTTATCCTAGTCAGAGGCCCGCGCGCCTTGTTACGGCTTTATGTTAAGGATCGTTAATGACAAAAAAAAAAAGAAAAAAAAGGGTTCGCGATGGATTTGACTGCCATTACAGTAGGGTAGGGAGCGGAAGATTGATGCAGAGAAGCTGCCGCTTTTCCAGGCCGTTGTTAAACGTTACGTTACGTTGTATAACGTTTACTCGTTATCGTGAGCACTTCGTTAATCGATTATTCAATGCATTCACGTACGATATTATATCTCCACGTCATTCATCGCACATTAAAGATACATTATCGATTAATATTATTATCATTAATGTATACTATTCATGAACAATTGTTGATATATTGCCATTAATTATTATTATCATTTCGGCGTTTTCTCGAAGAGAGTAGCTGAAGGAAAAAAAAAACAATGATTTTTTGGAACGGAACAGCAAGCTGAGTTTTGTTTAATATTAAATATTATGTAATGTTTAGATACGAGAAAAACAAAAAAATTATAGTTTTTCACGGTTAAACGAGAGCCTCTCGAGTCGTCGAGTCACGTAGGAATGTTACGTTTATTTATTTTGTTTCTTTTTTTTTTCTTTTTTTTTTCTACAAGAATTTTTGTTTGTAACTCGTGGAGTGAGAAATTATAAGACCACGAGACGTATTCAAGCAATAAAAACGGAACAGATCTCAATATCCACGTGTATCTTAAAATCCGTCAACGCAACAATCTCGATTATTATTTTATTCATGTGTATTTTCTACAACTGTCGAAACTTCGCGATACTTTTAGCTTATAATTAAAACTTATTTAAGAGATTTTTTTTTTGCTTTTTTTTCCAACGTTTCCTCGAACAGATCAAAATTCGTATTGACTTACGAAAATGAATAATTTCGCTACCGCACTGCCGGCGAATGCGGTATTGTGATATATCTCCATACTGAGATCGAGTTCGATTTCCTGAGGTCCACCGATCGGACGCGTTAACACGAGAACCGCTTGAGATGGTGCGGGTCTACGGAGGGCGAAGCAAGATTCGGTAGCGCGTAAAACGCCAGGCGGTGCGCGAGCGTCGACGAGGGCCATCGTAAATTTAACCGTCGAACCGGGAAGATGAGTACCTCTCATGGTGAAAAGTTCGAGTTGACCGGTCGACGGAATCGGCAACATGCTTACGAACGTTATAAAATTGTAGGAATAGTGCGAAGGCGCCTGGAAACACGCCAAATCTCCGGCCGGACAATAACGAGAAGTTCGAACGCATCGGCTGAAAAAGAAAAAAAACGAAGAAATAAAACAAATGCAATACAATTAAACGCTCATTCGCGATCTTTCATGGTTGAAATTTTTCACTCACTTCTTTCTTTCGTTGTCTCTGTAGTATCCCAATGGACAGTTAATCTTGTTGCATCGGAAACTTCCGCGAGTATTTTGGCACATTTCGTTGGAGTCTCGACAAACCCTTCCGGACAAACACTCGTCGATATCTGTTAAAAAAAAGAAACGATGTTAGAAAAAATTGTTTCGAACGAATTTAAAAGAAAAAAAAAATGTTTCGAACGAATTTAAAAGAAAAAAAAATGTTTCGAACGAATTTAAAAGAAAAAAAAAATGTTTCGAACGAATTTAAAAGAAAAAAAAATGTTTCGAACGAATTTAAAAGAAAAAAAAAATGTTTTTGTTACCTTGGCAAGTTCTCTGGTCAACGCCGAGTTTGTAGCCGGCTGGACAGCTGCAGGCGTAACTACCCGGTGTATTTTCGCATATACCGATGCAAAGATTGTTTTCCTTGAATTCGGTGCACTCGTCGACATCGGTACACGATCTGTTGTCGGAATTAAGTCTGAAGCCGGGTTTGCAGGAGCATCTGTAGCTTCCCCACGCGTTGATACAATTGTGCTGACAGAGTCCCGGTGTCTTCTCGCACTCGTCGATGTCTTGACAAACTCCGGGACCGTTTCCAACCGCAAGATTCTCGAATCCGGAATCGCATATGCAACGATAGGAACCGACAGTGTTCTCGCAACGGCTGTTCTGTCCGCAAACGCTGCCGAATTGTCCCGAATAGAGACTGCATTCGTCGATATCGACGCAATCCCTATTCGGACCGACTACGTGTCCCGGTGGACACTCGCAGATGTAACCGCCCTGTCGATTCTGACAAGTTTGTCCCGTTCCGCACTCGTGACTGCCGTCGCTACACTCGTCAATATCCACGCAGCGGGAACCACTCACGGGATCCAAAGCGTATCCATTCCCGCATATTACCCTCGAAACGCATCTGCGGAAAAATTGAATTTGAGTTAAAAAAAAAATGTAATAAAAATTTGCGATAATTGGCAAACAGTTTCGGATATGAAGTCATCTTTAAAATAGAAATGATATAATATTGGGTCTAAATAATAAACAAAAAAAAAATTAAAAAATATTTTTTAAATTAAAAATTAATTAATTAATTAATTATTATTAATTTTAAATTAATTTTTTTTTAAATTTTTAATCTGTTGAAAAATGCATTAAAAAGTTTATCAAACTTTTTGAGAGATACTTTAGATATCTTGAATCTTGCTGCGCGGAAGAAAATCAGACCACCGATAATGTCAAAACAACCAAATAAAAAACTCGATTCCGCGAAGAATGATTATCTACACGCAATGTCGACGAATTACCTATAAGATCCCATAGTATTGACGCATTTCTGTAGGGGAGATCGAGCGCAAGGATTAGGACTTCTCTGGCATTCGTCGATGTCGATGCATTGGCCTCGGGGACCGACGTTGTATCCCGGAGGACAGGATCCTCGAGGATTCGTGGTAATCGCAGCTTGTGTCGTAACCGCGTATCTCGAACTAACGGGCAATACTTGGGGTCCCTGAGTGGTGACTCGTGAATTTTTGTCGCATCTGTAAGATCCGTAAGTGTTTCGGCAGTGATAACCGGATGGACAACCGTGAGTACCGAGTTCGCATTCGTTGTCATCGTCGCAGTGTTCCGTAGCGGCGTTTAGCGTGTAACCGGTACCGCATCCGGTATATCTGGTGCAAGTATAACTGCCGATCGTATTGTCGCATCGCTGCGTCGATTGACAATCGTTTTCTAGTTGACATTCGTTTATGTCGACGCACGCCTGAGTGAGTTCGTCGCGTCTGAAGCCGACTTTGCATTGGCAAACGAAGCTTCCGGGTGTATTGACGCATTGCTCGTCGCTGCTGCAAGTTTCGGAGTCGAGACATTCGTCGATGTCGATGCAACCGGTATTTCTCACGGCCTTAAAACCGGGTTGGCAACGTTGATTCGAGATTGGCGGCTCTTTGTTAACGGGAGGACGAGGTTTCGGTTTTACCGGAGGTGGTGGAGGCGCGCAAGTGTAACCGCCGGGCTGATTGTAGCAGACTTCCTTTCCGCACGAGTGAAGCCCTTCGGCGCACTCGTCGATATCTGTGCAAAAAGAAACAAAAATTAAGAACAAAACAATTCTATTATCATTCCAAATTTTTAACTGGAAGATCGAATTAAAACAATCAACAAAAACGAAAAAAAAAAAAAACAAAAAAATGCTGAAGCGAATACATGTATTGCGATGATTTTGCGATCACGAAAGCTCATTATTGAAAACGTGAAAAAATTAAGCACGATACACAGATTGCAATGGTTAATCCTGAAAGAAAATAAACTCAAGATATTCCCTGAAGAAAAGATCGAAGATTTAATACATTAATAGACTTTTCATTTTTTTTTTTTAGACGATTAAAGAGAAATATTTTACCAGAGCATTGTCGCCTTCCGGAATCATATCGATAGCCGGAAGGACAAGCGGGTCTCTGCCGTTGTCCCTGTCCCGACGACGGTGGCCTCTCGCACCTGTAAGATCCCGGTAAATTGACGCATTTTTCCAAGAATCTCGAGTCGCATCGGTAGTCTCCTTTCGCGCATTCGTTTATATCCTCGCAATTTCGCGATCTTAACGAATACTCGTAACCCTTCGGGCACTCGGGATATCGTGTTACGCATTCGTAAGTTCCTTCGCGATTAACGCAGTAGCGATGAAACGACAATGGACAATCGTGAAGATTCTCGGCGCATTCGTCGATGTCGACGCAACTGCCGTTGAATAATTTACGAAATCCCGATGTACACGGCGGTATCAGTTGGCAGTTGTATGTTCCATTGACGTTTACGCAGCGATGAGTTCCCTGAGGACAATCGTGACGACCGAGAAGACACTCGTCAACGTCGAGACACCCCTTCGTCGAGGGATCGAAACGCCACCCGGCGCCGCATAGAGGCGAACAATCGTAGCCGCCCGGCAAATTGTTGCAACGCTCGTATTCGCGACAACCCGGACCTTCCGCGCACTCGTTAATATCGACGCAACTTCCGTTATAAGATCGACGATATCCCGTGGTGCACGCGGTTACGCGCTCGCAAACGTACGATCCGTTTGTGTTTAAGCAACGATGAGTAGACGCAACGCAATCGTGACGACCGAGCGAACATTCGTCGATATCTTTGCAACTTCCGGTCCCGGAATCAAATCGCCAGCCATCGGTACAGAGTGGAGAACAGTTGTAACCACCGGGAAAATTGTCGCAACGCTCGTGACTCTGGCAACCCGGACCTTCGATGCACTCGTCAATGTCGCGACATTCGTTGCTCGAGGAATTTCGTTTGTAGCCGAGTTGACAAGGCTGGAAAATCGGATAAGATGAGGTCGATGGACTTCTTCTGGTACTCGTCTGAACGAGAGGATCTGCGGGAAAAAAAAACACAAAAAAACGGTAAGAAAATGAAAGAAATTCAATTTTCTTTAAAATCGAAATAGAAGTTTATATAGTATTATAAATGATATTAGAAACGTTTGGTTACCTTGACACTCGCCGCTTATCGGATTGATCTCGAATCCTGCATGACACTCGCACTTCCGGTTTCGCGTATTGTAAAACGCTCCCGATGGACATTTCATCACTGAAGTATCTTCGATCAAAACGTTACCCGTTCGCGAACTAATTTCCGTGTATTTTTCGTCGCGGGCAGAGACTCTATCGTAATCGATGCCCGACACTACCGGTTCTCTGCGAGGTTCTTCCTTCATCGTTCTGCCGGAGTTGTCTTCGATACTGTCGATCGAATTGTCGCCGCTATTGGAACACATGTCTTCGCCGTTCTCGTTGATACAGTCGTTCGACGAATCGGTATTGTCGATTTTGGATTTTAACGATGGCGTGACGCTGGTTACGTTTTCGAAGCTCGAGAGATTTTTGCACTCGTAGCCACCGACGTTGTTGACGCAACGAGTCTTCGGATCGGGACACGGATGCATCGATTCCGTACATTCGTTTATATCTATTTGATAAAAATAAAATGGAACGACAATGCATTAGATTAAAATTGGTGTTCTCCTTTTTTTAAGCCATCGGCGGAGATGCTGTATTACTTTATACCTACTTGATGAGAAACCCGTAGATAATAGGCAATTTCTTTTTTCTCGCATGCAAGAAAGTTTATATGCGTCGGAAGAAATGTTTTTCTTTTTTTTTTCATGCAAGAGATACGTTGGAAAGAGATTTTTCATCCTCGACGAATTCCAAACGTCGACTCACCCGCGCATATGCCGCTTCTGCGGTTGTAAGCGAATCCCTTTCGACACTTTATATCGCATTCGTATGCGCCCTCGGTGTTTCGGCATTCCTCAACTTCCGGTAGGCATCCGTGTATTCCTTCACCGCACTCGTCCACATCTTATATTTCACAAAAAAAATATATAAAAAATACACGAATTAGAGAAAACGATAGAATATTATAGAAATATGAAGATCACTTTATAGTTTTACCTCTACATATCTTCGCTGCGGCGTCGAATTTGAATCCAGCGGGACAACCTTTCGGGCCGATCAACTCGTGGCAGGTAAAGCTTCCCTGTGTATTTACGCACAGTGCATCTTCGCTGCAAGCTCCGGATAACTCGAGGCACTCGTCGATATCTTAAATAATAAATAATAAATAATAAATAATAAATAATAAATAATAAATAATAAATAATAAATAATAAATAATAAATAATAAATAATAAATAATAAATAATAAATAATAAATAATAAATAATAAATAATAAATAATAAATAATAAATAATAAATAATAAATAATAAATAATAAATAATAAATAATAAATAATAAATAATAAATAATAAATAATAAATAATAAATAATAAATAATAAATAATAAATAATAAATAATAAATAATAAATAATAAATAATAAATAATAAATAATAAATAATAAATAATAAATAATAAATAATAAATAATAAATAATAAATAATAAATAATAAATAATAAATAATAAATAATAAATAATAAATAATAAATAATAAATAATAAATAATAAATAATAAATAACTCACCGGTACACAGTTGTACTTGAGGATCCCACTGGTATCCCGGCGGGCAGCTTTCTTGCGGTGTTTCTTTAAATTCCTTATCTCCATCAACCGTATTCGACAAGCAGACGAATGATCCTACAGAGTTTTTACACGCTCCGGGACAAGGATTTTTCTCACACTCGTCGATGTCTGGATGTTGATTATTGCGCGTGCGGCAGGACATAACATATCACAATGGGAGGAATAAGCGACATAGACAAATAGCCAAATTTTTTATGTATTATGGTAGTGTTTAGCGTTAACGACGAAATCATAGGCTCAATCAGCAGTGAGAATGTTGCCGCGGTGTATATCAAAACGTGACGCAATGAAATTGCTTAAACGCAACGATCACAACCCATTCACAAATCACAAGAACGTTTGAATGTTAAAATTGCTCAGCATACCGTCGCAAACTTGTCCAGTTTTGTTGTATTTGTATCCACCGGGACATTGAGGTTCCAGTTCGTTGTCGTCGTCGGAAGGCTCGCCGATTCGTCCCGATATCGGTGAACACGAATGAGCGTCTTCGGCGAGAATAAAACCGGGATTACAGCTGCAAACCACCGATGTTCCTGTGTCCGTGCAGCGATGTTCGCACGGATTTACAGACTTACATCTACGAGTTTTAAATAATTTTTTAATAATGCCATCCGGTAGAAAAATGAGTAATTAACTGTTATAAATGAGATTCTTGTACCTATCCTCCGTTTTATTTAACATACACGTCTTGCCGTCTTCGAGAAGAATCGAACCCTCCGAACACTTGCAGTAAAACGAACCCGGCGTCGGAACGCAAATGTCCGAACACAGAAGACCTTTCATCAACTGGCAAATGTCGTCGAGTCCTGTTGAGTTTTAAAAAAAGAACATCGTTATAATTGCAGCGGATTTTAGTGTTTTCCCCCTTTTTCCTTCTTCCCCTTCGGTCAATCGATGAATAAATGAATGTTTTATCGGTCCGAGAATATCCGGGACACTGTCTACCAACCGGGTGTCGGAATATCCGGCGATGTGGAATCCGACGATGACGTTGACGAGATCGATGACGAACTGTACGTCGTCTCGTTGACGTTCAATGTTGTGTCGGTGGAAAATATCGATGTTGACGATGTATCAGAATCGGTGTTTGTCGTTGTCGGCGATGCCTCGTGACAACATTCCAAGAACGACGGATCCCACGGTTTGCCGAAGGTAAACGATTTGAAGGCGCAACCCTGACCCATTGAGCCCGTCAAGATACCTGAGACGACGGAGATAAGAATGTTGTTTGACATCATTTGAATTTGATACGCGCGAATAGAGATTTTCTTATTTTTTATTATTTTTTTTTACGGAAAATTTGTTTACCGAGTTTGCATCCCTCGCAACAATCGCGTTGCTCGTCGCTGGGGCACGGTGCATTTTTCGATTTTCCTCCTTGAACGCAGGCCAATCCCGCTCTGGCGTCGGCTTTACCCTTTTCGCAACTTTTTTCGTGATAAGCTCGTACGCAACAAATATCTACAGCTTCGAGGCACAGCCCCTGTTCGACTCTCGGAACTCCGGACACCGGTCCTGTGAATTTCTCGCATCTCAGACCCTCCGATGCCCACGATGTTCCGAGGCCGCAACACTTTTCGAATTGACCTTCCATTCGCGTCTCGACGCTTCGGACGCCTGTTATCGCGAAAAGAAATCGACAAACCATTATTATTCGCGATCGATTCCAATAGAATGAAAGAAAAAAAATCGATATTAAGTCATAAGAATACGTAGATTCAATTTTATCTTTCGTGAATCGTAATCGGACGTGATATACATCGTTGAACAATCCAAAGATGAAACGACGATATGATATACTGTTGAGTGCCTCTATGTATTAAAAAAAAAAAAAACAAAAAAAGAGGACAAGGCTGCGATGTACAATTCAACATATTACTTGCGTGACTATCTTTCGCGACGAAAAATGTCTAATTCAAAGATATATAGGTATGTGTTACGTAAAAATCCCCTGCGAGATATTTCTCGCGAAAAATATCGAACGTGAATCTTGACATTGTCGCGATTGAAATTGCGAAAATAGCTTTGTAGATTTCGCTCGTAGTGTCGCGATACGGAATGACACGTGCATTCATTTGAAAGACATTAGGCAAATAAGAGTTGCTACTGTTTGTTACGCGTTATCTCAACCTCGTGAGAGATGCGAATCTTCGCGCAAACATCGAAAGGTTTGTAATAATCCTTTTTACCGTAAATTATCATTTTTTTTCAATGAGATTGGGTTTAAAAATCGTGAAGTATGAGATACTCTTGAGGGGGGCAATGAATGAACAACGGTTTGGTGCCCGTATTAGCGTACCGGAGTAGGTCAGTCGGTAGCAAACTCGATTAATTGAGATCTCCTCGAGGGGAAGGAGTCTCTCATTCCACGAATTGAGTCTCAGATACGCGCACTATTGCAGATACGTCTGTATACATGTGATAGAAGACAAATAGTCACAAAAAAAAGAAACAAAAGAAAACAATCGATCATTATTCAAATAAGGAAGACATCCATAAGACCCTCTAATCGCCGTCGTCTCGTAACTTTTTTCTTCGCGACAATGTAACATGAAATTAGATAAAATAAAATAATTGCCTTGAGGTATCCAGACGAGTGAAATGAGAAGAAGAAATATTAGCCGAGTCAGAGAAGATGTTTGCCGCGAAATGAAGAACGGACGTCCGCTGCGGAGTTCCATCTTCTTGCGGACGCCGGACCGGCTTTTTCTTCCTTTTCTTTGTTTTTATTTTTTCAACTTCACTCAATATCTTCACAAGCAATGTTCATCGACACTTCTCCAATCGCGCGCACGCAAATCAATGAAAAAGAAACGAAAAAAAAAAACAAACTGGATATACGTTCAAGAAATCGGCATGAAAAATTTGCAACAATCGACGACGAAGATATAATGTAGAGAAGCGCAGCCGGCAACGAAGTCGTTCTTCGGTAGACTGAAGCCGCGAGCATCGAGTGAGACCCCCGAAGGGAGATGAAGAAGAAGATGCTGCCGCGCGGCGTGAACACGTGTTTCGCCGACCGCCTATAGAAGGGGATTCAACGATGAATAAACTCCGTTGCCGTCTTCGCCGACAAGGGAACCCCGGTCTCCGCAACGACGAGACGAAAAGCCTTCGTGAGTTTTGTGAATCGTCACGTAATCTCTCTCGCTCTCCCGGGGCCTCCGTCTTCTCGCTACATAGTATATATGCGTCTTTCATATATATTTTCTCGGTTAGGTTTTCTAACTATACGTGACTTTGTGCGTTGCCCGCTGCACACCTCGCGACCACCTCGCCTACGAGGCTCGTCCACTCAATCACGATACCGCCGACGGAGACGCGAAAGATGCATACGTGTAGTATATATAAAACCACACGCGCATTATGTAGGTGAATACTGTGTACTGTTCATACACGGATCCCTCACAATCTCAATATCAGCGGTATGATATCATTCATCCGTCAAGAGCAGTGAGTATATCAAAGTTGAACGAATTTTTTTTTTTTTTTGCACTCGACCTATGAATGAAAAAAAAAAAAATTCGCTTTTTTAACTCGCAAAATTTATTGCTGTTTTTACGCAAACGAAACAAAAATAATGTTATACTTGACAGTTGACCTAAAAATATTTTTTAAAAATAAAAAAAGGACAAGAAATTATACATTTTTTAAATAACTTACGATTGCAAAAAAACAAAAATTTAATTCAAGAAGGAAAAAGAACTTATATCGGCTTAATTCATTTTATACGTGAAAAAACATCGTTTTATACCTGAAACTTGACCTACAAAAATTAAAGAAAAAACAATAAGAGATTTATCCTTATCCTTAAAGGATTTATCCTTTTATCCTTATTAAAATAATTACTAACTGCGGAAAAGAGAAAAAAAAGTGCACGAAAAAAGAAGGACTTATTTTGTCATCTTTCCCTTCATTGGCTTCATTGCCAATAATGTCTCATCAAAATGATTGTCAACTCGTGATTTTCGTAAATTAACTCACGTGATACTGTGGCGATTGTTTTTTTTTTTTTTTTTTTTTTTTTAAGACACGTGCTTCTCGACTCGATCACGAGGTCGTCCTCGCATCTCGTTGAGACGACGAAAGCTCCATCGTAGGACTCGCCACGCGCGCTTCAGCCTGTATCTGCGTCGTATCCGCGGGAACGGTTAATCCCAAATTCTTTTTAGCCAAGAAAAGACCTTCGACTTTAATATGCCGCGTGTTTGACGACGTTACAGAACAGAGGATGGTGTTGTTAAAAAATGTTGTAGTATATTATTCGAAGAGTTTTTGATAGTGTCGTTGGTAACCGCGAACGTCTGGATCCTTCGATACGGCTGGCGAACGCGAAGAAGAAGCGGAAGGAAGAATAACGATCTTTTTGCGGCCCGCGAGTAGTCGCGGCATCTGCGACCGGGGATCTTCGGGTTTTCACAGTGAAGATATATATATATATTTATACATCGCACACGAGAAAAGACTAGAAGCGACTCGTGGGACAAAATAATCGAACAAAACCATAAACCATCTAACGTAACGACCGGGAGCGACAGAGGAAGAGCGCCTGGGATCATGGATGGCTTACGATGACGATGAAAAAAACGTTTTTATCGGAACCATCGGTTATTTGCTTCGTTAACAAATTGCAACCAATACAATCGCAGATTTCATTGCCGCTGTAAGAAAGTCTTTTCATGATACACTTCAACTACGTAATTTCTTAAAAAGCGATATCGGTGGGTAGTTTTTCATTGAATTCTGTAGAATTATAAGAATTTTACGTACAGTCTATATTCGAATAATTATTACCTCACTTCACACTCTGCGAGGATTACAATGCGGCGTTTAAAAAACCAAAAAGTAAAACTAAACTCTCTATATCCCTCACAGAATCTGAAGATGAAGCTGAGTCACTTGACCGTTATCGTTGCGAACGGTTATCGGTATTCCCTTATACATTGGAATTTTTTTCGTTACAGTTGCCAGCGAAAGGACCATTCTTGGCTTATTCTTGTCTCCCGCTTCGCACGATACCTGCGACTCTGGAAGAATCATTTGTCGATTGAGTAATTGCATTAATAATATTAATAAACGTTGATGCATCGTCAGATATTAGATCAGAAAAATAGGATGTTTTCACAGAAAAAATAGTATATGGAAAAAATATATAAGGAATATATGAACTTTGGCGTTTTTATATGATTAATAAAATTAATCATATAATTTGTTAGGGGAGATGGGGGCGAAACCGGCCGCCGGTCCCCGGTTTTGCCCCTCATATACCCGTGATATACTTTTTTTCGTGGAAAATACATTGGACACATCATAGATATATTTTGCACAATTTTTCTTTTTTCACGCGGGATTATCTAATATAGAAAAAATGAATGAATTGTCAATACCCTGTGCCGAGTGTCTCCGCGTAACATAGTTGCGCATTTTCCCGAACCAACCTTCGCTCAGACGTTCACGGAATTTCGGAGTCGTGAAGGTGTACAATAGAGGATTGATGGCACTATTAACCGGAAGAATGAATACTACCACCCAAGCGTGTAGATCAGCTGTGAAGAAGACGAATCCATATGAATCGAAATAAAAACGTGACAATCCTACGAAAATGTAGCTTAACAACAACAAGAAAAAAAAAGGACAAGTATTCTTCATCGTTTCGTGAGGTCGAATAGTTCCGAAGGATCTTTAAGGCACAAGTATTAATATGTGTCACTCACGCGGTACCGGGTACTTCCAAAAAGCGAGAATCTTCAGTCCGATTATCGGTGCCCAGCAAACCGCGTCGGTCAGTACGATCAAAAAAAATCTGAAGGCGAAATCCGAGTCGCCGACGGAAAGGGGTGTGTTGTGACGAGTTCTCCAGATACTGGCGAACATACCGGCGTAAACGTAGCCTATCGTCACCAGACTGGAAAAAAGGGTAAACAAAAATAAAAATATAATATAATTTTAGTATTAATTTTATCGACGAAATAAAGAGATTTTTCAATATAGTGATCAGAAAGCTCACCCAACGAGATTCAGTCCGAGAAAGATAAAAGCAGAATATTCCCATCCAACGAGAAAGGGATCGTCTATGTGAAGCGGAAAACACATTCCATTTACGCCGTAATATCTCGTACTGCTTCGCCAATGTATCGCTGGTATTAACGCGAGAAGTATTCCTATAACCCAGACGACTACCATCGATGAGAAAGCTGCTTGGGGTGTCAGAGGACGATGACGCCGCAGGGGTGCGGCGATCAGTATGAATCGTTCCACAGACATGAACGATAGAATCATTACTGACACCTTAAAACGGTAAAAAGTATTCAAAAACTCACAATTCATCCCCTCAATTACTGTTCTGGCGACCAATGGTCTTAGCTTTACTCCAAAACTTATTTTCAGTCATTTAATTTAATTAAATGACACTATGATGTCAATTAATTTATGTTTTTAATTAGATTAGTAATTTGAATTAATAGTTAAAGACATGATGATCGACGAATTTTTCAAACGCCACGACGACCTCATAGAAACAAAGTATATGTCGGATATATGGAATATATATGACAAAAAAATTATATATCTCGCGACAAAAAGTTCTGTTTCACGGTATGTAGTCTATTTCTTTGGGAGGAAAGGTTGAATCTTTAATGAATCGAATGTTCTCTTTCAAATACACACGCAACATTTTTATCCATTACGGTAGTCCTTGCGTATGGTGTTCATTTCGCATAAGTTTGAGAATAATGAGAGAAAATTGCAAACACTTCTCGATGGTATAAAAATCTGCAAAAATGCATACACACTAAAGGCACTGAAAAGATTAATTTTGCATAATAATAATTCCAAAATGTTATTAAAAAATGGATGAAAACAAAAATTGTTCAACAAATTTCCCGGAGACCCAACTTTTTTTCAACGAAAATGATTCGTTAATTTTTCTGAATACGTATGAACTTTTTCAGATTTTTCAATTCACTTTGAATTTTTTTTCTTTATATGGAAAAAATGTGTGGAAAAACACAAAATTCAAAGTGAATCTAAAAATCTGAAAAAATTAATTCAGCTTAATATTCAGAAAAATTAACAAATCATTTTCATAAAAAAAAAAGTTGGGTTTCCGGGAGATTTGTTAAACAATTTTTTTTTCATCACTTTGTTAATAACATTTTGCAATTATTGTTATGCAAAATTAATCTTTCCAGTACCTTTAAAATGCATGAATTTTTCTCTCATTTTTCTCGAACTTATGCGAAACGAACACCATGCGCAAGGACTACTTTAATTGTGTTGAGTGTTTTCGTGTGTGTTAGTTGCTTACAGTTACAACTTCACCTCTGACGAAGTCATTGCCAAAATTCCAAGGAGGGTACAAGACCACGAAGACATCCACATGCTGGCTTCCTTGTTGTAATTGTCGCGAAATCTGACGTCCTCCAAGGCGATTATTAGCAGATAAAGTCCCATCAGCATATCGGATACTGTAAAAGCGTCAATGCGTGTGTACTATGTAAAATAATCTTATGATTTATTGGGCGTCCGATATGAATAAACTTATCGATCGGGCGATTGAGGCCAACGGAGCTTTAGCACTGCAACTTCTTCGTTTAGCTTAATTTTAATTTTCAAATGATGTCCTTCGCCGACGCAATCTCGCAAATCTTATTTTCGCTCAATATGACGAATTATAACAGAAGCTATACAAACAAGTGTTGCGCGGGAGAATTGCAACAAACGGTAATATAATTTACCAGCGAGATTTCTGATAACGATGCTGAGCACACGATTTTCATCCTTCGCCGTAAATCGTCCCCACAAAACGAGCGCATTGCCTAAGCACGTTACCGCTGATATGCCCCACACCGCAGCTCTCAGTAAAGGTTTTCCCAGAAGGTGAGATAACGATGACACCCCTGCGAATTCATTGCTTTGTCGTTACGCGGTATTGAAAAATGTTACGTGTTATTAAAAAATCTTAATAAAAAAAAATGTTACGATTTATTAAAAAATCTTATTAAAAAAAATGATACGTTTTATTAAAAAAGGTTATTATTAAAAATAGGAAATTCTGAGTTTATGGCTTCGCGAGTTCGCATAAAATGTCGAAAGAGTTTTTGTAGCTCAATTTTTTTATCTTATTTAGAGAGGAAAATAAAATTCGATTGCAAAGTCACAATACACATAAATAATCTGCTGTGTGTCGCAAAATTATTTGAATCTTTTGTATTCATGTAAATAATCTGCCGACAAGTGATAATCTACTTTTTCCGGCGTTCTTATAAAAATGAAAAAAAATCGATTAGAAAAAAATTGTGCTATCTTACCATCGCTGGTTGGTCGGCACTTTCGAACTTTCGGTGCGTACGTTGTGCAGTAATGAAACTTTTTGAAATATCTTTGAATAAAACAAATTGTTAATATTTTTACATCCACCGTATAAAAATAATATTAAAAATAATAGTTTCAATACACTTTTTCTAAAACTCACACGAATTCTAACTGAGTAAAGAGATCAAAGACATTTTTCGCAAAGTTGTCCATCTCGATTTCTTCGACTCCGCTTGAGATAAATTCGTTAATTAAAAATAAATAATTTTTTCATAGTAGAGTTGTTACTGAATATTGTGATTTTTTTGCAGTTAAAGTACTCACAGTGACTGTAAATTTCTTAGTGGATCGAAAACTGCTGTCGGCAAATTTTCTATGGGATTGTTACCGATCATCCTGCAAAGGCCGGTGCGCGCGAAGGATTAATAACAAAGCCTCGGAAATCGCGCGAATACGTGATATCTGGTTCTACGCGTGGCAATTAGATATATATATAAACGTACTGCAGGGGACAATGTCTACTTTCGTTACGATTTAATGCGTGGCAAACACTCGGAAAGGGCTTGTAAGCACGTATCACGGAGCTTAAGGGGTTTGTTAAATATACACTTGCAAACTAAACGGAGAATGATTTTTAACGAAACTCGCAAATTACTTACAATTTCGTAACGTTCGGAATCGGTTCAAAAATATTCGATGGTACAACGCGGATATCGTTATAAGCGAGATTCCTGAAAATAAAAATATTAAATAAAAAAATATTATTATTAAAATTTTATTAATTATGAATATCGAACGATCGCATAGCCGCAGAGATGAAAATTCAAAACTTACAGCTCGGTAAGAAATGTCAAAGATTTAAAGCTATTCGGATCTACAGAATTGATGTTATTGCCTTCCAAACTCCTAAAAATCAAGAAATCAATATCAATCGAAAATCAATTTTTTTCATTATCAATTATTTTACGTACAGTAATAGAAGCATCGGTAACAGAGAAAACGTGCGATCCGTCAATTTATCCAATCGATTACCGTCCAACATGCTGAAAATATACGCAGATAAAAAAGGACGTATCGTATCAACACGCGTATCGAAGTTTATTATATTTTCAAAAAAAAGTTCACTTGCAGTTCTTTCAACGCCGGTAAAAACGGTAATTTCAGTTTATCGGTTGTCAAACGATTTTTGCTGAGATCGCTGAAAGTTAAGAGTTATAAATAATACATTTTTTATCATTCCTTTTATTTTGATTGAGTAGAAAAAAAGTGCAGATACGTGAGAAAAAGAAAGTAAAAGGCAAATTCGCGGACGAGTTGCGCGGATGAATTGCAGAGTGTATTTCTGACCACAGAGCGAGAGAATGATCAAATTTTCCGCATTCCAATATCCCAGTGGGGACTTCACTTTGCTGATTGCGTCGAGAATTTGCATAGTTTTCGTTCGAATGACAGCGTGAATTTATTCCATCGCCACCGAGAGCCCTATTTCTCAATTCCCCGAGAATGAGTTTCACGAGAAGCAAATAACTGGACTTCTTTTTCTCATATAGCGCCTCTGTAGCGATATTTTTGTTATACACGAAATTATGTTAGTCAACGCGTATATCCATAACTTACATATATTCGAGAGTTGTGCTATTTTCAAAATCCGACAAATCAGCGAAGTTAATGCTGTTATTGTTCACCCATAGAGTTTCGAGGGATGTAAGTCCGGCCAGTTGACCCGTACGGATCTCTTGAAGCTTATTATCCGAAAGTACCCTGCGAAGAGATGATTATCATCGTCTCACAAGAACTTTAGGAAACGATTACCGAAAAAAAAAAAAAAAAAATCATTTTTTTTCCCAATTTTCAATTCCTTTATTAAATTTGCCCGTCTTGACCGCCACCCCTTTCAATATTTTTCATAAATTTAACAGAATATCGGTAATACTTACAGCCAATTAAGTTCAACCTGATTAGCAAAGACGCCTTCCTCGAGGTTCGCAATATTATTCATAGAGACGAATCTGCAATTATTATCAATGGATGACTCGATGCAACGTACTCGCGAGTGTTTTATATCGAACGCGAGTTTTCCTGATTTTTATATACTCACAACGAGCGTATCTCGGTATATCTCAGCAATGAACGATTGGATAGAGAGTAAAGCGACGAGTCCGTGAATGTTCTAGAATCATTAAATTGCAATCGAGCGTATTTGATTCCCTCGAAATTGATATACTGCACTGGACTATATATATGCGTTCATCGTTATAGATAATGAAGAAGATAACGTACATAGTGGTCACGTTGGGTGAGAATGTTTGCGGAATTTCTGTGAATCCCGAGCAAGTAACCTTGCAACCCCCGCAGGTACAACCCTTCGAACACTCCGATGGATCTTCGTGTGTAATAAATTAGACTACAATTACTCTCGAGATATATTTAGACGTCTCGAACGCAACTGTTAAGGAGAGCGTAGAACTTCCAAAAAATGAGTCAAAAAAATTAACGAATCAATTTGTTCTTAAAAAAAATTAAATTGACGAATGATTCCTTAAACATTTTTTTATTCGATTTTTTTAATAACTTTTTGGCATTATTATTATGCAAAATTAATGTTTTTAACATCGCCTATATGGTGGATTTTTTTTTGTTTTTATTATATTGGGAAGTATTCAAAATCCTTTCGGACTCTCACTTTTTTTTGGGAATATCACGATACACCCTCCTTAAACGAATAATTTATAGGTATTTTTGCAATATGTTTTGTTTACCGCAAATCGGGTCGTGGGTCTTGAATCGCTGCTTCATGAACCAGCCGTGCCAACCACCGTTTGAATCGACTATCCAGAAATACGACGATAATAATTTAGGGAACTCATAGTCTACCAAAGGATATTAATAATGTACAGTATGGACTGTCTATGTGCCGCTGATTAACTCACAACATTCATTGGTATCTTCGTCATCGGCGTCTGGACAATCTTTCATCCCGTTACACCAGCTTCTCTGTGGTATACAGATTGTGCTGTTCCGGCAGAGAAACGTTCCCACGGGACACTCGTCTGCAAACAGCGTACGGGGTTATACGTGTCAATGTGTACGACACCGCGATTTACCGGAAAAAAAAACGTTACTCCTCTCGCTTACTATCAATTCGGCGATCACTACGAATAGCTATAATGTTGAATTTCATTCATTTATCAAGTATTTTGACCACACAATACGAATATTTTCAAATTGTTTTATTAAAATTTTCAATATTTCAGAAGAAAGATTGAAGAATATTACTGAATTACATTTTTCAATAATTCGTGCTATTCGCGTAAAGAGAAAAAAATGCGTAACCCGAAAAATATATTCATCGAATATCTACTTAATATTTATTCAACCCTAAAAAATGTATTCTATGAAAAAATATATTTAAAAAATTTAAATAAACTCTGAAATCTTTTTTTGGTACATTTTAATTTTAACTCTATACCGATGAATATCGCTATTTTATGGGAATTCTATCGTCTCAATTATAGTTGAAAGCTTTGTACTAAAATTGAAACTCAGAATACAAAAGCGATATCTTTGTATAGTTTTCCGATGCGGTTTTGGAGGCTCGGAGTATTTGTACTTTTAGTAGGCAATACATTGCATACGCCTTTGGATAATGGGCGGAATAATGTGCGAAACTTTGCATTGAGATTGAGAATGGTTCGTATTAACCAGTAAAACTCTACTCGTAAAACGTTGCTGTCCAGATCATCGTCGGACTTTATAACGCGACATTTTGCACATGGCTTTGTACCAACCGCACGTGTTGCCTTATTGCGACTCTATATAATTTTTTTATGATCACTTCATGCTGTGGTATATTTGTTATTATTATTCTCGTGTTTGTTTTTTTTTTGCTCCTAGAAACAGCGGTGTCATAAACAATATTTTTTTCGTATCCGATCCATGTTTTCGTATCGGATATCAAAGTCAAAATAAACAAATTTGTTTAATGGAGAATCTGTTGTATGTTCAATTTCGTGAAAAATTGCAAATTTTTTATTGTTATTCATCACCTGATTGAAACTTTTACAGGGCGCAAATTTTTACTCCATTTCGTATGTACGACAACGCGTATTCCTGTCTCGTAAGAAACTTTGCCAATTTTCTTCTCACGATTAGGACATCGAAGTTTTGAACCGCGGCTGGTAATTAACGTACCAAGGGCTTTTGTCTTTGCGCAGGAAACTCACGATCTTATGAATATATTATGATTGATAATAAACGAAACGATGTAGAAATACTCCCCTCGCGGATTTAACACGCATGGTACATGAAATAAGTACATGTGGATAACATTCTAGTATATCCACGTCCAACACGACACACACGTGCAACGTAATCTCGTAAAACCTCGAAGAGGGAGAGACGAAGGCATTTGGCAAGGGAATAACGAATCGCACGTGCGGTCAGAGTGGATACGATTGGCACGTTTCCACATTACGTACGCAATTGACAATACAATATATTTTTTTTTACCACAATTATTGCATCTTACGTGCGAAATGTATTGCAACAACGTGAAGTCGAATAAAACGTCGATGAAAAGAACTTAGGTCTACACGAAGGGTATATTAAAGACGACCAGTGAATGAACAATAATCCTTTTGAATCGTTACTGGTGCTCCGAGCACTCGATTCTGAATTGTTTTCGAAGTAATAATGCAACAGTCGTGTTTTGTACGGTGTAATGTTTAAAAAAAACACACGAATTTTATTATTGAATAAATAAATGATGCTTCGACAAATACATGATTATGTTAGTTCACTGGATTCTTTATTCTGTACCCTGAAAACGGTAAATAATACCTGATGGCACTATTTTATCGACAAACATTCACTTTGACGTGACAGGTGAAAATATCGAGAATAATCGAAATAAAATGATAAGAAAACAATGAAAACATCGAAATAGAAATGAAAAAATATCAACACGATCAAAATATAACAATCGATCGATTAAACGGATCTTACCTTGATTGAAGTAGTACATGAGACCGGACAGTAAAAAAACTATCGATATGAGGGAGCCTCCGACGATCGCGATGTGTTTGTACCTCATTTTCTCTTTTTCGTTTGTTTTTTTTTTCCTTCTTCTACCACGTATCAACGAAACTATTCTGTATATATACTCTTCGCTTTAAAAACAAACCCCCGAGGATCGTTTTTGTATAATTTTTCTTTGTTTAATTTTTTTTACGTTATTCTTCGACGTAATCGTCAGCGAGGCTCGCCCGCGACGCGCTCCATCCGGACGGTATATGACACTTGTTGCATTCCGCGATACTCTCCGATCGCTCGCAAGTTCAGTTTCGCTACCAAGCACCCCCGATGAGGTGTTTGTGCACACGCGCTCTTCGCGCGACTCGCTATTTTCCACGTCGTTATAGGTACACAATGACGGGAAATTCGCATCGTGAGGTGCAGGAGCCACCACTCTCCCGCGGGGGATTATTATATATGATCGGCGTAACGTCGTTACGATACCATAACCCGATGGGTGGTCGAGTAATTATTGAGAGATCCTCATTGCATCTTCGAATGCCAGTCTCTTCTTTCTACGTCTTATTTTTTTATTGCGTCAAACAAGACGGAGAATATAATGTATAGATAGGGTTAGAACATTGTTGCAATGGGACGAACTGAGACGCGGCGTTGAACCGCTTAACGGCGTTGAACTGTCTTCTCCCAACAGTCGAAGCATCAATTCTTAATAGATCTCATCTTACATTGTCACGAGGCGTGATTCGATTACGATTAAATATCAATCTTCGTTCGAGAGTCTCGAATAATTTCGTCGCCGCGTACACAGTGGCGGTTATGATTTCGTTGTTCAGACTGAGGAACACGATATTTTTTGGTAAAAACTCCACATAACCTGGACTTTCGTATTTAATCACATGACATCGTAACGGTAATAATAATAATTGTGGTACTAAAATACAGGGATAATAAAAAAAAACACTGTTTTGTCGATGGAAATAAAAAAAAATTTATTTTCGTTTTATTGAAGAAAGATACAGGTAGTGTACAGTCGTAGAGGAGATAGTACAAGTTCGCTTAATAATGTGTTTCTCCCCCGATGATTATGCGGATTAACGAACGTGTTTTTAGTCAATTGCGCAACGGAGATCTGCGATTTTGACACATATTAGTAGTTATCCGGCTTTCACGCGCGGTTTATATTACGATATTTCTTGGAAGAAGGCGTGGGCAAGTGGGGACTTTACTGACCGTCGTGCGAAAACCATTTTACATCGCGCGGCATCTCAAAATTCGTATCGATAGTCGCAATCATTTCCCCGCATTAATTCATCTATGTATAACATCTCGCGAGGGGAGGGGACAAAAATCATGCTCTGAGAATTCATACTATCGTGAACAGCGGTGAAACGATCACGGATATCGTTTCGAAGTGACGCTTATCTTCGTTTTCTTTTGCTCATGCAATTAACTCAAATATAATTGGGAGGTTTTGTTTCGTTTTTTTTTCTTCGCAAGGAGATAGTGCGTTATTAGGTTATTACTTTTTCACGAGCACTCGGGTCTGCGTGGGAAAGTAGTGACGAGATTGCTCCGCGCCGGAGGAAGGAGGAATGATCCACGTGAAAGTATTAAAAATGTATCGTCCATCTAATTAAGTACTATCCAATAATAAACACGATTTTTTTTTCCGACCCCAAAGTCCTTTAAGATACGATAAGATAATTCTTCGTGTTATAAGATGTTTTTTTCATGTAATCGATCAAAAAGGAGAAAATTTCGTTAATTGAATCGTTAACTCAAATGTTTCGTTAGTGTAACGCAGTACGTCGCGCATACGCCATTATCAGCGGCCACCGAAGGGGTTAATTCTACATCGCCGACATCGTAACGTCACCTCGACGAAGAAGGAGAGGGCGGGAATAATTATATGTTAAACAAAACAAACGAAATTTCTATTGCACAATCATCGATACGTCTCTATCGGTTATTTTTTTTTGTTTCATCCTTTTTCTCCTTATTTCGTCGTCCACTTTCGCCTCTCGTCTCGCGTTCGTGAATTTTGAAAAATAAATACAAGTCGTCATCGAA
Organism: Buathra laborator; assembly: GCA_934046635.1. NCBI lineage: Eukaryota > Metazoa > Arthropoda > Insecta > Hymenoptera > Ichneumonidae > Buathra > Buathra laborator. The sequence goes on along the minus strand of OW203898.1, from coordinate 2,068,584 downwards.
TTATTTGAGCGTCAATGTTAATATAGTTATCGTACCGTTCGATTATCGTTAAACACAAATGCCCTTAACTAAAATAGCGAGTGAGGGAATATCGTTACTTTTATGTATATATATAGGTATGTAAGTTTTATGTTACTTCGTACACAGTTTCGTTCGTAAAATGGTCTACGAGTAGCAAAGAGCTTGATTAACAATGATTTTATATCATCGTGAAACGAAGAAGAGGGGGCGGAGAGGGGGGGGGCGGGGAACTCTTTGCCAAAGTAGCACCCTTTCAGTCGTCATACGGAAAACACGTGTATCGACAACACACACACAAATACACTCAGAGTTTGACGATGATATGCATTCTCCCGTGGAATACCAATCGTAAAACTATCCATTAGGGGAACGTCAATCTTGCTTGATCCTCAATCTTGCTACGGGAACTTGAAAATCGTGCCGAACTATTTCGCAAATGTCGTTTTCTTTTTTTTTCTTTTCTTTAAGTACACTCGGTATGTCGTTCAGAGTCGAATATATTACGAACCGACGAATTAATAGATTCTCCGCTTTTAATTTTCAAACGTTTCGAATGGCTATAGGGGTTGCAGCTCACGAAAGAAGAAAAAAAAAAAAAAAAAAAAAAATGTCTACTGTTCTACGTAATCTCGATTATTATATACAAACAAGAGAATGGTCCCTAACGAAGATACGAGAAGACGAAGAAATCCGCGAGTCACTCCTTTCCCCGCTGCCCGACAACCGATCGTACCATTAAATTCATTAATCGTGTCATATAAGCCCCCGAAGGTGCGATCCGACTGTAGAAGTTGTTTATATATTCACGAGTCCCTTTAGATTCGAAGAAATTATTCGTCGTTTTTATTATTAAGATGCTATTATATATATATACACACCAGATAAACTGGAGGTGATCGACAGGGCATGTGTGACTGTAGCATATCAGTTTCTTCGGATCGCGAAGGTATCATAGTTTTTTTTTTAGTTTTTTTTTGCTTTTTTTTTTTTTTTCATTTTTTTTTTGTTTTTTTTTTTCAAGAGGCTATAATATAATCGAGCCTCGGTCGATTAATTGGATAAACGGCAATGAAGAACACCGAGAAAGAGATGACCTCAATCATCACCGAAGTGCCGAAGTTGTTTTTTTTTTCTTTTTTTTTTTTTTTTTTTTTTTTCGAAGCTTTCCGAATTTGTCAGCCCATTTTTGTCGCAACCATCTCTTCCTTTTTCGTTTTTCGAAGCTAAAAAATACGTTTCGTTCGTTATAAAAATTAAAATCGGTGCCTTTCGTTAAAGCAAAGGAGGACACGAATATTCATGAAATTGATCGATAAACGAATGCGTGATTTCAATCTCTTCGCGATAATAGTAGTGTCCTGATGCCAAATATAATCGAAACTTTGTCGTGTCTTTTTTTACTAACGCAAGTTTACCGTCGTGTAATTAAATCTAACGGGCAGCTTTTTCTTTGACGCTCATTGACTTGGCTTTTGCGAGAAAAAAAAAAACAAAATGAAACAGAGGGACTTACGAAGTGGGCAGTGGACAGTATTATGTGTATATGTATGTGTTTTTTTCGTGTATGTATGTGTGTGTGTCTGTTCGTGTGAGACAAGTGCTTATACTTTAGATAACCTGGACGAGCATCTGTTGTGAATCGGTTTGAGGTAATAAGTGTGTAGCGGTCAGGTGCAAACGAATCCTTCCTGGACTACCGTTGAACCACCAGCCGGTCCTTCCTGTAAAGTCAAAGAACAACAAAGTTACAACTAAATATTGACTAACATCGCAATCAACGCGTCTGCCATCTGAAATTGGGGGACGAAAATAAAAATATATCGGAGAGCGAAGGACAACTCCGGAACTACTCTTACCTTCTTCTCTTTCGTCTTATTGAGATAAAACTTGCGCCAAGCAGGTCTGAAATTAATTGGCTATCTCTCTATTTACTTTCTTAGTTAACTACTTTTTTTTCTTTTTTTTTTTTTGCAATTGTTATGTTTTGGATTCTTTATTTTATTCGATATATGTGGAATCTCTTACGTCCTTTGCAGTTGTCAAATTTTGTTTGTATTCGTCGAGGCTGAATCCCGAATTACTGTCCTCTCCGCACGATTGAACGACCAGCGTGCCGTCCTCTCCCTGAACAAATAATGAAACAAAATATGGATAAAAAAACAAGTGAATGCTTCGTCGTGGATGTGTTTTTTTTTTCTTTTTTTTCTTTCATTTTGGAGCCCATCGCGTTAGACTCATCACCTGCAATCCACTCGTTTTCGTTCGGCTTCTTTGATTATTTGTTACACATATTTCGAACTAATTTTAGCCTAAAAGACTTATCACGAAAGCACCTGTGTTATTTGTTGCTCGCCATCGTGGACCCGTCGTTTCTTTCCGGTTGTATCCACCGTTTGATCGGATAATCTCTTTCTGTTCGTAGGTTCGATTTGACGATTTGGCGATGTATTGTCGGTGTTTCCATTACCGCCAATATTTCCGTTTCGATGAGTGCCTCCAGAGATCTAAAAACAATCGAAACGATTGTCAATTCTGTTTTTACGCCTTCATTAACAGTTTTTTAAAATGATTTTTTATCAATCGCTTCGTCACCTTTCTCTCCCGTTTCAACAAACTCGGAGTTACGTATGTGTGCAGATCCTTTCGTTTCACGTGCTTAGCTTCTATACCCATTCCTTCTTTCCACACTTTATTCTGAACGGCGTTTCGCTCGACTGCAACGAAAGAGATTGTGAATTATCTCAATCGATATCCGTTTCGCACAAGAAAAATAGAGTAGAATGATTTTCGTCGATTGTACTCGACGATTAGTTTCGTCAACTTACTCGTTTCGGCGAATGATCTGATGTCGTATGTAAGATCGACGTTGAGATTTTCACACTTTGCGAAGAGCAAACCGATGAACCACATCGAACAATGTTTGCCGGGTTCAGCGATCATTGGAGCGAATCCTTCGGGATTAACGTGCGCCAAAGTAATGTGCTGATTCCTTTCCAGTGTACCTGCGTAATAATCGTTAGGATTTCGCCATATCGGCATCCGCGAGACATTAGAATTTTGGTTACGTAACGCCTAACGAATTATTTTAACTGCATCGACACAGATTAAAAAGAAACTTCGATTGGCCAATCTACGATGATAGATATGTTGAATAATAAGCTTTAATTACATATGGAAGTGCGTAATACGCTTCCCCTTCGTTACTTCGTTAATCTGTGTCACTCGATGATAATGAAGACAAATGCGCATGAATGATTCTTTAAAGTATAAAAACGCGCAACGGAACGAAATCGGCGCAAACAAATCGTGCAATTTACTCTTTTTTTTTTCTTTTTTTTTATCGTTTACAATTTTTTCAGTATACAATAAAAACATTTGCCCTCTCACTATATTTTTATAATTGACAAAGGTAAATAAGTATATATTTTGCTCTTCTATATTCAATTTGTTACCTATAAGATGTCGTATTTTAGATTCGACAAGTCCACACCATTCAAGCTGATCTTCAGCGGTCGAACTACTGGCCAACAATACAATATAGTGTTTGTATTTGCAGAAAAAGTTTGGCGGTTCGAACAGCTTGTCCCACGATGCTTTTCCCATTATAATCTCTTCGGTAATTGATAAACCGGATTCGAATGCTTCTTGCATTATCGTTCTCGTCGAAACCGACACGTTGAACGTCGAATTTTGCTGCGGATAGGCGGGCGTTATTATTGGCATCAGATGGTACCTGTCTGATATATTGACCTGAAACGATATAAAAAAAAATGATAACGATTTCTATTGGTCGCGTCTGATCGTCGAATTTTTTCAACGATTCTTTATCGCAATAATACAGATTGATAAAGTCGCTTACTCTTGGATCCCAAACTGGAAAACCCAAGTTAACGTTGTCCGGTTGTTTCAGTAAAACCGGTTGTGGCCATTTCCATTGCGAAAAAACGAGAAAGAATTTCTCTATCAATGTCGCAGCCACGGCGTTTGGATAGAGTTGGCAAGTTCGCGCGACGAGCATCGCCCACGATACGCCACCGAGATAACCGAGTACGTTACTGTATATTCCGTGTCCTGAGATTAATTAAAAACGCAACACGAATTAGCAATTGTTATGATACGACAATTTGAAGCTATAAGCAATATTTATCGTACTAACTTTTCGCCCAAAGCTTTATGGCCCTCAGTGCTAAACGAAAATTTTCTATGTTCGGTACGAGTCGCAGTATTTCGTCGGTGACTCGACAACCGTTTAGACTCCTCACGCACTTCTGATCTAAATTTTTGAGCAGCATATCGTCTCGCAAATCCTGTGCGACAAACGTGTTAATTAATTTCATTGAATTATAATGATAAGCTTTATATTTCTCGTGAAACACAGAGAACTCACGTTTATATCGCTTACCATCGAGTCCGGTATCTCTTTGAGCGCGAGTTTGGCAAAAAGCATATCTATTTCTATACCGTCAAAATTCATTTTAATAACAGGTACGAAAGCTTCTTCCACTGCCTACAATCCGAACATAATAATAATAATAATAAAACGATTAGTGTCCAGTTGAGACTGTTTCCTATTTCGTATTCGTGTGTCGTATCTGTCGCGATATTTCGTACCCGCAAGTCCGTAACTTCCGGTTGCTTTTTCAGCAACTCGAAGAATGACGAAAAGTAATCCGATCTCTTGATGTGACGCGGCACGACGCAGAGAGCGTCAATGTCGGCGCCTTTGTGATGGACCCCTAGTCTGTAAGATCCGAATGTATAAATTTTACCGCCGACTTGATCCGCGACGTTTGATGGCATGTTCCTAGCAACGCTGGTATCCTTTATCCATTGTTTCACCAGCGTATTGAGTTTACTGAAATTTAAAAATTTCGAATAAATTTAATAAATTTAATCATTTCAATAATCAGAAACATTAGAATAATTAGAATTAATACAATTCAATAAGTTTCATAAATTATATTTTAAATAGAAGTAAAAAATAAGAGAAAAAAAAAAAAAAAATTTGTTTACCTTAAAATTTCCATTCTGTGATTCAATTCTTCTTCCGATTCAAAGACGTTGTATGGTTTGAGAGATTCCCTCAATTCGCAAGTTCTCGTCAAATCGCTGGGTTTAGGTTCTGCAACGCTTATAGCCGATGTCATACCCAGAGTACGAAGATTTTGCGCCGTCGCCGCAGCATTGGTAGTCGAATTGTTGCCTTGTGACGACCACATCCTGACGCTGTTTTCGTTACTATATTCCTAAAAAAATTCTCCCATGTACCTGAAGATAAACAACAAATACTAATCAGTAATTATCGATAAGTAACGAGATGTAAATAACTCAACCTGATTTTTGTTACTCGTAAGAGTACAGAGATATTGTAACTCGAAAAAATTTGCGCGTATATATAAAATTTTAATCCAAAATTCTTCTCATGCTACTTGCGTCAATTGAATGTACTTTCGTTCTTAAAAAAAAAAACTCACCACAAACTAATGAAACTATTTTGTCAAACTCTCCCTGGTATGCTTAATGAGGATTCTCCACATCCTCAGACTGTCAGATTGGTACATAAAATAACAAAGATTTCATTGAGTCGCGCATCTTCGAAAGATCGCAAGATCTTCCGGAATTATCGAGAATCGTTAATCGCGTTTGCTCGTTGCCCCGCAGGGCCACAGCCGAGAACGCGGGTAGGAATTGATTGACACAAGTTGTAAACACAACGCGTAAAAGTCGAATGTCGCACAACCGGTTGCACCGCTTGTAACTTCGGCCAAAAATTTCGTGTCAGAACGAGAAAAACTTTTCGTTGTACGCCGTTCGAGCGATAATTCACCGACGCGATTATCGAGACTCCAAAGTTTACTACAATTGTTGCGTAGCTGTGGTGAGAAAAATACCGCGATATAGCGTTTGTAATTATTAAAAGAAATAAATATTCAAGGATATTGAAGATAGTTCACGCAAAATGCTCTTTCGCGTACTCGGAGTTATATCTCTCTGTAATCGCGAAGAAAGTTTACTGTTCTTTCTCTAATGTACCTGCACGCGCGAAGCCTCACAATCGTTCACTGGTGCGGTATCGTTTCTTCTGAACTCGCGCACGCACATTTGTGAATTAAATAAATAATAATAATTTGCAAGTTCGAAACATTGAACATCACATCACGCATAGAATGAACCGCATTTTGAGGATAAACATGGCGTCCATCGGGGTACTGACACTCTCAGGGCCGTACTCTGGGTCTCTTCCTACGGAAGCCGGAGAGGGACGCGTTGAAAAAAAACTTTCCTAGTGTCAAATAATTAAACACATCCGTGCCAGTAACGCCATTACCAAAGAAACCAAATTTCCCTTACAAAATGAGGGGACTTTTCACTAACCACGAGTTGCGGCAGTGATCTTACATTGGCGTGGCTCCGATAATCGAAAAACATAGGATATGTCAAAAATTGTGTGATGGCGGCGATGTTGAAGGTTAGTTGTCATTAAATAATAGTTAATTCTTTTACGATATCATTAAGATTCACCGGTTACGCTGCAAAAACGTAAAGTAGTCTTCGATGTCCTCGCGACGCGTCGTCGAACTCCTTACGAAAGAGTGTTCTTGAAATTTCGTAATTCGAATAAAAGAAAAAAAAAACCGTCGTTTTGAGTGCTCCCCACATCAAAGATAGACTCTTTATTTTTTTTTTTTCGTTTTAACTTTGAACACTAATAGACGATTGGCGATTTGCAGTATTCGTTATTTTCGATACACAATCGTTGATATGTTTGTAGGATAGAGGACAGTATCCATTCGAAGACAAATGGCCTTGTATGCGACCGATAATATTGAAACTTCTGAAACAAGAACCCGTTACGCAAGGAGAATGGCAAGATTTGTTTTATTCCGTTCATCTCGTGTGCCTGTGGGACGAAAAGGGTCCTCCGAAGCTGAGAGATGCCCTCAAAGAAGATATAATGGATTTTATAAAACAGGCACAACAGGTAATAAAATTATAATTTTCCTTTTCCATCATTGCTGTTTTCATACAATTAATCGATTAAAAATTTTGCGAACAAAGAGAGTTTTGGCTCATCACGAGGAACAGGCGCTCCTAAAAGCTTACATAACCGAATGGAGAAAATTCTTTACTCAATGCAACTATCTGCCGACGCCTTTTCGACAATTGGAAACTTCACTCGCGGGAAAGCCGAGTTCTAGTATACAAAAGAGAAATCAGCCTGACGAAAGTATAGTCAGAAAAGTGAGTAACATATATAGATATAAATATTTTCATTATAGACCTTTAATCAATTATTTTTGGCACATTAGTAATTATCTCTTTTTATATCCTCAGCTTATGTTAGATAGTTGGAATCAAAGTATATTCGGCGAAATAAAACAGAGGCTTCAAGATTCTGCTATGAGACTTGTGAGAGCTGAAAGAAATGGCGAAGCCTTTGATTCCCAACTGGTAATCGGTGTCAGAGAGTCATACGGTAATTAGATAAAATAATTTAATTTTTTTAATATTGTGCTCTCGAAAATAACGCTAATTTCAATAACACGAAAAAAAATTAAAAATTTCAGTTAATCTTTGTTCGAACACAACTGACAAGCTGCAGATATATCGCGAGAATTTCGAAGCGGCTTACATCGAAGCTACCGAAGCATTTTACTGGGTAAAAGCGCCGGAACAATTATCAATGCACGGAGTCGAGAATTACATGCGATACGCGGAAGCGAAGCTCCGCGAGGAGGAACTCAGAGCGCAAAAATATCTCGAGCCAAACAGCGCGAGCGTTCAACTGTTGACCGATTGTTGTGTTCGAGTTCTCGTCGCAACATTCAAGCCGGCAATACTCGCTGAATGCCCGCGTATGATTCAGCATCATCAGACAACGAGTAAGAATCGACGAAACGATAATCGTCGACAAAACGATTAATTACTCCGAAAACTCGTGGATCTTCGATAAAATTCTACGTTGTTTTTTCCAGAATTGCGTCTGATGCTGAAACTAATGGACAGAGTACCGGAAGGCGTTGGCCCGATGTTGAAGGATCTCGAGGATCACATATCGAGCGCCGGTCTTGCGGATATGATGGCTGCTGTTGATGTTATAACTCAAGATTCCGAAAAATACGTCGAGAGATTACTGGAACTATTTCGTCGTTTCTCGACCCTCGTAAAAGAGGCGTTCGACGACGATCCGCGCTTTCTCACGGCTCGCGACAAAGCCTACAAACTCGTTGTCAACGATGCAACGGTTTTCAGACTGGAATTGCCGTCTCGGCAGGGTGCCGGTGTCGGTACGGCTGTTATAAACAATAAACCTAACAACAATAACAACGGCGCACCGGAATCAAAGTGTCCCGAGTTACTAGCGAATTACTGTGATATGCTGCTGAGAAAGACGCCGCTTAGTAAAAAGCTGACGTCCGACGAGATCGAAAGTAAACTCAGAGACGTGGTGAGTCTTATGATTCTCTCTTAAGACAAACATATATACACTGTATTCGGTTTACCAATGATTCTACGATTTATATTGCAGCTCCTGGTCCTCAAATACGTTCAGAACAAAGATGTCTTCATGAGATATCACAAAGCGCATTTGACACGCAGACTGATACTCGATACATCGGCAGATTCCGAAAAAGAGGAGAATATGGTAGAATGGCTACGGGAAGTCGGCATGCCAGCCGATTACGTTAACAAACTCGCGCGAATGTTTCAAGACATCAAAGTTTCGCAAGATCTCAATCAACAGTTTAAGGAACAGTGCAGAGCGACTATTGCCGATAGCATTAATATCAAGATATTGAATGCCGGCGCGTGGGCGCGAGGGAGCGAACGAGTCACAGTCAGTCTGCCACTTCAGCTGGAGGATTACATTCCCGAAGTTGAAGAATTCTACAAGAAGAAACACAGTGGAAGAAAATTACAGTGGTACCATCATATGTCGAATGGCACGGTACGGCACACATCTTCTTCTTTTTTCTTATTCTTTTGCTTTTTATTCACGCAATTTATTATAATGATTCGTTTCAGATTACATTTTCCAATCAAGTTGGACGCTTCGACGTGGACGTAACGACCTTTCAAATGGCTGTGCTTTACGCATGGAATCAGCGACCACTCGAAAAGATATCTTACGAAAATCTTCGACTAGCAACAGAGCTTCCGGATCCAGAATTGAGACGCACGCTATGGTCGTTGTGCGCCTTTCCGAAACTCAAACGGCAGCTCATTCTAGTCGAGCCGCCGGCTAATAGCCCCAAAGACTTTGCACACGACACAAGATGTTGGGTGAATCAAGAATTCGCGATCGTGTAAGTACCATCGATATCGTAATTTTTTCGGCATTTTGTTACTATAAAAATTCGAGATTTTAATTTACGATTTGCAATTTCACAGCAAAAACGGTAAACTCCAGAAACGTGGAAAAATCAATTTAATAGGAAGACTCCAATTATCAACGGAACGAAGCAAGGAGGAGGATAATCAATCGATCGTTCAATTGAGGATACTGCGTGTTCAGGTACAAGAAATGTTTTTTTTTTTTTTTTTTCTTAATTTATTAATACGTTATAACCGCCCGGTTTATAAAATAACGATACGGGCGTTTGAAGGATTTTTCGCGCAGATTGATTTGATTAAACATTTGTTATTGTTTTTTTTATAAATGGCACCACAGGAAGCGATAATCAAGATACTGAAGATGCGAAAGAAGATAAACAACGCACAGATGCAAACCGAACTCGTAGACATACTGAAGAATATGTTTTTGCCGAGTAAAAAAATGATCAAAGAACAAATCGAGTGGCTGATAGAACACAAATACATCCGCAGACACGACGACGACATCAATACCTTTGTATACATGGGATAACCCGAGGTCGTCAACAATGATTCGGTACACTGTCACTAATTCTATATTTTTATAAGAATTAAGCTTTTTTTTTTCCTCCGAAGATTTTAACGCCCCTTGTTACAAAAACTCGGGGGAACGAGGGGGGGGGGGGGGATGATCACGATTGAGAGCGAGTGATTGAAAAAATCAGTCCGATATCGGCAACGCAGTGTCGATCATATCACTCTCAAAGATAAACGAGAAAATGACCGGAAATTTCGATTGAACGAAGAAAAAACACGAGAAATCCGTGTGACTTCAGGCGGGTTTTACTACTAATAAGTAAACAGATATAAGATAGAAATAATAAAAAAAAAAAAACTTGTAAAAACAATGACTGCTAACCATAACGGGGTTACTCGATGGGGTAACTACGGCCGTACATACAACGCATCTCTGAATATCTTGAACGAAGTTTCTAAATTATGCATTCCCGACTATTGTGTAACTGTAAGAACAATTGGCAACATATTGTTCCAACTATTCGGCCTCTCGACGAGGCATCGTCGTCGTCGTCGTCGTCGTCGTAGTCGTCGCGGTTAAAGAATCCGCCGCGGTCTATTCTACAATTATGTATAAAATACTGGTATATCGATACGAAAGAAATAGCCGTAGCAAATGTGCGAACGTCAAGATACATTTTGTTTTTTTTTGTTTTTTTTTTCTGTTCTATATGTTCAACGGAAACACGAATGTCGCGCGAAAAAAAGTCGACAAAAAATTGATTAAAAAAAAAAAAAGAAAATCGCGCGGGTGGGAAAACATTTGATAGAAATGGTCTGTATAAAGTCTTCATCACATTTGATTCGTTTAAGTAAGAGTGTATACCAATATAAGTGAGACAAGAATTAAAGATCTGAATTTTTTCAACACAAATTCATAAGCCAAATACGATTAGTGTTGGTATATACCTATACTACTTATTTGTACGAACGAAGAAACAAAAAAAAGAACGAAAAATTAGGTCGAACAGAAAAGTAGCGTTAACCGTAAGTACAATTTGACTCTTTTTTTTGTTTTGTTTTTAATAAAATTAACAACAAGCATCGATAACAAAATCGAAGAAAGCGCTGCTACATAAATCAAAATTATCGTCTCGTTACACTACGATCAATGCTCATACATTATCATATTTCTTTTTTTTTTCTCTTTTTTTATGATAGGAATATATTTGTATATATATTAATAATAACTCTTCTCGATAACAACAATCCGATTTGGTGGATCCATAGAGATTTTTTTTTTTTTTTTTTCGTATTACACCTTAATAATCGCGATTACTTAAAATTATTTCGGCCTATCGGAGCACAACGTTTCGTATTTGTTATACACATGTGCGCAAATATAAATGTGTAACTTTACACATTTTACGCATACACACACGAAAATAACACTCAACACTCGTTTTTCACGTTTTTAAATTCAACAAAAATAGCGTTACTCTCTTGAGGGATATTTCTTCTGTTTTTTCTTTTGTTTGTTTGTTTAGTGCGATAAACCGGTTTTGATTTTCGTCACAGATATATATCCATATTATAATGCGTTGCCGTAACTCGTTTATAGTTTGAAAGTACAACATTGATAGTTTAAGATTTAATGCGCGAGGAAACGAGGTACTTTGACATTTCTTTCTTGTTTTTTTTTTTTTTTTCTTTCTTTACACGTTATTGAAGATCCTTATTACGATTAAATTACCTATTTTATATTACATAGTAATACGTACGTTATAGTTATTGAAGCCGACAAATGACGCTCGAAGCTTTTCAATTCGGCAATTTGTGACAAGAACTCTCTGGGGAATTCGCCGGCTTCAAAAATTTTTTCCATAATCGTGATTATTTCGTAATCAATAAGTTCGAACTACGAGCAAGCGAAGACAATACATCGCTTCGGGGGTTTTTTTTTTTTTTTTTTTCGTTTCTTTGCATCCAAAAAAAAAAACGTGATACAGATAACCACTAGAGAAAGTGTAGAGGATAAATGTGTTAAGCCATTCGATTTGCAGTTTTTCATTTTCTACCGATCCCTGCACAACGCGCAAGTATATCTGAAATCATAAAATAATAAATTTCGGAATTTTTTAAATGTAAAAAGCATTAATATGCTTCATCTAACGTACGAGATAAATCTCTATACTCACACGGTGAATGTCAGCGATATCGCTGATTAACGAGAGTCTTCGATCACGAGAAAACTACAAAAGTATCGAGTCTCACAACAAATGGCTTTCGAAATTTATACAATATATAATTGGCATCGTCGGCGCACGGCTCGAGTTTTCGTGTTTTTTTTGTTTTTTCTTTTTTTATTTTTCTTTTTTTTCAATAGATCTTCATCTTGTTTATCGTGGATGGACTAAACAATTCATTGTCATTGTGAATGGACGAAACGAAAACGCACAGCATTCGCGAGGGGGAGGGAAATCGCTTATTGGTCCGGACATCGTGTGGGTTGTATGCGAGGTCCGGTCTTCGCGGCGTTGGAAGTTTCGCATACGTGAACTATTATGCCCGGTTGACCCGAACCGCCTGGATGAAGTTCGTGGCTGCAACCTGAGTGACGAAAGAAATAAAAAAACACATTAAAACAATTCATCTGTAACAAAACTGAAGCTCCCTCGTCAAAATTTTGTCATAAAATTCGAAAAAATTAACGAAACCTGGAGATAAATTCGCGATAGCTGCTAGCAAGTCGTGATTGACGAGCGGCTCTCCTTCTTCCCGCGGTTCCCAACCGACGGGCGGCGACGCCGGAGGAGATATTAGGAACTGTTTTGTAAGCGCCGGAGGTTGAAGATGCTGATCCTCAACATCTATAGGCGTTACCGGTTGCGCAAAATAACAATTTATATCAGTTTCGCCAAAATGACTCTGATGCAACTGTATTCGCGCGTGAGCCGCCGCACTCGGCGAACTAAAGTTCACTCTCATTCTTCTGAACGATCTGAAGTATTGAAATGTTGTGTCATCGCCAAATTTCTTGAACAGTCCTTCCATTTCAGCCTGTAAAACGCAAATATCTTTATATCATTTTTCACATAAAAACTTATTAGCGTTTTAGCAACTTTTTGAAAACTAAATAATTTTAATGACCTTAACATCGTCGCTCTTGAAGACTCTGGGATCGACGTTTGTGACGATAACGGAAGTGGGAAGATCTTCGTCATTTACCAAATCTGTAAGGGATCTGGAATTTGAGTCATCCTGATCCCTGTCGCCTTCGAGTTCCAACTGTAACTGAGCATAATTCGGATGTACGTTCGGCAGTCCGTCAACTTCATTTATGATCATATTTTCCGGTTCCTCGGACTCTTCGTCGTCGTTGTTGCGCTTGCCACGCTGTTTATCCATCTTGAATATCTGATAAATCACAAAACACAATTATCAATACGACAAATTTCCGATTTAAAATACTATGGGCAGCGAAAAATTCGACACTACAAACAATTGTGATTGAACAATTGTGAATCGTGACAATACGAATTGTGACGACAAAAAGACGAAAACTGTGACAAAACGAGCGATATGTCGATTAAAGTTTATCGCACCTGTGAACAATCGCGATACCCGAGAGCGCGTAATAACCGGTACCGTGTGTTGTCATCAGGAGAAATTTTGTTAATCAGCTGATTTAGAAAGCATTTGAAAACTTGCCTGGAACTCGCAATTGCAGTTGTCGAACGGCACACAGCGTTGAGATGAATGACGATCTTTCTGTATCCTTTTACACTATTGTTATCGTGAACTTGCACGATATTTCTTATTCGACGAACGTTTTATACGATCGGTAATAACGAACAGGAATGTTTCCCTTTTGAAATTCTCCAGTATGTTTATTACTTCATTAACGCTTTTTCTCTGTGGTGGGGTGAGGGAAACTCGTGACGGCGGCGACGTCCATGTTACATGTGCGATTTTAAACCATTCCAATGTATATATATTCACTTTACTTTTGGATTTTGTGGTTTAATTGAGGCGAAAATCGCGAGACGCACAATTCACTACGCGCGATAACATTGATCGCTTGTCGAGTTACATGTATATAACCGAAGACACGATTGTTTAACGATAATTAACAGTGTAACAATTAAAAAATAGAATAACAGTGGCTTCGATCAATTAAAATTTCAGAGAAATTCTGGTAATTCTTCTCTTATTGGACCGCCGCACATAAGAAGAAGAGGAGTAGTCGATGATAATGAAGTGAACTTTGTCACTCTCGATCGAGATATCGAACTTTATCGAATGATCACAACACCACAAAAAAAAAACAACTCACAACAACGCCGCGAAAACACGAGCGTGCGATCGATAATTAGTTTAACCGAGAGAGGTTATGTTCGAAGCGGGTCGAAACAACAACAAGTTTTGTCAACACCGACGAAAAATTCTGTTTACTAACGCAATATAAGTACGTAAATTTTCTCATTCAGTGTAAAGAAACAGCGAAAGTTTCTTGACCGTACCGTGAACGTAATTGATCGTAATTTCATTAAAAATTCGTAGGTCCGCCGAATAATATTGACAATGGCAAAAACAGGAACAAAGAAAAAAGACGGAACAAAGAGCGCGGTATCACAGTTTCTCAGATCGACGGACGATGAGATAAAAGCCGAATTAGAAGCAATGACGAATCTCGAGTACAATTTGCACAGCGATTTTGAGGCTAACGAACGTGTGCCTGACGCGCCGTTATTTTCGGTAAGAAAAACGAGATCCGTCAATCCAAAAGATTCTTCCAAATACGAGAAACAATTTGCCGCAACTGTAGAAAAATCATCGATAAAAATGGACAAATATGAGACAGATAATCAAATACAAACTTACGTGCCAAACGCCAGCGTCGATGAGTTACAAGCGCTTATACGTCAAGCTGCCATGACGTCGGAGGACAAGTATAGAATATTAGACGCCAGAGATCGCCTCATGCGAGCGAAGCAAACAAAGTCGCAACTGCTCTCAATGACAAAGGTGACGAGAGGCACGTGTCCCGACATGTGTCCCGAAAAGGAACGTCTCATGCGAGAATCACAACGACAAGTGGCGGCATACGAATTGTTGGATGGAGCTGATTACAGAATAAATCACGAGACGGCGGTAAAACAGTATTCCAGATCTTCGGCAGATCAGGAAGAGCCGATGCCTCAAGATTTGAGGCCCGTAAAATCGTTAAAAATGACGATGAGTTATTTGCTTCACGAGATCGCGGATCTCTGTGAACAGAACGGTACAAATCTCGCAGAATGGTATCACTTCTTATGGGACAGAACCAGAGGCATAAGAAAAGACATAACACAGCAAGAGTTGTGTTGCCACGAGAGTGTAGAGCTCGTCGAGCAATGCGCGAGATTTCACATTGTATGCGCCGAGCGTCTGTGCGCCGAGGAAGTCTCGGTATTCGACAAAAAAATTAACACGGAAAATTTGACGAAGTGTCTTCAGACGCTTAAATACATGTATCACGATTTGCGGGTAAATGGAATCGTTTGCAACAACGAACCAGAATTTCGCGCGTACATTATACTGTTGAATCTCCACAACGGTAATTTTATGTGGGACGTTCAGAGACTACCAACGTCCGTGCAAAGATCGCCGGAAGTACGTTTTGCCATAGAAGTTTATTCATCAATCGAATCGAACAATTACTCGAAATTCTTTCGTTTGGTTCGCAACACTACGTATTTAAATGCTTGTATATTGTTGCGTTATTTTAATCAAGTAAGAGTCAAAGCATTGTCGATAATGGTAAAGGCGTATTGCCGCGCGACGTCGCAGCACGTCCCGTCGGTACCTTTCCCGCTCTACGAATTGATCGATATACTGAGATTCGAAGACGAGAACGAGACGGTTTATTTTTGCGAACAAGTCGGCCTCAGTCTCTCGAACGACGGTCTTCACATA
The DNA here is from genome assembly GCA_934046635.1 of Buathra laborator. Classification (NCBI taxonomy): domain Eukaryota; kingdom Metazoa; phylum Arthropoda; class Insecta; order Hymenoptera; family Ichneumonidae; genus Buathra; species Buathra laborator. The sequence goes on along the minus strand of OW203898.1, from coordinate 2,052,774 downwards.
ATGTTGAACAGAAAAGCTTTTTCACCGCCAATGGCGAACATAGAACAGGGAAGAGCTTGCAACGCCGTCGAGTCCAAGAGAATAACGATGAATTATTCTATCGGTCAATGCATCGCCGGCGAAATAATCCCCGAGAAACTCTACGAGGGTCACAAACCCCACGATAGTTTCGACGCACAGGGATATTTAAAACCCGAGTCGCTCAATGCCGAGGATCAAAACATCGAAAAAATCAACAAACCCGACGATCCCTACGAATACATGGACGACGATAGCTCCGAAACTCCGCAAACATTGAGACCCCAATTCGAGTCCAAGAAAATATCGACTTCCGTATCATTCGAGACTCAGGAATCTCACGGAAAGAAGCAAACGAGCAATGCACACATTTTCAAGATTCCAACGATCGCCAATCAATCAAACGTATTCCAGAGCTCATCGCCATTTGCAAAACAAATCCCGGCATCGATGACTAACAAGAGTACCGATGGATTATCGCCGTTTTCCACGGACTCGACGGTCGGGAAATCACTGAAACGCGACACAGAAACGACGACCGGTTTCGGTCGAAGGATCGCGGATACGAAGTTACAAGAATTCGACCGACCCGCGGCTCCACTTAAGAGATCTCGAGACGAAGATGATTCACCATTTTCTCGTGGAACTCCTTCGATATTTGGCAATTCGGATCGTACGGACAATGTCTTCGCGAAGCCAACCGCTAAAGCCGCAAAAATTTTCGGAGACGATACAAAGTCGGGAGTCGCGACATCAACGAGTACCAATGTCTTCGGAAAGACGACTCAAGCAAATATATTCGGTATTGTTACGCCTCCTGCGTCCTCGATATTCGCAGCATCTTCGCACAGCAATAAGATATCTTCCAAGTCGAATACGGAGCTTTGGACGAGTGAAAATAGGACGCCTTCGATTTTTCAAAGCTCGCAGCACCCGAGAGAATCGACGATGCGGAGCGACGGAAAATCGCCAGCATCGACGGCTCGCGAGCGTCAAGATTCCGAGAAGAAACAAGAAATGGAGCGGCGAAGATTGGTGGAACAAGAACGCGAGAAGATGCTTCGCCGTATCGACCGGGAAACCGATTCTATACTCGCCGAACTGCAGAACGAAATTATTCACGATGTTTGCTCTTCCATAGTGAAAGAAGAAATCGATCGGATGCAACTGTACGATATGCTCAGCGCGACGATCGTCGACGAGATAATCGACGAATTCGTGAGCGAAAATTGCGCTGATACGTTGAGTCGCGAAATGTACGTCGAAAGGAAACTCGAAGAATTATCGAGACGCACGAGAAATCGTATAATTCTGAAGTATTTCAGAATTTGGCGTCAGTATTCGTTGAGAAAGAAGCGACAACGCAGCGCGCTGGACGTAACACCTGTGTGGCTTCAGAAGCGAAGCGTCGAGGAGTGCGCCAAGTCTCTCTACCGCAAGGAACAAGATGCAGCAATACGAAATATGCGACATAAGAGACAAAAGCCGAGAAACGAAGAGTCCGAACGCAAATTTTTGCAGCCAATCGAGTCGGAGATTTACGCGGGTATTAAGGAGAACGCGAAGGTTCTCGACATCGAGATACCACCGAATTTATACTGGAAAATGATTATCTCATGGCCGCATCTCGACAATCGACCGGTTCTCTGGCGATTGAAGAAGATTATGAATCAATACCTCTGCCCGAGTGACTATACGATGCAACCGATAATTAAATCTTACAAACCAAATTCTTACGAAACTCTTCACATATGTATAAAACACTTCGAAGGTCTGATAAGCGATTATCATGTCATCGGCAACGATGGTTTGTTCTTCATAGCAACGTCTTCCGAGACTCCAAAATACATTGTTAGACGATTAACGAACACTGTACTTGCGAGACAAAAACTTATGCCGATACCGGTGATCGTCGCGATTCTCGGCGAGAACAACGTGCAACCGGAAAAAATTAAGTTAACCGACGAATTAAATAGACTTTTGGAGTCCGGATACGTATCCGAGTATACGATTCATTACGAGAACACCGTCGACGAGAAGACTATTCTTAAATTGATTCAGAAGGCAACGCTCTGGCTGACGGTCAACAAATCGCCACCTATACCGCTGGAAATGGATTATCTCAGTAGAGTAGTCGATACGTGTCTAACGGAGGAACTTTGGCACAGGTAAGTTAAAGATTTAACGCAATATTAAAGTTTCTTTTAATATTTAAGCGTTATATTCGGGACATTTTAGTTTTTGCTCATTTATGCAAAGTTTGTTATTTTTTTGTAATCTTCTCAAATTCAATGAAATCAGATATAAATCGATTTATCTTTCTTACAGGATACTGGGTCACGCTTCGTTCAATGGACATCTCGAAAGAGCATTGGAAGACGTTAAATTCGTGATAGACTTGCACAACGAAGCAGTTACTCATCTTATCGACATAGTTCTCGATCCCGAGGCTCTCATGTACACGGATTTTCCCCCCGAATTCAAGATATTCGTAAAGAGGAATACGAATCTACCGTGTAGCTACGAGTACTTCGATGCTGTGTGGAAGAAGGAAGAAGCGAGAGAGAAATTGGAGCGAACAATGAACGAACTTTTGCTTCCGAAGTGGACGTAAGTCTCGCATATCTGCCTTTCCAATTTTAATCGCTTCCCAAGACTCTCCGCTGCTAATTGGGAAATGTTGTAATTTCTTCTTTTTTTTTTCTCGTAGATTTGGTTGGCCGATCGATGACACGTTGGAGCTTCACAAGTGCGTCGTGCGTTACTGCCAGAGCGCCTTGACAGATTCCAATTACAATTCCGTCTCGTGCAACATATTGAGTAACGTTCTTCTCATGCCCCGCGCAGCCGGTAAAACGAGTTTTATACAGGTATTGCTCGAGATTCTTAAGGAAAAGATACGTCATCTGAAACCCGATTCCCGAGTGGTCTACAACAAGAATCACGTGAAACACTTCAGAACTTTGCCGTGGTGGTTCAAGTCGAGTACACTGACGAATTATAACGACGATGCTAATCGCTCGCGCGCCGCAAGCGTGACTCCCGAAGAAAGTATGATTATCGAAGAGTCGTTCGATCTCGTTGATGAGTCCGACGACATCGCGACATTTATCAAGAATTACGACAGTATCAGCGAGGAAGCGCCATCGGCGTGTTTCGTTCGTCAGGAAACTCAGAAACAAGCGTCCGAAGTACGCAGAATTTCGGAAACGCTCGAGAGAACTTTGGCGGAACAGAAATCTCGTAGCCGGATATTGGAAGAGAAATTGCAGGCGGCGCTAAAAGAGAACGACGGCATCGGTGTACTTTAGCGTTTTCATTCAATGCGAAACTGAAGCATTGAGGCGTTCTGTAATACTTGACTAACATGTAAATAACGTTGTATCGTTGTACACGATATTTTTTTAATAATAAATAAGACTAATTTTTTTACGAACACGGTAAGCATTATTGATCCAAATACCCGTTTGAGCGTAGATGAGGAGAAACGCGAGTAGCTTAACGACGTTGGGAATGTGTGAGTCACAAATGCGCAGCATTTTCGTTTGTACAGTATTTGGAGTAAACAAACAATAATTACGTCATTCGATACGCGGCAATTATACAAATGAAGAAAAAATTAGACGTATTATACATTGATCGCGAGAGTATGGCGCACGAAAGTTTTTATCTTTATTAGTGAAAGGATCGGTCGTTGTACTAATGACTTTATTGGTAATAAAAAGTAACGTCGCAGTTTGACGGATTCGTAATAGCGGGCAAGAGTCTCGTGGTCAGTAGTTGGTGAGACACCGAGCGGATCGGTCGCGTGTGTCTCTCGTGTTATTAACAACGCGCGCGCGGGGGCCCGGATAGAAACACCAATGACGCGCGCAGGCCAGCAGCATCGAGTCTGTGTTGTGAATAGAGTAGGAAGCTGATTAATATGTCACGGTCAGCTGAGATCTATCCTTTGACTTAGAACGCCCGAAAAAAGTTGTTTTTTTTTGTTAACGTATGCGTGTCACGTTGTGAAGCTTCACGTTTCGTCAATTGGTCAATATGGTTGACCCAATTTTTGACTATCAATTTCGTCTCATACTCATCGGCGACAGTACCGTTGGAAAAAGTTCTCTACTAAAATACTTCACCGATGGCAAGTTCGCCGAGGTACGCAGTTGTTACTCTTATTATACTCAACGCGACGATGATTATTTCGCAATCGACGGGAATAGATTTCTTCATGATTTAGGGTTAACCCCGGGGGCTTCGTTTATTTCCGTATATACATCGAAATTCACGCTTCGATAATAACGTCTCGTCGAACCATGAAAAATCCTGAAATTATTAACATCGCGCTGCACAATTATCGCGATACTCTTCATTTTTTACTTTAATCCTTATTTTATTAACGTGACTCACTGAAAATCACGGTTAAACACGCTATTACGCCGTACCGTTCGAGCGTCATAATTGCATATTATAATACAATGCAATTGTCATCATCCGGCTGCATGTTAATTGGGATCAACGAAAGGTTAGGTTCATATAGAATCGTCGGAACTCTAATATTTTTTGTCGCCCTTTGCAGCTTTCGGATCCTACGGTGGGAGTAGATTTTTTCGCTCGACTGATAGAAGTTGAAGATGGCACAAGAATCAAATTACAGCTCTGGGACACTGCGGGTCAGGAGAGATTTAGGTAAGTTTGAAAGTGATGGACAATGTAATCGACGAATTAAATTTTTTCTAATTTTTCCGATTTTTTTTTTTTTTTTTTTTTTTAAGATCAATTACAAAGTCGTACTACAGAAATTCTGTCGGCGCTCTACTCGTCTACGATGTTTGCAACAGAGCGAGTTTCGAACACATTCCCCAGTGGATGATGGAGGCGCGTAGGCATATAGAACCGCATCGTCCGGTTTTTGCTCTCGTAGGGTGCAAACTGGATTTGGTTACCAACGGCGGCAGAAGAGAAGTTTCCAAAGAGGAGGCGAGATCTTTCGCCGATCAGCACGGCGTTCATCATATAGAGACGAGCGCCAAAACTGGCGTTAATGTATCGGAAGCTTTTAGAACGGTGACGCAGGAGGTTTACAATAGAATTAAAACCGGAGAGTACAAGGTGGAGGAAGGTTGGGATGGTATAAAGACCGGTTTTGCCAGACCCGGTGGATTGGACTTTAATCTCGTTGAAGCAGAACCAGCAAAGAGTTCTTGCTGCTGAGACAACTTAGAGTTCATCAAGAGAACAGTAGGAAATTAGGCGTACAAATTCTATTGATCTTTAAATACGCGGATATTTTGAGAATCGTGCGTTGTATGCATTAATTCTCTTTACCGAAATCGTTACAACACCTTCCGTGAAATAGAATAATCGTAAACGTCTGTAGAAAAATACGGATGGTAACAATCGCGTCAAATCAAAGGGAGAGAAATCTCTCGAATTAATTTCCTACTGCTCTCGGACGCGGTTAACAAAAAAAAAGGATAAGACGAAACGAAGAACGACGGCTATGGAATATCGAAAATGATCGATAAGAGGTAGAAATTGATTTTTGTATATAGTCCTTTTTTGGAGCAAAATGATAAATCGAATACATTATAATAGAAGTACAAGTAGATTGAGCTTAGGGTCTTCTTTTTGTTTTTTTTTTTCAACGTCAAAGATGCCAACGACATGCTGACTAATCAATGATTTATACGATAATAACCAAATATTACTTTTCATACGTATCCAAAGTTTGTTTTTACGAAAAAAAAAAAAAAATATAAGTAAGGAATTCAAATTCATGATTCGCGTAGATTTATGAAAACAAAACGTCTGCAAATGTGTCTCAAATGATCCATCAGCGATCGAGCCAATCTGGATAAAACTCTGATCTGATAGAATTACAATACATATGAATAGTTAATTGTTCATAGCTTTAAAACGGGAACGCTAAAAAAAAAAAACGATATTTTATAACATACTTTCTACAAAATATATTGACCCCGTCCCATCCCCCCTCTCATGAAACTTCGTATTTTATAAGTGTAAATACGTAGTAGTTTAACAGACAATTTTTTTAACTTATTTAACGTGTTTTCGTACCTATGAACCGAATTTGTTACGAAGAGTAATTTTGTATCGAACTCGTAATATTCGTTACGTCATTTTATGAAAAAACAACAAAACAAAACAAAAAATTTCATATATAACGATGTAGAAAAGTTTCGATGTTTTTTGGAGTACGAAAACGTAGAAATTCACGAAATTCATACATGCGTTTCTAATCATGTAAATGGAAAAAGAAGATTTATTCACAAAATATACAATCTCGTAACAAGCGGAAATATGTAGTTACATGAATCAAGTGTATATACTTATGGGTAGAGTTATACATATTTTAATCATCTCGATGTGTCTATTATGAAATAAATAATGCATAGATTACAATAGCTTTTCTTTATTTACAGAACAAAAGGTAAATCAGGAGTATTCGAGCGCAACTTATCAATAGAGGATATTGTGAAAACGTTCGTTTCGTTTTTTTTTTTTACGTTTTATTATTGAGAGAGAGAGAGAGAGAGTTATATATTTTGCCAGTAGTAAATCGTCATGAAACGGCGATACTTCTAGACCGCTAATCAATTTAACGAACTCCGGTCGATCTGGAAGACCCGGTGATAGAGTAACTGAGATTCGAATACTTCATGATACAAGTACAGCTCTTCGGCTAATTGAACACGAATAACTAAAATGGGTTATTGACACCAAAGTTGTACGATTTCTTACGAAGTTCATCGAACTATTTTTCTCGACCATGCAATATACTATTGAACGAAACGATGATTTAACAGTTTTGGGGGCCAATGTCGCCGACGGTCACAATCTACAGTCGCAACGAATCTCATGAAACGCGCAAATGAACGCATCGTCTAACTTTAAATTATAGTTCTCGATACTTCATATCTTTTTTCTTATTTTCAAATGAATTTCGATTATCTCGAAAGCAGAGATTTATCCTGTGAGATTGTATTATGCTATCGAATATCAATTGACGACGATCTCGGTATATTTTTTTGGGATACCCAAAATATAATTATTAATGACTAATGTTCTCTGTTTGTAAAATCGTCGAAAGGGTTGTTTGCGATCGACGTTTCTCGTGCGTGAATAATACATGGATTATATCTTCCATATATAACTTCGCGATCACGAGAAGTGCTCTACAAGAGTTAAAAGTACCGAGACGGAGGAATTGGCGGGAGATTATCGAGGAGAGTAGGAGACTGCGGTTCAGAACAGTTTTTTTTTTTTTTAAATCTTTATCTGGCGCATTAGAATTTCGGAACAATTGTCACTCACTCTCTGTAGTAAATATTTCTTACATATGCTTTATGTGACTAGAAAAGTTTCTATCATTTTCATGAATATTTGTTTTTCTTTTTTTTTTTCGGCAAGAAAATGCCTGATACAAATTTTATGAAATAGCACTAAGAATCCTTGATAAATTTTTTTATTTTTCTAGCATATGAGATGCAATAACGATTTTATCTCGATGAAACCTTACAGCAGCTTACTACTATAAGAGTGATCGCGATTTCCACAAGTGACATCGTAATTTCTATTATTTTAGAGTGTAAAATCTAAAGCGTTCTTCGCGACTCGCTATTCAATCTTTTCGGGCGGCGCGGCGTGATGTTACAGTTTGGAGTTTATAGTATTTATGTTAGAACCGAAGTCGAGATAAGCTGTGTGGAACTATCGAGAGACGGCGGTTAGCAACAGACAAAGGGGCGCAAGCGATCGTGTGCATCGTATCGTACGTTTAGTCAGTCGTTGCCAAGACGCGCAGCGATACGTATAGCGAGCTGAGTGCGAGCGATAATTGCTGAGTGCGAAAAATCTTTGCTTAGGGCTTTGATATTTCGTTATAATATTCATATATTCCGTAGTAAAGCTTTATTTTTTTCTATCCGCGTGTCTTGCTCCGTGATCCCATATCCAGAGTAAAATAACATCTATATACTCTACAATATTTACAAATTAATTTGTCTTACGAACTATTTACAGTTGTGACGATAACAGGGATAAAGGGGGTCGGGAGGGGGCGTTATCATGCATCTAAAACTTTGAATCGATCGTTTTGGCTATTCGTAGCAAACGATGCGAGAAATTATTCCCGTGAAAAATGATGCATAATCGCTCTTAGACAACATTTTATCGAACACATTTGCGTACATCGAATCCGCGTTTACTACGAATAACCATAACGAAAATGAGTACAATAAATAACACTGGAATATCTTATTTAATCGCTAATTTTGGTCTTATCGCTACGATGCGCTTGTCGACGACGAATTTCGAGCGTATTTATCACATTATACTATGCGCTCGTAATCGCTGTATTTCTCTTATTCGTTCGCATACTCATCGATGTTTTTAAATTCATCTTTTTATTTTCTCCAAACGATATATCCCCTCCCAATGGTGGTAAAACTTTCATAATGCAACCGACCGTCAGAAAACAAAACAATAAATTTCGTCGTCTCGCCCACGTGAAACTCTTCTCTTTTTTTATTGATAAAATATGCATCGCCGAGTTTTCACGATAAATACTATTTATACCCTCACTGTTCCATCGGACCATCATCGTGCTACTCTGAAGCAGTAGATACAATATCGGATAAACTATACCCAATTATATGGCAACGTTTACTTTCTCAATAATCTGACTTTTTTTTTTTCTTTTTTTTTTTTCGTTTTTGCATTACATGCAGTCGAGCTTTGCTCTATTTATACAGTCGACAGAGTGTTTTTTTTTCTCTCAAATAGTACCTAAATATCTTACCTCGCTACTGTTCGAGAGACTCGCAACCGAAGAGAACGTATTCCTCTCGCGACAGCCAAAACGGATTTCCTTCCACGTATTCGGGTGGTGTTTTGTCTGTGAAAATATTCGCGATATTTATAAATTGCAATTACACCGTCCGTTTGATTATTCGCGTAACGAGAGTATAGCGGCGAAAAACTCACCGGGATGAACGGCGAGGGACACGTAAGTTGATCCCATTGCTACGTTCCAACTGTGAGTACCCGGGCAGCTTTTGACTTCGACAATGGCGCTGTGTTCCGGCAGTATTTCTCTCAAATCTTTTCGCAAACGGAGCGCGAAACCCGAAAGATCCGTATTTCCACCGGTGAGAAGAATATGCGACAGGCAATCGTGCATTATATCCTCCGACAAGCCGCTCGTTACGTCTTTTATTATTTGTGGAAGACCCAGACTGACGTACATCATTTCCGGTGCAACGTACAATTCGGAGCCCAATGAGACCTTCTGAATAAAAAAAATTAGCACAGTTTCGTTAATGCCAACTTTCGATTTATTTTCTTCTCTTCGTATCTCTATTATTATTTTCCGCACGTACCCAGAATTGTTTGTAATCGGCGTAACTGTCGACCCGAAGATTTATGTGTTCCCGCTTCGTCGGCCCGCGTCTCAGATCCTCGTGTTCGATGTTATAACTCAATCGACATCGTTCCTTCACAGCCATCGTATCCAAGTGCGATATCGGTATCTGATGATATTCTTTCGGTTGCCAGTGCATCGCTTGTTTCAAGTGATAAGCGACGTGCCACCCACCGACCGGAAGCAATCTCCATCGTCGCGGCATCACTCGTCCACCGATCACGACGGCGACGGTGGTACTTAACGCGCCGCTATCAACGACGATGCAAGTTTCAACGTCGAGCATCGCGCACGCTGCCAGAGGCTTTGGCACGAGACAAACCCTATTTAAAAGAATACAAAAAAAAATATTAAAATTATGTACGCGAAAACGCAAAACTTGGAAAATGACGAAAAAATTGTTTTTACCTCGCGACTTTGACCTCCTGAAACAAATAATGCAGCAATTGTTTCCTCAGTGTGGGATGCATTGCCAATGGTTCGCAGAACATAAGAACGGCGTTGGGCTTTCGCAACGTCGTCGTCAATTGCATTTGATGAAACAGATGATCGACGAAAGTTTTCAGAACGGCGAAAGCTCCGTCGCTGAGCAAAGCTTCGGCGGGACTCACAACGTCGACATTGGGGATTCCAAGTACCTCAACGGTGTCGGTGCAATAACCATTTACAAGTTTTTGATATAGAGGATTGGGACGCGTGTAAGAAGACGCGTCGTTGGGATGAGTCGCCAATCTCTTCTTTTCTCTATACAATTTGACGGGATTGCAGAAAACGCAGAATGGACCGCTGGGTCTGGGAATTCGCGTTGTTGTTAATTCGGAAAGTTTCAACGATCTCAATCTCTGAGCTATCGATTTGTGATCCGATTTTGTTCTTCTACTGCCGCTGGGAATGTTCTGTGTCTGCACTTGTTCCGAATATGTTGTCCAATTGTATTTTGGAATGCCGAACAACGAAAAGTGCCTTCTGAGACCAAAATGCGGCGTTATTACCCAAGTATACTTGTTGCCGATCTCTATGACGACTCTGGCGTTGGAACCCTCGACACAGTTGCGTTGACAAGTGTAACCGCTGCAGTGATAACATTTCGGAAATGGCACGTTTTTTCCCAAAGTTATTACCATGTGCAAACGGTAACACATCGCTTTGAAACTGACGCTCAACAGTTGGAGACACTTTATATCGGGAAATTTGAATTGTACTTTCGAGATCAATTGTAGCCATTTTATTTTCCTGCAATGAGAACGAAGGTATTTGTTTTTTCGTACGTTTTACCGAACGATGTAAAAGCACGTAGAGAAAAACGACGAGATCACGAAAGCGACGATGGAATGGTAGCGGAAAATAACGGTAAACGAGAAGAAAACAGCATTTTTTGTTGTTGTCACCGAACGAAATTTGGCAATCGAGTTAACCTCAACTCACCACAGATAATCGGTGTCCGAAGTTTTTCGCAGATATTTACACGTACTGCCGAATGCAATTATGTCAGGTACGTCGCAGTAAAGAAGAATCTTAATCCATATTTCCTCCGGGAAGACAGCGGGATCCATCGTACGCTGTGCGATCTTTGTTGTATACTTATTTATTTATCTTTTTATCAATAAGAAAAAAATGAGAAAGTTTACGGTTCCATCGACAACACGCACTCGGTGCTATTTGTTATACACTGGCTTGATACCCGTGGAAATTCTGACACTCCCCGGAAAATAACCGAATACGGCGAATACGCTAGTCAAGTTCAAGGTTACGTCAGGCGCAAGACCCTCTCGACCGAGTTATGAATGCCCGCGCCCACCGATTGCCGGGCCTCGACTGGCAATATTGCAATATTATTTCGAATACATTATACGAGTTATAGAGACGTATATTTCGTTGTTGCAATTGTTATTACTCATTCGTGTTTACGATTTTTTTTTTGAACGCGATTGTACGGGTAAGGGATTGCGCGGCAGTGTACACTTCCTGTAAGAAGTTTCGATTGTTGAAAAAAGTAAGAAAACATTTTTATTCGCTTATCGATGAGGGATTGGTATTGTAGACAAATAATACTGAACAAACGTAATATGAGATTCGTAAAATACATGGCCAGCCATATAGTTTTATGCGGCACCGAGTAACGCCTTTATGTAAGCATTGTTATGGGACAATGCTTCCTTCTTCAATTTTCCTATCTCCACTTTCAATGACTCTTCGGACATACTTTTGTCGAGAAGTTTGCATTTTTCAACGAATTTTCCAATTACCTCTTCACCTTCCTAAAATATTAAAAAAAAAAAAAATTTCTTATCGTTTCCGTTGATTGCCGATTTGTCACGTACAGCGTTATTCAATTACCTTTATTATCTTTCGCTTTTTCTCGGGATCGTCCGAACCATCGAAAACCACTCCTTGATAATCTTCGAGCTCCGACTGCTTTCGTTTCGCGAACTGCAAGAAATCATCGGAATTTTTCGATATCTCAGCGTCAGAAGTTTTTCATTCGACAACTATATTAGCCGAGATAAAAATTTACCTCGATTACGGATTCGGGGAATTTCGCCATTTTAGCAACGTGAATACCAAAGCTTTGATCGCATATACCCGGTTTTACGGAATACAACAGAGTAAGCTGATTATCACCAACAATAGCTGTTACATGACGATTTTTAACTGTCGGAACGTCTTCGGCGAGTCTCGTTATTTCGTGAAAATGCGTGGCGAAGAGACAATAGGCTTTGACCTCTTTCGCTAAATGTCTGTACGATAAAAAAAGAATTTAATAAAATATTCAACTACTGGTCAGACGATTTTGTGATAATGTTCGTAGAGGCGAATAGCTTACTCGGCGATAGACCACGCTATGCCGCAACCCTCGTACGTCGAAGTTCCCCTTCCGAGTTCATCAATTATGACGAGAGAGTTACATGTAGCCATCTGAAATATAGTTCCAATTTTTATAATAATAATAATAATATGTAACGGAGAGTATACTAAAAATTGCTATGGCGTAAAAAATTCTTACGCGAAGAATAGCCGCTGTTTCAACCATCTCAGTCATGAAAGTAGAGAGACCTTTAGTTTGTGAATCGTCAGCCCCGACTCTCGCCAAGATACAATCGAGCAACGAAATCGTAGCTTTGTCGCACGGCACAAAACTACCGATGTGCGCCATCAGCGCGACGACACCCGCTGATCTGATGTAAGTACTCTTTCCGCCCATATTCGGTCCCGTGATGATGTAGAAATGCGCATCGTCTGCGATAAAAAATAAAAAGGATTAATCGCTGTAAAAATCGTAAGTCAGGATTATCTTTACCTCTCTTGAAAACGACGTCGTTCGCGATGTAGTGAACGTTCTCCTGCACCTCGAGGCACGGATGCCGCGCTTGAATAATATTAAATTCTCCAGCTTCGCTCGGTAGCATCTGTGGTCTAATATAGGGTTTCTGTCCGCTGACCGCTGCACCAGCGAATGCCGTAAGAACGTCGAGAGCAGCTATTAACGAGCCAATCGCCTTCACAGGATTGCTGTATCCAGCTAAACAATGAATTCCTCGAATTAATTACGATCTCATCGTTTAAAAAAAAAAAATGCATACAATTGACAAACCTGCGATGCCAATTATCTCCGCGACGACGGATTTTTGCTGCGTGTTGTACTTATCTCTGGCCGTTAAATATTCATCATTGATGTCGGTGAGTTTGCCGTTGCGGAATTTAACGCCGCTTGAGATTGAATCGAGTATCGTATAATTCTTCTTGTTGCGTAAAGTTTTCTCTTCCTTGAGAGTTATACGAAAGAAATAACCGTACTGAGGATTCGACTCGAATTTCAATGTTTTGCCGGCATCCAATCCGAGATCATCGGCAACTTTCTTCACTTGACCCTCCATTTTTTCCTCCAATTCGCTTATCGTCTCTTTTAGCTCTGTATGAGAACAATCGTGAATGACAAAAATGAGAAAACGTTCTTCAAACTCTATTATATCGCTACTCGTTGAAGATAACTAACCCTTCAGTTCATCATCGAAGTCCGGTCGAACCATGAAATCATTTTTTTCCGCTGCTTCAAGATCGATCGTTTGTTCGACCATTTGTTGGTATTTATCCATATCGTTGATCAACTCTTTCAAAGGTTCGACGAACATAGCAGTCATCGCCGGCGAACAGGAAGCCGATGATAGACTCTCCAGTAAGGTAGGTAAGTGCGATATGCACAGATAAATTCTGAAATTTATACATCGCAGTCTCAGCAAAATACAAAAAACAGGTTCAACGCTTTTTCGTGATAAAACAGCTCCGCGGATAAGGAAACTACAAACTTGTAACAATCTTGAAGTCCCGCCTTTTTCCTCGATAGTTTCTTCGCCAATTGTTGCAAATCCGGTATCCGTCGGAGATGTTCATCACTGAGTGACGATCGCAAATCGTGATCATTGACCAATTGTTCGACAACGTCGTGTCTTTCCTTTATCAGCGATAAATCGCGAAGTGGCTGTCTGACCCATTGGGCGATGAGCCGATGTCCCTGCGGTGTTCGACATTTGTCGAGAATTGCGAGAACGCTGGTCGGTGCATTTCCTACAAGTGCCGGCTGCGAATCCCCGCGGGTTTCGATGTTAAGAGCTTTTATAGCAGCGGCGTCGAGGCGTATGTATCGGGATTGTTCGAGCTGTTTGAGAGCAAACTGATTGATGTTTCCCTCGTCTGATGTTAACTGTTTACAATAATTGTGACTAATAAGATATCGTTGCCGGATGTGAAGTTTGCACCGAGAAAACTGATACAATTTCGACTGCTTACATCCAAATATTTGATAACAGCGGCAGTCGCCGACATAGCTGATTTCAAATTGGTTTCGGGTAAAACTTGAGCATTTTCTTGCTGACCTTTGGAGAATTTTAGCAAAGAATTCAGATCCTGTATTATCGAATCGGCTGAGAATTCGTTCTTTTTTCTCAGCGTTACCATAACGTTGCTACGCTCCATGACCTGTAAAGTTTTAACTATCAGTGAGTAATACGAACGGCGATATACAAGTGGAGCGCAATGCATACCTGTTTTATGGTCTGAAATTCGTAACTTCCATCGCCCTGAATCAACAGGCACTCCTTCGGTCCATTAGTAACAACGAGTGCTTCGAGATCGGAAAACGTTTCGTCATCGACAAACTCGCAGACGGATATAAGCGTCGAGACGGTATCGACGATGCTGACACCCACGAGCTGCAAAACGAGATATCGTACGATTAATATTGAGAGTTCGAAATAATTGATGCAACGAATTAAAATACACGAAAGATAAATCGCGTCTCACTCTGGATTTTCCTTCCATGCCGAGCTTCACGGCCATCAGGGATCCACCGACCGCGACATCGGTATTACCAAATAATATTTCTTCGAACTGTGATAAATTTCCGGGGGATCCTTTGTACTCGAGGATCCAGTCGTGATTCTTCGAAGTTCCTTGATTCACATACACCTCGACGCGATACTGTTTTACGAGAAGTAAGTCACGAACGAGCGTTTGAAATCTCGCCATATTAAGGATCAATCCCTCAATTTTGTTCGGTTCTGAAATTTTTTTTAAGATCGTAAAAAAAAAGTTAATTAGATCGATCGATATTTTTGAATTTTTTTTTTTAATTAATAAATCGAAAAAAGTCGAAAGATAAAAAACTAATTACCAGCGCCGATCATTTTACAGGCTGATTTTGTCTTGAAAGTTAATTAGATCGATCGATGTTTTTGAAATTTTTTTAAAAATTAATAAATCGAGAAAAGACGAAAGATAAAAAAGTATTTACCAGCGCCGATCATTTTACAGGCTGATTTTGTCTTGAAAGTTAATTAGATCGATCGATGTTTTTGAATTTTTTTTTAAATTAATAAATCGAAAAAAGACGAAAGATAAAAAAGTATTTACCAGCGCCGATCATTTTACAGGCTGATTTTGTCTTGAAAACTTCTTCGGCCGCGAATAACGCATCGCTACCGTGAACGGTATAGTACTCGACACGATTGAAGAATCGTATCGTGGTACTGGGTTTCTGAAAAGTAGTAGAAAACGAAATTTGATCGATAGCGGAGCATTACGCACGTGGGCCTTTCCCGGGCTGTTGCAAATTCATCGAGACACGAGAATAACGGGGGGGAAGTACACAAAAGTTCCCTTGAGCTATATATCATAAATATTTTCATCGAAGCCGTTCTTGACCCCGATTTACATAGCTCAACCGAACCGCCCGGATAAATAATAACCGCAATCAGATTTATTCATCCCTGTTATCGCGAGCAATAATTTCGCGTCAGCGATTAACGAATTTTCTCGAGTCTACGGTACGATAATGCCGATGCCATCAATTAACATTTATAAAACCTTCAAGATTCATCGTTAAAACCGTATCGGCGAGGTTTTTCCAATTATAAATCAATGAAATATTTCGATAAATCGAAACAACAGTAAGTTGTCAATAAACTCTCTCGTGTGCGCGAGAATTTCCGAGAAACAAATAAAAGACCTTGTTACATATCTGTAGGTCAATGCCTATCGATGGGTCACAGAGTCACGGGTCAGCGTCGAAGTACGCGCACGGATTTCATGGAAATTCCACGCTCTATCGAATTATATTTCATCGAATCGTATCCAACGATTAAAACTTTATTTCGCGGATATATAAATAACAAAATTTACGAAACGCCACGGGTGTCTTATTGTGAAATTTATTTACGATGATTTCACACGTTTTAGCGACTTATTTGAATTATGCCGTTGAATCAACAGCCAATTGACTTCTGATAGAGTTATACTTCGAGAGGAAATTTTATTAACAATGAAGTCTCCAAGAACTAAGTAATAATTAAGATTCGATAGACAATATCGTAAATATTAATTGAAATTAATAACTTGTTGTTGAACGATACACTCCGAGAGTTATTGCATTATTGATGTTCATAAGAAATTCCAAACAAACGCGCATGTAACGTTACTCTCGTCGTTAATCGTCACAATTAAACGAACCTCTCGTCGGATTCGCAAAAACCTCGAGAACGAGGATAAAAGAAACATCGTCGATTAACGTGACGATTAAAGACCAGAGTTCAGATTCTTAGAAGGTCAACTCCTATCGAAACTGGGGTATCATCGAAAAACGATGTACTAACTAATGCCTCCACGTGACGAAGATACAACGCGCGAATACTCTCACGATAGCCAAGAGGGGTCCAAAGTCGGAGCATTGGTTGCCTGTAGCAAAATGATCCGTAGGATATAAATATTCGTCGTCGTTGCAGCCGAGTCTCGATATCCTTGAGGCAATACCAGGAAACACCGAACGAAAGCGAATCCATGTACACGACGTTGCAACACGGATGTAACACATCGAGAATACCAATGGTGGCAAATGACACATCCTTTCCAAATACGGAATGAACGTACGGAGCTGATCTCGGCGTTAGACCACAATTATGAATGAAAAAACGTTTTTACAGCGTCGTTCGCTCGATATGGAATAACGAAGGTAATGTCGAGTGGAATGAATCACAATTGCGTTTACGCATCGCGGTTACGCGATCGTTATGTTATTCGAACTCTTACGCGATCGCAACAAACAATTTAAAATAAACCGGAGTCAGAGAGTCAGAGAGAATATGAAAACATTAAGTTTTCCTGAAGATTTTGTGTTCCATGAAAGAGGAGTAAAATGTTATTGATCCCCCTTCTCGTAATCATTCCGCGAAAATGTCCCAATATCATCTCTCTCAACCTTGACTCGTGCTAATGAAATTACCGAGAAAGCGTGGCTGATAAGGAGAATGCGTGCGGGAGAATCCGTTCCCAGCAAAATTGTAATAATCATCAAAGTTTGTCGAGACATAGAAACAGAAAGGCAATCGAAGCAACAAGACGCCGCCGTGGAGAGGGGGTTTCGAACATATATTCAATCATCGCGCATCGTCTCAGTTACAATTCAGTCATTAGTTTCGCGGAGAGCATCCACTTTACTTCTATCGATAGGAGTGTTAACGAATATTATTGGTCTTCTCTCGTAAGGTAATTAAAGTTTCTTTTTTTTTTACGTTTCCTTCGTTCTTTCCGAATAGTGGACGCAAAAAATAAATACGATAATACGATAAAAAAATTCGATAATTCGATAATAAATTCGTTACTCCAATATTATAATACGAGAGATTTAAAGAAATTTGATAAATGAATAATCAGTGATTTTTTTTTTAGGGACCCCGAGTGTCGAGAAGATGCTTCGCAAAACGGTGTTACTGTGCACGATAGCCGTGCAAGTTTTATCGGCTCCGAATCCAAATGGTTGCATAGAATCGTGTACAACATATCAGTCGCAGAGTACTCATGAAGCTCTCATACAACAGCAAGCAGCGGCGTTGAATGAACTCAATCGGTTGGCGGCGAGTCAATTGCAGGGGAGTCAAGTGGGATTGGATTATACGAGACCCGGAAATTGGACGGACCACAATGAGTATCGAACGGACGGTGGTGCCGGAAGGGTTTACGAGGAAAAGGGTCAAATCGTCAACGGCGGTAGACGGATTCAATATTACAAGAAGAATTATTCCTCGTCTCACGGTTTGAACACCGCGGACGCCGCCAATTTGGGAAATTACGGCGATGTCGAGAGTACAATCGGTTCGCAAAGATTGACCGGTCTCGCTAGTGGTATCGACAATGTTGGACATCACCGTACGTACGACGAGGAGAATTATCGACGAATTCATCAATCAACGAACGGTGCTGCAACGCACAGCGGAAGATTGGAAGATCTCAACGTCAACGATGCTCAGGGTCTTCAGAGAGTTATTCACTATGCGCCGAGTGCACCGAGTGCACCGAGTGCAACGAACGGTGAAAATTGGCATACATCAAACTCCTGGAGAACCGACGGCGGACGTGGCGTTGTGCACGAGGAACGCGGTCAGGTCGTTGACGGAGGTTCGCGCGTCGTATATCGTCGTAAGAATTACACGTCGAGTTACGGTACCGGAGATGTCGGCGCCGTTCTTCCGTCGATAGCCCAACCGAATTTGGAAACTGAAATACAAAGAATTCAAAAACAGTTGGATAGTTTTGGTCGTGAAACTCATCAAACAACCGTCGGACATAACAGTCTTGACGTCGCGCAATCAACCGGACATAATAGTTACGTTGATGAGAATCATTATACTGCGTCTAATAGCCAACTTCAGCAGCAGCAGCAGCAGCGGCCGTCGATTCCGATAACGACTTACGACGAAACTCATCTTCAGCAACAAACTACGGCGCATCATGGCGCTGTTTCCCGTCCGAGTACGAGAAACTATCATCGTACGAGTGAAGAGCAATACCACGAAACAGGAACAACGGGAACAAATTACAATTCGGCGAATTCTCAAGTCAATGATAATCGAGTGAGACAAACGGCGCAGCGTTTTTACGTCGTTCCAGCGCAACCGCTCAGCGCGGTACAGAGGACAGAGTCTCATCAGGAATATCAGGAAACAGTTGCACCCCAGAGAACGGTTGTTCATACAACTGTTAACGATCAATCCGCCGATCGTGTCAGCGATAATTTGATTCGTGTGCCGATTCACACGAACACTAATTACGGAAGGTTCCACGCTGATGGCAGGGAATATCAAAATGTTCAGAGTACTCACGGTCTCAGTCAACAGGTTGTAGACGACACGTTGCAGAGCTCTCAACATCGAAGGCTCAATCATGGTGGCGTCAATCATCATAGTGGATATACGGACGCTAATGTGGAAACGATAAACGTCGTAGGACAACCCACAGTGGTGAAGCATGTCGAAGAAAATTGGAGTGCATCCGGTCACAGGAGGGTGAGTACCGTTCCTCAATCGACGACTACCGGTCAACTCGTTCTTGGAAACAGTGGAAATTACGTAAGGAGCGGACAAACCGGAGGTCAACTCGGTTACAGCTCCTCGAACTCGCAAAATGCTCACAGTAGTCGACATGTGTCCGGAAGCACGTATAATCAAGGATACAGAACTCAGACAGGACAATTGGTAACTAGTGGTTTGGATTTGGGACAAGTTGGTCAAGTCGCAGATTGCGATCAAGGAGTCACGAGCCAACAACATCAGTACGGATCGTTGCAACAGGCAAGATACAAGAGAGACGACGGACACAGAAGGCATCATCAGCGACATCGCGAGGACTATAATCAACACAACCAAGATTTCGATCAACAAAGCAGTGACTTCGGGGATTATAATCAGCAGCAATCGGAAAAATTTGAGATTGGACAGCAGCATCAACAATCGGAACAAATGACACAACATGCCATTGATTACACGCAACAAACTACTGGAAATTTGGAGTTAGGAAAACCGGAAGAACAACCCGCTGCAATGCTGGACTTTTCTCCCCAAAAACCGAGTTCCTGGGAAAAAGCACACATGGCGGTTAGCAATAAGAAAAATGAAGATTTGACTCAACAAACCACCAGTTTCGGTGATTATACTCAACAAGAATCGGGTAAACTTGAACTGGAACAGGATACCCAGCAGACGGAAGATCTTACGCAACAAACGAGCGGATTTGGAGACTATACTCAACAGACCTCTGGTAATTTGGAATTCGGTCAACATGACGAGCAACAACACTCGGGAAAACTTGAATTCGGTCAGAACACGCAGCAGACTGAAGATCTTACGCAACAAACGAGCGGATTCGGCGATTATACGCAACAGACTTCCGGTAATCTCGAGTTTGGACAGCAACACGAGCAGCAAACTGGTCAACTCGCCTTTGGAGATAAGGATCAACAATCCGAAGATTTGACTCAACAGACTAGCGGTTTCGGTGATTATAGCCAACAGCATTCGGGAAAACTGGAATTCGGTCAACACAATCAGCAGACCGAGGATTTGACTGCTCAACAAACAAGCAATTTTGGAACTCAACAGACCTCTGGTAGTCTTGTATTCGGTCATCAAGAACAGCAACAACACTCTGGAAAGCTTGAATTTGGCGAGGATACGCAGCAGACTGAAGATCTGACTCAACAAACTAGCGGCTTCGGCGATTATACTCAGCAGCAATCCGGAAAACTCGAGTTTGGTCAACAGAGCCAACAGCCTGAAGATCTGACTCAACAAACTAGCGGCTTCGGCGATTATACTCAGCAGCAATCCGGAAAACTCGAGTTTGGTCAACAGAGCCAACACCCCGAAGATCTGACTCAACAACAATCCAGCGGCATTGGCGACTATACTCAACAGACTTCCGGAAGTCTGGTATTTGCTCAACACGAGCAGCAGCAACACTCCGGAAAGCTTGAATTTGGCCAGAGCACGCAGCATCCTGAAGATCTTACGCAACAAACAAGCGGTTTCGGCGATTATACGCAGCAGCAATCGGGAAAACTTGAGTTTGGTCAACATACCCAGCATCCCGAAGATCTTACGCAACAAACGAGCGGTTTCGGCGATTATACGCAGCAGCAATCGGGAAAACTTGAGTTTGGTCAACATACCCAGCATCCCGAAGATCTTACGCAACAAACGAGCGGTTTCGGCGATTATACGCAGCAGCAATCGGGAAAACTTGAGTTTGGTCAACATACCCAGCATCCCGAAGATCTTACGCAACAAACGAGCGGTGTCGGTGATTATACCCAACAGCAATCGGGGAAACTTGAGTTTGGTCAACATACCCAGCATCCTGAAGATCTTACGCAACAAACGAGCGGTTTCGGTGATTATACCCAACAGCAATCGGGAAAACTTGAGTTTGGTCAACATTCCCAGCATCCCGAAGATCTTACGCAACAAACGAGCGGTTTCGGTGATTATACCCAACAGCAATCGGGAAAACTTGAGTTTGGTCAACATAGCCAGCATCCCGACGATCTTACGCAACAAACCTCTCAACAGACCTCTGGTAGTCTCGTATTCGGTCAACAAGAGCAGCAGCAACATAATGGGAAACTCGAGTTTGGTCAGGAGACGCAGCAGACTGAAGACCTCACGCAACAAACGGGCGGATTTGGGGATTTTACGCAAAAGCCTTCCGGTAAACTCGAATTTGGACAACAGCATCAACAGAACACTGATCAACATGTATTCGGAGAGCAGCAGAGTCAGCAAACTCAAGATATGACTCAACAAACAAGCGGTTTTGGAGACGATACTCAACAGACGACTGGAAGTCTAGTATTTGGCCAACACGCGCAGCAGTCTGGCCAAGAAACTCAGCAAACTGAAGATCTTACGCAACAAACAAGCGGATTCGGTGATTATACGCAACAGACTTCCGGTAGTCTCGAGTTTGGACAACAACACGAGCAACAGACCGGAAAATTGGAATTCGGTCAGCACACGCAACATTCGGCTCATCAAGAAACGGAAGATTTATCTCAACAGACTCAACACAGTGGTTTCCATCATTATCCACATCAGACTTCCGGTAATCTCGAATTTGGACAACAACACGAGCAACAGACTGGAAACTTGGAATTCGGTCAGCACACACAACATCCGGCTAATCATCAAACGGAAGATTTATCTCAACAGACTCAACACAGTGGTTTCCATCATTATCCACATCAGACTTCCGGTAATCTCGAATTCGGACAACAACACGAGCAACAGACTGGAAACTTGGAATTCGGTCAGCACACGCAACACCCGGCTACTCATCAAACGGAAGATTTATCTCAACAGACTCAACACAGTGGTTTCCATCATTATCCACATCAGACTTCCGGTAATCTCGAGTTCGGACAACAACACGAGCAACAAACTGGAAATTTGGAATTCGGTCAGCACACGCAACATCCGGAAGATTTATCTCAACAGACTCAGCAAAGTGGTTTCCATCATTATACGCAACAGACTTCCGGCAATCTCGAGTTCGGACAACAACACGAGCAACAAACTGGAAATTTGGAATTCGGTCAGCACACGCAACATCCGGCTAATCAACAAACGCAAGATTTATCTCAACAGACTCAGCAAAGTGGTTTCCATCAATATACGCAACAGACTTCCGGTAATCTCGAGTTCGGACAACAACAACAGACCGGAACGATTGAATTTGGAGACGAAACAACGACGATGATTCCCAGTGTACCCCAGAAGAATCCCGGAGTCAAGGGAGGAAGACGACGAAAGCCGGCGCCGAAACCGAGTCTCAGGTACAAACAGAGACACCCGCAATCGGGTAGCGAAGCCGGAGATACCGATATCCCGACGATAGGCAATTCGCCATTCGACGTTCAGCCGGAAATCGACTTGGATAACGCTCCTCGTTCGACGAATGCCGAAAACGCCAGAATACAAGATGTGCCAACGGTTCAGAGTATCGAGGATCGGCAACGTGCGGCTAATCAGCGATCGCCTTTGAATAATAATCCATCTGCTCAGTGGCACATGACCCACAGACCCGGCGATCTGACCAACAGCGAAAATTTCGGTACTCCTCAAGCGTCTCACGGCATCGAACAAAATCAGCAAAACAGCTTCCAATTTCCGCAAAACTCGGCGCCTTCGGAATCGAGAAAAAGCAGACAAGACAGTCATCAGGAAGCACCCAATGGCGAAAGAGATACCAAATTTGAATCGCGTATTCTAGAAGCTTATGGCGGTAATGGACCCTATGATGCCGGACACAACGAGGATATTTTCGGAAATGCGAAAATCAATCCCAGCGCTACTTTAGCTCCGAATCCGGATTCTAATCAGGATCCTTGGACTATCAGAGAAAAACCAGTGGAAAGGCCTGTAGAAAGGCGCATGGAGACTCCTGTAGAACGGCCCGTCGAAAGAACCACAGAAATGCCTGTAGAATTGGATCCTTCGAGAATCACGTTTCCCACAGATCCACCCGAAGAAATCACTACTCCGCGGCCTTCTTTCTGGGGCAGAGTAGGTAACAAACTCAGCACAACCTACGAAAAGGCTAAAGAGAAAGCGACGAGTATATTTGGTAAATAAACAACGATAAAAAGCACAAAAATCAGTATATCGAGCCGATATTGTTTATCGAAGAAACAATAAGTCTGACTCTCCAACAAAAGTAGGCAATTATATATTAATTCACGAATTGCAAAAATATTGGACGATTCATCGAAAACATCGTAAATTAATTAAGATTTTGTACGAAAGAAATAAAAAAAAAATAAAAAAAAATACAAATAACCGTCGATTGATTGAAACCTAAAGGTTTCGTTTTTTTTTTTTGGCACATACCTCCGGAAGATTTCTGAAGTATCTCACGAAGCTCTGTTGCGTCGCCGGATCTGTGAAACCATTTTTTGTTTCATTTCTCTCGATCGAGCAAACATTACTTAGTTTGTTATCGTCTTTCGTAGCACGCAAAAAAATTCGACTCACCCATGCCGAGTAATTGTCCCGTTGGAGCTTTCGCTTGGGACGACATTTCTTCGATGATTTATCTACACTCTTTGAGAAACCGAACGCACAAGATTCACTCGAATTTTCACCAATTTCACGATTATGAATGACGAAAAAAGAACACCGCGTAAGAACGCAGCGGTTTTTCTGTCGCCTTTGTTGTTGAACGTACGTCGTTCGGCGCCTCGGCGGGAACCACGCGGGAAAACACACATGTCCGCTGTTAGTTCGACCGGAAGACAAGCAGAGGGCCGGGCGCGCGCGTCGTCAGTTTTTTCGTAATACGCGCGGGAAAAAAATGTAATTTTCAGGATTAACGCGAAAAGGAACGGGAATAGAAGATTCATGAACCACCTGTTGACACACTAACTTTGGACGTAGAATTTTTTTTTTTTTTTTTTCATTTTTTTTTTCTCTCGATCAATAGTACATTAGTTAATATTTTATAACTTAAAAGGTACACCACAGTGCAGTTGTTGGCCAAAATAAGAATACTTGCATACAATATAATTAACAATATTTCCTAAGCGTTAAAAAGAGGGTAACTATTATGTATTCTGTACGAGACTAAGCCAACTTCTGGCTTCACCGGCCGAAGATGACGGTATTCTTATCTGTACGAGCCGTACGGAATTTTTACTATCGCCTACAATCTCTTTGTAATCGGCCGACGCTGGAACTACTATCGTTTCGCCGTCTTCGCCTGTATTGTAACTATAAACTTCTTCAACCTGTTGTTCGCAATCGTCTGTCTTACATTCCAATACTTCGGTCTCCGTGAACGTCATCTGAAAAACGTACAAGAGTTCAATTATGTTTTTTTTTCTTTTTCTCTATGCAAGTTGCACGTAAGCATAATCGTGCAAAGACGAACCTGTCCATCAACGACGAGATGATGATCTTCTTCCTGCTCCATACCCTCCTCCGCTGGTATACTAAGGACGTTTTCCTCCTGATAAATATGTTCATCTCCTTGCTGAATGATAACGTGATCTTTCAGCTCGGCAACGTACAGTTCCGTTTCCTCAAGCTGCTCAGTTTCCGTTTCGTCCATCAGTAACTCTACGTCGCCCTCGGGAATCGAAATCACTTGATCTTCTTCCGTTGTTAATCTCGGCTGGTTAACAACTATCGTGTCGTTTAAATGGCCCTAAAAATTAATAATATTAAGCTGATCAATAAAAATGGCGTTTCAATGGAGAGACTATTTTTCGAAGAATTCAACATTAACTCACCTGAGTCTGCATGTGCGCGTATAACAACGGTTTTCTCATGAAGCCCATTCCGCAGACAAGACACTCGTAAGGCTTTTTGTCGCTGTGAATGAAACGATGAGCGTTTCTGTTGTCACGACTGTTGAATGCTTTACCGCATACCTGAAAGAATAAATCGGTGATAGGAAATGCGATTGTTGTTAAAGTGTTGAATATTTGTATCGCGCAAAGATCGAAAATCAATTGGTACCTCGCATAAGTACGGTTTTTCTCCGGTGTGAATACGCATGTGTTTCTTGAAGTGTTCCGGATAAACGAAAGTTGCTGTACAAGTCTCGCACTTGTACGGTCTCTCGCCGGTATGTGCGGCTTTTATGTGATAATCCAGCAATCTTCGTCTCTTGAATCCTTTGCCGCAATCGTCACATTTGTATCGCTTGTCGTTGTAGTGAGTCGCGCGTTTGTGCGATTGAAGATTCGATCGTTGACTGGAAATCATTTATTCGTCCATTAATTTCCATTAAATTCGATAATACATCGAATGTAATAACTTTTTTGTGCGAAACTCACCTAAAAGTAGCACCACAAAATTCACACTGATAGGGCTTTTCACCCGTGTGCGTGCGCTCGTGATCTCGTATCTCCGCTTTTCGCGCGAAAGCTTTGCCGCACATTCGGCATATATAAGGCTTGTAACCGGTGTGAACTATGTTGTGAACCTCAAGATTGTGTGGCGAACCGAAAGCTTTACCTAAAATCAAAGCAAATACGAAATAAAGTATTTTTTTCACCAATATCCGGTTTATTATATTTTATATTTATTTATCGAGGACCGTAGTGAAAATCCAGCGATTTCATTTCCACAGAATAAACGAATGAATAACAACGAAAAACCTTTGTTTTCTTTAATGTTTCGCCTTCAGAAATCTGCATAAACTTACCGCACTGATGACACACGTATTCCTTGACACCGTTGTGAGTTCTCTCGTGTTGATTGAGATTCTGTTGACTCAGAAACGACTTGTTGCACTGAGTACATTCGAACGGTCGCGGACGAACCTCGTGAGTCTTTGCGTGTGCCTTGTAAGTGTACTTCGAAGCAAAATCTTTGCCGCACGTTTCGCACACGTAAGGTCTCATACCGGTGTGCGTGTTTATATGTTCTTCCAATAGATTTTTGGAGCTGAAAAGAGATATTTGGACGTACGTTAGTTATTCGGTATCTAATTTGTTTATTTTGCTGTAACGCAATTAACTTCCGGACCCTCACCTGTATCTTTTGCCGCAAGTAGAACATGGCCACGATTTCACTTGGGGATAATGTATCCGCTTGTGAATACGAAATAGACGCAAATTACTGAATATCCTGTTGCATACTTCGCACTGAAAATCTCCCTCCTCCTTGGCAACGTGATCGTCGAGATGAACCGATAATTCGTTTCTTTTCTTAAAATCCATTCCGCAAATATCACAGATGTATAATCGTGACTCGTGAACCCCTTTGACATGCAGTACAATTTCCTTAGCGTCGCCGACAAATCTATCGTCGTCGTTGGTGCACAATAGGCACGTGTAATCCGTACCGTCGCGCACGACCGTTTGTTCTTGCGTTTCCTCAACTTTTACGGTAGCTTTGCCTTTCTTCGACTGACTTTTCTTCGTCTCGGATGTTTTATCGGTTTCCGTTTGCGACAAATCTTCCTTAACTATCGTTTCTTCTGCTTCCTCTATGTACTCAACGTTTTCGATATGAGATTTGTCCATTTCATCTACCAAATACTGTAATGAGAATCAAATACGATCGCAACATCAGCGAATTTTTGGCAACGGCGAAACTTAACGAAATGCGCCAAACAATTTACCTCGACTATGTGCTCACTGCCCTCGGCATTTTTAACCGGCGACGAAGCTTCGCTCTCTTTCTCGTCGTATTTCGACTCCAAAGCTTCGACTATTTGGCCATCAGAATTGTCTATGTAGTCGTGATCGTTGTACTCCTCTTGTATCGGAATCTCGGGAGTTACTTTTTTAAGAGTGTTCTCGTAATTCGTGTAGATTTCATGCTTTATCTCGGCCATTCTATTCTCGAGTTCGTCAAACTGCGAAAAAAGAAAAAAAACAGAAAAAATAAAATTAAGTAAAGTTAATTTGTAAAATAAATACGATAGATTAAAATGATTATTATTACAATTGATTATTATTAATTATTATTATCAGTTAAATTTGTACCATAAACATATTAAATTAAACTGAAAAGTATTATATCATATTTTCTACTATATTATTTTAAAAAAAATGGATTTCCATTAAAAATTATTAAATAATTATTATAATAAGAATTAAAAAAATTGCTGTAAAATTAAATTAAAAATGCTTATGTCTCACCTCTGTAAATAGTTTGTAACATTTTTTACACATAACGACGGAATGTACTGATTCTTCTGTGAGTTCTTTCTCCAATATACCGCATATTGTCTTGATGAGAGGTTTTTCGGGATGAACAACGGACTGAGAAAGATTTTCGTTAAAAATTCGTATACTGTTGCGAGTCGATACTCCGACTTTGCCATTGCATATCAGGCAGTGCGCCGAGTTCTTCGCGGAATTCGCCATCATCGTGGCGTCCCCTGCGGAAGCTGCAAATGCGGAAGGTAAAATGTTAGATATAGATTTACAACGCAGGGAATAGAGGGACTAAGATTGTTCTTGCAATTTGGATGTGGAGGGTGTCATCTTGGTATCATCTTTTGGATTTCAACCATTTCTTCGACGGGACAAATAATTTTATTGTTCGTCTACGAGATCCATTTCTCCTCGGCGAAGGCATTATTAACAAAGAGCAATTTAATTCGTAGTTTGTGAAGAAATAATTCGTGATGCACGAGACAATGTTCCACTGCGAAGGACAACGTCGTTATCCCTCGCGACTCGATAACGCTATTAATATTTATTTTCGTAAAATTGATTGTAACAGAGGATAAGTAGCATTAGAAAAAAGTGAATGTATCTTTATCTCAGTTCGATTGTCATACGAACCGCAAACGTGTATTTTGCAAGTAAATATAAACAAAAAAAGTTGCCAGCACTGACTTGAAATTTCCCTTTCTGTGTTCGAACGATTGGCAGCGAGTGAAGCGGCAGGGCATCAACAGCAAGATCTTGGTACCAACGCCATTTATTTTTCCATGATAGGGTAGTATCACGTCGTCGGCGATCAGCCTGCACCTGGGGCTCTCAAGAGAATCGTTCGTTTACCACGAAAAATTAATTTAACACCCGCCGCTATGCGAACCGAATCTCTCCGTGAGTTTGACGAATTTTGGTCTGCCATACCAACCAGCCCTCTGGTGTGACGCATCGAGAAATTCATTGACTTCCGCTTTTCAAAAGAGGCAAATAACGAGGTTTCCGGAGACCAAATTCAGTTGAATTCTCTTTATTATCAATACAACGAGAATAGACGTATCAATCCTGCAGTTGTATTGAGACATCGCACGATGATTTCCCGGTATCGCATATTTTATCCCTCATCCCACTCCCGATTAAACCCCCACTCGTCACACGTCTCGTCGTTATCCTATGCCTCTCCTGCACGCACATATTTACTACTCGCTGGAAGGCGAGAAAACGTTGTCTGGAATTGAGCCAATCAGAGCGCGACAGCACTGAGATAGAATATCTTCGTATATACGGTTCTCTTCCGCGACAAAGCCACGTCTGTAAACCACATAGCCAGTACCCGTCTCTCCTCGAATCCCGAGGAATCAACCGCGATAGTTGGTTAGTTCAACCGGCGACACGATGAAGTACACCACGGCGATGTTGTCAAAGTACCTGATCCTTTGCTTCCTGGTTATCGGAACCGTTTTGGCTGGCGAGGATGATGTCTTCGAATGGGGCGACGGTGATTTTACACAAGAATTGGAACGTCATGAGAACACCCTTGTCATGTTTTACGCACCTTGGTAAGTTTCGATAATAAAAAATGAACAAAAAAAGAAAATTTCAGCGTGCAGATGGAGACCGTAAATTTATCGTACGATCATCTTTGCATAACGCGTTGAAATCCGTAGTTTTTGTCTGCTTATAATTCGTGATCGGCTCGATCACCACGTCGGCAAAGTGCCGGCTATCGATGATGACGTATGCGCTTCCGGAAGTTCCGCGAGATCGCATCTCCCGGAATCGCGATTGCTCCGAAAATAAATTCGATCATTTTTATCGTTAAAATATTGGATGTATTTCGCTCGCTTTTCACGGGATAAAAATCTGCTTCAGGTGCGGACACTGCAAGCGTTTGAAGCCTGAATATGCCAAGGCAGCTGAATTGCTGTCCGGCAACGATCCTCCTATCACGCTTGCCAAAGTTGACTGTACCGAGGCTGGAAAGGAAACTTGTAACAAGTACTCCGTCAGCGGCTATCCGACTCTGAAAATATTCGCAAAGACTGAACTCGTCGGTGACTACAATGGACCCAGAGAAGCTCCTGGCATTGCCAAATATATGCAGGTAATTACATGCAGCCGATATAGAAAAATTTTAAATGTTTTTTCAATCATTTATTTGTCCACCATAAATACTTTTTTTCACTAAAAAAATATATTAGAAATAGTATCTTTGGTAAAATAATGCGGGATAATTAATATCGAAAAATAAAAAATAACAAAAAAATTAAATTTTTTTTTTTTTTTTGGTACATTTATTGTAATTTTTTTTGTTTTTTTTTCAGTCCCAAGTTGGTCCTGCATCCAAGGAATTGAAGGGAGAAGACTGCCAGAAAGCCTTCCTGAACACTGAAGAGGTCAGTTTCATCGGTTACTTTGAGAAGGATGACTCTCCTTTGGCTGCTGCTTATCACGCTGTATCGAAAAAACTTCGGGAAAAGGCTCGTTTCGCGCACACTTCCGCCGAATCTATCTTGAAAAAAGAGGGATTGAAGTGAGTATTTTTTTCGAAAATTGCAAAACCATCGAACGCGTCCGACTGTACGAATGATTTTACTAAATATAATTTTTGTTTTGCAGGAATCATATTGTTCTCTACCGTCCAAAGACCCTTCAAAATAAATTCGAGCCGCACACCGTGACCTACGAAGGCAGCGATAAGATCGCCGATGTCAGTGACTTCGTCACGAAAAATTAGTAAGTATCCTTTTGCGAACATCGATATGATTTTTCAATTTAAAAAAAATGGTTTAAATTAACGCGATAAATTTATTTACCTACAGCTTCGGTCTCGCCGGTGTTAGAACGAGAGACAACGCCGCTAGTTTCACGAATCCCTTGGTCGTTGCTTACTACACTGTCGACTACGTGAAGAATCCCAAAGGAACGAACTACTGGCGCAACAGAATCATGAAAGTCGCGAAAGAATTCCCGAGCATTAATTTTGCTATATCTTCCAAAGATGACTTCCAACACGAACTCAACGATTTCGGTATCGACTTCGCCAAGGGTGACAAACCAATCGTACTCGCGCGTGACGCCAAGGGTCAGAAATTCGTGCTTAAGGAAGACTTCAGCGTTGAGAGCTTCGAGGCATTCTTGAAGGACTTCGAAGCCGGAAAACTCGAGCCTTTCCTCAAGTCCGAGCCAATTCCCGAGGACAACAGCGGACACGTTAAGGTCGCTGTTGCCAAGAACTTTGAAGATCTCATTACGAACAACGACAAAGACACACTTATCGAGTTTTACGCTCCGTGGTGCGGACACTGCAAGAAACTTGCGCCGATATTCGACGAGCTCGGCGAAAAATTGGCTAACGAGGATGTCGTTATCGCTAAATTCGACGCTACCGCCAACGATGTACCCTCGCAATTCGAGGTACGCGGCTTCCCAACGCTGTTCTGGCTGCCCAAAGATTCCAAGGACAGCCCAGTGAAATACGAAGGTGGTCGGGAACTCGACGACTTCGTTAAATATATCGCTAAACATGCGACTAACGAACTCAAAGGATACGATAGGAAGGGTAAGCCGACCAAGGCTCCCAGCGACGAGCTGTAAATAACAGCGGAAGTAAAGTGAACGGAAGTAGCAACGATAATGGACATTGTCCAAGTGCTCTCGACAGCAACACGCGTTTCATTTTTTGATGAAAAAAAAGAACAAAAAAAGAAGAAATTAAGAGAACACATATTCTGCTACGTAATTTTTTCTATTCTCGTGATTACGAGAATATCGCGTTGTGTAACACACACATTTGAAAGGTTGTACATGGAGATTATGAGATCGTTCGCTTAACGTACGATTGTAATGAATCTGTTAATGAAAAAAAAAAAGAAAAAGAAGAGATTCGGCTATTGCGCGATAAGTACGACAGAAGTAAAAAACAGAAGCGGTATCTTATCGCCGCGTCTATATTTCACAAAGAACGATGGGTCGGCCAAGCATAGGGGATCGAAAATGTGTTTGGCTCGCTCGTTGTAATGCGATTAACGTTCCAATATCATCTCAAAATCGCCTTTCCGCATACACCGAACTCCATTCCGTTATTTTTATTTTTTTTTCTCAAACTAAACGTAGGCTAAGGAAGAAGCATTTTGTTTATACGAAAGAAAAGATAATAAATTGGTTTTTGCCAAAACTAATTGCGTCTCGCGTTGGCGATATTAATTTGTCTCTATCTTCTTCCGTCCTTTCAATTCCTTTACCGAACTCCCCGAAGGTCAATCGGCGCGCGCGCATCTTCGACTCGCGCAAAATGAAAAATATATATATATATCTGCGCCGAATGCGAACGCCCTCTGTACTCAGGCATATTTCCGGAACGACGAAAATTCACAGTATTTTGGTTTCGGAGATTGTGTTACACCAACGAGACTGTGCACGTCTCGGGATCTCGGTGCCCCTGTAACCGCGAAAAAAAATTTAACGCGTCATTTTTTTCTCATTACTTGCTTGTCGGAGATCAAGAAACAAAAAATGACACGTAAGTTTTTTTGTTTAACCATTTTTCATTGATCGTCGGACATGTAACAACTGGGTTATCGAATCGTAACGATAAAAATGTAGATTATAGTGCCGCATTCATCTGCCACGGTTTTTTAGGCTAATTCGATCTATCATCCCATATTCTTCCGCTTCTACCATCTGTATCGAAATATGTTGCTTCAAAACCGTTGAAATTTGTCAGTGTTAAATTTTCGTTAATTTTTTCTTAAGCTGTTACTCCGAGCCAATAATTCGATGCCGATAAGATAATTTAATCAATTAACGTATACTTCGCGTTCGATAATTCGACGGCGAATTGGAATTCCGAGATTTCTAAAAGTAGACAATCCCCGTGGTAAAACGATACCCCCATTTACCACCCACTGTGCTCTTTTAATAACATCGTTAGATTCACGTGAGACGATCGTTTTTTGCCGAATTACAAATTTTTTTGTTTCCCATTTTAACGGTTTTTTTTGCTCAACACGTTTAGTTTGAATGCTGCAGCGATAATTTCATTCATTTTTTACATCATTTACGCAGACCATTTTTTCAATACAAGACGCAGACTCCATCCATGTAACGCAGTAGCCTAGCAATAGAAATTGTGCTAATGTAGCTAACAGCGTACATCGATGTATCACAGGTGGAAATCAACGTGATTTGGCGCGAGCGAAAAATCAGAAGAAAAATCAGAAAAAGGCAGCTGCAGAACAGGAGAGTAACAAGGGCCTCACGTTGGAACAGAGAAAGCAACGGTACGTCTATAATATTTCTGTCCTAAAAAAAAAAAAAAAAAAAAAAATACAACATTGAATAATCAATAAATAATATTGAAACGCAGAGATGCCGAAAGGATGCGGGAGAAACAGCTCAAGAAAGAAGAAGACGAGAAGCAAAAGGTGAAACAAGGCGCGACTTAATGATTAATTCCAGAGGAGTATTTCGAGTGTAAATCACATTGTCAGTATGAATAATATGCATAAAGGTATATTAAAAAAAAAAACTAAAAACAAAAAGATATCGCAAGTTCACACAAACAGAGTGCACCAATAATGTCTATAGTTCGTTTGTTCCTTTTTCTTTTTTTTTTTCTTTTTTCGTAACATGTAAGCTACAGAGTTGTAATTATATCACCACTGACAATTCAAATCCAAACAGCAGTGATATGAATCTCAATGTCATCCTGTAACTATTAGCAAACATGAACGATTAATATCGATATATTTCGTAAAATATTATAAATTATAATAATACTTATTACTACTACTACTACTACTCGATGCTCATAAGAAAAAAGTTGTAGAAAATTTGTATAAAAAAACAAAAACAAAAAAAAACAACAAACTGTCGTTACCTATATAATTCGAGCGGTTGATGGTAAAAACGCCCGTTTTATCGTTGCGTCTAGACGTAAGAATATATAAATAAAAAAAAATATCAAGTTGTACTTTGTAGTAAATATCTTCAACGTTTAATATCTCATTTAAAATTTAGTTCGTATATTTCGATTCAATGACGTAGGGAGAGTACGGATTTGATGTACTTCGCTCGTATGTATCGCCTTAAAATAAATAATCCGAATTTTAATATGAGAAAGACGTGTTTTTTTTTGTTTTTTTCGGGTAATAAATTTTCATTCGCCGGTTTCCCCATACGTTTTTATTGCACTTTCCCAAAAGAGTACAGTTTTCGAAAAGAACACACTCGCGTGTGCCTACATGTGTGCGTGTGTTCCTGCAAATTTAACAAATGTTTGAACATTATATTGCGTAAAACAAAAAAAAGATCGATGGTACTGTCTATTAATCCCGATATTCGAGTGTATCTATTATATGGGAAAGAAAACGAATTAAATGAACAATTATTATTTTTTTTTTTTCGAAATAATAACTAATAATTCTTCAGCCTCTGAGGACCAATAAACTTATTGCCTAACTACGCGCCGAATAATTAAAGAATAATTCGATTCATAGCCATAAGTTACGTCTGACAGATCAGCGATAACGTACGCACTATTCAATGTTATTTAAATGTTATTATTTATAGTCTCTCCTAATTCGGAGCAACAATACCCTCAGTTTTTTTTTTTTTTTTTTCGTAATTACGTTTTCAATTATTGAGAGACGAATTTTTTTTTGCTTCTATACATTCAATTGTTATAATCGTATACCTCAGTTTCAATCACTCAATCGCACGAAAATTCCACGGATTTATGTTCTCAAATGGGAATATTGAAAAAGATATAAAGAATTATCGTTGCTTTACCGGTTAGGAACGCGTAGGAATGAATCATAATCGATCGCTAGTCACGAAATCGAATTGTTCCTCAAAATTGATGTGTCACCCACGTAGTTCGATAGCCGATCTAAATATTGAGCACCACGGTAGACTTATTAAACTACGTATCAATAAGGATAATAAAAAAACAAAGAAAAATCGTCGAAAAATTGAAAACCGCCGTTGCGTACATTCGTATGCGAGAATATTGCATACAAACATAATTATCATCAATGCGCACATAAAAAACGTCATATCTTTGTAATACCCTCGTATACTTTAATAACTACATCGTCAATATTTCATATATATACCTATATACGTGGGCGGAGAGATGATGAATATTTTCTAAAATCATTATCTAATCTAAGGTATAATTTTGTTCTTTTATACCTAACATATCGATTCAATAAACATCGGGCGACGTCTAGCAGATTCACTGTTCCGTGATATTTCAACTTCCAGGCATCGACGAGTTCGAAGGTATAATGGGAGGATATCGAAGTATTTTAAAATTCATATAGCACCAAGTCTATTGTTCGTTATCGTCGCTCAAAGCGAATTATTATTTTGTTTTTTTTTTTATGTTTCCTCGCAAAAAATCGATAAAAGATTTATCTTACTTTTATTTTTCATTTATTTTCGTTGGAATGATTTTGTAGATTAATTGTGCGCAGTTAACGATCTTTAGATTCGAGTTTTAACCGCACGATTAAAGATTTAGTGAGCATATCGTGCATGTTTGAGCGATGCAATTTGCGTAGTGATGATGATGATGATGATGATGTAGATTATGCGATGGATGAGGAGCCGGTGGACCGATTTGCGACGGTGGTGGAACGTAAAGCCATCCAGCTCTTGGGGGCCAAACTCCAGTTCCACCCCCAACCGCCGACGGCGAAGCGAACGACGACGGTGAGGACGACGACGACGACGACGACGACGACGGAACTAAAGTATTGTTCGAGCCTCTGGTGCTGTTCGTGGCGTTCGAAGATGGTCCACCCTCTACTCACATCACCTGAAGGATTTGACTAGCTTCGAAAGCCGTTCCCGGCAACAGGATAACCGGGCTGCTGACGTGTCCGCTCTCGACGCATATCATATTCGGAAATTCGTCGTCACCGAAATCGGGAATATCGCGTGCCTTTTCCTGCCACGGATTCCACACAACTGTATCCGGAAAATTGTATTTCTGCACTCGCATTTTTCGTCCGGAAACGACGTTTGTTATTATATGCTCCGGTTGAGTATTCTGGTAGATTCTATCCGTCCACTCGCGTACCGTAACGACGTCGAGGCCTTCTTGAAATATTTGATTGTCCCTCGTCTACGAGATGTACATAATTACAATTTTTTTCATTTACATATATTAATAATTATTATTTTTCATCGTTATTTAATGTTAATAAAAGTGTTTTTTATACCTTGTCGATGAAGGTGCAACCGTGAAGTCCCGTTATCTGGCATCTTCTCACATCCGGCACTTTGAAGTACGTGTGCAACAGAAGATTGAAGCTGAACGTGTGATCTTTGCTCGGATTGTAAACGCCGATGTTAAAGTGTAACTCCTTCTCTCGCAATATCAATCTATACGTTAATCTGAACGGATAATTCCACATCGATCGTGTAAACTCGCTATCCATTATCGAGAATATTGCTTCGACATCGCCGCTCGGCAATCGCTCCGGTGATTTTTCAACGTTCCAACGAATTATTCTCGCAAAACCGTGACCGGGTCCGAAGGTC
Organism: Buathra laborator; assembly: GCA_934046635.1. NCBI lineage: Eukaryota > Metazoa > Arthropoda > Insecta > Hymenoptera > Ichneumonidae > Buathra > Buathra laborator. Next base: position 2,016,775 of record OW203898.1, on the reverse strand, counting down.
CACGGGCCGAATTGCGCTGTAATAAAGTAATAACAAACTTTTTTTTTTCTCACGCGATTTTACTGCCTTTATGATTTATGGCATTTGAAACTAAAAAAAATGTATTATTGTTGTCGTTATAATAGTAAACTGAAAAAAAAAAATCGTTTATTCACGAATAGTTTGCGCGCTGCCATCGACGTAAATTATCGCTACAACTTTATTTTCATTCTAACGATTATGCATATGGAATTGAAAGATTGAACACATTTTCTTAAAAATTTTTTCGTCTTTCGTTAAATTTTTTTCATATATAATTGTTAGAATGATAATGAAATTGTACTGATAACTTATGTCAATCGCGACCCGCAATGATCACTTTTCTCGAATCAACGATATTTTTTTTTTCAGCGATAGATAACTTCACTTACGGAAGACGAATGGAATTCCACCTCTAATGGCTTTCTTCCCGTCGAACACAGCTTGCTTACTGAAACATAAAGAACGCAGTCTCGTTATAATTCTCGCTGAGGAAAATCTTGATGATTCTTTCACCGTTCGACCCGGTTTTTCGATAAAATATAGATGTTCCACAAGTTTTTCTCGTATAATTCACTCGCCCGATCTTTTTTGTTCTTTCGCTCATTCCAATTAGTACGAGAATACGTGAACATCACATTGTATTTTGCACGATGTTGGCGCCTCATACATTTTGCTATCTAAATTACAAATAAACTTTGTTGGTATGAAGTGTTTTAAATTTTACGAAATTAATTTTTTTTTTTTAATCGATCATTGCTATTTTAACTTGAAAAGCCGACATTTATCGATCTAAAACTTGATAAATTCAGTTAAAAATAAATAAAACGATGATAAATTTAAAGTCACGTTTAATATATAGAGTCGACGGAAGATTTTCAATTTTTCGACATGCGTTTGATTATTATTCTCATTCGGTCTTTTTAATTTGCGAAATTCTCATGTTTTTTCTTTTATTCCAGAAGTGTTTTGTGAATAAAAGAAAAATACGTGAACATTAATTGCAAAACGTCGTATATTCATGGAATTTCATTTTTTTTCTCTTCTTTTTCGTGGTTATTATACTTTTTCCAAGATCCTGTTTAGTTTAGTTTCTTGTGCGTCGAAGTATTGAAAAATATTGGTAAAAGTAGAACGAAATTCAGAGCAACATGAATCGTTCTTACAGGAGACTGTCTAATTTACGGTTCGCGGTCGCGCTGTGCTCCGAAGAAATTTCACGGTACGCTTGACGCGAGATCATCAAGGACCCCAGAAGCTGAAGCAGCAACGGCGGCCAGAAGGAAAATTCGTTCGACGTCGTCTGGCTAATGCCGAGTCACGAGGGTATATCTTTCACCTCTCAGACGAAATTCCTTCACTGTTTCTTTCGACGCTTTGGCTATAATGTAACAAAAGTAGTGATCGCTCAACGGCACGAACGAGTCGGCTAATACTGTACAAGGATTCGATTAAAATTTCACGCTTGTTAAAGTATCCGCTCTGCCGTTACATTCTCCGAGACGTTTTTTTTTCTTCTCCACACCGTCGTTCGAAATGACTTCGACGACAATACCGCGGCGAAATAACACGAAAAAAAAAAAAAAAAAAAAAAAAAAAAAAAAAAAAATCTTTGTCTTCACAACGAAGAAATAATGACGAATGAGTTAAGCAACGAATCAACGGAGTTGTCAAGCTTTGGATACAACTATAGAAGACAGTAACAAAAGGAGATATCTATACGTATCAAGAGGACTCTCATCTCTGCGCGTGGTAGCGCCAAGATCGTTAGTCAAGCCCGTCAGTAGCCACGACGAGAAGAGGTGACTTGGGAGTTACCAGAGTGAGACGCGGCTTCAGGGTCTTTGCACACCCTTCTCCAAAGAGAATAATCAAAACAAAAAAAAAATGAATATTCCTCCGTCGAATATAGCATTCTTTCAAGCAAAGATATCGATGAATCCTTATATCTAAATTAAACTCCGAAACTTCGATAAACTCGAACTTTGGCTAATTGATTCGAAGGACTCGTAAATTCGTTAAAATCCGTATTTCGGCACAACAGATCGAAATAATTCGATGAATTTTTTTAAATTTCTTGTAATTACGTTGCATTAAATTCCAATGTCGCTGCCAGAAGGATTATTCTCGTCAGAAAATCGCGATTGTCCGTAGAAATCGCTGGGACCAGAAACGCGAGAACGAAATACATTCGAACGAGTTATTCCATTCTCGAAGCTCGAACTTATACATACAGCCCATGAAGCATGGTTTGGCCGTTGGTATATAGTTTTCTCTTTCGCGAGTGAACGAGGAGGAGAGAGATAAAGAGATAGAAGGAAGCCGTGAGCGCGCGGCTGACGCCGAGCAAAAACGTTCGCCGCTGTCTGGTGCGCTTTTTGTGAACATCACAGTTTCCAACCACTCCGGGTTCTCTCTCGCTGTAGCTTCCAACAGCCCCGCAGCCGGCAGCCCTCGCGTTCCCCGCGTTGTACCTCGAGCCCTGCATCGCGGATCGACGATGTATGCAGCAGCTACGGGTGATCCTGCTACGGATCTCTTCTCTGCGCGTTGAACTGCAGCACTACAGCGCTGACCAATTCTCGATGCGGTTGATCCATCCGTTGTCCTGCGTAATATTATCTTCGGAATAGGCGATGAACCGTAAACGCGATATTCGCGATACGGCTGAACATCGGATACAACGCAAACGATATTTGAAGAGATTTTGTATGGCCTCCGCGTATCTATGATTATCCAATTGCACCGTTGATACGTTTACATATAGATAAGCGTTTCGTAGCTTTCAGTTCGCATATATGCTCCGTCACACCTACGATTTCGTTATTAGTTTAACTTCTATCAATCACGTGTCTCGCGAAATTCTACTCGCGAAACTATAAAATTTACTCCATCAACCGCCGAACGCTGAAACTCGATTAGATTATTGATCAGAATAACTGATATGATTGCGTCTGGTTTTTTATTATTTTTATCTTTAAAAATAATATTTGCGCTGCAGTTTCGACTAATGCTGAACTATGATTACGTTCCGACATTTATGGGATTAGTTATTTAATTTTTTTTCTGTCTTTCAACTCTCGTATATTCGATTAGATTGCTGATTATCCTATTTTAATCGGACTATGTCTGGTTTTTTTTTAGTTTTAACAACAATACATGGATTTCGGCAATCGTCGCAACGGTGAATCGATTAATTGAAAATAATTCAATTATCGTATTACTATTCGCGACATTTGCCGCATCTTTTGCAAGATTCGTAAGACGCTTATTAATTTTACTATCTCGTGAAGACGTTCGCTCACGTCTCGAAGAACGGAGATTGAAATCGCGGACTACATATTTGTACAGAGATATAACATAAAAGAAAAAAAAAAAAATTGTATTTAATCGCGAGTAGACAGCGAGGAGTCGTAAAATGCGTTTGCGAGAGCGGCGGATGCGACGCATTACAAGTGCATTAACACTGCTGTCTTGCTTGCCTTGCAAGATTGACTCCTTTGAACGCGCCTCTTGTAGTATGCAGTTCCGTTCTTTCGCTGCAATATATTTTTGGTAATCGTGACGCACGAAGAACGATATATATGTTGAAGAAATGATCATTCGCCGATTCGGTTCGGTTTGGGGGATGAAAAAAAAAAAAAATTAATATAATAATGAATATCTCGGATGATCGTGAAAAATTGATAATTCACCGAAACGAATGAAATTCAACGAATTCTTGGGAATGACTCTCAAGGACAAGTTTGCTGGTGGATATAGCGAAGGGTTGCGAACAGGAACACCCGGTATATCGTCGCCGTTGCTTCCGTACGCTCCTCGGAGTCCGCTCGCCCGGAGCCAAGGGTTTTTGCGAATCGCCGGGACTCCGAAGAGCGAGCGAGCGAGTCGAGTCGAACGTGGAGAGGACGAGGATCTCGTATATAGGAGAAAGAGACCAGGAGAAGCAGCATCGAGAGGACGAGAGGCAGCCGAGGGTCGAAGCTTGAAACGTTTTCTCTCGCTATTGCGCCCGGTGAAACATCCACCCGCGGAACATCCCCCTTGGGCTCATCGGTTACCGTCAGCCCCGTTACCCCGTCCGGGCAACTTTGTTTAACTAAGGACGACAAGAAACCGAACCTATTTATACCGGATCTCTCGCTCTTTCGTGAGTTCAACTGCAGCGTACAGCCTTTGGCCACTTTGCGGCGAATAACGCGAAATCTACACGGGGAAAAGTTATTGTTTCACAAAACTAACAACGATTACGCAAAAGAAATTAGTTGCTAAAATCACTTTTTGTTCCGTGCGAATTATAACTATTGCAATATTAAAATTAAAAAAAATGTATTAGTTTTCCCAACTCATATATTTTTGTTTCGTTTATAAATACTGGTGAATCAATTATTAGGGACGAAGCTCGACGTTCTCGCGATTTGATTTCGTACCGAAATCCAATGTGTACAGCAAAAAATAAAAATAAAAACTGTCGAGCGATCAATCAAAGTCAATCAAAGCTGTACGGAATATTCATTAATTTTTTTTTTTTTTTTTTTTTTTTTTTTTTTTACTACACAACGAAGAGATACCGAGAAACGGAAACGTGTCGAAAAAATGTGTTCGCAAATAAATAAATAAATAATATATACAAAATTGACATTCATCTATGCGTTATATTTGACATCGCGATTGATGAGAATTAGTCATAGAGAACACGCGAAATTTATAGGAGAAATATTAGATCGTCCAAACCAGACAATGCGGCGATGGAGAGAAGAATCGATAAAGTTCGCGGCAAGTTAATTGATTAGTTAGCTCAAGTTTAACTCTCGAGAAGAAGAGACTGCTGGTAAGGTGAAGTAACTGGAACGAGCAAATTCGAGGAATTAATTTTACGGGAATCCGTAATAATTGCATTCATCGAACAAACTTCTCTCGTTTTCTAAAACTACCACTCGAAAATATTTTCGTAAAAACGTTAAATTCTTTGTTTGCACAACCGATATCAATTCCATTATGAAATCGCAAAAAAAAGTCGATCTCGTGAACCAAAAAGAACGAATTGTTGCGGTAAAAAAATATATTTCACCGAGTTTTCGAGTTTTTCGGGTGCGTAACTCTAAATCAAAATAACGTACTTTTATATACTTTTTAAAAAGAAAATTCGCCTATTTTGATCAATGAAGCTATCATCGGGGAAATATATATGACGAAGTGTTTTTTTTTTTTTTTTTTTTAATACGTCGTCAACCCTTTGCCGATCGGGCGGCCTGAAACCGCATGGAATTGCGGTCGTTTCCGGTATTAGCTTCGAGTGGGGTAAAGGGTTACAAGAGATTCCTCGGAGCTCAACGAACTCTCGGTAACACATAGCGATTAGCGAATAATGGGGATAAGTCTTTTTCTCGGGTGAAGAAGTGTTTGTGATTCAGATTGACCCGGTAGCGGGCGAAGTGCTCGTTCTTCAACGGCGAATAGAGAATTTTCTGCGATGCCCGATGACGATACCCTTCTCGTGAGAAGACGCATCATTCTCGAAGAATCTGCTCGTTCGTCGCGGCCCACTCGGGGCCATCAACACTTGTCGGCACGACTGCTCCTCGCGCGCGCGCGACTTTGCTTCGTTGACGCTCACGCCGACCGCCAAATCACCTCGTTATCGCGCGCTGACAATAATCGTCGGAGCTCGTTGCACAGACATGACGAGAGAGAGAGAGAGTAAAAAAAAAATTTTGTCGACCCTTCGTGAACCTTCAAGTCAGCAACTGCCGAAAAGTGGACTTTCCAAGTGTTCCGGCAATTTTCTCTCTTCGTCCGTATAGATAAATTATTGACTAAGTAATTCATCATCGGGTCAATCTCGAAAATATGATTTTTATATAATTTTTTTTTAATCATTGTAAACAAAAAGCCATGTAGCAAAGAACCCCCTTTACTAAATCGCGACCGATAAAAAAAAAAATGTTAAATATAACGAAAATTTTTTTTTTTTAATTAAAAACGAACATACATCGTAATAAAGAGACTCGATGCTTCGTGTAACAATGGTAATAATCTAACGACAAGAGTGAGTCTCCACGAAACTCAGGTTAATCGAGAAACGAATGCAAATAGAAAGAATTAAAACGAAAAAAAAAAAAAAAAAAACAAATGGCCCTTTGACGGACATCCGTTTACAACGTCTGTGTGTCTTTCACAGGCAAATAAACGGCAGCTTTCTAATCCACTTTGTCCGAAGCTTTGCGAGTTTTATTTTATTCTCGTAAAAATAGTATAAAAAGTATATATATATATGTATATACAGCTGCATTTGATCATCGCAAATGCAATTCAAAGAGCTTCGAGTTTTCCGTACGTAACGGATCGGATCCTCGAAACGCAAAGAGGTATCTTTACCGCGTATACATCGCGGGGTCGAAAGCGCTCTCTGCAGCGAGGTTCGTCAGCCTCGAAGGGGTTCGGGATCCGCGCGGTTCTTCGATCTCTCCACGTGTATTCCACGTGTGATTCTCCTTTCCCCGGTCGCCACTCCCGTCGCAAAGTTTCACAAAACTTTCATCCTCGCTTCTTCGCTCTCAATACCAATATTCTCTCACGATGCTCACCCGGTATAGCGCGGCTCGCGATGCTTACAGAGTCGAAAGATATAGAGAGAAAGAGAGAGAGACAGAGACCGTAGACTAATGATCCCGGTGCCTGCGGTTTTTGCCGACATTCTACAGCATTCCCATTCAACTGGATTCTGCTGTTGGTGCTGCTTGCTCGCTGCTTCGAACGAAAGCACTTCTTCACCAGGGCGCAAATATCGTATTATTTTTACCCTTCTGTCTCAAGGAAACCGATTCGATCCACATATCCCTTCTGAACTTAAACTCGTTTCGCTCAAACACGTTCTTTTCCATCGAAACAATGTATACACCTTGAAAAATATTTTCTTACCGACTCTGTTGGTAAGTACTCCGATTTAATTGGCAAAACATCAATCTTTCAACTACTCGAATATTTTGTTTGCAACATAACATATAACATATTTATGAATCGGTGATACGAAAAATGTTAATGCGCGATGTATTATACGTGAGTAGAGTTAAAATTCGAGGCATACGGTTATCTTATTCAAAGGTTTGGGTGTTTTTTTTTTTTTTTTTTTTTTTTTAATACAAATTTGTATCGCGGAGATTGAGGGCAGAATTCAAAAGCAGGAAGATACGCGATGGTACGTGTTACGTATAACCGTCCGCCCGGCATCGGTAGAAATTCTGGTAGCGGTAGAGAGAGTTGCCGCGGGTTCTCTACCGGCAGTGGCTGTTTCCTCGCGCCAAGGAGAGGGTGGCAAAAAGCTGCTGCCTGGTGCTCCTGGGACGACGGCTGGTACTGCATCATTAGTGCTCGGCGCTCCCCGGGCCTCTCTGTCTCCCTCTTTTTCGTCGTTTCACGTTTCACCCTCTCGCCTCTCGAGAGTGCCTTTCTCCCATCAGTATTTCGCTCCTTCGCCCAATGGACCTCTCTGTTGCCTTCTATCGCGCGGCTCCGATCCTGACGCCGCTTACCTTCCTTCTGTCTCACTCTTGGCCTCGTTTATTGTACTTTTTTTCTTCTTCCTCTTTTTACAGCTTTCTCTCGATATATATATACATATATATATTTTTTTTTTTACAAAATATATATATGTACCCAACGATTGTCATTACTCTCGCCATCGCACCGGGACGCGGTTGATACTGATTGCCCGCAAAACGCCAAAAAGATTTGTTAGAATCAAACAAACTTTGACCGAATTTTTTTTTTTTTTTTTTTTTTTTTTTTTTCATACCGATATTCATTGTTGCGATATCGACGGTTTAAATGCAAAACTAAACCGAGTTCTCTTGAAGTTACTACGAAATTATAATATAGAAGAATTCCCATAGAATTAATTTTTCTGTTACCCCTTTTCCCGATGATGCCCCGAGGGTTCTCCTGACGATGCCGAATATCAAAGCGTCGATCAACGAGCTATTGCTCTAAAATAATTCTGGTTTAAAGATCGCTGTGCGTACAAAGAGCGTTCTCCACAGTCGCGTTCACCTTCGAATAATCATAACTAGATGTGTCGTTCCGTTTTTTTTTTTTTATAATAATTATATATGACGAGAGATGACATTGCCTATACTCGACGCTTGTTAATTATCATACGACCCGTTATACGCTCGCAATAGAAACGCGCTTATTACGCAGATTTAGTTTTTTTCAGTTCTCTTTTTTTTTTTTTTTCAATTTTTAACATTCAAGTTTCCTTTCCGCTCCGGAGAATATATAGCGCGCCTTAGATTGTTGAATGCCGAACGATAGAGAGAAAAAAAAAAAAAAAAAAAAAAAAAAAAACGAAGTTAAAACTTGTGTCGCTCGAGAAGAGGTCACATGTGGTCTCTGTAATACGATCTTTCGTTCTTAATGGTACACAAAACGTCGTGAGATCTATGGAGGGCCGACGAGCCGACAGTGTTTTCAAGGGTGAAAATCTCAGCCAAGTTCTCTCCCGCCCTCTGGTCTTTACATGTGCGTGTGCACCCTTAATATTCGCTTCGTTCGCTGTGTCTCACCAAACGGGCGGCCACTCTAACGTTACTCACGACTGATGACTATAATTTTCACCATTTACCATCGTGACGCACGCAAGCGACGAGAAAAATCTGTACTTGCGCTCATCGTCGAAAAAAAAAAAAAAAAAAAAATGCCCCTTTTTCTCGTAGAAACGAATACCGAGGATAGATAGAAAGCTTGTGTACTGCATATAGATACGAGAGAATCGAGGGGACGACGAAAAGACGAAGGGATCCTTAATCATCGGTTAGCCCTGCTATGTACAATCCTTTTCCTCTCCCTCGATCAATTCCCTCGCTGTGTGTGTATGCGTGTGTCCCAAGATGAATCGTGCGGCGAGCCGTTTGTACTCGAGCTCATCGCTCCTGCAGCCTCGGCAACCCCTTTCTCAATTCTAATGCTCACGAACCGAGCGAACATCGCCGGTTTTCTTTCATTCTACTTTTTCGGGTCTTCTCGCCTCTCTATCCTTTTCTACGTCCGATTTGCAATATCTGTGTTTTCTTCGTATCGGAGATTAACCAAAAAAAAACGACAATCGACGATCTGTCGCGTAAGTTTCGACTAAAGTGAAGGTCTATTTTATCTTTCGTCGAATTTATCAGGGATTACGAAAAGATATAGGACATTGCCACGAGCGAAGTCACAGTGAAACGATACGGAAAACGAAGAGACGAATGTATTGTGTGTTTCGTTGCGGAAAGGGCCGCGAAGCCGGCTCTTGGTGGCCTCGTGTTTGTGGTATAGTATAGTCCGGGTATACTATAGCGTATAACCGGGGTCCACGGCGCCCCTTGCTTCATCCGTTAGTTTTTTCAACGTCTGCTGTGAGAGCCGGTGTTTTTTTCCCCCTCCCCCCTCCCGTCCTTCTCATTCTCCCGCGTTTCAAAGCGGCTCTTTTCCTCTCTGTTCGCGCGAGGAGCGCGGCATCATCAGCCAGAAGCTGTATACCCGTTGCGGCGAAGCTTTTGCCCGCATATATAGAGATCGACAGCAGGTGTTCAACCGTACACGCTTCTATGTACTTCCCGTAGTTGTAAGTAGTGCAGCAGGAAGAAAAATGTATGATCGGATGTGTGTGTGTGCGCGCGAACACGCGTATTTTAATCGCGCATGCAACTACGATGTAACGTGCACGAGGCAAAAAAAAAATAGGGCGCATCTCCGAGGGCAAAACCTTCGGAACACTTTGAGCGAAATTGATTAGTGCTTTTTTTTTTCTCGGTTTTTGGTTTTTTTTTTGTTTAGTCGTAATATTGGCGCATCTTCGAGTAATTAACTGTGTGACGAAGCTTGCGCGATAAAATAGAGGAATAGATCGAGTTGTGTAAAAAATTTTAATGCATAGACACTGCAAGCAACTATTTATATATCGCGGTTACTATATAGACGGTATATTGCGATGCACCGATCGACGAATTATCATACGTGATTATTCGCTACGAGCGCTGTACGAATATTACTTTCGCGACTGATTGCGCAATCGATGTTTCATCGAACTTTCGACCTGATGATCTTGGGCGAAGTTTGAACGCACGGTAGCGGTCGCGTATTTTTACGGAAATTTTTTGAACGAATACGAGAGCGATTACGAGTAGTGACGAGAGTTTGTATGTAAAGGGACTCACCTGACAAACAGCTGTTCCTGGTTGTTGACCCGCCAGGATACCACGGTAGCTCCTGAAATGTCAAAAATATTGAAACCGTCAATTTTTTCTTTTAGATTATGAAACTTCGATTGAGTTTATTAAATGAAATATTTGCGGAAGAACGCGGGATCGTCACTCAAATTTGTTGTTTACATACTGAACGACTTATTCCTAAGAACGTTAGTACATAGAAATATCGTTCGTTCATTAACGGAATGAAATCGTCTATATAAGTATCGAATAATCGTTTGACTTTTGTGAAACTATCGATTGCAAAGATTCTTCCCGCGGCACGTGGACGCACTATGAATTGAAAAAAATTTCGTATTATCGTGCGATTATGAACTATGAACAAAAAAAAAACAACGCCGATGACACAGCGCGATTAATTCTTTCGCGCACGCACGACTATTAGTTTCAGAGTACTTTTGATCGCGTAAAAATATAATATTGTTTTGACGATAATGACAATTGTTCAATGAATGATAGATAATGTTGTGGTATCACTTGGAGTATGTTAGAACGATTGAGTTTTTGAGATACAAACGACAGTTATTTATTGATTAATAGAAATGAAAGAAGCCGCGCACACACACCGTGCAAATTGATCGTGCAGGTGGTATTGTTGCCCCTGTCGAGGACGACAACGCTGGTAGCCGCTGCCATGTTTGAAGCGTGAATGCCAGTGAATGCGTTGCCGAATGCCGACTCAACCGACCTTTGTTCAATGCTCCCCCCTCCATCCTCCCACCAGAGCGCGATCCCACTCTCTTACCGAAAAACTCGCTCACTCCTGTTGCCCCACTCCTCGAGAACTTTGGTGCTTTGCGCATCTACCGTCATCCGACGAAGACACGTATATCGATCTTTTTTTGTGTTTTACATGTGTTTATTACCTCGTGTCAATATCGTACCGAAAGTGGGTACGAACGTTTTCCCGTATTTCCACGCTCGATAAGTTATAGCCGAATAAAATACTATTCCTTCGATTATTATTGCGGGTTAGGTTGATAGTAGTTTCTCATATTATTCGGGTCGAACCGTTCGAGACTTCGAAAAAAAAATCGGAGTGTATTGTTGGAAGTGTATTATTTATAAATACAATAAACCATAGAACGATATGTTTGCTTCTATTAGTAAACGAGTTCCTCAGGTACGAAAAAAAAAAAAAATCGTTGAAAATTGATGCTCCGAAATTTCGTACCATTATTTTTTCACTTTTGCATGAAAATTAACCTATGTATGTCCTTTGATGCGATAATAGACAATGAATTTTACGAATTACGTTAATTTGCTATGTTCCGCAGGGACTGAGACATTTACGTTGCTACAGTCAAAAGACAACTAAAAGCGCTGCGAGTGGTCAGCCGGAGATAAACCCAAATGTTCCCGGATTGAGCGACAAATGCGTCGCAGTGCCAAACGCCCGTAAGTTAATTTGTAAAAATCTGCTAATCGTCAAATATCTGCGATTGTTTTAAAGTACAAAAATTATTGTTAATTTACAGCGGTGGGACCAGGAGCAGCAAAAGATAAGGTGTACAAGAATCCCGAATACTATTGCTATCACATCGATAGCTTTGCGGAAGCTGAAATAGAAATGCAGAAATTCAGACTTCCAGCGCCGTCCAATAAGAGAAAATTTGTGCCTTAAAAATATCTTCAAGAATCAATAATCGGCATAGTTGAATGTTCCCTTTCATACGATTACGTATGAAAAACAATATTGTGTAAAAAAAATAATTGTACAAATAGCAATATAACTCATTAATTAATCTCTATAAAATGCCGCATCTCGATACGACTATCTTCTCCATTGGTTTGCCGTTGTTTGTCCCGAAGCGTTCGATCTGCAATAACGCGAAAACATTGTTAAACCGCTCGATATATCGTCAAATCGATAGTTCAAAGTTCGTTCGCGATGTTTTTCTATCATTACCTCGCGCAAAGTCGAAAAGCCGTCGATAACTTTGCCAAAAACTACTCGTTTGCCGTTCATCGTTTCCAGACGTTTGAACGTCAGATTGAACTTTGAGTTATTGATATTTTTATCGTAACTGCACGTCGATAGTACGCCGCGTTCGTCGTGTTTCAAATGAAAATTCTCGTCGTCGAAAGTATCACCGTATATCGACGTTCCGCCGCTACCGTTAAATTTCGTTACGTCTCCGCCTTGGCACCAGTAACCCGGTAAAATACGATGAAAAGGCGTACCTCTGATAAATCGAGTAATTCAGCACAAATTACGTCTATAAAGGTTTATTCGTTAATTGGAATTACGTACTTGTAAGAGAGCCCATTGAATCCCCGGCAAAACGATTGAAAATTTTCACAAGTTTTCGGCGCTATATCAGCGTACAGTTGAAATACAATTTTTCCCAATCTTCGATGATTGTTTTCCAATTCAATTTCGTAGTAGCATCGCGGTCGCGTAAAATCGTCGATTGGTTTACTCGGTGATATTACTTTGCGCGAAGTTAATTGTTTCTTAGATTTTTTACCAATGAAACTCGAATCATTCGACAAAGCATTTCTGTAAAATTATCGCGATATATCGTTTATCGCGCAATACGAATAATAAAGTAGGTACGTTCGGAAAGACGCGATATTATTACGTTAAAAGTTTTTTCGTAGCTTCTCTCGATCTTCGCCAATCGCGCATCAAATCACGCGTGCAATAGAGACCCGTAGCTTGTTGTATTTTGTTCATAAGCACCTTATTTTCATTCATAATGCTATCGATTTCGCTTTGCTTCTCGCCTTCCGGTGCTTTGGGATTCCATTCCAAGTTCCAGCAGTCAACTTTTCCCTGTTTGACGGAAATACCCTCCGATAGTCGATACTGTATCATCGTTATTACGAATATCACGGAAAACTTACGCCTAAACGATGAATCCCATTAAGTTTCTTCAAAAGCTCCATATTCTGTCTATCAATTTCCATAACAATTTCAGCTTCGGCAGCGAGAGACTGAGGGCTGTAGTATGTATCGATCTCAATTTTCGGTGGTTTATTGTCGATCTTTGGCTGTACATTTGCCAAATCCGAATGTGGATCGGACAACGATTTTTCCGCAACATTTCGTATCTTCGAATGTACCGTGTGAATCGAGTATCGACTTTGAAAGATATATTTTTCGATTTACGTCGTTTCCGAATTACGACGAAGTATTCTTACCTTTCGCGCAAAAGCCTTTGTCGATGGTACTTTCAGGTTCTCGATTGTTGTCCGTTCGCTGGAATGCTCCATAATTTACGTTTTATAACACTTGTAATTTAAATTCGGCTTAAAGTAATCCATAAATTAGCCCCGAAGCTCACGGTATCGTAGGGTTAAAAACCATATAATCGATAAACAAAAGAAAAAGCAAACTTTTTGCTTCCAAGCAAAAAAAAAATCAAAAATCGTAACGTATTAAATAATGAATCATTGGAAGAACTACGGTAAACGGCAAGTATATTGCGATCACTGAACATTCGAACATTTTTGTTTACACATTCGTGTAACGACGGAATTCATCGTAATGACTAGTGATGTGGCCCTACGGCATCCGACGTTAATTGACAATTACAACGGTCTATATACACATTTTTTTTTTTTTAGATAAAAGGAAATATGCTGAGGTATATATATATGCAAATTATTACGATATATGTATAATTAATCTCCAACGAAGCGGCACAATTTATCTCGACGATTAATCTTCTCAGAGCAAAAAAAAAAACAAAAACGTCTTAATCTCTTCAGTTATCTCAGATATTACAGCTCATTATTGTCGTTTTTTTGAGGATGACTAAGAAATGCAAGACAATGGAGTTTTTCTTTTTTTCTTTTGTTGTTTACTTGATTCCTAGAAGATTCTCAGCGACCCCGAGATAATAGACTGTTTGCGCGATACCGAACAGTGGAGCGATTACTATCATTCGGCACGCGCCGCCCTTGAAGAACGCCGTTGGTCCTTCGTTCTTCAATGTTTTTCTAAAATGTAAAACGAATGTAATTTCATCCTTACCGCCTATTGATTGCAATAGTATAATAAAAACAGATCGGTTTTCAAGAAATTCGATGTCTCACCCGATGCAATCCAACACCCCGTTGTACGTGGGATCGCCGGGGGCTTTGTTGATAGCTTGAAGTCGCGTTTTAATTACATCGAACGGATTAACCATTAGTGCGGCTGTCGAGCCGGCAGTGCATCCGGCGAGGAATGAACACCAGAAGACCGCTGAAGCGTTTAAAAATCGATTGATATCGAGGTCAGTATCACATAGTTACGATTCGCACTGAATACTGAACTCAAGGGTGCGGTATATATGAAACTTTGGTACGTTATTTCTTAGCGATGAACTTACCGGAGCCATCCTCACGCTTCGGCCCGAGGCTATTTAATCTCGCGAACAGCGGAAAGTATATTACGGAAAAGGTTACGTCTCTTAGAGCAGTCGCACCGGTTCCCTGATATAATCCTAAAATTCCTTTTCTCTTAAACAATTCCTTAGTGAGAGACCAAGCAGATACCTTGGGCACTACTTGTCCAGCTGGAAACATATATATCATTGGGTTTATGGGGAAAATTCGTGTTGAGAATGTGAATCTTTAAAATCGTTAGATAAATGTACTATTTGGCTCCGTACCAGACTTGGCTGCCGCAGCTACGCGACCGGCATCCTGCATCTGAATCTTCAGCAATTCCATTGGCGTTGTAATAACTATTTGGCAAGCGCCTGCGGAACCTCCGGCAAGCATTTCACGGCCCAACGGCAACGGTTGTCTGCATTTATAAGAGAACACAATACACAACTCGAACGTTACGGATAAATAACGAGATATTTGCATGACGGGTAAATGAGATGAGATAAGTAAAATTATAAACGATAGAGGTGGAAATTAACATCACGAATGTATCACATTACGGTCTTTCGATTGATTTGTATTGTTGTGAGAATTTTATCTTTCATCGTCATTGAGAGTAATTGACGTTGCGATGAAAATTCGGTTATGCGATAATATAAAACAAATGGGAGTTCAGAAAAACAATAATTAACTAATAGAGACGGATATTACCTCTGCCCGAGGACAGCGTTTTAAGAGCGACAGTGCAGAGCTTAGATTATAATAACGTAAATATCTAGAATGATATCGTAAATTTGATTTTGGATAAATGTAATATATCGGTGCGGAGTCATCATACCACGAAATTCGATATCTATTACACATTGGGACTCTGTTTTTTTTTCTGTGCCCTGATGTAAAACGTGAAAAATTCAGATATACCTACTAGTTTTTCAACGACGAGACGTAATGATTTGAACCAGAAGGATTCACTCCTGTCATTTAGCGGTTGGTCGACGAGAGGAGAATCCTGATGATTCGAAATATCAATCAAAATTGAGATTCGTCGAAAAAAAAAAAAAAAAAAAAGAAAAAAAAAACGACAATTTCGAGGATATTGGACACGAAAAAAAATTAATGGAAAGTGTCCAAGTGGTTTTATAAATTTGAATTGGGGCTTTTTACTGTTGTTATTAAGAAAAAAAAAAACGATGTGGGAGTGCGATAATTAAGGTCGATGTCGCAATGTACATTTCTCACCCTGGACCAGTGGACAAATAATGCCTGAACATGTCGTTCGCCGTCAGTTTGATCGCTTTTTCAGGCGTGATCAACAGTATATTTACCGCGGATCCTTTGTACATTCCAAAGTAACCCTCAGCCGCGTACGTTTTTTTAAAACAATCGAACCTGCAAATATGCCGATTTTTTTTTTTTGTCGATCTTTTTTAGTTTTGGAGCAGAGGTTAAATTCGCGTATTTTCGTACATTGAGGAATACATCTTCTCCCCTGTGGGCCCAATAACTTGATTTTGTAATCTCGTTTTTACCAAATCCAACGGAAAGACCACCGAAACTCCGATTATTCCAGCGATTCCTCCATTTACGATTTTTGGCAGTAGCCTGAAAAATAATTGGCGTGCGTTAAAATCTTTGGACAATTTTGCTATCATTGCAAAATTAAAATTTTTAATTTTTTTTTGTATTATATATTGCAAAATTAAAATTTTTTATTTTTTTTGTATTGTATATTGCAAAAATAAAATTTTTATTATTTTTTATTGTATTATATACTCACTTGAATCGCTCCGCCGGTGGGGCTTCGATACTTTCCTTCGCCATTTGTACTGTGATTTAGTTTTTCTGCAACATGAAAAATACTATAAATAATTCATCATTATTGACAATTAATTATTATTAACCATTTTAATTATTTTTTTTATTATTAATTGATTATATTTTTGATATTTTCTTGCATCTGGGTGTGAAATAAAAATAGGACAAGTATAATGTTATTAATATTAATAATTAATTTTTTGCATCAGTACCTGTTCCAATGTGACTCTTCTTTGATTTTGTTTCTTACATCATGGAAGTTATTGATAAAACTCGTTTAGAAGGTCAATGAGTGTATTTGCATGCATGAATAAAGTTGCCCAATCTTTCATGTTTGTGGTCGATAAACTTTACTCCGTTTTACGATTGATATCTATCTCGGAGTATTTGCGCAATAAATTTATCGACAACGAGAGATTAAGTACACGAGAAAGCGACGGGATTTGTATCACGTTGCCCCGCCGACTATAGCTGTGTACAATTGAATGTCAATTGAGTGGCTATCAAGCCGAACGATTTGACATCGAAATTGGCACAGTAGAATATTTTATATTACAATTCAATATACATTAGCCACATGTTATGTCATCTCTTTGATCCACGCGCGATGAATACATCGCGAATTTTATTCGTAAATTACTTTACTGTGCGATATTTGTGACGTATGAAAAAAAACGGTATGCCATCCGCGAAGGAGACCTTGGCAACAAACAAAACTATCTGGCAAATGTTTGTGATACCTTGAATTTTGAATAAACGATATTTTTAGATTTTAAAGTGTGAAAACTCACCGCAGTTACGAACCCCGGCACGAAATATTGACCTCGTGCGTGAGTGAATTCCCACGCCGATTAAACGTTAACTAAAACGAGTCAAGCAAGCCGCTTATTCGTGACACTCGAGCTGTTTGATAAGGCCGATAACAGCCCGGCGGTCACTACCCTGAATTAGATATATTGTTGATTACAAAAATATGTACGATTACTGTGCCGATCACTCGCGCGAATTAACGGATTCGATCGTAACTAATGAAATCGATGTTAAATTGTTAAAATCGATGTTTCAGGAATTTTAATAAATAAATTAACTAACAGCGAGCGTGCGCTCCTTGCAACCCTCAGTATTCGTTGTGTTTCAGCAGGTATCTTTCGAGCCAAGTTGTCCGTTCGTTTAAGACTCGAGAGGAGGGGGTCGAGGCACAGCAGCGCTCTCTTCGTTTGTGATCGTTTAGCCCGGTCGATAGTTTTTTCTTTTGATACTAACGTGGAAATTCAGCTTTATGTTTGCTTCAGTTGCTATTGAAAACACCCCGTGACAATGCGCGATTGCACACCCACTATCTTTCCAGTGAATCCGTCCGTGTGTGAGTCAGTCTGTCTTGGGGCATCACAAAAGGACTATGTGGGCTGCTAGGGGCTAACAAAAAAACTTGATGGTTCGTGAACGAAAACAATCTCTCCGACTGCTTGTTAACCCGTTAAAATGCGTTAAAACTTGTCGAATAATGATATTCGAGAAATCCATGCTTCACGCCAAACGAATTACAACATTTTTCGTATTTTATGTTTACAGGAATCCGCTGCTCGGTAACACTCGACAGTTTCGAGGATAACATATATATTTACACCTGCTATTTGCAAGGGTCATTGTTCTCTCTGCGTTGTATACACATACCCGGAGAATGGCGTTGACTAGACGAGCTACACATCGCGGCAGTTGGTACACGGACTCCGGTAAGAAAAAAAAAAAAAAAAATTGTCAAAATAATACATTTTATTCGTGAATAAAGTTATCCTAATTTTTATTTTTTTAAATTCCCAAATTCATATCGTTTTCGTAAAAAAAAAAAATTACGACAGGAATCTGTAGATTAAAGATAAAATGCATAGATTTGTAAGTCGAAGTTCGGTCGGCGATAACGTATAATCATTCCAATATGATATCCGCATCGATAGATCGTTTAGCGTTGAAATTAATTAGCTTATCTTTTTGATTCTTACGCTGTTTATCTTTTGACTTTGCAGGCCACGAGCTCAGCAAACAGCTTGAGGACTGGCTAAGTGCGGCGGACTTATCACACGGTCCGGCAAGAGCGATCATTGCTCCGTCAGTATCGCAATCTCAATTATCGAATGTATTATTTTGTATGAAATGTTAGTAAATGAATGAAATAACGATTTGCAGTCATGCAGGATACAGCTACTGTGGCGCCTGTTCCGGCTTTGCCTATCGACAAATAAGTCCCGCAGTTGTGTAAGTGTACTACGGCGTTAAATAATTTTTAGAAATTCTGTACTATTTTGATAAGAAGAGATAATTTTCGTAAATACGGAAACATATTTTATTTTTGAAAAATCACTATATTTACGTTTTTTTTTCAATGATTGAGTTCGAAAAATAACTGACTTTTAATAATACAACTTTGTTATAAGTTTTTATAGGAAGATTGGAAAATTTAACGTTTATTTACATTGTGGAAAGAATTACTACTATTGATATTATTTTATTACTACAGCACAGCCCCTTTTGTCTTAACTCGACGGGACCGGAGAGCTTCACTACTCTGTATTTCCCATGCAGTCCCCACTCCGGTCAATTGCTGCCGGTAGGGGTAACGAGGGGTATACGCCAGGTATACGAGTGGCCCGCGTAGCGGTCGTAGTGGGCCGAGCGGACTTAGGGGAAATACAGGTAACCGAAATCGTTGCCATGGTAACGGGTTAAGGCAAGCGAGCAGTTGAGTCAAGTGAAGTTAAGACAAGAGGGGCTCCACTGTATATTATTCACTAAACTTCGAAGCGCCTTTTCGGGTTTTGAAAGGAGTCAAAAAAATTAATTCATGATTTTGAGTCGAACATTTTTGGTCCATCGTTGAGCGATCTTATTGTGAATGAAAAGATCGCATTTCTTTACAGTCGTAGGATATTTATCCTGGGACCTTCCCATAACGTGAGGCTGCCAGGATGTGCTTTATCATCGGCATCTACTTATCAAACTCCTTTATACGATTTACCGATAGATCCTCAAGGTAAACAGTTTTTAAAGCGAACTTATTTGAAAAAACAAAAAAAAACAAAACAAAAAGACTCCAAACGCTTTATGCTAACGATATTCTCGCAATTTTCATCTTATTAATCGCACCTCCCTTTCCTTTGAATTATATTGTCAGATGCTTTTGCCAATAAGTTATAAATATTTTTAAATCGGTATTCAAATTTTCGCCCGGTATACTTTTGAAAAGTAATTCTATTTTATGTTTTTTTCGAAATAATGTTCTTGCGGTTTAATATTTGATAATTTTTAGTGTACAGGGAACTCGAAGAAACCGGCCAATTCGAGTGGATGGATATGAACACCGACGAGGATGAACACAGTATCGAAATGCATTTGCCGTTCATCGCAAAAGTTATGGAAAAGTGAGTTATCGTTTGTTTCGAAAGATTCACAATCAACTCGAGAAATTAACATTGCGAAATTGTCTCACGATAATCGTTGTTTTGTTGCAGCTTCAGGGATTCTTTTACCATAGTACCAATCCTTGTTGGATCTCTGAGTCCTGAGAAAGAATCAATTTATGGAAGACTATTGGCACCGTACTTAGCAGATCCGCAGAGTTTATTCGTCATATCCTCGGACTTTTGTCATTGGGGACAAAGATTTCGTTACACTTATTACGATCGTTCGGGTGGTCCGATATATCGATCGATTCAAAATCTCGATAAGATGGTTCGTGTTTTTCTCCTAAAAAATTGTCTATTTTCAAATTTATCACATTTATGCTATTGGCGATAACTAACATTTCGTCTTTTTAAAATTTTTTGAAGGGTATGGACATCATAGAAACATTGAATCCTACGTCTTTCACAGAGTATCTCAAAAAATACGGCAATACCATATGCGGTCGTCATCCCATTGGAGTACTTTTGCAGGTAAGATGAATCTAAAAAATTGTTTCGATTCGTCTATTCGTCATGAAACACTTATTAAAAATATTTTCGTTCGTATTTTTTTCCAGGCGATACAGTACATCGGTGGTAAAGGAAACGGTCAAAGAATGAACTTGAAATTCTTGAAATACGCACAGAGTAGTCAGTGCAACAACATGAACGACAGTTCCGTCAGTTACGCAAGTGCTTCCCTGGTAGTCGAGTGATGGACGAGCTGTGAATATATTTTTTTCGTTAATCTTTTTTTTTATTTTACAATTTTAAATTACAAAATAACATTGCCGTTAATTGTGCGTTGACATCGAGAACGAAAGAGAGAGAGAGAGGGAGAAAGAGAGAGAGAGAGAGAGGAGGACACGACGGTTGTGAACATTTATTCGAATTAGCAGCAGCAGCAGCAGCAACAACAAGAACGAGAAAGAATGAATAATAATTATTTGTTTCTCTACTTGACTAATAATCTCCATTGAGAATTGATTTGCTTCGTTTTAAAAGAAAAAAAGAAAATAATAATAATAATTATAATGCACATTGCAAAGTCGGGAAACACATGTGAAATAGTTTCCGGAAAAATATAGAGAGAGAAAAGATAACAAACAATTATAAAATAACTGTGTAAGTGTAAGAATTAACGGTGAAAACTTAAACGTTGTTATCTATTTTTCCAGTAAACAATTTGGGTCACGCAAACTATACTTTGTCTTTAATCGAGAGAAAAAAAAAAAAAAAACCACGTCGATACGAAAAAAACCTGAAAAACCCGATACGATCGATCGTCAATCCTTTCCCTCGACAAAACTAACGCGGATCGCGAAAATCTATCGTTAATTAATCATGTCGTATATAGCGATGAGATATTATTAACGATATACGTTTATTAGATTAAAACGGATGTTATTTCGTTCAATGAGTTAATGAAGAAAATTCAACCTACGCGTCTGCGAATTACATACGAACAGTATAATTTAATTCCCGTCCACAGAGGGCAAGAAGAGAAATCCAGAAAATTTATGAATGAACTGGTATACACAGCTGGGCGGATCGATGGAGCATCCCCCTCAGACGTAGTAATCAATACGAGGGGTTGGGTTTAGGCGTGGAGGGCACAGGGATGGTAAAGTCCATTCAGTAGGAACTGTAGGCCTTCTATCGATTGCGTGGGCGGTAAAATGGGTAATCCTCTCCCTCCCTCGTCGTGTACGTAGGAGAAATACGTATACGTAGGGGTTGTTCGGAGTTTGAAACGAGAATGAGATAGAGAAAGAGAGAGAAAGAGAGAGAGAGAGAGAGGAGAGAGTGAAAGAGAGTAAGGGGGAGAAGGAGTAAAAGAGGGAGGGCTACAATGCCAGCGCGATATACAACGTAAGATGGCAAAGCGGTGGTGGAAGGCGTAGGTGGTCGTCGGAGAAGTGCCCTCAATTTGGAAGCAGTCGGCAGGGCTGCATCGAATTTTCGTCCGTCCCCAATGCTGTTGCCACACTCGCGAGCGATGAATGAACCATATGGCTGAATTTATCAATGCGTTATACTCGCCTCCGCGGTACAGTCGGACTTCTGGGAACTCTCTTCTACTCCACCGACGTACAATCGTCTACATCGCGAGAAAAAAAAACAAAAAAAAAAAAAAATGTCGAACGTTTATAAACGTTGTTAATGAGTTTAAAAACATCGGGACTCTGGGTAATCTGAACTTATTACTGAAAGCCACGAGCAAAAAAGCTGATAACGGAAGGCTTTGACTGTAATAGATACATCGTCAACATAATCCGAATCTCACCTTTGTGTTCATAGAATTCTGCGCAAATGAGCGATTTGCCCTTAGAAACTCGCGAATCAGGCTAATCCTAGAAAGGCTTGCAATTCTCTGTCGTGTTACATAGAGCTACAGATGGGCTATATTCCTCAACATTTCGTGCAACGCCCACGTAACGACCCTTATCCGTTTTCTCAACCGAGAACTTCCCCAAAAGCGTCTCCCCGGTTCTTTTTTTCTTTTTTTTTTTTTTCTTTTCTTCTTCTTTTCTTCCCACGAAACTATGTATGTACAAAGAACCGAAGGATAGGGACAAGAAAGTTCGGAAGTGTATGTAACTATAATACAAAAGTAGGGGACTAAGAGGCCACTCGGCAGTTTCCACAGCCGAACAACTTTTACTTATCGAATGAATTCAACGATAGCGGGGCTCTCCGATAGTAACGAACGATTCTAAGGAATCTTTCAGAATTCATGAAACCCTCGACGTTATTGAAAGCGAGCGGAAACTCAAAGGCAACGGAAACACGATTTATTCGTTTGGAATAATAAAAAAAACATAATAATAATAAGAGAAAAAGCTCTCTTGAAGGCGAAGATTCATTTCCGTTTAAAGAAAAAAAAAAGAAAAAAAAGAATCTATGAATGAACAATATGAAACTCCCACCGGTTCGAAACATGCATACAAAACGTGGCGGAATGAATTCTCGACATTCAGGCAAAGAGGGTGAAACACACCGGAGGTATAAGAATAATAGCATTGAAATTCATCGTAATTCACGATATATATCAAAGTTAAAAGGGCAAGACAACTGCCGCGAACTTAATTCTCTCGGTTTTCTCCGTATTTCTTATTGCCGAAACCTCCATCAATATCATTCGACATCACGCGCAATTTTCGGAGACGGTTAAGAGACATCTGTATACATACATATAGGTATATATATGTCGTAAGAAAGTCTGTAGGTAGATGTGCCTCTCAGTCTTTTCATTACGGACGACTGCGCGGTGTGAAGAGACCTGCCACAGAAGCGTGACGAAAACGATGGGCAATACAAACGCGGGGGGAGGTTAGGTATTTAGGGGTAACGCAAACAAAGAGAAGTAATACAGTGAACGATGTCGAATAAGTCGACGAAGATAGGGAGAGAGCGAAATGTGTTTCTTCGTCTTTTCGAAGTATGGCGAAAGTAAAAGAGAACGAGGGCGGCGTGAGGTCGGGGGTGGGGTGGGGGAGAGGATGCTATAGCTCCCGAGGTGCTGGAGGATTTTCGTGGTGGTAGTGACGGAGGAGGAGGAGCAGAGTGCGCGCAACGAGCACTCTGTAGAGTCGGAGGTAAGGGGGCGGACAGTGGCTAAACGACGTAGCGGAATTCCGTGAACACCCCGTAGTGGCGAAGGCGTTGGAGGAGGCACAGCCGGTCCCGCGCCGCTTACCACATCAGTTGGTTCACGGTTTCCGGACTCTGCGCACTGAACAGGTTAGTGTACAGTCGTGTCCTACTCGCACTTTCTTCTACTCTTCTAGGCAAACTATTTGTTGCCTATACCACCTATTCCTGTATATAACTCTATTCCTATCTCTCTGTTTCTCACGAAATCCGAGAACGAAAGTTTTCTCTCCGTCACTCGGATCGAACGACCCCCGGTCTTTCATCTCGCGTTCTCATTCATCCCTTCATTCATTCCTCCATTCACCTAACTATCCTCGGTTTGCGTTATAACGCCGGCACCTGTTCCGCATCAGTCAGTCTCTCTACGCTGACCTGGCCTTTGCCACTAACGCACACTCACTTCCCTCCCCGCTAGAGAAAACTTTCATCGGCTTCTTTATCTGCTTTAACGAGGAAAATACTCAACTCTACCGAAAAATTCTTGTGTATGTAATCTCTCGATTTTATATGTATATTTTTTTTTTTATTATTACGATATGTCTGTTACCTTTCCGTTACTTTTACGTTTTGGAAAAACATTTAGTGAATAACATTATCGCCGTAATTTTTATGTTTCGTTAACGTGTTTTTCATTTTTTTTTTTATTTTTAATATCGCTTCGTAATTTTTTTAATATCTATCTGTGATGTTCCGTCAGTGATTTAAAAAAAAATAATAATTCTCGTTAACATTTCTACTTTTTTAACGATGCATACGTCGCGAAAAACTTTTTGCATACGCGGTTTCTCGGGCAATCGCGAGATAGTACGAGGAGTGAGAGTAACGAGTAAAAGTCTCTTAAGTCTCGACAATGACAAATAAGCTCTACTAACTGGAACCGGGTAACGAGTAATTGACGATCCTCTTGATCTTAACGTGTGTTAACAAAGGCCGGAACAATTTGTCACGGACATTCATTCAGGATCGGTTGGTAACTCGTGCCTACGAACAAACTGTTAAAATGTCGAAGCCCTCGTACAGTTCTCTTTGCATCTATCTGTTCTTTTGTTTTTTGTTTTTTTTTTTTTCATTTTACATTGTACATTATTTTTTCAGCTTTTCGTTTTGTTATTCTTGTTTTAACAGGTGATTATATCGTGCGACGGAAAATACGATACGGAAAATACGAGTTGTTTATTAACGGGTGCTTTCAAGGTGCGCGTCATCATCCACTGAGCGATATTTCGTTAAAACAGGTTGCGCAGAATACGGGGGTGGAAATGAATCACCCGCGGACGTGTAGGTGTTCGACAAATTCTGAGGTTCAAACGGGACGTCCATTGTATGATTTTTTTTACAAAGCTTTTATGGTAAATTAATTAAAAACAAAAAAAATAAAAAGTTTCCATTCTCCGATGACCTGACAGTCGCGAAAGTATTGGGGTAAATAGCGTTTAACGAAACTTCGTTGTTTTTCGCGAGAAAATAGAGACAACTCGATTTATACCTCGAAAACTTCGAGCTCCGGAGGGAGTCGATTAATTTGATTAAATTAAACTTGCGACAATAATACCGAAGAAAATAACAACTATTTTGCTTACGCGAGAGAATTTTCATCGGCATCTTAGATTTTCGCTGGGGAAACGTTGCTATCGAATTATTATTATATGTATACCTATGTTGTATATATATATATATATATATATATACACATGTATGCTGTTTTTATGACGACACGGAGAGAATCTTCAAAGGCATACACGAACCGGGATGGTATAATAAAGTTTTTTCATCTCGTGAGATAGAAGCAAAACGTGAAGGGTAGAAGATAAAGAAGCGGGAGAGAGATAGAGAGACGGGGTAAAATACTACACTAACGGGGAGCTCTAAGGCACTTGTTGCAACCCTCCGCAAGAACACGTAATACTATATAAGGAGTCAAGGAAAAAAAAAGTTTGCCGGGCGTCTAATGAAACGTCTTATAGGCTAAGATCGATCATTCCTCGGTTGTAGCTTACGAGACCTCACCCCGAATGTACGAGAATCTTCATTCGGCCATTTTTTTTTTTTTTTTTTTTACATTTGACATTTTACCCGAAAGTTCACGCGCAAATCCATGCAAGTGTTACTCCAATTTCTGCTACTAACACATATTCACGTCTTTCTATTTATTGACCTTTTGCCGAACAGCAAGAATACACGTATCTGTATACGTGTCGTTGGTGTACAACGCCAACGCACGATTAAAATCTGTTACATATTCCTTAGTATTTGTAGGATAATGTACCTCATCGCGGGGTGGCTTCACGTGTTTTATCGAATGGATAAACATCGTATGTTATTTCCTCCTATTTATAGCTATATACGATTTCATATATACTTTTTATCGAACATAAATATTTGCCTGTTTTACACATATTCAGTACAAATCGAATAACACACAAGTTTCACGACAGGCGTTGAAGTGTTGCTGTTTTGACATTTGCAAATATAATCAGAACAATATATTTGTCATTCGTGGATATATGTTGGAATAAAAATTCGTGTGAAAGTCTTTTTTTTTTTTTTTTTTCTCGCTGCTCACGAAGAAATATGAAACTCATCACGGGGGAGGATTGCCCCATTTGTGACACGCGGCGGAACATCACCCCGGTGCGCATACCGCCGATTATAATACCGTGAACCGGGCATTTGCAACCGTCGAATGATTCCATTGTTGGAATTGTACGAACGTGAACTTCATAACGTCGGATAAATGATCTTTTATTTATTTTTTTTTCTCTTGTATTCCTACACGTTTTTCATTAACAACTCTCACGTACGGGTGTAGTCGCGCCGGGGGATGATATTGATGGATTCGTATATTAGATTCTTCGACGGTTAATCGACTGCTCTCGTCTCGTCAGCGAGAAACGCGCGAGGAAACGAGAATTCTTATGATTTTAGTTCGTTTTATTCAGTCTATATGTTGACTCAATATAATTACCGTGATAATAATACACATTTTCTTAACTTCTTTGTTACAGAAATATCCAACTTATCATTTATTCCGAACATATCTTGCAATCCATACACATATCCGTGGAAGAAATATACACTACTGAAGGGAATTGCGATTAAACTGCGAATCGACAAGAGGTTCGAGGAACCGACGGTAAAAGGTCAGTCGATTAACTTCAACTATTTTTATGTTTTTGTTTAATTAATTGTTTGAATTGTAAGTCGAAATGACAAATGTAATGACAAAAATCAATGAGAAAATCTTCGAAATAAATTACTGCGTACATTCGATTCGCAACTCATCGGGAAAATGATGCAACAATTTCGACAATACGACAATATCATAGCAGAATTAAAGACAATGTATCGTTACATTCCCCGTCAAAAGTGAGATTAGGAGAGAATTTTGAATGCCCAATGGGATAAAAATCCGAAGGACATCAAACATATGCTAAGAACATTAATTTTGTATAATAATAATAATGCCAACAAGTTATTAACAAATTAGTTTTGAAACAATTTTTCAACGAATCATTCACTAAACTTTTTTTTCGCAGACATTGATTCGTTAATTTTTCTGAATGCATATAAATTTTTTTCGAATTTTTTCAAATTTTTTTTTTTACCGTTGAAATGTCACGAATTTTGGACACGTTTCTCGGAAAAAGACTACGCATTACACTAGAGAGCTTTTCGGATAATTGATCGAAAATATTTTCAACTAATTAATAATTAAATTAATCAAATCGGCTAACCGAATAATTATTGAAAATCGGGTTTTTCGAAATTTAGATCCGAATTTCAAAATTCTCTCCGAATCTCATTTTTTGCTGTTCATACAACGATATATTCTCCTTAAACCGTTTTTTCGAAAGCGCGAATGCTGATTTTTTTTTTTCAACTTGGATTTCAGATTTATTAAACGAAAACGAAAAAAAAAATGCAAATAATCGTTGCATCGGCGTGTATTTTTTTTGCACACTCGATCGCGATTGTCGCCGTCGAGGCTCAACGATACGTCGATGATCCATTGACGTCACCGCAGGCAGCGATTTTCAGCGAGATCGCTTACAGAGACAAACGCGGTAACAAAGCCGAGCCGACATGCGAGGAACTGCGAGCAATGTGGATATACAGTAAACGGCAGAGTCGAGCTGCCGAAACTACGAACGATCTGCCGATGTATCGCGATCCATTTTCATACAATATATGGGAAACATATCCGGTACGATCGCCAAATTCGATGGGTTATCGAGGTACGAAATCAACGAAGAAATTATATTTAATATTTTCTTTAAATTAATTTCTTTTTACTTTGCGTACATATAGTTATTATTTAATAGAAATAGTGAATTATTTCATACATAACGATAAATCGGCGGGAAAGATACGAATCTGTATTTGCGAATCTTCAAGAGAAGCAATCGGGAGAATTCTATGGGTATTAATTTCACCCGATTTATCATTATACTGAATTGCAGTAATGTAGACTGCATTGCCATTGATATCAGTGGTATTTCAATGGCCAGAGAATCGCGTGTATATTCACCGTACTGATGCGTGGGTCGCGAGAACCGATTCTCCCCACAGCATCGTCCATCTGCACATATTTGATTGCGTACACATACACTTCGTAATACCTTCCGATCGTTTTCGATTGAGAAACGCGCGAATAATTCACACCGTAATCTCTAATCCTCTCAATTACAATCGTATAATCGTCCTCTCGAGTATACGCCAGTCGCAGGATAAACTTAATTACAAACTTTTGATAGCATATATCGATTGATCTCTCTTAATCCTCGAAACACCACACATATTACGGCACCTCTTTAACGAGACGCTCGGAGCATTGAATCGGAATCAATTTCTGATGGAAACGCTACGATGCGAGATTAGGTTCTTAGATGCAATAAAAAAACAGTAAACGAAGTTTTTCTATCACTAAAAGAAAATAAAAAGAGGATCGTTCTCAAAATGCATAATGGAAAGAATATAACGTTTGAAGAATTCTTGAAAACGGATAGTCGAATTCTTCGAAATTTTGCAGTAACACTATTACTATCTGAGAAAAAAGAAAAAAATCCATTGAATTAAATTAGCAATATTCCGATCTAACGTTCGATCCTTTTTGACCCAAATATCGAGTCTGACGTCTTCAATGTCTTCAATGAATATTTTAACATACTGATACGATAGCTATCATAGAATTTACAGCCCTTAAAAAAGGAATCTAAAATAGACGATTATTTAGAAAAACTCTCTTTTTTTTTATCAAACAGTTTGCGTCTGCAAGACTCATGTGTGAGTTGTTACCTCGACAAGTTTGTGAACTACAAAGCGTGCAAATAGATAAACAGGTAGTTTAACTAGAAGAGAACAAGAATGATATTTGTAACTTGGATTTGAAGCTCCGTTGTCGGAAAGTTTCCTTTCTCACTGCCGGATGAATTTTGCTCGACTGTAGAAGGGGAGGAGGAAGGGGAGTCGATCGTTACTACGATTCTCTCGTATACGCCGAAATAGATTCTCTTTGAGGAAACATATAGTGAGAGTGCAACGTACTCTCGTTTCGCAATGTGTGTAATTCTCATTCATTTGTATCTGCCCGCGAGATGAGTGTATATATATATATACATATATATGTGTGTATCTATATATACATATATGTATAATCTATAGATATATGTATATATAACGAGACACAGCCGAGAGATATAGATTATACATAAAGTACGGTATCTCTCACGACACGTACTAAATCCGGCTGCGGCCGTTCGCGAGACAGACCGGCCGCAAGAACCACTATGTATAGGCATGACAAGGTCGGCTTTGAATAGACTACGTTGCTGCGTTCCGAATTTAGGCCTATGAAACTTCATTACTGGAAATTGCAACGAGTTCTCGACGAAAAACTTCATCGTAAATCGTAAACCCCCAATCATGGATTTTCGGCTTATCGTCACAATTACTCGCGCTATTTACCAATTTTTTTGTCAACGAAGCTCTGCCGCGTGTTTTTTTTTTTTTCTTTATAAAGAATTTTTTTGAATTTTACAATGATTACGATATATTTGATACAATATTTGATAAGAATTTTGAAAAACATTAATGCATATATACGCACGAGATGTTAATTGCGCTAATGAAATTGACGATGAAAATCAAATTTTGATGAAAACGATAGTTAAATAGCGCAGTAATGTCACACTTATTGACGTTGGCCTCGAGTGTGTGTCGCGTATACAAAGAGTCGATAAATAGGTACTGCGTATATACATATATTGTAGTATATATGTATATGCGACGAAGAGTACTACGTAGTCGCGCATATCGATGCATACGAGAGGCGATCTATTAAACGGAAATTCATGCAAACGCAATTAATTCCAAAGCGACATTGACGATATAATTGTATTAAGTTGTGCGTTTATTGAACAGACAATAGCGGAGGTCAGCCACGAAGCCGGGGCGCCGGTGGTGCGATTATTTATGGAAAAGTCGTTCACAAAGCGCCGGCCGGTAGTAGATTGAGAAACGGTATGCCAAATCGTATGAAAGCCTTTGAGGAGGTATCACGTCTGTACGGAACGGTGAATCGTCAATTGCCGGATTCCCGACGTCGGCAAACAAACTTTCGAGTCGGTGGTGGCGGCGGTGGATCTTCCTCTATGTCGCAGGTACCGCAAGCCGGAAGTTTTCAACATCTCAAAGACCTCGTTCGAACGGAAAGGGCTCGCGAACTGCAGGTTCGTGGGAAAAAAAAAATCACTCTTCAACCATTTCTCTCGTAGAGATCTTTGCCTTTTCCGAAGTTTATCTTCAACTCGAATGATATATCGATGCCTACGGAATTGAGATTTTTTTCGAAGGGAAATCGCAATACTGAACAGCGAAAATATCGAAACTTCTACCGACCCAATCTATCGTTTCATCCCATTGAATATTATTTTAATCGAAAAAAAAAGAAAACGATTATTTCGCTTCGATATAAATTAGCATTTTATTTTTTTTTCTCACCTTAGCAACAAAGAGAAGCCGAAGAACTTGCCGCTCGGGCGGCGGTGCTGAAGGAGATGGCGAACGGCGACAGACGCGGATCACAAGAAACACGGAGACAATTTTTGAACTCAGTACAACAATATCAAGAACCAAAAAGTGTCAATTACGGTTACGGCCAATCGCAGTATGTGCCCAGTATAGCTAATTTCGGCGGTGGATTGTTGGTGAGTATACCGCATTATTTCTTCCATTTGTAAAAAGAAAAAAGAAACTTTTTTTTTTATTTTTGCATTCCCTAACGAGTCGAATCACGCAGATCTATCCCGCGGTTCATCACGATTAATATCACGTGCGTTTTTTGCCGTGAAAAAAAAAAAAGTCTTTTATCGCAACTAAAATCGCTGCTTTTTGAAGCTTTTTAAAGCATTCATTAGAGCTTTTGAGCATTTAAACTGTAATTCTTGCTGCGTATACAGAAGCAGAAGAAAATAACGTACTTAATCACCGCTCACTGATTTTTCAATTTGCCTCCTTATCTTTGCAAAAATTGCGATCCAAAAGCCAAAAGGAGAAAATATCGGACTAAATCATTGCTCACTGAATTTTCAATTTGCCTCCTTATTCCTTGCAAAAATCGCGATCCAAAAGCTCAATCACTTCTGGAGAGGTGCGAAGGCGAAGGAAAACGCGAGACGCGTTTTATCAATTAAAAAACCACACGTGATTTTTACTTGAGATCAGACGATAGACATTGCGATACACTCGAAAGAAGAAAGTTAGGAGAACTGAAAATGAAGTGATAGAACTGATTAATTAGTCGGTACAATCGACTTTATCTCAAAAACTAGTTGTCCCTATTAGTTCTCCGAACTTATCATTTTCTTCAGTATACTTGTAAAAGAGAAGTTATAGGGTGAAAAAACTTCTCAGCGCAGTCACGTAGTCGACTTATCGATAAAATCCATATTATCTTCTTTTTTTTCTTCATTCATAGACCGGTGACAAGTACAATCGAGACCCGATGTTGCGTAAATGAGACAACGGTATAAAAAACGAACGTGAATGTCGAGAGATTGTTGTCATTGAACTGCCGAACGTGAACATTCTACAATCTGTAATGTCAACGACTGAAAAAGGTATATTCGCATCTTCATTGCTGTAATAAGCTTACGGGGTTAGTCCAACAGGCAACAAAGAAATTATAGACTTCCAATTTAATGAAAAAAAAAAAGAATAATAATAATACTCAAGCGAGCGAAGAGGATAAAAATGCAAAAAAAAAAGTAAAAAAAAAGTAAAAAAAAAGAAAAAAAAATGAAGGCAACCGGCGATATTGTATTGAACATATCTTAATGTTTTGGCGCTTTTAAACCCGCGTTTAATCCGTATACTCTACGACTAATATTATTATTATAGTATATTAAAACGCAGTATTGAAGAAAAAGGAAAAAAAAAAAAAACGATGGCGCGGTACAAGCGTAGGAGTAGAGTGTGATTCGGCGGTGACGAGGGATACTAAAGAAAAGCCATGAAATTTTATGGGTCATCGTTACATTAGCTCCGTGAGAAACGGCAAAAAGAATAAAAAAAATTGATTGCTCTATCGTTCGCGTGAGCCTTTCGGCGAGCAATCTTAAAATATACTAAAGAGCCGAAGATAATTAGCTGAGATAATCCCCACCTCGCGAAAGCTCACAATCACGACTCTCTCCAGTTTCTTTTGACTCGAACGAATACGCATTCATCTTACAATGAAGAGAGGCTTTCCTATTCAGAACTTCATTCAATTAACTGAGCGCCTCTCGATATTTCCTATATATCGAACAGTACCTTACTTCGGTTCAATAACAAGTTTGCTAAACTTCCATACCACCACCAGCACCACCGAACAATGTTTACCAGGAATTAACTAACACACAAAATAGATCCTTTATCGAAGCATATTTTTAAAGGATCTTTTAAGTTTGATAACACATATTATACATAATATATTCTATTGAAAGCGCGTATAGTTTATATACACGTATATGCGATTAATAATACGATGAAATGAATAATCGCTTATTCCGAGGAGTCGATAAATTAGTTACGCACGCTGGAAATGCTCAATCGTGTATTTATCACGCGTCTGTAGCGATAAACGGCCATCTAAATTCGCTAACTTTTATCACGTTGAACATAGCGAGATTCTCGAGTTGAGATACGTTTTTATTCAACGCTGATAACGCTCTACACGATTTTGAGAAGCATTAATCAAATGGCTACAACCCCGAAGGAGATTGCCAGGATCTCGTTTTACATCGCGCTTATCTCGGGTTATACAGCCCTTGAGTGGCAGCTTTTTGAACTTAGTAAAGAATGAAGAAATACGAAAGACGGCCACCTCCCCGAAGATTCTTTATCAAATGTGCATAATGGCTTTGGCTTTTGGCACGAGAAATTCTTGCGAAAAAAGAAACTCGAATAACGGGAGCGCAAGATTCGCGGAGCATTGTGATAAGAGTAAAATTTACCTTGTACCGGTCACACCCACACACACTCAGCTACTTGAATACCGCCTTATCTACAATCAGTATTATTCGAATGATAAAAAGCATAACAACAACAAAAAAAAAAAGAAAAAAAAAAAGGGAAAACCGTGACAATAAGACAATATAAACCAATAAAACAAAAGTACGAACTTAAAAGTTATATATTTACAAATTGAACTGCGGATATTTTCTCGGGTCCTCGTGCATTATCAGCGTGCATTTCTAGTTATTTACATTCGTTATTGACAAATATCAAGAACCGAATTCGAAGACGCAAATATTTAACGTTAGGAAGATCGTGCGATCATTTCTCGGCGATGATAAAGACGAAATAATGAAAAAAAAAAAGAAAGAAAAAAAAATGATTAACAAAACGTTTTAATTAGACATCATGAGGAATATGGATAAACGTTTTGACGCGGAGTTGTAATAATATCACGACGAGACTAATATTCGAATTACGGAAGAAATTTTTTCGGATGCATATCTTGAACCATCGCCGTATTATATTCTACGGGGAGGGAGGGTCTCTCCTCTTTCAATAATGAGGACTAAAGACCGTTCTATGCCTAATTGTGCAATGATAATAATTCTGTCGACGAGGCATTAAAAAAAAAAATCTTGAAACTAAGGCTTATCGTATTAAGTCATATCAATACAAGAAATTTCAGACAATAACTAATGATGATATCTTGATATAGTAATTTTAGACGATAAATATAATATGTTACGTATGTCAATATGATGTGGGCACCAGGATATAGTCATTCTGACGATTGGGATTTATTCTAACGTCGAATAATATCATATCTCTAATTGTGCATAAGACAATAAATGAAAATAAAAGAAAAGAAAAAAAAATAATAAAAAATTCTAATAATATACGAAAGGACAATACAGCGCACGTTTGATAGTTAACAGAGACGATTTTTTGGAGTTATAAGGCCGACGATATACCTATTCGTTATCTGTACATTACGGAATGTGATTCTAGTCTTCAAAATAGTAAAAAAAAAAAGAAAAAAAGAAAACGCATACACCGTTATTCGAAAAGATTCCGTTTGCAAGACACGAAATCGTATAATACCGCCCGGCCTTTTAGTCTTCTTTTCGTCGGGGTAACATAACATATCTCTGTAAGCAAAACAAAAAAACAACAAAACAAGTTCGATTTTACCTTTGGGGCTTTTTTTTGTTCGATCAAAAATAGTAATATTTGTCGAACAGCATATTTGATACAACAAGCATTTTTGCCGAATACAATTAAAATGCCCTACAGATTAAATATATATATATATATATAGACTGAATATGCGGATTTGTCAATAATTGCTGCTTTAGCTATTAAAATTTAAAAAAACCCCTCCGACTGTAATACAATTTTTTCTTCCGACGCTAAAAACTTCTGTTTTAGTAAAACAGTTTTACCTTGAAACGAATCGTTTAACACTATCGAACGTGCGTGCAAATAGTATAATATACTCTTGAAGAATGTGCTCTAGTTATTTTCATACGTATTTTCATTATTGTGGGGTCTTTGAATACCGCGATCCGATGGGAAAAAAATAGAAGCATTATTGTAATGTATAAGACATTCATGAAAAAAATAAAATAAAAAAAGAATATCAGAAAAAGTTTCTGCTCTGACAATACTTCGAATGAGAATGAAGAAAGGTGTTTCAAGTATTATATACATAAACTCTATATAGTTATCTACATGCAAATAGAGTTTGTCTTTGACTTTCCTATGCCATTATTAAACTATAACTATATTACTTATTAATATCAACTGAAACGTACTTGACGAAGCTTCCTTATACGAATAACAGAGAAGAAAAAAAAAAAAAAGTAACAAAAAAAATCCCAAAAAGAAGTAATAAAATTGTACATTTTTTCGTGAGAAAGAGAGAGAGAGCGAGAGAGAGCGAGAAAGCGATAGAAAAAGAGAGAAATAGAGAGATTTCGTTGTACAACAGATTGTTTTAATCCATTATTAACAAATTTTCCTCGAATGGCTGAAAATATCCAAAGGCTCTTACGGCTGATTTAATATATAAGATGTGTCAGACAATAATACGGCTTAATGTCATTAACGGTCACTAAGCCTGACTGAAGTTGTATAACTATATTGCATAATATATATAATATGTATTGACTATACATATGTTTACATTAAAGAAAAAAAAAAAAAAAGAAAAAAAGAATAAACCAAATAAATATCTATTGTACGTATTGTAGAAGATGTAATGAATATAATAATGATAATTAAATGATCATCGATACGCAATTTGTCGACAAATTGATTACCGTCGGGCATTCCCTTGAATTGGGGTCACGTACCGGAAGTCGGGAGGCTACCGCCCCCCTTCCTCCCCCATGTGGCTTCGCGGATTCCCATTGTCGCCGGGGGTGACTTTGGACCGTATTAATCGATATATTCATTAGCAAATCCGACATTACCTCGTCTCAGACACGTACGGATTTTCCCCACAAGAATGTCTTTCACGCGCGTGACCTTTTCCCCATAAAGTCAGCACCCTCCGGGGGCTTTGGAACTTCTTGGAACTCGAAAGATCCGAAACTCGCCCTCGTGGAACTTGTGACATCGTCTAATATACGCTATGTACATAATCCGTCGAATTCCGGGCCAAAGGACGACGCAAATATTGACGATTAGATCCTCTCCTTCGGTCTGCAGAATACATCGGATAAACGGAGTACAACACTCGAAGACTTATTATTTTTCTTTTTACAATTAATAGTTTTATTAACAGTTTCGATAAAAAAAGTCTACATCACTGATATCGGAACGTAAAAAAAAAAAGAAATATTTATCCTTTATACATTTATTGAGATGAAGTTACGTTAAGGCACTCCATGCAGCGACGACAGGGTTTTCCATTCTGGGATTCTGGATATCTTCTGCAACGTTTGCACAACGCAACTTCGACGGGTTTCAAATCAATTCTCGTAGACGCAGACGACGGATCGTGGATCAACGTTAACGCGGATACTTGGAGTATTTCGCACAATTCGGAGTTCGAAGATGTTATTTCCGGCTGAAGTATCTATTCAATTAAATTGGGACAAATTTTTCGATTATTATCTGATGCATAATACGATAATAATCGATTATTTGTTTTACGAGATTGATGATCAAAAAAACGTACCGACAAAGTCGAATATTTATCGCTATCGGTCGTAACAGTTGCGGCGAAGGTCCACGTATTTGATTTCGTTTGTTGGTGCAATTCGCTTCTGACATCCAGTGCCGTGTTAATCACATTTTCCACGTGCGGGTTGTGCCAATTCTGTGGCAAAACGTGAGCGGAGTGGTGTAACGGAACGGAGGCTGGAAAACCATCGATAACGAAGTTACTATCGAATTTTCCGTGTTCGCGATACACGTGGATAATTGCATTGTTGTGCGAAGCCTCACCGAGATTATCGGGATGATAGAGCCAAACTTCCTCCGCCAAATGGGGAACAATCGGAGCGATGGATCGGGTAATAATAGCTAAAATTTCACCGGTCACATCGACGGCGCCGATTCGACTGGGCGACAGTGCTTCGTTACAGTACAATCGATCTTTAACGAGATGACAATAGATCGCCGAAACATCGTTCGCAACAAAGTTCAACACGGCATTACACACGTGATGATATTGGTAGGCGTCGTAAAATTTTTGTATCTGAAATTACAGCATTAGTGAGTAAAAAAAAAAAAGAACGCCTTACAGAAGAAAATTTCACGGATCAAATATTTTTAATACCTCATTGTTATAGTGCAGAAGACGGTGTAACATAAATTTGTCAAGATTCAAATATTCTCCTTGAACATTGTTGTACGTGTCGTAGCGATAGAGAGATCCGAGAAGAAATCGTAATACTTGCCGAAGTTTTTGCACAGACTCGGCGCTGCCTTTTATCAACGTATCGCCAACGGGAATTTGACTGTGTTGACAACCGTGACTCGCGACCCACCATCTGGATAAATTCGAGAAAATTAATTTTTAATATTTGCCTTCGAACGGCGTTATTTATTGAGAATTTTACCTCAGCGTATCGACGCCGTAAGTGGGTTTTTTCTTTTGATCTTTTCCGCCTTTCGTAATGTCCTCAGGATTCACAACATTCCCCACTGACTTCGACATTTTATCGTGTTTTTCGTCGACCGCGAATCCGTGAACGAACAAAGCTCTGTGATCAACGAATAAAAATTATGCTGCGAATAACTGCGACGATCGCGATTGTCGATACTATTGGGATGGACGAGTTTGTGAGACAATCGGAATGTCGATGCGTTAGGAATACCTGAAATATTGCGTACTTGAAAGGGGGTGTTCCCTGAAGGGCTATCGAGGTGAGTAAAGACGATTGAAACCATCCGGTAAATTGATCCATCCCTTCCATGTAGAGATCGGCTTTTCCTTCGGGAAGTACGGCGGACCAGGAAAGACCGCTATCCAACCATATATCCATTATATCCTGAAAAAAAGACGAGATCGACATTATTCATTCTATTTTCTTGAAATCTCTGAGTCGAAGAGATAATTTGTATCTACTATACCCACTCACTTGTCCCTTTTCTAATTGCGAGGCTTCGATACCCAAATCTTCAAGAAGCTTCTGTCCCATTAACTCTTCGACAGACATTGTCCACCAACAATCGCTTCCATTTTGCTCGACAAGACTGCACAACCTTTCCACGAATTCTCTAATTACGTTGGAAACAAATTGTTGCATTTACAATAATTCATAAACTTTTCAATCATCGAGTGATTCGTTTTCATTAAAATCGTCGATTCACCTGCTTGTTACTACGTCACCGGTATCTTTGTGATACAAAACTGGAATAGGCGTTCCCCACGCTCGTTGCCTCGAGATGCACCAATAAGGACGTTGTTTTATTTGATTGTACAATGCATTTGACGACGACGATTGCTGATTTTGCGGATAAATTTGTACATTTTCCAAACTCTCCTGCAAACAAAAATGTTTTTATTGAGTACAATATATCGCGTATAAATAATTTTTTTTTTATCGTGTAATAGAATTCTCAGCTCACTATAGCTTTTTCCTTCAGTGAATCTGTGTCGATGAACCACTGATGACTCGCGAGAGTGATAACTGGTTTTTTCGTTCTCCAGTCGTACGGATAACTGTGCTGCAAATCTTCCGTTTGCAATATATCGTCGTCCATGAATTTTATTACGGCTTCGGTACCTTCGGAAAGTACTTCGAGACCAGCGAAATTTTCACCCGCATCGGATGTGTAACGACCCTCTTTGTTCACCAAACATTTCTAAAGAAACGTTTTGTGAGAATATTAATTCGAAATAATTCAAGAGAATTTCGAAAGTGAGAGAAATTTGACTGAATGCAGTTGTGGATTCAATTATATCGTACCACAGGTATTTTGTTTTCCAGTCCAACGAGAAAATCTTCGGATCCATGAGCCGGTGCCGTGTGAACCAAACCCGTCCCCACAGTAGTATTCACATGACTTGCCGGCAGAAATGGTAAACTGATACCCGTGATAGGGTGACTGTATCGTGCGCTCGCGAGTTCGCTACCTGTTTAGATGTTGATATTAATTAGTTTCTTCGAGAGATTAACGCGCTGAGCACTCGCGCGTACCTTTGATATCCAATACGTGATTCAAATTGCCAATTTTCGCGGCAACACTGTCGAACAAATCTTTCGCCACGATATTCAGATTACCCCTCTCGTCTTCGGCAATAGAATAAACAGCGTTTTTCGAATATGCGAGCGCTTGATTCGCGACCAGAGTCCACGGTGTCGTTGTCCACGTTATTCCGTACATTTTTCTATCGCCAAATTTCTTTAACGGTTCCGGCATATCGGTGATACGAAATCGCGCGTAAACGCATTTACTCGTATGCTTATTATTGTACTCCAATTCGGATTCTGCCAAAGCCGTCCTAAATTACTTCGTTTTGTGATCAATCGATCGTACCGACGTTAGTGCCGAAGCACCGCTATCGAGTAAGTAAAATCGGCCGCAATCGTACCTTGACGACGGCGACCAGTGAACGGGTTTGAAATCTCTGAATATCAGCTTCTTGTCGTACAGGTCGTTGAATCTACGCAACTGGTTGGTCACATACGACGTTCTATTTGTGAAGTAACAACCGGAATCTTTCCAATCCGCCATAACGCCCCAAGATACAAATACTTCGCGCTGCTTCTCCACAGCTTTGTTCGCGTACTTGCGAGCTAAAAATATATTTCGTTATTATTTTTATGCAAGAAAATTTCGAATAACAAAATATTCTACAGCCCCTGTTACATACCTTTTTGAATTTTTTTAACTACTCTGTAAGATCTCTAATTTATTTATTTAAGTTTGTGAATGTAAAAACGAGTTTTTTCGTTAATAAAATAAATAAATTAATAAATTAATTAACAAATAAATAAATTGTAGATTTGCGCATTACAAAAATGGAGTAAAATTAAGTAAAATTTACCCAATTGGCGGACTTGCAGAGCACTCAATTGAGTCTTATCTTCCTTTAGACTCGTCAGGGCTTTTAATTCTATCGGCAAACCGTGGCAATCCCAACCCGGTATATACTGCACTCGTTGACCTCTTACCACTCGACTTCTGATTGTGATATCCTTGAGAATCTGTGAATCGAACGTTCGAAAAATTGTTAACATATTTCAACGTCAGTCTTAAATATTGTCGATATCAAGTGAGTTAATATTTAACGAATACCTTGTTAATAGCGTGTCCCATGTGCGGTACGCCATTGGCGTAAGGCGGACCATCGTGCAAAATAAAATCGGGTCCTTCGAGATTCTCCCGTTGCCAGTTGTACAAATCGGTGAAACCGCATTTCTATAAATACCAAAAATTACGATCGTCGCAAAAATCGAGACGCGAACATTTTTACGTTTTTTTTTTTTTTTTTTTTTTTTAAGAAAATTTTAAAAAATTTACCTCTATCAGATAATGATCAGTTTCTTGTCTCTTTTCGCCCCTAATCCACGCCGGAAATTTCGTTCTCGGCAACAACACCGTTTTGGAGTATTCATGCTTAATCGCTTCGTTTCTTTCGCTGTACAATCTCAATACACTTCGCGTACTCCGCGATAACGAAAAGTAAAAACACTTTGCACGAGTATTCACAAGTGCAGCCATGGCTTTCTCTTATCCAGTGTACTAGTCTTTGGTTCGTCTGCTATGATAAACATAACCTCCAATATTGTAAACAGAGATATATCGGAAGTGGGAAAGAAAAGATTTCCGGTTTTTCTCGAGTACGCATTTCAAATATTAGTTGCGAGTTTTCCGCGTATTTGGTACGCAATTTTTGAGGATCTTTTGAAAACAGCGAGTTACGTAAAAACTCAAAAGCGTTCGGATTTTTTTATTGAATTTGATTGATTTTTTTTAATAAACTGCAAACTCTTGTAAATAATATTCATACGCTCCCAATCTTGCAAAAACGACTTTAACTAAAGAGAATATTACGTATTGATTAAATAAATCCAGTATACGATATCCGAAATGTTATATTTACATAATTCGAACAATCCATTGTTTAAACATAAAAGAAATACATGTGATTTAGTTGTGCAACAATCAGTTTTATTACTCCGTTTCTCCATCCAACTGCATTGAACTAATTGCTCATCGATTAAACTTACATACTATAATTGTTCTTTATTCGACCTTTATAAACAAACTTATCACGTCAATACAGCACAAATATTCTACTTTCCGATACACACTTATAGTGTCATTTTTCGGCCTTCGATCGATATGTCGACCGCTCGTCTGGCCGATTTCATTCTTTTAGTGTCTATGTAATTTTTCATATGCCGTTCGAATCTGTTCATCTGCTTCTTGGTGCTCTGTAAATATATAAAACATTGTTTAATATCAATTTACTTTTTTTTTAGGTCTTATAGCTATTATAATAGTCTTATAGCTATTATTGCTACTTACCCTACTGATATCCACGTCAGTCTTCCAGTCGGGACGCACAACGTAGTCTTTGTTCGAAGGTATAGGAACTCGAGCCCTGGCGACCCATCCTTTATCACCGGGTCTGAGAAGTCTGAAGAAAAAAATATGACAAGTTATAATTTAAAAAAATGAAATCAACATACAGAAATTTAAAAAATAAGACAAATTACTTTGCATCGCTTTTGAGCGCTTTGTTGATATCCTGAGATTTCTGTGAGGTTCCACCCTCGTCGGCCTTCCGCCGCTTTTGTGGCGTTTGTTCCAAGTCTCTCTGGAATCTCTCCTCTCTGGACAAAGCTTTGAAGTCCGCCGACAGATTGAATATCGGACGTGCCCATTCGTTTATTAATTTACCAGCGCGTTCTTTATTTTCCTTAGTCTCTCTCGGATGTTTGTAAAGATACATAACGGCTTTTCCGATGCCGGATTGCTTAAGTGACGACTGATCGATACGTGGAAACTGCAAACAAAATTAACGATGGTTCAACGTTATTAAAGGATAAAATTAATAAAAAAATAGTGAGAACACGAAAAATATATAATCGTAACTCACCTCCACCAACAGTTTCAAAAGACTGTCGCGTATTTTCATAGAAGGCAAAGATCGGTCGGGCATCGGTGCGAGCCAATCGGTTAACGCGGAGAGGACATCGTGTTCGAGAAAAGCCAATTGTAAATCGTGTTTCTTTAACTGTGACAATACCTTTGGTAACATTGCTATTTTGTTCGTTGCTGGTTTATTGATCTGATTCAATTTTCTGTCTTCACTCGAAGCGCCTTTCATGTCCGATATTAATTGAACTATAATATCGTCGTTGTCGTTTATAATGTCTATGTCTTTGCGTTTCCGCCGACGCGTCTGTTCTTCTTTCTTACGTTGCAACATTCTATCGAAGTCCGACATTCCATCGTCGCTGTAAATAAAGAAGCAATGTGTTGATATTATCATTTGACTATATTGCTAACTATTAGAACGATTGGATTCATGAAAAAAGAAAAAAAGAGGTATTTCCGTTGCAATTTTCTGTTAGCGGTAATAACTATTCTACATAACGTTAATGGTGAACTCACATATATCTATCGTTTCTGGACCATACATGATACACAAAAACATTTAATATGTATTATCAATATCGATAAGATGATTATGAGGTATCGAAGAAGATAAAAAAATCGAACTTACTGATCTCCGGCACCGCGATCGCCGATAATTCCGTCGTCAGAATCGTCGCCATCGTCTTGAACGCCGGCAGCTTGTTCGGGAGCTTTATCCTCGCTGCCTTCTTCCTCTTGTCCCGTTCTTTCGGTGTCATCGTCTTCCAGTCCTTTCCTTCTCTTCGATGGCCCGGCCTCCTCGTTCTCGTCTTCGGAATCGGACAATTTGTGTTTCGATCGTTGTGTAGTCTTTATATTGCCGTCATCCTCGCCCTCGGAATCGGATATTCGTCTTGCGCGTTTTCCCGTTGAAACTGCGGAGTCTCTGCTGCGACTTCTCGAGCCTCGAGCGCGGCTGCCGGAACGTGATCGTGAACCGGACTTTGCGCGTGTTCCGGATCCCGAACGTGAACGTGAACGCGACCTGGAGCGAGATTTTCGGCCCCTCGAACCCGATCCTGATCGTGAGCGCGAGCGCGAACCGGAAGACGAACGTCTGGAACCCGATCCCGAGCGGCTACGCGATCGCGAACGACGCGCGCCCGATCCTGAACGTGAGCGCGATCTCGATCTGGAGCCCGATTTTCTCGAACCGGAACGGGATCTCGAGCGCGAACCTCTTCTCGAACCCGAATGCGATCGGGACCTCGAACGAGAGTTTGCTTTTCTAGAACCCGAACCTGATCTCGAACGCGAGCGTGAAGCCGCCTTTCTCGATCCTGAGCGCGATCGCGATCGCGATGCTGCTTTTCTCGATCCTGAGCGCGATCGCGATCGTGATGCTGCTTTTCTCGATCCTGAGCGAGATCGCGATCGTGATGCTGCTTTTCTCGATCCTGAGCGCGATCGCGATCGTGAAGCTACTTTTCTCGATCCTGAACGCGATCGCGATCGTGAAGCTGCTTTCCTCGATCCCGAACGCGATCGCGATCGAGAAGCTGCTTTCCTTGATCCAGAGCGCGAACGTGAACGCGATATCGCCTTTCTCGATCCAGAACGCGACCGTGAGCGCGATGCTGCTTTCCTCGAACCCGAACGGGAACGTGACCGCGATAAAGCTTTTCTCGATCCCGATCGCGATCGAGATCGCGAAGCTGCCTTTCTTGATCCCGAACGAGATCTGGAACGTGAACGCGATGCGGCTTTTCGCGATCCCGAACGAGATCTCGAACGCGAACGCGACGCAGCTTTTCTAGAACCAGAGCCCGATCTCGAACGTGAACGCGACGCCGCTTTTCTCGATCCCGAACGAGATCGTGAACGCGATCCTTTACGTGAATTATTGTCGGGCGATGCGGGTCTCGAGGCAGAACCCGATCGGCTTCTCGATCGTGCTTTAGCGTCTGGTGTAACTGATCGAGATCTCGAACGCGCGCTCTTCGGTGAACCCGGTGGTGATGCAGGTCTCGAACTACCGGCTGAACGGGATCGAGATCGACGCCCAACCGAACCGGCTGCAGCATCCGGGGATCGAGGATTTTTCGGCGATGCCGGAGACTGTGGCCCCGAACCTGCGGCATTCGCGCCTTCTCCGCTCGGTGATGGCGATCGCGATCTCGATCGAGATTTTGATCTTCCTGAATTTCGTGATCCTGATCTTGATCGCGAACCTCGATTCGCTGGTGACGGGGTGCGTGAACGCGAACCGGAAGACTTTGCCGGCGATCTTGGCCCATTAGCGGACTCATTCGATTGCGATCTTGAACGCGAACCACCTTTCGAATTCGCCGATGAGTGTCTCGAGCCGCTTTTCGATCGCGAGCGCGATTGCCGAGGCGAAACCGGCGATCTCGACGGTGATCTCGCGTTATTTTCTCCGGAAGGCGACGGCGAACGCGAAGACGATCTGGAAGCGTTTTTGGCGGACAGAGATCCGGAACGTGATCTTGACTTTCTTACGCTTCTTCTTGGCGATGCTGAAGGAGACTTGGATCCGGCTGGCGATGGAGAACGTGAAGTTCCTGGCGACCTTATGGAAGACGGAGACGCGATTTGTCCGCGATTTGGTGACGATCCTCCGGATCTGGAAATAATTCGGGATTACTAAATATATACATTTTTTTTTAATTCACTTATCGTACAGTCTGGAAAACCGAAAACATATTTTTATTTTTTTTATCGATTGTACCTGGCGGGAGAATGGCCAGGACTTTGGGAACCTCGTGATCCCGATCTGCTTCTGGGAGAACCGTTCGGACTGCCAGATTTTGCGGAAGGCGACGGAGATCTGGATTGCCTTGGAGAGCCAGACTGAGATCTGTCTCCGGTTGCGCTTCGATCGAGTTCATCTTCCGAGTCGCTTCTATCATCTTAAATATGAAGGTAAATAGTCAGCCAGTGCGCATGAAAGTTTCATCGAAGCATCAGAAATG
Organism: Buathra laborator; assembly: GCA_934046635.1. Classification (NCBI taxonomy): domain Eukaryota; kingdom Metazoa; phylum Arthropoda; class Insecta; order Hymenoptera; family Ichneumonidae; genus Buathra; species Buathra laborator. The sequence continues at coordinate 1,972,243 of OW203898.1, read as the reverse complement.
AAATTTTTTTAATAAAAGACGAATGACGAGTTTCGTAAAAATAAACAACGAACTCGTCACCGCTCGACACGTACCTGCTCGATCCATATTTTCCGCGATAACGATAAATCGTCGTTATCAACGAATCTGGTGGTTAAACCGAAAAAAAATGTTCGTCTTTTATTACTTTGATGAACGGCGATTGAGAATATCGTCTGTCGCGAGTAAAGAAACACATAAGTCGTTCAATCGAAATTACAAGCTAACCCCTCTCATGTGAAACATACACGGCTACACGCATTCGATAGACAATTGTTTAAAACACGTTACCAACTGAAGTGAACTGCTAGTGTAGCTGTGTGTGCTACCAACACTAACGACGGGCGAAAAAAAAATTATAGAAAGTCACATTGTGAGTTGGTCCACACCGTCGAAACGAATAATAATAATAAAATAAATATTAGTATTCGAAGCTTGTTTATTTGTTAAACAGGTTCTTCGAGATATAAAAAATAAAAGGCGAAATTTTTCAAGTGCGCCAGAACGATGATGTCAAAGTATGAGTTAACGCGACACACACTAAGCACCAGTCTCGGTGAAACGGTGGGGCTGGATTGTGTGCTTATCAGTAAAAGCTTTATCCCCCAGCTGTTTCTCTAGAGATGCGGTCTATGTGTGTGACCTCCCCCGACTCCCTTTCGTCGCAGAGGAAAACTGTGCCAAAAACATTTTACTTAGCGCGTTTATAACTCTCGCGCAAGTATAAATGAAAATGTAAACACGTTAAAGATTGTTGAATCACGTTGCATTGTCTCCGGACGATTGTCATTTAATTGAACGCGCATCGAACGATTGTGTGGGGAAAAAATCATATAAAAAAAAAGATAATGTGTACACACTTCTCGACAGATGTGTCTGACAGAATCCGCGAGAAATCCAATCGCGTAATTGGATTGTAGCGGTTAGTATATACGACGGTGATCGAGTAACGGATGTTCCGCGTGATGCTCGACGAAACGGTGCAGTGCTCGACGAAAGGACATAACAAAAAAATAACTCGTATATATCGTAGATCAGAAAAAAAGTAGTGAATTATCTTCGAACTCGTTGAATTGGAGATTATTATGCAAAACGGGAGAAAAATCCAGCAGATAGCAGCATTCGACAACACGTAAACTTTCACCGTTGTTTTCGTTGCGAAAATTTGCCAATTGCTCGAATATCGAAATAATCACATCGCCGAAAACGCGTGATAAATCCAACAACATAGAAAAGATACTCGTTCATAGGAAATAATTTGTTTTTTAATTGAAAAATATTGTCGAATGTATACAACAATAAGAGATTTATGAATTTCAACCAATTAGCCAGTGTTTCTCTAAGCTTCAGGGTAAGGCTTCTCACAAGGTTGATCTCAGCGCAACGTAAATAGTAAAATTGTATCCGCATACCTCCCAGTGTTCCGATGCTGTAAAAGAAAACGTGAAAAAAGAAAAAAACAAAAATCTACATATAGAAAATAGAAGAATCATTCGCATTCAACGATACTATTAATCGACAAGAAATAAATGCATGAAGTTTTAACTTGCGTCTACTCGCGATTAGCAATAAATTATGAAAATTTTGGCGATATCGATGAAACAAATAATGAGGTAGCATACGAGCCGTTAACGTTTGATGAAGAACGTAGTTATGGTGAACCATGTCAGAACCGTCCGCCTCGGAAAGTCATAGAAAAATTAAGACCGAAGGTAAAAACAAAATGGTCAAAGCAAAGTGGGAAAACTTTGAGAATTGGATGCACTGCATCTGCGTTGTTACGTTTGATCTGGAGCTCGGACAAGCCGTAGAGGTTGGTGATTAACAATTTTTAAGTTTGAAATTAAAAAAAAAAAAATTTAAGTTCAAAATAAAAAAAATAATAATTTTATCAATGTTCACGTTGTTCTAAAATTTTTTATTTTTCAGGCCATTTATCCGAATCATGTAAAGTTATCGGAACAAGAAAGGGCAAACGTGTGTTATCTTGCTTTTCCCGATTCAAATTCCGGCTGCATGGGAGATACTCAATATCACGTTAGAATTCGACAGAACAAACAGCCCATTCAGAATTCACAAGCATTGAAAGATTACGACAGAAAATCGGCGACTTATTTGCAATCGGACAAAGATTACTATTGGGGATATGTGTACTTTCGTCAGGTCAAAGATAAAACGTTGCCGAGAGGATACTTTCAAAAGGTGAAACCACAAGAATAGCAATTAAAAGAGCGTTTCAATTTTTATCGCGATGTAGATAAATAAATTAAAAATATATATTTTTTACTATATTTATTTGTATATGTAAAAAATTTAATTTGTATTTTGAATAATTCCAGAGTGTTGTGATAATCTCGAAGCTACCGTTCGTCAATTTATTCGGCGAAATTTGTGCGCTCCTCGCTCCGGAATTTTTCGATTCGGGATCGGCGGTGATGGAAGTAGCAGTTCGCGAGATCGATCAATGGCCCCCACCGATTCCGGGTGAAACGATTCATTTGCCTCTGATCGGAGTTCTTTTTCAGGTTTGCACCGCATTTTTTTCTCTCCAACTATAAATTGTTTTTTTTTTTTACTCCGAATTCGTTTTTTTCAGACATACATTCCAAATAAAAATTACAAATCAAACGTACCGTCGGTTAGCGCAATGGATCACGCGGCTAACAAACGAACGTTGCGTCGTCTCATTCTTACGTCCGCCTTCGAGGGCGATATGTTCCGAAGTTTGGGAAACGTAGTGAGTCACGTTCATCTTTTGTGGGAATTAGTTTTGTTGAGCGAACCGATCGTCGTAATGGCAAGTTCGCCGACTACCTGTGCCGAAATGGTTCAAGCGCTAATCGCGTATGTATTGCCTTTGTTTTCACATAAATTAATTTCATTTGGGAGACAAATTTTTTATCATTTTTTTCCTTTTTTTATCTCAATAGTACAATCGCTCCGCTCAAGTATTGCGCCGATTATCGTCCGTACTTTACAATCCACGACTCCGAATTTAAAGAATATACGACGGATGCTCCTACACCTCCGGCGGTGATTCTCGGCGTGACAAATCCATTTTTTGCAAAGACTCTACAGCGCTGGCCTCATATCATAAGAATAAGCGAAGGAGCTAACGTCGGTGAGTATTAATTTCGCTGCTTTAATACGTATAAAAAAACCATTTGTTTTTAATCATTGCTTCAATCTCGCAGAAGGCCAAAAGTATCGAATAAAGAGAAGCGAGAACTTGAAAGTTCTCGATTCGAAGCCCGGAGTATATACACAGTACAAACCGTTTTTACAAAAAGACAAAGTTATTCTGAAGAAACTTCTTCGCGGTACGCAAACGAAACGACCGCGAGAAGTACAAACCGCATTGCTGAAGCGTCACTTGATGGAACTCACGGAGAGTTTTATGATTCCCCTCGAGAGATACGTTGCGAGTCTCATGCCATTGCAGAAAAACATATCGCCGTTCAAGGTACGACGAGCTCTCCACCTCGATAAATCCGTCGCTGTGTACGACTTCTAAATAATCTACAAGTTTCATCATTTTTAAACGATATATTGCAGGCAACGCCGATACCTCAATTATTTAATCCTGACGACTTTTTGGCGACATTAAGCACCGCAGGACCTCAATTGACAACCGGCATAAAGGGCGATTGGGTCGGTCTGTACAAGCGATTCTTTCGTTCGCCCAATTTTTCTGGATGGTTTCACTCGCGTTACACGGAACTCACGCAAAAATTGCAAGCCATTCAACTCGAGGCTCTGTCGCAAGCGGTAATAAGATTTTTCAACATATCGAAAGTATTCTATTTAACTGATAAATGAAACTGTGAAGCACGAGATTCAGTTAAAAAGTAACTGAATAAGAAATAAAATAAAATAACACAACGTTCGATTTATTTTCTAGGATTTGAAGACGTGGGTACAGGACAAACAGGAGGTCGAAGTTGTCGATATGATACTGAGGATTCGCCAAAAGCTCGAGAAGAGTTACGACGACGATGTGCCGATAACGAATTCCATTCGCGAAATGTTGTGCGAACGTATAAACGACATAACGCGTACACTGCCGGAAGATCTGAAGATAATACTGAGCCGAGAATCTTGACGCTGCTCTTACCTCATAGTTTGACATATAGATAGACTCGATTATCTGCAAAGTTTCGAAGCGGTATTGTTCGTTATTTAATACTCGCGTAATGCTTGTTTTATCATGTTATTCAGTATCCTTTCTTGTGAATGATAAGCGGCGTTGAATGCGCCTATATTCGTGGTGGCGGCGCGACGGACGCGTCGCGGACTCCGGAATCCACTCATTTTACGTAATTTAAATATGCCGTAAACTTTTGTTTCGATTGAGCAAAAATCCATCTTAACTCATTTTTCACATACATCCTCCGCGTATGCTGAATCTTATATACATACAATATACATATATTTTTTAATTACTTTTGTTTTTTTTTTTTTATATCTACGCAAGGAAATCCGTAATTATTTTACAAGAAGCTTCGACAATATTCGTAATCTCATTACCGTATTCATATATAAATGATTGTTTATTGACGAGAACAAAGATATACGATTACCTCTTGTACAATGTTGATCACGTGAACTGTGAATGCGAATGATTAATGTTATTAAAATCTATTTTAATAGTAATCAACGTTTACAGAAATACCTTTTTTTTCTCTCGCAATATCGACAGATTTCAGAGAACTCGAGGTGAAGGTGTAACCGCCCGCTGGAACTACGAACGACGACCGCCCTCTACGTAGGGAGATATCTACGACTTCACGCGAACGCAATCACGTGTATCGGCGACGCGTTAAGCAGTCTATCGATACAATAATCGGCGTTCGCGATGACGAGCCCGCGCTCGTCCCAGTCGGCGACGAGAGAGATTCGCGCACACACGTCCTTAAAGCAATTATCATTACGAAGCAAGTATTGGTATCATTATTACTGTTTATGCCGGTTTCACGTGTCGAAAGAAGCTGTTCTATCGAAGGACAGGTACGATAACAAATCCAACTCACCCCTAAAAAACAAAAAGAGAGAAAAACGTCACCAAAAAAACGCACTGCCCAAACAGCTTCCGGCATCAAAGAAAGCGATCGAACGCGATCGAGCCATCGTCTTGTCAACCCAGTAGGCGAGGCATCCTGGAGAGCGATCTTATCGATTTCGCGACAGCGGGTCTTCATCTCTAACAAACGGACGAACCTCACCACACCGAGCGACCGTCGTGTTGTCGAGATTTGGCCGTTATCGGCACGACGGGTGGCGTACACGCGACACGCATCGTCACATCGCTTATTTGGAGTTACCGTGGACTATTGTTATTTCGAAGGGCATCGCGGCCCGATAGAGAATATTTCGAAGCTCCGAGAGCTGCTATCGTATTAATTGTGTGAATACCTTGTTTATTTTCGAATCGTATTTCCATACAAGGGTAACATATAGGTAGACGAATCGCTTTTACAAATTGTGACCAATACAATCCTGCAGGAAGTCTCCAGAGCACTTTGCCACCGAGTCGTTTGCGCCATCGGAGAAAAACATCCGCACACCAATGCAGCCCTCAAATATCAATCGGAACCTATACCATCGTATATTCAAAGTATTCGATAGAAAAAGGTTTTCGACAACAACAAACCAAGACGACCGAAATTGAAAGTTTTTTTTATCAACCTTTAGTAATTTGCGGTCCTGAGATTATTTCGGTAGACTGGACAAAATAGTTTCGCAGAAATGCAATTTCCGTATGCGATTTCCTGATCCGAATATGTTATACAGCAAACAAGTTTAAATAACTGAATGATTCGCGAATCGTACAGTATATATTACATTTTTTTCGCATGCATTAGATAACACTGAAAGAATTTGCAGTCATCGAATGTGAGGTTCGAAAGATTGCATTTTCTGTTACGCACGGGTGATACTTAATTAGTCTCTATTTCTCTCTATTCTATCTTCTCTCTATTTCTCATTAGAATGCTAACAATAATTTAATAACGGGATCCTTCAACGAATATCTTTACCTTTGTGTCAATCAGGCATCTACATTGCCGATCGCTCGTATTCTCCCGAGCAGCAGTGTTTTATCTCATCCATTGGGGCGTAAAAGTTAGAAAATGATTTTGTACTAAACCGGACAACTCGCCGGGAGATTCGAAGATTATCGTAATCTCCATTCCGGACGGCTTAGTAGATAGTAGGTTGCAAATGCAGAGCCGTTTTGATTTTTGAATTTATCGTCCGAAATCATTCTGTCATTTAAACTTGTTTGCTGTATAATATGCATTCGGCTCGGGGAATCGCATACGGAAATTGCATTTCTGCGAGACTATTTTGTCTAGTCTAACGAAATAATCTGAGAACCGCAAATTGCTAAAGGTTGATAAGAAAACTTTCAATTTCGGTCGTCTTGGTTTGTTGTTGTCGAACACCGTTTTCTATCGAATACTTTGAATATACGGTAGCATCGGTTCCGATTGATATTTGAGGGCTGCATTGGTGTGTGGATATTTTTTTCCGATGGCGCAAACGACTCGATGGCAAAGTGCTATGGGCTTCGTGTGTTTCGTTCACATGCGTTCGCATGTGAACGTTGACTGTAGTATAGTATTGATAAGTCAATCGTTGGTGTAAATCGTTATTCTCGGAGTAGCGCACACAAACCCGACTACTCCGAATGGTGGTAGAACGTAGAAGACCCTTACAGCGATAGATGTGTCGACACGAAGCGAGAACAGATAATAGCGCGCTTACAATACGCGAAAAGGTGTGAAGCGACACACTTACAATGCGGACAACGATTGGAAACATTACAGACAACGAGTTTGTGAGGAGTGAGAGAGAAGATCGTGATCTCGCGCGACAAATCTCGCAACCCCTGAATCCCATGGTTGAGGAGTTGCAACAACTGCGGCTCATGTTGCTACAACACCAACAACAACTCGATGAGCTACGGAATGCTCCCCTTCACCGTGGAGACAACGCTGCAGGTGTGCTGAACGGTTTGTTAAGAGGTTTTCAATCCCACAAGGTCGATGCTCGATCGCCGAAATTTGCTAACGAGTTGAATACGAATCCTCGTGGATTTTTGGAGCAACTCAAAGAATATTCTTGTCGTGAAAAAAATCGATGACGCGTGTAAAATGGTGCTTGTCGAAAACGCTCTTGACGGACGCGCGAAGGTGTGAAATCGCGCGAATAGGCACGCGTGTTTAATGTATAACGCGTTTCGATTTGCATTCCTCAGCGAATTCTATTCGATACCGGTGCGCGTCAGAATAAAACCCAATGGCTCTCGCGTCGATATACTGTTCAACAGGGAACCCTCCAAACTTATTTTCTCACGCAAATCACCGAAGCTAGATATTTTGATCCCTCTCGCGATCAATATGAAATAATTTACACCATGGTATAACAATTACTGGCTAGAAGTACGGGGGCAGTATCTCAGTACGACGCGGTTGCAGAGGAAAGGGAACGGTTAAAGAAAAATAATCCGAACGCGAACGCGAGCTCAGGTGGTACCGAGTATCATCAAAATAATCGTCCGCAACAGAATTCGAATAATTCGTCGACGAATTATAACTACGCGCGGCGTCCGCCGAATAATAATAATAATAATGCGTCTAGCGCGTAGTCTCACCCTCTGCCCGCTAATAATCATCGCAACTCTGCCGTAAACAGTATTACACGATCTGCCGAAACGCTGGCTAACGCGTCCCCAATTTCTCCTGCGTTCACATTGCCGGATGTGGATCTGTCCGTTCCTCCCCCACCGAGCGCGAGTCTTACGAATGTCGCTGAATATAACGATGATTTAAACTGATAATTGGCGCGGTAATGAGTGGTTCGTTCTTGCGTCAAAATCCTTTCGATGCTTTCGAAGACCTCACCGAAGGCGTATTAGACGTATCCGAAGAAAATTCGGGAACATCAGCTTATCTCAAATGCCCCCAATTAATAGTGTGAATAGCGAACATCCCTATCGCGGCGCTACTCGACACAGGGAGTCAGATCACGTGAATTTCCAAAACGTATTACGCTTATTTGGTTGCCCATTTTAAATTAGTCGCGTTACCGGTCTCGAACATGATCGTCACCACCGCAATAGGAAAGAAACCAATGAAGGTAAAAAAGCAAGTTCTGCTCGAACTATCGCTAGGGGGATGCCTCATCTCCACTCCGTTCCTCATCATCCCGTACCTCACATCTCACATAATACTCGGTAATGATTGGTTTCATTAAAATAAAGCCGTGATCGATTATAATGAATTCACGTTGACGATAAACGGGCACCGAGTGCCACGGGAAATTGTTCATTACGACCGCGAGCGAACGGAACGCGTTATCGCGACCGCGGAAGTCGACATTACGTATATACAAGTAATTACTATCGTTCAGCTTAACAAAATCATTGATTTTATGCGATCGGGATTCCGAGATAACGCGGAGACGAAGGTTCAGCGACGAGATCGCGTACTCGGGGGATTATCGGAATCTATCGAAAATATCATAGCCGAGAAGACTCCCGAGAATCATCCCTTCGCGAACGATCAAAGTACCGCGCGTTGTACGCGAATACAATCGTCGACGACCGAATCGAGTGTGTTGCGATTGCAACCTGACACCGTCCCCTTCGTTCGTCGCGATCGGAACGCGTCCATCTCGAAGTCGGAGATCTGGTTCTCCTTCGCGTGCCGTATCCGTCAATCGCGATCGATAAAAAAACGGCGAAATTCTTTCACTTGTACTACGCGCCGTACATTCTGGCCGAAAAACTCGGCGGGAACCCGTTTCGCCTCGCGGACAAAGACAATCCAAGAATCGACAAGGGCACGTATAATCGAGGGTCCTTACGGAAGTACTATCAGTCCGTCCAGCATAAATGCGCTAATCTTTTCCACCTCCACCACTTTAGAGTATGAATGCGTGTGTGCCTTCCGAAACATAACTAATAACATAAGTAATTTGTATTGTATCAAATTTTAAGCGATTATCGATCCAAACAAATTAAGGGGGATGTTGTAACCGTCCGCTCGAACTACGAGCGACGACCACCCTCTACGTAGGAAGATATCTACGACTTCACGCGAACGCGATCGCATGTATCGGCGACGCGTTAACCAGTCTATTGATACGATAATCGCCGTTCGAGATGATGAGCCCCGCGCCTGTCCCAGTCGGCGACGAGAGAGATCCGCGCACACACGTCCTTAAAACAATTATCATTACGAAGCAAGTATTGCTATTATTATGAAAAAGAGTTCCACGAGTTTTTCTTTTGTCTCTATCGATATATTTCCGATAATGACTGTACCGATTTTAACCAATCGAGAGTCAACACGTCTACAGGATCGAACGCTCGTGTCGTACGACATCACGCGTTATCGTCAGTCGTCGCTGGTCGTTAAAATCGAGAGTCACAACCGCGCTGTGAAATCGAAATTTAATAAAGAAACGAGATGAGACATTGTGTAAAATAAAACATTTATTACTCCTGCATTAATTATTCCTTGCATACAATCCTGCGGCTCTAACAGCTATCATCATTACTGTCCGTGCCGGTTCCACGCGTCGAAAGAAGCTGTTCCATCGAAGCACAGGTACGATAACAAATCCAACTCACCCCTAAAAAACAAAAAGAGAGAAAAACATCACCAAGAAAACGCACTGCCCCAAACATCTACGACACGCACTCGCGGTGACTGGGCCGTTGTAACCCCGGATTTCCGGCATCGAAGAAAGCGATCGAACGCGATCGAGCCATCATCTTGTCAGCCCAGTAGGCAAGGCATTTTAGAGAGCGATCTTATCGATTTCGCGACAAAGGATCTTCATCTCCAACAAACGGACGAACCTTGCCACACCGAGCGACCGTCGTGTTGTCCGCTAGAGCACAACACTCGTGACATCAGTCTTCGAGGGATATACGTCGGAAGCTAGATAAGTCTTTGATAATTCGCATACTACAAATGTTTTCTTCGGCTCTGATAGACAACCGGCACAAAGCGCAGCACATGCCGCAATAATTACAACACGTGCCGCACGTGCCGCAAATATTGCGTTACGTGCTGTGTTTCGTGTCACTCGGTCTATTAGAGATCTGTCACGCGGGAAATATCCCGTTCATTATAATAACTCATGCGAACCTCTCTGTTCGTAATTTTTTCGTGGTTATCACCAATATATATGTAATTGAAATTTGGCCGTTATCGGCACGACGCGTGGCGTACACGTGACACGCGTCGCCACATCGCTTATTTGGAGACCGTAGACTATTGTTATTTCGAAGGGCATCGCGGCCCAATAGAGAATATTTCGAAGCTCCGAGAGCTGCTATCGTATTAATCGTGTGAGTGCCTTGTTTATTTTCGAATCGTATTTCCATACAATTCTTATCGTAGGTATTCGGCGTCGTCACGCTGTCGTATGATATCTTTGTGTTTCTTTAATTGTCGTATCGTTCACCCGGTGACGATCGGGGATCGATAGTCGAGGGGTAACATATAGGTAGACGAAACGCTTTTACAAATCGTGACCAACACAACCCTACAGAAAGTCTCCAGAGCACTTTGCCACCGAGTCGTTTGCGCCATCGGAGAAAAACATCCGCACACCAGTGCAGCCCTCAAATATCAATCGGAACCGATACGACCGTATATTCAAAGTTTCAATTGTAAAAAGGTTTTCGACAAGAACAAACCAAGGCGACCAAAATTGAAAGTTTTCCCATGAACGTTTAGTAATTTGCGGTCCTGAGATTATTTCGGTAGAATAGACAAAATAGTCTCGCCGAAATGCAATTTTCGTATGCGATTCCCCGAGCCGAATGCATATCATACAGTAAACAAGTTTAAGTGACAAAATGATTTCGGACAATAAATACAAAAATCAAAACGACTCTGCATTTGCAACCCACTATCTACTAAGCCGTCCGGAATGGAGATTACAATAATCTTCGAAACTCCCGGCGAGTAGTGCGGTTTATTACAAAATCATTTTCTAACTGTTACACCCCAATGGATGAGGTACAACACTGCTGCTCGGGAAAACGAACGATCGGCAATGCCGATGCCTGCTTGACGCGAAGATAAGGATATTCGTCGAAGGGTGCCGTTATTAAATTATTGTTAGCATTCTAATGAAAAATAGAGAGAGGAGAGAAATAGAGACTAATTGAGTATTCCCTGTGCGTAACAGAAACTGCAATCTTTAAAACCTCACTTTCGATGACTGCAAATTATTTCAGTGTTATCTAATTCATGCGAAAAAAAATGTAATATATACTGTACGATTCGCGAATCATTATATTTTGACATATTTTTCTATGAACTATGCCGAAATATAAACTTGAAAAAACTCCGCTATGTTTATTATTGTTATAGATGGCTGCAATTCGTGTGACAACGGCAAATAAACGCGTTTACACAAAGTGTTTATAAAAAAAATTGTCCGATGCGTCGGATTAAAGGCCCATGGTTATTACAAATTACAAACTACATTTTTAGTTATAACTTTTTTCGATTGGCTATTGAAGCAGCAAGACATCGTGGGTATCGCTACGATTATCATTTTCTATCCATAACAACTAAAAACAACAACCTATCTAACAACCACCTAATATAACAATAATCTATAACAATATATAGACAATCTATAGATCTGTATCTATTGTTATATATCTATAACAATAATAAACATAGCGCATTTCTTTCAAATTTCTATTTCATAGACAGATATGTCAAAATATAATGATTCGCGAATCGAACAGTATTACATTTGTTTCGCATGCATTAGATAACACTGAAATAATTTGCAGTCATCGAAAGTGAGGTTTTAAAGATTGCAGTTTCTGTTACGCGCATGGAATACTCAATTAGTTTCTATTCCTCTCTATTCTTTCTTCTCTCTATTTTTCATTAGAATGCTAACAGTAATTTAATAACGGCATTCTTCGACGAATATCCTTAGCTTCGCTTGAAGCAGGCATCTGCATTGCCGATCGCTCGTATTCCCGAGCAGCAGTGTTTTATCTCATCCACTGGGGCGTAACAGTTAGAAAATGATTTTGTACTAAATCGCACTACCCGCCGGGAGATTCGAAGATTATTGTATTCTCCATTCCGGACGGCTTAGTAGATGGTGGGTTGCAAATGCAGAATCGTTTTGATTTTGGTATTGTCCGAAATCATTCTGTCATTTAAACTTGTTTACTGTACAATATGCATTCGACTCGGGGAATCGCACACGAAAATTGCATTTCGGCCAGACTACTTTATCTATTCTACCGAAGTAATCTCAGAAATAATGTATTGTATGTGAGGCCAAACCGATTCAAATAAAGCGAGTAATGTTGATCTGTCGACCCTGATGATAAATAATAAAAACGCAGTTTATTTTCGTCATTCCGAAAATAAAACGAATTCCTCACAAAGGAGTCATGGGTTGCTTCCGGATACCTGTACGTTTTATCATCAGCTTATCCAAACACATCAGTTTTTTTTTTAATAAAATTTTTTATTTTTTCATCGTCAGTCGTCGTGAGTAAAGCGGAAGAAGATAGTGCAATCATTTTATTACGCTTATCGGAACCGCGGTGCGGATTTATTAACACGAAGTGACACGGTATTGCACGGCACATTTCAAGGTTACCATTCGTTAAAAAATTGTCCACAGTCCACGATTCGTGATTTGCGCTATTAAAATTATTTTTCGTGTCAGGTGTTCGACGTTTGCGCTCGAATATTTTGCGCGCAAAAAAACAACGACAGTTTCGACCCGCAGATGGCAGGGACGGCGCACACCGCACGTGTTCGAATGTCGTCGATCCATAATATTCTCTCCTCGCATGCCCTGCCGCGCTAGTCCGCCTAGTAAGGTCAGGGTTCGTACTTGTGGAGGGGGAGTGAGCATATCCATTGCTTGTCCCTGATACGATACTTGCGACTGGGTCATAGGCGCGGGTCGGAACGTTCTAAACGCCACGTGTGGTCGAATACTAGTCACAATCGGTATGCCGTCTGTTTCGCACGTGCGGTTCACGCAAAGCCTATTCGCGAGCCGATCGTTTTTCGATGAATGTAAATAAAAGTATTTCGAAGTTTTTCGGCTAAATGAGTGTTTCTGAAAGTTACGTTTAAGCTTAAAATGATCGATACTCCATTGCCGAAGGAATTAACATTATCGAGCGTAGAATTTCACGCAAAAGAAGAAATGTGTTGCGATTAGACAGATCGAAATTGTGGGGTTTTGTTCGAATGATGCAACTGTCAAATTATTGTACGATGCGCGTTGGGACCCACCGATGATAAAAGATATGCTCGTTGAAATATATATATAAATATAACGAACACCGTTACATTACACGTGCTTCGAAGGATTCGCTCTCCCCTATTCGAAAAGCGCCAGGATAAACGAAGCGAATGGATAAATTAATGAATCACACGAAAGGTGGCCAATCTGATTCGTGTTGGAAAAGAGGTATATATATATATATAGCCGTCACATTGTGCCCAAACTATTCTTCGTCGAGTCAGTCTGATATTCCAAACAATCACTGAAATACTGAAATAGTATGGAAATTTGATACTTATTCTTTTTATATATTTTTTTTGCACGAAGTCATTAATAAATCTATTCGTGTGTTGTTTGGCATCAGCAGTTGAAAAAATATAAAATTCATCGAGATCGTATTTTCACTTTATTTTGACATCGCACACCGGTTAGAAAACCGCGAAAACCCGAACTTCTCAGATTCAAAGCTTCGAACTCTGCACCCCGCAATTATTCGTCCAGAGTAATAATTCGGCTGATTATACCGAAAAAAATTCGCAACGATAAAATGATTCTCTAAAGTTCAAAGTACCAAAGCTCAAGGACGAAAAAAAAATTTCACGAAGATTAGATTGTTTAATTACGAAATGAAAAAATGTATATATTTTTTTATCTTCTGTAATCGAAATGATAAATTAAATCTTATGCGCTTTCTGGACCGACAGCAAGATTAAGGAAAAGTGTAAATAATACACTCGTCCACCTGTTAACTATATATACGATATACCGAGAATTGATGCAGGAAAGTAGAAATTATAATAACAAATGAGTGAATTTCTCCGTACGAATTACATCGTGTCAGGAAAATCGTATTGACGAGGAAAGAAATAAGTTATTTGCAAGTTTCGGGAAATTGGCTTGTCGCAGTATTAGTTAGGAGTTTACGAGATAATAATTCAGCAGCGGCGCAAAAGTAGACGCCAGCAAACGATAGTCCGTTATCGCAAGCCTAGGCGAGAGGCTGCTGTTGATAGAGATGATGGTAGGGCACGATGTCCATACATCGCCGGGAGTACAATACTAATATACTGTATACTTGAACATAGTAATAGTTAAGGCAGTATTGGCTATGCAAACAGCTACGACGACGATGATGATAGTTCGGTCGGTTTGATGCGTGAACAACTCTATATAATCCACACGGGAGTCGGCAGAGCTCTCCGTGATCCCCTCTCGCACTGTACGGGCAATCGTGCGGCTCTCCTCTCCGTGTGTCGTCGTCGTCATCGTGGTCGTCGTCGTGGGCACTTTTTCATGCGGTTCCTCTCGACTATTCGTTGCCGAACGTCAGTTCACGTCCGACCCCAGCAACGGCCGGTTCGTCCACTTTTCATCGTCTTATTTCTTCCCTTCATCTTCATCCTTCTTATTATCTTTGGCGTCTCTCGACATCCCAATAAATTCTTTTCGTTGCCCACGCTACTCCTTATACGAAATAAAATGTTTATCTATGTATTGTACAAGTGTTTAATGGTAATCTCGACAGTATAAGAGATTCTATATAATCGCACGATGTATATGTAGAATAAGATACAAAGTGAGTTTGACAACGGGACATTTGTGTCAGGGAAGCTATCATCGTAATCTTCAAAGACGTCGACGAAGCTCTATTTAGATCGATTAACTTCCTCGAGTTTTTGTATTAAACGCATCGTAGAATCGTTGATAAATTAATAAACGCGAATATAACGCTATCGCGACGATCGCCCGTCGCTTAACCACGTGCTTATCGTCAATGAAATGTTGTTTATCAACGGAAGACTATAAATACATCGTTTGTAATTAAACGCTTCATTGAAATTGTACCATTAGCTCGATATTTAAATCATTGTTTTTATTTTTTAAATACAATGCCGGGAATAATCGATTGGGAGCAAATCGGACATTAATTCATGCAGTATTTATTCAACATTTTTGTAGCCATTTATTATCTTCTCGTTGCATTTAACGTAATTGTTATTGTTACGACTTTTTGGGACGCGACGATCTATAGCATTTTTTTTTCTCGTAGATCGAGGGAACCGTTAGAGTCGCGGCGCCAAGTAGTTTATTTCTTTTTATTTCGATCTATGAATCACGAGAAAGACGATAATTATCGTATGTACCAATACGTATATACGATATCGTAAATTCCGACGCCCCAAGAAGTTTAAGACGTTTAAGATTTTTCACGCGAATGAACCTTGTGACTTACCATTTTATTACGTTATTTACGTCACGATAATTTTCCGATAACGTCGCGCGAGGTCAATGACCATAAGCTTTGTAGTCCAGGGTTTTCATCGGTTTTTACTTTTATCTGCATCCACAATTTTTATTCCATTTTTATCTGAAAATTGTAATTAACATTAGTACGATGCCAGCTGGAAATCAATGAAATTTTTTTTTAGTAGAACAAATGTCGTATATGGAGAATTTTTTAATTATTTCATCATTTTTTATGCAATTATCTAATAGAAAATCATTTAATGTTTAAATTTTTTTTTAATAGATGAAATGTCTTCTATTGATAATTTTTTTATTTAACAATTTTTTATGCAATTCTCCAATGGAATTTCATTTAATGTTTAACATTTTTTTAAACAGGAGAAATGTCTCATATCGATCATTTTTTTATTTAACAATTTTTTATGCTATTCTCTAATGGTTTTTTATTTAATGTTTAAACTAATTTTTCTTCATAGATGAAACGTCTTATATTGACAAATTTTCTTTACTTCATATTTTTCGATTCATAATGGTTATTATTATAATTGCAGGGCCTGGTCGGCGGTGAATTGAAAATTAGAGAAATTCTTATATCGTTAAAAAAATGACGGTGAACGAGAACGCGGGTACAAACTCGGATCTGAGTGTCGGTATACTAACGGACGCGAATAATCGCGTGCCGGAGGACGACAACTATGCCAAGAAAAATTCCGACAACACATACGACGTCGAGTCCAAAGAAAATACGCCGTTTGCATCAAGCATCGAAGTAACGAAAATCGGCGTACTTCCGGATAAATTCAAATCATCGAAATCGAGTCTCGTACGCGACGGTCAACCCGAAGATAAGAGGAAAGAATCGTCGATAGATAGCGAACATGAAAATGCCGGGGATGGCGAACGTTCACCGCCCGACGGTGGATTTCGCGCGTGGATGATAATGCTCGGTAGTTTCATGATCAATGGAATTCTGTTTAGCGTTATAAACACGTATTCGCTGATATACGTAGAGTTGCAGAAGAGACTCAACGAAACTGGCGACCCGGAAGCATCATCGAAGGCCGGTGAGTTTCTTACGATAAACAATTATACTTCGCTTACTCAATGATCGTAGTAATCAAAGAAAAAAAAATGATAGCAGAAAGCAATTTGAGAATCGACGGGAATTACACTCAATAACGGGCTATGTAATCGGAGAAAAAATCTCGCGGTTGAAACTCTAGAGTAAAATTATTCGCGAACACATCGACTGTTGAAAAACAAAAGGGCGGATCGCACGTTATTTACCATGCAAAATAATATCGGATACGCCGTGTTGTTCTTTTTTTTTCAACAGTCAACACGCGTTCGATATTGGGAACGCGAGAAACCGCAGAAATAAGGAGAATGCAGGTGTCTCGGATACCGGATTTCTCTTACTGTTCGAGTCTTGTCGATGATACTTTTTTTTTTATCTGTATTTAAAAAAAAAATGTTGTCCGATCCGATTTATCCGAAAATTAATTTAAAAATTTAATTAATTCGCGGACGAATGTAACATTTGAATTTTCCAATGTTACAAAGGTTTCCCATTCGTCCTGTTATATCGCGTAGTTTCTCCGCGAAACCGAAAGACTCAATTGGTCAATTGGTCAGTGAACTGTGTGATATCTAAAGATTTTTTACAATGTTTCTATCGTTCTACATTAAAGATCATACATTATGTTAGTCGGAGGGTTGATAATAGCTTAAAGACGCCCGCTAATAATCTGTCTCGTGGTACCCAGTCTACTCGCACTCCCCTTATCGTATATTGCATTCTCTACTCGTTTCTTTTCTCATTACGTTCAACAGCGAAATTAACTTTGCCTCTCTCGCATTATATTACTATTAATCGTTGTTGCAGGAAGCGTTGATATTTTTTTTTCTTTAACGTAATTAGTTAGTCGGAAGTTTTTTTTTTTTTTAATAATTATTAACGGTCACAGCGTCCGATATTTATAGGGCCGATCGGTGATTCTAGGAGTACCGGAAAAACATAAAATATCGAATTGAAACGTCGTATTCAATTCACCATATACTGAAAAAGGAAGTTAATTTATAATTAACAAATGTATAGTTGGATACGGCGAAACAAATAATTCGTCGTAATTCGTTATTTTAAAATCTCCGTTGAGCCGAATAAGATTTGTCAACTATCAACAAATGTTGTTAAGCTTCACGCAAACCAAATAAAAAATTATTAATAAAATACTATTACGACTATTACTTTTTAGTATTATTATATTATTACTAATCGGCTCAACTGATAGTTGTTTCGCCGTATCCAACTATACATTTTCTTAACTATAAATAAACTATTTTCTGAATTCTCTTATAACTTCTTAAGAATTTCTCACGACGTATCTCATTTGTGTTGCAATTTTATACACTGTCCTACATGTATTACGTTGTCGAAGTTAGTCTCTACCCGCGATAACTTGAGTACAAAAGTAACACATCGTTCGTGTAGCCGTTTGGCTACTCTTTTTGTGCGCACCGAATTCATCTTCACAGAACGAATTCGGTACGATTAGAGGGACTCCTTGCAGAGACCGAGACGCACTCGTGAAGTCGCGCCATTCGCGCGTTTGGTGGACTTACGCTTCTCAATGTACACAGAGCGAATCCGTGTGTGAGAAGCGGCAGTAGATTTCATTGCAAATGAAGAGCTGCGGTAATTTGTCCCGAAGGATCTTTGATCGACGACAAAGCTTCGGTTCCACTTAAAAAAAAATCTATTCTCTCGATTAGAGTTCAGGGAACAATTAATTTTCGAGCGCGAATTGGGTCAACGATTTTGCAAGACAACGAAACGCTGACTAACAATAAGCTCGTCAGAAATCGTTTCGTTGACGATCATTGCGATTATTAAATGGAGAAGATGATTAGGCATTTGTAATTAGTTTGGAGGAATACGATCGATCGATTGAACGGAGACGTTCGCGAGAGTAAAGAGTGAATGCCCTACACTAGTTTAAGTTAATACGACTTGGACCTGAATTAATCATCAATTACACGGGCATTAGTCCTAATAGGGGTCAAGTGACGTCACTTTCTCGTACTATAGTACACTATCTTCATTGCAATTGTCGCCGCTCGTTACGCGTATATAATATTTAATTTTTAATAATATATAACGTCGGTAGTTATTTCTCTTTAAATTTTTTTATCCATTTTTCGGAATGATGAAGCCGCATTGCGTGTGTAGCAAAATTGTGTCTATACAGTGCGAATAATGAAAAATTTTCTGCGTATCATGATTACAACGGGGATATTAAATTTCAGAGCATCGTATTTCAAAGGGCTTTTACCTCGCGTATTCATGTAACGTGCTACGTGAGCGCGTGTGTCTAACGATCCATTAAAAACCCCGACTATCTTTGCTAAAATTAATGCCCCGCAACCGGGGGCACTGGATTATTATTTTCTTCGTAGACAAAAGTATAACTCGACTATCATTGATCGACAATGTTCTTGGCGAAATCATCGTCGCTCAATTGACTCGTGATATATTACTATAACCCGTACACTCGGCAAGAAGGTCAATTACGTTTGTATTCATCGACAAGATTTACTGCGCAACAACGAGACCGACGCGGCAATACAGCTTCGATCTTTTGTCTTTGACGCGAATCAATATTTCAATGGTTATTTTTATTATTTATTTAAACACATTTTTTTGCAGCTCTCGTTGGATCTTTAACGATAGGAACCACTTTCTTCCTGTCGCCGATTGCCGGAATACTCACCGACAAATTGGGCATTCAATTGACGCTTTTTTTGGGCGGTGCTTTTGCCTTTGGAGGAATGCTGCTTGCGTCGTTCTTTTCTCATACAGTAAGTGTGAAGATCGAAATTATAGTTTTTTTTTCCTTGTATTTCGAAAGATTTACTTTTTTTATCGAGTTTTTTTTTTCTTGCACAGGTCGAAGTTTTATACCTCACTTACGGAGTGATGTATGGATTTGGTGCGAGTCTCGCGTATACGCCGAGTTTAGTTATTTTAGGACATTATTTCAAGCGTTATCTTGGTCTTGTCAACGGTATCGTCACAGCTGGAAGCTCCGTTTTTACAATAATAATGCCCTATCTTATTGAACCTTTGCTGAAGAATTTAGGTTTAGACGGAACTCTGAAAAGTTTGGCTGCTCTTACTTCGATTGTTATGGCATGCGCCATTCTCTTCAAACCCGTGCCGGGTGAGTGGAAATAAAACATCGAAAAAAAAAAAATAGTATATTGTGCAACGAGTGCGTAAAGTACTACATTTCCGCACGAGTTGCAGATACTATTTTTTGTAATATCGGTGCGCGAAGCCAGTCTTCTTCGGGGAGGTTGAGCGAAGTCAAAGCGCGAGTTTTTCGAAAGGAGTGTGTAAAGTAAACGGAGTGCGTAAAGTGAAACTTTACGCACGGCGTTCGGAAAACGAGCACTTTACGCACGCAAAACCTCCCCGAAAAGACGAGCTTTATGCACGCTATTACAAAATAGTATATTGTGCAACAAGTGCGTAAAGTACTACTTTTCCGCACGAGTTACGCACTCTATTTTTTGTAATAGCGGTGCGCGAAGCGAGTTTTCTTCGGGGAGGTTAAGCGAAATAAAAGTGCGAGTTTTTCGAAAGGAGTGTGTAAAGTAAACGGAGTAAAGTTTCACTTTACGCACGCGAAACCCCCCCGAAAAGACGAGCTTTACGCACGCTATTACAACAACATTATTTTGATTGCATTGAAAACAGACCAATGCAATTACTAATCTGACGTGATCTTTTTCAGTGGGTAAAGCCACGGTAGTACACAGGAACGAGCGAACGGATGCCGATTGCTGTTCACGGCTCAAAGAAGTTGTAAATGTTTCTATATGGAAGAAGAAAAAATACGTTGTATGGGCATCGGCTATACCGCTCGCATTATTCGGGTTCGTAAAAATATCAGTTTGCTTTAAACTATAATTAGTTCAATTAAAAAAAAAATTCCCATTTTCACTTTTTTCTTCAGATATTTCGTACCGTACGTTCACATTGCAAAATTCGTCGAAATCACGTTTACGGATGCCGACACAAAATTACCAGTTATGTGTATCGGTATTACTTCGGGTATCGGACGACTCGTATTTGGTTACATCGCCGATTTGCCGAAAGTAAACCGAATCTTATTGCAACAGGTAAGTGCGACATCGATAAAACTTCACAATGAATTGATTATTCAGATTTTTAAGATTAATGCGATATTTATTCGGCAGCTCTCGTTCGTGAGTATCGGAGTTTTGACGATGCTACTTCCGGTTACTCCGTCGTTCGGTGTTCTCTTACTCATCGCCCTGTGTATGGGACTCTTCGACGGATGTTTCATATCGCTACTCGGACCAATCGCCTTCGATATTTGCGGTCAGAAAGGTGCTACACAGGCCATTGGTTTTTTGCTTGGAATGTGTTCGATTCCGTTAACCGTCGGGCCACTGATTGCCGGTCGCTTATTCGATCGCACAGGTAAAAAAAAGTTTATGATTCCTAAATTAAGCCTAAAACATCACACAATGGTCTGTTGGATTCGAATTGTTTCAAGAAAATCTTGAATTTTTTTTATAGTTCTCGATTCACGTCTCTTTAACGTGTAAATTCTATAATTTCTAATATACCGATATTGTACCGTAATAGACATTTTTCTTACATGCTCGCGGTTCGATTTCCTAAAATTAATCTTAAAAATATTGATTTAAAAAGAAATTTTGCGACGGATGAAAACGTCGGGTTTCCCAGATCTGTGTTGAGTTACAGAGGTGCAACAAAAAATGCGTCGTGTTCTAAAATCCGAACTTCGTCCATTACGAAAATCTTTACGAAAATTCAAATTTTCAGGATCATATAAGTTGCCCTTTATCTTGGCTGGCGTTCCACCGATAATCGGAGCGCTCGCGATGTTTCTAGTCAGATGTGTTAAGGAAGACAACGCTGATGACGATAATACCGGGGAAAGCGAACATTTGCAAAATGGTTTGTTGTAATTAATACTGCTTTCGCCACAATTGGTTAAAGTTACTTCACCTTACGTTGAGAATTCCTTTGCTTCCTCGCAATCCCGTTATGGTAGTTACGCAGCCTTGTTTTTTGTTTGGTGGTGGTATCGCGTCTGTATTTCGCAGGAAACAAAGCGCGTTTGGAGATCGGAGGTTCGGACGTGACGGATATAAGAGACCCGTCGCATCGCGAAGGTAGGTGTTCGTGGAAAGAAACCGTACGAAGTTCACTGCTTGAATTGCCAGCCCGCTACTCTACGCGTACTTATCGACAAAGCTACTCTCCGTATTCGGATACATCTCGATATCTTGGCAATCCATCCGACTATCCGAAGGATCACAGATATCCAGAATATTCCGAAAGTGTTCCTCTCCTCGTGGGAAGAAAATCGACGGCTGGCTTTAGCGGGATGGAGAATTTCGGAAGAAATCATAGATCTTCTATACTATTAACTTGCTAATTTTTTTTATTTATTTCTTGAGCGATTTTGACTGCGAAAATCGGCCGCAGTCTTCAACAGAAGAAAATACGGCTTTTGTAGCTATTGTCGGCTTGATGCAGTAGATAGCGCATTTGTACAGTTAACGAACCGCCGAACGCATTATTTTCGTAATCCTCTAATCTTACGAGTTTATTTCATCTTTGTTCTTCGTCGTTGGGTTGTCTCTATTCTACACAAACGACTGTTATGAAAAAAAAAAAAAAAAAAAATTAATAAATATTTTTTTTACTTTTTTAAACCTCTTTCTCAACCTATCTATTCTGTACTTATTTTCCGATTTGCGGAAAATTCGTCTAAAACAATTCGTCTAAAACAATTCGTCTAAAACAATTCGTCTAAAAACAATTCGTCTAAAAACAATTCGTCTAAAAACAATTCGTCTAAAACAATTCGTCTAAAACAATTCGTCTAAAAACAATTCGTCTAAAAACAATTCGTCTAAAACAATTCGTCTAATAACAATTCGTCTAAAATAGTTAATTTGCAAATAAGGATATTGTTCCTATTGTATTAACTATAGCGGAGATATCGATAGCGTTTGTCAGCTATAGGGGAAATATTTGTAGTGTCTGTCAACTATAGCGGAAATATTTGTAGTGTCTGTCAACTATAGCGGAAATATTTGTAGTGTCTGTCAACTATAGCGGAAATATTTGTACTGTGTCTGTCAACTATAGCGGAAATATCGATAGCGCTTGTCAACTATAGCGGAAATATCGATCGCGTTTGTCAAATATAGCGGAAATGAGTATAAAGTTTTTAACTAGAGCGGAAAATATCAATAGCGTTCGTCAGCTATAGCGGAAATATCGCGGAAAAAACCATTAAAATCGCGTAATTATAAAAAAAACGAAAAAAGAGATATAAAAAACAAAAAGAAACAAAAAAAAAACCAAAAAAAAAATGGAGTCAAACATCCGCCACGTCCTCGATCGTTGACTCTGGGTCCGGCAAAGAGCGGAGATTTATCGAACTATAAAGTTAAACGTTTTCGATGAATGATTATCAACTAATTACTACAGTGAATTACTACGAATTGTTTTCAGCATATTTGTTTCTCAACGAAGCGATTTTAGGAGAACTATTTCAAACAAATTGTTTTAGACGAATTATTTTAGACAAATTGCTATTAGACGAATTGTTTTTAGACGAATTGTTTTTTAGACGAATTGTTTTAGATGAATTGTTTTAGACGAATTGTTTTAGACGAATTTTCCGCAGACGTATTTTCCTTGTGTGCTGATTACTCAATTTTATTCGTCGTTAATATTGTGCTATTTGCATGAGTCTCGCATACGCGAAATTAGTGAAAATTTCTCGACCGCTATGTTGTGCTTTCGTTATTTATCTGATATAATGGACACTTGTCGATATCTTTGTATTTCAGAGGGAAGAGAACTTCAGAGTTTACGCAACAATGGAACAGCTATGATGAATGCTTAGATTTTAATCGCGAATAATTTAAAATTTTTTTAATAAATTTCCATCGATCTATTTTTTAATGGTGGTAAACTGTTTTATTTTTTTTTATTGTTCAGTTGCTGCGATAAATGTAGTGCCAGCGATACGGAAAAATGGTGTTCAGCGAGGATGACACACATATTTTCTTTTCTTGAGGGGCTTTTAGGATTTTTTTTTATTTTAAAAAACGCCTGCGGCTCCGTCACATTCGTCGATAAACGCTCGACGAAAGACTGTTTATGATTTTACACGCATAATACGAAAACCTCATTACCGCTCGTGCCGTGACGCAGAATAGTACACGAATTACATGCGCATAAATCTCTCTATTATACGTATTATCTATATGAGAAATATTCGATCAGTGGCAATGATCCGAAACGCCATGTGCGCAAGTCGCATTTCACAAATGTTCAAATGTTCATAGTTTATGGATTTTACTTAGGCAAACTATCAATAGTATTATACTAATTAGATAAATTCTCGTAGCTTAATGATCTGTAATTTTTCATTTATTTTTTATCTCAGACTTTAAGAGCATTTATTCATATCAGAGAATTTTTAAATATCTAATGAATTGTATCGTTAGATTGTCAAAGTATACGATGGTTCGACGAGCCGCGTTATTTAATGAAGAATTTTATCAATTACGGAAGGAATCGCAGAATCGTGGTATCTTCGAAATTCTCTTTCGCTGTATGTATTATCATCGCTCAAGTGTAACGGACGCGAACTGTGCATTCATTTCAATCGGCTACCCGAACGAATTATAATATTAATTATATTTTATTGTTGTACACATACACACCTTTGTGTTTTATATATCTACTTATCGAACATCAAAGTTATAGTTGTGTCCGCGTGACCTTCGAGTTCACCAATTATTGATCATTCTGATGAATACCAGTCTCGAGGTTCCTGTACTGCAATATCCTTCATAACCCTTAAAACCTCCGCAAAAATTATCCGCAAAAAAAAACCGGCGCTGTTCATCGCATTTCCCCAAGAAATTTGTCGTACAAACTAAACGGAGATTCATCTTTATCAAAATTTCCGGATGTTATCAAAATAATCGTTAGTATTGTATAGGATAACCGTCAATAGCGCTAATTGCGCGGCTCCAGAGCACTTCTATGTTTCTGTGAACGTCAATTATACAGAACCGGATAAGTAGAAAAAGTATAAACCTCGAGAAACAAATGTACAATTATTACCTCCGTAGATAATTTCAATCGGTAAAACAAGTAAAAATACATATATATATATATTTTCATAAGGGAAAAGATCATCGCGTTCGAAAGATAATAACATTTTAATAAGCAATGAAAACTTCTATGCTAAATTGACAATATTCGAGAGGAAATTCAGGTACCATTGATGTACTTAAATCAGAAAACGATTATAAGTAGTCACATGTTGCGAGAAGCTCGATGTATTTTGTTATCCATGTTATACTCTACTGTATGCTGAAACTATTATACTGATGATACGTAGAAAAATAATAAAAAAAATTGTCACCCCTATTTAAACATTACAAATTAATAGTGAATTAAATATATCCCTTATAATGCGAGTAAAGTTTAACCGCCGTCGGCATGCGTAATGCTCACTGCAAAAAAAAAAAAATCGATCTATTGGTACGGGAAGTTTTTATGCATAAACTGCTACATTAGATGTAATGTACAATAGTTATGAAAAATTAATGTACTTTTATAGTAAATTTGAAGTAAATTATTTCTACGGTTTTTAATATACGGTACATTAATTTTTATTACAAAAATTGTACTTTGAATTTCATGTACCAGTTAATGCATAAAAACTTCGAGTATTGGTAAATTAAATTTTCGGCAATTTTTTTTTTAATTGTAGAACTCGATATAAGTGTTAAGCAAGTGCAGTACTCAGTTAAAAAAAAAATTTGGACGCTGGTAATGAGAGACGATTATACCGATGGAGCTATACGAATATTAAGAATTTTTTTTAAATTACAAATCGTAAATTGCACGCGGGGGTTGCGTCGTTGGCTCGGGGTGTACGACGCGTGCACGATGATCGACGAAAATCACCGAAAGCGCACGAAACGCAAGCGTAACGAGGCGATATAAGCACGCGGTTATTTTTACTCCGGCGCACTCCCGTGCGAAGCTCCGTTCGACACTGTTCGCTCGGTTTTAACTCAGCAGCTCCGAGATACGCGAGAAGTAGAGAAAAAATAAATAGTATATGTATATATGTATATATACTATATATATATATGCTCGGCTGTGTTCGCGCATCGCCGGGCCAACAATTCTAAACAAGAGTAAGGAGAAGGAAGAGAAGGATGACACGACGCGGCGTAAAGCTACTCTTTAGTTAGTATTGAGAGAGCGTTCGAGGCAGTCGCGCGCTTCGAAAAACTATAATTTCTTCTCCCCTTTAAACTATTATCGCGTTGTTACGATTTTTTTTTGTTTTTTTTTTTTTTACGAAAAGATCGTAACATTTAAAAAAAATTCTCGTAATTCGAAAAAATCAAGAAAGGCAATAGTCAAGTTTTTGGAGTTTTTATTCAAGAAGTTTTGACTGCAATATCTATAACAGCTGCGCGTGACTTGCCGATATTTTCGCGAAAGGGTATATGCGCGTTCGGGAGAGCGCGCTTTTATCAACTTGAATATAAAAGCCCCGTGCAAGGTGCACCCTCGAGTCAATTGGCGATCGGCGTGCACACGTCGCGTTGCATTGCCATAGCGTAATTATTATTGCTATATGTTGTTATGCCAAGTTAACGTGCTACAAAATACTCCGAAATTTCGTCGTTGATTAATCAGTAAAGTATAATAATTGCGATAATTTCGAAACGTTAAAAAAACGAATAGTGTTTTTTCCCTAAACGACCGATATGTCATGTAATTTTATTGTAAAATAAAAACGGATGATCATCCATGCAGCAGATTGCAGTTGCGGAGATACGAATAAGTGAAAGTGCCGCTGTGTTTACGAGAATCAATTTGATTTTCAATTTCTTCAGTGACATCGAACGAAAGCGTTGTCGAATGATCGGATTCGTGTGGAAAACTTGAAAATATATGGTGAATAAGTTGATCGAATAATCGTCAAAGTGACAAAACGTCTGATGTGCTCGTGTTTGAGATTTAAAAAATCGTTTTCTCGTAACGCGAAGCGATATGACGCTCCGTTGATTCGTCTGGAAAGCGGCAAATGGAAGCGTGATGAGCAGTAAGCCCTCGGTTTCGACTCTGAGAGCGAACACTGCCCGAAAAAGCGCGGCAATATTGCAATCATCATCGTCGCCGAACAATACCACGGATCCTAACGCGGTGGTTCTTAAAATCAAGAAGGAAGTACCCGAAGACGAGATAAAGGTAATTGTTTAACTCTAAAAATATCAAAATAATTCAAAAACCATAATTTTAGGATAACTTCTGGACGAGTCAATAGACCCGATATTCATTATTATCGATCGCTAAAGTACGAGTAATATAATTTAAAAAATGCAAGTTTTCGAAATAAAAAGTTTTTTTTATTAATACGCCGTTTTAGGTCTTAAAAAATGTGTCTCTTCGCGTTTCGATTTCACGATTAAACTTAAATATATCGATTTTTGATAAAGTTTCGTAACGATAAAGACATCGAGTCTCTTAGCGCCATGTGTGCCGTTAAAAAGGTGAAAAAATATGTGCGATGTTATGGGATTAATGCATCATTTTTACACTAAATCGGTAGTGCAATTCGTTGCTATAATAGCACCGAATAATGCCTGACGATGAATAACGCGCCGGGATAGCTAATCGAATTAGACTGAGCTATAGTAAGTATTACCGAAGCTCGCGCGAACGCAGGAAACGATTATACAGGGCACTCCCATCGGTTAGCAGTAGACGCAACAGCACATAATAAAAAAAAAAAAAAAAGTAAACGCCGACGCCTATGTGCTATAGATCGATTAGAATCTTCTTTGGATATTACACAGCAACGCAAAATCGTATAGTCAGTCATTGATTAGATTGAACGGATTGAGTTTCTTTTACTCCCTCGATCGTCAGTCTTCTTACAGAAATACGATATGAAGACCTCGTTTGCTCTCTTCAGACTCTCGACTTCGAGTAAATTTTACTTCGTTACCTGAGATGAAAAAAATAAATAAAAAACATAGGTTCATTTTATTTTACCCATTCAATTACACTCATCTCTATGCCTGTCGGAAGTTTCATACTCAGTTTAGCATTACAAGGAAAACACTGGTGTATCGAGTGTCATATCGTATATTCAAGGGATACAAGTTTCGTCGGATGGATGATCGTGGCAGTCGTTGCGACTAATTCGTAGAATCAATGCGCACACAGTTAATTCGATCCCGACAACTGGTCTGACCTAATACCGACCTTACTACTAGTTTGATGGTTTCTCGAGAACATATACATCCGTATATAAAATGTGTCGTTATCGATCGATTCGCGATAACTCAGAGCACGAGAACTGATCGAAACACTACACTGAAAACCGGTCAATTTGAGAAAACAATCGTAATCGAGTGTTTTCTTTTTCTTTGAGTGGAAGAACGCACGTCTGACAACACGCGCGCCGCTACTACTTGAACAGCTCGCACGCGGTCCAGTCGAGACGCGTGATGCGTTCTGTAGCTATCGATGTTTTTGCTTCGTACTTCCTTAGCTAATAATATGTATTTCCTGTCTTTGTGCATAAAATACACGAAGCGGGAACTTTTTTTTTTTTTTTCTACCTACTTTGCGTAGCGCTATAGTTGTCTTTCCTCCTCCTGTACCTTCGGCCGTCTTATTCACTATATCCGAGCCGAGAAAGAGGAAGCGAAGAAGCGAAGAGAAGAAGGTATCGGCGGATAGGTAGGTTTTACGTACCTATACTACATTCACGGGGCAGAGAAGGAGCGCCCCGGTCTCGTGTTACTCTCCTTCGCCTGATTTATTCGGAATCATAATAGGCTGAAACACGACACCGTCGACTCCCGCCTTTCCCCTTCCTCTCCCCCCTTCTTCTCGCACTCTCTCGCTCATCATTATACCTTTTGCCTTGTATGCTCACCTGAGCGGGTTCAATTTCTGTGTGTACGCGATCCGCCTGGGTTTCGCGAGAGATACTCGCGCTATTGGTAACGTGGATCGTGCATTATATACCGCGTTATAATATATATCTGTTTCAATGCGCGCTCCTCTTGTTTGTACATTCACAAGGCTATACACATACTGTATCGTGAAATCTTTTGGGATGCGAGATCGTTAACGCTCATCTAAACGATAATTTCAAATTTTTTTTTAACTATTTGTATATCATATTTATGAATACTTTTTTTTTTTTTTCAACTGATATTCGAATTTTAATACTCACGATCGATACATTGTAGTTTAATTGGAGAAAAAAAAATTATAACGTTTTATTTTTATTTATCGATATTTATTATACTGCGATAATTTCAACCCTTTTTTTTGCAGATGCTATATCGAGTTCGCTAAAAAATTCTCTTGTTTTTTTAATGATTCAAAATTTAATACTCAAGATCGATAAATTGTAATTTAATTGGGGAAAAAAAGTTTTAAAAAATGTATTTATCGGTACCGAAGAGCGATTTGTAAATTCGAGTATACGGTTCTGTTATAACCGGAGCTTGTAGTGTGCGTATATATACGCACGTACGCGAAGATTCGTATGGGCGAAGCACGTGCCGCGATCTAAAATAAACGGATCGCTGCTACCGGAATTAGACTCTCTGGGGGTACCCTTCGGACCTTTGCGTCTTCGAGCGCATTACGAAAGGTTTTCCACCGCTACCAGTATTCGTGAAACTTACACGACACGATCTCCCGACTACCCAACGGACGTTTTATGTACTAATGTTCATAGCGTCTGTAATCTTGGAATTGAACACATCGACGTACAATGACCTAATATGGAATAACTCTGAATGCGAAGCAAAGTGTGTATTAAAAAAGATATCCTACGATCTAAACACATTTTTTGAAATATACATATATATATATATATTTGAAAGCCGCGAGAACTTCGAGTGTAAATCAAACAAAGAGTAGCATCGAATTTCCTGGCGAAGAGATTTACGGAGCAAAACGAAAGAGAAATAATTCTTTATGGCAACAGAAAGTGAATTATAGTCGAAGTTATTGTTTTCGATTCACGGCACTTATAACCTCGCGATTTCTGCGGATATCAGAGTTGTTTTTTTGTTTTTTTTTTTTTTACTCCAACGAACACGTAGAATGTGAAATATATAGGAAATAAAACGTTCTGGTTCCGGAGACTCACTGCTGTTTGATGAATGTGTCGCCAGCGAGAGCGCACGTTGGTCAACAACCGGAACGGAAGAGGATAAATGCCGCTTTTGTTACACGTTCGCTTATCCGAGACATTTTCGGGTGATTTTTCAAAACTTTTTTTTACTTCCCGCCCTCTTTTGTCTGAAAATTTTATTTATTTTTGACCTTTGCAGGGATGAAAAAAAAAGAGTGTTCGGTAGATAATCGATTAATCAATCAGTTTCACGAGCTTATTGCCAGAGCAAATTTAATCGCGATAGACTGCGAACCGCCAGCTGGCGCAATTTCGGTGCCGCCAAAGTGTACGAAAACCCTCGTCCCTCCCTCCCCCGCCGGCGAATAGAGATGCAAAGTTTTCCGCGATCTAACGCGTCAATGCATTGAACGTTCTATAGCGAGTACGCGGGGCCGGTCGCGTTCCAACCGTTCGAGAGATATTTCGTCGAGAATCGAAATAGATTTCGAGAGTATAAATTTTCTTCGGTGTGTACGCGCGGAAAAACGGATAGCGCGTCGGCGCCTACGAAACTCGCGGAGTAAAAAAAGCAATACATTCGTCATTCCATAATATCGTCGTAGCGAAATTCCCCCGAAATGAATAACTATCGTCCAACACAACCGTCAGCTTTGATTTATTCGAACTCACGGACAGAGACATGTTTTTCGTGTTTTTCAAGAGCACTGCACGAAAACATAATTAAAATCGATTCGATACTCGTAAAAATGCTAATGATAATATAATAATAATAATAATAATATAACGAAAAAAAATAAATAATATATAATACATATTATACTATATTTTCGGGAAATTGTTTTCCAGAAAATGGAAGTTCCATGAGTCAAAGGTTAACTCGGAACTTCGGTGGGGTATGAAAACACTCTACAACGATACAGTATGTTGTTTTACGAAAGGCTTTAGCGTGTCGGGTAGCATTTTTTCTCTTTTTTTTTTCATTCTTTATACCAAGCGCGCTTGACTCCCATAAAGTTGCAACTGGAGGCTCGAGCTCGTTGCACAAAGTTTAACGCAGGTATACAACGACGAAGAGAAACGCGATGGGGGCAAGTAGATTTTTAAATCGCGCACAGGACGAAAAGTCAAACACTATCTACAACACTGTTTATACTAAAAGTTAAATCGTCAAATAACTTTGTCTGCAAAAATTGTTTTCATCGTACTGTTTTTTTTTTTTTTTTACACACAACCCGATATAGTTGGGCACCAGAAAAAAGTAGATAAAACTACAGCATTAGGATACAGTATGCAATGGTTACAGGTACGAAAAAGTTTTCTTACTCGTTGGCATTGCCGAGAATGGAGAGGGAGGGGGAGGGGAGGGATATAGGTAGCGTAAAATTGAGTAGGCAGACAATTTGGCGGCACGATAATCCACCGGCGTGCGCGCGCGCGCGCGCTGATGCAAGAGATTCGTGATACAAAAGTTTCAGTTTAAACTCGACGTACATAAACTGTACTGTACATAGAAACTTTATATAGATACATAAAGCACATTTACATACCTATACGATTATAGTAGACCATAGATATGTATATATATATACATCTATACATCTATATGTGTATCTATAGATGCAAGGAAAACGGAGAATGCCTCGCCGCAATGCAGCCCTCGATTGGAAGTTGCGCGGAAATAAGATACGAGTTTTAGTTTGCCGAGGGTAGCCGGGGGTCGAATGATATAAATGACGTGTAACTGTGGAGAGAACCGGCATACATATGCGCAAACTGCGGCCCGTATAAATGTAAAAGGATCAACTTGTATACAAATGTAAACGTGTGTGTTATTCGCATAATAGTAATAAAGTTGTGCCGAGAACCCCGTTAGCCCCCCCCCCCAAGTTTTGACTTTTCGTTGTGTGTTCATCGCGTT
Organism: Buathra laborator; assembly: GCA_934046635.1. NCBI lineage: Eukaryota > Metazoa > Arthropoda > Insecta > Hymenoptera > Ichneumonidae > Buathra > Buathra laborator. Next base: position 1,940,467 of record OW203898.1, on the reverse strand, counting down.
TCGTGCTTACAGCTTTATGTATCTATACCATTAAAGGCGAAAATATTCGTATACACTCATTACGTCCGTAAGCATCGAATTATGCATGCGTGCGGTACCGGCGATGGGAAAGTACACCTGCAGGCCAGACGACGCAGATTACGTTGTCTCGGTTGCAATTTCTGTGTTTCGTTGTATCGTTTCGTTATTATTACTACGCGAACCCGTCCTATCCATTCGTGAAATTATGTCGCCCAAAATATTCGACTCGCGGCGAGTCGAAATTTTGACTGCGTAAAAAGCAAACTTAATTAATCGATCCATCGATCTATTCGTCATTAAAAAATTGTATTTTTTATTTAAAAAAAAAATGTGTCTCGTTTTTTTTTTTTGTTTTTTTTTTAAGGAAAAACAAAATTTAGTAACGCGATAGGTAAGAGATACTTTGGGAGAGTCGCAGAGCAATTTTCTCGAGACATTCGTTAACGTCGCCTCGTTCCATCCGAGATCGTGTTTGTGTATACTGGCGGCAAGCGTAAATCAGTAATCCAAGCGGGATGTAAATGATCCTTCGTCAAGATCGCATATATACCCCGTTGATTATACGAGGATACAACGTATTCTTCGTTCTTTGAGAATCGGCGCTCTCCCGAGCGAGAAATCTATACCCATCTTCGCCTGCATGCTATGTCGGCATAAACACACTTACGTACACCATAGGTGTTTCGTACGGTTGTGTATATAACACATATATATTACAAAGAGCTTTGGTAGATGCGAAGAGACCGTGGTTTTCTGTATACGATACGCGAAGAAATCTTATACCGCCAAGGGCCACCTTGCACACCGTCCGTTTGCTTCTGACGTCATGTGCATCGGCGTCATAAAATACGCGCGTACACAGAGGCAAACCGTACAATACAAATGTGCGTTGTAACGTGTATTTGCGTCAGAGGTTATCAATTCGGAGAGAAGAAAGTTAATTAGCATCATTTTTACTATGAAAACACTCGTAAAATGTATAGAGAGAAATTGATATTTTGGACTCATAGAAAATCGAAATATTGTTAATACATAACCTGTAAATACATCGATATAATGGGCGCAAGACTTCCGCGTAAAAAAAAATAAAAAAATAACCTATAGGGTTCATTTAAATGATTAATTTGTTTATTTTATTCACATTATTATTGTGACTGGTGTTTAGCTTTGGATAATATGTTGTATCAGCATGTATATATATGTGTATACACGTTCAAGGGGGGGGGGGTTATCCGTAGATTCAACTGGCCTTGTCTTGCATGCTGGACTGACTTTTTCTCGTGCGTATAATAATGAATGAGATATCGCGTTACAGTGCCGATAGAACGGGTGTACGGTTACAAACGTATACCACGCGCGGGTCCCGCTTTCCTTCGAGAAACATAATGCGCTCCTGAACGCGTATACGCTCTCCGTGTACGTTTGAGAAATTTCACTCTCGACGAAACGAGAACGAGAGACTTTAAGACTTTTTTTTTTACATTCTGTCGAGTAATGTATTACAATGTCGAAGCTATTATTGGATTATTAAGATTGTCTCATTGTTGATTGAGTTAGAAACGGATATACGGTTATCTTGTACGCCGCGTCCTTGCGATATTAAAAAAAAAAGTATCTCGCGAGTGACCGAAGTGCGAAACATAGGTGATGAACTGCAGCCGCGTTGGTAATGAGAAAAAAAATTGATTTTCATCAATTACTCGTAATACACCGCTTGACTTTGACCCAATATAGGTATCGAAAATATTTGATCGATAGAGATTCAATTTTTACGAAAAAAAAAAAAAAAAAAAAAAACAATTGCAAGAATCGGTCAATCGTTCATCACAACTTTTTATTTTTTTGAGGATTTTAATCGCTTACAAATGATGCGGTCATTCCGCAAAAAACATTTTTTTGTATAGTTTTCTCCGTAAAACGCGACCGACATCTAGATTTACCGTTATTCCATTCGAAAGCAAAAATATCAGTGTCGAAATACTGAAAATCGTAAAATTTCGCAAAATGCCTCGTAGAATAAAATTTTGTGTATTTCGATGTATTTTTTTCACTTCATCGCTCAGGACTCATTTACTTTACTGCTGACTAAATTTTTAACGAGAAAAATCTGCATTAAGAGCGAAAGTAATTTTATTTTTTATGGCTACCATCGTCAAAATTTATAAAGATGGGTAGAAAATTAAAAAAAAAAATTACCTAACCAAATCTCCGATTACGATCGTTCGAAATAATTTTTCGTAAATATCATGGATATACATTTAGTTAATCCAACATATTTCGTTTTTTCACCGAATTGATATAAATCTTGCATTGGTTGCATCGTGTCTTTTTTTTTTTTTTTTTTCGTACTTTTATTTCCGCGTGTTATATTGTAGTACATGCCTGTAGTAAAATCCTTTGAGCGAACTTCTCTCCCCAGTCTTTAAAGCTACAATTTCAAGCAACGTTGAGTCCCGTCGTTGCGCGTTGGGTCATAGTAACGAAACACCTCTCCCTGTATTGAATTACGACGTTGCGGCGGATGGCAGAGAACGGGGCAACGACGACGGATCAAAAAGTAGCACGCGGGGATGACGGAGGCGGTGCCATATTCAGCTAACGATGTACCCGCTACACACATCGCTGAACGGGCGCAGTTATAATATCTGATGGGAAATCCGGAGTACGGAGCGAGGAGGGCGGAAGGACGGAAGGACGGTGGGGTCGTCTGGCAGAATTAGGTGTTTATCACATACACCTTGAGGAGAGAAGATTCACATTATACCGTCCTTTATCTCTATACCTCGTTACAGCGTTCACACAAAGAGATCCAGAGAGAGCATCGAGTTTGTCATTGGAAACTCATGAGAAAACAAATATCGTTTTTCGTGTGACCGTACGCTATAATGGAACAACTCAGTTTAAAAGATATACGCATTCGCGAATGCATATAAAAAAATCGATATCTCACGTTTCGATATCTCGAAAATTTGTAAATCAAATTTATATGTAAAAAATGATAAAAATGCGAATTCTTGGCGTTGATTTACATTCGGTTCTTCATGAGCACATAGGTACCAACACGAGTGCAAATATAATATTTTTCACGACGACCTCTACGGAAAAATAAATAATTCGAATATAATGTCAAAAAAAATTATGATAATAATGAAAAATCAGCGAAAAAAATTTAGATACGAGTAATTTTATTAATTTTCGTGAATAAATTTTGATGACCGTCGTTCAACGGGAAATCGAGATAATAGTCTAATAATATGCAGGAGATGTAGAGAGGGGGTTGGGACGGGGGCGCTATGGATGTACAATGGTCAGATATCCATAATGTATACATATAGATATAAGAAATGCTCTCTCACAGCTATCTCTCCCGTCTTTCCCGGCGCGGAGCAAGCGTAACCGAGACTGGTCGACTAATGGATTGATCCGTCGGGTCACTTGATATCCTCGATATCCACACCATGTACGCACAGAGAGATACATGCGACTCTCCCGGGTACATGGGTGCGAAATATAAATTCGAGACGAGCAACGAAAACGCGCGAGTAATACGGATCAGCGACAAAACCCGGATATACAATTATGACGAAATGTAAAAAAATTTAAATATATATATATACATATTTATTTTAATCGATATTATATTAATCAAATATTAATAAATTTGAATATTTTATCATTGGGATGGTCTTTCCGTGAATTAAAATTTTCCTCGTTACTTTGTGCGAATTTCGTCGCGCGATATTAAATTTATTCAACGTTTTTAGGTTATAATGTCGTATACGTTACGAATAATGTATATCTGACGAATGATCATCAAAATTATAACTACCATATGTAGAAATATCGTATCTCTTTCACGTTTATCCACGCGCCAGGTTTCGACGTGGCTAACGAGTGTACGATACGATACCCAATTACACAATGAAATACGATCCTTTTTCGATTAACCATGGGATTCGTGCATTTGAAACGAAAATTTGAAAGGCCTCGCGGTATTCTCGGTGTTTTGTATTTGTTAACGTGTACAACGAAACTAGGATTCGCGATTGTACTTGTGCATTAATGATTATTCGATATTCGACCGATGGGTTTCATCATCTACCGTCCGTTATTATATAACCTTCCTTTTTTTATCCACTATTAGACCCATCGGTGAAATCATAAAGTATCATGTAATCTTTGGTATTATTCAAAAATGGCCGCAGAAGAAATGGCCGGGGAAAAAATGGCCGAAAGTAAAAAAGTCCGCAAAAAAAAGGCCGGCGAAATAAAAACCCGATGGAAAAAAAGGCCGATCCCACGCACCATACTAATTCCACGCACCCCTCGCGATGCCCCGCACGCACCCGACTATTCCCCACATTATAAGATAATATAATTCAATTATATTTGAAATTTTCAAGATTTTAATAATTCGGTATTTTGACGGTCGGGATCATGATCATCGGTTGAACAATATAGGGACCCGTATTCTATTCTTCTTTTTTCGTTCACGCATTTTCCTTTCTTTCTTCTGAGTACTAGAATCAACTTGCGAAACCAAAACATTGGCACGCCTCTTCGGTACATTATATTTTATCGATATATATATACATATATACATACATGGATATATGCATGTATGTATACATATGTATGCATATGTTGCATGCATATGTTGTGCATACATGTAAACAGTATCAACATCGGCCTTTTTTTCCCGCGACCAATTTTTCCATTGGCCTTTTTTGCCTTCAGCCATTTTTTCATCGGCCTTTTTTTCCCGCGACCAATTCTTCCATTGGCCTTTTTTGCCTTCAGCCATTTTTTCTCGGCCTTTTTTTCATCAGTCATTTTTACCTAAATCCGTAATCTTTGTATCCAGAAATAAGTAGTAGTAGTAGTAAAAGTAATTTATTAACAGCACATGGTATACACATTTTACAAATAAGTTTGGCGATAACCGCGTTCTATATATATTGACTACTGCCAATACGCCATCGACCGAAGTCCTTCAGCCCCCAAAAATAAATATTATGAATATTCACTTACTGGTACGGATTTTTTCAGGAATATGCGGCGAAGGCAATGAGCGAAATGCTCGGCTGGTACGGCTACGACAACGTCGACACTGGGTGCACTAGGGGCCTCAATCTGGACCACTTCGGCTCGTCCGTTGCATCGAGGCATCACCGTCGTCAGCGCGAAATTCCTCCGATAAACGTTAACGATGGACCAGCGTCGTCAAAATCACCGGAAAGAAGCAAAGGCTCGTCGAGATCGCCGGTATCGTGCAGACCGTCGCGATCGTCACCGGCCAGTATATCCGTCGGTTCTTGCAAGGACAACGGCAGTGTCGGTGGACCGCGACCATCATCACCTGCCTCGTCCCAGCAGACCGGACCGGCCAGTCCGAGAGCTCTGGACAACAGCGATTCGGCATCGGATACACCTGGTAATTCTACTTGTTTCTCCGATTCGACAATATTCGCTTCCAATGCAATTTAAATTTATTTTTATTTACCGAACATCGAAAAAAAATGATTTTTTTTTTTCTTTCATTCCGATGAATCAATTAGAATTCGAACGTTCGTAATTTCGTCCCCGAAGAAAATCGTTCGCGAACATTGCCTTATTAATTGCAACGATATGATTCGTCTCGAAATTGGATATCTCGTTTAAATCCTTGAAATACAAATACAAGCATAATTGTGAAATACGATAATTCACGAATGGTATCTCGTTAAGGCTAAAATGCGTTATTGGTCTTTCGATATCATGAACGATTGTCCCCTCTCTCATCCCTGGCGAGATCGAGTTTCCTACTCAACTTACAATTAAATACGATACTGAGCGTTAGTTCCGTTTATCCATCGGCTATTCGATACGAGAGATTCAAGAAGTTGCTTTGAAATAAATGAAAACTCGGTAGAGTATGAAAAGTTTCCGGAACAGTAAAAACCGTACCTTCGTAGTTTGAGGATAAACCGCGTTAACCTGCACACAGGTCTACTAGACTCGAATTGTTTCAAGAAATTTTTTTTTGTTTTCTTTTCTTTTAGACATTTTCAAAAACGTGTAACTTCCATAATTTTTTACTTTATCGATATTTCGCCCCGACAAACACATTCCTTACGTTCAGACGTTTTGATTTCACAATACTTAATTACTCTCAAAACTACTGATTGCTCGCAAAATTTTATAATGATAACGACAACAGATCTCTCAGACCCCGTGCGGCGTTAAAGAGGTGCAAAAATATGTGTGGTGTTAGTGAAATATCTAATCGGGTATCCAAAACGAAGCGCGCATGCGCATGACGACGTTATCAATTAGTGGATCATCGGCCTCTAAAGAGTTGGTGGCGATATTTAATCGAATCGTATCGACAGTATCGAAATGCTAGTTTTATATTGTTGTCGCTTTATTCGTGTCGTGATTGGTCGACGATGACGTCGATGTAAAAACAACAACAACGAAAAAATAAATCGCCGAAATCTTGCAAAGTGTCGACGGCTACAACGCCCCCCCCCCCCCCGCGCCCCCCGCGCGGGGGGCCTCAATCTCAATCTTTCGACCTGACAGTATCGAAATGCTAGTTTTATATTGTTGTCGCTTTATTCGGGTCGTGATTGGTCGACGATGACGTCGATGTAAAAACAACAACGAAAAGATAAATCGCCGAAATCTTGCAAAGTGTCGACGGCTACAACGCCCCCCCCCCCCCCCCCGCGGGGTTTGCGGTTTGTTGTTGGCAAAGTATTCCCTCCCGCGAACGTTTCTCTCGGTCTTCATGGTCGTTCGTGACGCCCGCCCGTTTCACTTAGAAAATCAACGACGCTACCCCCCGGAGAGCCTACTTGGAAGATTGTCTCAAATTATGCATTTTCCGGTATTCCAGACGTAAGACGAGTACTTGGCGAAAGTTCAAACTTCGCGGGGCTCATTTTCACCGTGTTACTAAACATTAACACGAAGAGAGCCCCCAAGTGCTCAATTAGTACTTGCCATCGTCTCTTCCTTCATCGTGATTTTCCTTTTGGTCTCGAAATTCGAGCGCTGACTATAACGCCTACCCCCCCCCCCCCCCCCCCCTCTTTGCCATCTCCGAAGGCTCTTTCTCTTTGAACTTGAAACTATAGACCCGCCACTTTACACAAGAGCCAACTACCTATTACACTCGTTTTCTCGCACGAAGTTTGATTAAATTAGTTTTCGTAACAGGCAAGCAGCGATTCAGCGACAAAGGCGGTCAGGGTTGTTGTTATTGTAAACTACGTCAGTCAGGTACATAGATGTTGAATCGCCTCGATCTGCGAGGAAGCGTCAGAAGCAACATCGTAGCAGCTGGTTCGCGCGGTAAGCAGTAAGCAACACACTTTGAACGGAGAAAGAGTATTTTCGTAACTCTGCCTTCCAGAGCAACAAGCAGCAAGACAGCGGGGGCACACATTTGCGCGAAGAGAGGAGAGCCCCACAGGAATAGCGCAACGTAATACGATACGGAGAAACTTCCCTATGCCGAGAATAAATAGTCGAATATCGTGTTCGTCGGTTAACGAATAATTTTCACGATATCGACTGTCCGAGAAACAGACGGGCCTGACTCGCAAAATTTGACGGTGTAAACTATGTGATATGCGCCATTTTTTTTCGTAGCGATCGATTTTTCGTTTTCGACGAATTGTAGTTTTTTTTCGCGATTTATGTAATAAAAAATAAATACCTACTCGGCAACGAAAACAGATGAAATTTAATTGTGATTCGGTAAACGATGAAACTAATATCCTTCGAAGCAACGCCAATAAATAAACGCGCGAATAAATTGCAACCTCGAATTTTGCAGAATCCCGAAGTGTACAACCCGCGTAGGTGTACCTATGAAATTCGAACGTTGGGGAGGGGGGGACGGATCGTCGAACGAATTCGCACCCAAGTTCCGCCGCACGTACGAACACACACGGGCGTTTAGGTTATATTTAGAAAACGTGCGCTCGCCGCGCACACTGTTAGGCTGTTGCTATACCGCATGAGCAGCAGGTGCCTCTGTAGACAAGTGAGAGAAGGGAACAGTGGGGAAAAAGAGACAAAATCGTCGTGTTCTCGTTTTCGTACACGTAATCCAAAGCTATTCTCCCATTTCAACGACTCTCTTTATTTTTCTCTGTGTACTCGCAACTATATTTTGTTGCGTGCCATAGAGAGATTCGAAGAACCTTTGAAAATCTATCGGTATCGGTCGCGATAGATGCGCGCGGGCGCATTCGCCTCGGTCTCTAATTCCATTCCCTTCGCAGTTTCCCCGGAGTATGCGACATCCCCTCTGCCGTTGTAAATGTACCGTGACGTTCGGTAGTTCGTATACGCGCAATGGTTACAACACACTGACTATGCCGCGTACAGTGGTCGAATGACGTATATGTATGCAGAAACGAGAAGATACACGAAGCAAGCAAAGCTTGAAACCCTAGAAGCTCCCGTTACGAAATGGTTCGGATGAGCAAAAGGTGAAGCTGACGTTGGCTGTTTCCCTACCTTCGGATACACTGTTGTTGCTCGATGATGCTATCGCCGCATCGTCCATTCATCATATGCGGCGGGACTATTTTTCGAACCTCATGTTAATAACCACAAACACAAATACACTATTGGACTAATTGTGCACTGTGCAAAACAAGACAATCGCATGACCGAGCCGGCGTCAACACGACGTGCCGCAGTTTGGCAAAAAAAAAACAATGCCGGAGGCGCCACCGCGTGTCTACTACCCCGTCTTCGACCGAAAAAAATGAACACGAAAGATTCCAATATTTTATAAGACGTATTTTTTTTATATATTGTTGCGAATAAAAAGAATTTCCTCATAAAATTTACTCGTTTTGGGTTTTGAATGTCGTTAATGATACGATAAAAACCGATAAAACCGTCCAGCCGAGTGTAATGGTGAACGACCTGACAGACCTGTAGCCATGTACGTCGAGATTCGCGCGGGCGGGAGGGGCGTTGGGAGGGGGAGAGGAAGACTTTTCAACTAGAGTTAAGTTACCGATAGAAACATCGGTGCATACGTAGGGTGGTCGGCGCGTGAGTGCATGCGTTACTCGTTTATAGTCTGCCGGCATACGTATATAAATGTACGTGTACTATATAGCGCATATATATTATATATGAAGGGATATATATGATGCTACGTGGTTCCCCGTCGAGTGATGCGATATGGGTAAACGATACCCATATGAGGTGCACCATCAGCGCCCGGTTTACGCTAACTTCCCTACCCCCCCCCCCCCGCCCCCCTTTTTCTACTATATTAATATGCGATTTTCACAATGAAATTGACTCCCTCACTACGGAGTCCGTCGTAAATATTCCAGCAAAATGGTCACTTTCAACGTATGGATGTACTATACCCGTACATAATTATGTTCTTCTGCAAATAATATACCGATATATGTTCCAATGTTGTTTTTTTTCGTACGTATTAAATTATCAATACAAACTGCAGGCCGACAAATGTTATTCTTCGTCTGTAGTGTCTATCGTTGTATTTACGTAAATCCATCGTTTTGATTTTTCGATTTTTTTTCCCTTATTAAGAGTTATTTTTATTTTCTGTTGGTATTATTCAGACAGCGCAACGACATGCACGTGGTGCGGACGAGCCGGAGGAACATGGGAACCGGGAAACGCGCCGCTCTCATTTACGCTCACGAGCAACAATTCCGGTCGTTTTTGCAGCGAGGCATGTTTCGCTGCGGGACGACGGGCGGCTTTCAAAAGAGCGCGTACCTGCGATTGGTGCAAACACGTGCGTCACTCGGTCAGCTACGTTGATTTTCAAGTGAGTGATTTATAATAAAAAAAAAAAGGAAAAAATAACGTTGATTACGCAAAATACTCAATGGATTATTATTATTATTTTTTTTTACAGGATGGCGAAAGTCAACTACAGTTCTGCAGCGACAAGTGTTTAAATCAATACAAGATGAATATCTTTTGTCGAGAGACACAGGCGCATCTCGCGCTTCACGGACTATCGACAACGATACCAGCGTCGAGCGGTACATCGACGGCGGCGGGATTAATAACACCTGAATTGTGGCTAAGGGATTGCCGATCACCACCGCCGAGTCCAATGGAAGAGAATCTCATAGTCGACGACGAGCCAACTTCCGGTCCATCGATTTGCCCACCGGAAGTCGATACGAAGAGATTCTCGCATCGCGGAAAATCGCGAGATTCACGCGGCTGCGCGGATGTTACGGAAGAGAAGAAAACCGCTTCGATACGCGCGATAGTAAGAACATTCGAAGAATCCCAAGATAATGCTGAGGATACCGACGTGGATACGGTATTCGACGGTGAAAACGTTAGAGAAGCGATCAAAGAATCTTTGAGAGATGAAGAATACAGAATAAGATGTCGAGAATTGACGAGCGAATCGGCGATCAGATCGGTTAATAAAAATTGTCACGTGGACGTCGAGGCTACGGTTTCCATTGGTGATTCCATGGAGGGAATCGGAAGATCTCGAGACTTCGTCGAGGTCGATGTTCTCGGCTATAATTCTTCGGACAGTCCGCACAACGATCGAACACCGGAAACTCTCGAAACCGGATGCGAACGAACGTTGCACGTCAAGGACGTTAAAAAATTGTTAGCGAATAATAATTCCACACGGGGTCGTCACTATCCGAGGCATCCGAGACCCCGAAGAGTCTCGAGATCGCCGCCTTGGCTCGCCGATACTCATCGTCCGCCTCCGCAGATTTTTTGCCGAGAACGAGCGCCGTACAGCGGACCTCATTTCGCACAACCACCCTTCTCGTACTCGCCACCCCCGTCGAGACTCGGAACTCATCCCACGAGGCCAACGATGCCTATGGGTCCTCCGCCGCATTCCACACATTCGAAGAATTTTTGCTCTAATCAAACCGATTCTTCGTCACTTTTGCCGCCGGTTACGGTTCTCGTTCCCTATCCAATACCCATACCTATTCCCATTCCAATACCCATACCGATACCTCTTATCGGTAAATTTTTCTCCGATAATAATCGCGACTCGAGAAACAAGAGTCCGAGCAATTCGAGAGTACATCAGGAATCTTCGCATGAAACCGACGCTCCGTTACCGGAGGATCTGTCGCAACGTGGCAAAACCACAGTCACTAGTCAATCGCCGAGAAATCAATCGCAACATTCGACAATATCGCCCACGTCTCTCGTACCGACGAGTCGATCTTCGTCTCGAGAATCGGCAATCGCAAGTTCTTCCAACACCAGTGGGACGACCATCAATGCTGAGGATATAACGAATTCGGCGCCGATAAACGTTAGAAGCAACACGAGACCATTGAGAAAACGAAGACGCGTACCCGAGAATTCGGAAGATCCTGAGATGCATATCGATAAACGAAGAAGCAAATTCGTACCCGTCTGACGATATTGTAGAGTGTACAATGTAACGACGATTCAATTCGTCTCGGTGCTCTATAGTAGATATTTTTTCACGCCGTTTGTTCTTCTCTCTATTTTCTTTTTCTTCTTTTCTTCTTATCCGTTTTATGTAATGCTAGTCGTCCGGCATGTGCTTCGAAGCGAGCGAAACTTTCGGTAAATACTGTATAGCGCGCTATAATGATATTATAGTCTGACGCACTATGGGTACAACGTGACGAAACCGAGGATTTGCGAAGAGTTATATAGCCTTACGGCTGCTGAAAGGGTGCAGTATGTTTTACTTCAAATAGGATCGTAAAATTGTAAAACTTCAAAGTCGATTAGTCGTACGCGATGAATGTTTAGTATTAAGAGATTTTTTTTTCTTTCTGTCTATCCGTGCTGTAACTTTAGGAAGTACGTTGGATCGGGAGTATGCATTTTACGAATGAAACTGAGAAAGATTTATATATTGCTCAGTAAAGATTCACGTTGATTTAACGTTTCTTCTTCATTGTCCTTTCCTACAACACAATGATCCATGGTAATTCTTTTTTTTTTTCTTTTTGTCATCGAACGAACAAAACTCGAAGGTTTTTCTGGAAAAGTTGAGCTTTTATCTTGTATGAAAAAATATAATCTTTCTAGAATTCTTAAAATCGATCCTTGTACATCGGTAGAGTCGGGAGATGAGAGGAGAGACGCGAAGAAAGCGTATTACAAGGAAAATTAACGTTTCTTCACTGGTTGTAAAGATCCCATAGTGATATCGTTCCGTCTTTTCCCGCAGCAGCCATGAGACCTTTGCTGTTGTACGCATCAACTTTACCTGTCGAATAAGCGACGTCGTGAATCGTTCCTTTGTGCTGATCGAGAACGACCAGCGGTCGCAATGTTTTCCATGAAAATATACGCAGACGTCCGTCCCAACCGCCGACCGCGAATACCTTCGAATCGGGTCTCGTTGCTATCACCGAAGTCCCCGGATTCTTCAGAGTAATTGAAGTTTTCGAGATAAGTACGTGACTCTTGTTCATCTCGAAGATCTGCAATCGAGTAGATAGAAAAAGATGACAAAAATTAAAACATCGATAAAAGTATTCGATATCGCGAACGAAAATTTTCGCTCACTGACCTGCAACTTATCGGACGGACTCCCGATTATTCCTTTCATCCAATAATTATCGAAATTAATAGCCATCGGGCATTCGTCGTTGTCCAGCCAACTGACGACTCGTTTTTCTCGCAAATCCCACAACGCCGTGCGGCCGCTTTCGTACGAAACGAAAACGTATGAATTCTCAGGCGAATCCATACTCTTGATAACCATCACTTCGCCCAAAGGTTTTGGACTATCGAACGATGATTTCGAGTCTAATTTATATACAATATCAAAAGTCTTCAGGGACATTGCGCCGACAATAGAATTCGGCAGTGGAACGAGAAGTATTTCGTCTCCCGACAATTGACATCTGTGGGATACAATGCTCTTACTATGTATCCATGGATTTTGTTTTTTTTTTGGCGTTTTATTGTAGAACAGTGAGAGATGTTGACCTGCAGAAACCGCAATATAAGGTGTCTACAGTTCTTTCCATTGTCCAATTGGATCCATTGGCGCTCCAGATGTCTATAGCGCCGCCTTTTCTTTGCGATATCAGACGCTCATCTTCCACAGCCTTCAGGCCGAGACACGGCTCATTTTTTATTCCTAATTTAGACGTCTCTCGATTTTTCTGCAATTGTAACCAAATATTTTAGTATGCGAAGCATTAATTTTTTTTTTTTTTTTTTTTTTCTCTCATCGCTGACCTTCAGGTCCCAAATGTGAATGTTGCCACTTTCTGCGCCGGCGTAAAGATGTTCTATATAAGGCGATACTTTGAAGAGTAAACTGTGGACGGGTCCCATATCTCCTCGCAGCATGTAAGTCGGATCCGGTGGAAGGATTGCCATTGTTTTCCAATCTTTGCAAATAGACAGATGACGAGGAAAGTAATTCAGCGCTTTTACAGTGATTTAAATATGTTTACGTCGTCGTTGTTGTTGTTTTTCGACGATCGTACAGCGACGGCCGAGAAGGCGGGAGGAACACGAGACGTCGAAATAACTGTAAACAATGAGAAAAACAAAACATTCGATCGATCAAATGTCAAACGAAAACTTTGATCGATTCGGAAAACGAGACGCGACTGTTGAATTCGTTCGGTATACGTACTATTAAATAATTTGTGTGGAACGACGCGTCGTATGGACCTCCCGTCTTCCGTGCATCACCATGGAACGATGGAACGGCAATGGAGCATCGGTGGAAACGGAGCATCTGATTCCGCTCATCGATCGAACTAACCGGCACCGCGTATGACGTGATAGATATAGCAGTTGGAAAATTTCATGCTGACAGTTAGTAAACCGGTCAGTTTCGCACAGTAGTTCGACGTTCGCGGAGTTTCGTGAAACGCGGTTACGTCGGGGATATCAGCGCCACTGAACTACGTGACTATAGGCATCTGTGATGCTCGAGTCGGTACGAGAAACGTAAGGCGATCGGTAAGGTCAAATTTCACGTTTTCATACATTGGAAATTGTTATAAATAACAATTTTGCAACAAAATTTAAAGATTAAACGTTTTTAGAACAATCGACAAAAAAAGCGGCAATCAGCAGCATCCGCGAATTTTCAATGTATCAAACATAAAATGTCTGCGAAAGTGTTTGAATGATTTGTCAATTTTAGAGTATCGATGAAATATTGTGTTTGCGATTTTTATACCTATTGAATAGTAATATATTCAAAGGACGTTGATTTACTTTCGTCATCTCGGAGTAAAGTTGCGTCGTTGAAATTTTCTCAAGTTGCTTGCGTAGGCTGGTGTGGCCGTCGACACTCTAGCGCTTTTATATGACTCCAGCCAATGGCGAGACGTACACTGTTTTTTTTTTTTTTTACTATTAAGCATATACTATGGAGCGCACGGGGGCTTCGTTTACCCCGGGGGTTGTGGGCGTTGAAAATAAATTGCCGCTATCGCGAACAAAGCAGAGAAACGCCGGGCGCTATATGTGTGCGCGAGCGCTCGTGTTCACCTGAATGAAATAATTATCTTTAACGCCAATGGTATCGCGGGGATCAGCATTTACCATGATATAACTCTATTTCAGGTGCAAACATTTAGAAGCAGTAATTTGTTAACTCTGATCAACTAATACTGCAACAAATGAAATAATTACTTAACATTACACGAATAGGATAAACTTACGAGGGGAATAAAAAAGGTGAGTGGATTGTGTTAATTCGTGGCGCGTTTTGTATCCAATTATTCGCAACTAAACTACTGAAAAAAAATAAAAATGGAATTTGAAGGATAGATTGGACGTGAATCGGCTGAGGCATTTATTTTTTATACATATATACTCATTTATGTCAGAATCTCTGGTTATCGGTTAAATCTCGCCACTTGGGCAGACGTCGAATTATACATATCCACAATGAATTTCACAATAACATCATAATTCCTTATATCTTCATTTTTTTTTTTCTGTTAAATGGCATTACATCAATCATTCATTTTGGTTATTGGTAAGGTATAAGTTTTGCCCGTTTCATTAATCATTCATTATAGTAAAATATACACATAATTCATATTTATTGTAATAATATCGTATTGATATAACATATCGATTTTTTTTTCTTTAAATATCAACAATTGCAAGCTATCTAGTATAATCATTTCATTTTGTTCGAGACCCTTTGCTTCACCGATGTTTTCAAAATTACTTCGAAAACGGAACGTATATATATGTTATCATGCGGAGCGAATTTATCTTCAGTGATTGTTTGACACAGATTGAAGTAATAATGAAAATTAAGTTAAACAATAAAATATTTGTTGAGCGGAAGTCATGTTGTACTACGTATCTATAAATTGGTTGAGATTTATCAAACAATCAAAAATACATCGTACTTCGGATTAAAGTAAAAAATGTTGTACGCTCGCCACCACAGACCTTACTATTTTCATCGAGAAATCGAGCTTTTGTTGTTGTTGATGCTTTTTTTTTATTTTTATTAATCAAGTTTTATTCTGATGAATCCAAGGGGCCTCTAGCACATCTCTCGTGTTGTTTTCATTCGTGGAATTTTTACTCATAAGTACCTACGGGGGTTATTCAGGGGAGAATAGATTGACATGTAGACTCTTTGAATTATAAATTCAATTGATTGTATCATTGTACACTTGCAGACAATGGCTGTTTAGTTATAATAATCTATTCAACGTGTTGATTCGAGTTTGCTGAGTGACCATTTTTTTAATGTCTTCTTTTTTTTTTCGTTTTAATGTCACGTATTTATTTTTTCTTTTTGATGAGCAGTCTTTAGATGGAGCAAGGAAATTGTATACCTGACCAAACTTAACGATTAAGAGAGGGGGGTAGTTTTATTAAAATTTATGGAGAACATGAAAACAATCACGAATTTGCTGTTACCACGAGTTTTCTTTAGCTATTATTTTTGGTTTTGAATTTTTTATTTTTTTTTTCAATTATGTACAGGGACCACGAATGAAATTCTAAACGATTCATCGAATCTACGGATCTTCATTGCCAAGTCGGTTTTCATAGTAATAATTTCGTTCGTCAAAATTGCATCAACTACAATGGATACTTTGGAGACAAAAATAACGTAGCGCAACGCTAGAAGATCGGGAAAAAAAAAATGTTCACACGAAAAACATTGTATAAAATCGTTTGCTCGAGGGACTGTTAGTATTCGCTCGTGCGAATTATAGACCATAAGAGGGGAACGGGGTACGGGGAGGGGGTTTAATAATACGTGGCCCCCGTATATCGAATCCTTAATTCTAAACAGTAAAAGGGAAATGACAATCATAAATGACGAGTCTGGGGTAACAGAGTAATCGCGAATGATAAAGTTTGTAGAATCGTTTAGCAGTTCATTTAATGATTATTTTAACGACGGTGGTAGACATCGAGTTGTGTTTATTATTTTTTTTTTCCACCCACGCATCGGTGTGTAAGCACCGGCTTAACCCGTCGTTAAAGATTGTCATCGGCTCTCTTGTATACCGTCGTTCTTTCTTCTCTATCTCAGGCTCTCTCACTCGAGAAACTCGTCGCGGCATAACGCATCATACAAAACATCGTCCACGTTTTTTGTATTTTTTTACTTTCACGATTGTAGAAGAAACACTTTTTTTTTTTTCAAAAGGGGCATTATTACATGACATTATTCTTGAAAACAACTATATTCCGAATAAAATTTGAAACGTAAAATCACCTATGTTTCATTAATACGAGGATTCGATTAAAAGTGAATGCCAAAACTTTGTCACGTTGGTTCATGCAACATTATCTTACACGGCTATATTTTTGTCGATTTTATTTTATTCGTTTCGCTTTTCTTGTATTTTTTTTTTTTTCATCGCCTTTTTGTACGAACAGTGGGCGCCGAAAGTGAAGGCAATTAAGCAGTTAAAAATTACCTCGCTTCTCTCCGAACACAGATAAAAATATTCTATCCTAACAGATCCTGTTATACTAACCTAGAAAAAAAAAAATAATCAGCAACATTTTTTTTTTCGATAAATGATATTTCATTCGAAGCGACGCCCATCCTGTTACTCAATAGTTTTCCTATTTTTTTGTTGTTGTTGTTGTTGTTCACATCGAATTTTTCTTTGCCCCAATGTATTTTTTTTATTATTATTTTTTTTTTGTCAATTATGCCGTTTGCAATATTAGTCTTTTAATTTGCTGACGTGAGACTGTATTCTTAATATCTAGATAAGCAGGTACATAGACAGGTCTTTGGAAAGTGTTTGAGATCGAGTAAAAACCATCGAACTGCGCATACTTAATTATTCCTCTCTCGTCAAAAAGTTCGTGACTCCCTTAGCCTCCTTATAACGTTTATTCAAGTCTGTCGAAACATCCCACGGAGATTAGTATTGTAGGGACGAAATCCCGTCCCGAGACTTCTGTACGTTTTTTTATTTTAGTTTTTTTTTTTTATCGAAAATGAAATAGTACATCGATCAGTATCTTGAAGTTCAGTCGAAAAATACAGCTTTATCTTTCTTGTAGGGCCCGGAGACCGTTTAGGAATTTTTCATAGTTCATCCTGCGCGCGCCTCAACTCTCTTCTTTTTTTTTTTTTTGCACCTTTTTTTTGGCTCGTTCGTTCTAACTATCTCTATAACGTAGGTATATAGTATTTTTTGTTTGTTTATTTTTAATTTTTTTTTTTTTCTTACTCGCTACTAAACTTTCGTGCAGTTTCATTCTGTTCGAACTTTGTCGCAGATTACAAAGACCGTCCGGAGAGAAGTAAGTCTTGTCGGTATCGAACAAGCTTTCACCGCTTTCTTTTTTTTTTTTTTATTAGATCCACGAAGTGGCACACATCGGACATGAACGATTTAATGCGTTTTTTTTTTTTTTTTTTTTTTTACGTAAAAACCCTGTGAGGATAGGCCACCGATCCGTACAAATAGGATTGGGAAATAGAAAGAGTATTTCGATTTTAAACGAAAGGCTGATAGTAAAGTTGTACAGAGTGTTTCTCGGTTATTGTGAAAGATGAAAACGGCGTAAGCTCATCATTGATTTGACAGTATTGTCGAGAGCCGTATGGAGTGATTTTACGAAGTTTCATGAAGTTAAATCCGATCAATTATACAATTAAAAAAGAAAATGAATATCCTTTTTTGTTTTCTATGCCCTTGTTTTGCAATTACGATGATAACCGTTAATACCAATAATAATTAATCTCTTATCTTCAAAATGTCTTGGCTTCTCCAATTCCACGCATTAACTCGAAGCGAATGAGGGGGCGGAGGGTGTAGCGTACGCTCGTAGTCACAAATTATTATACCGGTGTATAAATCTTCGGTGAAGATTTAAAAAAAATATCTTCATCCAATGAAATTCGATTGATAGTTTTCGTACGAATATACATGAGCAAGTGATTTTTTTTGGCTTTTGGTGGCGACAATTGGTATTAGGGATATGAAGACGCAAGAGAAAAAAAAACAAAATTTTTTAATAATAATAATAACAATAATACAATGGCCCACGTAGATACGTATAAGAAAAAATTCATTAAAATAAAAAAATGTATCGACAATTGCACGTATGTTATGTTAGAATAAGCATAATTAATCATTATCATTGTCAGCTTGAAAAAAATAAACCTTGTTGCATAGTTGTTCGAGCGATATATTGGGACATATATCCTTGGATGACAACAATAACTACGATTGTCATGGATTTATGACCGTCATTCAATGTTAGTCAGGCTGTGGGAGAGGAGTGGAGGGGGTTGACGAGCATTTTTCTTTTGTTTGTCTTATCTTTCACGTTTAACACACATTCGTCTCAGAGAAAAAACCAACAATATTGCGAATACCTGCGCACGTAAACTCCGTGAGCATTTTCTTCGTTTTTTTTTTTTTCTTTCTTTGGAGCAGCTTATGAATTCTAAAAAATAATACTATAGGCCAGCTTTTTTTTTTCCTAATCCGAAAGGAATTAACACCACAATTGACAGTATCGTTGGTCGAATTATTACTATTGTCGTCGTTATGAATAATGAAAAGAAAAAAAATCGATAATAAATAAGTTAACGCATTCTTTGATCTCTTTCCCGTATTTGTCGCTGAATATATCATCGACAACGCCATCGAAGATTCACAGATTATTAGAAAATACTACGACAAAAAGATTTTTTAATATTTTTTATTTTATTTTTTTTTTCGAAAAAACATTGACGACGATAGTAAAATCGATCTTTTCATTCATCATGACATGGAGGCGACGGCTATTTAATTATACTTTAATCGTGCGATCAATCAATCACATATGCATATGATGATCAATCACATATGCACAGAGTCATCGAATTTTTTATTAAATCCCACGATTGATCTTATAACGATTTGAAGCATAATTTTCGCCGATTTTTGCCGAGTCGAATCGTAAAAATGTATGACGTTAATACAATACGAGATATATATATATAAAAAAAAGAAAAAGAAAACATTACCATTATTCACAGCTCTATCGGCCTACTGTTGTCGCAGTGTTCACGGGCCGCGCAGTGAGGGTTTTTTTTTTTTTTTTCATGACGCTCGTCTTGCAAAAAGCTCACATCGAGTCCACCGATTCCAAATTCTTCAGCTGCGTTAAATCTCACAATCTCGATCATGCGTCCCCTCATTGTTTCTCGATATTATAACTTTTTTTATTTTTTATTTTTTTTCGTAATAAAAAAAACTTCTGGAATTCGAAATCGATGCTCGAAGGATCTTCAAACATCGAAGATAAAACTACATTCTGAAACATATAGGTGTCTTTTGTCTTTATATACCAAAGATATATGTACTATAATCTGAAACGTATATATGCTTTATCTCTCCCAATCTTTTTTTTTTATCTCTTCTCAATTTTTTTTTTGAATTGCTCTTTGCATATATATTATTTTTTTTCATTATCTCACTTCCTCTTACTCTCGAAGCGAAGTCACGGCGAATATTATTTCATGGAGACAATTCGAGAGCCGCATCTTTTTTCTCTTTATTCACCGGAGTTTTAATCGATATCAGTAATCATAATCGATTATATCATTATTTACTGGCTGCTTATATGTCTAAGTTACTATCGTAATTTCTATTATCGTCACCGATGAATTAACTTTCATATATTAATACTCGAATATAAGTTTATGGTGATCAGATGAACGTTCAGGGGACGGGGCTTGGGAGGTTCGGGATAAAGCTTACAGAAATCGATGGTTTGATTAATTTTTCTTTTCGTATCTGCGTAACTTAATACCTTTTTTTCTGCTTTTTCTTTTTCATATTGATTACTAATCTTTATCGTACTTATATATTTTCATTCTCTATCTATGTCGTCATTAATGCGGTTTGTCATTATCGCCTAATATTTGCCTTCGTGGGGAGAGGGTAAAACTCAATAAAATGTAAATGCCAACGATACCGCGCGGATTTGTATCGAATCGCAATCAGCGAAGTGCTACACACAGGAAGGAATGCGGGAAAGGGGAAGGGGACAAGGTTTATTGGGGAAACGGGGGTGGGCGGGGGATGAACGAAGGAATGGGAGCAGAATAATGTAAAGGACGTATGTATTGTCGTATGTATATAATTAGGACATGTATGCACATACCGTGTACACTCGGTGTCAGTCTGTATAATCAGTCAGAAGATGCGCCAATCGATCAAAAACTGCCTGCGATACGGACAAAATTGTGAGCGCGACGTGTCCCAAAAAAAAAAAAAAAAGAAAAAAAAATAGAAGAAAAATCGTGGGGAGAGTGAAGTACTCGAGGGTCAAACTTTTCTTCGAAAGTTTCGTAGACTCTCGATTTCGAAAGTTCAAGCGGCACTTTATAATACATCGTCGTCCGTTTTCGTTCATATCACGGCAGTTTAGTTCGACGAGTTTATCGTCGAGAATTTTAAGCGCGTTTTTTTCTTTTCTTTTTTCTTTTACATCGCGGAAGCCACACGGGGGTGTGTCTGTTGACTCTTCGTTGCCAATTTATTCAGGCCCATGATAACCGCGGTAGCATAGGAAGTAGCGGGATATACGGGTAGAGGGTGAGAAGGGATCATCGACTTTTTCGCCTGAGAGACACGACGCGCATTAATGCCCGCGAGAGTACAACACAGTAATTTTTTTTTTTTTGAAAGCATCGAATATTCGCTTGGCAGTTTTCTTTCGAAATCGACGGCCGAACAGCTAAGCTATAACAAGCTAAACTCAATAACAATAATATATGATAAAACACAGTCAACAGTACGATTTTTTTTAACAAGCGTTTTCTGTTTTTTCTTTTTTCTTCTTGCATTTCCCGACGAATCGCAACGATAATAATACTCAAAACAATAATATCGAGCCGAATGAAATGAAACGAAAAAATACCATGAATAATGAATCCGTTTATCGAGCGAAGGAAAAAAAATAACGAAAGATTATCTACGAAATTTTTTGAAAAAACGATCGAATTGTTCGTTGCTGCGATATGTTGATAATGAGAAAGAAAAGGATAGGAGAAAAGTATCGATGATGTCTATGATCTACTAGTATACGACCAGAGAGTTAGTAACGTACCGTTCTTTCTTTTTTTTATAACTGAACTTACTTAACAATAAATTTACATCGTTAATCGTTAAAGTGCATATCGCGAGATGCATGTATCAGTCTAGGCTGGTGCGCGTTACGTAGTATACAAGTATATAAAGCTTGAAATTAATAAACGAAGAAAAATTGTCTCGTACTATCAATCGTCGTGTTAATAAATTATTAACAAACGTTTTTTTTTATCGATGCTCTTGAATCGACGAAAGTCTTGTCGATTCTTCCGAAGCATCGACAAAGTTATAAAAAAATTCCACAACCCAGCGATGAGACAATAATGGGGGGCAAAGGAAGAAAAAAAAAATTATAATTTGAACTTTAATCACGTTCGTTGGAAACTTGAAAAAAAAAAAAAAAAAAAATGTCATAGAAATAGCAATACAGAGAGAGAACAATATCTGACCGGTTACGTTCAAGGTCCGCGGGGGAGGTTAGCTTGACAAGGCTAATAAAAGAGATTAGATGGAGGAATGACGTGTGTTACATCACCATGCCGGCAAGCCGCGGCGTAGCGTTGAGGAGGCGTCAGGAGGGAAGAAGGAAGAACAAGAAAAAAGAAAAAAAAAAGACGTGGGTCGTGTGGTCGCCCTTCCTCGCTTGGGTAGGGTCGTCTCTCTGACGTATCGCGATAGTGACATGCACGCGAGGGAAGGTGACGAGCCAACCCTCTCGCGATCACTTTCTCGACGTCAAAGACAACACAAAAGGAAAAATTTAAAAAAAAGAAAAAGAAAAAAAAACGAAGAAAAACAGAAAAGCGACGTGACGCGATCGCGCGTGTGGGTGAAAAGGAGTTTGGTGATAGTATACAAGGGAACGGAAAAAGGGACCGACGTAGGTGCAAATGTATACATCGTGTACCGAGAGATAGAAAGAGAGAAAATAGAGAGCAAACCAACGGAGATTGGTGGGTAGCAGGCGAGAGAGGGAATTGAAGAGGTTTGACGTTGAAGATGTGGATGAATTTAAAGTATGTAGGTAAAGAGATATACCTGTGTAACGCCGGAGCAATGCAACCTCATGCGACCGGGGAGGATGGCGGGGCGATAGGAGAAAAATAGTGGTTCCGCGACGCGTGGGAGTATATTTTCGTAGTTGTGGGATAGATAGTCTGGAAACTCGAGAAGTAAAATCCATCTGCGTTGAACACAGGTAAGCGATGTGTTTGTGTGGATATATGCTAAAAGTCGAAGGGGATGTATACCTATGTAAGGTTAACGTGTATGAATACAGTATGTAGTATACGATGGCAATGTCCATCGAGTCGAAAGCCTCTCTCTCTTCCCCTCCCCCCCTCCGTCTCCTCTCCTTCTCCAGGCGCTACGGCTTTTCTTGCACGCTTCGCGGCGAGACCTAGATCGCGAGACGCGGTCGTTGACCTCTATATCTCTCTTTCTTCCTCGTTTCAACCCTCTCAACGGCCTAAACCCCCTCCTCTCTTTCTCTCTATCTTTTCACTCTATATATCTTAGGAAACGGCACTATTCGCGAGGAAGCACATCATTACTTCGAGGCCCCGACCGGTACGAAGATTTTTGCAAAGATGGAACGCGATGCACACGAAGAGATAGGTCTCAAACTGTTACTGTTCTTTATCCAATATCCAGAGCCATCCACCCTCCTCGATTATTTTGTAGTTTTATGCCCGAGTCACTATATGCGAATGTTTTTCTTTTCCTTTTTTTTCCTTCCCTTCAAAATTATCCTTTCGAGAAAAAGAAAGACGAGAGGTGGGGGTGGGAAGGGAGGCGGGTGTCTCGGAGAACTCGACGGGATTGGAGTTTCAGCTAAGCGAGTTTTAAACTCTTGGGGATGTTATCGGGGCCGTGGCGAGAACCGACGACTTTCGACTAGCCTCCTTCGACATACTTGGCCGTTGCCGGCTTGCTGAGCTTGCAACGTTTAAAATCGTCGTCCCCCTTTTAGAGACGTATCGTTTTTGTTTCACTCGTAAGCCCGCCATGTATACCGGATGAAGTTTCATATCACGCGTGGAAAAGAGTCGGAAGGGGACGAGAAGAGGAGCAGAACGAAGGGGGAAGGATACGGGGATAAATGGAAACTCGGGTCGGCCGTATTTTTAACGTGCTTCCGCGGAAACGCATTCGCCGATTATAAACGGGGCTCTTCAATCCTTTAGGCTCTTTCGTGTTCTCTCCTTTTTCTCATTTCTAACTGGATAACTTTTTTTTTTTTCACTTCCTTCCAATCGGATCATTTTTTTTTAAGCCGAAAATAGCGCGTTTTTTTTTTTTTTTTTTCGTTATCAACAATAAAAACACACGTAAGAAGCCGCTAACGAATATATATTATATACATTAGGTATATAGGCTGACTATATACGGCAATATCGACTCCCATGAAAAAGTATAAGATATAATAATAGTATACTGTAATTATGTAATATACAGATCGCAATCGGATGAAACACAAGAATCGATAGACTCGCGACTATTATAATCGTTTTTTTTTTCTGCCTCTCTTTTTTTTTATCCCATTTCTTCGATTTTTTTTTTTTAGTTTTTTCACGTGTTTTTTTTTTTTTAAATTCTTGTTTGGGTTTTTTTTGTATATTTACACCAATCGCAATGGGAGCTGCGTACAGAGGAGCTCTATCCTAGTTTCCGACTAACGACGAACCATCGACTACAAACCTCAAACTTCCATCTAATAAGCGACGCCCGTATCAATGGAAAGCCTGATCGAACCCTGATCTTTGTGTAACTTACACGATCGAACTTGATTTAGGTATATAAACCTACACTCTATGCTATAGTCGGAGTCCCAATCGACTCGAACTAACGTAGTATCGAACAGTCGAGTTACAATCGAAATTGTGGTTTCTTTATTTTTTTTTTTTATATATTTTCTTCATCATCATTTTATTTCTTCAATATTCTTCGTCAACATTATTATTATTCTTTTTTTTTTATTATTTTATCATCGTATTCATCTTTATTTCATTCGTGAGAAATTTTATTGTACCTCGAGTGCAGTGCTGGAGGTCATTCTGTATTTATTCGGGTGGGTTGGGGGGGAACAATCCGTGACGCAACGAAATTATTTTAGTCGTCTCGAGGTCTCGTTTGTTTCTGCTTTTTTAAATTCTCATCTCGTTGTTCAATCGAAACACGTTTGTAGAACGAAACGAAGACACGAGGCTTTCTTTCACGATCGTATACAGTAGTTGCAGAGAATTTTTACGGTTATGTTTTTTAGCGTAATGCATTATTGAGAACCAAAAGTATCATCGCGAGACTCTACGAATTTCGAGCGCTAGATCGGGGGAGCAGTGATAACGGCAATAGTAGATCATACATCTTTCGTGGATTCGTCGATCGATTTATCATTTTTTTCCTCTCACAGTTTAAATTTCAATGTCAATGGAATACGAAATAAATAAAAAATAAATTCGGATCGATCAAACCAGAGCCTTGAAGTTCTCGTCAAGGAATCGACAGCTCTTGTCTCATCCCACAATAATTCGTTGACTCATATCGTATAAACTTTTCCGAATACACGACAGTATCATAACGCGATGGAATAATTGCATTTTTTTTGTTTTTTTTTTTTTATACATCCGACACAATACCGATTATAAATTGCGACACGTAAGAATTCCAATCAGATTAACAGCGTTATTACGGGAGGAAAAAACATGTATTACAATCTAATCGCGACGAATATTCATACGCTTTATATTTCGACGAAATTTTAATTGATCTTTTATGCATGCGAGTAAAAGCGGGAATACGCGGAGACGAATCCATGGTATCGGAGAGAACGGAGCTTTGAGTGAACGTTTGATCGAATATATTCGCGGAAATTCGAGAATGGTCGAAATTTGCATGTGGCGCGAATGGGGTTTCAATTTAATCAACAATAACAAGCGTTTAAATCGACGATTATTCTCGGTTATCGCATATCCGGGTGGCTCAGGAAGGGCAAGAGAATTTTTACGATTATTAAGTTTTATTATATATATATGTTATTACGTATAGTATATAAGACTCCGGCCCAACGCCCGTGCTGCGTAACATGAGAAAATCGTCATTCTGTGCACCAAAATTTATTCATTTATTTCATTTTATTATTATTATTATTATTTTTTTTTAATCCGTTCACTCGAACTCGCGATGTTTTCTGCACCGATCCAGCCTCCTGGATACGATCCACAATATTCCCGAACATTACCCGCAAAGAATCATGAGAAATTTATTATCTCTACTATAATGCTGCGGCAACACTGCAAAGGCATCTACAATTACTTTTTTTTTCGGGGGATTACTTTTGTTAATAATCGGAATAAAATTTGGCAAATTGACGGGAAAACGTATGTTAAAATTGATGTTTTTTTTTTGGGTTTTTGGTTTCTTACAAACGACCATTTATATATGCTTATTAGAAGTCAACAGCAAATATAATAGCCACTGAATATATAAGGATCGATAACGATTTTACGATCACAATAATCGTTTAGATAAGGATTAACATTTACGTACGATTAAGATTACGCGAACGATTATCATTCGAATAAGTTATTGTATCGAGATTTTTCAGTTATATAGTTGATGTCTTTTTTTTTTTTTGGTTCGTTTTTTTGTTTTGATTTTTTTTTTTTTTTTTTTTTTTAAATCATCATCGCAGTTTGTTTTTACTTGAATCGCGTACTATTTTGACTGAACGAGATGCTCGTATCATATATATTTTAAATCGTGTCACACATCTCCTTTACGTAGCCATCTCTGAACATCTGGTTATTCGATCTCTATCCCTGAGGCTAAAATAAGATATCACGATTCATCGATTCGTTCGTACGGTGCATTTAAATTGCACACAAGTTTCTTGAATAGACTATTTCCGTGGTTACGAAATAATGCAGAAACCGAAACGGATTTGGTACGAAGCTCACGGTATGCTATAAGATTGAGGCCATTTATCTCGGAGAGATATCTATCCCGGAACGAAGAATTTAACTCTGCCGATGTATGAATAACAATTCATTGATAATAAAAAAAAAAGAAAATTCCGCAGAAATAAATTGAACTTTGTCAACGACTGTTTATTTTCGTTTAATTCAATCGCAAGATGCTTCGTCATTCGGTGTGAGGAAAAAAATGACAAATTTGTTGCGAAGCCTCCGTCGTTCACATAAAAAAAAATGCCCCCTTAATTAATATCCCAGCGCATCGAAATCGTATTTAATATTTGATTGAAAGTTTAAAAAAAAAACGGAAGTACTACGATGAAGAAGAAACAGCGGACAAATGCGAAGAGAGAATTCGTTAGTCTCTCTTCGGAATCCATTCCGTGGGGAAATGACTTTACGTATTTATTACGCGACGACGACGTCGACGACGACACAAAAAGTTTGTTTTACGAAAAGGGGGATAGTTTGAGTTTTTGATTGCGGAACGTGGCACGGAGGATAGTCCCAAGCCGATCGAGTCGAGGAATAAACTTGAATGAAACGAGAGCTACAAAATCTTCGATAGGAATCCTCTCGAGATTGTTTTTCCTTTTTCTTTTTTTTTTCGCGAGTTTAACAAGAAGTTTCGTTCTCTCAAATTGAACGTTTTCCCCGTCTCGATAAGCTCTCTCGGTGCGTATATGGTACACGTGTATCGTAAAGTATATACCAAAACGATTTTTCGTATATACAAAAGATATACATATAAGATAATACGTAAAAAGTATATGTTAATCGAACATTGCTGAGATTTTGAAACCGTAAATCGCCGTGTGTTACCGGCGCTTGTTACGTAAGCGCGACGAAAAGGTTTTCATTCTGCGTTAGCAGAAACGAAAAGCTCGGTCGTTGCCTCGGTTACCGTACCGGTTATGTAAGAGGAAATCAATTGATGGGGGATTCGCCTTGGCGAATATTACGGGCAAAACGAGAATTTGGTATTACGCCAAACGAGAGATAGAGATAGAAAACACTCGGTGAATCCTCTCTTTCTCTCTCATTCTCTTGTGGGGAAGTTTGCCAAATATCTTGGGTGTGCAGAGGGGATGAGGAGAAAACGACGTCGATCGAACGGAACGCACAACGTGAGCTTCGAAAGCCTCTGGGTGATGCTTTCTCGGCCAGCAAACTCGCCCGTTGCTCTTCTCCTCGAAACGACGTATTTTCTCACAATCGCTATAACCGCCGGATATCTCGTTGCAGAATCTTTTCTATGATTTCGGCCCATTAACTCATACCTACAATGTACCTGTCGAAGTTTCTCATATTCCGGTTAGCTACTTGGATTTTTCATTTTAGTTCCCATTTTTTTTTTTTTTTTATTTACCCCCCTTTTCGTCGTAAATAAAACGATAAATCAGATACGTCTTAAAAGTATACGTACGTGTGAAACACAGTGACGAGAGAGATTAATGTACCGTGAGGGCGGTTAAAGTTTGCCGATGAAAGAGGCAAAAACATTGCGATATACAATCGCGAAACGATGAAATTTAAACGAAATTTCGTGGAATCGAAATTGGTATCGTTCGTTCAAAGATAATAAATACCTTCGCGCCGGAGGCTGATTGCCTTTTATCCCCCAAAGGTCCGGATGGATTTACGACCGTGATGCACCCTCACGGGAGAGAGAACACCGCTCGTCGCTGTACAAAAAACGTAACAACACGATCGGTTTCACGCAACGGTGTCTGTAATCGGAACACAAACGTAGTCGTTCGACCACCCGCGACCGTCGAGTTAAACGGACCAATACACCTTTTACTCTCATGTTTCCTCGTCGTGTGAAAGTTGAGATCAACCGCAGTACATCGAGGATACTACGAAGTATCGATATCTTCTCACTGAAACGTACGAATACTTTTTCAACGTGAATTCCTCATCGAAGCTTAAACTTAATATCTTAATCGTGCGATTAATCAAAATAATAATGGCTAAAAATTGCGACGCATTTGGTTCTTCGTTCGGAGAGCGAAAAAGCGTCGCAATTTCAAGTGTCTCCATTATCGTCTGTCGTAAGTATACTTCGTCGCGTATTTGTTGTTTTTTTTTTACGAAAGTCCTTTCCTTCGAGCATTATATAGCCCGTTATATTTTTGAATCATTGTCATGGGAATTTTTGCATTTGTTATTAAAATCGCGCAATCGAAGCTATCGATCGTAATTTTTTCGTTCTTTTTTTTTTTTTTTTTTTCAAGTTAAAACCTTTCGATTTCTCGGAGATTTCTTTGCACGAGAAAACAAAAAGATCAAAGCAACAAATCAATTTAGATTTGAAAAACTCGTGAAAAGCGTTGAATCTTTGTATCTCCGAAAAAATCTCGACGTTTTCACATAAAATCGCGGCGTTAGAGTTAAATAGCTAAAGGTTTTATAGAATCGATATAATGACTGAGATTGAAAGGTATATATAATAATAATCTTCAAATCCATACTGCTTCAGCGTGTGTAGCGTGTTGCTTCACGTTCTCTTCCTTCTTCAATGCTTTTTTTTTTTTTCTCTTCTTTTCGTGTTTCCATTGGATCTCCTCTTCTCTCATCGCGTTCGTGACTTCGTTCGATGGATGGTTCGTCCTTGTCGAGTTATATCTTCTTTGAATTCGTGCGCAATTGGGACCCCCGCGAGCTCCTCGATTGTGTTTGTGTGTATGTGTA
This sequence comes from Buathra laborator, assembly GCA_934046635.1. Classification (NCBI taxonomy): domain Eukaryota; kingdom Metazoa; phylum Arthropoda; class Insecta; order Hymenoptera; family Ichneumonidae; genus Buathra; species Buathra laborator. The sequence goes on along the minus strand of OW203898.1, from coordinate 1,911,225 downwards.
TTTTTTTTTTTTTTTTTTTCGTGTGGGAGTGAACGAGTCAAGTCGCCGAAGTTGCTGCGTATCTCGCGTTACAGTGATAAAAAGTATTGGTTTCTTTTTGTTTGTTTGTTTTTTTTTTTTTTTTTTTTTTTTCTTCATAGGATAACGACGAGGAACTGCGATTAAAACGATTCAGTGAGACCCACCGACAGATCGACAAGTTCCCGAAGAACGCATATGTATATTTGTCAAAGATTCTTTAGCTCAGGTTTAGTTTTTTCTTTAGGAAAACAAGGCGATGAGGTAGGACTCGGGGCGGTCGTCAGGATTTCGAAGTTAATGAATCGGATGTTTGTTGTGTGTCAATGTATTGCGTCGAGTAAATTAGCGGCCTCTCGCCCATCGCAGCAAAGCATCCGCCAATACGTCGAGATGTGCCTTTGTCTGAGAAAAATAAAAGACAAAGACTTATATAGAACGTTATGAGAATTATTATTGCGAAATACAATATTCATAAATGATTAAACGTTTCTCGTAAAATTACTGCCGTTTAATTCCGTGATAATTTTCACAAACGCGTCCCATAGCTGTTCTCTAATATGTAATATACAAGGGAGCGCGCGTCTCGTATAATCTGTTCTCTCGTGTCTAAGTTAATCCAGCGAAGCACAATAATTGACTCTCTCGTGGCTAATCTCGCTGGAGGATTGCCGCCGCCTTACACACGTCTTAGTTCCGTCACCTTGTAGCTCACGTCTCATAGACTTCGCAGCACACGGTAAGGCGATCCCCTCAATGAATATTCGAGAAACAATATATTAAACTCACTTTGGTATTTACGTATCTAGTCGTCTAATATCGTTTAGCAATAATCGATATCCGATAAACCGACCGGAGTTCGTAACGTTCACATATACACTTATAACGACCGACAGCAACAACAGCAATATGTTACATATGTTATTATTGCGTAATAATGAAGCCGTGACGTTGCGGCTCCCGTTATTATTTGCTATCAGTTTCACTATCGATTTCGCTATAATAATGAAACGATATATTATAACGTCGCTGATATTATGATCGAGATTGACGGCCGACAGTTTGCGTGTATATAGAAGGTATGTATACGCCAAAGATATCGACTATTATTAATCTTGTATGCATGTATATGTATATATATATGTATACTCACAGTTTTGTAGAACATGCAGGCTTGTCTATCCTCGTCTTCGGCCGTTGGACAATCGATGAAACCGTCGCATAATACGTGATCGTCGATACATCGATATCTGCCCATTCTGTCCGGCGTCGGACATGCGAATCTCTCCATTCCATCCTCGGACGCTGGACACTCTGCGAATTAAACAAAATCAACCGTAAACATTTAATTGCCGTCTTGACTAATCGACTAATTAGCATTTTGCAGCTAATAGACTTTCAATTATTGATTTCTCTGCGTTTGATACCGATACACCGTTAAACTTTGCGACAGCGAGTTACTCAATTAATTAAATTTAAAAAAAAAGGGAAGTCGTACAATTGCGAAGTTTCGTGCGATAGATCGATGTCCGTGTCGGTTAGATAATCCTGTTTGGATTTTAAGGTTATGTACTATTATGGTGGTAGTCAAATAAATAGCGAATTTGTTTAAAAAAAAAATTGAATTTTTCGCGCAGAACACGAATTCGAGGAATTTGCACAGTTAGGGAATTTTTTAAAATTATTTCGCTCCTTCCTTACCGCTGCGACATATTTACATATTTTTTATTTTATTTACTTATTACATTTATATATTTTTGTACGAATAAAAGAAACGTCAGAACGCATTTCGACGATCAGAAAAGCATCGGGAATCTGTCGATCAATTGTGTATTTAATATACCGTGGTACTAATCTAATAATGTAGCATCAAAGTGTCAAGATAAATTGACTTCGCCTTGAAGTCTCAACGATGCTCTTGAAGCGTTTCTTGTATTGGTTTATTTACCGCGAGCAACAGGTAGACCGGTAGAAGAAAAGTGCGAATACCGTTCTATTTTTGCTGTAGCAAATGTCCTGAAATAGAAATGATCATTCCTATGCTATCGACGTATTTTTCTCTCAGACTTGTGCTTTGAACCTTTAGCAGAATATTTTTTTCTACTTTTATAAACGACGGACGTTTCTACTCGATATTTCATTAAATTTTTCCGTCACAACGCTGACGGAGCAAACGAGTTTAGCCCCTCAAGAAAATCGTGTCGAAGCTATGGACGTGATAAAAATATATCATTCGAGAAACGTTAACGTAATAATGGGGTAACCGTTCGACTAAACGATATTCGTTTTCTAAAGCTTGTATAATAATAATCGCCATTAATTATAAACGAGATTTTCACGCCGCAGTATCGCCCGTAAACAGTTTCACGTGCGTTAATCGTTGTAACCAAAGTTTACGCTACAGATATTCAATTAATTAATATACCGTAGATTAGCATCCGGTAGATTAACTAATTTCGCATAAAGCTCCAATGTTGTAACGATGAACGAATAAACATAAACAGGGAGAGAAAAAGTCGGAGAAAATATATCCACGAGATTGAAAGAAAAAAAAAAGAAAGAAAAGGATACCCCCCGGAGACTTCGAATAAGTACGTCTACGTAGATAATGTATGAAATTCAAGTGGCAAGAAACACGCAACAAGTACATTTGGCACATTACACAAGAGACAAAATTAACTAAAATATACGGCTCGTCTGTCTCTCATTAAAATTCAACTCCTATCAATGGACGATTCCGTCTAATTATATTAATGAATAATCAACAAGATTACATACATCCCTAGCGTCGTCAACTACATTCGTAATAAGACGCGTTTTATTTTTTCTTCATTCTTCGTAAGCGAGAAATGTATTCATGCTGGCCGTGTATTTTACTTGTATATGTATTCGTTTATCCTCATAACAGCGCGTACCCATTCGAAACGTTATAGGAAAATTTTCTTTGGCTACTTCAATACTTTATAACACCGCTCGATTAAACTTACTTTTGTATTCACACTTATTGTGCGTCATTCTCAACTATTCACACAGTTTTTTGACTCTATGCAACGTTACACGTAATAATAATACTTGAACACGTGATCTATAACGTATTACGTCAAACAGTTACGACTTTTATTGATAAATATGAGTTCTGCACAGTCACACAGTTAACGGAAGTCGAGGAGCGGGTGGACACAGTGGTTGCATCAACAGATATATGTATATCGCAATTTCTGTGACTTTACAACTTTGGTTCGTTCATAACACAATATAGATGTTTAATACGTTGGAATGTACAGTACGGCCACGACGAGCTTCGGAGCCCATCGGCGTGTAGCCACGTATTTCCCCTCTACGCTATCGCGTCAAAGGGACACATCTGAAGCTAATATGTAATCAAGTGCAATCTATCAACTGAACCCTTCCTCCTTCCCTTTCCATCGTAGATTCGTCGGAGTGCATTCTCAGCTACTATATGCATATCTGTTTAATCGTATGCACGACTAAACACTGTTCCACATCATCGCAACTTGCTTCCCACGAGATTTCAGCAACGACGCAACTAGTTTTCAATATCTCCAACTCTCGCATCTCATCAATACCACACAAGATCTGTTTGAATATGAAAATGTCAAGCCAATTAGATACGCTAATACCCCTTTCCTGCAATTGGTTCTCTATCCACGGCGCTAAAATCTATTTTCGTCAAATCGTGTGTACTTTCACGCAAGCCGATGTAATTAATCGAAATAATACATAAATGCTGTAAATCTATATATACAAAACAATTTCGTGCGATATCACCGACTGGTTGTGGCAATTTTGTGCGCCTCGTTAAAAAAATATTTAAATAATAACTTTTCTGCAACTCCGAAACTTCGGAAATTGTACAAACTGCAATAATTTTCTTCGCCATTCCCGTGTTATTACAATGGTAAAATTGAAATGGAATAACGTTCTCCACTCGATTGCGAGATAATAATGCACGAGATGTTGGAGTCACGAACATCGGTGTTGAATATTAAATCGGAATTTGAATGGTCGAACGAATCGAGCAAAACTCTTCCCTCTCTCAGTCTCACCGAAACAATTTTCCATTATAGCCGCTACAATCGACTTTTGTTACCCGATCCACCGCGGCGAGGAATATGAATTTATCTCAAACCACGTAGACAATAATCCTGATAAATTCACCGTGTCGAATGAATCGAACGCAAATCCGTTGACTGCGTGAGACTAAATCGGGGAGAGGATTCTTTTTTTTTTTTATACGATATAAATATGCACGTTATTGTATCTCGTTGGCGATGGAAAGCCGCGCTCGCGGTTGTGTTAAATTAATTGAATCGAAAGATATGGGATTTGATATGCCATCGGCTACTTTATCGTACAAACCTATACATCGATATACAAATATTCGATACTCAATCGCTTGCCCTCGAGGATTATTGGCATCGCAGGAAAAAAAGAAAAATTCTCTTCTCATCCGTTATAGTGAACGTACAACGCCGGTAGACGACTTGATTTCCCAAAGTGACCGTATAACATTATATTCTCGTGACAGATGTTGAACGGCTTCCGAATAAACAGTTACACGATGTATGTGCGGTAAGCGGGCTGCGTAGCTTGTACACGAGTAACTCCGGTTCACGTTCGGTAAAAAATACGGCGGTAAAGGGAGAGGAATTTTAATAGTACGACGACGCTAAAGCGCGTATTCTGCTATGTAACAGTATATACACGGATATAATACGAGGTATAGTGAGATACTATAGAAATACTGTACGATGGCTCAAGCCCTATGAAAACCCTAAGCCCTATCCATCCAATTACATAAATACGAATTCTTATGCGAACGTTAGAGGTACTTCGGGATATAGTTGACTATAACTCATAGGTAACTTGACACGATCCAGTCATTATACTATTACATATATATTTTGCGCTCCGGTGAAAGATGTGTGTAGACTATGCGAAAAAAAAAAAAAAAAGATCGCCAAAAAAAGAAATTGTGTACCGCATGATAGTTGCATGCGGCAACGCTCGTTAGTCGTCGTCGCCGAAACGATAAATAATCTTCCATTGTTCGGTTCTGGAACCATAATGGATTATTAACGCGGTATACGATGCACGCGTTATTACGATCGTCGAGAATATACGCTCGTGAATGCCATCCAGGGAATTACGAAAAAGCTCGTTAAACTTGTTTTGTATATCAATGGATCCGCCGAGTTGGCGAAGTAAGAAAATAATGTCACTGCAGGGATACACGAAGCGCGAGTTTATGTGTGCATATATTTTCGTATACTCTGCATGATTTGCATTCGGAATTTAATGATAATAATGAGTTACGATAGGCGCGAGAGATGAAAAGCAAAGATGAGAATCGTCTAAGAATGAGAAGATTTTTAGTATAACGATATAACACTTCTGTAACGATCGATATTTCATGGCGATCGATACATCTTTCTAGAGGATCGATATGATACATATCGGTCTGATTTAAAGTACACATATAGAGTTATAGATTCATGAGTGGAAGAAGCGTCGACGACGTTCGACGATGGGCGATACATGAATTGTATACATGCTACAGGTAGGCGCGCGCTAGTCCGATCGATACGATCTATATTTAGAACGCTATTCAATCTATTTCGCTACATTCACTGTGTGTTGCTGTGTGGTGGTGGTGCTGCTGCCGTCACCGCGAGGTTTTACGATTTATGTACATGTACGACCACCAACAGTACACTTGTGTGTATTACGAGGAAAGATTAGAACGATTAGCTTGCATATTAATATTAAAGTACCTCGCGAACGAATTGGGGATCTCAATTATCTCGTGTTTGTGGTCGTATCGTCAATGATGACACAAATAGCTCTAATGCGCGTGAATTAGGCTCCATTATTGAATCGATAATTATTCATGAATTTCTCCCGAAATTGAAAACAAAAAAAAAAAAAAAACGAAATATAACGATTTATTTGATTTTAATATTGTATTTTTCCGATGATAACTCTTAGAATTTCCACTCATTTATCTTGATGCTGTTTTTGTTAATTGTGTAATTTTTATAATATCTATTGTAACAGCTCAATATTTCGAAAGATTTGTTGTTTACATCCAGTCATTTCGTTGAACAGAAAATTTCTGCGTTTTGGCTTAATATTGATTTTTGTTGACGATTGCCATATATGTGGCGTTCGAGTGCAAAAAAATGTGTGATGCTGTTCTGCTACACACACGATTGGTTGAGCGACGTGAATTCGCGGCAGCGGAAAGAACGAAATGAGTAACCAACGAACAATTTATGTTAGCTGCCAATTTCTTATTAGGGAGACCGGGGCTATTCGAAACGCGGGGGTTAAGTTGGGACATACGCCGTAAAAAAATTGTAAGTTTCACGCAATCAGTATTGCACTCAAAGGAATTACTTGCCATAGTATGCACTCTAATTCCATAAAGTGCCATGCGCCCGGAAGGAATCTTCAATTTCTTTTTATGCGTGTGTTCCGACTCGCCCCGGTCTCCTCTACTCTCTCCTGATTATTCCGCAAATCTTACGAATGCGAGAATTTATCTTGCGTATGCACGTGAATCCCAAACTACGAGAAACTTACTTCAGTATTGCAATAATCAAATGAAATCTCCGGTTATACACACATTTTGATACGTTGGAGGAATATACGCGTTCGAAATCCAACCGAGGAACACGGAACACTTGAAACTTTTGCCGGTTGAACAGTGACGCAAAGTTTTATCCCTTGAAATGATTATAGACATGTTGAAGTGAGTTTTCGCGCATAAGTGCGAACTTGGTAAAACGACGAGAATAGTTTTGTTAGCTGAAGATCTATGATTGAATCAACACAATTATAAATCTCATTACTTTTGCGAAAACTTGCATCCGACTGTTTGAAGAATTTTAATCTTCATTTCGCCGTTGGATTGAATTGGAAATTATATTTGGAATATAAATAGATGGAAAAAAAAAATAAAAAAAAAATAGAAAATATCGACTTCCGGTTACTGTAAAGCAATATTGCCAATCTCGTTGGTGTATCCCCAGCGAGAATTTCCACCACTTGAGACTTTGCGGTATTGGCTTTTTTTCTATATCTGGACTCTATCCGGCCGGATGTTTCAACGACTTTTCACGACGAACGATGAAGTAACAGCTGCAAGGAGCATTGCAGAAGACGAAGGAAACGATCGAAGATTGAGTTTGATGAAAAGTGTTAGTTTCTGCTAACACATCAAACTCAATCTTCGGTTATTACTCTCAATCTTTGGAGAGTAACAACCATCAATGCTTCGGAAAATAACGAAAATAGTTAGAGAGACAAAAGTGATAGATTTATTAGACATAAAAATGTTCACGTCTTATACATTATACACATGCCGCATTATTTATAAAGTTTCCGATATACGTGCGCTTTTACGATAAAGGGTTGAGCAACCACTACCTGTGTTACGATCTTTCCATTCATATACGATGCTATGATAACGTTTCACTTTTATACATACTTATTTTTATATACCTATTTAGACATATATGTACCTATAACGATATAAATATAAAAAAAAATTGTTGCCACAACATTGCGACGTAAAACTGACGTCACGTTTTCGTTTATAGAGTACAAAAAGGTAATCAAATATTGTGGGGGAGAATTTTAATTACCATTTTGCTTTAATCTTTCACGGCCAAAGACCTCTGCTTTAATAATACCCAGGCGTTGTTTAATATTTATATTTTTTTTCTATTATTTCCTTGTATTTATTCATTAGTCACTTCCGCTCGCGTTAAAATTAAACTCGATTCATCGGTCGCGATGTGTATTGCGCATATAAAAAAATAAAAATGGTAATTCAATACGTCGAGCTTTTTGGCGGTTATATCAAAGCGCTCGAGTTTACATAATAGCTAACCGTTATAATTGACGAAACGAGGAGAGTGTGACTTTTTTTTTTTTTCATCCCCAACCCTCGTACAAGTTAGTTTGACGATATAATACCAGAGCGATGTTGTTACAATACCCGCTTTACTATTTTTATACCGTTAATTTTCGCGCCCCCTTCGGAGAATGTATAAGTCTATACCGAGAGCTTACCAGTCACATATTATCTCGCAATGGAATCTCTCGGGTCTTATACTCGAGCAATGTCGTAGATACGAACTCGCACGAAGTCACCGATCGATCGAGAACCGTTCCTCGCGAGCAACAGAGAGAAAGGGAGAGAGAAAAGCTCGAGAAAGCTAGTCTGAAAGTTTCGCTTTCGCACAAACGACGAAAATAGAACTCACGGCGAGAAAGAGGAGGAGGAATAAAAGAAGCGAGGATGAAAGAGAACTTGAAGGGTTCTCGAATTAAGAATTTTACTTTGTGAACATATTTTTTTCGCTCGTTCCCATATTTTTTTTTCACCATTTTTCTACATTTTACGGATTATTATGGAGCTAATAATATATTACAAGCACGAAGCTGGATTGCAGTCACGAAAGGAAATTGTGTAGTACCCTATAACGACATGTATGCCTAAGCGTAAAAAAAAAAAAAATTCTATCAAAAATTCTGTTTTCTTTTCATTAAGGGGTCTGTTATTATTTTTTTTTTAAATAAATATGTATAATACACAGTCTAGACGCGCACTCCGAAAAAAAAACTATGTCAATGTCGCGCTTATACATTATTTATCGCGAAAAACAAAAAAAAATGAATAAAAAAAATACTATCGAATACGTGATTGATATTTTGTTGTTTTAATATTTGGACGACGGAATGAAAAAAAAAAGGCTGCGACTCGAACAGCTGTTTCTGTTTGTACAGTTATGCTGATACCGTGATTAATGCCGGGTTTTGTCATATATAAGTTGATCCGCGAGGGTGATGGAATCTCGAGGTTTCTCAAGCGTCAAATCGTAGATTATAAATACGACGATTTTAAGCTCCTTCCCCCCCCCCCCCCTCCCCCCACTTGCTTTCCCTCGGCGTCTTTCCCCGTTTCACGAATCTATTTAACGAACGCGACAATGGCCAAGGGTGCTCAGGAATGATCGTAAGAGAGAAAGAGAGTTTGGGGCCAAGCAAGAGAGCTCGTCAGCTCCCTCGAGTTTTTCTGCCTCGTCGTCTTATCGAAATCTCGGAGCCTATTATTAGAATAAACGTGACCCGTCGCCGACGCTACAGGTACTCTCTCTTGGGGGTGGTCTCTCACACTTTTGTCACCTAACCCCTCTCACCAGACTCGCCGTCTCCTTTCACTCGGCTTTTCTTCCTTACACCGAGAGAGCTTATACTTTCGCTCTTTCACCCTTCGTTACAAACGCGCCGACTATACGACCCCCTCTCCCCCAACATCGCAAGACCTGACCAAAATGTCGTGCTTTTTGAGATACTGATGTGTACGCGAGGCACCTAAAGCCTTCGTGGCATTACATTTTTGGTTTCACCTTTCTCGGCATCTCGGTGTTATTGGCCCCTCTAACGAGGACAGGGGACACCGCCTTTGACTAAAGTTTCACATGAATGAAGACCGTTAATTATTATTCCGGTTATTATATGACAAAGGAACAATGGAAAATTAAACGATTTTCGCGGGTTAACTTCGCCACGTGTACTCGACTTGTGATTTTTTAAACTCTAATTTAGGTGATGTTTTACGTAAATTTAACATCGTAATATTGAGAATTTGTGACTTTTTTTTTAACTCTAATTTACGGATTTTTTTTAACCTAAATTTAACATCGAGATACTATACTTTTTGAGTTCCCACTTCAATATTTAATATGAAAAACTGGACCACACGCGAGAAGAAAAGGTTTTTGCGCGATTTTAAAGAGTAGAGTTAGCGATATGAACTTATGATTGAATCTGTTGCAGGATTATAATTACGTTACCCCGCGATGGGAACGAGTAGATACCAAGTAATACTGTTGCGCACTCCAAATGTAGTGGACTGCACAATCGGGATAATCGATTAATCTACAGTTTAATAGTAGTAAACGGAACTCCGATATACATAACAGATCTTTTAATGGAGGATTCGCGAGCGTTAGCCGGACCGCAGAGACACTGTACACCAGCTGTGTTAAATGCTAACGCGCAGTATCGGCGGGTGGAAACGGCACACCGTGAACAGACACCCTCATCCCTCTACCGTTGAACACACGACTAAATCGAAGTGATAAGTGAGAGACTCCGAGAGACAATTGTGGTATACCATTGAATTCCAATTTCCTTCTCACTGCGTCTAAATTGATTGTAGGCTACCGAATACGCGATACATCGAATTGATTTGCATAAAATAGAGTGGTTTTGTGGAAGAGAGCTTTAGATTGTGTAGGGAGAAGCTTTCAACAAAACACAATGCAAACGCGTAACGGAGCGTAAACAGTGCGTTTGATTTCGACGATGAGACAATCAACGAGGCTGACAATTAAATTTGCTTACACGGTACACACGTTACAGACGACAAAGACACGTTACAAGTTTCGGTAACGATCGACCGCTACGAGTGCTCCTTATGCCGATGTTGCTTGTGCTGCGTTTGTCGTCGGGAACGCGTGTTTATATGCATAAGACAGGTGTAATACGGTGTAATACGGGCCAAAGTTAGGCGGGCGTTCTAATTTAAACTACGCGGAGACGAGAGAAACTCCATTCTGGAAACGTTCAATAAACCTTTAACTAAGTTATTTTTGTCAATACGATTATTTTAGACAAAAATAGTTGAATTAAGTTACAGAAAAATAATTAGTTTGTTGAAAATAATTAATTTAATTATTTTTATTTGTTCATAAAACGAGACGCAAAAAATGTTTTCTCTTTAAACCATAAAAAAATGAACACTTCGATGTTACTCTACAATTTTTCGCCGATTTTTTTTTTTCGTTTTTTTTATCGTTATATGGACAACCGGATGGGGATGACACGTGAAAAATGCCGGATGCATATTAACGTCACTCGTACGTGAAGGGTTGATGTATTCTTTTTTATTTAAATAACTTTCGTTTAACTTTCAATCCCCCCGAGTGCTGACAGAAAGGCCTGTGTGCAGATGATTTTGACGCCACAAAGTGGGCGTCTATATGCAGATGGCGGGTACAGCGTGTAATTTCAGGCAAAGGTGGGCTTGGATTTCATGTAAATTGCACAGACGAGGGAATCTCGATTTTGGTAATTATACGATTTACACGTATAAATCTCAAAATATTTAAAACTCTCGACAAACGCATGGCAAAGATATTTTTATTTATTTGAAACTATTTTTTGGTGTTTAAATGTCCAATGTGTTTACATGATCGAAATTCTAGTGTATTTGAAAGTTGATAATAATACGTTGCACACATTTGTTCCTTTTGATCGAAACAATCAACGGTTTCAGCCATTCAACGAAATAATCCCCTGAACTTTGTCGAACGTGCAACCTCCCGACGTTTACAGTGGATATATGCGAAGGGGTATGACGGTGCGTCAGGGATGTACGTCGCATGCATGCACAAACGCACAGTTCTGGGCATGAATTTTAATTATTGATCCAGGCGCACGGGCGGCCACCTGCCGACGCGAAATTTAATCTTGTTCGCATCGCCACTCTCCAATGTACTGCTACACCCTCGAAGCTTTACCTATGAGCGGGTGTCCCCATCCCCCTTTGCTCTTTTGCTTCGTGACGGTAATATACTGCATCAAAGTTTATACTGGGGATATCGAAATGCCTCGAGTGTGTAAATATTTCCCGACCCACTGAGACAAATCGCAAATTACTCGAAATATGAAAATGTAACGATAACTCTGTCATAACAGATTAAAAAAATAAAAATAAAATTTCGCAAAATATTTCCGACTGAAAAGTGTTCAATTTGCAAAAAGTTTTAAATAATTTTCGCGATTTAGACATTTTTAATTGGACTGAATTTTTTTTCAATTCTTATTACTACTAATCGATAATTACTAAAATATCAGAGCGCAACTGGCATGACATTAAATTCTTAAATGGGTATTTTTTTTAATATTTGCTTTTTTTCATGACGATGTTCAAATGCTTCACGTGATCCGCGACTAAACGGAACTTTATTTACGAACGGCTAAACGAGTCAACGAATAATAGGGTTAAAAACATTCAGCACGAAATGCTGAACATTTTATTTGGAGGATATTCCACGATCTGTTGAGCGGCTTAGATAGCAGAAAAAATAAGAAAACTCCACGGTAATAGTAAACCTATAACACTTTTCCTTTTCAGTCGAATGTTAAAAAATAAATGATGTCGCTTCTTGTCCGATCCGTTTCATAGCTCATCGTATATAAAAAGAAAAAAGTTGTAAATCATTCGATTCGAGAAAGTAGCGCAGGTCACGTTATACGGCATCAAAGTTTATACGAGAAATGTCGAAACGTATCTAATGTGAATATTTCAGAGTCACTGTAACAACTCTGGAATTACTTAAAATATTAAAATTTAATGATTAATTCTGTAGTTAAAGATTGAAAAATGAATTATCTTGGTTCATGTCAAATTCGCCTCATAGCGCATCTTATATAAGAAAGTAAATTTGTGGTTTATTGGAATCGGGAAAAAACTAGTGCAGGTCACCTGTATTAAAGCAAAAAATATTATGATCTCAACAATGCACTTTATATCACCGGAGGATAAATTCACGGTTCATTTCTTTGGATCTTCGTTGAAAACGTTATTAACTCGACCGTCGTCGCGTTCGAAGAAACAGTCGGAGATAAAAAATTAAATAAAGAAACTTGAGTTTGTTTTTTTTTTCCATTCCATTTGATTCTTTCTTTGTTGTTTCGCGATCTTTGCGTTCGAATAAAACTGAGATAATTAAATTTAATGATTGTTCGCATCTTCGCTTTATTTTTTTTCCGTAATCGTTCACTCGAGTTATTCTTATATCTCGTGTTTTTATCTAGACGCGTTCTTAATGATTAACAACGACGACGCAATGGTCACCCGATATTTTTTTCTCGAAACGAATTCAACATCGTTCATATTTTGCGTATATAATAGCAAAGTTCACCCGATCTTCGACATGAACAAATACGACTTTATAGAACGCGTTCTTAACACTGCCCGCGGAAGATCGAGAACATCCTGTTCTCACGGGAGCTCTTCACGTGCCCGAGACAATCTATCAATTCCTTTGAGAGAGGAAAAGCGATGTTCTCGATCGCAGCGGGGATCGATATAAAATATCAAACGTTGCAACGCTATACAACGGATTCTCTATACTTTAAACCGATCTTTTTTATTTTTCACTCTGAAACAACCGTCGCTTGTCAACAGAGGAAACAGTGGAACAGACAAGTTCTCTTGTGCTTCAACCTTTTTATTCGTCTAACCTTTCTACGATAACAAAAAAAATCGATGCACGGAAATTTCGCGCATTGAAAAAGATAAATTCTTTCGAAGATAGAAAAAAATATTCTGCCCATTTTTTATCATAATATATTCGTAAACAGTGCCTAAGAGACGTAGTCACGGGGCGCAAAATAAATATCGCTTTCTACATATCTTTATTCGTAAAAATAATTTCAATTATTGTATCAACTGAATGGGTGCAATAATTATCATATTAGAAAAAAAAAGTGTGTGACATTAATGCGATACAGTGCACATGAGTCTTACGACTATGCGATGAATAAATTGTAATTGAATATTATCAAGTTGATTGACGTTATGCGGATTGAACGTTCGACGATCCGATGCTATCACGTCGCTGTATCGCAGCGGAGGCTGCCATCGTTATTCCCGTAATGAACGCGATTCCTCCCCACCCCCCTTCCCCGTGACCTGTGACCTATCGCGGTTACCATTTGACAATACAAATTGCAACATTGCGAATTAACGAACGGAATAACGGTAATTAAACTTTCTTTTCCAGATCGTTGATTACGAAGCACAATGTAATATTCTGAAGAAAAGAAATTAAAATTGATATTATAAATATTTGTTTCACGCCGCAAGTTTCGATATATCGCGAATGTTCGCGGATAATACGCGACAATTTCAATAGTACCGTATGAAATTTTGTTGCCACGAATATATGTACCGGCGATCGTGCGTTTTGTACAATTCGCAGTCCGCCAGAGTGCTTTTCATACATAACTATAGAATGGCATCGATAGTGGATAACGTAAGTGAACTATAATCGCATCGTAAAAGCATGGATTTCTCCGTGCAGTTATAATCGTTTTACCCGAAACGCACGAAAATGACCTTTCGGTATAGCATCCGTGATTATCGAGGCGGAAGGCAAATATCCTTGTGGGACGTTCGTGTGCATAAAATATCGAAGTTACCCATTTCCAGACTCATATTGTTCACCGTTGGAGTTTCGTTTCATACAGTAACGTCGGGGTATCATCACAGCGTGTGGGGCTTTATTACGAAGCAGTAAAGCTCGCAAAGGTTACGAAGCAGATACGCTATGATATATTTTTCTCTCCCCCTACGCTCTCTCGTTGTTGAGTACCCGAGGCTGTGCACGCAACAACACCGATCCCGCGAGTTATTCACGCGAAGTACATAAATCCACGCGTCTCATCCACAAACGATACGAGATATATTCCTGCGTACTTCGTGTACCCCCATCGTAATTCTCTCTGATCTTGTGCACCGGATGAATTATGTCGTTAAACTTTGAACACCGCATATTCCGACGCAGTTCCCGCAAAGCTCCGCACGTAGGATTCTCATTTCTGTGTAAATATACGTGCGCGAAGTCACAAAACGTAATTAAGTAACCAAACTACATCGTGGAATATCGAAGTTGTATGTATGCTACGATAGTCCCGGCATCGTTAACAAGGAACATGCATGATCTTTCGGTCCACCTACGCACCCCCCCCCCTTTCCCCCTCCCACACACACGGACACACATTGCTCGACTAATACATACGAATCGCTCCTTCTCTCTGCTGCAAAATCACAGATACTGTGAATAGAGTTCATTTGTATTTTAAAAAAGTATAGTTGGATATGCGGAAATGAATATTTATTGATTATTATTCAGTAAAAAAAGTACAATCATTTCGTGTTGTTACTTTTACTATAATTTTTACGAAATTTTGAAAAAAAATTCGCAAAATTGACAACGCGAAATTAAAAAAAAAAAAAAAAAACTTGCAAAATTACGCAAAATTGGACGTTTGCGGCCAATAATGTTTGTTAAAAGTATAACTGTTTTTCACCGTGTTACAAAAACCTTAGTTCAGTTAAATGAGATTTGTTAATTATTAACAGAGAGAGATTAAGAAGTATTATTTCGATCAATTGATATTTGGCGAAATATAACAAAATATTTATTTCATGTTATTCGACTGTGTTGCAAAATTCCTTTCTTAGGCTGAATTATTTTTCTTCTCGATCATATATATTTCGCGCATCACTCACTCGCTCCATTTCTCTTCGATACAAAGGCTCCGAAGTGTAGTGCGGCAAAGAGAACCGCCCCGACACCTTTCGAATAAAAAGCCTCCATCCCACTCTCCCTTATAATCTCATCCCTGGTATAGTTCGCCGTGCAGCGTATCCTGTATACCTGTGTATTTATTACTCCGAGTATAGATCGAAAAAGCTCCGTCTGCGTATTCTAATCCTTAACCTTCTCGCAGAATGATTTTTTTTTTGTATCTATAGAAAATAAATATACTTCATCGAACAGGGAGAGGCGTTTCGTAAACCTCATTTATCGGATGCTACATAAATTCATGCTTCGCTCGTTGAAAAATGCTTCACGAAAGAGATTCGTGCCGGAAGTGCACCCGACATCATAAATCAATAACATTCTCCATCCAACAAGCATCGAATGGCTCATAAAGTTATTATATCAATTACTTTATTTTTTATCAATCGTTTATGTTGTTTTTTTCTTCTTCTTTTTTCTTTTTTAACGATCCTCTCGAGCTTTTCACATATATTTAACGAGTTATCGAGGTGTGCGCGTTTATGGTTCACTGAGTGCCACCAACGAGCAACTTCGCCCCGTTGCTCTCACGGCAGTTTTATAGTCCAGTTCATACATAAGTACCGACGAGAGAGTATAACGTGTACACACACACACACATATACATACGTGTTTATGTAGTACGTGTGTATAATAAGTGTCGACCTTCTCTTTCTTTCCTTCGCGTTCTATCTGAGCGGCGCGACGTAGCAGGGGTTGAATTGTGCCCCGAACGAGTGGACATTGTGTAGGGAAAACGAATGGGAAAATTCACGGGACTGCTTCGAAGAGCGTGAGCGTTTTTGCTCTGCCACAACTCTCTCTCTGGCATCGGTGGAGAGCCAGACGTCCGTCGCCGTCACCTCTAGCTGCTACCAGTCGGACGGGTGCAACGTTCGCTCGAGTAGCACCCCGAGTCGTTTATACCATATACTCCACGGGTACGACTCTCTCTCTTTCTCTATCACCCCGGAAATTCGCTCTCTTACTTCGCAACCCTTTCTTTCTTTCGCTTTATCTACTTATGTTTGCGTGTATATATATGTGTGTGCGTATGTGTTCTCTTTTTCTTCTTTTCCTTTATCTCTCTTCTGTGGCGCTTAACAACGTTGCTTTGATTGTTTCGCGATAAAATACGAATGTAAATCGCTCGCGACACTGCAGAAATAACAGTTCTTTTGAAACGCTCGACAGACGTTAACCATTTACCTTGTATCCCGACACTTTGTGTCTAACTCACAAAGGCACTCGTTAGACGTGTTCTTAATGCGATCGCGTCTCGCGTGCGAAAATATAAAACGAGGGGTTTATTAGCGCGACTATGATAAAACCTTGTCACCAGAGATGTGCCAACCTCTTCCGCCCTCGGTGTTTTTTTTTCTATCTTTCTTTTTTTTGTTTTCCTTTCCTTTTTGCAGGAAAAAAATACCCTCGGGAGAAGCGAATACAGAGTCCTTCTGACCGGAACTGGGTCAAAGGGTGAACGTAGGCGTCGAATCGAGACCACCGATGCGAGTAGTTTAGCTTTGCACACTCCGAGGGCATCCGAGGAGCGGAGAAACGTGCGCAACAAAGATTTTATACTGTATTTCAGTCATGTATGACCTCAAAAACTTTTACTCGATTATGAGCCGATTTATATTTATATATATTTATGTATATATAGATATATATATTTTTTTTTTTTTAAAGTTTGAGAGTTTCGATATTTTGAAAGGAAATCCCTTATATCGGCTGAACGTGACATTTTTTTCATTACTCCCGAAAAGCTTTCAATCTCAGTTTCAATTTCTCTCGAATCATTCATTCGCTTTTCCAATCTTGCGGGCGTTTATTTTATTTTTTTTTAATTCGCGGAATGAAATTAAGTAAACGAGAAGATATTTCTTATCGTTATGCCCGCGGTGACGCGGCGGTGTACCAATATTTCTTATCCGATCGTGGAAAAAGGAGAAATGGAGAAATGTGTTTACATAGCGCAGGTCAGATTCCTTCCCGTTGGGACATCAATTCGCTCGGCGTCTACGTTGCACACACAGAGAGAGAAGGAAAGAACGAATGAGAATAAAAACGTTCTACAACATTTTTCTTGTGCGTACTCTCCGCCCTTTGATCGACGACTGTATTCGCTATCGTCTGCGTCAGCGAAATGTGTACGTAAATTGCAATATTTATTGGCTATTTATAAAAAGGAAGGATAAATATTTTCGTTCTCTACGTCGTCCCAATTGTTTACACGACACGCCTTCCTCACCACGTATTATTGTACACACTTCTCGAATTAAGTTCGAACTTCGCAGCGTTCATCGGGCAGGTTTTTCTTTTGTTTTCATAATAATTCGACAATAAAAAAAACAATGATCCAGGAAGAAGCGCGAACGTCATCGTTTGTTGTATGAATTTCGCGTATGAATCGATCGACAAATGTATATACATATACGACGTTATATCGCGATGATCAGTACCTCGTTCATTCTTGTATACGTCGAAACACCCAAATATAGCGCAACTATGACAACATCAAACACACACGATTGCGTGAGTTAAAAACTCCGACTTTTCCTCGAATTTTATATTACGTTTGTTTATCGCCGAATAAACACATTCTTTTTTTTTTCTTTTTTTTCCGCGCGCACGCATACCCAACAATGCCTCGGATACTAAATTAGAACTACAACTGGCCGATAAACGGAGAGATAACCGTGAGATGGTGACAACACAAGAGTTATAAAAATTGTACGAATTTCCTGAACCTTAGCGTTTACGAGAAATGAAGAGTCGCGTCTATCGCATTCGCGCGCATAGTTTTCGTATGCGGATATTCAAGCGGTGTATTATTTTACGTGCAAACATTTTTATGCACCCCGCGCTCCAGGAGACATTATTCTGTCGGACGACGCCAAGAGACTCTCCAACGGCGTGTTGGAAAAGTCGCAAGAGAAATAAAGAGAGCGGATGGGAGATGGAGAGACAGAAGAGAAAAGCTTGAAAATCACCGTAATCCATAAATCTTGTCGGCAGTTTAGTAACGTCGAGTGCAACTGTTATCGCTCCTATTTTCCCGTGAGACTTGAATCAAGAAAAATTTATAACGCATCGTTGCAGCGAAGAAATACACTCGGTGTATACAATATCTGTATGAAAGTTGTTTTAAATTTTCTCCTTGTGCGTCGTGATGCTTCTCTCAGAGAGAATCGTGAAAGTTACTTTTTGATAATATTTTACAATCGATTTTACCAGGTGGAAACAAAAAACACGAATATGAATTATGAAGCGTCGGAAAAAAAAGATAAAAAATTTTTGAATGTTAATTACGAGGCAATTAAGGTCATACGAGCATCTGAAATATTCCCGACCCTCGCGAAAAAAAAATATATGCAAAACATATATTTCAAATTCGGCGTTTTTATGCAATTATTATATAAAATATTTCGGAATATATGGTATATATTTTTCTATACATACCATTTTCCGTTGAAAATATTATACGAATATATCGTAGATATATTTTGCAATATACTCTTTTTCCATGCGGGTTTTCGTATTTTATATGGGATTCTTTTTCTTTCACTGCGCTCCTTTGCGACAATTATGTAATAACAGGCAGCTTTACGGCGCATGCGCTCTGACCAAAGTTCACGAGATTTAGATTACAAGTTCTATGCATACTGCCCTCGAAAATAACACTATATCTGTATGGAGTTAGTCACAAAAAGTGTATACGCTCTCGCAGCACGCTCATCTATGAATACGTATTAGATTCAACGGAAGCAACAAGTGGAACAACGATCCGGTAATGGCATACGTATCCGAATCTACGTAAAGTCAGGTCACCGGTTCATCTCCATATAATTTGGATAACTACATTGAGATAGATGTTTCCTCCAATAAATAGCTCATTGTCAAGCCAAAGTTGATGAGATACCGGGAACCATATTAGTTCAGCCGTATTGGAGAGATGTATAAAAAATTACACAGATAATGAGCGGTTAATCAGGCGATCGATGGGGTATTCAAATTTTATGCATTTTTTAAAGACATTGTTACAAAGTTATCTGTCGTTTTTTTATTCGTATCGTTTTTCCATATGTAAGTTTCACGATCAAGTTGCATCGTTTTGACAAATCGTCGAATCAATATTACATCAATCATTATAAACGTAATCGAAAATAAAAAATAAAAAAATCATCCAATCGCTCAAAGTAGTTAAAACTTTATCGGACGCTGTTAAAGGGAATTATGAAAAAAAGTTACCGAGTTTCTTGGGCTCTATTTTCTCTTGCACCTTTTTTTCTTTATTTGTTCGGCTTTATTCATTGTGGAGCAGCGTGAATGGCAAAGTATGAAAAAAAAAGAAATGTAACAAACTCCGAGGAAAGTTTCTTGACGGTATTCTGAAATTTTCTCTCACGGTGTCGAAAGGTCGAGGGTGGTACGAAGAAGCTATATCGAATGTTCCATCCACGAGAATAAAATAACGAATAAAAACAATGAAGATCAGAGTTTCTGCGAGCTTTTGCACAGATGTTGGTGGAAAACGCTTGAAGTAAAAGTACGGAAAAGTCTATAAAAATGAAAAAAAAAAAAAAAAACTGACTTGGCTTTGCAGAGTATGAGAAACAAATTCTACGGTCATTCGGTAGAACGAGATGGCATGCGATTGCATATTCGCGTAATAAAAAAAAAAGAAAACGGTGAAAAGAAAAAAAGCAAAAGGGTGACGACGGTCGAGCGTTGCGTGTAAAGTTACGCGATAATTTCTCTGTACAGGAATGGGAGGAAATTCGTGAAACCGAGAGAGGCGAGCACGAGCACTCGGATTTCAAAGTGCACAGAAGTGGTCCTAGAGCGTTGCTGCATTCACGAGAAATGGCATTTACGTTATGAAAGGGTTTTGCGAGGTGCGAGGCGCAGAGGGTTTCGAGTTCACCTCGAACGAAATTAGCGACACCGTAATAGAGATTATTTTTAGTATTCGAGAGTGTGAAACAATCAGAGATATATTATTATACGATTCAACAGTTTCATCTTGTTATGGACAAGTTACGTTCATACGAAAAATAATAAAGTTTAACGAAATTTTCGCCCGCGTCAATATTTATAATGAGAGCAGATTCACACTCTCAAAAATAATTATGTATTTAATATACACGGAAATTAAAATACGCATCGCCAAATCTTGCAAAATCTGACAAAAAGTTGTTCAAAATGTCGACATTTTTAAACTTAAAAGCTTCCAATACCAGTATTGAAAGTCATTTTTTCAATGTTTCATATAATCCGGTGGATTTAATGCAAAGTTGCAAAACTTATGATTACATTACTTTTGAATATTAATTATTCGTCCAGAGTCATCGTATTCTCAAAAATGCGAGTCTGAAATTAATTATTAAAGAAAAAAAAAAAAAAAACGCAATAAAATATGGTAAATCACATGATTACGTCGAGTTTGATAAAAAACCAGATCCATTTCCCTTCAACGAGATGCGGAAGCATCGTTTTTTTTTCTCACTTCTCGCTTCATTCTCGCAAAAGTGAAATTACGTCAATCCCAATAAAGCCGGAGGGTACTGTTCTCGCGAGAACAGTTTTTTTTTTTCTTTTTTCCGGCGCAATCGGAAGTTCACTCAATTCAATTCTGCACAATCCGAACGCTTTCCATTGTGTTTTGTACGGAATGATGGATTAAGAGTATTACCGCCTCCGCGGAATGAATTACGAACATTGATCTACTCCTCTGCATGTCGGCTGAAGAATTTCGGCGAATTGGGGAGGAAAAAACTCATAAAGGAATGACGAGGCGATACGGCTGAACATAGAGTCGAACACTGTTTCGTTTTTCTTTTTTCTCTCATAAGCGAAACAGATTCACTTAAATTATTCCGCGTACTACATTTCTCTTGTCACATAATTAAGACCGCTCCCACCAATTTCACGGAATATTCATACATACATGTACGATCTGTAATGAAGAAAGGTTTTTATATATTGCAGGGGGGTTTAGGGGGACAAGGGTCAGCTCTCGAGGGAAATTTATCGCAGCAGCCTTCGTCCTACTGTTGCAAGTTATACTTTGGTCGTTTTTTTTTTTAACTTTTTTCGTTCCATGAAAAATTGATAAGTAACGCGCACATATTATACTGTAATTAAGAAAGAGCCTGTGAAAGGAGTATAGTGTCAAAGTAAATTAATGGAGAGGTCACAAGGGAGGTTTACAGTCCCGGCGAAACTTTTGCGGTGTATAAGGAGTTGACGGGGATCTTACGAAGCATAAGTTAACCGTATTAACGTTTAAGGCGAAGTTTTTAAGCTCAAAGAAGGGTGTCGGTATCACACCTGTCGGAACATAATCTGATGGCTTTATGATGAAAAGGGAGATTCCTATCGCGAGTTTGACGCATCATTTTTCATTAGGTACTTTTAGTTTTTTTTTTTACTTTTGTTAAAGTTCGACGTTGGAAGATTTGCACAGATAGCAAAAGCCCGCGCATGCTGTACTATTATGCCTCAAACTCTGCAGTATATCGCGTATCCTATGTATGTGCACATGCCCTCGCGAGAGCTATAACTTCCGAGCACTTTTTACGTCGCTCCTATTTTACCCCGGGAAATATACTACAAACAGGGAGGCAGTGTTTTTCGCAAGTACCCCCCCAACGATAGTTGCTATACTCGTAGCCGGCAACTCGACGGAATTACACCTAGTAGTACGTACGTCATACACGAGACGAGACCGAACGCGGATGAGAGACTTCTTTTTCTTTTATTTTTTTTTTTTTACCAGGGAAAATTTACACAACGAGAGCTCAAGCCGATCGATCGGATGAGAACGAAGGAGTAAAACTTGTACAACGCCAACGATAAAATAGGATGGATTAAATATAGGGTGATGCTGGTGTTTTTTTTTTTTTTTCACATAACAGCATTAAGCGATCGGTCATCGAATCCTGATATAAAAAAAAACATCAACGATATATGATATCGCTGTAACTCTGTACTTCGGTACTTCGAAAATCGGATAAAAGTGTTAGTTCTCAAATAACGTAATCGAGAACGGACGCCAATGCCGCAAGTTCGGTTTTGTCATTATTGTGAAGGGAAACACGCCGGCAGGTATGTCGAGAGCAATTGAATGAAATTTAAGGAGGGAGAATAACAGTGTAACCCGTTCACTCTAATTGCGACGGGATGCCAAATCTTGAAAATCGTGTCGAAATGTAAATCTGTGATAAAAATATATCTATAAAGATTTTTGAATAATCATTTTTTGGCAAATTTATTGCATTGCCTTGAGAAACAGCGCAGTAGAGTTAATAATTTTGTTCGCATTTGCGGAGCAATTTTATTTTTCGTCTATGATAAATAAATTAAAAAAAAAACGATTTTTTTTAGGGATGAATAAATAATAACTCACCGATTTGTGGAACATCGTACTGGCGATTCCCTCTCGCCGATCTAAGAAGGAACTGTGAAGCGATGCTGGCACCGGCGTTCGAGGTTACTGCCGGTGACTGTTGCCCGGCTGGCGTCCATCCCCGGGGATTCGAGGACCTTCCCCGTCCTCCACCGCCGCCACCTCCTTGATTTCTCTTCCCGGGCGGTTTGCTATTGCTACTCGTGCCACTTCCACCCTCAATGCTGTCGTACGCGTAGTCGCGATTTTTCATCTCGTTACCATACCTGTTTGTATATTCAATCGGATCGTTCGACCAACCGGTGGAACTATGTCGAGGGTTGTCGATCAATCCGACGGGGTTTCTTTGCAACAAAACTCTCTCGTCGGATTTCTCGATATCGTAAAATTTTTCACCGATCGCCATCGGCTCGTTCTCCGGTTGATCGGTACGATAAATCATAACCGGCGATCGTGAGATCTTCTTAGGAAATTCTCTCGGTAACGTAGCCATTCTCGACGATTTTTTCGAAGCTCTCTGTCGCAAAGCATTAGAGTAATCGGCGATCGGTTCGTTATTATCGATCTCGTATCGTCGCGTATCATAATTCGGCCGAATATTCGGCGGTTTTTCCGGCAGAAGAATATCCCGATGACGGGGATAAAGCGTGTCGAGTACCGCCGTCGCGAATTCATCGAGAAAAGCGTTATCTCGCGTACTCGAAGCATCTCGAACATCGTCTTCCTCGTTGTGATTATTATTGTTGTTAATGCTCTTGTCTCTCCTGTCGTCGAGGAGGATATCTCGGCGTCTCGGAATTGACGAAGGATCTCTCCAAGGCCTGTCGGCTCGGTCGAGCCAATCCTTCGTCGAGTCGTCGTCCAACTCTGCGGGCTCATCGTCGTATCTGTAAGATCGGAGATTATCGAGCTCCGCCTCCGGCGCGGATGCGGGACTCAAATCGTTACCGATATCCGCAATCGTCGGATCCCTCGAGAAACGATGATCCTGTCTCGATTTTTGCGTCTGCGACGACGACGACGACGATGACGACGACGACGACGTCGATTGCTGCTGTTTTTGTTGTTGCTGCTGCTGTTGTTGTTGTTGCTGCTGTGACGAGTGTATACTGGTCGGCCGATTGCCCAATGTGAGCGCAAGACCAAGGCTCACGTAGCTAAGGAGCCAAAACATTTGGCTCGCCATCTTCCTCGGTTTCGCTTGCCACCTTATCTAACGTAATTTCTTCGTATTATCGCTCACACCCGGAAGATCCTTTTTCTTTTTTTACACGCCAACAGACGGCTCTTTTTTTTTTTCTTTCGTTTATTATTATTTCTCTGCAGCTTTTCGTGGAATTGTCGAGTATATCTTTCCTTTCGGCCAATTCAATTATTTTTTCTTTCCCCTCTTTATGTTATATATATATATATATATATCGTACTTCTCGTCACGCTCTTTCTCTATCGGACAGACAAATCTCTCGTGTGATCCTCTTACGCGAGATCTTCTTCCTTTTTATCGTCGACACCTTTCACTTTTCTTCGGTGATTCAGTGCTTTTATCTTTTTTTATAGTTATTTCCTTTTCTTTATTTCTTCTTCTTTTATGTCGTACAATAGATTAGGTTTTTGCGTCAATAACGCTGTGGTTACGAGTATTAAGTCAATGAGGAAGAACGTCTGGGAGCGAGAAGTGTATCGTTTTTTTTTTTTGTTTTTTTTTGGTTGACTGAACGAGGAAGAGGAAGAGGTCGGGAAGAGAGAGAGAGTCAGAGAGAGATATTAGACAGAACGAGAGAGAGTTTTACAGCTGTAAAACTTAGGAAGGACGGTGAAAGAGAATCGGTAGATGTTTTCTGTTGTTGTTCTTGTCGAGTAAGTTAGTAATGCGTTATTATTGCTATTGTATTTCTCGCTACGATAGCCAGTCGTCAAATTCGATTTTTCCGAGACTCGCGAAATCTTCGTGAAAGTCGCGAGCTTTGCTTCGAAAGAGAAACGTAAGAATAAAGCTCGCGAAATCTTTCCTCAATGGTTTATCTATGTCGTGCAAGTCGACTTGTCGATAATACCGTAAACTCCGAGTTTAAACGGTTAGCGAGAATATTTATCTCTCGTCTACCAATTGCCGTCCGTATTCACAATCGATTTTCCGGGTTGTTAAGCGTTTAGGCCTCACCGAACAAGACTTCCCGTTGCTTGCCTCGCTTGTTTTGTATTATTGTACAGCCGAGCGAAGGAACGGACGAGGGGAGACGCCGTCAAACTCAAGAACTCTCTTGCGCGTTCCTCGTTGTAGTTGTCCGGTTGTTTCTTCTTCGTCTTGTATACTCCCAACGTCCTGAAATCAGGTCGACATTACAACACGATGGCGCAACATCGCCGTCGTCTCGACAAAAGCTTTGTAAATCTTTTCGACTCTCTCGCGAGTTCGTCCAAAAGTACACGCGCTGGTGCGCGCGCGCGCTAATGCCCACCAAGAAGAAGAAGTAGAAGAGGGTGCGTGTGCGAGAAGATTACGCTTTTTTTTTTTTTTTTTTAACGTTGCGTATTATTAGATTTCGGTTTTTTTCTTCTATACACAAATAAATTTTCCACTTCTGCGAATTATTCTGTGATTGAGGTGCTCGAGAGAATTCGTGCGGTGCAGCAGGGTGCTCATGGGTGCTCAGCAGTGGTAGTAGTAGTAGTTTATAGGTGCTCGTGGGTGCAAACAACACTTATACAACTTATACGTGTTTTTTTTTTTTTTTTTCGTATCCTATGTGTACTTATGTAACTATCACTCTTTTTTCGTTTTTCTTTCTTTTTTTCCCTCCGTTCTCGTTAAGAGACGCGTGTGTACATATATATGTATGTATACCGGTGCGATAGATCGCGCGCACAATGAAAACGTTTCACCACCGATTAATCTATGTCACTGTACGCTTTGTCCACAATTTTTTTCTCTCTCGACCTGCCTCCGCCCGCCTCGCCTCTCGCCATCTCGCCCTTCATCGCTCGCAACACTTTCGAACCCTTATTAACCCGCCCCACCCCTTTCCTTCTTCCCTCGAACGAACTTTCCTCACTCGGAGCTCCTTTCACTCGCAGTCTTTACTGTCCTCGTCATAACTTTCGAATATATTTATATTTTTTTTCATTTAATATCGATATATACACGCGGTTTCGTTAAGTAAAATCTAAACGTGTTTAGTTATCTCTCTGCTTCGTCGTATAATAATATTTTTCTTGTATATAATTTTCTCTATGCATGTATATATATATATCTCTATTGCAATATCAATAATTCTCTACGCGTTTCCCGCAATACGAGAATTGTATATTTTCGGTAACCGCAACAACAAGTATTTCATTTTCATTTAACTATTAACCGGCATACCGCGTATTGACGTTTTTTTTTACTCTCGACAAAATATCGCGCTGGTTAATCGCGGTCCTTTCTACGTATATACATCTAATATAACATCTGGACGGTCTCTCTATTTATCATTATTGTTATTATTATTATTATTATTATTGAGCATACAAATAGTATATGCCGAAAACGTTTGTTCTATATAAATAGAAATATCTATGTCTACCGTAATCACTGACGGTACAATCGTGGTAAAAATTAAGGCTACTTCAGTGAAAAATGTGCTTAAAAATATACTTTTTTCATGTATGCAGGCATACATATACACGTAACGTGGTTTATATATATATGTATATATAAATGTGCGCTTACATGCTAAGGCTCGTGGTGCGACATATATTATGTATGTGTAACGTGTGTATGTTTCTGTATGTACGAATAAATATATATTACGTGTGTATAGGTGCGTAAAGGGCACGCGGTCGTGCGCGTGCTGCAAAAATATATATATATCTAAACTATACCGAGTTGTGTGCACAGCGCGGTCAGGCTATTCGAAGAACCGTGTGTCAATGTATGACGATGAAACTTGTCCGATATTGTGTCTCGCGTGTGTTCGGATGATTTAAGAACAATTCAACGATTTAACAATTTTTTTTTTTTCGATCTGTTTTCACTCTCTTGAAATTACTTATTTTTGTCTTTTTTTCTTTTTTTTTTTAAGAATCACGTAGAAAAGCGTCGAATATCTCCTTTCTCTGGGTTTGCAGCACGCGGTAATCTTTCATCGGCACCTATACACACATTTGGTTTTTTTGTCTCCGTTCTTTGTTTTTTTTTTCTTTTTTTTCAATTTTTTTTTCGTAAGTTCGTAATAGTAATCAATAACTTGCTTCGACTCCCGTTACAATTTTTAACAACAACAATCAGCAACAACGATTAATAGTAACAACAACGGCAATATTTGTCGCCCGATCAGAGAGGGTATATCACGCGTCTGTATCGGTATGTCGATAAAGGGTTTTCCCCCCTCCCCCCCGCCAGCCGTCCCTTAGGCTTGGATAGTACAGCTCTCTCTACTTCTCTATCTCGTCGCGAGATCGTATCGGAACACCGAGCGATGTGCTCCCCTTCCCCTTTCGAGGTCCTAGAGAGTTCCCCGTTCGGTACTGCGCACACCGGCTCGATAGTATAGTAGTCGTAGTATAATCAACAGGTGTCTCAAAAAGTGCATTTAAAAAAATATTCCGCTCAAAGGTGAATTATCCGCCGTATTCTACTAATATATTGTACAATAATGTGGTGAGTGCTATTTTTTTTTTTCTTATTTGCTTTTTTTTTCGTTTATGTGTGTGTTATACAAATGCGCACGCAAACAAACGACATTCAGCTTATTTTGTTTTCGAACATAATTGATAACGACGCAATGGCCATGATTACGTACAAGCGCAGGGATTCAGAGATCTCTCGGAAATTTTTGTATATTCTCTTTCTTGTATCTGTATCTCTCTCCCTTCCCAACCGCTGTTCCTTTTTATCGCTCTTTCGTGGATTTTCTTTGCGTTCGATTTTCGCTCCTTGCCACGTCAGACGCGAATCTCTGTTCGAAGCTTTTTTTTTTCTTCTTCTATCCTTTCGAGATTCGCGAAAATTCTCCGTGAGTAACGCGAAAAACTCGATAAATTTCCCTTCGTTCGCGTTATTTCGTTCGTTCCTCTTCTTTTCTTCTCTTCGTTGTGTTAACGCGAACTCTCGAAGCTTTTTTTTTCCACCGAATTCGCACGCGTTGTTACTAACGGTTTCGCGAAACAAACTATAATCACGATAGTCGGGGCGGAGAAGGCGTTTTCAACGTTGAAACAATTATTTCGCGAGACACACGGATCGTGGGGATTCCAACGGGCATAACATCGGGTGACGAACAAGATGGTTAAACTTCTCTTCTATACTATTTACACACGCGCACGAACGCCGCACACCAACTATCACGCCGTTACTACTGAACTCTCGCCGCTCCTCTCTTTTGTCGTTGAAAAACCAAAGAAAAAAAAAGATTTTCACCGTTTTACCTTCGTTCAAAGCGAATCCCTTGGTTTCTTATGCGTTGGTTATCATTAAAAACGACTCAAATATTAACGAGAATCAAAACGTATACGGTTTTCGTTTTATTTTTGTCTCGTTAATCCGTCGATATTCGGTACAAACTTCCGGTCGTTTTTTTTATTAATTTTTTTTTTTTTTTTTTTACTTTTATCTTATCGCATATATCTTTCCTTTATTATACACGAGAACTCCGGTAAACGCCAGCGACATCGTACATCTCTATTTCACGATCGTCACGGCACACGAACGCACTCTCATGTCTAAACACAAGCACCGAGCGCGTATCACACTCGAGGGACTATTACAGCTGGCTGATCCGACTGACTCTCTCGCCTCTCTTCTTCCTCTCTCTCTCTCAGCTTCGTCGGACACAAACACTCCTTCGTGGCGAAAAAACCCTCTCGACCGGCAAGCCCCTTCCGCACAACCGCACTACCTCTCGTTTCGACGCGAAAAAAAGAGAATTTTTTTTTTCCGGCAAGCCTCTCGTCTCGAACTAAACCGCGAACGGTGGTTATGTCAAATGCATACGAATCACCGCACACCGTGTGTCTCTCGGACTCGTATTCTCTTCTCGTCGACCGACTCGAATCTCACGTTCTTTCACTGTCCTTCGTTCGTTGTTTTGTGTCCCTCTGGTCTTTTTCCCTCTCAACCTTTTGCCACACAGCCTTTTACTCGCCCTCCGTCTTGCCGGGCCGCGACTCCCCTACTACCCCGCTGAATTCCCTCTATCGCTCTCTCAATGCCTCTGCGATCCCGCGCGCCGCTGCTGCTACTACTGCTGCTTGCTTGTAGCGCTGCTTCTCTCCTGACACTCTAGCAGAAGAAATTCGCACGCCGTGGCCAAGTTTTAGCCCACTTCTACCCAAAAAATATACCGCACTTATCACTTTTTTTTTTTTTTTTTTCACACAAACCCCGATCGAAGACAACGGATTTTTTTTTTCGTTCTCGTTAATTTACGATTACTTTTTAATTTGAAAGAAGAAAAAAACGGATGCTCGTATCTTTCTTGTCCCGGCGTCTCAGCTACGCTCAATTTTTGCACACGAATTTTATCGTAACAAAACTCGTTTTTATTTTTTTCTTTTTAATTCTTTTTCTTACGGTAGAAAAATCCGTAAGTGACTCAGACTCGTTGTTAACATAGGCACACCTCAACGTGCTTCTTTTCTTGCCGTTTTTTTTTTTTTTTTTTATTCACCCCCCTGGTATCTCGTTATATTTAATCACAAACACTTTTGTTATTTTTTTTTCTTCTTTTTGTTACGATACTGTTCCGTTCCGCGAATGTTTATTCAATCAGCGTTTGGGTTACAAATTGTCGAATAGTACGGCAAATATACGTTTCAGTTGAGAGATAAATTTTTTCTGTCGCTGTTGAGATTGGGTGTGTGTGTGTTATTATTATTTTCTTTTTTTGGTGTTTCGTGTGGGGACCAGAGCGCGGCGAGCACCAGCCGCGATCGTCGAGGAACGTTTGGATAAAGGGATGAGCGAGGAGCACCGAAGACGTCCAAACACGAAGCGTCCGGTCGACTAGCGCGACTCTGTGTGCATACAGAGGGTGGGGGGTTATAGTGTGGGCGAACTACCGTTCTCTCTCTCGCTCTCTCTCCCGCTCTCTTGGGGCTTTTATCCTCCCCCGCTCGAAGCTCGGTTCTCTCGCTGCTTTCCACCCTCGACACTCTTTCCTCTTCTATTACGTTTTTTCTTTCTTTCTCACGCGGGGCGCTCTCGAGACCGATGACGACGAGGGTTTTACTCTCTCTCCTCTATATACCGCCTGTGCCCACTGCTTGGTTGGGTACTCCGGGACGACTATGCCCCGCGTGTATTTCTCACGCAACCACCAACGATATCGTTGTGGTTCGTCATAACGCGAGACTGACGAACAGACAGACAGACAGGAGCGTCACTTCCAGCAACAGAGAGAGTCGAGAAAGAGAGAGGGCTGAGGCAAAGCCGTAGAGCATTCGTAACTTCAACGTTCATAAATCCATTGGCGGGAGAGAAACGCGATAGGTATATAGGTACTTATTGTCTGCGGTCTCGTCTCCCTCTCTCCTCCATATTATCCCTTTTTATTTTTTTCTATTATTTCTTCTTTTGCACACGTAAGGGCGAAACTGACGGGAGGGCTTTATTGAATGCTTTTTACCTAAACTCGAAACAATGCCTTTCCTTCTTCGAATCTTGTTTTTTTTTTTTCTTTCTCTATTTACAATGTATATATATATATATAATCACTATATATATATTTTCTTTAGTTCTTCGTTTTCCTCTGTCACGAAATCGCAATCATTTCTCTCGGATTTTCGCACTCTTGTAATTTCTTTCACTCGATCTTCTAATTTCTTCAATCTCCCTTTTCATTCGTCGATATTTTCATTGTTTATGCATTTATTTTATTTTCTCCATTTATCGAGCCTTTTTTCGCGCAAGTTGCTCAATGCTCGTGGGTAACTTTCGTTTACTCGTTTTGCCGTTTATATATTATCGTTACGTTATTTTTCCTTACTCTTTATCGTGCAGTTTTTTTTTATATCCGTGATGCTGTGGGGTACGTCTGACTTTTTTTTTCCCGTTCGTTCGTTTTGTTCTCTTTTCTCTTGTGTTTTTTTTTTTTTTACGCGTACGCGTATATCCTGGCCGATCGAGCTCTTGAGCCCTGACGAGGGAGTCCTCTCTCTCTCTGCGGAACGTTGAGCAAGCCGGGGATCTGGTGAGGACCGGTTATATAGCGACAGGCTAACGGTATCAGAATCGCGAGGGTGGTAGCGACCGTGGAGGTTACTTTGTCGGTCGTATAGCCGGGGGACGGGGAGGAGGGTGCGAGGCGAGCTACAAGAGCGGAGGGTCGGAGGGCCGGGGATTGTGGGTTAGTTTAGCGAGTGAGCCGGCTGGCGCCCTCACCAGAACTAACTCCCACGCTGCGCGGCCTCCGTCATGGTTTTAATGCGTTGCGCATCCCCCGTACAGCGCCCGGTACCCCCACCGTATCTACTTGCCGCCACTACGACGCTGACGGAGCAATCCCTCCCTTCTCTCCTCTTCCTATACATATATATATGTATATATATATAATATATACATATATATATATATACCTACTCTACTACCAGCCCTCTGTGACTTTCCTTTCCGGCCGGCCTCTCTCTCTCCCTCTCTCTCTCTCTCTCTTCTCTTCACCCTCTACCACAGCTCGTCTACATTCTCTCCTCGTCCTCCACTTCGTCTTCCTTCTATTCCACCTCCTATCCTCGTATGCACGAAGCAGCAGCCCCCTCGACACAGACGACGCTACTTCACCCCTGTCGGCTCTTTCATCTCACTCGTTCGTCCAACCTTTTATCTATCTATATATATACATACATATAATATATATATATACACACACTTTCTTCTCTCGCACGTTCCTCTTCATTCCCTTTCTCAATCTCTCTGTATTTGTATCTATATGTACGCGTCTGGGTCTGTGTGTCTCTCGCTCTGACGCTGCTTCTCTTTCATCTCAGTCTCACCCTCTGCCTCACGCACTCTCCACCGCGACTCGTGCGAAACTTCTTTTTCTTACTCTTTTCCACTCACAGACTCGTATATCCGCTAACATCACGGAGGAAACACCGACGCCGCTACGTCTTCGCCGGAGCCTCCTGGTTACCCGGCACTCTCTTCCTCTCATTTTTTTTTTCTTCTTTTTTTTCTCTTATCTATCCCTATGTGTGCGCAATCTTGGTATCTTACTCTTTCTTCAGACTCTTACCATCTTTTGCGTTTTCTATCCTGCGAGCTTCGTACTATATGGATATATATATAGATAGATATATATGTATTTCGCTTGAATTTATCCTTTGGTCTGTCGCACTCGGTCGCCAACGACCACCGGCGAATCGTCTCTTCCGCGACTTTCATCCGTACGCCGGTATGTGACACCTCGTCGCTAAAGCCCTCCGGCCACTGTACGCTTTCTCTCGTTATTCACACACATACAAATACACGTACTTACATACAACACGCACGCGCGCTATATCCGATTACTTTTTTTTCTGGTACAGTATTCAAGCCTTTGCCTCTTTCTTCATCTCTCTCGATGTACCGTTCCGCGTTACTCGGCAAAATACCGAGGTATACCAACCATCGAATAAACGCTTTTTTTGCTCGTCACTCCCGTAACTCAATAAAGAAACGCTGACAATTTCATTTTTGCACACTTTACGTACAACTATGTATTTCTATTCTCTCACGGTTTTGTTCTTTGATCTGTTGCAATGATCTAAAGCTTTTGGCAATTAGTTATACTAATTTGTTGAGAGTCGAGAGATAGACGTGTAATGAATATGTATTTAATCCTCACGGAAAAAAAGGAAAAAATTCTTTTTTTTCCACGCAAGAAAGGTGTAAATAATTGATGATTACGTTGGGGTTTGGAAATGACAAATGAGTTTTGGAAATTAGCGGATCGTCGAAATACGTTTGAAGTGTGAAGACGTGAAGAATGAGAGAGGGGAGGCTTTGCGGAATAGACTCGGTGAGGATAAACAGCGGATAGAATGGAGTAGAAGGATAATTCGGAAGATTGCATTGCCGGTGATTGCCGACACTAAGAGATATCCTCGGACGGAACTCTGTGTGGATTTCATTCGATCCCTCGGATCGTTAACCCTCTCCTCTACGTCAGCGAACCGTCTCGAATATCCTTTTCTCTATTTTTCTTTTTCTTTATCTTTCACTTTTCCAACGATACCAACGGTTAATTTCATCGTTGGCCCCACAAAACAACACGAGGACTTTGCAAGTCAACGCCCTTTCTTGCTTCGATCAATTGCCGAATCTGTAGTCTATCGATAACACAGGTATTTATCTATCTCGCCAATCGAAAAAAATGTATACACAACATCAAAAGATTCTTCAAAGATAATTGTACTAATCTAAGATTTCACAAACAACTTTATAATTGATTTTTATTATTTTTTTATAAAACAAAAATAAAAATGTACAAAAATTTTATGTAAAACTTTATCATTGGAAATGTGTTAGAATAATTATTTTACTTTGGTTGCACAATTTATTTTTTGCAAATAGTTTTTTTTTTTTTTTTGAGTTTGCAGCAATTCTCGCATTTTTATCGACATATTACAATCGTATTTACGCGATCGATTTGATACTACGAGCTCAAATCTTGCAGATAATTGCGATAATTATAGTTAATAGCTCGACGATATACGTACGCTTGAGGAAGAAAAAAAAGAATTGCAAGTCATTCCGCGATAGGTCTACGACGATCTTTCGCGTATGCTATTAGTGTGGCGATCTATACTCTCCGTAATAGCTCTCCATTGTCAGTATACCCAATGGTCTGTATATATATATATATATGTGTGTGTGTGTCTGTGCTGTCCAGCATGACTACGAGGTAGAAAAGCAAAAGCTTGAAGATCGTTCCAAATGACGCACACCACAATTGTAGTGGCTAAGCATCGAGAGGGAGGTTTGATTCGTAGAGAATAGACGACGAGTGCTCAACCACCAGCGGAGTTCTAGCGTATACGTAATACCTACAACGAGCTGAGAGCCGAGCAACTCTCGGCGGGCATCGATTTGAGCATCCGGGGTCGCGAGGATAAACGAATGCGAATTCCGCGTCAGACTCTTTCATCGCTCTACCCACAGCGGCGTCCAACGGAATTTTCTACGTCGGACATAAAATTTTTCCGTGAATCACGCAACCAATATTTCCCTGTGATCTACTTTCCGCAACGCTTTACAAGTACAATAAAATAATAATAATAACAATAATTGCGTTAAAGTTGCTTCGATTTTTTCCCAAAAAAAAAATGCTACGTTTTAAAAGCTGAAACTTTGTAGGTTTAGGACTTACAAGGTTTCTCCCCTCTGCGTGGAAAACCTCTCCGAGGAGGGGGCTGATTGTCACAAACTTCTTAGCGATTTTTTGAAATAGCAAGATTCTTCGCATACTTCGTGAAAGCTGACGAAAAACCAACCCTCAGTGAAGTCGACAAAGAAGATGCCATCGAAGTATATAATAGTTTTGCTATGCGAACGACAGTGCGAAGTATGCGACAAAACGCTATACCACGAGTAGGAAATTTTTTTTTTTTCATAGGAGGTCGACATGTTCAATCGAATGACAATTTTTTGACTTTCCCACGGGCAATGCCAAAAAATATTCAATGAAATGGATTCCGTGGATCCGTAGGTGAGATAAAAGGAGCAAAGAAGGTATAAGATGTTTTGTACCTACTCGACTCGTCGGAGAAAAGGAAAAAGCGAGATATTTCAAAACGAAGTTTTGTCGTTCGGAGAATACGGGACGTGCGAGAGTCAACGGTTATAGTGTACATATCCACGTATATAAATGTATATATGTGTGTATATATACATACAAAATATGGATATATATACACGTAGATGGGCGTGATACATATTCGCGCAATATATTGTATTATGTATATCCGTCGAAGCCGTTTTCCGATCGGGAATATCAATCAGAAGGCGACGACGCGAGATCCGTTCGGCCCGTTACCCAGCGCCAGTATAACACGGACCACTACTACTGGCACTGCCCGGGGGAGGATGTTTATGCACAATATAAAGGCGTACCCCGACATACACATGTGCGCGCACATGTACCCCGACGTTATACATAAATATCGAAAGGTTAGCGGATAGGCGGGTAGCCGCAGGTATACACACGCGCGACTGTTTCGAAATAGAAGGGCGTATATCACGTTATTCACCATGTGAAACGATGCATTATACGCCCTTATGTTTTTTTTTATTCTAACATGTCTGCGGTTTGGTCGTTTTCGATATCACGCCGGCAATGCCTGCGGGGAATGTGTAAAACGGCTTTCGTATTTCGGACGAAATACGAAAGGTCTCGCAGTTAAATTTCGGGGCCATATGAGTCGATGCTTCGAGCGATAAATCACAACGCATCTGCGTTGATCGGAATCAGTAAAAACTTCGTCTGATTTTTTTTGTTTTCGGTTTCACTGTAGTTCGATACGATGAACTGAAGCTCGAAGATACGGTACTTCCCCCCCCCCCTCCTTCTTCCTTCCCTGAGAATGCCCTCCGCGATATACGGGAAGCCCTCCATTAAGAATTAATGTATGTTAAAAAAAAGTAGAAATTTGCACATTGCTTCCTCATTATTTTCCACGTTTTACAACTTCTTTGAAGATGGAAGTTAATGAGGATGAAATGTTTTTAATGGATGAAAGGGTTTTCCTTTGCCGTATTATTTCTGTAGAAAATATTAGCCCGTTATGTCAAAATTCGCAAGAGTTCAAAGACAAAAAAATGGGTAAAAAAAAAGTTGAATATGCGATGAATTCTGAATTCCTCGACGGATTCGCGCCAAATTCGGTTACAAAATATGTTTAACTACATTTTGCTTGTGGTTCAAATTTGAACTCGATATCTAAAAAATTGCAGTCACTACAGTGCCAACAAAACCCAACCATAGGCACACATCTGCACATAGATTTTTTTTTTGAGCGACTTTTCTCGACGGTTCAAACGATTTTGAGAGTTCCGACACGAAAATCTCGAAAGCAAAGCTTTCGCTATGGCGAAGCAAAATCTAAAACTGTAAATCAAGATTTGGACGCGAATAAAAATCTAAAGTCCACAGTTCTATATTAGCACCGCAAATATCGTGTGTTGCATTGACGGTGTGAATTTTAACACCGGCGAGATTTTTTTTTTTTTTTTTATAGTGTGCTAAGTATGCGTCCGGCAATAATAGATTCTTCGTATTGCGACTCGGGAACAACATTTTCAAGGTGAGACGTACTATTATCAAAGCCAATAAGGTGAATGGAGCTGATCGACGTACGATTTTAGCATTGCTGTCTAAACTCGTCCGTCAAGGTCGCCACTCGGTCCGTTCGATTATACTAGAAATAAACATTCTCTAGGGGTAGAATGAAGGCTTATGTCTCGTTGGCTAATCTATTATCTATGAATATGTGGTCTCTCATTTGCCGTATCGTTGTCAATTTCGATACAAAAATAAAATAAATTTCATACACGATTTCTGCACGCGGAGAATCGTGTGTCGATAATTCGGATACAAACTTGAATAATTAAATTTCCACTGACTTGTTATCAATCAACTTGTTATCAAATAACAGATTCTTTTTTATTCAACTTATCTAATTTATCCACGAAATGACGTCGACTGGAGTAGACAACATTTTTTGTATAGATTTGCAATGTTTATTAGCTTGTTGGTTTGTTTGTTTCGAACAAACAGAAACTCCGACGAAGCTTCTCGCATGCGGATTAAAAAATTGCGTAGTTTCTATGAATTTTGCATATATTTTATTTCATGTCGTTTGGCGAAACGCCGACAAAAGAATTTTAATTGGCATCGCAATTTCTCCCCCGGTAACCCCCTCTCCGATGACGCTTCGCTGGTCACTGAAACGATGAACAACAAACGGAGAGAGCGTGTATTTTGTCGAGAGGCGTGTGCTCACGCACCTACGACCGTAACGCGTCACTCCAGGCCCGCAACCAACGCATTAAACTAATCAAGGATACTCGGAAAAGCCATAAAGCGAGTGCCCGGAAAGGCACACACAACCCTCCCCCGTCTATCCATCCTTTACTCCATTCAGTTCTCATTATAGAAAAAACATAATTAACCGAAGAATACCTTCATCAGAGACTGAAGAAAGAAGACCCTTATTATAAAAAAAAAAGAGGGTGAAAAGTCTGACACAACCAACGGTTAATTATAATCAACGATTTTGTTCTCTACTGTCGCATATTACATAAATATCATTATCGCATCCTACATGAATAATAATGATAAGGAAGCACCACAGATTAACACAGACAACATTTTGATCAAATGTTTTTTTTTTAAAGGACAAAGTTCGCGTTTAATTTTCATATTTCATCTGTGGTCTCTTCATATAAAAATTGACACACGGACTGGCCTTATCGTTATTTTTGCAATAATTTTAGCATGTGACAGAAGTCGAAATTTTGAAAAATCGCTATGTTACACCTAAAAAGTAAATCGGTAATTAATAAAAAAATAATAATTTTCCAATAGAAGTGATTAAAAAATATTTTGAAAAAAATGAATTACCATTTAGAATGATTAAAAAACGAATAAAAAAATAATCAGTTACTGATCGATAGTCGACAATTGAAATTTTGCATTCCTTCAACGATTGCTGTTAATCAAAACTTGACGGTACAACTTTCCCCAGCACGGTAATTGATTTGACTAAGTATCGCAGGTGGAAAGAACATTAACATTTACCAGAGATCGTGTGGGCAAATGATATACATACAGTCAAAATAACTACCAGCATCTGCAGCAGTATCCACCGGGGTACGTTCGATTGTAACGAGATACGAAGTACGCCAGCGTGACGTATAGACACGTAGGTTACCGTCGTTGAAGTTGCTTGCTTGCTGGTGGGTTTACCCGCTGTTGCTGCTTCTAGTGTTACGCTGCTGCTAGCTTTACGTGTATAACATTGCGAACATGACATTTCGTAGATAACGTGGGCGTACCAGGGGCCAGAGACAGTGCGGCGTCTCTATGATCACGTACTCAATGTCTACTGAATACAGTTTAAAATCCTTCGTCATACGGCGAACTATGGCGCAAGTTTCCAACACCGAGAACAGAGCGCAGAAAACTCGATTTCTAACTCCGATTTCATCGCGTTCGCAATAATAATTTTCTATTGTGTATGTACTTTAAATTTCATTGATGGAATTGATGACAAAAAATTACATGATACTACTTAATGAATTTTCTATGCGTATCGTGAGTGCAGCATGATTGCATCTTAAGTTTTCGGTATAATGCGCTTCGAAGTTTGGAGCTTAGAAATATTATATCAAGCGCGTGGATGCAGGGTTTCGTTTCCCACAAGTTGGAAGCTTACGCCCTTCTCTCGACTTCCCAAGTGTGTCCGATGCACGGGCGGGTCTGACATACGTTTTTGCGAGGGCGGTTAAATGTGTAAGACGTGGGCGTTAACCCCGCGAAAGTGTATGTAAGTAACTCGGATTCCTACGTGCGCCCCGACAATATCTAAGGATACATTTTCTCATTTTTCTTCTTACGGACTCACAGCTTCGAGATTATATTGCGTTAATAACGAACTTTTTTTTTTATGCAACGCATAAATGTATCGAATGAACTGAACTTCAAAATCGGAGATGGGAAAAACTTTCGTAAAGTCTATTTAATTAGTTTTCAATGCGGATCGTGAGGTTATTACATCGTCATCATTCGACGTCCCACACCTCGATATCTTGTTATTAAAAAACCTCAACGACAAATGTGCAGAGATTGGTATCTCCGGGAATTTGAAAACTTACGCGCTTCCCCCTGTTTTTTGCCGGGATGTCTTGGTGCACGACGCGGATCGAAATTCGTTTTTGTGAGGGCGGATAAGTATAAGACGTGGGCGTTAACCCCGCGAGTGTATATGTAAGTATCTTAAATTTATACGTGCGCCACATAGCATCCAAGTATATATTTTCTCATTTTCTTTGTATTTTTTTTCCTTTACCCCCCTTTGTCTGCCTCGAATTATTGACGCGTGAAGAATCGGTTCGGAGTTAGTTTACGGCATCGGACGTCTTTTACTGGTCTTTTTTTTGCTAAGCGAGGAGAAAAAATTGCCTCAGTCGAAACGTTTGAAAGAATTCAACCCCGAGGCCTTTGTGTACGTCTGAAAATACAATAAATCGCGGATTTTTCCTCGAAAACCCGTGCTGTTTATGATCTCTCGAATGTAATCGACTGTTTCAATATTTGCTGATCCCTTTGCTCTCTCGTGCGTTTCGTTCGTACACAGACCATTATTCGAGCATCAAACTAGCCGGGGTATCACGTACGACATCACGACGTTACTTCGCTCGCCGTAAGCTCTATTTGTGGTACCAGGATTGTGCTTTTTTGTAACAGGATTAGTAATCAAGAGGGTCTTAAAAATAAATACAATCCAGTACAACAAAAGCCGGACCGCTGATCAAGTGATCACATATCCTTTCACCATCTTACGTGGGTAGGT
Organism: Buathra laborator; assembly: GCA_934046635.1. Taxonomy (NCBI): domain Eukaryota; kingdom Metazoa; phylum Arthropoda; class Insecta; order Hymenoptera; family Ichneumonidae; genus Buathra; species Buathra laborator. The sequence goes on along the minus strand of OW203898.1, from coordinate 1,871,811 downwards.
TTTTGTGGTTTTTTTTTTTTTTTTTAGTTCGGTTGCCCAGACCCCGACGAGCCGTGTAGAAATGAAAGTGAAAGATAACGACGATAGGATAAGACTTCGTGCAGTTTGATTTATTTAAAGGTCAAGCAAGCTTCATCCTCCCGCGCTACTTCTTCATTTTTTTTTCAGATTCTAATTGTCAAATCTCTTTAGAAATAAATTTGTGTAATTAAAGGATGGAATATCTAAAAAAAAAATGTGACACGCGAACGCGAAGCATTCGAAACAATTTTTTTATTTTTTTCTATAAATATTTACAAATAATATTTTTTACGTAAATCTATATTCCCACAGGTCGCCGAAGGGTTTGAATTCTGCGTCAAAACGTGACCTCGATAAAAATTGATATATTGAAGGAGACGTATTAATGATATTGGGAATGAATAACGAGAAAAGTATATAAAGATAGTGGAATGTTATTATTCTCCGAAAACCTCTATTTGCAGCAAAATCCTATTCTACTTGCGACGAATTTTATTGTCGACAAGGCAATAACTGTTCGAAGAATAGACTCATCTTCCGGAAATCACCTACTGACTTTTTTCAAAAACAAGCATTCTATTACCCGTAGCAGAAAATCCGTTATTTTCGAAACTATTATTATTTGCATCTTACAAGTACCCGTCAGTTCCGCAGTAACGAAAATAAAATTATGAATTCTCTTGAGTGTACGTGCAATAAACTACTTCTTCTTATTACTTCTCTCGTATTAATCAGATAATCGTTTAACGTATAAAAATATTCATTATATTTCCTCTGAATTGAAATAAATTCAATAAAAATATCCGCTATCTTCAGAATGAATTCTATTTGCATCGTACAAGAAAAAATGTTACATATTTTTCACATTTTACACATTTTACAGGAATAATCTTTCAAATAATATTGGACTCTTAGGGTAAAATGACGATCTGCTTGAATGTAGAGAAATAATTTTCGGAGGATACGGTAACTGCTTGATATAAGAAAATTACAAAAAATTAACCGCAATACGAAAATATTATAATTTTGGTATAAAACGATATCCCGTTTTCTCAAAGATTTTGTTATTTTATTTACGATGTAATGATTTTTAAACGATGTTATTGGAGAGAAACGCTTAGAATATAATGAAAAGGATATTTTTCTTTCTTCTAAATGAAGTAATTTGCGGTTTGAGATAAGAAGAAACTGCGAATGAAATGGATTCTATTTGTCGAAAAATAATTTTATTGTAGGAGAAATTGCATTTCGATGTTTCGTCGTCTGACCATTTATTTCTGTTACTACTACGCGAATAATACTTGTATGAGGTGTCACTTTCATTTTAATGGCTTGGACTCTATATGGGAGAATTTTAATTGTTTTTAACACTGGTGGCATCGATTTGTTACATTAACCAATGAGTCGATATCGATATTACTGTTTTTATTGTTTTTCATGAATATCTGACAATTGCAGATTTTGTTTGTTGTAAAAATGTATTATAATCACCGCAAAAGGATTTGAATTTTACGTCCATGCAAACGTGACCTCAATGCAAATTTAATATGTCTGTATGTGGCATGGAATGTAATCATAATATTACGACAGAATAACGAGGAACAAAGCAAAATACCGTTGTCATCCAGCGCTCAAATTAGAAGCTAAATTAATCACTTGAGGCATACATTCATATCGTCTAACAACAATAGAAACCACTTACGAATTTACGAAATTCATGTAAATAATTCAATTGTAATGAAAACTAAAAAAAATGGGACACTCCTTGTCCCACCGTACCGCAACGTGCTATCATTGTCTGAACTATTCATTTTCGTGACTACTACATCATGTGACACGTGTCACATTTCTCACGGTATGCGGCGATTATTATTAGAACAAAAGAATACAAAAAATACTGCTTGAAAGAGAGAAAACACGACAGCTTAAATTTCAAGGTTTTCTCGACGCTGTCGTAGAAACTTCGGTCTCCGACTGTCGAACAATCGCACCAAGTGTTTCTACGGTTTCAACGAAATACTATACAATTACATCACTCCTCGAGTTTATCCTTAATCGCGGAGATTCGCGATGCTCAGCGGGGGTGTACGAGTTTGATATAGCAGCGTCGTACATAAGGGGATATATGTATATATATTTGGATGAATGAATCTTCTCGTGCCAAATGTTTGTCCATTTAACGGGAATGTCCCGGTTCGTCGGGCATTTGAACTCTGAGAAACACACTCGATCGGCAGTGGTTCAACCACGTATCGGGTCAGACTCCCCGCTAGTAGTAGTGGACGCACGGCATTTACCACTCGCGAGAGAGGACAGTTTCTGAGCAGCCAACTCGGAGCCTCAAATTACTCTATATCCCCGTTACATATAGGAAGACACCCACGCTATCTTACTCATTCGTTCGCCTACACATAAATACGCGCACACACACACATACATACAAATGGATACAAATACCCGAAGAAATAGTAGTTGCAGTTCTATTTCGACAACGACTATGAACACTTTGTCGTGACACTAAAAGTGCATATATATCTCTCAAAGTACAATGGAAAAGTCCAACGTCCACCTACGATAAACAGTATTGTATGTACAGTACGTATATAGTCCTCGTCTCTACTGACCTCTCTTACGAGTATCAAAACTCCTATTGAGTCATTAATATTTGTGTGTAAAACTCCGCAAACTCATAACAAATAAATACAATTACTCAGTGACGAAACAAGACAGTGAGCAATATTATCCACGTAAGCCATGGAACTCTTAAACGCTTGACGAAATCCGTGTGGCGCGACAAATTGAAAAAAAAAAATTAATAAAAAATCGAATTTAGCGGGTGTGTGTCGAGGCGGGAAAAACCGCGATTTGTCGGGTTACATACGCGATACAACGATCAATCACCGTGACACCGTAAACCCATCCGTTTGGATCTTCGAGTAAGAGAGTTGAGTGCGTAGAAAAAAAAAAAAAAAAAAACACACACAAAATAAATAAAATGATAAAGTTTGCGAGCGTGGGTAATCCTTCGGGCTCAGATCTTTGTCACCGGTGTGGGAAAGAGAAGGGCCATAAATGGAAGAAGTTTCGAAAGCCTATCTCTTGCCTCTGTGCTGTTCCGCGATGATATCGCTGCGGGTCGCTCTCATCTCTATGTCTTCGTGATTTGCGCGGGTATACGCACCCGAGTGGAATGCGCGATTAGGACGAGTTTTACACGTAGAAAGTTGAGCAATATAGACTGTCACCGAGCCTTTCCCTCCCCCTGCGAACCCTCATGAGTCGTGCGACGACCAAGTTTAACGAAACGAATGAGAACATATACAGAGGGGCTTTCGTGTAACGTTTTTCTTCACATTTCATAGCTCATTGGCTTTATTTCGACGCTCCACGACGCTGATCTAAAATGTGAGAGTTTTTTGGAGAAAATTTATTTTTTATTTTTTTTTACAATTTTTCGTTGCTAAAACTTTAAGGCGATCGATTGTTTTGCAGTTAAACAATCGAATAAAATTTCTTTGGCGAACTTGAAGGTCAATAAATTATGGTGCAAATAAAAATTCGCGACGAGGACAAGAAAGCGTACGATACAACGATTGCTTGCGTCGTTGAGTTGCATCTGGAGGATGACAATTGACGCATTTCTAAATGGAAGTGTCCTTAACAAATACATTAAAATTTACAATGAAAAGGCTAAATCCAAAGGCATTATGAAACGTACATTCTGCAAACGACAAATTCAAGGGCTTTCCACAACGATGAATAATTCTAAAGGTTGAGCAACAAACAAGTCTCATTGAAGTTCGTATAATATCATGGAAAGGACTTTCGGGTATACAATTTTTAAAAAATCATCGGCACTTGAAGCTTTGTTAATTATACGTCGCACGGCCGAAATTAATGTACAATGTTAAACCTGTTGCGGATATTATCTGATAGTTCTTCACGGACACATATGCGTAATACGAAACGCGTTTCATACGAAAATACACCTTTACGTATGAATATATAACTGGTTATCATATCAATTCGCATAGAGCCCGTCAATCCCTGAAAAACCCCTCTCAAAAAAAAAAAAGATTAATCTTTGTCGTATGACCGTCTAATCGAGTCCGACGACTGTAACACGGAAACTGTACAATCATCGTCATTTATATTTCATCCACTTCGCGGCCCTCTGCGAAAGGGATCACCGGTGCGTACGAGCGGCTCCGATGGTAAAACAAAATCGCTTTCCCTATTTTCCTAGTGTCCGTTAATATAATATTTCGACGTGAAGCGAATTAGGTTTTCCAAGCCCAATGGAGAAGTTCTCATGAAAATCCAATTTGCTTTTGTCCGAAACATTAACCAGTCTCGGAGGAAATAAGGAAAGCGGTTTGTTACCGACTGCGGTATTTCACCTGTCCTTTAAGTATAAATGATAGAATTAATCATACCTCCGAGACAGCCTAATATACTTACGTGTCACAGATTGCCCCCACCCCCTATGCCTCGCCAAATAGTAGTACAGTCAAATCTCTCATCGCTCGCCTTCGCTCATCTCACATTGTGAGTGGAAATTCATTTCGCTTCCATACAGAAAGAGCTTTATTTTCGATATTTTTCTTTTAGGACGCTCGAAATTTTCTAAAACCGCGAGAAAAGTCATTCGAAAAAAAATGTATGATCGTCGAATTTTGTTAGCGCGAAATTTATAGGTTATCGACGTCGAATTTACGCTACAAGTTGGCTGTACTACAAATAAGGTTTGAGATTGAATTTTCCGTAAACCCATCGTAAAATTTCCAATTAATCGAATAATAATAAAAAAATAATATCGAAGCAATGTGCAATCCTTTTTAAATAAAAATTACGGCACCATAATGAGTTACCATAATGACGATAAGAGGTAATCCCGAAAACGCGCAATTGGCCCTTTTCAGCTAACCCTCTCCAATTCCCGGGCATTCGGTAAGCTGTGAGAGATTTTACTGTACGCGAAATTCGAGGCTTCGCGTGTTCCTCGTTTGTAATGTGTATCACGTAGACCCTGAGGACAGCTCGAATCCTCCAATGACACAGATGAGATAAAGACAGATACGCAGGACGGAAAATTCGATCTAAAACGTAACCACCCCCCTCTCTCCCCGTGGACCTCATACATTCTGACTCCGTTATGTCAATACAACAGACAGTGTGCTATACCGTACTTTGGGGTCACGTCTCATACGACGCAACTACTACAAGTTACATTTGATAAGCCAGTCTATCATCGGGAGTAAGGATAAATCCTATTATTGTGAAAGGAGCCTGTCAGCGATGCTGCAGCATCCAGTACTGTGGAAACGGCAACAGCAACAGCGGCCAGAGCAGGAGGAAGGCGAGCATAGAACACCGAGAGAGCAGCGTCGGCGTCGGTTGCGGCGGCGGCAGTAGTAGTAACGATCGTACGCGGCCTTGAACGGTGACGTCAAAACTAGAGAGCTCCCATTCGCGCGTCGCACACACCATCTACACCCTCCCCGCCTGTCCGCCGGGTTCGCCAGTTTTTCCTACCTCACCTTCCCTCTGTGCCCGGTCTCTCGCTCCTATACAGTCGCGGAAACCCCTCCAATCGTTCCCGCCACCGTCGAACACGAATTCTCCGCCGTCGGCCACTCCGTTTGTGTGCGACGCTCAACCGAGAGTCTTGACTGGAGCCGCGCCAAAACCCGGGCTTCATTCATCGTTCGGCCACAAACCAACAGTCTTCCCCTTCATCGGTGCCCCCACCCACCCCGTCTTCTTACCCCTCGTTCTCTCTTGGTACCCTTCTGCCACTATACTATCCCTCGGAGGTATATATCCTTCTTCCGTCTCTACATGCCCCTGTATCCCTATTCGTACAATCTCCTTCAAGCGCTCCTTTCGACAAACGCAGTAAACGGATTCTACGATATAAGATTCTAGCAACATAAACGCGACTATAGAGACTGCGACGCAATCACACCGTGCAATACACACAGACGTCTCTGTGGCGCATCCCTCCCGAATTCTATAGACGAAAAATAGATAAAAAAAAAAGGTTAAAAATAATAGAAGTTGTGGAGAAGAATAAAGTTCACGGGTTCGTGTGACGTCATGAAGCACCAATCGAAAGACAGAGAGGATCTATTTTTCTAGGTTTATATATGTATATACGTATGTACATGGTATATAGAGTGCCGACCGAGATAATGCGTAGCGTCTGATGAGAATAAACGCACGAAAAGCTTGCAGACAATTCAATCAGCTAGTTAGATTCTCGCTGACTCACTATCGACTCGATGTCGACGCAAAAGGGGGAAAAAAAATCTTTCAAGAAAATATTACGCATTTCTGCGTATTTCTTTTTTCGTGCTCTCGGGGAATGAGGGAGTGCTGCGATCGAACGATGGAATTTGGATAAAAACAATTAGGATGGACTATAATGGCTTTCAAACTGAGAACTGCGTAAATTGGGAATACGAAGGATATCTTTTGATTGATTGCTTTTACGTATTCAATTGTTGTTTTTCACACTGGGGTGGCACATCGAATACATGTATTTCGTTTCGTTACCATATCGCCTTAATTGAATGTCACCGAGGAATACGGTAGGTCAGGGTGACAAGGGACAAATGCGAACTCGATTCTGCGGAAACGTACACCGAAGGAAATTATTTGTTTACTTAAAAATAACTTTGGCCCATTTACTTTTTGCCTTCCGGAACGCTAAATGGCCTTTCAAGAGTCGTGTAGCGAGTACATTTTTTTTTTTTTACTCAAACAAACTAAATTCAATCGAAGGAATCGTTTAGGTTTGCGCAAACAGCAAGAAGTAAGAGAAATTTACCGGATGATTGTGAAAACTCAACGAATGGTAGTTTAGTTTCTAACGAACAGCGAGAGAAACTTCTATTTCAGCAAAGTACATGGAATATTCTATATAATACCCGTCCCCTTTGTCCGCGGAAATAAAATCTAATCGGACCTTTCAACGCTCCGACTGCCAGCGAATGTCTTGCGTACCGTCGGTGGAAAATAAGAAGTTATGTGACAAACCCATTTCTTTCAATCACATCCGGGACTACTTGCTGCACGTCTAAGGTTAAAGGCCAAACACCGCGTTTTCTTCGTCTCTCTAACTTTGCTTTACTACCTCTTTATCCGTCGATTTCGGAGACCGAAGATTATTGTACATTTTCGCGCAATAGAAAGCAATCGCCGCTTATGCAAGAACACGAATTTTTACCCGTTTTCCACAAATTTCTAACAGCATTCGTAATTTTTTTAATGAAAGAAAATATTAGGATTTATCAAAAGTTACAGGATCAAGTAATAATAATTCGAAACGTTATCCGAATGCACAAATTATGTTACAACTTCACGGATTATAAAACATTGTTTCTGCATGTAAGTGAAGTTTCATACGTTTTCCACGAATTTCTAATTTCATTAATGCAATAACATTTCATAATTAATTGAAATTCGCGGAATCGACTCATAATAAGTCGCAGCGATATCGGAGAGCAGTTTTTTGCAAAGATTCACACAAGAAATTTAATAGTGCAAGCAGACTTTACAATTTTATCGAAATTCGCAGAATCATTTCGTATTAAGAATTCTCAGCGATATTTTAAAATCACTTTGAATTCGTGTTATAAAAATGTAATTAAATATAAATAGTGAAAAAGGAAATTATTTCTGTATCTTCTATCCGACCATTCGCAATCAACAATAGTTCTAAGCACTTGCATTTCGAATACAATAGATCCCGTCGATCGATAGCATCCTCAATCGAACTGTAAAGATAAATTGAAATTTTTCATGGCTTCCCGTCTATGGTAACAGCGAGAGTAGAACCCGATCTCCGGCATTAACCGTAGTACTGGGAACACGTTCGGGATTAATAATGTCGTCAATGAAAGAGAATACCCAGAAGATCGCATATATAGATGGTACAAATCAGCTGATAAAGGGCGAGAGAACGTGAAAGAAATTAAAAAAAATATTAAAAAAAAAATAAGATCCGTATAGGTGGATAAGTATAGAAACGAAGACACAGAGAATATAGAAGGGGGGGGGGGAGTCGCGAAGGGGAAGAGGTGAGAGGGTTGTGGGAAAACGAGGGATCGGAAACTGGCAAGTGAGCAAAGAGACGAGAGAGAACTCACCGCCGCGGTGTTGGTGTTGGAGACAACGTGTGGGCAGTTGTGAAAAAGGGGTTGCAGTTGGCGGGGCGTATTTGTGAATGGGACGAAGCCCTTGCCCGGGAGTGGGAGTCGAATCAATATGGCGGGCCGCGCCCCTCACCGGGATTGTGACGTCAGTCCACGGCTGCCGCCGCGGCGACTCCGCCGGCAACGCGAGCACCGAGAGGAGAACTCGTAAGAAGTTCGCTCGCCCGAAATTGCTTTCGCGCAAAGCTGGAACTTGAAAAAAAAAAAAAAAAAATCTATCGATAGAAGAATGAATCAATTTTGTTTCCCAATAGCAATTTTTTATTTTTTTTCGTATGACATCAAATTCAATTTTTCGGATTAGCTTTAGACGACAAAGTCTTCTATGTACATTTTTTCCAAGGGATGCAACTTAAACTGTAAGCTGCCAACGACTGTAGCTCCGTATGTGTACTGAATTTTCCGTGCCGAAACTACAAATTTATTCATTTAAAAAAATTCAGCAATTTGGCGAAAATTTATCTACATCCCTCGATCGATAGTAAAGCTTAAACGTTGTTCTTATATATATGCGAGAAACACGATAGAGTTTAGCGAAGAAGGTGTGTCCGCGCGACACCCACGTTTCATTCATTCGCGAAAGCGTTATTTTCGATAGCCACGGCCTTCCCAACAATCGAAGCTCCTATATCTTCCTTTCCGTGTTTTATATATATCGCAAAATCTCTCGATATACCATTTATACCGTTGCGATAACGGGGACCTTCGACGAATAGAGCCGCCCCGGCTGGGGTCTCTATCCGCGGAGTCTAAAAGCGACGGAAAAAAAGAAGGAAAAAAAAAGAAAGAAAGCATAAACGACGCAAAGGTACGAAGTGAGAAAGAAAGCCGTAGTGGCTGCGCCACTCATACACAAAACGCTCCGGTATATCCGCCCGTCCCGCGCGCCGCGTTCGATCCCTGACACCTCTCTCCTTCTCAAGGTTTCCGGGCGCGCAACAGGAGTTGGCCATGTGAAAATCGACGTTTTACCGCGAGCGAACCAGGGAAGTGAGGGGAGGAGGGGAGAGGAAAAGGCCCAGGGATGAGTAGCTCTATCTATCCGAGAGCACACAATCGGCAACACACAGACAACTTGTACACGTCTACTCATCGTGGTGGATACGCGCAGTGTGTAGTTAGAGCAGACGCCTCGCCCAACGTTACATAATTCAGTTGAGAAAAAAAAAAGAAAGAAAAAAAAATGAATGAATGGTAAGAACAATAAAAAAAAAAGATACCAATGAAATGTATAAATGAACAATGAAAGAATGATATATCGTGTTAAATATTTCAATCGTGACTCGAAATATATATTTATTATGGTAAAACTTGCGAGAGAAAATTCACACTGCGAAACGACAGGCTGACGCGTGATGTGTGATAACTAGTAGAAGAAAAAAAAGATGAACAGCGAAAAATTTTTTAAAAAATTCAGTGAAATATAAAAATGAAAAAAAAAAAAAAATGGGGCCTGAAAATATGGGCGTTAGAGAGTTGAAGTGAAATTCGGAATGTATAATGCATTTTTCATCGCAAAAGAAAACAATCCACGGAAAATTAATTCCTTGATCGACAGTCTGACGCGTTATGCGCCCTAACTACTGATTGGCCGTGCAACACCTTCATTATTCCACTGCTAACCCAAGCTACTGTCTAACATGAGTCCTAATTCACTTACGACGCTGTACACGAAGGGTCGTTACTTTCTCTCATTATCTTTCTTATCGTACACGAGACACTTTCTACGTAGTTATAAAGTAGATTGGTTTAATACACCAAGAGCTATCGAACAATTACAACGGTTCTTCAAACCTTCCGAACGACGGTCTGACACGTGATGTTCTCTAACTACTTGGACTATACACCCGCGGGCTATCACAGCGGGTACTAATTTTACTCGCGAGTTCGTTGTGCCTCTCTCACCAGTTATTCCCTCTTATCGTATTAACGAAGGTCCGTTAAACTCGGAAAACACCACACATGGGTACGATGAACCCGAGACGTTTCAAAAAAAGTTAACACGAAAATGAATGAATAAAAAAGAATTGTCGATTTACGGTTTCGTTTGTAAAAAAAACCCCAACATTATTTTTTCTCACATTCTGCCGTTTTAAGTACATTGCGATTGAACAACCAAAAAAAAAAATTAATTCACAGGAAAGTATCGCGACGAAAACTAAAAATGTTTTCCATTCTAAAGTTAATCAAAAGTGCCTTTGTGGCTTTTATCGATTATTCGTGAACACACCCGCGAAACGATAAAAAATGTAAGTTAATCGTTCATACGTATCCTCGTGCGCGTTATGACTGTGTAGGAGTCATTGGAAGAACCGCGAAAAAAAAGGGTATATATCCTTCGTATCGATAATTCGATCGGTCATCAAGTTCATCGGCCTCCTGATCCACTGACACACTATTTTTTAATTTCCATGTAAAACTTGCAACTATCGATTTCGCCTTCTCGCCATGCGCATGTTTTGACTGTGCTAAGTGCATACAAGTTGAGTTACCATTACAGATAGATTTTTCGCGCGTATACGTGTAGAGCGCGTTCCACTTATAGACTCGTCAAGACAAGACACCCGGCTTTGGAGAACAGACGCGAGACAATCATTCTTCCTTAATTTTTCGTAGGCATTTATTTTAATTATATTAAAATAATTTTTTTATTTCACCAAAAACACGATGAGTAATGAAAAAATGAATTTGTTCTTATATCGGAACCGAAAAATATATTTGTATTATTCTCAACTTGTGTATTCCGAAGGGAGATCAGCATCTCTGGTTCGCAGATTACACGTTGAAACCCCAAAGGAACCATATCGTCAGGTGATTCAAATGTACGATGGTGTGTATTTTGCCCTCGCGAAATCGATAAAAAACGATAGCGAGTCGGTATGTAAACGGCTAAACACACAATACACCCCGAATATCCAACACTCTCATTCCTTCACCCCTATTCGATTTTAGCCAATTCTTATATACTATTGTTATATAATTCCGGAAGTAAATACATAAATAATTCCAAATCCCAAACGGTTCGGAGAGCCCAATGGAAATATATGGCTTCGGTTGTACACGACTCCAATTAATAAATACCCCGTGGGAGTCCCGTCGAGTGTATGCCACGAGAATAATTTTTTTTTCTTGTCTCCCTGTTGTGTATCCTTCTCGATTGTAAAAATGTACCGAAAAAAAAAAAAAAAAAAAAAAAAAAAAATCATCATCCATCTTCGTAAAAACGCGCAAACCTTACGCCGCTTGTAAAGTTTCGAGAATTCATTCATTCACGAATAGAACACAGTCGCATCATACAGATAAGTAGAGTCAACGGTGGTAGGCGTTGTCGTCTAAAACTCCGAAGAATCTAAGGGGGTAACCGCGGTATGGACGGACTTCGAGCGCAAGCGGAATGAGGGAGAGAAAGAGAAAGCGTGATATTATAGGCTCGTAAATTAAAGACGAGACCTAGAAGCTATTGAGTAGCGGCACGGGCATCGACCGCCCCTAAAGGTTACGAGCGACCAGAACCGTTTGTGGTGAATAACACCAGCTGTCGCTAAGGGGTATATGGGGGGAGGGGGGAGGGGGGGGAGGCATGAGGACAGCAGTCGACATCGTTGAGGCACCGACACAACCCGACTACAGTAAGGAAGGGGGGAGGGGGGGGGGGGGGCGAGATAGAGAGTTTCAGATGACGTCAGGGACTCTTTAAAAGCCTTCGGAAAAAAAGTGCATACAACGGTTACACTTGTCTCTACGTAATCGCGGACATAGTCGATTTAACGAATTGACGTACTCAAGTCTCGCGTACTGCCTCTTTAAATGCATTGACATATAGTTTACTCTATCGCAGGGCCGGCCGTCGGTACGTCACGGAATATCAGTGTTGGTGGGTCATCGGGCTACGGGTAGGTTGTGCATCAAACGCTACAGCTGCTTTCGCTACTACTGACTCTCCTATCCCACTCCTGTCGCTCTACCGGTTTTACTGCCTCGTGGATCAAACACTATCGCCCCCAACTGCGGCTTGTACATAGGCAAGGGAACCGAATCGAGAACTTCCCGTTCGTCGTGTTGTACGTTACGTCAAACAATATAAACGGGATATATGATACAATAACGCGGAGATATTCATGTACAAGCAGATCTATACGACTCCGTGTATCTACGCGCGTATATATATATGTATATCGATGTAGGTAACATTTACGACACGATGCTTCAAACTTTACGACGCTTTATTATAGGATCCATCGTATTCGTCTGTAGTTATGTACATACGCCGGACAATTTAAGATTTTTACAACGAAAAATTTTATATTTTTGAATTTAATGCGCGATGAAAAAAATTTACGCGAGATTTCGTATTACGAGAAATATGCAGGATTTAAATCTCGGAGACAATGCAAAATTGCTCCTCTTTTGCTCTACACAACGAGGTTGTTTTTTTTGTTTTTTTTTTTTTTTTTTTTTTTTGAGACAGAGTTGTAACTGTCTCGACGTGGCATTCAATTGTCGAGAGCGACATGCATACCAGAGCACAGGGAAAGCTAACGAGCTCAGCGGGTTTAATTTAGTAATTTGACTTACTCGTGAAGTTTAATCTCTCTGTGGTAAAACTTTTCTTAAAAACATAGCTGCAATATCTTTAATTTAGGAAAGCGGAAAAAAAATTGTAATAAAAATGTTGGGGTAAAGTTTACGTTTATTCATAAAGATACTATCTGTAAAATTGGAAAAAATGAAACACTTTCTTTTACGACAGTAAACAGCGCGTATCGTGCTTACCTCGTTAATTCAAAGTAAAACCGTTTAAATCGCTATTGTCTTAGAGATTTTTCCAGACGATTTGCCACATTTTAATAAACTGTTTTTTTTTTCTCATAATTAAACCGTCGATCTATATAAATCTGTCGTAACATCGTACAAAGTGTTATTTAATGAAATTTTAATAACAATTTAATATTACTCACGTTTCGTAGGTATGAATAAGTATGAGAACATCTGTACTCTCGAATGGAACTCCGATAGAAGGATCGATCCGTTGACGTCACAAACGCGCATATTATCCATGTATATAAACGTTTCGCGTGGTTCGTTTTTCGCATTTATATAGAGCCGTAAAAGTGTACTTTTCTGTTCAAAACGCGCACTCCGATGTACATGTAAACTTATTATTCCCACTGATTCCATAATTTGATGAAAACATCACACCCCCGGAATGCCACCACCCACACGCAATAAAATAGTTTCCGTGATTGAGCTATACGTTTAAAATTCGTGACACTTCCGCGATAACGAAACTAACTCTCTCATCGCCGTTATACTTGTACAACGAACACTAACACGTACGCGACACTCGGTCTATCGCTATCTGGAGTGATATTTTTATCCTTTACCGATCGACGCGACCTTTCAATTCAGGGAAACAGGTGAAGTGTTTGGTGGTGATGTTCGTGTGAAAAAGAATCGGGCGATGTATAGCTTACGAGATTTCTATCGTTTGACGACTTCGGCATCTGACTCGGTATACCATTTATCACGATTAGTGATTGTGTATATTATACTTTTGTATATACCGCGATATATATAGTACATTCCGCGATGCCGATGATCCCGATAAAAACAAATTCCTCAATAAAAACGACACAACGATCGACAGATCGAAATAATAAATATTTCTGTTTATAAATGTCATGCTAATGACCTATGGCGCTCATACACTTGAAGATGTATAATAAACGAAAAAAAAAACGTTACAAGAAATCCTTTGCTAAACTAATGAATTGCCAAACTCGCATCGATCGTGTTATCGATTTATTGAGTACCTAAACTCCTTCCCTCTTTCCTTCCCTTTACGGAGGGTTCTCTTCATTCACAACAAAGTACTACGCGGTTGAAATAATTGAATTAACAATTCTGAAAAAGTTGTTATTACAGTTCGGTCTTTTTTTTTTCGTTTACCATGTCGACTGCGCGTAACGTAAACAAAATCCGAAAAGTTGTCATTGGCGCCGTCTATACAGCGGCAACGCTACTACTTCATAATACGCTAATCAATTGCGAGATTATTTAGAATATTAATCAATTCATCGTTGATATTGTCGTACACGATCTTTCGGTCATTGAATAATAAATTTTTTTTCGTTCTACCGACACATTTCTATCGGATAATTTTAATCGGCAATAGTAGTCAGATTCGTGTCTCAGTTGACGGGGAGTTTCCTGTGAGATCCTGACAAGTAGATTTGATTATTGTCCTCACAGTTTGCAATTATCCGTTTATTTACCGATTTACTTATTTTCCCTGGTGAGTAATAGACTATTACGAATAATTACTACCTCGATTTCGTAGAAATTAACATTTTTCACATACATTAATCGGTTTTTTTTTTTTTCTTACTGATGCCGACTCTACGGCATAACCTCAATTCTTAACGAAACATATCTCTCTATATAAAAGCAAATTAATATTGCATCGCTTACTTTATTCATCGATTTTTATTATTTCAACGTTATCGTGCCATCGTTTTATCAATAATTATCGAAGTAACGTGCCGATATCGAAGTTCGCGAAAAGTGCAATGTAATGATGTTTCCCTACATGGACAATGCAACGTTTGACACAAGCGTTTTACAAATATAACCCACTGGATTTTTTCAATTACGAACCTTTTTTATTTATCGAATAGTTTGCTGGACGCTTACAAATTTGTTTACTTCTAGCAGACGAAAGGGTTAGATAGAAAAATATGGCAGATCCCGCGACAGATACCGGAAAGATCGTGATGATGGAGGTGGACTACAGCAATAACTGCGACACAAAGATACCGGAATGCAAAAAGTTGGCTCAAGAGGGAAAACTTCACGATGCTCTCGATCAATTGTTAGCTTTGGAAAAACTCGCTAGAACGGTAAAATTCTCCTTTGATCTTTCATTTACGTTTGTAAATATACATTCGTTGTTTTTTTCTAAATGCTTTTTTTTTTTTTTTCAACGTTTAGGGAGCAGACATGGTCTCTACGTCCAGAATTCTCGTCGCCATCGTAGAGATATGTTTCGAGGCTAAAAATTGGTCCGCTCTCAACGAACACATTGTTCTTCTGTGCAAAAGACGATCGCAGCTAAAGCAGGCGGTAACAAAGATGGTTCAAGAGTGTTGCACTTACATCGACAAAACGCCTAACAGAGAAACTATGATAAAACTCATTGAGACTCTACGATCCGTTACCGAAGGAAAGGTAAAAAAAAAAATTCGAAAAATTAGCAAAAAAAAAAAGCAAAATTCCAAAAATTGTTCTTTAATTCATTTTTTTTTTTTAACTTCACAGATTTACGTAGAAGTGGAGAGAGCGCGACTTACTCACCGTTTGGCCAAACTGAAAGAAGAAGACGGCGATGTAACCGCCGCGGCTGCCGTAATGCTAGAGTTGCAGGTTTGTGCATAAGAAACATAAAAATAGTATCTTTATTTCGTCACAGATTTTTTTTTCTTTGTTGCACAACAGCATCGAATTATTTGAATTTTTATTATACAGGTGGAAACATACGGCAGTATGACCCGTCGCGAAAAAGCTTCGTTAATTTTGGAGCAGATGCGTCTCTGTTTGGCAAAACAGGATTTCGTTCGTACGCAAATAATAGCCAAGAAGATAAACGTAAAGTTCTTCGAAGACGAGAAGGACGAGGAGACTCAGGTTCTCAAGTTGAAATACTACGAGTAAGTATCGCGCATTAGCGCTAATAGCCGTTTTGCCAATTACAGAAAAATTGCATTTACAATTAACACGATTTACGTTGACTCCGGTAATAGTCTGATGATGGAACTTGCGCGACACGAAGGCTGGCATTTGGAACTGTGCCGTCACAATCGCGCGGTTCTCGAGACTCCGGCGATCAGAGAAGACACGGAAAAGCGACACATCGCTTTGTCGCGTGCGGTATTGTATCTCGTACTTGCGCCTCATGGACCCGAACAGGCCGATATGACGCATAGACTTCTCGCTGACAAACTTCTCGAAGAGATACCGACTTACAAGTGAGTTATCGCTCTCGCGACAAAAGTATAAGCGAAGTTATATCTAAGAAATAAAAGAATTCACAACATGTTTTTGCGACGTTAAAAAAAAAATTCTATTGTTTCAGAGAGTTGCTGCGACTCTTCGTAAATCCGGAGCTCATAAAGTGGTCGGGACTTTGCGAGATTTACGAGAAGGACTTGAAGAAAACTGAGGTGTTCTCCGAGTCGACGGAAGAAGGACGCAAACGTTGGACCGAACTTCGAAATCGCGTAGTCGAACACGTGAGTTCAATTATTAACTCACTTTATGATTTATTACGATGAAAAATGATTTTTTTATCGAAAAAATTATTAATTGCCGTTATATTTGACTACAGAATATTCGTATAATGGCAAAGTACTATACGAACATCTCGCTGACGCGAATGTCCGAACTTTTGGATCTCCCGGTTCAAGAAACCGAGGCGAGTTTATGTAAACTGGTAGAGACGGGAATAATAAACGCGCGTACCGACAGACCGGCCGGTGTCGTTCGCTTCACCGGAACTCAAGAGCCCGCAGCCCTTCTCGACGCCTGGGCGGCTTCGCTATCGAAACTCATGGGTCTCGTTAACAACACGACTCATCTTATTCATCAAGAAGAGATGCTGGCCGTCGCGAACTCATAATAATGCGAATCAATCGATTTCGCATTCGCGGCGTTTTCTCATTTTTTTTTTTTTTTTGAACCCCGTAACTCTTTTTTTGCTCCTATCATGAATTGTCTATTTCGCATTGTCATAGAATGTATTTACAACGCTTAAGAGCTATTTAATAAAAAAAAAAAATTGGAAAAAAAAAAAAACGAAATACAGTTATTTTTTTGTTGTTCGCAATAATTGCACATATCGGTATATCGTCATTAAAATTTATATTTTCGTTTCATTTATGTACAAAATAATCACAATTAATGTTCGTAAAAATTAAGTTTTGTCAGTTTAAGTTATCCGTAAACTGTATCGTATGCGTTTTGCACGAGACACGAGAAGTATCCGTGAAAAAGAAAAAAAAAGAAAACTACAAACGTCTCCACAGTAGGCAAAGGGATCAAAGCTCGACTTCGTTTTTGCTCTCATTTATTTTCTTTTGTTTTTCCTCATTTAAACTGGAATGCCTTTGATACTCTTACGGATTGGATATTTTTATGACACGTTATCCGAATGATATGAGTGTATAGCTGAGGCGAACGAATAATCAACATCGTTGTTTACGTCGATTCTATTTACAGTTATCCTGAACTCGAAGAATTCTCGGCGCAGCTTTTGAAACACTGACGTAAATATCTACGATGATTGTGCGCGCGATTATTATTATTATTATTATTTTTTTGAAGTACCGTAGAGATATTTTGTTACATATTTCACATTCGATTTCCTTACAAACCGCAACATCGTTGCTAATTGGATTTTTTTTTCTCCCGTTAACGAGGCCTCGGAACGTCGATCTGCAATGAATGTCCGAAGGTCCGATTCACTTGAAGGCACAATAAAATTGTCCGTTATAAATTGTTCGATCGCAGTATTGTTATTGCCATCGAGGGATCTTTTAACGTTTGACGAAAAAAGATTCAATTATCAAAATAATGATTGTGTGTTTGTTGTTGTGCGAATAATAAAATGTCGATGCACTTGTCATGTAGTGCGTTTATCGATAGTTCGCAAATCTCTATAATAAGTACTGTATACAACGGTTCTGTAATAATAATACTGTTTCCAATTTTTAATCGTTGATATTCATTGAATTTTGATCATTTGTTTGTGTCCACCAATTCATCATCCTATCATTCGAAATTGATTATCGATTAATATTATCTAAGGCAGCTGCAGTCTTACCGTTCAGACCGTAGAATAGAAAAATATTGGATAATTTAGAGTACATTACATTAAAAGTTATCTTACAATTATAAGCGATCTTCTTAAATCTAAAATGTATACACAATTTTTTTTTTTCTTTTTTTTTTTTTTTTGCTTTTTTGTTTTTCACGACAATCATTAATGATCTCGAGGCCCGCAGAACAAAAATGATATACGGATGCGAACGGTCGAACTTTGGTATACGTGATCAACGTTACCTTCGTTATCTTCAATGTTATTAAAATTGTTCTCCGGTAACGTCTCGTCGAAACGTTATTGCGTAAGGCACAGGCAACGTTGAGAAATCGCGGCACATAGCACCGCGGCTCATTCTACAATGTTCTTTTAATAAATCGAAAATCACAGCGTGACCAGTACTGGCGGCAACAGCCGGCCGATAAAACATATGCGTCCAATATTCGCGATAAATGTTTAACTTCGCTGTGATCGATAGAACGAGACGGAAGTCACGTTATCTCTCATCAAACGAAATGACGATTCGGTATTGAAAGGTCTGAACGAATTGACCATCGTAAATGCGCCTCTTCCCCCCCTTCCCCCCGGCAATTTCGCATACGAAGACAAAGTTGGACTCGAGGCAAAGCTGAATTGCGTTACTAACCGTCCACGCGACTTAATCGATACAACAACCGTTGTAAAGTTTATTACCGTCGAATTAATCTACTCCCGCGATTTTGCGCGCAACTTAAAAGATTCAATGTTGACTCGTTTCGATTTTATTTATTTTTTTTCTTTTTTTTATTATATCGACTCTCGGAAAATGAATTGTTTATTATTATTAAGTTTGCGATTTTAAGTATTACCGTCGAATTAATCTATTCCCGCGACTTTGCGCGCAACTTAAAAAATCCAATGTTGACTCGTTTCGATTTTCTTTTTTTTTTCTTTTTTTTTACTATATCGACTCTCGGAAAATGAATTGTTTATTATTATTTATTAAGTTCGCGATTTTAAGTAACGGTCGTGGGACTATCGACCAATAATAAATACACGTTGCCCGTGGGATCGCGTTGGCGAATAGAAAATAATATAATGCTCTTTGTTTGTATAGTAGGCTGCCGTTTGATTCGACGAAAGAATAGTATCGAACCAACAATGCTGTAGCACCGATTGTATATCTCTCGTTCCTTTCTCCATATCTATCTCCGTTCACGAATAATCAATACGATCGTTGATAAGTAAAGAAAAAAAATTAATTCGATGCTAACACACAATCGGTATCGCGAAGGTGGGGCCTATCCTGTTTATTGTAGTTTTTTACTCTTTATATGGATATATATATATAACGTGTAATTCTATCACGACTACACAATGTCATTGGCATCGTGCGATCATGTTGGCACAATGCGTGCGGAACATTCACATGGGAAATTGAATCCGGAAGTTGCGAGACCGTTGCGCGATTTTATTATCTTTCTGTGTATATTCTCGTATCCGTTATAGTGTTCGCGATTGAAAAGAAAAAAAAAAACAACGAAATGCAAAATTTATTTCGATCGTTAAAGCGCAATAGATCGCATTTTTCTTTTTTCGCGCAAAAATCGAGTCGCGTGATAAAAAGTGAAGTGATTAGTTGAAACGACAATGGAGAACGAATAAATGTCATACCGTCGGCGTCGCAGACTCTCAAATAAATAAACGCACCTGAAACAACAAATTGTCTGCAGGAAATTCGACGCTCTCGGAATTCAATGATATTGTTGACCGAGGTGATGGTTGATTCAAATGAATGCCACATTCTGCGGCAACGTGATCATTGCGACAAAACTGCAACGACGAATCGAACTTTCATCGAAGAATTTCTCGTTATTTCGCAATTCCGGGAGCTAAACAGTTTTTCGTAAGTACGCCGTAAGTACGAGGCGACGAAAACTCTTCGATCTCCATACTCACCGAAGCATTTATAATATTTGTTTTTTTTTTTTTTTTTTTATCGTTTGCACGGCGAGAATGTGATTTCGGAGGATACAAAAAGCAATCGAGTAATGGAGAAACTCATTCACGGCTTTGTTCTCTCAGATCCACCGGCATTCGCGGCGGTTCCTGGTGCCGCTCCGCAACACGGTTTGGCATCTGTAAAATGTGCAAACAAGAAAACTCGTGTGAGCGGTACGATAACGAATCCGAGTAAAGCGATAATCAAACATTTGTTATAGTCATCATTGCTTTGTCGAATAAATGTTATTTTAATGACAAAGGACGGAGAAGACGAGAGAAATAAAAATTCGAAGTTACGAGTTTTTGTGCAAAGATTGAACGGTATTTCTTACGTAAAAAAAAAAAAAAAAAGAAAAAAAAAGTGAAAGTTCTACGTGTTCGACGCGATTTAGATAAACTAGCGGCATAAATCGCGCTTACGAATAATTTGAGGCTGGTAATCGCTATAAAAAATACAATGCTAAAATGGATATTCACAAATACTATTTTTACAACAAGGAAAAAAATATCTCAGTCCAAATCGAGGTGCTTATTGTGTTCTACAGGAAAGAGTGCACAAGGTTGCTTATTTAATAGAGTTTCGGAACTGTGCTTTTTATATTACGAGCCGATGGAATCCTTGACAAAAAAAAAGATAAAAGTAACCTTTGCAATATTTTTTATCAAATCTGAGAGTAAAAAAAAAAGTTTTAGCCCATTTATTATCATGTATTTTTTTCGTGCTGAAATACGAGTCCCGCGATGTCGTAAACTCAAAAGAACCGACGACATTGGTACTCGCGAAAAAAACGAGAATTTTTTGTTTCGAGTGCAAAGTAACATGTCTAATGGATATCTTCCGGTTTTAACCGCATTTGGCAGCCAACCGGCGTAAAACCAATTCGGAAATAAAACTCTTCAATATATTTTCAATTTTTATATTTTTTCTCGGCAACGGGAGAAAAAAGTATCTTACCGTGAATACCCGCTTGCTGTAGCAAAGCCACGGCTTCCGCGTAAGTAGGAGGCGGTAACTCGCTGGTGCCTTGACCCTGGGTTATTATATCGTAGGATGGTGGACCAAGCATTCCGGTACCGGATACACTTATTCCTTGAGCACCTGCCAATTCCTGCAATTGCTAAACTACAGTGTTGATCATCCCATAACAAGGCATCGATTATTGCATTTTTTAAAGGTTTTATTGTTATTCACGAATAATCGCGCTCAGACCTTTACATCGGAGAAGGAATGGGAATAAATTTACAGTCGCGAATTTTTGAGATATTCACGAAATTTCCGTTATCGATATTTTGTTTTATGAACTTCATAAAGCATGTTTTTCGACGTTGCGGAAAAAAGTTTGATACTTTATTGAATGCGCGTGACATTTGTAGAGTGCAAAGGGGGGGGGGGGCATAATAAACGTTGGAACGAAAATGAACATAAAAAAGATAAGAACGCCGCGGTTGTAAATCTCGAGACTCTCAATGGTTACGGGGCTAAGTCGTCGTTCTCTACAGTCAACCCGAACACACAGTACAGTTAATAAATGAACATATATATGTATATTCGGTAGACGCGAATTAATTTCTACACATGCATTCTTGTTCTCGGAGACGCAATAAACTGTGTCTGGAGTAGTTCATTTACGAGAGTGAGAAATAAAAAGTGGGGGATCTGGATTCACGTTCGATCGAATTTCTTTTCCGGTTCTCTGTCATCCCCGGCGCGGCTGCGAAGTATCATTCGATAGATCGAACACGAGGCCGCGCGATATTTCGGAGAAAGGTCAAGGATTGTGTTTATTCGTACTCTTACCCTGAACAGCTGGCGTTGATGGAAGATCATCTGAATAACGGACTTTCTCCTGAGATACAGTATGCATTTAACAGCAACCATGAGACCCGAACATATGAATATAGGCCCAACCAGCCACATGTGTCCAAGATTCGAGAATACGTGACGATCGGCAGCATCGCCGAGTGCCAAGATCGTAATGGCCGTACCGATTGTGAATAGTACGAGGCTCAGCACAAGATAACTGTAACTCGTGCAGTCGCACTTTCCGAAGGTCGTCGGTTCCTCGTAACGTTCCTCGATGTGTCGAAGCCTGTTCGACAGGTATGGGCTTTCGAATACCGTAGCCATATTATTTCACCAATACGAGCCATACGAGGTTTACGTGTTATTGTTAAATGTATATCCTCTCGTATAAGACGAGGCCTCACTGAAATTCAAGCACCGAATCGTAAACCAGCTCACGGACTTATCTCGATTTCGACCCGAACAATTCCAACATTTATTTATTTTTCCGTACGTCATACACGTTGATTTCAACGAACGATTCACAAAATCGATCCCGAATTTCATTCACGAGAATTTTACACCATCTCCCGTTCTTATCCTCGGATATATTTCCTACCGCGCCGCAAGAAAGATCTTTTGTTCGAGCTACGAGTTTTTTTGATGCACCGCGAAACAGTAAAGCTAACAAATTCGAGTCGAACGCCGATATTTGTGCGTATAATAAACACGATCGTAACGCCGAATATTCAAAATAGATTAAATGAAAAAAAAAACAACAGGATTGAGTCCCGTGGCCCAGGGGAGACCACCCGCGTATGACAGAAATAAAGTGTGACAAACCGAGCAACGCGAGACGGGCTCTCTCAGCTCATTGTGCCCTGGCCTCATGTCACGTTCACAATCCGCGTTCGTGCACCGGCTCACGTGCTTTCCTTTCGCTCGTGAGCCCCTGTACTAAAATACACGCGGGGTTAACTCCGCGAACGGCAAGTTTGCTAACTCCTCGCTCTACAACCGATTCGCCTTTTCTCGGAAAGGCAGTTTTCGTCTATCCATCGAATTTTCATCGGTGTTACACCATTGTGCCACTGGCCGAGACAGAGAGATAATAAAAATCGAAGAGAACGACATTTTTCGTTCGCTGTTGATCTTTCGTACGTACGAGAGACCCATCGGTTTTTCAACATTCGAGTCACAGAGAGCTGAAGACTTCGACAAAATGCTCGCTGGTATAGGAAAAAGACATCTGGAGATAGCGTTGAAGTGGTGAGCGATAATTTGTTGATTGAGAAAAAATAAAAAAAATGTATTACTCAATTCGACTATTTGTCTCTCGTCAAGCGTTATTCGTCAGTCGCGAAACCGCCCATTTGTTGGTTAAATATCGAATATCGCGAATACGGCGATGAGAACGAGAAAAAAAAATTGATTATATAACGAGCGCAAATATTTCGTGAAACGAATTTTGGACGTTTTATCCTTGCAGGATCCCTTCGGCTGCAACCTATGGAGGAACGGCTGGTCTGGCTTTGCTGTATTTCACAGACTGGAAGGCCGTTCTCCAGTACATGCCTTACTACAACACCAAATTCGAAGAAAAAAAATAGACTAATTTTGTTATACTAAATCGAATTGTCGCTCGTAGGAAATATTGCCGTTAAAATCAATAACGAAAATATATTTATGCAGTGTAATGTACAATCTTGCGCTTTGGTACGCAACTCCACTCTCATGAATATATAAGATTTCAGGATCTATTAAGTGTCAATTTATTTCAATTCTACACCCACTGTCCTATATCTATCGTTAAGTTTAGAATCGTCGATTGCGATGTTCCGTGTCTCCTGCGATTGCCTCTCCAGTTCCTGTATGTATGCAATCTGTTTTTTAAGTTTGTATTTTTGCAACGATGGGCCGAATAACCATCTGAAAAACAAATGATTTCACGTTACTCGTATTTTATCGTGATTTATGAATTTACGAATTACGAATTTATGAATTTATTATACCTGCCAAACATGATTAACCCAAGCGATCCAACAACTCCGAAACTTGCTATACCCAGCGTTATCTTTTTTGAAGTGGATAACGGCTTTTTAACAAATTTTGCACTGAAAACAACAACAAAAAACAATAACATTTGTCATTTCGTTCTTTTCCGTTATTCGTTACCGATAGTTGTAAAGTGAGGTTAAGTTCATTCGGCGAAAGTTCACCGTTGTACCGACCTCATTTTACGGGGTTTTGCAACTCTCGTTGCTTTTTAATATACTCTTCGATGGTTGGTTTCCAGATGTAAACACCACTGATTCCTCCAAATACGAGAACCAAGAAAAATTGACCCTTTGTGATCCGTCCGTAATTTCTTATTCTCATAGTTTTTTGATTATCGCATCACGGTGCGGCGAAAACTAGCAGACGATGGGACACACGGACGAGAGCGGGATTTACCAACACTTTTACGCGACGCTGCGACGATCTTTAATAATAAACATCTCGTGTACCTACTAGCGATGGATTGAAAAAAATTTATAAAAAAATCTCTGAAATTTTATAATTATATCTCTCCGATTTTATTTATCTCTATTAGTATTAAATTTGTACAAAATATTTTCTAGATTTTTCCGGTAAATTTGTAATATTTGTTGTACGTTTCGTAGAGCGTTTTGAATATTCCTTGAGTAGCCGTCGGCAGAGCTCGAGACAGCAATGAAATAGCGTGATGATCGCAGATGCTAAGAATATGCCCGATGGAATCTTCTAAAGGTCCCTGAAAAACAAAAAAAAACAATAATAAATATTTTATACATTCCCGTTTACGTTAGTCGAAACAAATTTGTTTTACCTTCACGTAAGACGGAACTACACCCTCGGAGAACATGTCTACGAGATCGGCAACGACGTAAGGGCTGATTCTGGATAAATGTTTCTTCAGCTTAATCAGAGTATTGGTGAACCTGCGACGATACAATAATGAAACGATTGTTTTTTCTCGAAATATCTTATCCAAGAACGCGAGAAAATTTGCATGTTCTCCAAAAATCTAAACTCACTTTGCAACGTCGAGAGCCAAACATCGAAGTTGCCGTTCGCGAGACGAATCGACGTCTTTGCGCGACTCTCGAATAATAAGTCTCACGAGTTGTCCGTAAAGAAGCAAAAGAACCGGCAAACGATCGGTGATAAAACCGACTTGGAATTTTACCAATGAATAACAAATGGCGAGAACGTCTTCGCAAGCCGACAACTCGACTTCTTTCAGCGATCGCACGGCCAGTAACAGTATGATGTCTATATCTTGCTGAATAGCGTATGCGTGCTTCGAAAATATACTCTGCACTAATCTCAATACACCCGACCAAAATTCCTTCGGGATCTCTGAAATCAGCAGAGCCTCGAGAATATTCAGTATCGCTGCTATGCGAAGTGTATTGCGAGTTGGTCCCATGTCGATGTTCATAATTGCGTCCCATATCACCAGTGAATTCGTGAAACTCGTCCCAGCGGATTCGTTGAGCCCTGAAATCTGCGCGAATATATCGTGAGACAGCAGTAACTCGATGATTTCGAGAAATCTGTGCGAATATATCGTGAGACGACAGTAACTCGATGATTTCGCGAAATCAGCGCGAATATATCGATAGACGACAGTAACTCGATGATTTCGCGATAACTCACCGTTTGCTTGTGAAGCAAATTCAAAACTTTGCTCAGCATAGCTTCGGATTTAGTGGCCTGCAGAAGCGGCCAGACGAGCTCTTTGCTCGGATTCTTCATAGCCACAGGCCAAATGTGTGTCATCACTTGTTCACTGAATTCGAACTTCGAATGTTGGTTTATCACGACTTTCACCAACAGTAAACCCTCCGCGAGAAGTTTCTCATCTGTCGCAACTTCGGACTGTAATTGAAAAGCGTTTTATTTATAATCACCGTAAAATGAATTGATTCTGTAACGTATTCAGCGTTAGGGTGGCAAAATTGCCGATAACGCTTGGCGTTATCGCCGGTTTGGTAGATCATCTCGATCATCTAGTGTGTCGGGCTATAGCCGTCGTTCGAAGTAGTCGATTACTCATAAATAAAATTGCGCACTGTTTCCCATATATTTAATATTATTTCACCGTTTTCTTCCACGACATTATAGATTTTAAGAACTCACCACGAATATACGAAGCAAAGTCGATTTCACTACATCGATCAAGTGTTCCGGGATATCGTTGTCCGCCACGGGAACTTTCAAAGCTTTGGTCAAACGTCTTACTTCTTTGTGATCTTTCATCTCCGCTTCCACGTCGTCCAGTAGCTTTTTCCCCAATTTATGTTCGGCCTTTTTAAACAATTCTTTCTGATTACTCTTCAATTTGGATTTTACTTTCTCCATACAATCCAAAAGTGAAGCAACAGAATCTTTGTCCGCTTCACATTTCTTTATCAATTCTTTCAACGGTTCCCACGACGAAACGTTTCGCAGAGACGATACGACGACTCTTTGGATCACTTTACTCTCCGTTAATTCTCGTATTAACAAAGTTGGTTCTATGTAGTCGATTACGTCGATATCAGTTTTTTCCAATACGTCTGCAATCAAAAATCAAATTCGGCTGTTATACAAATTCTTTGGAAATAACGATCTTTCTCTGAATTTCGATTACATACCCAACATAATTTGTGTACACAAGTCGAATATCGTAACATTCTGCTCGCATTCTTTTTTAATAGCGTAAACGACGAGTAATATTAGCGTCCGGAGATCAACACTCAGATGAGTCAACGGAAGGTTCACCAAGATTCGCAAATCCTCTTCGAGAACAGACATTGATTTTTTATCCATAATCGTCCATTCATTCTTATCGTATTCTTTTTTTACTTCTTTCAATACTTTGGATACCTTTCCGCGATTCAAGATCTTCAACTATAGGATGGAAAAAAATGTAATTAAGCATTTTAGCGAATTATCTCCAGAAATGTTGCAGTCAAATATATATACCACATCCACATGTCCGGTAACAGATTTTGTCGCACTTGGATTTACGTTGGTCGCGATATCGACGAATGTTTGGCAGACCAGAGCCGTTACTAATCTTTCGTTGTCTTGTACGCTGTCCGTTTTTAATCGTTGCATCGATTCGAAGCAATGTCCTTCGGATTGTTTTACATCTTCGAGTAATAAACCCGCGAGTTCGGCGATTTGTGTGTTATCCATCGACGATATAATTTGCGGATTCTCGTCAACGATGAATATCCACGATTTTTCCAATCCGTCCAATAACCGCGACACATCGAGGCCCGCGACTCCTTGCAAATTTCTTCCCATCTGTTGTACTAAAATCCTATTCTGCAACGATTTGCCGGTTATCAAAATAACTATGAAAATTTATAAATATTTCGATTAAAACGCGCGATCAATTTTTTAACTCACCATCGCCTTCTTGCAAACGGTATTATCGCAGCTGATAAGAAGTTCGTTCATCCGAACCTCGGAGATTGGATAATCCAGTGATTGCGGAGCAGCGTCCGGCACGTAATATTTTATCCAATCGTAAACCTTATCCCAGTACCATACAACCGTTAACAAAGCAACAATCATTTTTTTATTGTGCTTCACGCTCAGTACTTTGTCTGTTAAGAGGGTAATTATTTTTCCAAGTTCGCCGAGAGCCGATACGAATTTTTCTTGTCCCGCGAGCGGAACGGAATGATCGTATATTCGCACACCTTTGAAATACGCAACTATCAAGTCGACGTTGGCTTGTAAAAGAAAAGTCATTGTATCTGTAATCGAAATAATGCTTTGACAATTAATTCAATACCAGTGGCATAACTACGAAAAAAAAAAAGTTTTGAGTGATACTTACGCTTATCGCTTTGCGACGTATCCGCGCAAAACGCGTTCAAATGATATATCAGCGATCTGAGAAGATCCGTCGTTTGCGTACTCGTCATGGTGCTTACAGATTTGCTAAATTGATTCTTGAAAACTTCGGGAAACGCAATCTCTGTTTCAAGATCGTTTTTTCCGCGATCGACGAGCGATTGCTTTACGGCTGTTAACATCCAAGGAACGAGTTTCTGCTCTCTTCTCAAGCGAACTTCAGCCTCCACGATGCTAATCATCAAATTCCCATACGAGTCTCGTTCGCTCTTCGTTTCTTTCCTCTCCAAGAGAACTCTCTTGAGAATCGCTTGTAGTTTCGCTTCGATTATCAGAGGATTGAGCGTTGCGATAACGGCGAGAGCTTCGTAATCCGAAGAGTCGAGACGCTCCTTCGAGAGTATCTCATCGATCAGACGCTCCAGATACTCGAATAATGTCGATTCACCGATTTTTTTCTGATAATCGAACGTTACGTTCGTCAAATGTTCGCGCAGACAATTCAGCAGCTTTGCTTTGAAACTTCCAGCCGAATCGACGAGATTTCGGAATATCGTGTTGATTACTCCCGCATCTGTTTTATAAGACGCTACGGCTCCACGAAAAACGTACAGAAATACAACGATAGCGATCTCCTCGTCGGCCGTCTCGGCGTTTCGTCGCAATTGGGCGAATAATTTGTTCGCGAAATTATTCTCATCTTTTTCGTCGTAATCAACGAATTGAGAGTATCTAACTTTGCCAAATAACAAATGTTGAATACATTTGTGAATTTCGGCGCCAAGTTTGTCAGTGCGATTTTTGTCTATAAGCCCACAAACAGGATACAAAAGTTCGCGCAAAAAAATTTCCGTGAATTCTTCTTTGTTGGATGATTGTTTGTAACACGTTACGAAACAATCCACCGCCTTTGCGGTGCATTTTCGCCCTGAAGATGCTTCGTCGGGAGTTCCAGACTCAAGTAGCGCCTTTATCAGTTCTACAAGACACGAAGGCTTCGATTGAAAGTACTGCCGCATCTCGCTACTGGCAAATACTATATCACAGCAATCCTGAACATCGACGAGTTCACTATGGTCAACGGAAATTAATTTTACAATTAATGTTTTTATCAATGATTCCTTCGCTTCGGTCTTTAAGACGATATCGGTAGATGTGTTTTTGAATTCCAGACAACGCTTCATTGTGGTCCAAACATTTTTGTCCCCATTTTCGTTCTCCGCTGCCACTTGACACAACCATTTTAATACGAGATCCTCTTTTTTTGCGACTCGCAGATCGGTACTGGTGAACGTGTTTTCCGCTAATTTTAAACGTTTTGCCAAAGGCTCGTCTTCCACCAGGAGGCGACGGCGTAACTCTGCGAAAAACGGAGGTTGTGTCGGTCGATATTATTTTCGTCGATGTTTTAATTTTTTTGGAGTAGAATTTTATTTTTTATATAATAAAATTTGTTCGCGTACTTACCTCTTGACAGAGCCATCGTTATTCATGTGTTTCTCATCCGTAAAACGGTATTCGGGGTTTAACCACGTGTTTCGAATAAATCGAATACAAACAAATTTGGTCGGCGAATGAGAGAAACGATGAGGAGGGAGAAGCGCGATACGACGAGCGTGTCGTATCTCGTGGTGTTGTTTTTTTTTTTTTTTCATTAGTTGCGGCGCACACGGCGCATCGGCTGTGAAATTGTGGATCAGCCTTACGGTTTCCGGCCAGAAATGCCGGACCGACGATACCCCTCTCTCCACATACATGTCACTTGACAATCAAAAGCCCAAACGTCTTGTATCCATAATCTCGTGAAAAATTTGTGTTTTTTGGCGTTACGGTGAAATCCCCGAGGATTCGAGAGTTCGGCGATTTGATATTTCGTTTTTGTGAATTGTTTATCGTACGGAAGAGAAAATAAAATGGTCGATTACAGCAAGTGGAAGGACATCGAAGTAAGAAAGATTTTAATCAACCATTCGGGTGTTTCGGTGCACACGGAATTTTCTCGAAACGTTGGTTATACTAGTTCTGCTATCGCGTAACTTTTGCCGCATGAAAATATCGTTTCGGAGTTTTTTTGTTTGTTTGTTTCATTCGAATTACGAACGGCGACATTTATACTGTGCCGTACGCCCGGACATCCATTTATTTTAAATTGCATCACACAAAATAGTTACGTTCGATCACTGTTTATACCGCCAGTTTACGTGTAGCGTTCATCCGAAAAATTTCGGTTTAGGTTCCGCTTATTATAAAATACATTTTTTTCATATCTTTTCGTAAAATTTAGTGTCCATACTACACGCGGAGAAGTTATTTTCGAAAGTTACTCAGAATCGTGAATTTTTTCCAAACTTTGCTCCAAAAAGTTTTACATTTGGTTTTGCGTTTCAGATTTCAGATGACGAAGATGACACTCATCCCAACATCGATACGCCGTCTCTGTTCAGATGGCGGCATCAGGCGCGCGTGGAAAGGATGGAGGAACAGGAAAGAGAGCAGAAGGAATTTGCGAATAAAAAGGCAGAGTTAGTGTCGTTAAAATACCGAGCGTAGAAATAATTTCTCTCACCAAATTTTTGCTCAGCCCTATGTAGCAACTGTGAAAAATTGTTTTCAGGACTGAAAGAATATTGAAAATTAAAAAGGAAGAGCTGGAAGCGTTGGAGGGAAAGAAGGACAAAATTTTGGAGAGCGGAAATGACGAATTTGAAAAATTAAAGAAAGCCATTCAAGATTTGGAATTGGAGCAAAAGAAAATACACGACAAGGAGGAGGAATTGAAGAAAAAGGAGAAATTAACACCTTGGAACGTTGACACTATAGCACAGCCTGGTTTTACGAAAACCGTTATAAACACGAAACCCGTAAGAAGGGACGACGATGCCGAATTACCGGACGAAGTTAGAGAAAAAAAGATGAAAGAATTTGTCAAAGAAAACGAGAAAAAACTGAAGGAATTCGGTATGCTTCAGCGTTACGACGACAGTAAAAAATATCTTCAAGAAAATTCTCATCTCGTTTGCGAAAACACGGCGAATTATCTAGTTATATGGTGCATCAATCTTGAGATGGAAGAGGTACAGCAAAATTGATGAATCGAAATAATTGAATATTTGACGATTCTGAAGAAAACCCTTTGAGGATCAATGCTCACTTCGATGTTTTTGCTTTTTTTTTTTTCAGAAACACGATCTCATGAAACACGTGGCTCATCAGTGCATATGTATGCAGTATATCTTAGAATTGTCAAAGCAATTGGACGTCGATCCGAGAGCTTGTGTCGGTTCGTTTTTCAGTCGGATTCAGATAGCCGAAGTTGAGTACAAAAAGTCATTCGATGACGAACTCGCGGCATTCAAAGATCGGATACGCAAGAGGGCGGCGGAGAAAGTAGCGGAAGCACTCAAAGAGGCCGAAGAAGAAGAAAGATTGGCGCGCCTCGGTCCCGGCGGTCTCGATCCCGTTGAAGTCTTTGAGAATCTTCCTGAGGTAAAAATTGTCATCAACAATGCTCTCTCATGACCACTACATTAATGGCTACATATTGTTTATGTTTTCATTATTTTTAACATTATTATCGCTATAAATATCGCAGGCGCTGCAAAAGTGTTTCGAATCGCAAGACATTCCGTTGCTGCAACAGACGATAGCAGCGATGCCGGAGGAGGAGGCCAAGTTTCACATGAAGCAATGTATCGACAGTGGTTTGTGGGTACCGGATGCGAGATCCAAGGAAAAAGAGAAGGATGGTGAAAGCGCGACAGAGGCGAAAATTGGTGAGACGCCCGATCCTGAATAATTGAATTACAAATCTCTTCGAATGAAATTATTTACAAGTTAGTAGACCTATCATTTCTATCCCGTGTGTGATTATTATTGATCATTGATTTTTTTTTTTTCTTTTTTTTTCGAGAATAAAAAACATATTGTTTGTTTAAAAATTTATCTTCATAGAACAGCGTGCAAATACCGAATTTTTTAAATTAAAATTGTCTTTAAGACTCTTAACGATTACGATTCCCGAAAGAATTGAAGAGAAACTATAGGATTCGACACGATGAACACATGTTTTCTTTATTATAAAAATAAAAGATTTCTATCCAATGTCTATATCGAATTCGATTGTCCGAAAACCTCTGAGATTATTATTTGGACAATTTTGAAATTCAAATCGTTCGAGAATTTCTCGATCTTCGATTGTACGAAGGCGGGCATGCGCGACCGGAAGAAGCGCAATAGTCGTATATCGAACGATTAGGAGTCTCCTCCTTTTCCGGTGTTGATGTGCCAAGGGATCTTTGGGTAATATTTTACGTCTCACATTCCGTTCGCTTTACGCGATGTTCTTCATATAAAAAAAATAACTATTCTCACACTTTCGAAGCTGCGATGTTTCGACGCTGAGCTGCACGCTTCAGTTTGTCATTTTCATCGGTTCGATGTAGTTATATTGTCGTAGAGAATTTCAATGCTGCTTGTTAAACCTAACGAACGCCAACCAAAGTCTTATGGATATATATTCACGCTCTCCGCGAGAGCTGTGTTTTACGGTTTACAAATTTCCACCGTAGACGGCGCTTTAGTCTGTGTCGTTCTTGCACATTCGTCCTATTCACATTTCACACAAATAAAAATGCTTCACAACGCTCGTGATACAGACGAATGTTGTGTCGTTGGTGAAATTACTGTGCGACAAAGTGAATAACGGCGAGACGTGGCTTGTCTCGTATTGTGACTAAAAAAAAAAAGTTTGCATGTTCATTGGCGTCGATCGCTTTCGCTTGGCGAACGTAATTGCGTCACCAATTATAAATGGTAGTTCTGCGCAGCAATGCATGATATTCCACGTAATAAACTTCGTACTTATCGCATGAATTACACGCACGAGGAAATTCATTGTGGCAATTGTCTCGAGTCGTTCTTTGCAACGTGAGTTCTACCAGTGAAGCTCTCCTGAGCCAAGGTATTCACAATTAACGTATTTTCTTTTCTATAGAGTGGTTTATCGAGTGTTTCGAAGTAATATTCAGTTTTGTTTCGTTCGTCTTATTTGAGAACGCATAATAATCTGCAGTAGAGACAACAAGATTTGTGTCGAGTGATGATTAATTATCGTAATCAATCCATATTGCGTTTTATGAAGTATATTTTGGACCAATCGGATAAGGAGTAACGGTGGATTATGGGTAAAATATTACTCATCAAATCAAAATGGCTGGCAACAAGAGAGAAAATTTTTCGTTCCATGTGTTATCGGCGAATGTGAATTTTTCTATTCCAAACACGACGTTACAGACGAGAAAATCGGAGAAAATGTGTGCTAATATTTTTTTTCCGATCGATTTTAATTCACGCGAATATAAAGATTGTTCGTTTATTACTTATTCGTAATGCAAAAATTATCGTATTTCGGAGAGGGGGGATTGCGTCGATTGTATGAAATATATAGCGAAACACACAGTGTGTCGGAGGTCGGTATCGTTTAATCGTGTTAGTTAGACGCGGTGGGGAAAAAGGGGGGGAAGGGGAGTACGGTGCGCGCGTTGCATTATGGGTAGGCGGGCGAGAGGGCGGCCGGGGAAGACTAAAGAACGAAGACGAGGTTCACAAAATGGCGGCCAAGCTCGGGCCAGCGACCATATAGTACGTGAAAATTCGATATTTTTGTACGATGTTGCGTATCACAATAACGACGGTCGTTTAATAAAGCGACCGTAAACTCGTGTCATCGTAATAAAGTTGAGTTTTTGTCAAATAGTGTAACGCGATCGTGATATTCCGTGATAGGTGAGACGCGTAGACGGGTAACGATGCAGGTGAGTGTGTGATCGGGATTCGAAAAATTTCTTCAATAATTCGTGTTTTCATCGGTTTATTAAAGCGATAATTGTTTGTTTCTCGTTGTTAATACGAACGTACTCGTACGTTTGTGTTTAAAATAAATATCGTACGTACGCGGTGTTGTTTGGAATAAGAAAAATTCACGTTGCCACATGCGTTTTCGTTTCAATCGAGGCTCTAAAAATTATTTAAAATTAATATTAACAATGGAAAATTGTTTAGGGCTGTTTTCGTCGATAGGGCGGGGCCTAACGCTCGCTGAGAAATAAAAAAATCTTCGATCTTGCAACAAAGTTTTGCACAAATTTACAGAGTTTTCACACTTCTAATAACCTATAAGTTTGTTTACATCGCTTAGTGTTGACGTTTTTTTAATGAAAATATCATTGTTCCACCGAGATTATCGTTCAAATTAATTCTTCATCATTTTCTCGTGACAGGACAGTTTGGTATTCAAAATTTTGTGATAGACCCATTTTTGCAAATTGAGATCAAAGTTTGCTGCGCATTGTTCAATCGTAGCTGTCGAATGCTTCTGTCGTATAATGTACCTTGTTGCGCAACAATTTAATCCACTAGTGGACAAGACACTTGGAACTTTGCCTTCATTTTTGTGAAACATCGTTTGACTCTTCTGCGTATATTTTATCCAATTTTTTTCTACTCCACAAATTTAACACGAGACATTTCTACGTTACGTCGAAGAGATTATTTTTTCCTATGGAAAGGAAAGGTAGCGACGAACGATGGGTAAAGAATACAGAATTTTTTTGTTAATCCTTAAATCAAAATATCGGTAGCTTTTGTAGCTTGTTTTGTTGTCGGCTGCATCTGAAGAGTCTCCGCCAAATTATATTAGTATCATCTTACTTTCCCTGCATTTACAAAATCAGCGCCAATGTATCCAACTTATGGAAACTTAACGTCGTCTACGCGTCGAAAAGTATTAACGATATCGTACCAATGTCCGTAACGAGAAATGTAAAATATTGATAATATTGGAGTTTTCTTCTAAAATATCCATCTTCCAAAGGTGCGAAGCATATTTTGCTTCGATCGCATTTTTTCTGTCGAGACAATAAAAATCATCGCTAAAAATCTACGTAAGATATAATCGTATGGAAGACAACGACTGCGCAAGCAAAGTTGAAACTTTGTCCCTTCCTACGAATACGCAAAGCATCCGTTATTCCAAATATCCAAAAGATCGACGCAGCAAGCGATGGATCATACTGCGGGCCAACGCAGCTCTTCGAATTGTTAATTTTTCCAAACTACGTAATACATTTCTACGGTTTTGCAGCTACAGCGAGAAACATGAATGTAAAATTTTTTTTAATCGTTGAATAAACGTGTTCATCACCATTGGTGTGACATCATTTTAATAATATTACCTCTACCCGTTGCAATTGCGCCAATTAATTGGGTATTCAACGAAAAAAAAAAAAAAAAAATTCCGCTCAACGAAATTTTAATTCTAAGTGTATTGACGATATATCATATAAAAAATTATCTTCGTTATTGTGTTCTTCATATTTATTCATTTACAAATTCATCGATATCTGTTTTATTGCGAGGATGAAAAATTATTTAAGTATCGATGCATTCAAAATTCAAAAACTTCGGAGCTCTGTGTCTGGAAGCGTGATAAATAACGAAGTTTTGCTCTGCAAAGATTTTATACACCTCACTGAAATGGCGGATCTGGTCAACAAAATGGTGGTCCATGTAGAATGGTTCCGAGAAAAAAAAATATACCTATATTCATCGACCGATACAATGAGTCATGCAAGCGAATTAATGACACACTGAGGCGAAAAGTAAAAAAAAAATTTAAGGCAACTTATTCCAAACAATTATATAATTCGTCGATCGAAACTACGAGAGTTACTATGCAAGCGAATAAATAAAATACTGCGGCAAAAAAAAGAGTGTATCTAAGGCAACTTATTCCAAACAACACCCGTCGGCAAGCGTATATTATCGTTCGATATTCGATGTCTTGATTACCATTTCAGAAAACAGAATCCGAGTCCGGCAAGGATTCCGGCTCGGATTCCGACAACGAGAGCAAAAGCGACAGCAGCTCGTCGGGGAGCAATTCCGGTTCCGGCTCCGGAAGCGATAGGTAGGTCGACCCATCGAATTTTTCTCGTTGGAACTCTCTTGGGAACTCAGAAGGACGCAGAGTTCCAAAGAAGAATTACGAAAATCCGACGATCTTTTGAATTTCTTTAATTTTCCGCGATTCATCATTTCTCAAGTCTTCTGGTTCTCAAGAGCGTTTTTTTCTTCTTTCCATTATTTATTTAAAAAATATTCATTCGAAATTCATTGTCGTTTCGTTTTGGTACCTCTAAGGCTTGAATAACAGCACTAATGTTGTCTCGCTGTTTGATTTATTTATTTTATACCTTTTTCTTCCTAACATCGTGCATCAATTCTGTTTCCTGGAGGTACGGGTCATCGATTATTTCAATCAATAATATAATTTATCTCATCAATTTCGTATAGCGTGCGACTACGAGAGCCGAACGTAATTTCAAATCCCAGTAGTCACCCGATCGTTCGCGATACTATCGTTCATTATTCGTTCAATATTTTTAGAGTTACGATCTATTGC
The DNA here is from genome assembly GCA_934046635.1 of Buathra laborator. NCBI lineage: Eukaryota > Metazoa > Arthropoda > Insecta > Hymenoptera > Ichneumonidae > Buathra > Buathra laborator. The sequence goes on along the minus strand of OW203898.1, from coordinate 1,835,593 downwards.
TGTACCACGGGTCGAACCTTGAAACATATTTGAAGCAAACAAAAGTATTATACAATACGAAATTTTAACGAGAAGATATTTTCTTCACCGGGAAAATCCGTAAGCGTCGTTCGAATGAATTTTCCTCGCTGTCCGCGATATTGAAATATATTTCAAGGTTTTTTTCTCCCAACTACTAAAATAAACTGTGAAACGAGCGAAAAAGAAAAAAAAATGAAAAAACATCGAATTGCCCGGCTGCTGATGCAGCGACTCTAGCTCGTCGAGCGGTTCTGGTTCGGCAACAGGTACCGATTCGGAGAAATCCGAAAAATCCGATGCACCTGCACAAAGCGATAGCTTTCAGAGCAAAAGCTCGATACACAGCACAGAACCAAAGCGTAGACATAAAAGCGACTCTAGCCGCGAATGGGACGAGAATCCCGACATATACGGCATCAGGAGATCCGGCAGATCGAGAAAAGAGCCGGAGCGTCTAGCGGCCCCACGCGAAATTCAATCCGACGGTCGGAAGAAATTTAAGAAAAAAAGGTAAGTACGAGTAGTAAATTTTTTTTTTTTCTCCATTCTCTTCAATTTTTTTTTCAGGATTCTAACGAAATATTAGATTCTCTTTCTACCACTGCGTAGGTGCACCGAGCGTGTTGCGCCGAGATACTTTTTTTTTTTTTTTTAATTTATCAAGTTCTTTTTTCCTGTGTGAAATTCTATTTACATAATTACCGAGTGACATTTCAAAAATGTTAATCAAAACAGTGTTAGTGTTAACAATTTTTTTCTCGTAACCAATGCCTATCGTTTTGCGTTTTGTTTACTATTTTTTTTTTTTTTTTTCGTTTTTTATCGGCGCTTTGCGTTGTGCTTATATAATTTTACGACACTTATGGACGTTTCGTATATGTTAATGTATCACAAACACAAAGACAATGGTAGTACGTGTATATAAAATTATTGGTATTGCAAATAAGCACTTGTGAAAGGCGTACTGTTCGAAAGGTATATTATCGTATTCTTTTTTTTTTTTTTTACACGCGTAGTCGTTATCGACCAGCACTCTGTATTTCTCACGTATATTTTCTCGTTCAGACGTATCGTCTACCGATGGACGATTGAAAAGAAAAATATATCTAACACGACGAAGACGCCAGTCGACGAGATCTAAAATTATTCCATTTTCATTGTCTTTAGTTCTACAAATTCGTGGAATTCCCAGAGTTCTGATTCGGAATCGGACGATGTGGAAAACAAGCGACCGCCACCGCCGCCTAGTAAATCCATTAATCGGCGAGCGGCGCAAAAAGTCAAGGAGAATGCGCGTCCGCGCAAGAAGCGCGTATCCGTGTCGTCGGATGGTTCTTCGTTCGACAGTGACGATAATAGAAGGTGAGAGTTACTCCGATTCATCGACGGAGCTTCGATTTTCGAGAAATTTATAATTCCGAATAAATTAATATTCAATTTCCGCGTTTATCGTAGACAAGCGACGAGGCGGGCAGGTACCACCGTTAGTTACAAAGAACAAAGTGACGAAGGTACGGACAGCGAGGATCTCGTCGACGTTGAAGAAGCCGCGGCGATACCCGCTGAGCCCGACAATGCGGAAACTATCGAACGCGTTATCGCACAAAGAAGAGGAAAGAAAGGAGGTTCGTCTCCTTAGTCTTATCTTTCGGTTTTATTTTTGTTTTCAAAATTTTATCATATCCAACATCGGAAAAAAAAAAAAAAAAGAAAAAAAAATTCGACCAAAATAGATACGATCCGATCTAAAAATAATCATCTGTTTGCAAAAATAACTCACAGTCACGGGTAACGTTACGACTGTATACGCTGTCGAGGAGAACGGTGACCCGAATCCGAAGGATTTAGACATAAACGAGAGTGAAGTGCAGTACCTGATTAAATGGAAAGGATGGTCTCATATACACAATACATGGGAATCCGAGGAATCATTAAAGGCGCAAAAGGTACAATGATTTTAAAAAATGATAGTATTTACTCGATTACCGATAAAAATGGCAATTTAAAACACTTAAATTCCTATTAACAGGTGAAAGGAATGAAGAAATTAGATAATTTTATTAAACGCGAACGCGAAATCCAACAATGGAGAGATTACGCGGGTCCCGAAGACATCGATTACTTCGAGTGTCAAGCAGAATTGCAGCAGGAGCTCCTCAAAAGTTACAATAACGTTGAGAGAATAATCGGTGAGCTCCGGTCGAAGATCAAATCACGCATTGCGATTGCGAATCTGTTTACATAATTTTTGCTTCTCGTATCAGCGGAATATAACAAACCCGACTCCGATCATCCGGACTATTACTGCAAATGGGAGAGTTTGCCGTATGCCGATTCCACTTGGGAGGACGGAGCTTTGATAATACGAAAATGGCCGGAGAAAATAAAAGAATTTCGGGACAGAGAAGACTCGAAAAGAACGCCGAGCAAACATTGCAAGGTGCTGAGATCGCGACCAAAGTTCCACCAGATAAAGAGTCAACCGGAATACATGGGAAAGGGAAAGGAACTCATTCTCAGAGACTATCAGATGGATGGTCTCAATTGGATGATTCATTCGTGGTGCAAAGAGAATAGGTAAATATTAATAAACGTCTCTGTGTAAACGGCAATTAACGCCAATTATTCCTTTACTCTCGTTACATTGATATTTTTTTTCCCTATTTTTTCTTCTTTCAGCGTTATTCTAGCCGACGAAATGGGATTAGGAAAAACAATTCAAACGATATGCTTCCTCTATTACTTATTTAACCATCACCAACTTTACGGACCATTCCTACTCGTAGTACCTCTTTCGACGATGACTTCCTGGCAAAGAGAAATGGCCCAATGGGCACCGGACTTGAATTTTGTCACATACTTGGGCGACGTAACTTCCCGCAACGTTGTACGTCTTGTGATACGAGATATAAGTTAATAATTGTACTTAAATTTCCATTGTCTCTCCAATACCGTTTACTTAATTTTTTTTATAGATCCGAGAGTACGAGTGGTGTTACAGTTCGAAGAGACTAAAGTTCAATGCTATTTTAACGACGTACGAGATCGTGCTGAAGGACAAAGCCCTTCTCGGAGCTCTCAATTGGGCGGCGCTTCTCGTCGACGAGGCGCATCGTTTGAAAAACGACGATTCACTACTGTACAAAGCACTTACCGAATTTCACACCAATCACAGGCTGCTGATAACGGGAACGCCGTTGCAGAACAGTTTGAAAGAATTGTGGGCGTTGCTGCATTTCATTATGCCAAACAAGTTAGTTGCATTCGTTTAGCGGGTTACATACGACAGTGCGAATAATATTCTCAAACATAAATATACATTTTTCTCATCTCGTAGATTCAACACTTGGGAAGAGTTTGAAAAGGAACACGACAACGCGGCGCAAAAGGGTTATTCGAAATTGCATAAGCAATTGGAACCCTTCATTCTTCGACGAGTGAAAAAGGACGTTGAAAAATCTTTGCCCGCGAAAGTCGAGCAGATACTGCGAGTGGAAATGACATCGTTGCAGAAACAATACTACAAATGGATACTGACAAAGAATTACAACGCTCTGCGCAAAGGCGTCAAAGGCTCGACAATGACGTTTATAAACATTGTGATAGAATTGAAGAAATGTTGCAATCACGCGTTTCTCACGAAACCGATGGAAGGCGAGAGAAAAGAATCGAATGACGATTATCTTCAGCAGATAATACGAGGCTCCGGAAAGCTCGTGTTGCTCGACAAGCTGTTGGTACGTTTACGCGAAACGGGACACAGAGTTTTGATATTCAGTCAGATGGTTAGAATGTTGGATATTCTAAGTGAATATCTGCAGAAGAGGCATTTCCCGTTTCAAAGACTCGACGGCAGTATAAAGGGAGAATTGAGAAAACAAGCGTTGGATCACTTCAACGCCGAGGGATCGTCAGATTTTTGTTTCTTACTCTCGACACGCGCCGGTGGTCTTGGAATTAATCTCGCGACCGCCGACACTGTTATCATCTTCGATTCCGATTGGAATCCGCAGAACGATTTACAAGCTCAGGCACGTGCGCATCGTATCGGGCAGAAAAATCAGGTAGGTTTCGAGGGGTCATACGCTCGCATGTGAAAATATTTACATAGAGTAAGTCTTTGCTACGGTATTTAGTATAGTTGTAATATCATAGGTGAACATCTATCGGCTTGTCACGAAGAATTCCGTCGAAGAGGAGATCGTCGAACGAGCCAAGCAAAAAATGGTTCTCGATCATCTGGTTATTCAGAGAATGGACACGACGGGCCGCACGGTGCTCGACAAAAAAAGTCCCGGAACCAACAATAATCCTTTCAACAAAGAAGATCTCAACGCTATTCTCAAATTCGGTGCCGAAGAATTGTTCAAAGACGAGGAAGACGGCGACGAAGAGCCAACGGTAAATTAATCGAAAATACTTCAATACTTCCGCGGAAGCAAAGGAATGCGATTTTAAAATGATACATTTTAATCGGCAGTGTGATATCGACGAAATTCTGAGACGCGCCGAGACGAGAGACGAAGCACCGACTACGGTGGGTGACGAATTGCTCTCGGCTTTCAAAGTCGCGAGCTTCGCAGCTTTCGAAGAAGAAGCTGAACCTGTTATTCCACCGGTCGAAAATGACGATGAAAGCAAAGATTGGGTAAGTTGACGAGCGTTTGCAAAAATGTATTAATGATTATTCGTTATTCAACTTTAGATTATTGAGACCATTTGTATGTTTTTATTAGGCTGTCATTATACCGGAAAACTTTAGGAAAAAAGTTGAGGAACATGAGAAATCGAAGGAAATGGAGGATCTGTATCTCCCGCCTCGGAGTCGAAAGACTCTTCAACAACTCAATCAGCCCGGTGACGGAGGACGCGAAGGTTTGTAAACGTCAATCCAAAATCATGCTAAATTCATAAGAAAATGCAATTATAAACGAAGTATAAAAGTTGTTTAGCCGCAAGGAATAAATTAATTAGTTATCAGTATAACTGACGTCCCGTTTGACTTTAAGGGAATATTTTTTTCTCAAAATCGCGTTCAGTGTGAAAAATTACATGAAATATATTATTCAAAACATATGTTTTTCGTACCCTTCAATTTTTGTATGTAAAATAATTATAAGTCCTTTCGAAATCTTTTTTTTACCCTCTGAGATTTTTATTACGATTTACCAACATAAATACTATTTTTGACGACGAGTATTGTCAATACATGATGCTGCTAATTTAGCAGATAACTAACATTATTTTCTATGGTTATTAATGTTTAGAACGCGGGCGAAAGCGAAGAAAGATGCAAACGGACGATAGTGACGATGCTGAGGATACGGGCAGTGAAGCCGAAGGTTCGGACGACGAGAGGCCTAAAAAGAGAGGCAGACCTCGTGTCCTGCCGCGTGAAATCGTAAAGAGTTTCACCGATGTCGAGGTAACCGAATAATATCGATACTTTATCCCTTATATTTCCAAAATTTGAATTCACCGTCTTTTACTAACAAATATTTATAACCCGTTTTGCAGATCCGTAGATTCGTCCGAAGTTACAAGAAATTCACTGCGCCCGCTAAAAGGCTCGACGACATAGCGGCGGATGCGGAACTCCAGGAAAAACCAATGACGGAACTGCGATGGCTCGCGGAACAATTGAAAACGAGATGCGAAGCATGTATAACGGAATTCGAGAGTATGGCGAAGGAAAACAAAGCCGGTGACGACGAGGAGAAGCCGGTGAAGGAAGGCAAAGGTCGCAAGCGGGGAAAGGGGCCGACATTCAAAGTCGGCGGAGTTATGGTAAACGCGAAATCACTATCAGCGGCAACGAAGGAACTCGAGCCGCTCGATCAGGCGCTTCCTTCGGATCCGGAGCAACGCGCGAATTGGCACATCGACGCGAAGCTAAAAGCAGCGAATTTCGATTGCGAATGGAATTCCGACGACGATTCGAGATTACTGCGCGGTATCTACGCCCACGGAATGGGCGCTTGGGAAGCAATAAAAATGGACGCTACTCTCAAACTCGGTGACAAAATATTGCCGAACGACAGTAAACCGCAGATAAAACAATTGAATGCGCGAGCCGAGTATCTTTTGAAGGTTTTGAAGAAGCAGATCGACGCGAAACTCGGTGTTACGCGCGTTAGAAAGCCTAGAAAACCCAAAGAAGTTAAAACAGCTATAACAAAGGAGATAATTGAAGACGATAGTTCCGCGGACGAGAATAAGAAACCGAAGCCGAAAATCGAGAAACAATCGGTGAAGAAGGACGACGAAGTTGCCGTTAAAAAAGAGGCGAAAGAAGAGAGCGACGGTGTGGCGGATGATAAGAAGAAGGAAAAGAAAGTGAAGAGAGATAAGAAAGAGGGAAAGAAAAACAAGAAGAACAAACAGGCAGCCGGACCGATGCACTTTACGGCGAACAACGAGCCACGCGCTCTCGACGTTCTCGGCGATTTGGATCCGTCGATATTCAACGAGTGCAAGGAAAAGATGAGACCGGTTAAGAAAGCGCTTAAGGCTCTCGATCGACCGGATCAAACGTTGAGCGAAGCCGATCAAGTGGCTCATACACGACAGTGCCTTGTCCAAATCGGTAATCAAATAAATACATGCCTCTCGGTCTACAGGGATGCCGAGCAGATCAAAGAATGGCGCAGCAATCTTTGGTACTTTGTATCGAAATTTACGGAATTCGATGCCAAGAAGCTTTACAAGCTTTACAAGCACGCGACTCGCAAGGGCGACGACGGAACCGGCGTATCGTCGAGTCCCGAGAAAAAAGACGAATCGAGTCATTCGAAAAAACACTCCGAAAAATCGCACGACAAACACGCCGACAAACACGCCGGTGAAGCGACGAGCAAAGATACGACGAGATCGACGAAACGAAGAGTCGACGATGTCGAGGAAAATTCGAACAACAGTACGCCGAGCAAAAAACATTTTGCAGCGACGATCGCCGCGGCGGCCAACAGCAGCAGCGGAAGCGGCAGTACAGCGGGTGTAACGATCGGCGGATTGACGATAACGCCACTGGCTTCGACGCCGAATTCGACATCGAGCCTCAGCAACAGCGTCGACACACCGAGACACAAAGAGTCGAAGGATCCGAAGCACAAGGAGGCCAAAAGAGAACGGGGCGATAGGGACAGAGACAGAGAGAGAGAAAGAAGTCACGGTGGCGATAGAAGTATCGATAGACTCAGCGGCGCGAAAGACGAGAGAATCCGAAGAGACAGCGGCGGATACGCTGTCGGCGGAGGGCATTACAGTGGCGGCAGCCGAGAGGAAGATCACTGGCTGCAACGGGACGTTAGAGATCCTAGAGAGAGCAGGTAATTGCTTAATATCTATATCAAGTACGTTAAAAGTACTTATCAATGAAAAAAAAATAAAAAAAATTCCCGGCAACTCGGCAATTATTCTCTTTACGATGAAAAACCGTGTCGGCGGTACTTTTGAATTTTTCTTTTCGTGATGTAGCAATTCTGTGTCTTTTACTCGACAGGTTTAACGATCATAAAAGAGAGAGATTCGACTCGTACGGTAGAATGTCCAGTGGCTATCATCGCGATAGAGAACGGGACAGGGATCGCGATCGCGATCGAGGAATGCACATAAACGACAAGCGAAAGTAAGATATTGTATTTGTATTTAACATTTTTTTTTATCGATTCGGCAAATTTTTTATGAGAAATTTTTACACGGAGGTAACCCGTTGATTTTCTTTAATTCCAGTGAATACTATAGATATCCAACGGGACCGCCGAGCGGTTACGGTTATGGTGGTCCAGGTAGTTACAGTAACGCCGGTAACGCCGGTGGTTATCCACCGGCCGATATTCCATCCGGTCATTTTCGCGGACGGGGATATCCGAGCGAAGGATATCCGAGCGACTGGCGACCGAACAAGGATTACAGAAGGGAGTACGACAGAAGGCCTCCCCCACCGAACGCCAATTCCTAGTGCTCCTTCCTAACGACCGTCCTCGAGTGTGTCATTGATCGTTTGTAATAATCGTTACAATTTAGCTTCGCTTCGTTCTCGATTCCCTCCTCTTCCCCACGGCGAATATCAGGGCTATCGGGACGCGGGGCCTATGGCTCGTCACAGGAAAATCGTAATCGTCGAGTGCGCGAAAAAAAAAAGAAAAAAAAAACAGACAAACACAAAACAAAAGTAGGTACCGCAAATTTTTACTACGACCACATACGCCCCATGCGGCACCTTTGTATATAACGTCGAATTCTGATGCTTCAGCGAGAGAACTGCAAACTGTTTTTTCGTTATCCTGCTCTTCATTGTTTTATTTTATTTTTTTTTTATCTAGAAAAGAGACAACGATTAACTTGAATATTCGGTAGATCGGGTGAAAAAAAAAACACGAGCAAGAAAAAAAATTGATCGCTATACAGAAAAAAAAAAAATTAGATTTATGTACATTGAGATTTGCGCGTGGCGGACGGCGTGACGCGATCTGTGTATAGATTAGATCTTCCCGGGTGTGTTAACCGGGAGCCTCGAGATCAAGTAACATACGCGGCTCCCCCAAACCTCGTCGATGCACGAGGAACATGCCACATGTATTAACTATTTCATTTATCTTCCTATTCGCTGCCCTTATAACGAAGAAAAAAAAAAGAAACCTAAATCCTAATGATACCGTCGGGGTATACCACGATTTGATCGATCTTTAGCGCAATTTTTCTAGCTACGGCAACAATTTGATTGACGAACATTATTGTTTAACCGTCGCGATTTGTTCACATATGATATTCTCTAATCAGTCGCTTGCCACTTAACAATAATTGAATGCCTTCCTTTATATGATATAATCGAGAAAAGAAAAAAAAAAAACGAAAAAAAAAAAATAAGAACATAAAAAAAAAAACTAAAAAAAAAAAACAAGTTCGCACGTAAAGTACTTCGTATTGTTAGGTAACTATTGTGTAAAATCAACGTGTGCTCACTAATTATCGTGCAGTTCGACGTTGAATTCTATCCGACGTATCGTTGAGCCGCGAAACTATTTCTATTTTATGTAAAAAAAAAAAACAAACAAAAATACGAGAAAAATCAAGAAAATATTAAGTCAGTGCATCGAACCTCGCTGTGAAATCTGTCGATGTACGACGTTTTATCGTGTTGTGTTTTTTTCGACACAATTATTACGTGAGTAAAAAAAAAAGAGGCGAGTGTACGGGCGATACAGGAAGTCGTGTAGCGGTTTAGCAGACTCGTTCGGAGTCGCTAGCACGACGCAAGGTCAGCATTCCTACCGTGCCTGCATCTTCATTTGTCGGGATTCTTGTTGTTTGCTGTTTGTCGTTAACTCTACAATCACCGAACAACAAATCCTCAAACCACGAAATAAGCTCCCCACTTTATTTCCAATCTCTCAGACACGATGGTGTATCTCTACGTTGCGATCCGTAGCTCGTTCTTTCTTATAAAAAAAAATGTAATTAATATACAATTGTGTGTCATTCAAAAGTTTTACAGAAAAAAAAAAAAAAAAAATGCCACCGACATAATTCGCCTCGCGAATATGTTTCGGGCGTCTGTTTGCACACGCTAAACAAAGGCATGAGATGAATAAAAAAGAAAGAAAAAAACAAAACAAAAAACCGAAAAAGAAGAAATCGATTTTTATCACAATTGAGTAGCAATGACTTTCCTATACCTTCTGCATATCGATTCGATGATTTTTCTTCAGACCTCAACGTGTAAAAAACTTTCGTGCGTCCATTGTTTTCACAGTAAAAATGAATCGATCGTTCGATCGCGTTAAATGATTCATTGATTTTATCAATTGTCTTCGGCATACGAGAGACGCGTTTATTAAAAAGAAATGAAAAAAAAAAAAAAAAAATCGTAATCAGTAAAAAACAAACTTGCAATTTCAGTGTGCATTTGTGTAAATATAGGATACGTTTAGAATAGGAAAAAACGATGGGCCCCCGTCCCACGCCGCGTTGAATGTCACATATTCCTAAGAGCAGGATGTGCATACGAGGATCCATCATCAGTCGTTAGAGAATCCGATATAGATTAGATTTTTATGGTTTGAGATATAAAGAAAAGTAAAAAAAAAAAAGAACACGTTCGAGACCGATAGTGAGGTGTTTATAATTTATTACTAGCTGAACATAAATCATGAATAATACACGGAAAAAAAAAGAAACAAAAAAAATATGATGTATATATATAAATAAGTGAATAAAGATAATGATCAATATATCTCGTAGTGAAAAATATATAAAATAGCGTCGATAACTCTTGCATTATTGTAACTATTTGATTAAAAAAGATGAACACAGAAGAAACAAGCAACAAAAAAAAAACAAAGAAAACGTAAAGTTAAATTAGCGTCATTCGATCGAAAAATACGGTACTTTATTAATCTTCGATGTTACGGGTATAATCAGAAATTTTGTCAACATATATCGAAGGAACATAATTTTAATCGATTGTCGATTCGTCAGCAGCGACAAAAAATGATCAGAGGAGAATGAAATTACGATCGTCCAGTACCTGGTAACGATCTTCTCGATAATTAACCAAATCGTCGAGGAATCGTTTGCTGCTCTCGTTGTGCAATGTTGTCAGAACCGGTGGGAGAGGAGTTATTCCAGCAACATTCGCGAGATCGTCGTAATACGCGCCTTGCGACGGGCCCATCATATGAAAGTGACGCTTTTCGTATCCTTTGCTCTTCTTTCTTTCGAACTCTCGAGACTCTTCGTCAAGCATTCGTTGTTTGGACGGCAATGTCTTTTTTCCGAGCCAAAATTTCAGTACGAAACGCACCTGAGGCGACGAAAACATTAGGGACTATCGATTAAAACGCAATTTCGTTAATCGCCGCGGAAATTTTTTCGAAGATAAAAATTAAATATACCTGAAGATCGAACATACTGAAGGCGCACACGTAATACGGAAGACCCACTAAAGCGAGTGTAGGATTTTCCGTAGATAAAAGGTGCTTCCAGAGAGGCGTTACCATGTTAGAATCTACACGTACGCCGCAGCTTGCCGCAAGGAATGGGAAGCTGTATTTGTAGCCTGAAGAAAAAAAAAAACAAAAAAAAACAAAACGAAATATTCTGACTGAACAAAATTGAAGTATAAAACATTCTACGTGCACAACTCGCAGAACTTATTACCAGTGCAGTAAAAAACAACGTCAACGTCTTCCCTTTCGCCATTGGAGAAAATAACTCCTTTCTCCGTTAATTCAACAACGTCGGGTTTCTTAAAAAAAAAAAAAAAATGTACAGTTTTTAATGAAAAATATCCTACAAAAATCAAAATACTTTTGTTTCGAGATAAAAATCCCATTACTTGGACAACATTAGACGGAAAAACGGTGTGTATGGGTTCCCTGTTGTGATGACTGAGAATTACTCGTTTCGCTTTTCTCGATATCTCCAACGCCAAGTCCATTCCTATTAGCGCAGAGATATAAAAAAATAATTGATTCGGAGTCTCTTGAGAAGTTAATTGAAGAAGATACAATTTTTTAAACTGATATAAACAGATAAAATACCCGAAGGCCCTGCGCCCAGGACAACGACAGTTTTCCCCGTAAATACGTCGGGAACACGATAGTCGTGGCTATGAAGCTGTTGACCTTTGAAAACATCGCGACCTTTGACGGACGGCATGCTGGGGTCGAAGTAATGCCCATTGCAGACCATCACAGCATCGAAAATTTCTTCCGTGACGCTACCGTTATTCGCCAAGTCCTTCACCTTCACCGTCCACTTGCCGCTCGAGGCGGCATTTCCGTTTATCTCTTTAACCGGAATCGGCTCTACTATCTCGACGTTGTGAAGAAACTGCGGAAAATATAGTAAACCGATAAATAATGAATGTTCAACAAATTTTAATTAACGGCATGAGAGTTACTTTTATGTGTTGCCGAAGGCTGAAATGATCGCAATATTGATTCAAAAAATCGAGAATTTGAGTTCTGGTCAAATAGCTTCTTGTGCCGTCTGCCGGTATCGGAAAATCGGGATAACCCATCACTTCTTTCGGAAGATTCGTCCTGTTATCGGAAAATTCGTAATTATTTAAATCTTTAAAAAATCTATAGATTTCATTTTTTCTTCTAACCGGAAATCGACTTTACTTACCTGAGACTGTCATACATACTCGAGTGAATCGGCAAGCCGTAGCGATCGACTCCGGTTTCCGTTGTGTACACCCAGGTACCGCCTACCTTGTCGGTTTTTTCGTAACAGATGACTTCATTAATGCTGCGATTAGTCGAACTTTCATCGCCGGAAGTATCGCTTGCAGTTGCCGCGGCCGTGCAATGTCGAAGGGCCGCGAGACCTGCACTACCCGCACCGATCACAGCTACTCTCATGATTTCTTCGTTTGTTTTGACGTTCTAATTTCAAACTCTCCGTTGACTGTTGTTCTTTTTTTGTTTTTTTTTTAAATTCGAAAAACAGATAGCAGCTGTTCGATTCTAAATGAGTCTTTTTCACAGAGCTCCAGAGAAACGCGTCCACTCGCCGTCTTACACTTTACTAATTTATATTCTGCCTCTCGAAAGAGATACTGTAAAAGTGAAACGTTCGCGATAGTTAGTCTCGCGGAATATTATCCTCGTGGGGCTTAATTACCGCTTTCTCGTATCGGCAGCTTTATCTGGAGAGCGGTCCGCCGGTTCGGACGATGCTGAAACTTTGACTATATTGACTTGTAAAATACTCGAAGTGTTTCACAATAACAAAAAATTATACTATATTCGTATCTTTCCAGTATCCGAAACTCACGAGAGTCTTGATTTCCACTAAATAAATTTACGATAAACAGACGTGTCTCCCGCGGTATCTATGAGATAACTGATATCATTGCGCAACGCGTGTTGTTACATATGGAATACTTGAAACACTTACTGATCTTGATGAACGAAAAAAGTAAATAGAAACGTCGAATTTCCGCGTGTTAACCGAAGACGAATAGTTTCGCAGTGTCCGGCCCCTCGAGCCAAACAAGACTATTTATTCGACGCAGCTAAATCGGAACCGAAGATAACGAGGTCGAGACACTTCTCGGTTCACCCGTAAATAAGAGACGAGAAGATTTTTCTCTTGTTTTGCGGTACGAACGACGGCGAATCTTTGACCTTCGCGCCACCCTGCATGGCGCGCAACGATTGTAGATTGCAGGGTCGACGCCACGGACAACGTCCTTTTTCGTCTTTAATTAACGAGATAGAGACGTAGTCGTATCTCCCCATATATGCGGCATTGTCGCAATTGCACACTGCAACGAGTATTCCTAAAAGAGAAAAACTACATCGCAGCCTGTGCGGGAATCATCGGAGGTTTTTTTTTTTTTTTTAATTAAAGACGCAACTATGGGAAAACCCGGAAGTCGAACATTCGTACGAGAAAAACATTGATGACAAAGTTGTTTACTCGAAAAAATTAACTTTATTATTGATTGTAACGATTATCAAATAACGCACTTCAGCCAACAAGTATCAACATATTTACAGGGATCGATAGATCCAGTGGAGAGAAGATTGCGGAAAACATTTTTTGTTTTTTTTTTTTTTTTTTTTTTTTTTAGATATTGTCACACATTGCAGACGAAAAATTTTAAATAAAGATAATGCAGAGATGAAATGAATACAGAGAAATCTCGGAGACGTAAAAAAAGAAAAGGACAATTTTCATTATCTCGAATGAACGTCGGCCTCCCATTGGTTTTTGTACAATACGTATAATTGCATAGCCGTTCTCGCGTCCTCGACGGAATTATGCTCTCCCGTTTGTATCTTAACGCCCAACAATTCCGCGGCGAGTTTTTTCAAACTCGGCGTATTTCCCATCGCTACTTTTCTGAACGGTTTGTAACGCGACGTGTCTCTCAGATGGCGTTTTGGATGCGATAGAAACAAAACGCTCAGATCGTTTTTTAAGGCGTGACCTATGAGTAATCTACCTCTCAAAATATCCGAAACTTCGGACTGAACGACTTTGAAATCCTCGCCGTCGAGAAGATGATGCGGACGTATGCCGCTCACGGCAGTTCGGTAATCCTGAATCTTCTCCGTTGGCTTGACGTACTTATCGTAGACACATACGCCATGACGATTGACGAGGGAAACACGCGCCAACATGCTATCCGTGCCGTCGCCTATACCAACCATTTCGCAATCCATGGCTATCTGTTTCGTCAATTCATTGTCAGGATTGAGTTTTTCATTCTCGGCAGACGGCTGCTCTCCTTTTTCACTCTGAAATAATAATTATATTAATTATATATAGTTTTATATATTATATGGTATAGTTTTTTTTTTTTGTATCAATTTTTTGCGGCAAAATTTATGATATAGATTTTGGAAAAGGAGAAAACCGTTATAAAAAATAAAAAAAATGAATTACAGAGCCTGGAACTTCCGGAAGAACCATTCTTGGAGCTTTGCGTTTTCCGTGCCAAGACTCTGCGGGCCTTAGATGCTGGCGTTTTGGATTTTTCGTTGTGGAATTTGGTTGACTAACTACGCTACGAAATTTCTCCCAATTGGAACTTATGCCAGACGAACGTCCTGTACCGCCGTTCTTGACGTTTTGTTCTTCATTTGATTTGAATGTTTTGTCCACTGGCTTCTGCGTCTCCAATGTCTGCTTGTTCCTTGAAACACGAGTTACAGAACGTTTTTCTGTTACATCGTTCGTCATCGTTTTCGAAAGCATTTCTTTTCGCTTGTACGGCTTTGTTTTTAACCTAAAATCGACACGTGTTTGTTTTTCTCTTGGATCTTTACACCTCCAACTGTCGGAAATTTTCACGCTAACGATTATAAATATATTGTATAACATACGAAGTATATAATCGAGAATCGATACGACATATTTTCGATTCATTAGGGAATTCAACGAACAGTGAAATAACAATCCATTCAACAATCTTCCATCCTAATGTGAATTACGCGTGTGTTACCGGTCGCAACACACGAGAGCGAGTCCCTCGACCAGGGAATTATAATTTTTGTAACCAACAAGTGTAAACACTGTTTTAGTTTTTTTTTTTTTTCTTATTGACCCAATTCGACAAATACGGTTGCTTCATAAACTAAATGTTATTTCAGGTGTTAATTACACAATGGCGTTTTAGGTATATTGACTTATGGATTTTTCGACTAATATAGAAATTTTCGATTATGCGTAGAGCTTACATTTGATAGTTTTAATTTGATAGTTTTTAATCCTCTCTATTCTCCAATTCTTTGGAATCTTCCCATGGTCTCCTAATCTGCATACTCTTAGATCCGATCCCGACCCTTTCGATATGTAAACAAACAATTAAACTCTTACTGTATTTTGACCGCCAAAAATTTGTTTTACCAAGAGCGAGGCAACGAATGTTTTTAATTGTTTTTAATGAAGTGAACGAAGCGTGTCATTATTTTACTTTAATCATAAATCTTTCGCTTTTGTTGCAATAACATTTTTCCCACGTAAAGGTGTTTCGACATGTTCAATTACATCGATTCTGTATACACATTACCTTCTCTCATACCGGCTACAACACTTTAAATAGCGTGCTTCCAGCGTGGTATTTGTCACGATCGAATCAATTTTATCGATCCCACGATATATTGAAATTTTCAACTTTATCTTATCGCGTGTTTTTCACGCAATAAATGGTTCAGAACGATGAAAATTTTATTGGAAAAGTATAATAACAATTGATTAGACGGCGGTGACACGTTACGGGAGAGCACACGTAGCTCGTACAAACATATTACAACACACCGACGAATATATTCCATGTGTGAGTTATGCGTGTGCGTGTTATATTATCTATAGACTTTCTGTGAACTTCATACCGTGAGTAGAGCGCGCAGTTCACCTACCGAACCATCTGTACCTACACACGTCGTCGTGAAAAAAAAAAAAAAAGTACAATCCAGGCTGAACCTAAGGGAAGACACGTAAACAATAGAAAACAAATGTCGCGCATCAAGAATCCCGTCTGTCACATATCCATTATCATCGAAATTCTCGATATTAATTGTTGCAAAATCGACGATTCTTTGACACAAGTGATGCTCGCGGGTTAACAAACAATAGTAATAAAAAATGACGCAACCTCGGAACTTCCGTGTCGGTAAAAAAAGATAAGAAACTTATTAAAAACACACATTGCGGCATTGGCAATCGTAGTTTTACGAAGGATTAAACAAAACTCGTGAATATTCTCGAAGCGGACACGAAATATTGACGTACAGAAAGCTTATGGTGGTCCCGGGTGTTGTAGCCCTAAGCGGGAACGCACATAGCCTCAATCTCGCAAGGTCGGCCAGTGTCAGATGATATGATTACACGTCCGCCCACTATGATGTGGCATCTCGCTATCTTAATTCTCACGATTTTCTCCTGTGTACCGGCACAGCAAGCACCGGAGGTGAGTTTTAAAAAATTTTTACAGAATCGAGTTACGCATATGGTACTTAAGCAATCTTATGTTACCATAGAATCGCAGCACCGGCTTAGTGTCGGAACAGGATGAATCTCTTCTTCTATTTTCTACACTAAGCGGATCCCTCATAGGTGTCGGACAGCACTCTGGCATTATACGCTGGCGTCAGGACAATGGTAACGTCGAATTTGCACCACCGTTATAACGTTGCAATGGTTCCAATATACTTAATACTGTTATTTTCTTTCAGAACCTGTTGTTAAAGTGCCGCATAACATGGGACACGCTACAGTGTAAATATATGTTATTTTCTTGAAGATTCATTGAAATCTAAAATACTACACATGGATCTGCTGGTCCTGAGAATTTTTAAGAAAATAAATTATATGAATATTTTTTTATTTCAATTGGTTTCTAAAATATAAAAGTAATTTTTATGATATTGGTAATATCAGTACTGCTCTTCAGCAGACTGATTGCTGACATTCAGGCGTTCTGATTTTGCTATAGTTAAACGAAAACATATTGATTTTTTGTATAATAACGCAATGAGAAATTGAACGCGTCTAGCAGCACTTGTGTGGCGTGTTTTACAGTTGAAAAAGAACGTTAAAACCTCTTATTTGCTGAATGATTAATTAAACTCGCGAGTACTACACATGGGTTTGGTATTCGTAAATATTTTTAAGAATCTTTTTTAAAAATATTTGTTGATTTCCGTTCATTATTAAAACATATAAGTAACTTTTACAATTTTCTGGTAAAGTAACACAATGATGAATTCCACGCATCCATCGAATCCGTGTATCGTATTTTCGAGTTGAAAAAAAATATGTATATATAACCATATCGCCAGGATATATGTTCGTAATTTAACGATTCGTTGCCGTTGATACTTTTGCAGGCCGATGTTCTTGCCGGATCCGAAAGACGGATCTCTCTATCTCTTCGGTGCGGGTTTCGAAGTATTAAAAAAATTGCCATTCACGATACCGCAACTGGTAGCGAGCAGTCCATGTCGCAGTAGCGACGGTATTCTCTACACGGGAAGAAAAATCGATACTTGGTTCAGCATTGATCCCGTAACAGGCGAGAAGGAGCATTTATTAGGATTCGATCAGGTCGAAAATACTTGCCCTCTCGAGACGCAAGACGCGATTTTCGTCGGTCGCACAGAGTACAATATCATAATGGTCGATAGCAAAAATAAGGAGAGAAAGTGGAACGTTACGTTTTACGATTATTCAGCGACAAAAATGGAGACTGAAGGAGTCGATAGTTATGGTTCGTTTGTATACAGACGATGGGGATACTTTTTGTCTCATCTACTCAATTACTTAAAAAAATACCTTACGATAATTCGATTCTTCAGATTTGGTACACTTCACAACGAGTTCAACGGGACGAGTGGTAACGCTCGATAGTCGACTCGGCAAGACAATGTGGGAATTGGACTTGGGAAGTCCCGTAATTGCGACTTATACCGTCAGCAAAGATGGTCTGGTGACTGTTCCATTTACTAGCGTTGCGGAAGGGACGCTGAACAATTTGCTGCAAACATTCAGCGTGGAACCGAGCGATGTGCAGTTATTGTAAGTCTTGGATATCATTGACTGTTGCAAAAGAAATTAAGATTTTCATTCAATATATCTTTTTTGAAAATTTAAAAAAAAAAAAAAAAAAAAGCCCGACACTGTACATCGGTGAACATCGTCATGGTCTCTACGCTTTACCGTCCCTCGTCGATTCGTCGACCGCAACGATATCCAGTAACGCCGGCCACATGATGCTCGAGGGACCGCTGATGATTCCCGATGTTTATAAAAACGAAAAGACGTTTCCCGTACCTGGCGATCATGTAACCGTTGCTCGCGTTGAAACGATCGAGGATGACTATCAGAGTATCCTTGACGATAAGAAGTTCGTTATGTTAGGTAAAGTCATGTCTTCCTTTCTAATCTATTATTCCTGGTAATTTCCGATCATTTCGTTTATTCAATAGTTATCCACGTTTTTCAGGTCACTACAAAGTGCCGACGGAATACAAGCCACAGAATCAACCGTTGCAGATCACGGGTCGTTCGGATCCAATAATCCGACCGAATATTCCGGATTTGAATTCAACCAACAAACTCACAATACCAGTGGTGATCGACGATAAGACAAACAGCACATTGAATCCCAAAGGATGGCGCAAAGCGGTCGCAACTACTTACAACGCCAGCAAACTCTGGCTAAATCAGCAGGAAAACAAAGGACTGAAGTTTCTTGTATTTATGCTTTCCGGATGTATCGTTATGATGTGCCTGTTTTACAAGGCTAAGGATAAGGAGGTTCAGCAATTGTCGCGGGTAATTATTTCGCAAATTATTCACAGTCCTGGATACTTTTTGTCGTTGTTTCGTTTCCCGTACGTAATCGAGCTTTGAGCAATGTACCTACGTCTAAAATTAGCAATTCGATCAGGGATCCCGCGAGAACAGTCGTACAAGTAACAACGGACGTAACGAGAACGTAGCGACAACCGAGGATATCTGCGAAGGTTCCGTCAGAGTCGGCAAGATTATTATTAACACAACAGAAGTATTAGGAAAGGGATGCGAGGGAACCTTCGTATACAGGTAATCACAGGCTTTTCTTCGTTGTTACGAATTAAGGTAGTTATGTTGCTTCGCGTTCATTTCGCAAAAGTTCGAGAAAAATGAAAGAAAATTGCAAACACTTCTAGATGGTATAAAAATCTGAAAAAATGCATGCATATTAAAGGTACTGAAAAGATTAATTTCGCATAATAATAATTCCAAAATGTTATTAACAAATTGATGAAAAAATTAATTGGTCAAGAAATTTGCCGGGAACCCAACGTTTTTTTTTTATGAAAATGATTCTTTCATTTTTCTGAACAAGTATGCATTTTTTCAGATTTTTCAATTTACCTTGAATTATGTGTTTTTTAACACATTTTTTCCATGTAAAAAAAAGTTGGGTTCCCGACAAATTTGTTCACCAATTCATTTTTTCATCAATTTGTTAATAACATTTTGGAATTATTATTGTGCAAAATTCAGCTTTTCAGTACCTTTAATATGCATGAATTTTTTCAGATTTTTATACCGTCGAGAAGAATGTGCAATTTTTTTTCATTTTTCTCGAACTTATGGGAAATGAACACCACGCGCTGTATCTACCTTAACCGAGCGAAATTTATTAATTATCATTGTATTCACGAAATAGGGGCGAATTCGACGGAAGGTCCGTAGCGGTGAAGAGACTTCTGCCCGATTGTTTCACCTTCGCCGATCGCGAGGTCGCTCTACTCAGAGAATCGGATGCTCACGCGAACGTAGTGCGTTATTTTTGTACCGAACAGGATCGCATGTTTCGTTACATTGCGCTGGAATTGGCTCAAGCTACTCTTCACGATTACGTGTCGGGAACTTACAACAAGGATACTATTTCGTTGAAGAGTATATTGGTTCAAGCGACGTCGGGACTCGCGCATTTGCACTCATTGGACATAGGTAATATTTCGGATTCCAATCGCTAAATGTTCTGAGCGATTATTATCAAGAGATGTGGTAGCGTCTCGACGCCAAGTAGTTTAAAAAGTAATGAGTACCCGCAGCAAACGTATTGTACATAGAATTTGGCGATGTGTGGCGATCGAACGAGGAGCGAAATCGACGAAATTCAAATCTGATCAGAGCTCAAAATCGGAAATACGACATTTTTCACAATACCAAATTTCATTATTTACTTAAAATAATTAAAATAATGTATAAAATTTCTAATACGAGAGATTATTTAGCGTTAACATTAATTAGATTCGGAGATTTCGAGCTCTGATCAGAGTTGATTTCGTCGACTTCGCTTCAAAATATATGGTCGTTCCATCGCCACAGCGAGTAGAGTCAAAATATTTCGAGTGATTCTTTGAATTTTTCTTAATCACTTTTTTTATAGTTCACAGGGACATAAAGCCCCACAATGTTTTACTTTCGGTACCCGGTCCCCGTGGCGAAGTCAGAGCAATGATATCGGACTTTGGACTTTGCAAAAAACTTCAGCTCGGTCGCATGTCTTTCTCTCGTAAATCCGGCGTAACGGGAACCGACGGGTGGATAGCGCCGGAGATGCTCAGCGGAGGAAGAACAACTTGCGCCGTTGATATATTTTCGTTAGGATGTGTATTTTACTACGTGCTATCCGACGGAAGACATCCGTTCGGGGATCCGCTCAGGAGACAAGCTAACATATTATGTAAGATTCTGCGTTCACGTTAAGAATACTCTCAACTCATCAAAGCTTCGCGTTATAATGAATTTCACAAAATTTTTAAGGTGGTGAATGTAATTTATCGGCTCTTCAATCCATCACTGACAATGACAAGCAATTGGCGCTAATTCTGATAAAAGCGATGATCTCCAGCGATCCAACGACGAGACCACCGGCTCAAGCCGTTGAGAATTATCCATTCTTCTGGAAAGCGGCACAAGTTTTAAGTTTCTTCCAGGTATGCGTTACTTTGCCATTACATATTTTTTTTTTAGTTTTCAACATTTTTAACGAAATTTTATAATACTCATTTCTGAATCACAGGACGTAAGCGATCGTGTAGAAAAAGACGAACGAGATAGTCCAGCGTTATTGGCACTGGAGAGTGGCGGTAGTCGAGTTGTTCAGAGCGACTGGAGAGTACATATCGATCAGGAGGTCGCCAGTGATCTCCGAAAATACAGAAGCTATCGGGGCGAAAGTGTAAGAGATCTTCTGCGAGCGTTAAGAAATAAGGTAAGTTTTAGGCTCATTTCACTGAATTAAGAGATTACGAAACAAAATTTACATAATGATCATTCGTTTTTACAGAAACATCACTACAGAGAATTGACGGAAGAGGCGCAAGCGAGTTTAGGAGAGATTCCAGGAGCTTTTACCGAATATTGGTTATCGCGATTTCCTCTTTTACTCTCTCACACGTGGTGCGCGATGCAAAGATTTCGCGATGAACCAACGCTCAAGGAGTACTATCATCGCGAATTCGAATTCGACAACGAATCTGAACAGGAAGAAGTCGATATTTCGCAACCGATTTATCACGCGCCGATTCCTCCGACTCCCGCGTGGAGAGTTCGGGAACCTGTCGATTGGAGTCCCAATCGAGCGCGTTTTCGGGGAGCAAGAAAAAAGCAGGATAGAAGAAAAGTTGAAGAACCAATGGTATGGACTCTACCGCCAGCCAGTTAAACATCGCGTTTCCAGTAAGTATAAAAAATATTTTTCATCGGTACAATGAATAATGCGGCATCTTAAAGAGAAATACTTCGATGAAAAAAATTGGAGACCCCTCGACAAAGAAAGATCGTATGCGTAGATCCATTGCGATGGCTGTTAAGTGGACCAGAGTTTTTTTTTAATTATTATCCTTAAGAGAGAGTGAATGTTATAGATTACGTATAATTACTAACGTCCGAAAGTCGAGGTTGGTAACTTGTGATATAATTACACCACTCCCGCCCCTGAATTACTGTTCGGCATATCGAATATGAATCCAATCATCGCTTGATGAATAGCGACCCGTGCAGTTTTTCAATCCAGTGACGAAAATTTCTCTTAAAATCGATCGAATTCGTTCGATGTTCAAATGGATAAACCATAGAAATTATAAATAGTAATACTTGCAATTTCACGGACACATACGTAATGAACGTTGTTTTTTGTTGTTTTGTTTTTTCAATAATTATTTATCAGCATATGTGAAACACGTTAGCGAAAGCACAAACGTTGAATAAAAACGACAAAACTCACAGACACACACACACACACGGCGCATTTTTCATAACAATGTAAAATATATATATTTTATGAATCATGTTATATGTAGAATATAAATAGATAATATAGGTAAAGTTATTTGTATAAATTTGTAGGTTTATATTATATTATTACGAGCCTACAATTGTAAATAATAATGTGGTGTACATTATCTTTGAATATTTTACAATTTACACGATCGTCGAGTCCCGTGTGAAGGGGACTCGTGTCAATCGAATAAATAATAAAAAAAATATATATAAACTACCGAATGTCTATACTTTGATTACTGTATGGTTTTTCCCGGACGTAAATTGTAGGCTTTTCATCTTCTATCGTATAATTATTTATTATTATATATCTATTCAACAGTTCACTGGTAAACGCAGCAAAAAGCTGTAATCGTCATGGCAACGAAGATCACAACGATATTTTGCCGATAATATATATTTTGTTCTTTGACTCGATTAAAATGAGCTTCGCTCGGGTTCTCGCGTAAGCAATAAAAAATGTCTTCACGCTACATCGTCGTGATTAGCATTGTGAACTCCGTTAGTTTTGAGTATTTTCACGATATTTGAAAATGATTGAGAGAGAAATATATCGTTAGTAGCGATTTTTTCGACCTCGTGGAGCGGACAAGTGCCCTTTAAATTTCGTATATTCATGTTCGCTCCGTATCTTATCAATAATTGAACGATTCTCGAACTACCGTTTCTAGTCGCGCGATGCAACGGTGTGTCGCCGATCGAGTCTTTGGCATTGATGTCGCAAGTACCACAATTGAGGAGTAACTTGACGATCTTCGCCCAGCCATTCGAACAGGCGAAGTGCAGAGGCGTCCGTCCATCCGCCGTCGTTACGTTGACACTCGCACCGGCATCCAGAAGCATCTGTACGAGTTCCGTTCTGCCGTAAGCGCAGGCAACGTGTAATGCCGTTTCGCCCTTATCGTTCGCGATATTCAGTCCTAAACTCGGTGTGCGATCTTCTTCGTCCGTCGAATCATCGTTGGTTGTGCAGCGCTCGCAAACGCAAAGTGGATGGCAAAAACTGTTGGCTTTGTCGATCGGAATTTTGTGCGGTCCTTCGAGGCCGAGATAGTAGTAAGCTAACTGCAAATCCCCTTCGGCAATCGCGGCTAAAAGTCTATCAGCTTTGCGAGTTTGTTTCGTGGATATTGTACTCGGAGATGTTTTTACTTTGCCATTCGGAGAGTTCGGCGAAGCGGTATTTGAAGCCTCGGAAGGTGTTGTATTATAATTGCGTATTATTTTTGATATATCGCCATTCGGAATGCCGTCGAGTAGGAGTTTCGTAATGTGGGAACTATGCGCTACGACTAGCGGCGTTTGACCGCGTCGATTCGTTGCTCTGGGATTCGCTCCGTGTTCCATAAGTATTGCAACGATATTTCCGTAGCCCCACTTTGCCGCGTGATGAAGCGGTGTCTCGCCGTTCGAATTCGCCGGACTTTTGTTCATCAGTATTCTCATTTGTTCGGTAAAGTACAGCAATGCTTTGACGCAAGCTTCGTGTCCGTAATCGGCAGCGAGATGCAACGGTGTATTTCCTCTCGTATCTGCAATCGTTGGATCGGCATCAGCGTGCAGCAACATCAGCAGAGTGTTCTGATGGCCACGGGCTGCAGCACAGTGAAGCGGCGTCGAGCCATCGGCATCCGCGTCGTTCGGATTAGCGCCGTTCTCCAAGAGAAAATCAACTACGGTCGCGTGACCGCAGAGAGATGCAACGTGGATCGCCGTCATTCCTCTATCGTCTCTCGAACGAACGGTCGGCCAGTCGGACATCGAACCACCGGCGAGACTTCTCTCGCATGTCTCGCATGAGCACAACGGATGGCACAGCTTGACTAGACTTTTCGGCAATTTTTCCGAATCTTTTGCGAGTATTCGTTCGATTTCAGTCAAATCACATTTTCGCACGGAAGCGAATAAATTCGACAGTGATACATCGTTCTCTTTGGCATCGGTACTGAACCCGCTAATCGTACCGCTCTCGTTCGTGGCTGCGTTGCGAGATATCGAAGCGGTGAGTACTCCCGATCTCACGTGTTCAATCGCGGCTTCCAAAGAAGTTATCAGAAAGCCCGCCTCGTCCGCCTCGTTCGACGAATTAACGGAGTATCGAAACTGTTTCATGAACGCGATTTGTGCGATCCAATTTGGCAGTCCGGCTCTTAGAACGAGAAATATCAGTACCGGAAGTATATCGTCCGAGGACATGAGTGTAACACCCTCGGATATGTAGCGCACAGCTTTTTTGAGACAACCGATTTTTCCCAAAACCGTCGCGTAATCGTCGAGTCGCGATAATTCCATTTTTCCTCGTAGTATACCGTCGTATATATCCGAACGCACGCCGAGATCGCGAAGTTGAACATCGTGCAAATTCTTTATCGTTTTGTTTAACATCGCGTCCTCGAACGCCGTACGAGCGGAAACCGCGGCTGGAAGCAACTCGCGCAAACCGTTGAGTACATAAGTCTCAACAGCGACTTTGATTGTTTGAAGAAAGTGACGATTTGAAGCGGTTTTGTCGCGCAGACGAACGTCCTGCAAAAGCATTCTAAGACTCTTTGCGTACAGATCGCCGACCAGATCGCGTTGGGAGTGCAGAGGTTCGTCCTCCAAACGCTCGCATGCTTCTTTGAATTCCGCAACGGTGTTGACTATGTCCTTTATTATATCTTTGTTCGATACTTCCGTCCAAAGGAGATCGAGACATTCGCGCAGATTCGTTACTATCAGTACGTCATCTCGCGATGCCGATATACTCTGCTCGAGAGGGCATTCTATGCACCTGCAAAATCGCGCAATTTTTATTGCCGAAAATCGCGTGATATGAAAAAATTACGCCAAATTGTCTATACATCACTATCATTAATGTATTTAATATTGAAAAATTGTAAAACAATTAATAAATAAATACATATGTAAATAAATAAATAAATAAAATCGAAAATAAAATATAATAAGATAAATCAGATTAATGGAAAATAAATCCGAATTGGAAAACAATATTTACAACGGAGCGAAAGGAATTTATGACTCATCATATTATGGAATTACTTACCACAGCGAATACTTTGATTGATCGTCCGAATAAAACGTCTCCTCGAACAGCAGATGCGCACAGCAGGGTTTGGCAATGTCGTACTCGACGGTCAATACTCTGTTGCAAACTTTGACTTCCTTCCCAGCGAGCGTTCGAAATACCGTTCCTGAATTTTCTTCCTCCGGCACTAGTATATGAGCGAGAAAATCGTCTTCCACAAGGGCTGATTTTGTGAAACTTCCGCATCGCGGTACGCAAATTATCCATCCTTCGTTGACCGCTCTGTCGAAGGTGGCTGCGTACTCTTGACGAAGAACTTGGAGAAACGAATTTTCTGACAAATCCTCGTCGTAACTCGACTCCATGACTCCGTCGATCCATGAATTTGCCGTCGGCGTTTCTGCAGGACGCAAAAAATATCTTCTAGGCAGAAGACATGTCCTCTGTCCGAAGAAAAAGGAAACAATTGATACAACACCGACGCACATCGGACTTTTTACGCAATTTAAAATTATTTCGTCAAAACTTTTTTTTTTTTTTTTGTTTTTCGCGTCAATCTTTATCTCACTTAACTGCGACTGACGAATTTGTGCTCATCATAATAATTATATATATTTTTTACGTTATCAACCGGACACGAATGATTAAAGATTACTTGAAACAACTAACCTATGGGAGCTCGAGAGTTCGCGGATGAATATTAATTTCTTTCGCAACGACAGGATTATCGAAGACCGGTTGAACCTCGAAGAGACTGCATTGAGATTAAAAATTCCTTTCCATCTCCATGATGCATTATTTGTGACGTTTGTTCGTCGGTAGAAGAGCCGGTTCCCAGGTGAAGTGGAAGTGCATTCAATGAGCTGCGAGGGGCCCGTATTTATATCTAACACGAGCGCCTTCTAGTTTTTGAATGGGGTGTTGTTTTGGGTAACATATGTGTTTCCGAAAGCAAAAGCAGTCTCTCGCGTAATCAACGTCACCCAACACAAAGTCCCTAGCACTCGGCAGCTCTCAGATTCATAAAGACTTTCTAGTTTATTACGCGCAGAACAGCCAAAATGTTCAAACTTCAATGCACTTTGAATATAAAATGCTCCGAGATCACGTTTGTAAATACGGAAGTATGAAGCGAGCCAGCGTCGCACGAAGCCATGCGACGAGGAGCTGGAACGAGACGAGACAGCAATAGTGAACAAAGAAGGAAGCCGACAACGAGATGCTGAGGATCGCGCGCAGGGATTTCAATTACGAAGCCGCCAGAGACGCGAGGAACGAATATTCCGGGGATATTCGTACGTTTTCCGCCGACAAGATGGACCAAGACAGTTAGTTTTTGAATGTTTAATTTTTTTTTAATGAGTTTTCAAACATTATCGGGAATATGTGCATTAACAACGCTATCTATGAATGATTTGCATTATTGACGAAAAAAAAAGAAACGGCGAATAGAGATACTATTGTACCTTCAACAGCTCGGGGAACGCGCGTATCGCGCGCTTCGCGTATTTTTCGTTTTTATTTCGGTTTCAAATAAATTCTTTTTTATTTTCACACTAGAAGTTTTTTTATTTAAAAATATCGTACGATAGTGTACATTTTTTTCGTACCCGACGAAAAATAGATTTCATTTGAAAAAGACTGTATCTGTTTCTTCAACTTACATTTTTTTTTCTTTTTCGTAAGCAACTTTTTTCTTTTCGTTCGTACGCGAGAAAAATAAGTTCATTTTTTTTCGTAGTTGCGTTCCAATATCGCTCACAATTTATTTAACTTTTCGCTGACGCTGATACGGGAACATTCTGATCTGTAAGATCCTTCGCTTCAGATGGCTTCGAACTTCGAAAGATCACATTGGGAATGCCACGTTCGTACGGTGATCTTGTTGATCAACTGACATCTATCGATGAGGCGTTTGTCGTGTCCACGATTCGGAAATTGTCGGCGTGTATCAGCTTATCAGCAATTAAAAAAAAATGGTTGTTAAAACAATATTAAACTTACCGCTATGGAATCATTATTTCGATACGTACCAATGAAATGAGTCGTTACGTTCACCCCAACGAGACGGTTTTCGAGACTTTGGAAAGACGCGACGATACCATCAGTGACAGCTTCGATGCGTCGATAACAACTGAAGCGTTCCGGAGTGACACCCACGATACATCCGTTTCGGATCGTTTCCAAAAATTCACCGAGCATTTCTGCGTAGAGGCCATTTACCGACATCACCAGAGTCGCGAAAGCTTGATCGATCATTTAAGGCGGCAGAAGCACGAGTTCAATTATTTTTTTTACAACGGGGCGTATCGCGACATCCTTCAAGTCGAAGGGCATCGTAACGTCCAATACAGCCTGTTCCAGGAAAAAATAAACGTTATATCGATTATTATGATACCCGTACGTAATATATCTCTCTATGTATATAAAGTTACCGCCGCTGTCGTCGCCGCCACCGCCGCCGTGTCAGGAATCGAGGGAAGGGCAAAAATATTCTAAGTCCCTCTAAGGGGATTCCCCCTTGGGCAGCCCATGGACCAAAAATACTGTTGAAGGGGGGGGGGGGGAGGGCGAGGAGAGAAAAATATTCTTTTTGCAACTCGGGCATGAAAACGGCGCTTTTCGGGTCAGTTTTGCGGGACGAAAGTAGCTCATTTCGTAACAGCGTCGAAATGTCAGTATGCGCATGCGCGTCACATTACTTTTCTTCCCTAGGGCAGAAAAGTCCACTTTTTTGCCCGCCGCTTTAACCTCACTTTTTTTTCGTCCCGCAAACACTGCCCCTCAAAGCGCCTATATTCCTGCCCTCCCTGCAAAAAATATAGTGTGCAACATGGGCCGAGTTGGCGATCGCGACTCGTGTGATTGCAGCCCTCGTTTCGCTCGGGCAGCAAACATCACCCGCGTCGCAAACGTCAACTTTCGGCCCTTGTTACACAATGTACTATAGTCCCCCTTAGAGGGACTTAGAATATTTTTGGTCGAAGGGGGAGGGGAGAGAAAAATATTCTAAGACCCTCTAAGGGGGACTTAGAATATTTTTGGTCGAAGGGGGAGGGGAGAGAAAAATATTCTAAGACCCTCTAAGGGGGACTTAGAATATTTTTCGGGGGGAGGGGGAGGGAGATAGGGAGGAGCGTGGGAGAGGAAGGCCAAAATATTCTAAGTTCCTCTAAGGGGATTTCGAAGGAGGCAGCCGCGGTGGTCGGCGGCGGAGAAAGAAGCAAAAATATTCCCCAAATGGGTCTTAACTCAAAATAGTTTACAATTGACGAGCGAGCGCGCATAGCGCGCGAGCCCGGGGAAACGCTAGTATATGTATATGCTGTGGAATACCGCGTACCGACCGTGCAGTAGCTGCCGAAATCGCCGGAAACGAAAACCGTTCGAAAACCGTTTCGTCGGGGTAAACGTGACGACGCATTTCATCGATACGTATCGAAATAATGATTCCATAATGATAAGTTTAATATTCTTTTAACAACAATTTTTTTTAACTGCAGATGAATTGATACACGCCGACAATTCCTGAATCGTGGACACGACAAACGCGTCATCGATAGACGTCAGTTGATCAACGAGATCACCGTACGAACGAGGCATTTGCAGTGTGATCTTCTGTCTTCACCTTCGCATTCTCGCCAAAAGATAATTTTCAGCGAAGAGATCAGCGGCAACCGGAAATTTGGCCCGGAACGTGGCCCAAATATCTCGAATGACCCGCACTTAATTCGGTTATTACAGCGTCGTATAGGGCATTAATAAAGTCCGAAGCCATCCGAAGCGAAGGATCTTGCGAATTAGAATGTTCCCATATCAGCGTCAACTGACCGCGAATAATTACACCGTGAGCCGGGCAGTGAAGCGTGATTCGCCGTCTGCATCACACCACTCTGTGAAAAATAACACCCGCCATCCGAATTAGTATCGCGAAAAGTTAAATAAATTGCGAGCGATATTGGATCGCAACTGCAAAAAAAATGAAGTTATTTTTTTCGCGTACGAAAAGAACGTCGTTTACGGAGAAAAAAAAACATTTCTTTAACTTGAAGAAAAAGATAGTCTTTTTCAAATTAAATCTATTTTTAGTTGCGTACGAAAAAAAAGTACACTATTGTACGATTTTTTTTTCATTCTTCGCGTCCTATAAATTTTGCGGAATGCATTTTTTTTTGCCTCGCTCGTTCACCCGACACGTCCGAGTCTTTGCACACGGAGGTTTACGTTTTTTTTTTATCTTTTTTTTTTATATGTTTTTGGTCTGTCGTTACGATTACAAAAGTGATCAAAGTGCCGAAAAATACATCGCCGATAGCGCAATGATTGAACGGGAAGAGAAAAAATTATTTCTTTTTTTAATAAAAACG
Organism: Buathra laborator; assembly: GCA_934046635.1. NCBI lineage: Eukaryota > Metazoa > Arthropoda > Insecta > Hymenoptera > Ichneumonidae > Buathra > Buathra laborator. Next base: position 1,805,869 of record OW203898.1, on the reverse strand, counting down.
AATTGTAATTTTTCGAAGTTCTAAATCTGAACCTTCCTGGCAACATCGCGCGTGGAGAATGTGAGATAGTACGATGTACGATACTACTTAAGGTCGAAACAAGGGCGCAATCGAGTGGTTAATATTGTATACTCACACGCGAGAGACTTGTTATCGATACAATGTCGTTCTGACCGCTCGAGTCGTTCGAGTCGACGAAGCTCTTCCGTTTTTTTTTTTTTTTTTTTTTAAGAAGACTGAGTTCTACATTGTATATACGCAAGCTTTTATAATACTACTTGGATACTACTAACCGTTCGGCTTCCCTTGTTTCGAATATTTGCAGGCAAGTGTTACACCGTTTTCATTTGCAGGTAAGCATTAAAAAAACGAAAAACAAAATCACACGGCGGTATTATTTCTTTTTCGTTGCGACACAAAATGAATGATTTTTTTCCTCACGCGCAAATAAATAAAAAAATGTCTAGAAAATAAGAAATAATATATTTGAAACCGGAATAAAAACGAAAAATACGCGAAGTGCGCTATACGCGCGTTCCCCAAGCTATTGAAGCTACGATAGTATCTCTGCGCGCCGTTGTTTTCGTCAATAATGCAAATCATCCATCGATAGGGTTGTTAATGCAAATATTCTCGATGAGTTTGAAAACTCATTCAAAAAAAATATATAAAATATTCAAAAACTTACTGATGTCTTGGTCCATCTTGTCGGCAGAAAACAGCAGAAAACGTACGAATGTCCCCGGAATAGTCGTTCTTCGCGTCTTTGGCAGTTTCGCAATTCCAGACCCTGCAGCGCGATCTTCAGCATCTCGCTATCGGTTTTCGTCAGTTTTCTTCTTTGTTTGCTATTGCCGTCTCGTCTCGTTCCAGCTTCTCGTCGCGTGGCTTCGTCCGACGTTGTCTCGCTTTGTACTGCCGAACTTTGCCGCCGGCACGTTCGTACCTGTTATGTGTTACCCGTTGTTTACACAGAAAAAAGAGATGCCCTCCAGTACCACCTCACTGAAAACAAAATAACTTAGACGCACACGAAACGACTCAAAAAAAAACCGAAATCAGCGACCAAAAGCCGCTATCGGCACGGAAAACAATATTTTTTTGGCAACAATCGTTTATATTGTTCCACAATATTTCTTATTCTTACTGATTGACGTGCCGTTTAGCACGCGTGTTCCGCGTGCACACGGGGTACAGGAGATTGATATATATGTTGTTTTACTGGTTCCTTCCTTTGTGGCGGCATATTCAAATGGTTATTATAGTCCGGATTTGGTATTTTTGTTCGTGTTATATAATTAATCAACGCTTGATAAATAAATATATAAGTATTTAATCGATTACTGATTTCTTGATATTACAAAAATTTTCCCGCAATGTTATTTCAAAACCTCAAACGTTATTTGTAAATAATCAACACGCGATGTGCTAACGTGGTACGAGCCACCTGTCTTCCAAACATTAACCCTTTCCCTCCCGCAATGTCCGACTCACCGGCTCCGTACGTCCACGTCAGTCGTTTCTCGAGATAGTTTACGCTCTGCTCGTAGAAACATAACCAAGCAAAGGAGTATAACGCATTCGCGGCGCGGTTACTCCGTAGTGCAATCCGGTGTCACTCGGACATTGAGAAAATTGCTCGTATGACAGCTTATCGAAACGATTCTTGACACAAAACTGGTAATATCCGTCGATTATTCATTTCTCGAAAACTTCGCATTTCAACCGGATGCTCCACTTTCTCTTTTCATTCCTTCGATACCCAATTTTCGTGTATAAAAAATACGAAAATTTTATCCAAGGACCGAGTGATCCAATTTTCGAATAAATAATTTTCTTTAATCTATACAGCCGCAAGATGTATTGGATCTTATGGCTCTTCGTCGCCGGGTCCTTTGGACACCTGTATGTCGAAGCGCAGGGACAGAGAGTAGCCCCCGGCGTCCCGCCGCAACAATATCAACAGGTTGGTTTTTTCAATAATTTTTTTCATTTTTCAAAAAGTGGGTCAAATATTTAAGCTTCTCGTAACTTTCACAAATGACATACAAAACATACGGTGAATGAAGCTTAAGGATAAATCTTTTCGGATACATTTACAAAGTACACATTGATAACATATGGTAACAAGCATTGCTGCTTGTATATGCAGATGCTGAATGAATAATAATCTCAAGGATTATATAATATAATACACGTTGACCAATCACCGTTTCCATGATATTTAATCTGTGGTTTACTCTCAGAAATACAGTTACGAGTTCACGAAACTGCAACAACATGTATATTTAGAATTGCATGTTGTCAAAGATAATATTTTCATTATTCTCGTGTTTTTTTTTTTTTTTCGGATTTTATCAGGGTATGTGGATTTCCGATTTAATTTCCTTGAGATAAGATAAGTCCCGCGATCAATGCACACGCGATAAGATAAGATTATAATAATAATAATATTATTGCAGCATGGTGGTCAACAAATGCACCAGCAGGTACCTCAGCAACAGATGCATCAACAACATCATCAACAGCAGCAACATCAACAGCAACCGCATCATCAGCAACAACAGCAGCAGCAGCAGCAGCATCATCAGCAGCAGCAGCATCAGCAACAGCAACAGTTCCAGCAGCAAATACCTGTGCAGCAAGTGCCCGTGCAACAGCAACCGCCGATTCAGCAACAGCATCAGCAGATTCCTGTACAACACGTACCCGTGCAGTCACAGGGACACAATCACGATCACGCGCACAATCCTCAAAAGCTACTAAATACGGCTAATATAGCGCACGAAGCGGCGCACATTGCCGAGCATATGGACGTACCGATGGACACAAGTAAAATGACGGATCAGGAATTACAATTTCATTATTTCAAAATGCACGACGCCGACAATAACAACAAGTTGGACGGATGCGAGTTGATCAAGTCATTGATACATTGGCATGGTGAGTAAAATTATTTTATTTATTTATTTTGTTAACGGGACTTTAAACCTTTTTACGCTTACAAATCGGTAATTAAATACATCGCACCTGTGATATTTTAATTCAATAAAATCAAAAAAGTCACAAGGGCTTCTAAAATGTTTAAATGTTTTTCGAAGTTTTAAAGATTTTTCCGTAACGAGAAAAGTATAACAAGATATGTTATACTTTGTGAGAACATGAAATTTCGAACGAAATTTCTTAATCTCGAAAGATATGTTGAATTTATTTCATTGTTTTTTGTTTTTTTTTTTTTTCTACAGAACAAGGAAACAAGGATCCCGCAGCGCCTAACGCCGGAGACAAATTATTTAAGGATGAAGAGCTTGTAGCTTTGATAGATCCGATTCTCGGGATGGATGATGTTAACAAGGATGGATTTATCGATTATCCCGAATTCATTCAGGCGCAGCATAAGGCCGCGGCTTCCGGACAACAGTAGAGATAATGATTTAATATATACATATAGATATATATTTGCAGTGCTGAGATTATAAAGAAAAATGAAACTGGAACATACCATTACGCGTTAGGGCAACGAGAAAACATGAAATTAGTACGACTCCAATTACCTTCATTAACAGCAATATATATTTATGTATATTCGAATTTTTTATGAAATATTTTGTTAAATAAATTATACAATGTATACATCGTGTTATTGGAAGTTTTATGACATCCTCATTCCTAAATAATTAACTCGATTTTATAGGTCAACCGTGAACTTCAATAATTAAGTAAACAGTTATTAAATTAACTAAAGTATCGATTTAAAATTCCAGTTTAATTTTAAAACAATGCGATCAATTTTGACTTAATAATCACAGCTTTTAAAAGAAAATTATCTATATAATTATCATTTTCTTCGTAAATAGCAATTAAATAACGTGTTATCACGGTGATTTATCGATTGTCCGCCAACGACAGTGGCGCCACAGTAGCTAATCAGTACACCACGCGCGTCGTCGTCTGCGTATTGTTCACTCGTCGTAACCTACAAGTGACTTCGACAGAACGAGGTAAGAAATAATTGTTATTTTTTTATTAAACAAACCATATAAAAGAATGAGAATTTGTTTAGTATCAAAATGATGCTACGCGGTTGTTTGCTGCGTACCGGAGCGACGCTGTCGAAGGCAATAGGCTCCAGAGGTCTCGCTACTCTGCCGCCCGAAGTCGTAATATTTCCGGACGATCGGATGGTCGTTTGTTGGCATCCGGAGCAACATTTTCCTTACGAATTCTCGAAACCTCTGCCGGAACCAAAAGGGGAGAGAAACTCCGTGCTGAATATCAAGCCGAGCGAAGCGAACAAAATATTCGTGAAAAAATCAAGCGAAAGACACCTTGCGAAACAGTTGGGTAAACTCACCTACACTACTATGCATCGATGGTTCCCCAGGAGCAGAGACAAGAAAGCGAAAAAAACGCTGCCGGACAGACCGTATCTCTAAATTATCAATTTTATTTCCATTACAGTATAAAATTCAAATTTGTATTAAAATTCGTAGATTAAATGAGAGAAACACAACTTTTGGATTATTAATAATTCCTCTAAAATCCCAAGTCTCCTTGTAAACTATTATCCTGTAATTACTGCATAAGTATCTCACGAAATTCTCTTGTGACTGGTAAAGCAATAATTTCTTCTATTACCGAATTCTATAGATTTTAATTTTTCAAAAACGCTGTATGAAACCATTGCTTGCAATGTCTTCTATGGGATTGTCTTGTGAATTCTTCAATTGTTATTCTATGTGAACGAAATGTTCATTTTTTGCAGAGCTTTACTTTACTTTACTTTACATTTTTATCAGACCTTTATTTTCCTATTATGTAATTTATAAAGTCAAAAAGCCATTGGAGGACTTATAGCTGAAGAATCAAAAGTATTTAATTGCTCGATAAAATTTTAATTTCTATTTACATTCATCGATTAAATTCATCATAATTTTGTTTTTTTTTTAATTGTTCATATAACATCACAGATCGTCTCGTAAAATCGTCTTACAGCCGCATAAAAACTTTTCTCTGTACTCCTAAAGTTATCATTTCCTTAATTTACAAAATTCGATAATAATTCATTTTTTCATAAATTTCATGGGTTCATTTCTATGTACATAAGGCTAATATAAACTTCTTCCATTAAAAGAAGTCGTCATCTATCACAGATTCATTGCAAAAATCGTCAGTCGATTATAGTTCTATATAATACATTTTTTCTTTACATAATAACGTTACGTGGAAAAAGTTGTCTCTCGCCTTCGTGCATAAAAATCTCCATTGATTTGTACAGCAAATATTTGCCCAACGAACGTTTTTCCTGCGAACTCAGCGTCGTCGTGTAACCGTAATAAGTGCCGCGTACGCAATTAGTCAAATGGGTCGTTTCAAGAGCATCGATCATCGAAGCTTCCCGGCTGCACGCTTCTTCCATCATAGTGTGAGAAAAAACGTGGAGACAAACAACGCCCTGTCCGTCTTGCCAGATATCCAATATTCTTCGTATCTTCCGACTGATATTATCGACATTTTTCCTTTTGGACCAAACGCCGAAAGCGTCGTACAGATGGGCCGCTGGCCTCGCAGCTTTTCCTTTGCCGACGTAGAAAACACCGTCCAAAAATCTCTTCCACCTATCCTCGACGCTCAATTGTACGCCGCTGCGTGGCAAATCTCTCGTAACCCGAGGATCGAGCAGAAGATAACAGAACGAAGTCTTCGATATTCCGCCGCGATATTTCCGCGTTGGTTTCGCCGTTGCGTATTCCTTGAACGCTTGTTCCTCGAGACTCCGATACATCTGTAACTTGTTCGCCCAATCGGTTGGAAGTAGAAAGTCCGGTATTGCACTCGAACCAATAATCGTATTATTTGCTTTGTTCGTCTTTAACTCCAATTGTGTTCTTTGCTTTCCTTGATTTTCGTTCTGTTTTGGCGAATCATTTGCCGTAATTTTTACAGGACTTTGCTTTTTCTGCGCGCGTTCCAATTTCCATAAACGCTTCAAATAAACGTTTATCGTTGTCTTTGTAATCGGTCCCGGATTTTCGCCGAGGGCGGTCAATCTTTCGCGCAAAATTTTGTCGTCCAGCAATGATCTGCTCAGCGTCCCCGACGGCGAACTCACCGGCGAATAATCGCTTGTAACCAACGAGAGTTCCTCTGAAATAATCGAGAGAATGAATTTAAAATATCTTTACTTCCGGTTTTGGCATTTAATTTAAAGAATTGTAGAAATTACCTAATCGGTCGATCAATGAGTTTTCAACGTTGATACGATTCCGTTCATCGCTTGTAGTGCAAATAAATAAAAAATGAATTAGTAAGAATTTTTTATATAATTAATAATACACTCTGCCAGTGGCAGTGGAGGATAAATTACCTCGAAGGAATGACGCAAAGATGCCGTTCGATGAATGCGACACCTTCTTCAGCGTCTTCGTACACATATTCTTCCTCGACGCTAACGAATGACGCGCAATCAGATCTATAAAAATGACATGAATTTATAAACACAATATTCGCATTATCATTTCGACGTATTTGTTCGATAGTTATAATAAAATTCTTACCTTGAAGTCATCATCATTGGATTCGGAAGTACGCAAAAACCGGTCATAGAAGCTTCGTAAAAGTCCGAAGTATTCGGCTCTTCGCTGCCGTAATCCGAATAAAACGTCGTTCCCGTTGGCGAGCCGCGGCTAGATGATGGCGAATTATCAGCTACAATCATAGATACGGAGGCCGGCGGGGTGACGCATCTATTTCTACACGCCTCTTCTATCTCTAACCATATCTTCGTATCTTCGTTATCATCGGCTTTTCTACCGTAATAGGAAGAAACTGATATCGGAATTGACGAACCGGGACTATCTAAAATCGATTTTACTTTCTCATCGACCTCCAAATTCGTTTCCTGTTTTGGTTGAAATTCAATTCGTTGATTTTTCGGAGTTGCCAGACGCGAAATAGGAAAATGATTGTCTTTTTCTTCTCTAAGCAGATTTTTTGGTGATTGAACGTTCGATTTGCTCGTTGTGATATTGCAGCGTTTCGTCTTCTCGTTGTCGGCCGCTACTTCCGATTTGATGTCATTATAGATACGCAAAGGTTTCAGTCTTCTAATTGGATTGTTCGCTGGACTTTCCAAACTCGTTTGAAGATCGGTTGACTCCGATGGAGAATCGTAGGGCCCCGTGCTTTCCTGATTCTCGTCGTACATACGATCGTTAAGATTGATAGCGATATTTTTCGCGAGATATTTTCTATCGATACGTCTCGTGTCTACTTCGATATCCGGCGAATAAGCGACGATACCAAATCGATGTTTGCTGTAAGTCTTGTCGAGTATCGTCGGTGTTAACTCTTTGCTCTTCCGTGACGAATGATTATTTACTGTTTCCTGATTATTCGGCAATTTCTTGCCCTCGTAGAGACGACCGCTGTATTGCTTTCTCTTCGGAGTTGAACTCGCGCTCTTTATTTTTATTTCCGGTATCGCAGATTTCAACGGCGGAGTAACATTGTTGTTCCAATATTTCGATCTGCATGTATAACTGCGCGGCGATAGGATTTTTCGCTTCGACGGTGTTGGAGTCTTTTCATTCGCGAATAATCGAAGATTCGGCGATTTGCTTATTATCGAAGTATCAATGAGGCCGCGACACGGCGTTACGGTGGATTTTATGTTGCGACTGTGATATTTCGGCGGTGGCAAATAACTGCGCGTTTTCTTTATCGACGATGCATTCTTTGCCTTGTTAGATAACGTTGGTTTGTTATTCGTACATATAGAATTCTCACTGATAAGCGAGTCATTGACAAATGTATTGGATAATCTGCTGATTATTTCGCCAATGAGAAGCCTCTCGTCTTCGGCACTGCGCACGTCTAGTCGCGCGACATTTAAATTCTTTTCAAGAGGCGATGCAATACGACGCCTTTGGTAGCGGCGAAGAGTTATATTGTTTATATTCAAATGACTGTACTCTTCTGTGCTACTCGTTTCGCTTTCTGGACTCAAATTTCTTAAATTTACCGGCACTATCTTCGGCGCTGCTTCAGTTTTGATTTTTTCAATTTTTTCACTCATTTCTGTTTCAACAGAAACTAAACACGAATGTTCGGATGGCACGTACTCGGCAACGACGTTTCCCTTGTTAATCAATATTTTATCTGCAAAAAACATGTTATTTCTGTATAAATAACAAAAGTAATGTAAAATGCAATTTTCAATTGGCAAATTCGTAAATTTGCGAAAAAAAAAAATAAAAAATGTAACATCTTTCAAATAAATAAATTATTGCATTACCGAGCGTTAATTTATATTTTGGCTCGTCGTCCTCCTCATCTTGGCTCATTCCGCAATACTTTCCCAGCATCGATACGGCATTATAAAAATTGCCATCGAATGCATAATGAAACGGACTTCGCCCGTCGTCGTCAAGACACAAAGGATCGCCGCCATTTGCCAGCAATAATTCCAAAACGGCTATTCGTCCCCAAGCCGCCGCGACGTGCACCGGTGTCATTCCATCCGCCGATCTGACGTTCGGATTGCCGCCGTGTCGAAGAAAGAGTTTTGTCACCTCTTCGGCAAATGTCTCCGATTCATTTCCGATAACAAGATGAAACGGCGATATTCCATGAGTGGGAATAAGAACATTAGGATCTGCTTCTTTGCTCAACAGCAGCGTCGTTACTTGTCTACAGAATTTGAAAAAACACGAATATTTCCGGCTATTTTAATCATTTAAATATCGCGATTAAAAAAATGTAGACATAGGTACCTATATGAATTTAAGAGGAATTTGTTTCTAAGGGATAATAAATATGGTTTTCGGAGCTGAAACACTTACCTTATGTCATTGTCTTCCAAACCATCGCGTAGAGACGATGCCAAAAAAAGTTCGCCTTTCGATTTTGGCGTCGACAACATTTTTCTCCGATTCGTTTATCACCCCCCGCAACGATAAATTTGACTCCGAAAATGCGTACTCCAATTCTTACATTTCAATACGCTACGTCGACGAAAAATTCGGCAATTCTGATCGCGGCGACAAATTTATCGATACGAACAAGCTGAATACGAACGGCAAGACTCATCGAAGGACGATTATTTGTCCGTAAACTTTCGTTCTTGTTTACCGTTTCGAACGAAGGCCGAGTTTGTTTACCAACAATGAACGAGCGTAAGGTTATAATGAACAGAAAATAGCATCGTAACCTCTATTTGTAAATAAAAGGCGCGTATTTATTACAAAGAACACTGGCAGAGCATTATTTAATATAACAGTCATTCTACTTGTTTAACTTTTATTATCTCATTTTTGTATTCTCAATTCAATTTTTTTCGTAACGGACGCCGTTCCCTTCTACGATATTACGCTCGCCGATGCCAGCGATCTACTGACTTTTCCGTTGGCCTGTCAAAGCGTCAAAGGGTTGCGCGGTTGCTCATGGTTACAATGATGGTAGCCGCGAATATTTCTATCGACTAAACTTCACGTTTTTCTTCTACAACAGCTTTCTTACTATTCATTTTAAAAAACGTGTATCATTGAGTTTTTCTTAGATAAATAAACTTTTTATGAAGCGAGTGAAAAATGGCACGATCTCCATCGCCGGAAAACGTTACCGATTTGATCGCAAAGCCGCCCGCGGAATATGTACCGGAGCCGAGGTAACAATCGCAATAACTCTCTGTATCTCAGATATTCTCTATCGTTCTTATAGTAATAAAATCGCATATTTCGAACAGATATGTGTCGAAATACCGTAACAAAATTCGCAAAGCATCGAAGCGCGGAAAAAGCGCACATAAGACCCTCGGAGTTCCAGCCGTTGTTTTAAATCCACCGGGTGAGTTTCTCAAGAAGCAGACGAGCGTTATACCAAAAAAATCGGAAGTCCATCACGAGCATTATCATCGTCCCGGTTATCAGCACAAATTGCCCGATTGGCAACCGATCAAAGCCACAGATAAAGATGCACGTTTATCTGGGACTCGCGTTGATTTTACCAAACGCAATATCGACGAGGCGAGAAACTTGCAACCGCTTAAGCCCCGAAAATATTACGTAGATGATAGACATGGAACAGCTCACGCTTTAAAGCCGAGTGGATTGTATCCAGTTTACCGGAACAGAAAGGTCGGTCTATATAGAGTAAATTATAAATAATATATCTTCGTAATTCGTACTATTTTCGTATATTTTCCGTAACAGAATTACGGACAAGTTCCCGGCAGGGATTCGGCGACGATGAGAAGATCGGAACCGAATCAAAAAATCAGAGGGGGCAGTCCACAGCTGGAAAGCAAAGAGAAAGCGAAAAAATATGGGGACGAGCGCGTTAAGCATGAAAGCCATAGTCCAAAAAGGCACGAAGATAAACGCCATAAACGTGAAGTGAAGAGTGCAAGAAATAAGCACGAGGAAAAACAGAACAAATATGGAAGTAAAGATCCAAAGAAACACGAGGAACATACAATAAAAAAGAAAGATAAAAATTACGAGGAAGACGAAGCTGAAACGAAATCCGAAAGAAAATATGATAATGAGGATAAAGACTCCGAGGGAACTAATATAGAAATAAAATCGTTGCGGTCAGCGGAAGCGAGAAAAAGCGCGATACACAACGGGGATGATGAATTTACGACTCGCGGTACCGTGCAGCAACCTCGTTGCCGTTACGTCACGGAGGACGAACGCGACGAACTTCTTTACGTCAGTATAACTCACGGCAACGAATCATACGTATTCCCGTTATTTTCTGCTGCTTTTGCTAATGATCTATTTGTTCCAGCAGGGCATGAAGAAGAAATGGGACGAAATGATGAAGAAATTTCAGTGTCTTCCATTTCTCACCGATACGCCACCGAAAGCCAAGAGAAAATCCGCGATGGAAAAGGACTTACTGCAGCTTGAGAAAGACATCCAAATAATCGAGCGTCATCCGTATATATATGTTTACAGTGATCCCGAAGATTGATATTAAAATTCGAAATTTTTAAAAAATTTCAAATAAATTATTCGTAAAGATGTTTTATTTTATTTATTTTTCAAAATTCTTGCCAAGTTTCGGTGATACAAGAATCGTCGTCGTCTTTGTTGACTATAACGGCAAATGTGTGCGGATTCATTCCCTTTCGTTTGACCTTTTCTGTTGCGTTAGAATTTTCGCTCTCTTGTGCCTTCGACTCCGTTAAATACGAAGCCGGACGCTTCGAAAGATTTTTCCAACGTGTCTCGACGTTACCGATTTTACTCGAGACAATTCGACTGTCGTGTTGCGCGGGAACGTCGCAGTACAAGCAACGAGTCTCGCCGTATTCATCGTCCAACGATGGATGAAATATTCTTCCGCAAACCGGACAAACTCGATACTGCAACGATGTTATTTGCAGGAGAGTTATGGAGCATCTCGGAAGTTTGTGTCCCGATGAACAACACTCGACCGTCCATGGCAATTCGGTGATTATTTCGCCGCACAAGTTGCACGACTCCGTTTCGATGGAATCGATGTGCGAACTCGCCGCGAGTACTTCAGCTACGCGCTTCGATACTCGACTACTCTTCAGCTCTTCTTCGTTCTCACCGGCTATGTAAATCTCCATATACATCCTTAGAAAACTAATGCAACGCTTGTCGTCGTCGTTGATATTAGTTTTTTTCGCCAATCGCGCGAGATGCTCGCACGCTGAGAGTAAAAATATCAACGGTTGTGCTTCCGATATTTCGCCGACGATCTTGTCGACACCTTTGAGTATCTGTTTCTTCTCGACGACTTCGGAAATGAGAGTCAACCACATTACTATGCGTAATTTGTGGATCGAAAAACCATTGAGATTTTTCGGCACCTCGTACGTTAATTTGTCCGTTTCACGATCTCTCGACGCTTTTATACGAATCGCTTCGAGACAATCCCAATAATTGTACAATGAAGAATTCTCATTTTTCGCGTTGTCTATTATACGCCGAGGATTCCATTCTTCCTCCAATAAGCTGAATATTTGCAAAGTACTGGGTTCACGATTTATCAAATGATCGTGAGTCGCGTCGGGACTTGTAACGTTCAGTAAAATCGTTGAGTTCGGCGAACTCGCGAGGCCGAGATACTGAACTTTGCTGGTTTTTAAATCGTGACTCATAATCTCGCAGCTCAATTCTTCCGTGTCTCCTATAATCAACGAGTACATTTGATGGTTTTGGGTCGTTACGATCACTTTGTCACTGCTAATCATCGTCAGCCCTGTGAAAGAGAAAAACAAAAAAACACGTTAAAATTTTACAATCCAATATTTCTTATCTGTTTGCTGCTTTTTTGTTTTATACCTGTTATTGAAAAACCTGGAACTCTAAAATATCGCGTTTGTACGCAATCGCCGACTTGATCAACGCTCAAAGCAACGAGACACGAACTCTTAGTAACGAGAATAACGGAATTTCCATTTCGCGTTTTTTTTAACAGTCTTATCGAATTCGGGAGTATGCGATCGGCGTAATCGTAGTATTTGAATAATTTTTCTTGTTTGAGAGTTCCATTAGTCTCGGCGAGAAGAATCCCGTGAATTCTACCGTCGGCATAGCAGATAAAAATTACGTGTTTCTCGTCTTCGAGACAAAGCCACAAAAGTTGAGTTATTTTTACATCTGACTGTAGACATGTTTTGTACAGCATGTTACACTCTTTGGCACAGTTAGCGAGATCTGCAATTTGCTCCACTCGAGAAATTACGAGATCCGAACTTCGATATGCAGTAACGATATACGTGAAAGGTGAGTCGTCAGGACGGAGAATCAAAGGGCTCCAAGCAACAGCCGTGCCAAGTAGACGTCTGATGTGTTCTCTCCACGAAGTATTTGCAAATGAACTTTCCGTCAAGTTGTCAGGATCTATGGAGGTTTCTTCTGCGACGTGACTGGACCACTGTCTCGTCAAATTCCAAATTGAGAGCCAATTGCTTCCTAATTTGTACAAAAGTTCGATGCTCCCTGCCGACGTTACTACTGCCAACAGGCATTTGGAAGGTTCAACCAGTTTTATCGGTGACCAAGCAACTTTGACGATTCTTGGCACTATGTCGGTTTTCTCTTCGATCTTTGGTGTCACTGCCTGTTCCATCAAATTTGTCAATATATCCTCTCGACTCATTTGCCATAGCGATGTATTGACGAAGGACCGGAACATCTCCGCCGGCACAAACTCTGATGGATATATAAAAGTTCGCCAGAACTTCAGCGTAGGATATATGCACATAGGATGCGGAATGAACTCCTGTAACATGATTTCTGTATTAATTTTTTACTATACGAAAAAAAATTATATTTTTAGTACGAAATATTTAACATTGTATGGGACTTTCAACCCATATCGTTAGAGGGTTAATAATTGAATGAAAATATTTGTAAGACTATTTTACTCACGAAAACATGAACGCCTCTGTGTGTGAGTAACGTTATGTGGTTATCCTCGGACCATTCCAGAGCAAAGGTACTCGTGACGAGTGGCGATATCGACAAATTATACAATTCGTTAGCCTTCATTATGCGTCTCTTGCACACTAATATCTCGAGAAATTCATTGTATATTTTCTATAGATTGACAAATTTGAATATAACGCAAACGCATTTTGTAATCGTAGCCGGAATTTTTTTTTTTCATGTAAACATAAGAAACCTGCGCGTATATATGTATTTTATGCTCGAAGAATCCGATTGGTGAACCCGCCGTCGAGTTCAAATACGTTTGACTTCCGGAACACCTGATTATTGTTGCCTAGTGTTCCTTCGCATAAAGCGAGTCCACTCGAAGCTGTTGCGTAGCAGCAGTACCGTGTTCACAGTTATGCATACATGAACACTTTTACGTGCGTGTTTACCTTTACCACATCGACGCAATTCTCGCGTTGTACATGCAAGAATGGTGTATGTTTTACGGTAGGGGGCGCGTGATTTTTTAATTACTCGTGTCCAAAATGGCGTGGGTGTTGTGAATTGACTCGTAGCGCAGGTAAGCTCGATTTTTGTTTTACACAATTATTCTTACGTTAGCGATTATTTTGACAAACGCAAAAGCTTCAACCCGGAACCCGTCACCCGCCGTAGTCGAGTAACGATGTTTCCTCCCGGCGATACATACGTTTTCAACTATTTACGATGAAAATATGTGTGCCATGTCGATGGATAGATTACTCGTTACATCCGAGTTTGCTAAGGTGGCAAAAGCGTATTTTTATTACGTCGCTTTTTTTTGTTTATCATTTCACAAATATTTCATCTTATTCTCGCTCACGGGAGTTACGACATTTTTTCCGGCCGTCCGCTTGTCGTTCGACAGTTAAATCGTTTTTCATTTTCTTATCACTCACAATCGTGTTCGGCCTTGCAAAACGTTATTATCGGACTATATATTGTTTTTTTTACCCAAACGGGATATTCAGTAACTACTGCTTACATGCATGAATGATCTATAATCAAATGATTTTAGCCTGTTAATTTTATCCTTTGAATCCGTCATGAACTTTGCATTCTACAGCTGATATCGCGTATTAAATTTAAAAAAAAAACGAAAAAAAATACAGAAGTCAACAACAAAGAACAAAGTTTTGACACTACTTACTCCGAAATGCATGGGTCGCTCGCTGTTGGACGCATTTTCTTAGTTGTCTAAAATATGTAAACACTGTTCATCAGATAGATCTCAAGAGTGAATTAACTCGCGATAGAATCTCTTATCTTGTACTCTATATAGCTGTATGGCTCTTATCAGAGCGATAAAGCTTCTGTACTATTTATTACCTGCACACATACTCATGCATGTGTACCGACAAGCCATTAACTTCTCATTGGCATATGTACGAGCATTAATTTTTTTTATAGCTTTCCCAACGACGCTGAACTTGAGACGAAGCATTTTTCTTTGCGGAAATTGCATTTACGCTATTTTTCTTAGAGTTCTGTTAGATTTTTAAAAAAATTCCACAATTATTCAATGTCGATAACGTTGCCTCCGTTATTCGGAGAATCATCATTGCGATTCTTATCATTATTGCGATGATGTTGCAAAAGTGAAAAAAAAATTATTCAGATCTGATTGATCGAATATTTATTTATTCGTTATCAGGATAAGTCCTTTTAAATACAATGCAAATTGGAATTTCCGTTACAATAATATTGTATAAAATATATATATATAGTATAAAACAATAATATATATATCATATCATAAGCCAACGCAGCAGTATTTGTATTATTGTAAAAGAACATCCAACATTTTTCCTTCATAAAAAGCGAAAAATAATAAAGCGTAAAACATAACGATGCCCTGCGGGATAGTTAAAATTTTTCAATAATTGAGTAAAGCGAAATATCAATACAGTAATTTCCTGTAAAAGACTCAAGAAATTAGCACTTTATTGTAGACTGCGATTGGTGCGTTAAACAAGTGTTTGAGACTATTTTCGACATTAATAAATCTGTAGAGACTATGTTCAGCTTATAGAGGGGAATAATGCAAAATTACAATCAATAATGGCTTACAATGGTTTACAAATAATCATACGCTTGTAAATGTATTTATTTCGAGTTTTTCTAGAAGACGAAATTGTACAAATCTTATGAAAGAATGTTATTGAGTTACAATTTTAAATAGGTTGATTTTTCTACATTTGTTATTTTACAGGCAGAGCCGCCCTGCTGGTTACGTTATATGGCCGAATGCGGAAATATGCCAGACTGGCATCCCTACAATCCGCCGTCGGGCGGACGTCCGACGGCGCCGTCCGGTTCGCAAAACGCGAGTACGGGCCACATGTTTATCTCGAGTATAAGTCCGCCGGCGATGGACGGAATAAATTTGACTTCCGATAGGCTACAGACGAGTAAACATCAGAACGAGGCGTCGTACGTCGGAAGAAATTACGCGGGAGGTCCGATAGCGGGTACGAATTGTTCGACGAGTTCGTCGCTGTCGTCGGGAGTGCATATCGCACCGTTGGCCGCGTGCGTAAGTCACTACGGTGGATCGTCGACGAGAAACCCAATGATGGACAGTCTCGGCGGCGCGATGGATCCGCGAATGGGTCCCGTTGCCGGGATGAACGACGAAGTCGCTCACAGAAACAGTCAAATGGCTTTTTCGGCACCGACGAATCATGCGAGCGCCACAAATCTGAACGTTAACACCGGTCCGGCGGCTATGCAAAATTCGCCGGTCGGCGCAATGTCCCCTGGTCGTCAGGCGGGTTACGGAGCTTGCAAAGCTCCCTGTTGTCATCCAGACGCTAATATACCGTATCAACATTGGGACAAATATGGTCACTATCACGGTGCACCGAACGCTCACACGTCCTACAGAGAAAATCTTCGACAAAGCACTTATCCGCCCGTCGACAACAGGCGTTATATGCCCGATATGAATCTTCGAAAAGATTGCCTCGACAAAGATATCGTGGAAACTACGCCGTTTCCGGTCGAACATCGTCGCAATTACGATTACAAGTACCCAAGAAAAGATAGCGTTCTATCGAGAAATTATCCAAATCCCGCAAACGGTATGATGCAAAATTATCCGATGCAAAATTACAATTTTCCAAATGAATACCAAAAGTGTCCTTATTCGGTGAAAGATTACATGAGACGAGGGGCCAGTAGCAGCGGATCGATGAATTCGAAGAATGCGTCGGTCCACAAGTATCAGGAACAGCAGAGCGTTATTGTCCAACAAAAATATTCGCATTCGAAATCGATGCAGTATCAGAACGGTGCTGTACCGAGCACCGCTACGTCCGGAAATTTACCGTCCTCATTGCAAAATTCTTACTACAACGCGCCGCAAATGCCGAGAGATTTGTCGCGCGACTATTCTCGCGATTATTCGCAGGAACAAGTTCCCAATAGAATGCCGCAAGTACCGACGAGTTCGCATGTTCACGGATCCTTTCAGAAGTATCACGTTTATCATCAAAAAATTGCGATGCAAAGATTTTCCGTGGAAAATCATTTGCGCGCGTTCTCACGTATACCCGGCTATCAGTCGCATCCGAAGTATCAAGAGTGCGTTATGCGTTACAGAGAATTATTGAGATTACAGCAAACTGTTGATTATCAAAATATACTGCAAGAAGCGCCGAAAGTACCGAGTCCGTCGAACACCGCGCCGCCGGTCGCGCCGATAAATCTTCAATTCGATCAGAACGGTATTCTCATTAATTCCAATTACATACCGGGCAATTATCCCGGAATTCACGGGGGTATGAATCCGATGGGTCCTACGGATAACACGAATGCTTCGGCTAACGCTCGTATGACCGGAAATGTTCCGAATATGGAACAACAAAATCAATTTATGGATCACAACGATCAATCGATAAATTTGCCACGCGAACTTGATTCTCAGATGCATCAGAGAACCGTCCTTTCGCATCACGAAACGAACGAACGCTATTTCATTACCGGCGAGAAAAACGATCACGCGTCGGTCTACGAAAAAATGGGAAGGAGCGAGAATTTAGATACTCTCAACGTTGATGTCGATGGTATCGAGACAACGACAGTTGCCGAGCAGAACGTGACTTGCGTAACAACAACAACCGCACCGTCCGCACCGTCAATGCCAACCGTTTCAACACCTTCCACCGTAGAATACAAAAATTCGAAAGACTTCGCCGACAAACCAGAGCTCGACGTGCGTCAATTTTTGGCCAATTGGGACGAATCCGAGGATGAAGATGCGGCGTCGTCGAACGTTGTCGCGACATCGTTGAACGATCAATTCGAGGGCGCAGTTTTTTCATCAAAGTCACCGTCGACCGGCGCAACTTTGAACGATACTGTGAATTCACCGAACGAGATGAATTCTCAAGAAAACAAGGAAACATCGGGAATGGAGACTAACGCGAGCGGTTCGTCACCGTTGACCGACACTACATCGGAAATCGATATCGAAACTAATGGAAATTCACCGATCAGCAATTCCGAGAGTGGCATAATCGCTAAGGACATACAGTGCATAAGAACGGACGACGGGGACGATATACCGACGATACACATCGTCGATAATCTCGAGGCGGGTACGGATCTCGAAAAAATTCACACGGTCTTCAGTAATCTCACGTCATCGGTGCTGAATCCGATTTCCATCGGTGAATCATCGAGCGAAATCGTTGGCGAGAACAGCGGAAAGGGAGAGACGATCGTGCTGTTCGAACAGGAAAACGGCGTTTGCACGAAAACCTTAGAATTCAGCGTTTCGTCGGAGGGAAATAATTCGGAAGTGGTTGAGGGTGTCATAGCATCGATAATCGAATCGTCATCAGTCGACGCATCAGCCCAGGAAATCGAAACGTCGGCGAAGAGTCCTTACAAATCGCCGGAAATCGCGGATTCGTCGAGCGAACGACTACCGACAGAGGAAACTGCGGCAACAGCTTCCGATTCGACGGCGAATTCAGTCGCTTCACCGAATTGCTCGTCGAAGACAAACGGTGAAACCATCGACACGGCGAATTTGCGAAAACAAAATAGCTTCACGAGCGACGAATCGCACAATCCGGACGACATAAGTCTTCCGGATCTGCAGACATCGGAATGCACACCAATATCAACGACTCTTAATACGCCGATTCATTCGGACAGCGAAGAATCCTCGGAGCACGTATCCGATTTAACTATATCGACAAATCCCATCGAAATAATACAAAACAGTCCAATAATAAGTTTCACGCATTCGCCAATAAAGATCGAACCTTACGAGCAGTTGGACGGTCGTATGGGAAGACCGGCGAGGCAGAGAGCCACGGAACAACTCGACAGACACGACTCGTTGGACTTCGATTTCGATCGCGAAGTTGCTTGTCGCGAGAATACAAAATACACGGAAACATCGGAAACATCGGCGATCAGTGGCGTCGAGGGCCTCGAAAGTGAAACTACCCGAGCCGAGGATTCTCTGCTTCTCGCTGATATTCACGAGTCGACGGTGCAAAATTCTTACACCGAAAAAACGCCAGTCGAGTCGGAGAGGGATGATGAATTTTATCGAACGGCCGATCCGTTGGTCGGTATGGCGCACATCGCGAAAACAGTTTCGAAAGATCAGAGCGACGATGCCGAGGAAGTTTGCCCGCCGGAAATTCGAAACGACGAGAACAATCGATCGAATTGTGAATCACCGGTCGATCGTATATTGAGAAACGACGAACTCGACACCGACAAATGTCCGTCGATCATGGAACGCGATGACGACTTCAATCGTTCGTCCGATTTGGAAAAATTGTGCGACATGTCGTTGGACGGATCTTGCATGATGCCGCTGATATCCTGCGACGAGCCGACGGTGCCGGTTCAGCCGTTGGAGAGTAACAGTTGTTTCACAAAAATAATGAACGAATCTTTGCCCATCGAGGATCTCGACGCGCTTGAGTCGGGTTCGGACGATGATAAACTTGGAAAACCCGACGAGGATATGTGGGGCGACGTTAGATATATGGATAAGCATTTGGACGCAAGTTCCACGAGCGCCAACGTTCCGAGAGAAACAAGCGAAACCCAAAAATCGAAGAATCACGATAAATCCGAGAAAGTCTCGGATAGTCTTGAGGAAACATCACCAACGAAAACGAAACATCACTGTGACGAAAAAATCGATGATACATCACAAAATGACGTTAACTACAAGCCGAGCAATTTATCGGAGTCAGAAATGGAGGAGAGACCTCCGAGTCCCGACCTAACGAGGGAAACAATTTGCAACGAGAATCCGCAGAGCGACAAGCGTTCTCCGAGTCCAACGATCGAATTGCAAAATTCGCCGGCGAAGGAGCAAAAATGCGACGATTACTCTGAACCCGAAGAGTCGCGAAGAACGCGCGGCACGGAAAAACGCAGATCGTCGCGGGAAGAAAAAGATTTGGAAGACAACAGTCGAACGACCGTCGACTCGGACGTGGAGGCGAAGGGTCCGTTGACGAAAAGTTACACGACGAAGCATCGCGACTCCAACGTCGAGATACACGTAGCAAATTTCAACGTGAAGATTCATGACAACGAAGTCATAAGAAACGAGACTGTCGGGCCAAATGCGAAGAATCAGGAGTCGAGCAGCGATGGGCTCGACGCTATCGAAATAAAGATCAACCTATCGCGTGGCGATGTTAATCGAAGAGGCGGCAAGCAGTTCCAAGATAAATTCGCTGACGAAGATCGTAGAATATCCCAAGACACGGATGTACGTGAGAGCAGTCCGCAAGTTCGCGAAACGAATGCTTGCGCTTCTGGTAAAAAGTGTTGTCGCAGGCGTCGCAGGTCGATGCCCGACGGTTTCGAGTCGAAGAAAGCGAGAAAACTCGACGACGAAAGAACAGAATTCACGGAACACTACACAGCGAAAAAAATCTCCAAAAAAAATCGTCACAAAGTACGTCGTTCGATGGACGACGAATTGCTCTTGAATCCGGAACGTTCGAGAAAAGATTTTGCGACGGAGGAGGTCAATTTTCATCTTGAAATGGCAAAAGCTTTCAATCTCCCGTGGCTACGGGATGAAGATCCGGAAACCGGTGGTTCGTCGACATCGTTGTTACCGAAAATTAACGAGAGCAAAAAAGATAAAAAATTATCAACGAAAAGTAAGGGGGACTCGAGGACGGAGAAACATTTGAAGGACGTTAGAACGATACCGAGTCCTTCGTACAATTCAGCTCTGGATAATTCGTCGACAATGGATTTCGATAATTTCGACGTGGCGCCACATCACAGCAGCGACACGGATACCGAGCAACTCGATTCGTTTAACGAGAAGCGATACGCCAGAGTGAAGAAAGCTCGTCTCGAGGATCGCG
Source organism: Buathra laborator (assembly GCA_934046635.1). Taxonomy (NCBI): domain Eukaryota; kingdom Metazoa; phylum Arthropoda; class Insecta; order Hymenoptera; family Ichneumonidae; genus Buathra; species Buathra laborator. Next base: position 1,785,042 of record OW203898.1, on the reverse strand, counting down.
AGAGATACAAAAATCCATCGAGTTACGGCACGAGTTTCGACGAATTAGCGAGTCTCGATGCATTCGAGATAAATCTCAATACAGTTCCTATCTACACGACCAAAGATGGTAGAATTACCTACAGTCCTAACAGAAATTACACTTACAGAGCTCTGATAATGGAAGCGCGACAGCGCGAGGGTTATCCGACTTTGCGAAAATTGCACTATCCGAGACATCTAACGCGAAATCATTATCGCGAAGCCAAGATGCGAAAATTGTACAAGAGGCGCCAAGAAGAAAGATCGGGACACGAGACGAAGCGTCGGAGTGGCGATTATCACGTTGGAAAATCGAAACGTCCCGTCTCGACGAGACATCACATGGAAGAGACGGAAGCGCGACTAGCGATGAGATCGAAGAAACACGAAAATCGTCGAAGAGACACGAGAATATCGTCGGAATTGGAACATTGCAGCGACGACGTGACACGGGGATACGTCGACAATTGCTTGACGAATAAAAATCGTTCAGTCGAAACGATAACCGCTTCTTACAAACCCGAGACTCACGCAAAGATTATTCAACAACGCGAAGATTCGCCCGTTAATCGAAGATCCGAAAACATTCGAAAGGACGATCACGCGGATAGTTCGAGAAATGCGATATCTACTTACAAGGGTATCAACAGTGGAATACAAAATGTCATAGAAGACACTTTGGGAAGTCCGAAACATTATCCCAACCGAGACAGCGACAATTGTCTCGTGTCGAAGATATTTCAGGGTCAAGAGTTGGAAATTTCAGCCAGAAAAGTAATGCCGAGTTGTCCGGAACGCATGCAAAACGAGCGCGAAGATTGCGGCAGAAAATCGAGATTTTTTTCCGAATCTTCGCACTCGTTGAAAACACCGATGGCGAGTCCGTTAATAAATCTCGAGAAGAGACCGGTCGGCTGGGATCTCGAACAGGATTGTCAAGCGGCGTTGTCCGACAGTGGATTGGAGTCATCGACAACGTACGTCGAAGCCAGCAAGGAATCGAGAAGAATTCAACGATGGAAAAATTTCTTCGCTGACAAAGCTGTGACCACCACAGCGATTTACAACACACCGAGCGAAAGATACATCGAGGCTATCGATCTTTCCCACGAAAAACTTCGGACAGACGAGAATCTTCGATACTTCGACGATGAGCCGAAAGATCTGCGAATGAAGGATGTCTCGAGCAAAGAACGCGACATCGTACCGTGCGAAATCGTCCCACAGGAAATACAAACTCTCGTAGTCGAGGAGCCGAAGAAAATTAGCGAAAACATCGAAACGTCGTTGGAAACAGGAAGGAAGAGATGCATCGCGGAAACACCGCTGTTCGTCGAGCCGCTAGACGACGATGCATTGAAAAACGATCGTATGAGCGAAATAGTAAAAAGTTTGGATTTAGCGGTAACGCATCGGCATCGTTTAGCTGTAAAAGAATCAAAGATCAATGACGAGAGTGAAATCGTAAAACCGGTTAACAACGACAACGATTGCGACAGGGTAAAGCCGGCAGCGTCGATTTTTCGTCGCGATGCTATCAACTGCGTTGTGAGTAAAGTCACCGACGCCTTGTCGCGCAGAGCGTCTTGCGATGCTATTGATAGTCGAGAATCTCGAAACGAGTTTTTCCGCGAACCAACGCTCGCAGAGATCGCATCAACGGAGTCGAGGATTATTCCCGAGGAGACCGAGGAGCCGGAATTCTTCAAAGACCACCGAGTCGTCGAGGAACCCGAAAATTTGGATTCGCAAACCGCGATGAGCGAAATTATCGAGAGAGTCCAGAGTCCGGAAATTTTTCAGACGCGCTGCAAAGACTTTTTGATCGACACGTCGACGAGTTTTTCCAGCTGTATGAAAATGCCGGAACTGGTAAGCGCACTGCCGACGGAATCCGAAAATTCGCGGCTGGAAGATACCTCGACGAGGTTCGCCGGTGAGTCAATGGATTTCAGAGAGACGAGAGAATACAGCAACGACGGGACGGAAAGCAATTTCATGCCGTTCACGAGTCGTGGAATAATGAATTCGTCAGTAATGGACAATGACACGTCGGGAAGAGATTCGTTTCTCTGCGGTATCGCAGAAAATGCAATGAACGCCAGTGAAGATTCCTCCATTGACAAAAAGACCGTCGAATCCATTGAAAAATCAACTGAAAGCGATTTTCGCAGTAGAGAATCTCCCGGGAGTGCACCGATTTTAAGCTTCTCCGGGCAGATAACGAATGACTCGCGACACGACGATTCACCGTCGAAGAGTCCGCCGAATTTGTTGTGCGAGAATTCCATTCCAAAACTCGTAATAAAGAAGAACGACGGTATTTCGAGATCCACATCGGTGTCGCAGTCCCTCGACGCATCGCGAAATTCGTCAAATCAGGAAACGGAGAAGAAAATTCCATCGATCGACCACGACGTGTCGTCCGAACGACATCCGAAGATACCGAAAATGATTATAAGAAACGTTAAATCGCGTCCCGGAACTCCGACGACCATCGAGGAAGACGTGACTGCGGAGACGAAGAATTCCGTACGCGAGCAAAGAGTCTTCGAGGTTCAGATTAAATTGGAGAAGGAAACAACGCCACGCGATACCGCGACGGAGTGCAAAGTACCGAAGATGAAAATCAAGTTGGAGGACAAACAGCAGCCGAGAATGATAGTGGAAACTTCCAAAGCGTCGAGTCACGAATTAGGCGGAGAACAATCGAAAAATGTGCCTAAAGTAAAGATCAGAAAGGTTCGAAGATCATCGACGAGTCGTTCGCCGATGCGAGTCGACAAATCGTCGAGACAATCGTCGGAGAGAGAGATGCAGATGGAATTTTCGGAAAACACCGAAAACAGCAACGCAAGTAGTTCGTACAAGTTTACGGTTGAGAAATTAACATCGAAGTCACACGATCATCAGGACATCAAAGTCGAGAAAATTGACGACGAAACGAAGAAGGATAGAATACCAAAATTGACGATAAAGAAACAAGAAGTCGGCGCTATTAGCGGCGGTTATTCGTCGAGTCAGTCGTTGAAGAAACGACGTTCTCGAAGTCCCGGCGATTCAGGTTCGAAGAAACAACGGAAGAGCACGAGTCGTCACAATTCCAGCAAAAAGAACGAGACGCGATCACGCGAGCGGCGAACTAAGAGTTTGGATAGCAACGACGGCACAACGGATTCGCAGAGTCTTTCGGAAAAAGTACCAAAAGTAATAATAAAGCGCACCTCGCCGAGTGCCGAATTTAAATGCGAGTTGAGCAAAGTCGGCAGAGAAGCAATAACGAAGGATTCCAAATGGCAGCCGGAAGTGAAATTGCAACGTTCCTGGGTATTGGATTGCATGGCGATGGAGCCGGGAAGTGGAAAATTAGCTCTTAAAATGCTTCAAACAGCGAACAACGATAATGGCGACAAGTTTTTGGACAGAAATTCGAGGAAAAACGGCGAATGGAAGCGAAGCATCTCGGAATCGACGGGACGAAGATCATCGTCCACATTTGAGGGTAAAACGAGAAGAAAATCGGACTGTGACTTAAACGAAACAGAGGCTCAACCGTCGCGAATGCTTCTCATCGGCAATAATAGAAGCAAAAGCTTCGACGATAACATGAACACCAATCGACGAAAATCTCGGGAGAACGAAGCAACGATCTCTAGGCTCGCGGGCTCGTCGTCCGTTGTATCTAATACACTGCCGGTCTCTGACAAAGATAACAAACATAACACGAAAAGGAGTGTGAAAAATGATGAATATGAAAAGATTAATAGCGCGAAAAAGTCGGAAGAATCGTCTAAGAAGCAGGAAAAAGGAGAAACATCAACCAAAAACAAAGAACCTAATAAAAACTTAGGCGGAAACTTCGAGGAGCCCGAGAGTTCGGTCATAAAATTAGACTCGTCGGATGAGAGTCAAACGACGATAGAGCTATTGCCAGCTTCGCCGGACAACAGTCGACCAGAATCGTTCGACACGATCGAGCAATCGTCGGAAATCGAGCAATGCATTGGTAACGGTAACATGGGAAAGTTATATTCGGACGAAGCGATACCGACGCAATTCGAATTAGAATTGGAGATAGTGGACAATAGTACAGCCGATTCGTTGGATGTTCCTATACCGTTGCCGGACGAGTCGAGTATGGAGGAGGACTCAACGTCGACGGTCGAGAATGTTAATCGATTGGAACGTTACAAATCGTATGGCGCAAGTGACGACAACGACGAGAGCGCAGCAATGGATTTGGGGTGCGAAAAATTTGTCTACGACGAAGGATCCAAAATCGTGTCGTTGAAAAAATCGATGAAACCCACGGATACGAATACGAAGAATGTTTGCTGCTCGGATTCTTTGGTAAAGGAAGTTTTAGCGGCCAAAGAAACGCTCAAGCGTTGCCTGACGAAATCGAAGAGCGTTGTTAGGACAAAATTAAAGCCGAGAACTAAAACAGCAGCGGAGAAAAAACAAGGCTCGGGTTTCGATTTCGCCGGTTTGGCTGAATACTCTAAAACTTCCAAATGTCACGTCGAGGAACGTGCGCCAGTCTTCCACGATACCGTTAAAGCATCGAAAAGCAAAGAGACTACCGGCTGTTGTTCGGACGACAAAGCTAAGAGTGAACATTTTCAACACGAAAGATTGTCATCGAAACAAGAGAAGAAGACTCGCGAATCGTCCGACAAACAAGATAGACATCGTAAATCATGGAGCAACGATAATCGACAGAGCGAACGTTCGAAAGGGGAACACATATCATCGAGTACATCGTCCAAATCTTCGAAACGTTCGTCTCTTCCGTCGACCAATGTTAGTCCAACGAAAACTGGCAGTAGCAGTAGCAGTGGTAAAACCATCGAACACGAGACTTTCGGTGAAAATTCTCGAAGCAAAAGCCTATCGGAAAAAAGTTCCACCAATCGAAGCTTCAAGTCGAATGAGACATCCATCGATCGACAAGGGAGCGTCTCGAATATTATTACCAATACCGAAGATTCCATTAAGAAAAATAAATCTTACAAGATACCAAAAATATCGCGATCTCTCGAGAGAAATAACAGCGAGGACGCGACGATGACGGAGGACAAGAGGAAATCACCGAGTCTGGTGAAAATGCCGGTATTGGAGCCGCAAATCGATCTGAACTTTGAACTTACCGGATCGGATCGCGACACATCGCGATCACCTCCGGTTATAACTAAGCATGAAGATCCTGAAATTGATAGAGAAACACCAAAGAAACTTGAGGATAATGTTAACGCGGATAAACTCGATAGCATCACTAAGAAAGAAGACTCCGAGGCTGTGACGTTTGCCGACATTGTTTCGCAGCTGGCATATCACGAGAAGGTAATTACTTGTTTTGTATTGCGTTTATTTGTTCTTAAAATAAATCGCGGAAAAATCGACACCTGAAAATCGAGACAAGGAAGTGCGATATTTGTACACATGAAAAAAGACGATCCATCGTTAATTACGTAAAAAGAATTGGCAATAATAGAAAACGAAATACAGAAAGTACTTCGAAGTAATTAACTTTGTTCTTATGAAAAAAAATGGAAGTACGATATTTGTAGACATGAAAGAAGGTAATCCATCGTTAATTAAGTAAAAAGAATTGGCAATAATAGAAAACGAAATACAGAAAGTACTTCGAAGTAATTACCTTCGATCTTATGAAAAAAATTATAAATCGGTTTTGTTTTTATCGGACAAATATTGTTGAAAATGTTATTGATTGCGATTAATGATAATATTTTCATCTTAGAACATCGCTGCTTAATGTAATAATGTTAATGAATCTTTTCCTCGTTCCAAGGCGACGATAAGACACAGACGTTACTGTAACCTATGCGAAAGATGGTTTCCCAGTACAATTCGACACGAAAGACATCTTTCCGGTTATCAGCACCGTCACACGGAATTGACTCAGAGGCGAACTGTTCACGCGCTTTTCATGCTATTCACCGGTAAGCCATGTCCACGACTATTGCCAGCGAGTATCGTGAGGACCGATTGTTTGCCCGGTGAGCCGACACCTTTGCAGATTGCAGTGCAGGTATAGCATCTATTTTATGTATTTTTATATCCTCCCAAACTAAATATATAACTTTTAAACGAAACTTACATCGCGAAAATATCGTTTTACGCTATACGCATTTTTTTTTAATCTTTCAGGACGTAGCGATCAGTTTAGAGGACGGCGCTCGCGTTAAGCCGAAAAAGGACGTAAGTTCGAAGGACGAATAGAAAATTCGTGCGTATATTCAACAATCGTTGGATTTGCCAAGCAGGTCTGTTTAGTTGTTTAGCCAAAGATATTAGTCGCGAGAGTTATAAATATTTTTAAAAAACGGCGTATAAGTTGGTTATTACTTAATTTAACGAAAAAAAAAGAAAATGACAAAGCTGCGGCAGTCAAAGTCTCTTGCGACGTGTACAAATAATATTACGAACCGGTCCACACAGTGGCCTTGTTCTCTAAATGAAAACAACAAAAAAAAAACACTTATTTATAACTTAAAAAGACAAGAGGCATACTATGGTATGTATTATACATACAAAAAACAAAACCAAACATACACACACCTACACATAGATATCTATATTTATTATTGCAATTGCCCGAAGGGACTTGGAAAATATGCATACCGATAAGTATGCACGGGTTTAAAACGCATAGCGGGAGATATATATAATGTATAGAAAGATTTATCTTTTTACGCAGGGATAGGCGTATATTTAATTTTTTTTTTTTTTTTCATTATTCATGGATCGTCGATTTTAAAAGCACTTTTTTGAAATTTATTTCCGCACATGTTTTACATTCGGGACGCGCACGAGTGCCTTAACGTAAGTCCCAAACAGTATTCCTCGTATATCCTGTTGTTTTCAAATTTCCAAGAAAAAAAAATAAGACAATGCGAATCGGCACTATTTCGCGAGGGCTTATAATTCACCGCGCGCGCGAATTAAATTTTCTTAATGCATAATTGATAACATTGAATCTCCTGAGAGTCCTAAAGAAAAGTGTATCTCGACATTGATAATAACGGAGAGGAAGACTAGAGGACGAGAAGTACAAAGTTATTTGACAAAGTTCACGGCTAACATTTGCGATATCAAAGCGTAAAAGTCGACTGACGTAGATTTTTTTCGATCGTTTGATAAAATTGTATATCGTTTTAAAAGATTTTATTTTTTTTCTTGAAAACAGTAAATACCGACGTGTCCTTATGGTTGAGCTTCGTAGCAATGAATCATTGAGTGTTGGTATAATGGATTCGTGAAATAATCGTTTACACACATTTCGAATGAAATTTTATTGCTGTTCGCAATTAAATTTCAACAGTATATATAAATAGATATCAAATGCTGCAAACGAGCAGCAAAAACGTGTGCGGTGCGTGCAAACTATTGAATCATCGTGTGTTCTATGTGCCTAAAACAAAAAACTAGAGAATTTATAAATCAATATATATATATATATATAAAATATACATACAGATATAATGTACACATGTAAAAAAAAAATCTGGGCGCGACGGAGCACGCAGGGCAAAGATCAGTTTACGTTCTAACGAAAGAAAAAAACAAAAAAAAACTGTATAAAATTTGGTGTACCATTTTTATCGTCGTGATCTCGCGTACCGTATGCCTTACGTATTTAGAAAAACGTTTAAAACAAAGAAGTGAAACGCGACACGTTTGAGAATAGCTGAATAACATGAATTTGAATTGTTGTTAAAAAAAAACAGAAAAATCAACAAGATAATAGTTGTTGCTCTGCATTTGTGATAGAAGAAAGTGATATTGGAGCTTTCACTTTCATAGAAGAGAAGGCCGAACCTATTATGCAGAATTAATCATGTTCCTCACATATCTATCAGGTTGTTCGTAAAAACGATATTTTATATTCGCGGTTGTTCCGTCGAAACGGTTCAATTTTTTCACATATTCGCCCAAAGTATGAACTTTGGTCGTGAAGATTTTTATCGTTGGAAACCGAAAAAGGTAACAAAAAAAAGCAAAGACTACACACACACATATACACACACATTCCATAATTTTTGAAAAGAAAAAAAAAAAACAGTATTGAATTATTATTTTTTTCGTTGCATACTTTCTCGTTTATCACTGTTAACCGTTCATACTGTTCGTAAATGTAAAAAAAAGCATATACCACTGAAAATCGATGCAAGTGGTATACTCTACTAAAAAAGTAAAATTAAACGAAAGGAGAAAAGTATTGATTGACTGCTCCACAGTGCTCAGAGTTATATTGGCACATTTAAACTGTTTTTTTTTATTCCGCGAACTACGAAATTTGCGATATAATTGTATATCTAATTTTGAAAACAAATACGACGTCTCGAGACTCCAAAAGGAGCGCCTCGATATGTGTATTGTACCGAAAGCCGTGTTGTGTGTATTTTTGAGAGAAACACGAAAAAAAAAGAAAACTAAAACGAATTCTACATTTTATAGCGTTTAAGGAGCATTTTTGTTTGATTGTAAGAGTATCGCACCATCGAATAGAGTTTAATGATTGTTAAAACATTTAGTCAAACTATTAATGTATTCGAGTGTACACAGGGTTTTTAAACTATCGGATCTCTTTACATAATTTTTTTTCGCAGTCAGTGTTATTCGGACACGTGATGGGGAGACCTATTTCGGGTTTCGAATCCTACCAATAGTGTCTAACATAAGATGTTACCTATCTTTAAACTTAAGTTTTATTATTATAAATTGTTGCCTCGATAAACGGAGTCATTTATATACACACATATATATATATATACATCTATATATACTTATTATTGTATGAAATCCGTGAGCGCCTTGTAATTTTATCGTTGCATTTTTACATAAAAAACGAATCGTCGTTATCGCATATTCGGGTCTAATTGTACTTAGAAAAAAGTGTTTTGGCATCGAAAGCCAAATTGTCTAACGGCATTTTTTCTACCAGAGAAGAAAATGAAAGAAAAAAATTAATAAATAACAAAACATTATCGTTGAGGGCATTCGACCAAACCGCCAGCAATGAGTCTCTGGTCCGTAAAACATTCGCAATTCGTTAAGTTTTTTCGTTGAATCCTTCGAGCATAAAAAGGCTGTCCTTACGAAGATCTTTCGTTGCTTCTTGATAAACGCGATTCTTCACTCGCGATCTAGTCGAAGTAACTTTATATTTATACTATCGAATTTTAATCCTCCGAAAAATCCACTCGAAATGTTTTTGACATACGAACGTGTGATTCACAGTTCGTAAACAAAGGACAATTTTTTTTTACCGCGGGATCTATTTTTACTTTCAACATGTGCAATAACTAACTTAGTATGAATTATACACGCGAGTTGAAGTGAAAGAAGAAAAAATAATAGAGTTGTTTATCCAAGTTAGCGAAAGTCTTACGAAGCCTCAACACATTGTGCATAGTACATAGCTATATACATATTATAAATATTTATATGGTGCGCGTAAAATTTATATTTATTGTTCATTTTTATTTTTGTCTGTTTTATTCTTTTTTTTTATTATGAAATATGTAATTGTCTGTTATAGAATACTTGGGAGTTTAAATTGTTGAGCAAAAGTCGCTCAATTATTGAAACTCATTGAAACGGCGTGAACTATGTATATTAATTGTAGAACTGAAATTTTTATTATATTTTTAAGACTTACCGCGTCGACGGGCCGAATACCGTTTTTTCTTTGGCATAATCAGGGTAACTGTTGCGCCAACATACATTCCACAATATCATTAAAACGCGATTATACAAATCTTAAATGATTTACCCCGGAATCGTCGATTAATCTCATGTTGTTGAGTTTTGTTTTTTTTTTTTTTTTTTTCGAAATAATTGCAAATACACGAATCCCTCCTCCTATCGCCCCCATTATTGTAGTTATAGTATTAGCGGCCATCCCCGTTGTTTTAAATGCAGTGTACTGGGATAATGGTATAGAGGTGTATAATGAAAAAAAGAAAAAAGAAAAAAAAAATAAGAATTGCAATGTCTTATGTGTGTGATAAATAAGACTTGTTTGCGCTGATTGTCAGCCTGTTGCACTATTACGAATAAAAGAAATCTATACATAAATGAAATGTCTCTAATACTTGTTTGTCGCATTTTATTCATTATCCAAGATATGTTCGCTAAATGCTAACATAAATTACATCATTTTTCACAGTTGAAACGTGCGGAATTTTTGATAATGAAATACGTTTCCAGTGAGTATATATATTAATTAAAGTGTTCCGTACATATATACATATATATGTTTATTAAAGGTGTGGGCGGTTATCTCTGCTCTGCTTTATCTCCATCGTCACGGGGGAGTTAAGCCGTTATATGGATACATTCTTCTTCCTGTCCTCATAACGTAATTAACGATTCTGATTGGCTGCGAAAGTTGTTTTCGATATATGAAATTTTGGATACATTTTTGAGATATCAATATTATCGTTTCGTGTTTTGTTCTGTCGTGTTTTTTTTTAAGACGGGATATAATCATCTCTTCCATGACTCTCTGCCGGCGCTCAGAGATGATTAAAAAAACGGTAATGCCATTTTTTTCTAAAGTTCGTCAGCTTTAGCGTCAAACGGAAATAGAATCGACTGTATCTATATTTAATTATCCATTGTAGTTTTTATTATTATCCGTGGAATTTCGCATGCCCTTAATTAGACTACCGATCACCGCCAAACGACCACCAATGGATTAGTATATTCTACATTTTTTAAATTAAAGTTGTATGGCTAACTTTATGTACCTGTATGGTCTGCATGGGCACTAACGTATTGGGCGTTAATGAAACCCCGGCCCAGGGCTCATTTGGTTTTTTAAATTTTCTAACTAAACGAATGACCACCAAACGTTGGAATTGCGTTATTCGTGACCACCAAACGATCCCGAATCGATTAAACCCCAATTTGAGTGTTTCACAAAAAAAAAAATATTTGGCCAACTTTGGGTCTTATTTTTTGTTTATTTTTCTAATTAAACGAGTGACCACCAAACGATATAACTGGAATACCAATCGGCACCAAACGACCACCAATCGATTAGTATAGGCCTTATTTTTCTAAATTAAAGTTGTATGGCTAACTTTATACAACTCTTATAGGTATTATTCAAAGAACTACAGTTATTTGACTGGTCATGTGTCTCATCATATGACTAGCGGTAATTACAGCTGTAGTCGACCGTCGACATGGCGTCTGTCATAAAAGGTGTGACAAATCTACTAAATTAAACAGAATTAATTAGTCTTCGACAACAAAAAAAATCATTAATTTCCCATAAAATCCTTTCACTTTCATTATATCCGATCGATATTGATTTTCGTTAGTGAATTTACTGTGCTCGTAGACACTGGCGAAATTTGGAGCAGACTGTTCGATCACCGGCCATTCATCCACGGTGAAGTAACATACTTTTTGCGCGAATTCGAGGTAATGTCATCTCAAAATTAATTTATTATCTCAAATAAATCGAATACACAAAACAAATTAACATATCGAAAAAACATAACCAACAAAAAAAAACATTAAAGATCGTACTTTTCGCGGAATTGTTGTCATTGTTTTCGTGAGCAAAAACACGCTTTTTGTTTGTTGTTCGTCAAGGAACGAAGGGGCGACCGTGAGGTGGAACGTTTATTCAAGATTCTGGAATACTCAACAGAATTGGGACAGAGTCAGTTGGACCGCGCCGAGCAGTTGGGTGACTGTCATCTGCCGAGTCTGAAAGCCAACACCGACGTTGCGCTTAGTATGTGCGAACGAATACTTCAAAGAGAAGAAGAATATTACAACGTATGCCACCCTTTCATATTTTATGTTGCGGCGCTTCAGTTACATTCATTTAAAATCTTATCAGAATTTTTCAATTGCGCTTACGTTATTTTTCTTTTTTTGTCATTCCAGGATACCAAAATCCACGAAAACCGAGAAAATCGAAAAGCCGAGTGGCAAGGCTTCATCAATGATATGAGCGACAAGTGCCGTAAGGTGGATCAAACTTTTCAAGAGAAAGAACAAGAGCTGAAAGAGTTTTACGTCGATTTGGAAAGAAAGTTACACATCGATCCTTGAATTCTCCAAAAAATTTATTTTCATTTCCTTTCATTCCGCATATCGCATTTAATTCTTATCCGGTGACAAAAATACTGATCAGAAACGAAAAAAAAAAAAAAAAAAACTCCAAAAATGCCTGTAGAACCGATAGAGGATCCTTCCATAAGGATAAAGCCAACGGCAAAGCTTATAGAGTTCGTGACGAAAAGCCTAAAGTGCGATGATGCACCGACAAATATATTGACCTTGAAAAATTCCTCAAAGAATAAACGCGCCCAAGTATCGCTCAGTCTCGACGATGTCAAATGGCTCGACGGATATTTGAAGAATTATCGCAAGTCATCCAACAATAAAGTTTACATACACGAGTTTCTCGAGGGTGTAGACATACAGTTACCGACGCCAAAAGTAACGCCGAGAGATCCGGAGCTCGAGGCGAGAATTCAAAAATTAACTGCGCAACAAAACGCTCGAGAATATCAAGCGATGACTAAAGGGGTCGATGCGGTACGGAAACGCCATCCCGAGGACACGATCGCGTTTCAGAGTGAGTAAAACTTTCGCGCGATTTCGGATAATCTTCGCGTAATAATTTTTTAACGAGGATTTTTCTCTTTTAATTTGCAGTGAAACAAATAAATCGACAATTGATAGCCGTTGCTCAATTCATCTTATCGGTCGCGGCGGGTTTTGCCTTTGGTTTCATCGGTGTTCAACTACTCGTTGGAAATTTGGACTTTGGCTTCCGATTGCTTCTCGGCATAATCTGCGCCCTCGTCATCGCACTGGCCGAAATTTATTTCCTTGCGAAAAAATTGAACGAGGATCATAACGAAGAATTCGCGACTTACACGAAGCTGCATCAGGAATAATTTCGTTAATTATATTTCGCGAAAGGATTGAGGATAAAACATTTAAACGGCATTTGCTATTCTTAAAAGTATGTATATTAAGATACTGTGGAAATTGGATAAAACTACGAGATCCTCGTGGAATGAGACTTTAAAGTATAAATTTACATGTTACGAAAAAAAATATCCACATTTGAAGCAAAACTGCGCTGTAGTTTAAAAAAGATTTGTTACATAAATGAGATAATAATTATGAAAGATACGCTGATATAAGTTACTTAAAGGTCTAATTTATTCTAATTTTTATTTTCCTCTTCGCTTTCACTCTTGATACTCGAATCGCTTTTGCTTGAGTGAGATTTTCCGTTTGCCTTTTTTTCGCCATCGCTTCCGGAAGTATTGTCGTTTTCCTCTTTTCGGTCGGAACTGTCGGAACAAGAGTCGCTGTCCGATTGGCTGTCGCTATCGGAATCCGATGAACTCTCGGAGGAGCTGCTGTTGCTATTGTCTTTGGCTGCCATAAGCTCTTTGAACTGTCTAACGGTTATTTTTCTCGGCATAATCTCCTTCAGAAACTCGAAAGTTTCGTTGGTTTGTACCACTTCGGCGAGATGCTTATAATCGAGACTGCCGCCTTTGTTAGCTTGCATGTGCGCCTCTTCGGATAAATGATGGATAAACATTTCCTACAAAAGAAATGGAATTCGTTCGTTAAATGATTAATAAACTTCATTAACGGTTTATTATGCTGACTGACTACTAAATTTTGGAGATTAACAACACATCATGTGTCTCGGAGGGCTATATTACGCATTTAAATTAGTAAATTGAATAAAGCTCGAGTGCCTCGATTCTTCCCGCGAAATTAATCAAGATGGCTGACAAAGTGCGTCGAGTAAGACTTTCGATGAAATAACTCATAAAACGTGATGAATAACTTACGGTAGCTTTGGCGACTAAGAACAATCCGTCCTGACCCACGGTGTCGACATGCGGTGAACTTTTCATTATCGTTTTAACTCGTGACATCGGTAAGTTTAGCTCTTTCATCTTTGCCGGAGATCCTTGCGCCGCCATGTTCAAACGATTGACGTCTGCTTTACGTTGCAGGGCCGTGTTCAACGAGTGGTTCGAGTTTACCGGCACATTACTCTATTTTGCTGTTTTAAACGGTGAATTTGACGAAAACTTCGATATTATTTGGTCTTTTTCGATCTTAGTACGTGAAAATTGGTGCTCTATGAAATTGGCGATGAAACTGTGAAGCAAATGCAGTAATTAATAAAAAGTTTTCCCTTAGTATTTATGTACATTCAGGGCCGTCTTACGCGAGAAGAACTTTTGTACTTTAACGTATAACAAAAATAAAACTAATGCTATATTGCTTGACGCAAAAAATGTACTCATATATATATATAAAACTATAAAGTTTCGTAGTATTTTTTGTCCTCAACATCTCTATTTGTCTCGAAATTATTGAATAATCTCATATTTTCTTAGCGGCTTCGCATCCCCCACCCTTACGACCAATGAAAAATTAATCGCAACGTTTTCGCACTTGCTTCCAACTACTACACATCCGGCGCAGGTTGATTTTTCGGACAGCCCCAGACGCTGCTACACATCTCAATAGACGTAACTGACGATCGTTGGACTTCAAAAGGTATTTTTACGATATTGCTCAACGCTCGCGTCATCGAATGACAAATAAAGCTTTGATCTATCTTGATACGCGAAGCCGAGAATCAAAGTTTTCGATAAACTTTAGATTACATTTTTTTCATCAACGTGTGGGCCGAGCCGATCGATACGGCACATGGTTGAAATGAGAAATTAATGTATTTATTGCATGAAATTAACGACACCCAAGCTATAATAACCAATTTCGCCTTCATCAACGTTCTATTTTTAATCAAACCTCGTATAGTCATCGAAATAATTTTTTTGTCATTGAACATCGGCGTACGACCTACATAACCTCAATCGCGAAAAAAAAAGAAAAATTTTGACAAACAGCTGTTGTAAGAATTAAAGATTTCCGTTAACTTAAATTCAATTTATTCATAGTAATATTAGCAAATGCAGGTTTTAAATATCAGCAAGTTTATTCACGGAAGTGGCGTGTATAAAAACGATAAAAACGAAAATTCCATTATTCAAAAATAAATTGCATTATCTCAACAAGGACATGGAGTTTCAATTCACGCGAACATTAATCTTCGTATAGAAATTGCAGTGTGAATCGCGAAGGCAATTTTAGGAAAGAAAAAAAATTGATAAAAGTTCATTGTCAATTCTATCGCATAATCAAACTGCGAGAGTCGAATATTCGATATTCGTTTTTCTATTTGTTATTTACAGAAAAATCATACTTTCAAGAATGTCAACATTTCTTGGGATCGTCGAGGAGTTACCGGGAATATCGGTGGATCGCTTCGACGGCGAAAATTTAAAATCTTCCGTGTATTTTCTTAGTCACTGTCACTTTGATCATATGATCGGCTTAAGTAATTCTTTTTTCGATCGTCTCGAAGACAATCGACAATTTATCTATTGCACGTCGTTGAGTAAAGCTTTTTTGGAGGGAAAATTCAAACTAACCGATTCGCAATCTTCTCGAACGATAAAAATCGTCAATACTTGTTCTCCGATAATCGTAGATTATTCAAATCCCAATGGTGGCGAAGAAAGCGTAACGGTACTTTGCGTATCCGCGGGACACTGTCCGGGTTCCGTTATGTTTGTTTTTGAAAATCAAAAAATTTCGATTCTCTATACCGGCGATTTTAGAATATCTCCAAAAGATTTGCAAAAAATCAAACCTCTTCACAATGAAATCGGCGGTAGAATGTTGCCTAAGAGGTTCGACAAGATTTATCTCGACACTTCATTTCTCAGTGAGAATTATCGCGAATTTCCGAGCCGACAGCAAAGTCTTACGGAAATAAGTCGAGCGGCAAAAGATTGGATTGTTCGCGACCCAAGAAACGTTGTCATTCTGGAATGTTCCGCGCTTTATGGTTCAGAATTTGTTTATATCGAACTCATGAATACGTTAAAAAAACGTGTCCACGTGAAGTCGTGGGTTTATCAGAATTATTCGCGTATACCTGAGTTGGAGAGTTGCATCACGAGCGACGCGAACAGCACGCCGATTCACGCGTGTATGCAAAAATTCCAGAAAGGCGGTTTAAAATGCCGACCGGAAGTCAAAGAGGAAAATATTTTGACGATAGTACCATCGGCATTCAGATGGAAGGGCCGAGATTTGTCGAAAAAATTTTACGAGTGGGATTCACTAATCGAGAGAAGATTTTACGTGTGTTTGTCTATGCATTCGTCTTACAATGAGCTGAAAAGTTTTCTCGATTATTTCGATCCCCCGGTAGTTCATGGCTGCGTAGAATCTTCCGATAGAAACACAAGTATCCAAGATACTTTGAATGAATTGACGAAAAAACGTGATAAAACAGTAACCACGTCTAAGACTTATAATCTCGAATCGTTAAAGTTAAATAATTTTAAAAGAGCGCGAGTAGAATCGAAATATTTCAGCGACGATAGCAGCGACTGATTAGAACTAATTTTAGCAGATTTCCTTAACTTGGAAATTCGTACTTTTCGGAGTAAAATAAAAAATAATCCGAGTAATAGATAAACGAAAAATATCCGAAGAAACGAGAACGACGTATTACATTTTTATTAACGTTGCGTATTATGTATTATCGTTGTCTTGTTATTGCTTAATGAAATGTTGTATTTTTCTAAAAATAAGTTTATCCAGCAGTTTTGCCGATCGTGATGAAATGTTTGGGTAAAACGTAGAAATAACGTAAAAGTTCTTATCACACGTTATCACGATATTGAATACAAAGAAATAATCTATGACTTGTTAGATCGACGAATATTTTTGTAATTTTTATAAAAAATAAATTATAGATCGAAAATATCGATGGTTTTTATAAATTTGGGTTAATTCGTTTGCAGCTTAACGCAAATTCGTAGTAAAAAAAAAAAAGCAAAAAGAAAAAATGGCTGCAACTGCATTGGCACAGGAAAAAGTATGGTTCGACAAGCCGTCGTACGATAAAGCTGCGCGTCTTCATTTCGAACGTCTCGCAAAGGTAAGATAGTCCTTCGACAAGGTCCCAATCCACGTTCGAATCACGTTAAAATATTATTACGACAAATACTCGTTCTCACACGCGTATCTAAAGTAAATATTTTTCAAAACAATAAATCGCTCGAAGTGTGTGAAAAAAAATGCCACGTATATAAATCGAGACGAAAAAACTTGAATTATTATTCGATTGGTTGACAAACGTTTGCTTTAGATATGAAATAAAAATCATTCCTCTTGGCCCCGGCATCCACAACTGATCATTTTTCAAAACTTTGCTATGCATTTTTCTCGATTGCTAAACGATCACTACTGTTGTATACTATGACGACAAATATCTAACGTGTGCTTTGGGGAATATCTGGTGATTATTGGATAAATGTATTAAAAAAAAAAAAAAAAAAAAAACAGATTGACATTAACAAAATTATAACAATTTTAACGAAACATTAATTTCGGTGTAATTCCATCACAACATAACTTATCTCACATGTATATTTCTCACAACTCATCATTACTAACAAAACTATAATAGACGCAAAAGTATTAGATTTTTCAACTTTTACACACAAATGGGCAATTAGAAATTTGTTTTTTTTTTTCTTAATGTTTTGGGTTTTCTTTAGTTATTGATTAGTCATTGATAATTCTTGTCGAGGGACTACTGAATATTTTTCATAGCTCGCGCCACTTAGCAAGGTGGTGGCTGATAAAATAGTGGAGCGAAACATCGAGGCTAATCCTAAGAGCTTAATAATGGTCGCCCCTCAAGATCCGACAATTGCGACTAACGAACAGACAATGAATTCGTCGAAAAAATCTAAGGATAAGAATAACAAAGCAGCGAAAAGACACAGAAATATGAAAAAATCTAAGAGCGACGCCGTCGAACCGACGAAAGAACAGATAACTGTGCAACAGGTATAATATATATCAAAGATAACACAAGAACAATGGAATGAAATTAAATTTATTTATTTTTTTCATTTATTTCAATGTGTGCTTTTATAACGCTGTTATTTTTATTTTTTTATTTTTTTCATTGACTTTTTACTGGAAAAAGTACGTTGAGATTTTTCATTTATTTACCGAGAGGTTCTCTCGGCGTTCGAGATTTCTAAGTAGAAAAACATGTAGAAAACAGTAGAAAAACATAATCGGATTGCGACGAGCAAATCTGAAAAAAAAAAAAAAATCCTTAGATGTTTGAGATGAAATTATTTTTGCGATGATTGAACGTAGTCATCCCTTCCGTCCCAATCCCCTGCACGAGGCATGCAATTAATATTTCCTGCGGTTTTCTGGTACTAAAAGTTTGAAAAATCAGCTATGTCTCTCGATACCCAGCAATTTATTGCTCTCGCCATGTCTATCTCCATTATTGTCGAATAAGTAGTTTTTTTAGTATCTTCTAAATTAACGAAAGTCAGAGGGTTAATTGGGAAATTAGAAAATGACTAGAAAATGGCAATTAAAGTGGCTTTTTAGTGGAGTTATGGCATAGATTTGTTTGCAATAATTTGCCTGGTGTGCGTTGACCTTTATAATCGGTGGATGCAGGAAAGCCAACAGCCCACTTGTCCAATCATTCTTGCCAGTGGAAGTTTGGCCAACGAGATCTCCAAGGCTCGGCAGCACATAAAAAAATCTTTGCAGTGTGTGAGTAATGTACGTTTGATCGTTCGAAATTTTTTTTATTTTATTTTTTTTTCATTGAAATCTATAAAGAAAAATGATACATTTTTTTTTTTTGATTCGGGACTATCGCCTGCACATCGTGACTGCTTTTTCGTTCCTCATGTTTCATCGTCATACACCATTTTTCGACACTTTTTAAAATTATTTTCCTAGACGTACAATATTGAATAGAAAACTGCGTTGTTGGCAAATGTCCTGAAAAAAAAAGTTCAGCTCGCGATTAACTTAAGACGAATTTATTTTGTAATGTCAAAATTATTAGATTCTCGTCGCGTTATTCCTTTTTTTGCGTTTGAATTAACGGTGTGAAATTTTTCGTTACGATCGTCAAGTGGATCACCGTCTGTACTAAATAGATTATTTTTTTTTTAGATGAACGGTATTGCCGCGTGTACAGATGTTTCTCTTCAAGATGTCGTGGCGCGAGTCGCGACCCTTGAAAAGGACAATCAAGAACTCCGAAGCAGTGAGTATTAGTTTATTCATATTATATGTATCACACGTATTCATTCATTCATTCATTCATATAGAAAAAAATTGCTTCCCAAAGTACGATTTGTATCGTAACAAAATGTAAATAATACAGATAAAAAAAATGAAAATGTGTACAAGTAACTTACATTATAATTTCTTCGATAATGAGGAACCAATTCCGTACAAAAGTTCGCATCGTTTTGATATCTAAAACATCGATTTTAACATATCTTCGATTTCGACTGGAACTCGGCAACGAATAATGGCAACGAAACTGTAACGAAAAATTTGTTTCAACACAGGTGTTCAGGAGCTCAAGGGTATCGTGAAACAATTGGAAACAAAATTGACCAACAATTCCTGGCCGTCTCTGCAAATTTGTCCCGCCAAACCAGCCGACGCACCACCTGCCGACGAGGGTGACGATGATGTCGATCTTTTCGGTTCCGATTCAGAGGCAAGTTATCCGACTATAGAAATAAAATATATCTCAAAAGTTGTTCGATCTAAAAATATTTAGCAATTATGTTGTTAATTTTTGTCTCTTGAAGAGTGTAAGCGCTTAGTCATCGAAGGATTCATTTGCTCGATGTCGTTGCCATTGCCTACATTAGAAAAAAAAAACGCCCATCCGAAGTATCATGAATTTCATTGTCAATGAATTTTTTAAAGAATCGATTTTTCTACACCAGATATTCCCAATATTTGTCCGTACGACTGTACGTCATGTGCACGTCTATCATTTTACGTGTAAATTTTCATACTATTCTTCGAGAATTATCAGATATCTTTAATCTTCGCACATGTAATGTGTTTTTTTTTTTATTCATTGTCCGCTTCGTTGTATCATCGGCGAGGTTTAAGTTTTTTTTTCGTTTTTGTCGTTTTGCTGGTAAAAAAAAATTATTCTTTCGTCGTTACTTTATTCACGACTATTCAGGGTGAAGATGCCGAGGCCGCTAAAATTCGAGAGGAAAGACTCGCTGCTTACGCCGCCAAAAAATCCAAGAGTGAGTTATGAACCAATTTTTTTTTTTTTTACTGCATCAACTTTTGTCGTAAAAACGTTTTCTTCTTTAATTTTATGTTGCGATATTTACTTAAATTTTTGCTTCGTATGTTTTATGTTTATCTAGAACCCGTCTTGATCGCCAAATCCAACATCATCCTCGATGTTAAGCCGTGGGATGACGAAACTGATATGAAGGTCATGGAAGAGGAAGTCCGAAAAATCCAATGCGACGGTCTCCTCTGGGGAGCGGGTATGTTTCCGAAAAGAATTTTTTTTTTAAACTAAATAGAAAATCGTCGACAAAAATTAATGACTCCAACGAATTAATTTATTTCACAGCGAAACTCGTGCCGTTGGCTTTCGGAATCCACAAGCTTCAAATCTCCTGCGTTGTCGAGGACGAAAAAGTATCCGTCGACTGGCTAACTGAGGCGATCCAAGAGATCGAAGATTTCGTCCAGAGCGTCGACATAGCAGCGTTCAATAAAGTTTAAATCAAACGATCGATCGTTTCAACGCGAAAAAGTCATTTTATTTGTTAAAAAAATTAATATTAAAAAAAAAAGAATGGAGAGTGTTAGATGAAGTGAAAAATGAGCTTCGGGCGCCATTTGTTTCATTCCACTAGCAGTACACATCATGTAAAATTATGATAACGCCGATTGATGGCGTGTTATACGCTCGCAACTTTTATTAGCTTCAAGCATTTTAGAAAAATCTTCGATCATTTTAATGTAATAAAACTACAAATTCAACTCTTGGTAGAATTATCTCGGTCGAGAATATGTCAATATTGTTACTTCACGTGAACCCCTATTGGATATTAAATAATAATAAACTGAATAAATAAAATTCTGCATGTAAACTGTAATTGTTGAGTTTTAATGAAATTCCCATCGTTCCCGATTTCGCGAATTGAATCGCCAAAAATTCGATTCCATTTTTTTTTTTTTTTTTCGTCTTCCAAATTATAAAAAAAAAAATTACGCGAAAACAAAGCTTCTTGAGGAAGCAAAAGACGCCAACGTTACACTTTTTTTTATTTTTGCAATTAAAAGATTACCAGTTGACGTTTTTACTTCCAATTCCCATGACATCGTAGTTCCAATTTTATCCCCTCGTCTTTACGAAAAGAATAATGTGGAGGGGATAAAAGTTGGCGGTTTGTTAGATAGGTTATGAAACCTAAGTCAGTGTATGTTTCGCCGGGAGCACGTTTGTTGTAGCATTCATATGTAGTTATTTTCTTCGATAATTTATTGAGTTATTATTCAGTTAAATAAGCAAACAAAGGCAAAGAAACAAAAAACAAGTTAAACAATGGGTGACTCCGATTTCAACGAGTTGTTGAGATCGGCGGAACAGCTTTCCGCGGCTGTCGAGGGCACCGGCGAGCTTCCTCAGGTCGAGAGAAATCTTCGACAAATATCGGAGGCCGCGAACGAGTTATGGTCGCGCGTAACACAAACCGGAACACAAGATACACAAGTTCAAGCGTGAGTTTCCTTTTAATTTTCCCCAAAATGTACCGTAAAAAAAATTGTTTATCCAACTCCCGCGTTAAATCGAAAAAAAAAAAAAAATTCCAGAAATTTTTTGATGGGAACAAGAGGCATAGACTTGCCGCTGATATCGCAAAAGCTAAATTCTCTGAGCACCAGAAGAACCTTCGAACCTCTGGATCCCATAGCTGACACCGATATCGTCAGCTATCTGAGAAACGAGAAGGAAAATGCGATACTCTCGATAATTGAAGAAGTTCACAAAGATGTAAGTTTTTTGCTCCGTTCACTTTGCGTTCCTTGTTTCTCGTGTGAAACCGCAAGTTAACGGACATTTATAAAAATTATAAACCTTGGAAACAAAAAAATAATAAAACACTCAAAAATCTAAAATTTCCTTACGCTCCTTTCCATTTTTCTATTTTCAATGTCCAAATCCACATAAAAATTTGTTTACATTGATTTTGATTTAAAATTTTTTTTTTTATAAGCAATGTAATTTTAAGATGAATATTTTTAACATTATCGACAATTTATTTCGATTATATTCCATTAGTTGCAACTTGAAGGAAAATTCTTAACTTTGTCTCTAATTGATTTTTCTGCTCTAACAGACCTTTGAACTAAATAGAGTTCAACAAATGGAGCACATGTTGGGAGAATGGAAGCAGATGCGTTTCGAAATAATAAACGCGATGACCGCACCGTCCGGGGAGCTCGTGGATTTGCGCGGAACTCCGCAACGCACGAAACTTGCGGGTTCCATGGTCAGCGGATTGTCAAACATAGAAATGGCGTATGCCAAAGAGTTGCAAAATTACAACGATCACGTTCTCCACGGAATAACGCGTCCCAGTCTTTTCGATTCGTTTTCCAAAGCTGCAGACACGTTCGACGACAAGAAGATTATAGAAATGTGGCAAATGGTACGCTGCATGGTAAACATTCCGCCGACGCCGCGCGGCGATCAGATAAAGTCTCGCAGCAGTCTCGAGGTCGAGCAGGAAATCGTCTCGCAAGCGAGAAAGTATCTCGAGAATCGTTATCGAACATTTATGAATTCGTTCGTCAGCGAAAATTTGGCGCAAGCGAAGAGAGGTGGAATTCCCGGTACAGTGCCGCTTGTGAAAAGTTTCGTTGGCGTACGGGTGCAAAACTATCGCGATCTGGAGGACGCAATGGTTGAGGATAAACCTCTTTGGCCGCTCGTTTATTACTGCATGAGATCCGGTAACTTCAAAGCCGCTCTGCATTGTCTCAATCAGTGTGGCGCGGCCTTTCAAGAATTTCATCAAGCGCTCGAAGAAGCTGCGGAAGATCCGCTGAGACGACCGACCGGTAGAGGTGAATCGATACTCAAACTTCACTACAGAAAACACGTTAGATCCTCGACGGATCCTTACAAAAGAGCCGCCTATTGCGCTCTCGTACCCTGCGAACCCGATGATTTACACTCCGAAGTCATGTCGACTGCCGATGACTATCTTTGGCTAAAACTATGCCAGGTACGCGATCAAGCGGATTCGGAAAATAAATTGACTCTCGATCACTTGCAGACTACTATTCTCGAAGTCTACGGTAAGTTCGCATCTGGAGACCAAAAATATAATTAAAGTATAATCTGCAAAAACTATCGAAAGCATTCTGGAAATTAATTAAAGGCGCGCATTTCACAGTTTTTTCGTAGTTTGAATATATGTTTTTATTTTTATCAAACTTTCATTTTTTTATGAAACATTCTATGGAGAAACGATTTTTTTTTACATCAAAAGGTTTTAAAGTTAACATTTTTTTTTTTCAGGTGAATCGTATTATCACGCACACGAACAACCTTTCCTCTACTTCTCGATGCTATTCCTCACCGGGCAATTCGAAGCCGCTATCGAATTTCTTGCTCGCGGAGCTGGAGCTCGTCATCTACCTCACGCGGTCCATCTTGCCGCAGCGATGCACGAACACAGTCTGCTCGCTCCCAGTCAAAGCGTTCTTGCGCCTCTGATAACCGTCGATCCTGCTGATAAACCGCCTGCGAAGCGATTGAATTTAGCGAGACTCATACTCTTGTATGTCAAAAGATTCGAGTCTTCGGATCCGAAAGAGACGCTACATTATCTCTTCCTGCTGAGGTACGAATTGTGCGATTTTGCCTGTGATTATCCATCAGTCAACGGAAATGGAAAATTTTAATGTTAATGTTGCGTAGTGTTTTCATGAAAAAAAAGTTTAAGATAATCGAAGGATTGTTTATACAATTTTTTTCTCGTTTTTTTAGGTGTATGAAAGATCCTCACGACAGAAACATGTTTGCGTCATCCGCTGCGGAAATGGTAGTCGACGCATCGCCGGCAAATCGCGCGCTTTTGGTCGGAAAGATCGAGAGGGACTGTCGATTGCCGGGTATTTTGGATCAATTCCAGATAAATACCGACGATGTTATAAATATATGCGCGGAAACTTTGTACAGAAAGGGTTTGCTGGAGGACGCGGTTACGATGTACGATCTCGCGGGTAATCACGACAAAGTATTGAGTATCATGTGTATGCTGTTGTCGCAAGTTGTAAGTCAGAAAGACATGCCGGGATCATTGAGATCTCGTCTGCAAACCGCCGCAACTGAGATAAGCTTGAGATATCAGGGAAACGCTATTCAAGCTTCAGCCGAATTGGTCGCAGCGTTTTATACTCTGAGGGATCTTATGGTTTTCTTCGATCAGTTTCACAATGAACAGTTCCAGAGTGCCTTGAGGGTGAGTTACAAATATTACCCGAGAAATAGTGGAGCTATCGACAAATACACATTTCTGAGATTTATTGCCAATATGCTATATATGAATCTTTTTTGTGTACAGAAATGACTTTCTTGACTTTTTTGCACAAAAAATTGGATCTATTTTACCGCTTTATGAATTGATTTTTTTGCGAATTCATCGGTCAATCTATTTCTCGATTTCTCTATCCATGAAAAATCCATTAATTAATCTACTGATAGATATATCAACGATATCTGTTTATTTTAGACAATTGCTGATTCAAAGTTGCTTCCTTTACACGTAAAAGAAGTCGATGAACGTGTAACAGCATTGAGACGAGTCTCGCCGGAAGTAGCTGGCACCTTATCCGAGGTTCTTCTAGCAACAATGACGATATTATACCGACAATATCAGAAGCTGCGCGCCTCGGAACCCGGCGATGAAATCGCTCGGGAGCAACAGCTTCGAGATCTTCGGGAACAGGCGAGAGCGTTGACCAGCTTCGCCGGTACTCTGCCCTACCGAATGCCCAACGAGACTAACAGTAGACTTGTGCAAATGGAGATATTGATGCACTGAAATAATTACCAATGTTCAAAAAAACTTGTAAAACAATCAATTGTTTTTTCGTAGCAACAAATCTAAACCGGAAGTGCTCCGAAAATTGCAATTCGAAGTTCGAAACAGTGAATTTTTCCAGGCGTTCTCCCTTTAACGTCGAGTGGCTCGCGGCCCGTCTATTATTTTTTTATAAATTACAATAAAAGAGAAAACTCGTAAATCGAGAAAAATCAATGTAAGATACTACCAGTCTTTTAATCGCAAAACGATGATTTTTTTACATTTCATTAATGATATTTAATGATATTCAAGTCGGACGGAATTTTCTTTGGTGATGCTTCGTACGTTATTGGAATTCTTTGTTTTTCATGAATTTTGATTTATCCCGTTGGATCGTTGCTGTCCATTTTCGTCGATTTTACGGACGTTACCGATATTCCGGTACTCAGATCTTGAACCTTTCCTTCTTTCACCTAAAATTCAAATGGATCGATCATTACGAAAAAAAAATTATAGATGAAGTAAATTTATAGAAATTATTATTTTAGATTTTGTAGCTGTATTATACACACTGCTCTGTAATCCAAGAACATTTCTTTGAAGGACAAGAAATCCGTGAATGTTGACAACACTTCGAAAACTTCGCCGTCAAGTTCCGCCCCTTTTTCACTAATAAAAAATAAAAAAACATTTGTCAGGAAACAATTAAAAACAAAAAAATTCTAATTGATATTTACCTCAACTGTTTCAATAACGATTCCATGTTGAAATGAGGGATTGCTTTTTTCAAGCTGCGATCTATATAGGATTCAATGGCTTTATTCTAAAAAAAAAATAGAAGATTACTTTTTTTTTTTTTGGAAACTCATAGCAGTGCTTTGACTTATAATTACAGCAGTCCAATAACTCACATACTCTTCGAAGATATCCATATAAATCAATTTGTTTTCCTCAATGGGTTCAAATATTTCCCAGTATTTGTCTAAAAATGTTTGCTGCGTTCGTTGAAATTCGTCCTCTGAAATCGGCAAGTTCGATTTTTTTTACCGCTCGTCAAGAGCAGAACAAGTACGCGTATAAGAAAGGATACGAACCCATCAGCAGGTCTTCTATGTGGCCGATAATCTCGTCGAAAGATGCGTCTGCCTTTCTCTTACGATGGTCCCTGCAATCGACGCTGTCCACAGAAATTGTCCGCAAATTATCCGTTATTGTTTCTGCATACAATTAATAAAACAATTAATTGTCTTGTAATCGACGAATTAGTTAAACACGAGAAATGAATACAAGAACCATTTTCACGGTAATGACAAGGAGAACGCACCTACAACTTCTTGAGACATATTTGTTAGTTTAGAAATGTCAAGTGTTTTAACTTAAACTATTTGTTTGCGACGCTAATTGGATAGTAAACAAGAATAAACACAGCGAGTAGAATGCGAGTTAATTTGTTGACACCGGAGGTTAGTTTTTTAGCGGCCGCTTTCGCGTGACGTCACGCGTAACAAGGGGCAGCAACCAATAGGAAGTTAATTCGTCGTATTTCAAATATTTTTATTCTCGACTCGATTCGAAAACGGTTGTAGCAGACGACGGTTGATTCATACAAGCCAAAAACCGCATACGTTTTTTTCACGTGTTTATTATCTCTTTAATGCTATTTTTACGTATTCCATAATCACATAAACAACGCTAAACCTTAGATTAACGTTTCAAACATTCTCCTCGATAAAATATTGTGATAAAACTTCGAAAAATTAAAGTTTAACAACATCGAATTAAACGCGTTTTCCGGCCATCGAAGAATTTGACGGTTTGTCGGGACTTTCGTCCCTTTCAGCCAAATAAATAACAAAATGAAAAAAACATAACTTCGAGTTAAAACTTTCGTGCGGAACAATCTAACTATCAATAAATAAGAAAACGTTTTTATTCTTCCAAAAAAAAAATGGAAATATTCACCTTCGACAAGAGCCTTCAGGAGCGTCTCGTGGAATTTACCGAAATATTATCATCTCGCGGCGACGTAGTGCCGGCATCGCAAATAAAATCCGAATGGTCTTTTCACGTAGAGCTCGTAATCGAGCCCACAGGATGGCGAGCATTGTGGAAAATACCCCGACTCACCTGTCAAGATTTCGAGATTCATTATCCAACGATCGTCGTCGTTGAGGTGCAACAGGTAGATTTCGCGGAATTATCGGCATTGGTAAAAATCATAGCTGTTCAGGATGAGATTCATCTGCCTGAAAAGTACGATGTTCCATTGATAGAACTTTATCCGACGCGTGAACAAGAGAATGAAGTTTTGGATATGTTGGGAACATCATGTTGCGTCGATCAATTGAGATTTTTCTATAAATATCTTTGGATGCCGTGGGACAGCGACGACGACGACGATGCCGATTGGGTGGAATTGCATCTCGAGACAAGAATAAGATTGTTCTTCGACATGAAACGCGGCATTGTTAACAAGGAGACTTGCGACGTTATAAGAACGTTGGAACGCGAGGGCAGAGAGATACAGTCAAAAATCTCGAGACTCGAAGCCGATATTTCCGACGACGAAGACATGTCGGAGATCAGAACTCTGGCTGACGAGGGAAAAGCTTGTCAACTCATGAAACTTCACTTTAGAATGCAACAGATCAAAACGGAAATGGAAGTCATGGAAAATCCAGCTATGAGAGAAATGCTAACAAGGAACGGAGGAAGCGCTATGGGTAACATGGATTCCAAAAGAAGAGAGAGCAGAGGAAGAAAAAAAGAAGGATACTTTGTATGGCATGGAGGTTCGCTGGACGCGACCGTTGCTTCTTTGAATAAAGCAAAGGAATTCTTGCCAAATGATATTTTTTTGAAGTTTGTTGAATTTTTATTTACAAATAATTTTCCAATTTTTTTTTTGTTATTTTTTAAATTTTTATTTTGAATTTTTAAAAAATTGCTTTTATTTATTTATTTTTTTTGAAAAGGCACGAGAAATAGAATTATAAATTAAAATACGTTTTTCAATGTTTTTCATGCCGTGCAATTGCACAAATCAATCTGTTAAATTAACATGTCTCGAGAATTCACGAGATAAACTCGTTGGAGCAGAAAGAAATCCGAAAAGTTGCTGACGAATTTACGTAAAATCTACTTACGTAAAAAAAGCTTTGATAATTGTAGCTTTAACTCTGTTTTTATTGTTCGACAGTAGATAGTTTGCTGACGAATTTACGTAAAATCTACTTATGTAAAAAAAGCTTTGATAATTATAGCTTTAACTCTGTTTTTATTGTTCGACAGTAGATAGTTTAGCAGAGGCAAATAAGATTGATGTTTGTTCTACAGAACGACCGGATGTTTGCGAGAAGCGTTGGATTCATCGGAAATCGGGGACATAGTCGTAATCGGAGAAGGCGAACATCATATCCGTGGAGCTGGAGGTCTCGAAGAAGGCGGTACACTGCGAGGAATTTCAAATTTGGAATACACCGTTCTGTGTCCCAAAGAAACAGAAAGCGGACCATCGCTCTTCGATTTTTCGGGTGGTGAGGTAATTATTTTTTTGATCTCCAATTCTCGGATTCACCTGTAGTTGAAGTTTATAGTAAAATGTTGTTGAACTGAATCCACAAGTTGTCGCGTTTCCGTAGTCACGCAAGCAATTAATCGACATCTATTTTTCAGATATTACTGCAGAATCTGTGCCTCAACTTGGGTGAACTCCAAGCCGGTGTTCTAGTAAGGAAAGGCACTGTAAGAATAGTCGGCTGCAAGATATTTATCGCGAGCAAAAGTATCGTTAAGTTAGGTGTCGTCGTTCTACCCGGCGGTAAATTGGTAGCGGAGAATACGATTTTTTCGGGATTAGGAACTGCCGTAGCGATTCATCCGGCTGGTGAGGCAACGCTCGAGGAATGTAAATTCGAGGATTGCGTCGAAGGAATACAGGTGAAAAAACAAATTTACTGCAATCTTCGTAAATTCATTTTTCATTTGTCAACAAAAAAAATCGCAGTTTCTAGAGAACTTCAAATATAAGAAATTCTATACGAAAAACCGTATATCAATGTTTTTTCTGTGTTTCGTTCGCGGACTTTCAATAACGTTTATTTTATTTCCAGTTGCACGACGCGGCGCGTCTAAAGGCAACTAAGTGTAGTTTATCCGGTTTCAAGGAGTACGGAATACGCATGGAGACCCAGAAATATCTTTCGGGCACTGAGGGCAAAACGGGTGGCAAGGAATTGCTCGCGAATATCACGGAAATATCGATGGAGAACTGTGAGTTCGAGAATAACTGTAAAGGAGACGTGGCACTGAGACCGAGATTGGCTTCGGCACTCGCGACTAAGCAGGACAGTAGTGCAATGGGAATGGTAGTGTCGTGACTTTTATAAACAGCACGGGTAATAGCTTTATATTTCTATTATATATATTTATGCGCCGCAAGAGAAAGATGAATTAGCGAAAGATACACCACTCGCTGCCAATCCTTTATTCGAGACACAATAAATCTTAGGCTCGAAAACGTTTCTCCCTCCCGACGAGCCAAATTTAACAAACTATATCTATAGGTCGTTCTCTAATAAATTTCTATTCATATTTCATACGCAACGTCCTCGTTAATATTATTTATCTACCCACATGCGATTTTCGTGTTCGAATATTCAAAATTGAAATATTCCATAACATGCATTTTTTCTTCGTTTTCGAACAATTTTTTTTTTATTCATCGTGCTGAAAAAAAAAATTAATTCCCAATTTTACCGAAATTGAGTTTAATCTCTCATTATGTCGTAATTATCGTTCATACCGCAAGATGTCGCGAGTGTCTCAAAAAAATATTCGTTTTCGAATACGAACGGGCGTCAAGATGGCGCCAGTGTTGCCGCGATCGAATTTGCATCCGACGTGAATATTTGTCGCGCTCGTGTTTACGCGTTTGTTAACGCTATTGTGAGCATTAATTTCGGTTAATGTTACTCGCAAAACTTTTCGTGCGTGTGTTCGATAGTATCTCGAAGAAATCTGACACTTTGGTACGTCAAACCGTTGATATATCATTGCGTAAAATTTTCATTCCGACACTTGTCGGCTCGCGCGATGTTTTTGACATAACCTCAAATGCCACGTTGTTTACTCCCGACACTCGAAACAATATGCACGTGTATGAACTTTCAAGGTGGACTATCGTCCGCTTTTGAGTTTTAAGCGAAAGAAAAAAGAACGTATGTGTGTAAAAACGACATTAGCGTGTATATTTTGTGTGATTGTAAACAAAAACATGACGCGCGTTCATTTTTGAATTTCTCGCAACAATTCGCAACAAACACTCTTTTTTTTCTTTTTTTTTTTTCGTTATCACTCTTCATTTGATCAAATTAGAAGGGTATGAATTATCCAGTTATCGATGTTACGTCAAATCTATTTTGAGAATCTTGGTGAGTCGAGAGCGTAGATGATTTATTGTAACGCTGCGAATCATTTTCTTCTCTTATCTCATTCAACGGGACGAGTGTTTCTCAAGTACGATTGCCCATCCACTGGTTGCGTTTTCCCCCTGCTGACTCCATATATATAAAACATACATTGCAAGTTTTAAACTAACACATTAGAAATTTTTCCAGCTTGCTGTTAACTTCGTTCCATTGTTATGCATAGCGTTAAGTTATCTTTTCAGCACGTAAGTATTTAAAAAATTTGAAACGTCGAAATGGAAATTTGCACATTTTTTCTATAAACGCAAATATTTTTGGAGTTACTAGCTTGCCGCTGCAGTTGCAGAGTTATAGCGTTGAGAAAATCAACAAAAGTTTCGCTGTTGCATGATTTACTTAAAAAATTGCGTTTCTGATTATAATTTATTTATAGTTTACTAGTTACTTTAACAAAAGTACGACTGTAGTTGGAAAATTTTCGGTAAAATAAGCACGAAATTATTCTTAATGAATCCTCTCTCAATGCATTTAGTGGAGAGTCATTTTTTTGGTAATGTATTTCTCACATCTGAAGTTATAAAAACGAGATTTGTATACATTTTCTAAAATCGCAAGCATTCACGGAGTTATGAGCGTCAATTTGCGATTTTAGCGCCTAAATAAACTCGAGGATTATCTTCATTTTGAAGAATTGAATTTAACGATTCGGAGTGAGAAAACGCATTGATTTTTATAATTTATAGATCTCAATTAGTCTCGAGTGATCTCAATCATAATTCATTCCGAGAACCGGGGGGAGGTCGGTATTTGCGGATTTAAATAATGCATACAATTTCGTACGAATGATCCACCGGGATCGAGGGTAATAAAAGCTCAGTGGGCTGTGCATTTTTTTTTTTTTTTTCCCTGAATGCGAGAAGTAGCCGACGTGTATATATATGGGTCGCTCGAGGAAGTGACTTTACGTCCTGCACTGGCCTCTGGGGCCATTACTGTACGACCGTAAAAATACAGTTGTTTCGTCGTATCCCAACAGATCACGAGACTCGCAGGAGGTGGTATAGTAACTCTACTGGAGAAAGATACGACTTGCCATCAACGTATCATTCTCGAGAAGCCGAAATTATTGAGAAGTCAACGGGAACATCTGTGGCACGTCGTGTATCGTCGTACACTAAGCTCCGATAAATTTGGTGCAATGGTCGAGACGAAGACACCAGCGGCAGCGTCGGTGGAGTCGATCGACGAACAAACGCAATTTGGCAACGCTAGAGAATTCGAACCGTCCGACTGTCTTTTCGTCTTCAAGGATACACAGTCCGATTACGAAGAACCAGCGTCCGACGAAGAGGTGAGTTTTCCTCTCTTTTTTTATTTATCCCTAATTCCGTTCATTATATCGTCGACTTATCGGAAAATTAATTAATTATAAGATATTTTTTATTGATTCGTTTTTAAGGTGTTAATTCGTGAAAAAAAGAAAAAAATTGTATCGTAGATTCTTAGATTCTTCTAAAGAAGATGGGAAAAGATTAAAGAAAAAAAAAAAAGTATACTAAAAGCTTTAAAATTTTAGTTTATTCGATGTACTATTTAGTACTAAAAACAAAGCGATACGATTCGCGAGGCTCTCCGTAAAAGCTTAACAGTAAATTTTACGATACGAAAATAAGAATTTTTTTATTACGCGAAACTTTAGCGCGATCGACTAAGCCACTAAACTTAATTGGCACAGTTTTATAAATTTAACGAAGAACGATAAAAAAGGCTTAAAAACTACAAACCCTCATTTTGTATTTATGAACAAATTCTTTATGCCTACGTAGTCTTGTATTCTTTATCAGAATTGTCTTGAACGGCGAGAGCTCAGTGGGGTGGCGTTACGTTTATAATAAGTCACAGTTTTCTCGGCGCTTTCTCTACGCGCCCGTGCGAACGATAAACCGATTATCTACAATGCCTACTACGGTAGAAAAAATATCGTTGCGCCTGCGGTTCTCGAATAATACTCCTACTAGCGTATGGAGAACGTAGGCGCGGTGCTTTTCGCGTTATAAAATACCACTGGATTAACAGATGCCGCGCCTCGAGGGTGGAAGTTCACGCGAATGCGCGTTTTCCAAGCTTTCCAAGTGTTGCGCTCTCTCGCGTACTGTTAATTGGGTCGCTATGCGACGAGTCCCCGGTGCTTCCTGTGATTAGGTTCTTGTTGTACCACATGTGACGCTAACTATACAGTCTACCGTTACCGCCGAAACGCACGCGCATTAATGCCACAAAAATACTTCATTCCGCGCGATCGTAAATTAACGTTTTTCGTTCGACGAACTTCGATCAACGTGAAATTTACGAAAGATCGCCGCCTCGTTTCATAATGCACACTACCGATGCACTTTAATCTTTCGATCTTATTGCTCAAAATTATTATTTCAAGAGTTTTGGCGACTGTAAAATCGCCGCGTAACGGAGACATTGTTATAGTAAATTATTAATCGCTGAGGCATGCAGATTGCGTTTTTAATTATTTAAAATTGATTGGAAAGTTCGGTCTTTGCATATTCGCTCGTTAACCAGTTAAGTTTTTATATTTGGACGCTTCGGCACAATCAAAAGGTGACCCTTTAAAATGTCACCTTTTTACCTTATCGAGATACTCGATTTTTCCAACTATTTGTTGACCTGTAACGAGGCTATCCGGTTTTTATTTTTAAAGAATTGATTTTTCTATAAATTATTTTCGCCGCTCACTAATGCATTTCCATTAGTAATTTTCGTTTCTATTTTCATTCAACGCAAAAATCATAATTACGAAATTATTAATATTTAAAATCATATATCGAAGATGCATTTGTTCGAAAATTGTTTGGGATGTTAAGGATCTTTATATATTGATTGCTAAAGGGGCGAAGCTGAATATCTATGCGCTTCGATATAATCAAAATTTATCCCTCTAAAATTTAATTTTTTCACCTCGTCGAAAGGGCAAAGTTAATAACGATGCCCTTCATGGAACCGTAAAGGGCGCCTTGATTGTTCGAATACGTGCGAACATAACGCAATAACTTCGCGCACACGTTCTCAGTTGTGTTAACAAGCGGTCGAGAGAAAATATGTATGTACATCGGCTGTGTATATACGTTTGGCACAATGGTTGCATATCGTGGACGAGGAGTTGTGCGGCTCTCTCTCGAAATATCCGACTGCGGACACACGGGTTGCGGGTTACACACCACGGAGAAACGATCAATCACTCTCCGGCGTCGAGAGAAGAGCCACAAGCAAAAGCAGAAGTAGAATTTGAAGAAGGATAGAGAGGCAAAAGAGATAGAGAGGAGAGCTTTAACGTTGGTAAAGCCGACGCGCGCGGGGCTACTGCCGTAAATAAACCCTCGAGCTTCTATCTCACGTAGCGTTTGCCGGCCTCCGGGTCCTTCAGAGACATTACCCAGCAGCCCTCCTTCTATCTGTTTCTACGTATCTCCTGTACATACGCAATTCGATTATCTACGCCTACTCCCGATCGATAAACACTCGTGCGCCGTCTATATTTGCCACGGAATTTAATTCATCCCTCGCGCCTTCGAGTTTTCGTCTTTCCGAAATTTCCTTCGAAGATATCAGAAAAAAAAAAAAAAAATTGAATAATTTGTAGCATCCGAATAATTGAGTTGGCAAACTTTTCATTTTTTTTTGTTCAGGTGTTTAAAACTATAAATTCTCAAAAAATTCTTTTTAGATTTACCAAGCATTTTTTTAATGTTATTTTAACGAGATGTGGATTTTTTTTTTTAGCGAAAGCAAAAATGAATTTGTTTTAAATTTTCGACGTTTGCACTGAAAGCAATTGTCGCGCAACAGTGTTATTTAACGAACTTGCGATTATCTCCGAGATCTCCATTTTTGGAACGGCTTTCGTTCAATGTTTACTTTATCTTTTATTCTTTGGTACCCGCGATTCATGCACTTGAGTTTACCGCGAAAATTCTTCTCCGTTCTCGGTCTGTACTTTCATCGAGTCGAGTCTCATCGCATCTTATTGTCACTCCCGTGAGACTTTATTGTTAGCGTTGAACGTTACGTCGGATGGTTTAGTATTTCTGTCGTGTTGGAATCGTTTCGCACCGGAGGATTTTCGTCTATACGCCTTTTTGTAATGCTTCTTCGGCCCATTCCACGAGTGAGAATTGCGAGTCTCCCCGGGCAACGCTCCGGGAATTACGTTCTTTTTTTGTCTCACACTTTTGTTCATATATGTGGGTTTCCGTTTGTGTTTGTGTGTACGTTTGGGAGATACCCAGGAACAGTTTTGTCTCTTGAGCTTCGCGATACTTCGCGTACGTGCCGGTAGATCCAGTCAGCACTTGAGACGACCACCCGTAGTCCACGTTTTCGAACGGAGCTTGAAATTTCAATTTTTCCTCTGCTCCTTTCTCTGGCTTTTCTCACTTTTCCTCTCGTCTTTTATCCGCATTAAATCATTTTAGAACTCAATTTTATCCGAATTAATAATCATCGTTTCATTGCGACAATTTTTTTTTTTTATAATTTATCGAATAATCCAATTAATTTATTCGGAAAACGAAAAAAAAGGATAAGAATTGAAAATCTTTCCACTGATCGGCGATATCCGGTGTTACTGGATGCGACTAAAAAAAAAAAAGAAAATGAAATCACCGCTTCTTCACAATGATTTTTCGATCATAATTTTTCGGATAATCCATAAATTTATGTTGTCAAAAATTCAGAAAAGAAGTTGCAATAGACTGATAGAAATAGGTGTTATTTATGGAAGACAAAGGAAGGAGGGTTACGATTGAAAATAGTTACCTATTGTTTGAACACCTACGTGTATGTATAGATATAGAAGAGTTCTGGTCGATACGCTAAGCCCCTGCCGGCGATTCGTATTCTTTTTTATTATTCACTATATCAGTCGCTCTTTTCTTCACCGTTTCTTTATTCTCGCGAACTTTACGCTCTCGTCGTGGCAGAAAGGACAGTTTACGGGACAACTTTATCGGGTTTAACTCGCGCGAATTTAGAGTCTCGGTCTTGTAACTGGACTTAGATGCAAGACGAGTTACGAGCCAAATCTACGCGCCTCAAGAGCACTTTGGCGTTTTTTTACTTCTTTTTTTTTTTCGAAGATTATCGCAACCTTACATAATTTCTAATGGAATGTCCGCGAGATGCACGCCAAACTTTCCTTCGCATTTCTATAATTTCTATGTACAGTGTGAAAATGCCAACCCGACGACTGAGACGAAAGTTTCGACGATATTAAATTGCCGAAACTACCGAGTTTCACAAATTTAATTTCACGTGACCGAATGAGTTCGCAAAACGAGTTTAGCCATTTCCTCGAGATTTCTGGAGCAAGACAACTCGCACCGTCAACGACGCTTAGAATCATCACGACGAACCCGAATCTCAGCAGCTGATATATAGAATTCTGGACTCTAATATATTCGAAGTCTGGACGGTCGGTGGTCCGCTGAGTGTTATCATTCCAGAGTTCTAAACTTTGCTTGACGAACTATTTAACGCGAAGCGTTGCCTGGAAGTCGCGTCAAATTTGTCCACTCGTTGTAGATTCGTCAAAAATACTTTCGAAATTCGTGTATAAAGCTTACAAACAGAATTTTCATCAATAATTACGAATACATTTTATAGATAGTAATTAAAAGTTAATCAATCATCCACCACAGGCAAAAATTCAATTTTTTTATGCGCTCCTTAGCGTTGGAGTAATGTAATTTTTTTATTAACTTCACTCCTATTTCACGGATTATGCGTCTTGAAAAAATATGTTGATTTTAACTTTATAAAATTAATTTAAAAGAAATCAATTGTAGCTCTTGAAGCTTAACGCGTGACTCGCTACTTGTTTGAACAGCGAGATTATCGTTTCACGTATAAATGGGTCGCAATTGCCCCGACAGTCCCGCGAAAACGCAGAAACGCCGGCTGTTTAATATTTCATCGAGTGTGAAAGAGAGATCGAAAGTTATCTCTATCTTTATCATTTAACGCGAGAGAGTTCTTCGGTCATATCCAGCGGTTACAGCCGCGTTCACTCGTTCGTGTTTAGGAAATGGCAGAGGAAACTCTTTCCCTAGTTTCACGAGAGCAGCACGTCTCTAATCTTCGCCGTTTC
The DNA here is from genome assembly GCA_934046635.1 of Buathra laborator. NCBI lineage: Eukaryota > Metazoa > Arthropoda > Insecta > Hymenoptera > Ichneumonidae > Buathra > Buathra laborator. The sequence goes on along the minus strand of OW203898.1, from coordinate 1,748,384 downwards.
GGTGCCAAATCAAGTGACTATATCCGTATGAAAGGTGGGGACGTGCCGGGGTGTTACAGACCTATGACACACTGGCCTGAGTGGTGAGCTTACGAGATCGCTGGAGCAGGTGCGATTCGTCTCTAACAAATTTGCACTCTTCGTACACTCAACTTCGATCCTCGTACGACTTCACTACGAATTTCTCTCAACGCCCGAAAATGTTTTCCTCTCACGTTCCTTGAATTTTGGAAGATAAAACAAAAAAAAAAAAAAATACCATTCTTTCACCGCGTTCTTCGGCCCGTATGGATACGCGAATACGTAACATACATATTCATTTTTCTTTTCTCGTCTACGCGAAATCACTCCGAGTGAAATAATTTATCGTTTGGTTTGTAACAAGAATTGCTTTCAGATTGCGCAGCGTCACCCACATCCGCGGTAAAAGGAATCGTGACAATGGTTAATATAACAATTTATGAAACGTAACGCCTGACGAAGCTGTTACACAACGTTACTCCACAAGCGATCAAAGAATATTATTCCAACGTCGGTGCGCTTCTGTAATTACTGATGAAATTATTAATATTCTCGTCGCTCACACAATGATTTTAATTACAACGATTTACAATCGCAAGACAAACAATTTCTCCGATGCTGTAAGAGTTGTAAAATCGCGTTGATTTAAGAACTATGGAAGTTGAGACACAGATATTAATTCTTCCTGATTTCGAGAAGACCTCTGTATTCATTGGTTTCAAGAAACGTTACATTTTTTTTGTTAGAATTTGGATATTAAAAGTTTGCGAATCATTTCTTAGATAAAACTGATATGGATTCCTTTAATTTACGTGTATGTAATTTCCATAATATTAGGTTTTTGAAATAATCGACATTCTAATACTCGTAAAAACCCGTCGTACGCGAAAGACCACACGTGAAGACCTATTTATCGAACACATTTTTTTACTTATGGATATACTGCAGCGACCACTTAAGACAGCACTTTATTTTTTCTCATAATAAATTTGATAAAATGAATGCATTTTAACACTTCTTTTCATCTATTTTTATCTGTTTCTATTTTATGAACGTATTTTTTGAATTTTTTTCGGGTTTAAGTGTTCACGGGATCTCCGAAACCCCATAGAAATTTATGTTTGAACTTTCGTCTCGAATTCTTCTGGAGTAAATATCTTTTGTTGACTCTGTTGTTGTGCTATAAATTGCACAAACAATTATTACACTATACCATGTTGATTACACGCTGATTATGCTGTTAAGTTCCTGCGTCATGGATGTAAACAATCGCATTGAGATAATCTCGAGACGGGTATTGTACGTTGGCCCCGCGGTATTCGAATCTTGACGCAACACGGGACAGAACAGTAGGGAAATTCCATGTACGATGCTGTGTGCGTACTTCGCTATATACCTATATACAAGAGGTGTTATGATACGTACAGCAAATGTATGCTCCTGGCAGCTCGCGCGGAGATAGATCCTGCGGCCGATTCCAAGTGAGACCTTTGGCTTCGCGGGCACGAAATTTATGTGTACCCGAGCGACTGGGAGCGAACTCGGGGTCCCCTGGACTATGTTTCGCAACACGGATTTCATTCCACGACGGCGAGAGGAGAACTCGCGAGATTAATTGGTTATTGTTGGCGGCAAACGTGTAGGCCGCGCCGGCCAACTTCTCTCATTCGATATCCTCTTCGAGTGTCGAGCGATGGCTTCCTTTCGACTATCAGATAGCATATCAATTATCGTCTCGTAGTTTCGCAATTCACCTAATCACTGTCTTTCGTTTTACTTAATCGATATTCAAGGAAGTTTGGAATCATTTTTTAAAATAATTTCGAGAGAAATTCGGAATTTCGGAGTAAAGGAAGATTTTCCAGATTTTGCGTAAATCGTGTAAATCTTCAGAAAAATGTTCTCCAACATTGCGAGAGAAACAATTACTGGAATATCCGGGAAAAAAATAAATAAATTGCATTGCACACATTATATTAATTGGAATGGTCTTTGTTGCGCGTTCAACACGAAACTGCGTCGCTAAATTTGAATTTATTCATGTCGTATCTTCGATCTCTTTTCGATGTTTCGAGTAACCGAATATATGACTCGCCGGTAACGAGATCCAAGGTTTGTTTGATCAACGGCGTGAGATCTCATTAATTGTGTCGTAAATTGGCTGCAAGAATTCTCATAGCATACAATACGAATGTGCTGAGGTATCCGTTGAACGCTGTAACGACGCGATTACGTAGTTGTTCACCGCAAAAAAACTCGTGTACGTCTGTGCATTTGGCAATACTTTTTTTTCAGACCTATTGAAACAGTTTACAAATTTAAGAATGAAAATTGATGAATAATTTTATGATTTCATTGTACTCCGACAAGTATTTATCGTCTATTCACGATTAATACTTTTTGGGTCATATCTCGCTTTGCATTAGATAAAAAAAATTTCAAACCCACAGCCAAAAGGTCATAACGCCTATGCGGTTTACCTTACGTTCCCCGGTTTTGTTTCGTCCATCTATTCGTTGCAGCGACTGCGACTACGGCATATCTCTCTGGATGCGCGCTCTAGAGGCATACGTCGACGTTTATAATTATCTCCGGGAGTCCAAGACCGCGACGCCGTGGCCGTTTTCTTCTTCTTCTTCCTCCTTCTCCTCCTCCTCCTCCTTCTCGTCTTCGCCGTTTCGTCTTTAAGTTCTTCTTACGCCAGTGTCGTTACTCGAATTACGTTGGTGTTGGTGTCTCGAGGCCAACACGTCCACGATACGTCGTCGGGACTCTTGTTCCATCGAGCAAATACTATTTCGGTACGACGTTAGACCACGCCGTGACGTTAGAAGTTGCCATCACTGTCGTCTCCTTCGTCGTCGTCGTCGTCGTCGTCGTCGACGTCTTTCTCGTGCGCATATTCTTCCTTCCCTATCACTCCTTCTTCTCTACGTCTATCCGTACGTATAATTTGCCCCTTCCATTAGCTCATTCGTTTCTCATTCTTCTTTTTCTTATTCTACTTTTCTGGCTTGAAGCTTCGTCGCCACGTGTTCGTTATTCAAATGCAAGAATCGTCGGCCAACCAGCATCGCGACATTCGTGAGAGAAATAATGAAAAGGAAACTATCTCGCGCGATGTTAGAGGGAAAGGGAGATAGAGACACCGCGAAGGCTTGACGCCAAAAAGCTCACTAGCAATCTCCAAAGCTTCTTCTGTCTCTCATATTTGTTCTCTATTCCTCGAATCTCCGATGGTTTTCTCGCACATGCGAAGAACTCGCGACTGACACGTTTGGCTCTCGATGTGTGCGGCCGACAACGGGCTTCCTGGTTGTCAAGCTTTTGACGGACGGATGGACTATCGGCTTGAGACACGAGTACGTGGAAATTCGAATGGAAATTAGAATTTTTTTCATTCTTTCTTACCCCCTTTTTTTTTTTTCTTTTTCTTCTGGTAATTTAGACACGGATATCTCGTCAAATATATCTGGTACGGGTTTTCGTTTTTAAGTGTTAGTTAATGGGTCGTTGAACGATAATCGTTAATCATTCCCGGTAATGTTATCACTCAGTTTCGAAAAGAAAAAAACCCACACGCTTGATGATAGAAAGGTTTATAGAGATTCAAAAATGTTCACGTTAAGGATACAATCAAAGACATTGGTCGGTATTTCATCCCCGACATCGTCATTCGTTGGGTAAAATTAATTTTAATTATTGATAAAAATAATTAATTTACGGAACGATTTTCGAAATACGCAAAAATCTTGTTGCAAATTTCAAGCATCGATGGATGACTCCGAATAAAGTATTTAAGAAGATAATATCGGTATGGGAGGAAGTCACTCGATTTTAGCAACTACCAGTCCTTAAATATTTTATCGGTCAATAAATGAATTTCGCGGTTTATTTTCGTCATCATATTTGATGCACCGTATGCGTATGCCAACCCGCTTCTCGGGGCCGAGATACACCGACAAAGTGACTTTGTTGCTGAAGGGGAAGAGTCGACTCGCTGTAAAGTTATTGTGACAACGCGACGAGAAAAATAGCGGGAGAGTTACGCTTGTCGCTCTCGATGACGCGTGGAACATACGCGCTTCTCTACGCGTCCCGGACTTCTCACCGCTGTTGCTTTCCATATAACACATTCGCTAGACGGCTATTCTATTTTCCGTCCATTAGCTTTTTGCTCGTCAAAATTTTGTCGTCCATTCGTAACTACTAAATCTCTTTGTCCGACGTTAATTATTCGATGAACGACTCTCGAGTTCGAATCACACAGACAATTTATACAAATTTCATCATATTTCTGTACGATAAAATGTTGTACGAGTTCGTCGTTTCAATGTTAACCTTGAAGCAGATTTTGCAAAAAAATTAATCCCCACATCGCATATCGCGAATAAAAAAAAAAAAAAAAAAAAGTTTAACACGCTGTATTAATTTGGGGTGCGCTATTATATCCGGTATTACGAAAATTCGCTGTTATACCCTCGGCGTACGCATATTTGGACCGCAATCCACCCCTCTGAATATATCCAGCTATTATATTCTCACCTCTGTTACACTGCTTGGACCGCCGATGGCTCGGGAAACCTCGCCGACTCGCTGCATTGTCCGCTCGTAATCGAGTTTATGCGGAACGTCCGAGAGAACGGATAGAGAATAGCTCGCGGGTTGCGTTGTAATCCCATATCCTCCCAATCCTATCCCGATGTGTGTTTACTGTTCAGAATCAAAAGGGTGTATCTTATACCGTTTTGCATGACAAACTGGCTGATTTAAGCCCTAAAGCTTCTAAGCAGTCGATGTAGCGCAACTCCTACTTCAACTAGTCGGCGGTCTATGTAGAACCAACGCGAGTGATCTACATTCTACATGCGTAACATCGCTATGCGGGATCGCGAAACGTCGTTGTCGATCGCGTTTGCATTCGCCAATCATCACATACCCTTCCCATATCGCGATCTCCCCCACTTACTTGCCGCTCGTATAAACTCGCTATACGCCACGCGTTGTACATCTCTCTTGTTCCCCGACTTGGCACAACAATCGAACGTCAACATCGTATGTAGTCATATCTCTACGCCCGATAGATATGGTACATCGTGTTCTGCAGGAAAATTTCACGTAATTCAACCACTCGGGACTGACTATGGTCACCGATTTCCATTCGTGTCGTAACGATAATTCCGCACATTGCTCTTTTGACCGAAAAATGTTAATAAACTATTTTTAACTACATGTTTTTTTTTGCAATCTATGAAATTGTTTTGTTTATCAGAAAAGCCGATTTTTGATAGGTGAACCACGCGAAAGGTGAAAAGTTATTTATTTTTCACTTTTTAGTAAGTGGTCAATGCTTCTATGTTTCAATTTTTTCACACGCGTTTTTGTATTTTATACAGATGAAAATACTGAGACGTTTTCTTGTGTTTTTAGAATTTTTTTAATGCAAGTTTTTGCTACCATTTTTTTTTACTTTTACTCAGATTATTTTTATTAACTAAATTGTATTGTTTAGGTTAATTCATATATATGCTTAATTAAAAAAATTTGCTGCTCTGAGCGACCATTCCGTCCGCGTCGCGTTCCTCGCCGCTTCCGATTCTGTTGCCGTTACATCTGCAATGCCGAGTTCTCCCGATTGCCTGAGTGGAAAATCGTGAATGCGTCTGCTTCGCGTTCGCGTTGTTTGAAAACCGCCAATATTTGCCCGCGAATCGTGGATATCTCATCGTCAAACGCCGTTCACGCTTTTGGCGTTCGTTCGATTCCGTGCGTGCAACGGATTCGAATTTCGCCCATTTCCGTAGCAAAAGCTCCGGGAACGATTCTGGACCGTTCGAAAAAATGTTCTCCATTCGAGATAACTGTGTATGAATCGATGTTGCAATAGTAATGCTATTTTTCGCGAAGCGGCTATTGTCTGCGTACGAGAAATTCGCAGCGGTCATAACAGCTATTTTCAGTTAACGACGATGGAAGAACTTGTGCAAAGCTTTGGAATTTCCTAGTTTAACCGAACTATAAGCTTAAGTTTTCCTTTCTACTCCAATCCATTGATACTCTGAATTTTTGTCATTGATATCGACGCTTCACGTGTATGGGACGTAATGGATATCGTTCGAATCGTTAAGTAAATCGACGCATTGAAGAGACTTCGATGTTTGTCTATATATATTTATACCGGACGAAAACGCTCGACCAATAGCGAATGAACCAAATCCCTTGCAGGCTAACGAAACGGTAGATATGTACTCGAAATAGCTATTATCTACACGCGCTTTTCGAGTACTTCCTCTCGACAGTCTCATATATGGCAAACACACCCCGAAATTTCGAGTACTCATCAATTTCCCGATACGCTCTTACACTCTTGAAATTCGATAAAAAAATATATAAAAATTTTATCCACTTCGAGATCGTATTTCAAGTTATCTCGTAATGTGGTCCATTTTCATCCGGAAATAAAATGAAAATTATTTGCGACAAATCTCTCTGAATCCTCAAACTCCTCGTATCGCATTTTGTCGCTTCTACATTACGTGCTGTTTAGACGAGACCGCTAAAATTATATATTCGCTTAACGTCGTTGCCGCTGTAGCGTGGAGAAACTTCCCGGCTAAAACCTGTCGTTGATACGCGTCTCGGACTTTGTCACATCGTCTATTATTTCTCGGACGTTGTCGTTGTCCATTTCCCGGGAGATTGGAAAATGGCGCACGGATAATTTATGGCTCTTATACGAGCTCTCGGTACCGGTCTCAAACACATTGGAGACTGATGACTGAGCTACAACGGTTTCTGTTCATTTATTACCTCTTGTCCGCGTAGGCATGCCTACCGTCCATTGTTTTATACTCCTTCGTCTACTTCCATGATGCTACTCTCGTCCACCTTCCACTCTCAAAGCACTCAAAGAGAAGAAACATGAGATATTTTACCAATCGGCAGTCGAATCCTCTAGTTACGCAGAAGGCCTTTTTTTAATCTACTCTTTTGTTATTATTGTTGGTTCGATTCTATCGGTCTATCTTCTTCGCAAAAAGTAACTGCATTCCTGAATAGCATCACTGCCGACAATATTACACTTCATTTTTTTACGACTGGTCTTTTATTTGCCAAAATAGATTCGCTACATTAGCGCGGAATTGGTGCGTTTATTGATCATCCATTGTCTTCGATATATCCACGTGTCCATACGCTCGAACGATATCTGTCTGGCCAAAAGCTGCGGGACAGCGTTTGGCTTTGGCGAGGCAACGGACCGCGAGACCCGTATGTGCCTCGCGCGGACGCGCGCGCGCACACACACGTGCGCAGATTAAACGAGCGTTTATTCATATAAAAGTCGACTTTTGGCTCTCGGCTCTGTGCCGACGACGTGACAAACTCTGAGCCCTGAGGCTATATACCTCGCTTCGACTGGTTCACTCTGCTGTGGTATGGCACGGATACACGTACAGTAGGCGCACCATTGGTACATTTCAAAGTTGTATGGTTGGCGTAAAAAGCTTGTAGGTGAACACCTACAACCCTCGTTAGTGCTGGTGATGCCGGCTGCTACTGCTGTTGCCGGTGTTCATAACAGCGTCGAATCCCGATATACCCAGAATCCATTTGCGGAAACTCGGCAAAACTTCAGGTAACAAAAAAAAATCGACCGACGCAGCCGCCGGCGTCGGCAAAACTGTGCGGCTGCAACGATGCCAAAGTCAATCAGGTATTGATTGATGGAGGTGCGTTCCCAACAATACTCGTACGACTGATTGTAAAGTATAAAAGATTTCGAAAAGTCGGAATAAACAATTGGATATTTTTGAAAAAATGTTGTAGAATTCTTATTATTAATTCTAGAATTCTAGAACAACTTGCGTAGCTCTGTTCTCTTTCGCAAAAAGTATTGAGAATTAGTTTAATATAATAGTTTAATTTATGAAAAATGATACAAATTACTTCTCGAAATGTATTGTTGTATCAATAACAGAATACAACTTTCAATAGTTTTTTTAACCCTAAAAACACCACCGCTTCGAAGCGAAGTCGAATTGCCAGGATGTAAGGAAGATATATATTAAGGCGCAATAGGTATCGATACTTAAAACGGAATTCTTTTTTTAAATTCCAAGTTTTCCTGGAAAAACTCGATTCCAGCCGATCCATATGCGGTGTTGCGGTTAACATTTATTTATTTATTCGTTTGAGGGGAATGAACCTTTTTATAATTTCAATCATTACGTCATAGAAAAATTGTTCAATTTATTATTTCTATTTATTATTAGAATAGTTCATGAAAAATGTCTCTGACAAATTTTAATTGATATATAGAATGTAATCTTAGACAAGATATATAATTTTTTTCATAAACTTGTCTCGTATTCGAGACACCAATATACCGTAGCGATACAGAAAACCTTTTTAATAATGAATTCATTATTGACGTTGTTGAAAAATATTTTCCTGCCTCCAGACGGTCTATTATTCGATTCGTTCATAAAATATTTACGTATATTTTTTTACAGGCTGCAGAGAATTTCTTGCAGTGGTAACGCGTAGCACCGCGAACATAATCTGAGTTCCCTTGGAATTGCATCACAGTTCTTCCTACTGGTACTTCGAATCTCAATTTTTATTTATTTTTTTTATTATTATTCGTCGTTTCATCATTCTCTCTTTTTTCCGTTTTGTTTCGGCATCAAAAGCCCGTCCGCCTGTCCTGCAACTCACTCCACTGGTTAACTCTGTTTGGACAGACCGCACAGCGTTGTTGCAGATACATCGCTATTTTTTTTTCCCATTTGCTATCTTTCAATTTCTCGTAATATCGAAATTCTATTCGCGTTACGTACGGACGACCCGGTCGACGAAAATTTCGCAACGGTCTCGTCAGTTGCAGCGAGCATCGAGATGATTCCTATGCATAGAAAGAAAAAAAAAGTTTTTATGCGCCTCTAATTTTAATAATAAATAATTAAATAATTACATCGCTTGCCTCCCGCGTTTCATCGCGATGATATTTTGCGCAATGGTCGCGAGTTTTTAGTCCTCTCTGCTTGGATCAACGATGGAGACACACAGAAAAAGATTATCGAACGTTCAAGGAAATTTATTGCCCGTTTCTTGCATAATTTATGAAACTATCAGTCGGCTATTTGTACGGCGAGGAGTGCCGCCGAGCGGCGATACGAGAACCAGAAATGTGAACAGCCGATTTCCTATTTAATATTATACCGACTTGCGTAATAATTGAAATACGATAATTAAACAATAATCACATCATTTCATTTCCTCCGATTTAATGCACAAAGGTTAAGTCAATCGCGTCCCAAATTAATCAGTGAAAAATTCCGACCGCATAATAAGCTCTCTAAATCTTTGCACGAATAATAAAAAAAAACTTCTGCAAGTAGCCGGAAAGTATAAGAAAATAATACACATAGATAAATTTTCATTTGAAATAAATTTTATTAATTAAAAAAAAAGTTTAGTGACTCACTTATTGACATAGAACATTGATTTCCGAGTTCTCTCGTTATAGTAACCACAACAGCTGTTAACGGTCGACGCCGCGGTAGTGCGAGAGACAAATCGGTAATGTCCCGTAATAAAAAAGACGCAAACGACTCGACACAGGCGTCATCAGTTCGAAGATGCAGGAGTAGTAGAGACAAACGGGAAACGCGAGAGTGAAAGAAAAAAAAAAAAACATAAAAAAAGGTCTATGAGTTCGGGATTGCGGAGCGCAACCCGTTGGCCGCGTCATGGAGAGACACTTTCACCGTGGCGAACACGTGTAGCGCGCGCGAACCCATACCGGCATATGTGTAGTTTGTTTATATATCTATATATATATATGTGTGTATGTGGTACGCATACGCGGACGCGTATGTTTTAACGGCGTAACTATAGGAATCGCAAGGCCGAGCCGCGAGACAGCAAACTCGGGTTGTATTATCAACAACCGGACCGAAAATCGATCGACGGATATTGCATACGCAACGTTGCGGCTGTGACACGCATATATAGTTCAACTGAGTGCGAAGAGGGAGTTGACTTGTACGGAAAAAGGGACCTCAGCCGAGCCGAGCGACCGGTTTATCGACCCAGTGAAATGAGACCCTCTACGGTGTTACTATTTGGATATATGTAGCATTGTTGAAAGGAATAGTCTAAAGCAATCCATCCGCGGAAAGTTTTGCGTATATCGAGACAGTAATAAAAATTGTTGTTCTTTTTTTGGCGATTTTTTTAAATCGTCTTTGCAGCCCTTTGGATTCTGAATGCTTTAGATTAGGATCTGTAATAAAAATCGAATGTCAGGGGATCTGTAAAGCGTCAGGAAAGTCAGGGAATTATATATACGTCAGGGAAAATTCGAAAAATCGAATGGAGAAACAAAAAAAAATGTATGTTCGAACCTTTTTTTTTTTTTTTGCAGTTTTTCGAAGTGAAATAAAAACCATAAATCGAAAGTCCGAGATCGCGCTTACAAATTCGGCATAACTATTGATAATCAATCATTCCATTCACCGTGAATACTTTGTCAGGACAATTTTCGAAAATATTAGGAAAACGTCAGGGAATTTAGTTCGTCCGATTTAGCGGTCACCCTGAAGAATTAATTTTTTTATATTATTTAAAAGTAGTCCTTTCGGAAAGTGGGACGCCACCTAAGATCGAGAAAGCATTAGAAAGAATTGCGACACTTATCGATGAAATAAAAATCTGAAAAAAATCGAGCATATGGAAAGTGCTGAAAAGATTAATTTTGCATAATAATAGTTCCAAAGTTTTATTAACAAATCACTGAAATAAAAAATTGAGCAACAAATTACCCGGCAACCGAACTTTTTTTTGTTATGAAAATAATTTGTTAAGTTTTCTGAATACATATGAATTTTTTCAGAATTTTTCTAATTTTTTTCGATTTCACCATTAAAAAAAAAAACGCAATTTTCAAACGTTACGCACAATTCTGAAGAATATTCATTCATATTCATAAAAGTTGTTATCCAATTTTTTATTTTCAGTTATTTGTTAATAATATTTTAGAATTATTGTTATGCAAAATTAATTTTTTCAGCACCTTCCATATGCTCGATTTTTCTCAGATTGTTATCCCATCGAAAAATGTTTGCAATTATCTCTAATTCTACGCTCGAACTTACGTGGCGTCAGACTCTACGAAAAGACTTTACCTTAAGTATGTTGCTAAAAAATGTCTATTCAATTTTTGTCTCTATATTTAGTTTTTAACCTCTGTAGTTGGAAATCGAAAAAATTCATTGATTTTATCGGAAAAAATGAATTCTCATGAACTAATTTTTACCTGAATTTCGAGTACTCGGACTGTATTGCATCGAAATATTTGTAACGAATTACGAGAAAAAAAAAGTGCTCGGCCGTTGATCCTGCTTCGTTTAAGTTGGCTATTCGGACATTGGATTTATCGAGAAAGGAGTTTGTTCGAGTTTCGATATCACGTCCATCTGTGTATCACCGTGTGCGTTTCACGTAACCACCGAAGCCGTATGAGTTGGAGTGCGTTATTGCACAACAATTCAACACAGGCTGCAGCGGCTTAAAAGAGTTTTTGCGGTAACGGAGTCAGTGTTCACTGTCTCTTGGTGTCTCGAGGTGACCCTCTTCGAGATATCGATGCCGTGAGAGGAACTCCACGGCGCTCGGTCGGCCTTGAACCAGAAACCTTTCACCCGGGCCAACTGGACAAATTATCAATATAATTTTCATTTAATCCAATCAATTTTATCCTGAAGCATCATTGAACATTGAACTCCCGATTTTTCGATAGTTTCTGCTCCAATAGCGAAATTATGCAACTTCTTCAATTTGTGACCCAATTTTTTATTTTTTGCTCTCGTAACTATTTGATATATCACCGATAGCCTATTTCAGGGCCGTAATATTTGAAAATTTCTTCAATTCAGTATTTTTTTTTTTTTTGATGTTTAGTTTTGTCCTGTTGGTTCGATACTTGAAAGGATTACTTGAAAAACCATCAGCTTTTCAAGTAATCCTTTTTAGTGACGAATATTTCACATTGTGCGCCTAGGTACGGGTACTATTTTAGTTTCAACATCCTCGAGACATGGCGTGACAGACCTTTCGTCAACGTCGACGCTATCTTAGTTTCGTACGGGTTGGGAGCAGAGACTTCGTAGTCTCGTACAGTTACGAGCGTTAATATACAGACAAAGCGCGCGCGCGCACACGCAGTAGAATGATCTAAGTTAGCTGACGAACCGTGAGTTACGACTCGTAAGATCGATCTATTTTGAGAAGGATAGACAGCAGCAACAGCCTCGTTGACCCCCCGCACATCAAACGCCTTCAACTACACCCGACGGGCAATTCGACGAAACGGTTGTCCCGACTGGTATATAAGCCACCGTAGTTGCAACGTCTAATTATAACTCATAACTTATGACTCCAATCGATCTACGGTAGCACCGGACGAGGTTTAAATTCTCGTTGACTGATATCCTTCGTCGAACGATAATAACGAATTGCAAAGAGGCGCTCTTAAAATACAAATACCGCTGTAGTCAATATAATTTTTATTCATTCCCATCGGAGAGTATATAAAATCCGATAAACTCGATAAGGGACAACGAAAAAATAAAAAATAAAAATGTCTATCGGAATTTTTTCGAAATAATTATGGGATAGAGGAGGTAAAATATTATTGAGTCTCGGCAGATAACGTATAATTTTTTTTTAACTCGAATTTCGTAATTCGATAATCGACTCTCTTAACATTGTTTCATACTTTATCTCGTGTTTACGTCCAAAAGATAAAAATGATTACGGAATAAACAATGTGAACAAATGGAGATAGATAAAAAAAAGACAGAAGCGTTATGGCAGCGGTAACCTTTTATCGGCACCGAACTCCATATTTTCTCGGCTCGTTACACCTGTCGCGTGTTTTATCGATCGTGGGAGGGTTGGCATGAATTTTTTTTTTTTTTTTTTTTTCTCTTCACGTTCGTCCGACTCGCATCCACAATTTCCATTAAAAAATTGGCTGCATGCCAGATCGTGTGAGGGAGTCCGTTCGGTAATTTTCATCTCTGCGAGGAATTGACACTTCGAAACTTTCCAAGCTTCGTAACTTTTCGGTTTTTCCTAATTTTTTGTTTGTTCTAACTGCTTTAACGTCTTCTTCCAATCTTCGCTCTCGCTTTCGGATCCGTTTTTCTTTGTTTTTAGTAGTTCGTTAAATCTACGAGGCAACAGGTATCCTATATAAGCGATCCGTAAGGTTTTGTCACCGCGGGAGTCGACGTTCCCGGGTCAGCCACGTGGCTGCGATGCTAAATATAAGTACTACATCCCCGGTGTCTAGAAACTCTCTGCTGCGCTTCTCTTCACTTCGTCTTCTCTTCGTACCGACTGCAATCCACCGCAAGGGAGACTCGAAGAATCATGGAAATAATCCGACACGTCTACTCTCCGCTTTGTGTCTCGAAAGTAGCGATTTATCTTCCTTGAAGTATTTTCCTTAATGCAATGTTTAGTTACGGATTTCACTCACTTTACCCACTAATTCTACGGTTCAGCAATAGTAGTTTCAAACATAAAAGGAAAAAGAACAAAAATAAACAAGCATCTGATGTACGCGGTATAAATATTGAAAATATATCGAGTATTAAGAAACAGAGACACGTGTTTTACATATTAAATCTTCTAGTATCTCCTATTAAATGTCTCGTGAAACGCGCAACAGGGATAGAGATATCTAGAATTTTTTTAATAATTCTGATAATCGAATTATTATTCTTATTATTTTTGTATGAAACTGCGCGTTCTTAATAAACGACTGTACAGTCAAAGCCCATCGAATTCATCAAATTTCAATGGATATGATATATTTCATAATGAAATATAATTCAGTTTCAACGAAATATTTTTTAATCAATTACGTCAATGAAAGGATAATTAATGCGAAATATGAGCTTTTCACGTTTTTATTCAAATGATTTTTTGATTAAAAGCAAATAGCAGTAATTGAGAGAAATTAAATTTGATTTGCTTCTGCGGATTTCCGTATTAAGTTTTAAACTGGGAGTCAAATATGCAGCGGATTCGACAGCGGGGAAAAGTACATCGAATGTAGTCTCGAAGCGATAAGCGAAAATTGTTTCTTTTTTTTTTGCACGACGCGTTTTGTGAAAAGTTGCGATTATCAGCATTTTTGAACAGCGGTATCTTTGCTTTGCTCGACGGAATGTCGGGAAATCCCGGGTGTCTGTCGCGTTGTGGGGATAGAAATACACGAGATATACCACTCGCCAGAGTTTCCAAACCGGTTTATTCGACGGATTACTGGGTGATGAAAGACGTCAACAAAGTGTTACGACGGAATCATGTTATAATTTTTTTGCGTAAAAATAGAAAAATTTTAATAGCCATCGCAGACGATACATTTTTCACTGCTGAACGGTAGAATTTTCTTCTGACCAGTTTCCAGTTAAATCTTTTCGCAACAGCCAAAATGCGACGAATACAGTTCGAGTAATTTCCCACATGAATTGTTTAATTAATTAATCCCGGAATATCACATATATTTCTGCTCACTTCTATTTCTTGCGAAACTTAGTTAATTATTAATATTTTCCCGTTTAATTACAACGAAATCGGAACGATAGAATGTTAAGAAAATGTCCATTAAGCTGTAATATCTATATAATACAAATTATAGAAATGACAATTGCAAATTTTCTTGCAACAGCTTAGAATTGCACACCCCATATTTGGTATTTGGGAGTCAAAATAAATTTGACCGGAAATCGAAAAAATCGTTTTGGCCGAAAGCTCAACGAGACATTTTGTAATCCCAACAAAAGTCTCCTCAATTATTTCGTGTCACAAATATCATTTGAAAAATATACAATTCTTCTTCGTACTTTCGTTCTGTTAGTTGCGAAAGACGTCTTCGAATGAATATCACAGTACGGATTACGTTCGTCTGTTCTGGAATTCGTGAATTCCGTATATGAAACTTTGCTTGCCTTATGCTGGATAGTTTGTACTTTGCGAGGTGACGGAGAAGAGGCCTGCATACCGTGACGAGTTTGCACGATTGCACGAGAGCATCGTCTCCGGCACAGTTTCTCTCTCCGTTATATACATCTCCGAATCCTATGTTTTCATAGTCTTGTCTACGAACGTCTGGCCGTTGAAACTCACGACTGTGTGTGGCGCATCCTCGCCCATCAAGCATCTTTCCTGCATGCGAGTGCATCGCGCTCAGGCATGTCTCGCGTACCAACACCAATATCACAATTTCTCTCTCGCTCTCTCGCATTTACAGCGCCGGAGAGTTCTGCGTTCTGCGACTTCCTTCAAAGATCTTCCTTACTATCTTTCTGTCTTTCCCCGTGACGCTTCGACGGTCGGGACTTACACTCTCCGTACCTCTCCATTCCCTCTCTATACCATTCTATGAATATAAGGCCACGGGACACGACTGCTGGTAATGCTTGATGCTGTGTGCGCTAGTTGATGCCATCTGCATAGATGCAGAAACGCAGACACGAAGACGACGTCGAGGAATGAAAGAGGACGGATGCATGCGAAATAACTCACGGAACTTGACACTCGCACACAGTTATACATTGCGCGACGCAAACCAGAAAGCAGTATATATTGTATATCTTTCTGCGTAGAAAATCCGCCCTTCTGATTTCAGTCACGCGACGCATATATACATACATCGATGCTTATTAAATATATATGTACACTTGGGCGTTGGATACTCGGATCCAAGACGAAGAAGCAGAAGACGAATTGCTTCATATCCTTTTTCTCGCTTTCTAACTTCCGCTTCATCATCTATTTTTCACTCTATCGAAGTGAGTCAAGTAGAAATTTCCACCGATCGGGCAGAATTCAGGATTCTATGTAACGTACTTCGATTTACTGTATTTTTAGGGCGAAATCGTTGCAGGAATTTATGTTCGGAATTCCGAAGATGTATCGCCGAGATGGTTGATCGATGTGAACAAATATATATTGGATTTTCTGAAGCTTAGAGACTATTTTGAGAAGAATTAAAGAATTTTAAAAACGGTTGCAAGTTGCACATTGCACAGTTCGATATTAAAAAAATTGTAGTCGCTATAAAATGCTACGTAATACCGGCCTCACGTATTTCTCTCTAAATTCTTTTTCTCGACGTTATTGACGATTATTAATGTCCTAACGAGTGAATCTCTAAAAGAATTTATTTGCAAAAACAAAGATTACGCTGTGAAGAATCAAAAATTGAAAATGAACAGTGCATTGATGAAGATGAATGTAGATTAAAGGATATCTTATTGAAATATTGATTAAACAACTAATAATGAAGTTATTATTTTGTAGAGTATTTCTCAAGTATAATCAGTAAAAATATTATTTTTTTACCAGCGGACCTTTGATATATTTTGCGCTACTTTACTTACCCTCAGTTTATTCCAAATCTGTTTAATTCACTGACGAGTGCCGCATTGAAGCTTTACTTTAGTGAGTCCGAAAGCCCCGTCGCCGGTTCCACCTTTTGCTCGCTCTCACGTCCACGTCTATTCGTCACTGTTTCCAAAGCATCGCGGGGCTCCTACTCTCGAAGCTATAAGTCCAACGAGCGCATAGCCAAATCATCGTTCTCAAAAACTCTCTCTCTCTCGCTCACACATTTCCACTCCTTTGCCTTGCTACGGCCAATTTCCGTCCCGCCGCATTTGTCTTACTTGCCAATTGCAACTGCTTCTTGTCTCGCTTGATGGTTCTATATACTTCTTTGCTATCCTAAACTGTATTATTCGACTCGGATAGTGGGTTAGTACAAGCGATGCCTTCTCCGCACTTTCGTATACTTAGCTGTACCGGAAGTGACCGTAGAGAACAAATGGCATACTTGCGAGAATGTTGAAAGTCTCCGAAGTCAGAAGGTTCGAGTCGAATTTCGAATGGGATTGATTCAAGTCGTATCGCTACTTTTGCCGCGGAAGCGTCGCGAGCTTTTGCCAAAGATATCGAACAGTACTTAACTGGAAGAGTAACTACTTTTTAATGTCATAAAATAGAATCGAAGAGTCCTCTAAATGATCTTATTGCTTAATTTCTTAAAGGACTTCGCCAATTGTTTATTAGCTCAATCTTATTTGCGGCAATGGAAGTGGCCGCACAGAAGATTTCTGTTGGAAGTTGCATTTCAGTGCCTTCCGAAGCTTCCAAAGTGTTAAAGGAGTACAGTCCAAGCTCCGTATTCTTAACTCCCCTTAACTTAACCAGTCCTTTATTTTAACTCATTACCATGACAACGAGTTCCCTTAACTGTATTTCCGCTGAGTCCGTTTGCCCCACTCCAAGCGGAGCCTATTTCACAAATTGTAAACTGCGCTTGCGCAGCAGGTACAAGGTCGCTTCGTACCTACGGACGCGTATACCCCTCGTTACCTCGTTACTAGGGACGATAGGAGGAATACAGAAAAGGGAACAGGTCCAGTCCCACCGAGTTAAGAATATGGAGCTTGGACTATATTTTGGTTACGTCAAATCCAACCTGCACCCGGGTGGTTGCCACTTCCGTCGCGAATTCCCCGTGCTCTTCCAAAGATAATGATCATTTTTCCAACCGGAAGTGCGAGCGGCACAGCTTCAATTCTTATATACGAAATAGTAAATTCATTGCACCGCTTAGCGTGAAATGCCCTCGTTGCTTCCTCGGCTGTTTGTTTGTTCATTCCTTCTTATTTGTGGTATATTTCATCGCGGCGGAAGTGGCGGCAGCGAAGTGGGATACACGTGACTGTTTCAATCTCTTGAAGCTACCGAGAATCTTGAAATTGAATTATCATTGGAATAGATCCAACGACTGTCGCTACTTCTCTCGCAAACACTTTCTCATCTTCCAAGGATGATTAATAGTTTCCAGATGGAAGTTTATTGAAAAATTCATTGGATAAGAAAAAAAAACCAATCGATTTTTTATTAATTCTTCTTTTTCAATCTTCTATTTTCTTTTAAACTTGAAAATACATTTTTTGTAATGCGTGCATGAGAAGTACTACTTCTCGTGCGTGCCGAGAGTGGCGTAAGTGGCGCGTTGTAGCAAGACGTAGTATAATGTCGCGGCGCATGCGCACATCCGCCTGATTTTACTTCTCGCACGCTTCGGGACGGAAGTCAGTACTTTTCGTACGCTGTAGCGGCGCCACAATCGACAGGCACGGCAGTAGCACTCCTCCTGCACTTGTTACAAAAAGCATCATGCGATACTTGTACGATAAACCGGACTTCCGACGGCGGTTGTGAAATAGCCGCACTCGCCTCCTTTCGCGACAAGTTCGATTCCTATTTTTTTAAAAAAATTTCACTGTATTTCCTTTGGCGGTACATAAATTAATTTTTTTATTCCACCGGGTAACAAATTATCTCTAATACCCGATAAATGCTCATTTCGAACTTCCGATAAAAGTAACAGAATGGAAAAAGTGCTGCAACGAATTTTTTGTCACCGCAATTCCGAGTATCAGAGCAGTAATGGCTATAGAAGCTTAGAAGTTATAAAAGGTAGTAGTATCGTTGTGAATACAGCGTTAGCGTGTTGAAAGATTGCATTGACGTGAACTCAGCTGACCCACGCTTGTCAATACTCTATTCACTTCATTGAGTTCTCGCGTGAGTACTCGCGTGTGCAGGAGGTAAAAGTTAGAGAGTTAAAGGAACGAAGATGGAAATAGTCGCGGCGAGTGTCGCCGAAGCGCGATATAGCGATGATATACAGATATTTATAGATAGAAATATGCATATATGCTTTGTGCCTAAACATAGTATAGAGTTTTACTACTCGCCGCCGTGCAATACACGCACATCCGATTTGCTACTAGAACACCGTATATTATGCATGCATTGGCGCTGGCAATTTCCTTTAGTCGACTTGAGGCGTTTTACTCTTGGAAATCTTCGTAATCTTACACTTCGAATTTTTCCTTAACGCCGTTGATGGCTATTCCCACCGAACGGCAGTTTATTCGGATAACCGGGAAATGAGATTCGTCCTACGATTGCTCAAGACTTCTATAAAAAATAACTACTCCAGCCGATGGGTACCCGCGCTTCTTTGAAACTTCAATCTAAATTACGTGATCCGAGATAAGTTTTCGATAAAATGCAGAGCCTTGGGATTTTCTTTGAAAGGAAAATAATCGAGTAGTTAAAAATATTCCGTTCGAAAAAATAGTTGAAATCGAAAATTTTACACAGCTAAGACTTATTGGAATGTTCAATTAAAATTTCAACCCCACTAAACATAGTACCGTTGATTCCGAACTGATTCAAGAAAATTTTTAAACTTTTTAAAATTCGTCGTTTCGGGTCGCATTAAGGGATCGTTTCTGATGTAAAATTTTCAAGAAATCTTTTTATACTCCGTGTACACAGTTTACACTCTCAAAAGAAGAGTTTTCAAGCTTTCCGTCTCAAATTTGGACATAACATTCTTCACACCATTATTTATCTTGCTATTGAATCCTTTTTTATAATCTTCATTTTTTTTTACTGAAAAACTGTCGAAAAAGGAATAAATTCGATACTTTGTTTTTCAAATCGGCGCTACCTTGTCAATTTTGATTTAAAAAAATGCTTCATAGCGCGATAGCGGCTTTCGTACTGTTTAATAATCTTTCTTCAAATTTTTTTTAGACAATATTTACGATTAGAGGAGTGTACACCGTCAAGAGAATTTCTTTTACAAGTAATTTTCAATCGTATAAAAAAAATAAAAATAAAAGTCTCAAACATTTTTTTCTATTCTTCATGAGTGCTTTGATTTAACATAAAAAAAATCAAACTGATTAGCGTATTTTATTCATCGAAAAAAAAATCGTGAAAATCAACGATTTTTTTGGTCCGTCACACTAGAATGACCCCTTAAAAACGGCGTAATTTCAATAGTTTTTATTATATCGATATTGCGCTTTATCAGACATTGACATCCTTACATCCCGACGTTTCTATGACGCTACAATCCAACGCGACCAATCTAATCCAATCCAACTCGTGTGATTGCAGCCCTCGCTTCGCTCGGGCAGCAAACCTCACACTCGTCGCAATCGCCAATTTTCGACCCTTGTTGCACAATATACTATTTTAGTCATTTTTTTCTCTGGTTCTGGGTGGTAAAACGTGCTGCAACTTCAGACGTGTATTTTAGAAGCATTAAATAATGAATACATAAAAATTGAACAATATCTTAAGAAAATCGATATCGCACGATAACTTAAGATGCGAAATCGAAGGAACTGATTTTCTTCGAAAGAGAAATATGTAATTGAATAATCGTTAAAAGACAAATGCTCTTTCACCCGATAAATCGTTTGAATAGTCTCATTATTTTTTCGAATGTTCAATAAAAATGTGATCTCTGAACGGTTGTTCCGTTACCATTTATCTCGAGCAGAATATTTATGGTCTCATTGTGAAATATAAAGTCATCCATACTTTCAGTGTGTCGCGTGAGGAAAAGGATGTTTTTTATTAGAAAAAATAATTCAGCTATTATATCATGTGAATGGTAAATACCCTGTCGTACCTTCGCATTATTTCACGAAACAAGCGTTGCGCTTGTTTCGAACAAGAATGGGTATCTCAAAGCTAAATCATCCCGCGCCTCTGCCAACATAAATTCATTCCGCGAACGTTCCGTGTGTACACGAGCGACGAAAAGCATTTTAGCGTAAAAATAACGACGCGAGCACGTAGTCTAACACGGAGGAGGGAATGAAAGAAAGTAAGAGAGACGAACGAGTCAGAAAAAGATTACAAACAAACGTATGTAGAGTTGAGAAACGCGGTGAGGGTGATGAAGAAATAAAAGCACATAGCAAAAAAACGCGTGTCTCTACGAGGTTTCTTTTGCAGTTTTTCGAACCGAGACAGGAGTTGGCAGATAGAGCAAAGAAACGAATACGAGATACAAATTCCTAAAAAAAAAAAAAAAAAAAAAATAATGGTAATAATAATGCAAAACTAACGCTTGTGGGAGGAATCTAAATAATCATAATGCTCGATCAGCAGATACATCAACGGTGACAAAAGAGAAACGTAAATAAGAGAAGAGACGACAGATCGTTGCCGCTAGAGGCAGCGAGAAGTAACGAGGAATGAAAAAATAAAGAAAAAAAAAAGATGATAAAAGTACGAATCCGAGGAGAAAGAAAGAATGAAGGGAGGGAAGATATGTTGAGGGAAATAAAGATAGTCAGAGACCAGATGCGACAGGAAAGCTCGGTGTGCCGTGTCGCGTTGGCGACCTACCCTAACGCGTCCTCCCCGCGCGGCGACACTTTGCCTTCGGTTCTCTTCTTCGTGTGTTTTCTTCTCGACGTTTGTGGCGTCGGGAGTCTCGGGGTCCGCTATGCCGAGTCTCGGAAATTCAATGTTCTGCATTGCGGTAAAAGATACCGAATTGCGCGACTTGGGCCGCCGCAGGCCTAAAGCCTCGACCGTCGGCATTGCCACCGGTGTATGTGGCCGCGCAACCGAGGAGAGGAGAGGCGCCCTTCTCTATCCTGTACTCGTATTTCACCAAGCTTGCCGCTGACTCCCCGAGAACTCGAACTCTCGGCCCGCCTTGGTATCGTGCACCGGCCGGCACCACACACCACGTGCATCAACTGTGGCAACTTGTGGTGAACACAATCTTAACCCCCTCCCCATTCCATTCTTGGTGTTCTAACGGCTGCGAAACTTCGTCTTGAAACGATAGGCTGTGGCTTTCTTGTTTATCAAAAAACAAAACAAAAAAAACACGAAAAGATTAATAGCCGCGCGGAGTCTCGTAACTCATAGCTTTCTTTTTGATAAGCTTCTTCTCCCAGCAAACGGGTTGGAAATTTTGAAAAATAGTTTCAATAGCTTTTTTTATTCTTTGTTAAGAGAAAACTATACTACCGAAGATGAAGAACGAATAAAAAATTGATAAAAAAAAAGATAGATAAACTGAACAACTTGTTTTACCTCGTAGCATCAAATATGTTGTTGTAAACGAGTGAATCAAACTTCTCGACGAACGATATTAAACAAAAAGTATTCGACCAAACAATATCTTGTCGAATATTGAGACCAACCATCCTAAATTGTCTATGAAATAGTCATTAATTTTGTATTCTTCACAAAATTCAGTATCACTTAATTTCGTTCTATCTTTTTGCGTTTTTTTTTTTCCAAACTATTTTCAAATTTTTCATCGTTAATTTCACTTTTTTCCATTATCGTCAATGCAATTGCGAACTCTTTTCACAAAAATAAAAAGATCACTTGACCAATTTTCTTTATTTCCATTAACTTCTAAATTCAAACAGAGTAACATTTTCACTTTATTTTCAAATTATTCTTAAATAATTGGATAATAAAATGAAAAATGGTATATTTATTTTGAATTCAGAAATTAAAGGAAATTAAAAAAAATGGGCAATTAATTAATATTGTTATTAAGAATAGTGTTTAATTGGGGATCCAAGACGTCGAATTCGACGCATTGAAATTGAAATTTCATTGCGTAGTTTCGATACGTATTTACGTAATAGTCGCTATCAATGGAATTGGAATTTCATCGGAGCCGCTCCATCACGTCATTGCGCCCGTTTTACACCTATATGGGTATATAACACATCCTGTCACACGTACCGAGGTTGCGACGTATACGCGGGGAAGGTTCGTCCCAACGTTTTCCCCTCTCGTAACCGGGCGACGTTCCTGTGTGATACAGATCCGCACTGGGGATAACGCTGGAGACAGGTTGCATGCATGCGGCGAGAGTGCCGACGTTTCTCTCCTCTCTCTGTCTCAAATCCGTATTCGTAAGCAACCGACAGCGGCAGCCTCGAGCTGCCCGTCACACCGAGATCGTAACTCTTCGGTTTAGTTCACGTCGGTGCGCGCCAGGAGCTTCGTGAATTCGTGTGTTCAACACACAACGAGGACTCTGACCCACGAATGCGATTTCGTTTCCTCACGTTTTTCGCTAGGAACGCATAAAAATTCTTTCTTCATATGAAACACATGGCCGTGCGGTTTTTTTTTCTATTTTGATTTATACCAAAAAGAAATATCGAAATCTAAAGAAGAAATATCATGCAATAAAATTATTCCATATTAAGTTTTACGAAAAACTTTACGTAAAAAAATTGAAGTTCATATCTTTGAATATCTTTTTTTGTAACTTATCGTGAAACTGGACACTGTTTTCTTATTTAACAAAAAAAAGGATCATAAGGATCATTCCGCCAAATATTTATATATTTGGCGAACCAAAAATCGAAAATTCGATGTTTCTAGGAGCCTTTGTTAACGTCTTATGCAATTGTAATTTCTTAAGTCAATTACGTGGATGAATGCGGAAAATAAGGCCCGAGTCCTGTTAATGCAATGAAAAAACTAAAAGATCATATATGTACGAAAACGTTTCAACGCTTTTAGCTCTGTCGAGTCTCCGGTAAAAGAGCAGCAGGTTAAACACTGCACCAGACTTCTCATCGTATTTCATCCGTGCCGGTTGCTCCTCCACACCGCAGAGAGCTACGAAATGCTCGAACTCTCTTATTCATTCCGTGTCTCGGTTGCATGTATGACGATGCTCTTCGTCAGATGAAGAAGAAAGTTCGGCGAGAACCGGATGACGTAAGAGAAATGCCACAGTCTTATTTTTATCCCCGTTCTGACTTAATCTTCGACCGCAATGAATACATTATTCTTGGCCAACATTTCTTCCTTTTCTATTCGTCACTCTCTCGTCGTTCGGTTCTCACGAAACCGAAACTTTCACAACAAAAAAATCAAATCCGATTCGAAAAGTTTGACGATCGCGAAAAATCGTCTTTCGCGGTCCTAAACTCTCGTTGCTTATCGCCAGAGTCAAAGTTAAGAAACACAAAATGGCAAAGCAATGATAATAAATAGACAAATTTATTGTCCATTTTACAAAGTGACGAGGATAAATTTTCTACGTAACTGTTGCAACTGTGCGGCAATTTTTCTCGTGATTCTCACAAATTGTGTGACTGTAACGTGTTGAACGATCGAAGTTGAAGTGGGAAAGGCGTAAAATCGAAAAAAAAAAAAAACAGCGAGAAAATGAGTGATTCATGGAAAGTGTTATTTAACTTCGGAGTTAAGAAGGCTTTAGCTACGGCGACATAGCGAGATTCCACGTGTATCACTGGGTTACCATTTATGGTAATTTTAGTCACTAAACCATCGCTGCATATTAGATCTCGACGAGAACTTGTTATCGTCACGCTATCGCACGTGTGGCGCCTTGTACGCTGAGATCTTTGCCGGAATTCAATGGTATTTCCATACATTACATTAGGGTATTTAATAAATGTAATTAATTGAGTGGAATATCGCAATAGATGATTTAGTTATCGATATATCTAATAGTTGCAACATCTCGCCAAGAAGAAAATATCTATCGTTTTAGTGCTGTAACGTCATTGGATTATAATTTTTCATAATTTATTCCATAGCCATTTTCTCCATAAATTCGTTGCATTAAAATTAGTCATTAGGTTTATTACATAAAGTTTCGTTTGAAAAATTTCACACATAAAAGTAAAGGTATAAAAAATAATAATAAAAGTATTTAAAAAATATGAAAAGGTCATATGAACTTAAAATATGAATATATTACAAAAAAAAATCATTTTGTGAACAATGAAAAAAAATTCCACGTTTCAGTAAATTTTTCGAAAATGTATAACGGTATCGCGTGTCTTCGTTTTGTGATCTAAATAGTTCGAACTTTTTTTATATCGATTATCAAAAGTTTTTACACGGTCATAGACCGGTACATCCTCTTTAAGAAGATTTCAAGAATCACTCTCGCTTTTTTTTTTTCTCTTTCTTCGATCGTAAAGGTCGAACGAATCAGTATCGTGCGCCAGCATGTAATGAAGAGTCTTTACAGTTGCTGTTTCTCTCGCCTCGATCGCGTAACGACCGGTTTGCGATCGTTCGCCAGTTCTGCCGCGAAGTTATATACAACGTACCTTCGACTATTTTGCACACAGAGAATTGTGGATAGTGCTGTTGGATGCGCAGTGGTTTGAAGCGAAAAGCGAGTTTTATCGGACGATTACGAATCTCCGTCTCGCTTGCTATTATTCGGCAAGGCGTTTCGTTGTAGTTTAAGCGCCGCACGCCGGCGGTAAATAATTCGGTAGGCGTGTAAAACGATGCACATGCACCACACCGTTAGAGAAACGCGCGACGTCGCGAGGAGGCGGCGAAGCGACTTCTTCCACGCATCTAGCGCCGTCGCTATGCGTGGATGTCGTAGTGACGTCCCCTGACGGGACGACGACAGCTGCTCCGGAGGCCTCTCACTGTCGCGCGGTGCACATCTCTAGAAGACACCGAATTACGGGAATCACAAAATCCCCGAATAACTTGCTTCTCTACATCTAGAACAGATCGTCTCTACTTTGATTCATTAGACATCATTGTTCGGACGATCGAATTGCATTAATATAACTATAAATACGAATATACACATTCTTAAACTTTGTACTACAGGTCTCCTTGAAGTTTTCATCAAATTTTGTTACAACAAAACCCCTTCATTAAATTATAGTCACAATAAAATCAATCGGACGTTAATCATTAATAAATTATTCAACAATAACCTTACATTTTATGCATACAATGTGTAAATTATAAATGAATCTAACAAGATAGTGATTTGAAATTTCTCTTGAAAACGTAGATAAAACGACCGTTAAAACTGCTTTCTCCTCATTTGAATTTATTTCGATTATAGATCCGATAGTTTCGAACCTTAGAAAGAGATATTCTGTTTTTTCACGCATTTCAAATGTTTGCGATTTTTACGCAAATACACATTTTAATAAAATAAATTTCCACATTGGTTTTTTTTTTTTTTTTTTTTTCGTGATAAATAAAGCTCTTTAATAATTTGGAATGTAAATTCACTATATGTAGAAGTTTCCAGATTTTTCTAAAGTCGAGCAGATCGATATCCGCGTAGATAGAATGCGAAAGCCTCAGGGTGTCTGTGTATTAATGAAATTCATGCGGTGAACCTGGAGGTTTAATCTGTACCCAGTATTAGTGTTTAAACAGGAAGCAGCTATGTGTGTTCAAACTTCAAATATTAAACATTAAAGTTTAATCTTCAAATATCAAACATTAAAGTTCAAACTTCAAACATGAAACCTGAAGGTTCTAAATCTACACGAAGAGAAGGATCTACTAGAAATTACTATGTAATCTGGTAAAATTCGACGGTGGCGCCACCTATGAAGAAAATACTCGATATTATGAGAATTTTTACGACATTTATAGGGATTTTTACCATATCCTATGGTAAAAATTCGCATAGTTCCCGTAATTTTCAACAGGTGGCGTCATTGACTCCGCACTACCAGAAATTTACGATATTTTTTACTAGATATATGGTAAATTGTATCAGATCCTTCTCTCCGTGTAAACATCGAGCATTGAAGTTCAAATTGCAAGCATGACTCTGATGCGAAATAATCATAAATGTAATTGATCGATTCTCGTAAAACTTGCGTCAGTTCTCGATGAAATTATTTCGTTCTCACAGTGATCCTAGTGAAGTACCATAACGATCGTATTATTTTTATAGTTTTCCCTTTCACTTTTTTCCGTCGGGCATTTTTCCGATTGCGTCGTATATTCTCCATTCTTGGATTAAACTTCAAATCTGTATCCGTTAATGGTGTAAGTAGGGAAGGTTCTCTCGGTGCTCATTACACCCGTTGTAGACATCGCACGCATGAGAGGCTAACAGCGACTAGCGAAGCGTGCAAGTTAATCGGGCGTGATTAGCCGGCATTAATTGATAGCGTGCGCCGGTTTGCATAGCGTGCGCCGCGGCCGGGGATGCCAAATAGCGACGGTTCGGCGATGCGGCAAGACGCGATTGTCGTCGTTCCGACGGAACGACTAGAACTCGGCGTTTGTCCCGTTTTGCATGCGAGAGTGGATAGACGAGTCAGGGATCTTCTTTTCTTTTTCTATTGTTTTTCTCCCGTATAATGGTTGAACCAAAGGAAAATGCGTATAGGACGAGATTGTCGCCCCGTAGAGACGATAGAGTATATCTCAACTTCCACAGTCGTCGTCGGTGAACACAGGAAGATCAGTCGACGTTAATTTATTATTACGACGATGCCAAGCAAATCCATTTGGAACGTTGGTCCACTTAATTGTCTATTTTGGTTTTATTTATTTATTTTATCGCCTCGTCCCTCGTATCAAGCACTACTTGCGACGTCTGGACCGCCGAACTATGCGACTCTCATCATCATCAGCCGCGATCGTGATTAAAGATTTTACGAAGTTCGGGAAAAGGGGATGCGGAGAATTGCAATCTATTTGCTAACACGTGTACAATCTAAGTAATTTCTGTCGGCAGTTACTCTTCGCTCGGCGAACTCCAAAGGAGGTACATCTGTACATCTTTCATTTTCAATAGAATCGTAAGATAGATCGCGGATTCGAAGTAGAGTCGAATATCTCATTGTGTATTGGAAAATATTTTTCTTCAAAAAACTTCGTAAAAAAAAATCCATTGCCAAATGAAAATGAAGTTGAAAAACTTTTTTCCTTCGTGTTCAAAATTTTCGATGTTTCGTTTTTTACGGCGATTTCGATAGCGAAATATGTGATAAACGAGGTGGTTGAAAAAACGATGTGATGCGCGCTACTGAATTCCGATTGAGTTTTCGCGTCAAGCGATCTCTCGATTCAAGCGTTAAGTTGCCAGAGCGTTCTTCGCTCTCTCTATACTTACGGTTTTTTTTTTCGTTCCTCCTCCAGCGCCGAGGATAGCTTTTGGGATAAGGCGGATTCGCTTTACGGTCTGCACTGCGAATCTCGCGCGGGGAGGGATCGTCGATCTTGCAACGAACGTGAAAAGTATGAAAAGGAAAATCTGCTTGATCCCTCGGCAATTTAGATTGGAAGCTATGCGGCGGGAAAAAATGAAAGAAAAAAGAAAATTCGACATAAAGAGGTTTTGCAAATCGAGAGGGAGAGCGAGATTTTCGTCGAGGGTTCGGCTTCTTTTTTTTTTTTATAATACGCTGACAATCTACCGTGAATATAGTCCAGTGGTTGGGTAAAAAAGCTGCTGGCCATGGGAACTCATCCACGAGAAAAAAAAAGAAGAATTCACAGAGTGTGTGAATGAGTCGAGGTGTCCAATTTTTCACGGATTTTCCTCGCTTATTCCATTCTTCAAGCTCGTTTCATACTTCACCCAGAGATGACGAGACTCGGGAAGCTTGAAGTTATAGAGCTTAACTCGAACATCCTCGCGATAAAGCGCACATTTTAATTTTCATTATCACGAAATCATTATTCATATCAATCTTCGTATGCTAACGCTAATAGGCTTTTTTTTAAATTCCGTTACAACGATTTAATTCTTTGCTGGAATATTGACGACACAGACGCTTTGAAAAATAACGAATAATACATTCTATGAGTATTTTGTATTTTGTTCATTTTAGAGGTAAAGTTATATTTTTTTTTAGTTGGTTACACGTGTAGAGTTAGTAAAACTTATTTTTATTCATAGTTAGTATTCGTCGTGTATATGTTGAATTACACGGCATCGGCATTATTTGAGTTGTCTATCCACCACTTCAGCGTGGCGTAGAAAGACAATCAGAGATAAAGAGAGAGCGGGAAAGCGTGAGATGAAGAGAGAGAAGGACTGCGGATATAGAATTCCTGTCAGTCGTCGGATTTGAACGAAACGAGCTTTCGCATTTAGCTCACTTCGCCCCGTTCCATCCCTCTATCGCGTCGAAGCGCGATACATCGAAAACAATTGGAAAGTCGGAATGAAAATCCACACTACTACGCTACCCCTCTTTTCCTCTTCTGTCTCGATGTCGTTTGCCGCGCATCATGCTACAAAGGGCGCTGTGGACGCGCCGACGAAGAAAATCGAAACGCGAATAGGGAGAGCGAGAGAATGCTATTTATCCCATTCTATCCTATTTCTCTCGCACCGGTAGCTGCTACACCATTTCACTATAGAAAAACAATACAGTTACGATAAAGAAAAAAGAGTTAATCAATCTTTTCAATAATAACATTGAATAGAGAAATATTTTCTTTCATACAAAGTTCGTAATAAGTTTATAGACATTTTTTTCTTCCTTCCGCCGCGTGGAACAAATCATACGAATTTTATGCGTTTTTTAATTTTTCTAATTATAGAAGACAATCGCTATAAAGTTTCTGAATCGAGAAATTTTAGTAAAATATACGCAGTCATTTTTTTTTTTTTTTTCTATATTTTTGTCAAAGTCATCTAAATGCGCGATAACCCCTGAATTTTTTTTCGGTTAAATTGGTTCAATTCATTAAAAAAAAAAGACGCAAATTAAATTTGCACGTCGCTTCCACATTTTTTTAATCGGCCTTTAAAAAGCTTCTTCTACGAGGAATCCAAAAATTGGCTCCTGACTTTCTCACGGATGAGCTTCGTAAGCGCCAATTTAAATA
Source organism: Buathra laborator (assembly GCA_934046635.1). Lineage (NCBI taxonomy): Eukaryota > Metazoa > Arthropoda > Insecta > Hymenoptera > Ichneumonidae > Buathra > Buathra laborator. Next base: position 1,718,795 of record OW203898.1, on the reverse strand, counting down.
ATGAGGAAGCCGCGTGCAAACTTAATTTGCAGTTTTTTATTATCGTGTAAAAAAATTGGGTAGTTAAAAAAAAAAAAGTAAAAAAAAAGTTTAAAAAAGATTATCGAAATCGTAAAAAACGCGTATGTCGAATGACGATAAATTCAAAGTTACAGCGATAAGAAAGAGAGGTATAGAGACAAAGAGAGGGATAGAAGTAGTTTATACGAGGTGAGGGAGGGCACGCGCCGCTTTAGTTCCGTCTCTCTTTCGTTCGTTGAATCGCGCCGCCATGTGCTCGCGCGTGGATCGACGCTCGTTGCTCAGTCGTCGCGGCGCGCTCGTTGCGTGCACGTCGGACACTGCTTCTCGCTTGTTGTTTCTACATCGTTAGTATCTCTGGAAAAAAGAAATTAACAACGACCACGGAATAACCACATAGCCTATCGTTTATCGAGTCACACGTGCGATTAAGTGCGTCAATAAAAAATAAACGAAATTGAAAAAAAAAAAAAAAAATTTAATTATCTGGAAATAAAAAAAAAAAAATAAGATCGTCGGCAGTTGAAATGAGATATGAAGGGCAGTGGAGCTCGAAGTCTCGATCCAGCGACACGTGACCCTCTATCGATGAAAAAAAAAGCGTCGTGAAACTCCACGGATCAAAGTATAAAATTTATTCATAAAACGAAAAAAAAATAAAAAAGAAACACACACACACATAAACAAAAAAAAAATCGATGTATCGTTGACGTCGATTGACGGACATTGAAAAATTGTCTTTTTTTTTTTTTAATCTGTTAATAATCAACGAGTCTAACGCGAGAGAGAAAGCAAAAAATTGTGAAAGATTTAATGATTCTGCGCGTCGTTCGTGATAGCGCGCGAGTTCCGGGTCTCATTTGAAATGCCAAGGTGATTCGATCGCGGACGTTACGATCCGATTGCGTCGATTTATTTTTCCTTCGATTACATATTTTCTTTTCGTCGAAGTCGCGAGAAGAGATAACATTCGAGAGACACTAATTAAAAAAATAGCTGTGATTGCGTCGTTTTATCGGAAAGAGAATTCGTTTTTTTTTTTGGTTAAGTAAATTAAGTAGCAAATAATTTTTGTTTCGTCGTCATAATTTTCTGAAGCTGAATAAAATTTCACGTGAAATTGAGTGGGAAATATAAAAAATTGAATCAATTTCGATCGGAAACGATATATATCGAAGCGCGGGGGTTGAAAGTTGACGAAGAATAATATCGTTGTTTCCGCACAACGTACATCGAGGAAAAAAAAAGGATTTAAATAAAAGGAAGTGAGGAATACACGAGACAAGGATGCATCACACGGCGCCGTGGTATTTGCCTTGGGGCCTCAAACTCGTGCCCCTTCCCATACCGCCGGGACATCCAGCTTCCGGTATACCAAATCCCGCGGGATTGCACCTCTTAGCGCCACTGCCGGGAATCTATGCTCCTGAGCCTCGAAAGGTACGGTGCAATTTTCATGCCGTCATACTTATCTATCCACGAGATTTGCGAAATTTAAAAATATATCAAAGAATACAACAAACGAAATCGGAGGGCTATTTGTCATTAAACTTCGAAAACATCGATAATACATTGTTTTTTTACGGTTTTTAAAAATAAACAAAAACATCGTTAATACATTTTTTTCTACCAAAAAAAATTGATAAAAAGAAATATGCAATCGATTTATCGTGACCCCAAATTTCGCCTGAATTGGATTTTGTTTTCGAAGTTTAGACAATGATTTTTACAACACCAAATAATTTGAAAATGGCATTAGAAGTTTTGCATTGAGTAAATTGTAATTCGAACGTCGAACAATCTTTTTCTTCTATTAATAGTAACAGTGACCCACTGTTTTTCGCTGGAAGATCCGGAAATTGACGTAATACAGAGATCGAAAGTATAAAAATCGTGTCAGTGTCAAAAATAATGAAATAAGGTGTTCGCGCCGAACAGTCGATGACTCGATAATTCGATTACAAATTTTTGAATTTATTATTTCTCAAGGTTGGGTCGCCGAGAGTAAGAATTTTTTTTTTTGCCATTCCATTATAAAGAGTTAATAAAAAAAAAGAGATGAGCAAAAAAAGGGTCTAAAGTTCGAGCGTTAAGGCGGATGACTTCAAGTTGAAAATTTAATATAGAGGAGTGCTTCTTTACGAGCACTGAAACAAAATGGGGGTACATGTTCCCCCGGTATATGATCCGTGGGATCACTGTCGCTTTTTTCCTCCCCTTTCACGTTTTTGTTTCGACACCCTTTTTTTCTCTCTTCTCTGTCGACATTTCATTTTTCCGTTTTTCTTTTTTTTTTTTTTTTTTTTATAGTTATTTTTTATGTTCCTCCGAAACTCGAATGTCCAAAGGTCGTAGATCGAGATTCTCTCGTGGGATTTGAAAAGGTCGATCATTTCAGTACCGAACCCATCGTATACATGCTGCCTATACGTATCCACATGGGTACGAAGATGTTTCAACGAGATAACACACGCTATACGCGTACGATTTTTCATCTCCGCTCGTTCGTTCAAACAAATCGTAAAAATAAATAATATTGCGCGGATTTTTTTTTTTTGTAATTTTTTTTTTTTTTTCCGTTGTAACCTGTCGACGAGAAAATACAGTGCAGTTTCGTGTACACGATCGAATGTTCACAACCCTTGCTGAGAATATCGAGAGAGCCACGTGTCACACGTGTTACTCTTCACTCGGGCTATCGGCCTCCGTCGTCTTTTCCAAATGTGTTTCGTGTCTCAAACCTCCCGACGGGCTAATTCGCTGAAGTCGAGAGACCGCGAACTTCGCGAAGCCTCACCGCGAACTTGGGTTATATTTCAAACGATTAAATAGTAATGTCGTACTCATCGCGCGGTTATAAATTTCACGATGATTTATCGAGGCGCATTTCATTTTTTTTTTAAATGATATACGATAACTTCTATTTAATCTCTTCGAAGTTTTGTTTTGATAGCCCCTTAAAAAGGGCATTTTAACTACGTGACTGTCTTATTTTACGATACGGATCAATAATTTTTTAAACCAATTAACGAACATCAAATTTACTAATGAACCTCTCAAACTATAAATAACTGTGTGATTAAAATATTCCCAATGTTTTGCTGTAACATGCAAACATTTCATGTAGTTGATGTTTACGGGTACTATAATTTATTATAATTTAGTGATTTAAGATTTTTCTATGCATCTGTTTTCGATACAATCAATCGAACTTATTGCACGAGTTCCGCGTCGTTTTTTAAAAAGCCAATCGAATTTCCGACGATCTTATCAGAAGCAGAATCGTTTTGGTCCGCGCTATTTTTCTTCGGTTCGTATAATATGAGATTTCTCCCTCCTCCTCCGCATGATCCCGAATCGCTATTCGCATACATAGGGAATCTCGAATCTTCGACTTCCCATATCCTCATCATTTACCGACTTTTCCTTTTCGACGAATCCTTCGAGTTACGATATCGCCGAGACTCTCAAATCCTCAGCTCCGACGGATGAAAAAAAAAAAAAAAAAAAACCGTGATCCGCAGACGAGACGAAAAACCAAAGTCATACCTCGGAGAATCTTGTCGTATTTTTGCGATTCCCGAGCTGCTCGGGTGATCACACACGAGGCGTTAGTGCTGTATACGAAGTTCGAATTTTGCGCCACGCAAGCTTCGCGACGCTCCCAGCTTTTTCTTCTTCTTCTGTGCTTTTTTTTCGCCCTTTGACTGTCTGCCTCGCGTGGAAAACCACACAACGGTCCCGTCGCTCGGCTTATCATAAAAAAAAAAAAAAAAAAAACGTAACGAAAAGCAAACGCGCGACCCGCATATTCAAGGATGTCAAGGATGTTTCTCCGATTTCGCGTAGAATCTTCCTTTTTTTTTAAACATTCTATGTCCTTCATTTTTTTCTTTTCCTCGCTTTCGTTCGTCGTAATAGCGGGGAAAAAATATGCCGGCATTTATGCAGCGAAACAAAAGGAGTCAGTAGACTGGGAGGGGGTGGAGGGAGGAAAAGGGGAGGGGGAGGTAGATATGAAAACAGCGGATGCGATAGGAGAACGAGAGAATGAAAGAAATCAAGGAAAAAAAAAAAGAAAAAGAAATATGTATTCGCGGATTTTTAATAAAGAGCAACCGGTTTTCCAGGGACATTAGATTTTTTTTTGTGTCGTTTCGTTTACATGTAAGTAAATATTGTTTAGCTTAAACCTGCTGCAAACTTTGACTACCGGTTTAAGCGTTGCAAACTGCATGATTAAACTACTGGCGGCTTTCGTTCTATGAAATATCCTCGTAGGGCAGAAGAGCAATATGGTTAATGAAATGAAATATTATTGTTATTATTATAAGTTGGAAGAAGAGCGCATGTAGTCGCTGTGCCAGCATCGAAATCTCTGGGTTATCCTTGCCGGGAGCTGTATTAGCAATACTTATTCAATGGAATACAGAACTGATATAGAATTATTATTATTATTTTCATGATTATTATTATTATTATTATTATTTGAGTATATTACGGTGTGTTTGAAGGCAAATGCGAGTTTACATCATAAACAAGTATGAGTCATTGAATGATTATTCCGTTTGCGGATGAAGATGAGAACTGCGATTTGACCTTCCCGTTGGCTATGAATGCGAGAAAGGAGAAAAATCATTAAATGAAAATTGTTGCACGTTGATATAAAATTCCGATAAATACATCGATTTATCGATATATCGATCGTTTTACGGCTGAAAAGCCTTTTAAAATTTTTTTCATTTTTTTTTTTTAATCGTTTGTCGATCTATATTTCTGTTATATATAATTATCGTAACATTTTGTATGGCAAAAAAAATGATGACGGATATTGCAATGTTGTCGCTATGAATGGTGTCTAATAACCGTGCAATTAATTGGAAAAAATTGTACAACGTATAGAATAGATTTGTGCAAATTTGTCGGCTTGACTAATGTTATTGGGAAAATTGCATAGAATAAGAAAAGTACCTCAAAGCTGTGGAGTTATACTATTAGAGGATATTATTATTCTTTACGTTCGTCTCGCATCATCGTTGAAACTTTACGTCATCGAAAAAAATGCCTCGACCTTCACAGGAGCCACGTCGGCATAGGTACAGTCATAACTGCGCCGGGCAGCGACCGGCATACTGAATGGAATAAATGAAAGAAAAAGTGTGCATAAAGAATATTTCACATTCGTGATGCGTTCATAAAAACAAAAAGAATTTAATAATTGTGATGAAACTGGTGATGGGAAGAAAAAAAATGCACTATTTTAAAAATTTTTTAAATCGCAAACTCGAATTTGATATGATAATGAATTCTCGGAAAAATAAAATAAGCCAATAAATTTAAAAAAAAAAAAAAAATCTTTAACGATATCTTCGATTTTTATTTTCTCGCGAAAAAAATTCCCTGTACACGATGTTGCATCGATGTTCAGTTGTAACTTTACCGCGAAAACTCGCGAAAATCGAAGAAGAATACACGACGAATAAAACAGGTGAAGGTTGTAGGTAGAAAGAGAAATGTTTATTTACTTTGCCTCGAAGCTATTTTGCGCAGCGCCGAGCCCTATGTGTACGTACAGTGGTAACTACATCGAGGAAAGAGCCCCCAGTGTGCTTATAGTTCTTTGATGAGTCTTGTTGCATGAACAAAATAAAGCGTGTGTGTTCGCAACGTTTCTCCCATAAATTCGTTGGCTTTGGCTGCATAACTTCTTACGGGTTTATTTCGGTACGCTATGTACACGTACACCGCGACGACTACTGGGTACAGCGCGGTGCTGGATACACTCGTGCGCGCAATAGCTCGCGCGAGCCGTCGGTTCGATAAATCGCGACTCTTATCGTAAATCTGCATATCTGCGAATGTACCTGCATATCGCACCGGTATCGAGTTATCTTCATGCGCCTATATCCTGAATACCGAAACATCTGTAATTTTCACGTTCCATATATACTGAATAGCGATGCGAAAATACCCGTACTGCCGCGGTAACACGTGACGGACGAAGTGAGACAAACAAGAGTACGGTAAAAAAAAAAAATACATTTGCCATTGTGCAATCCATTAACGATACAAAAAAAAACATTTCATTTAAGAGATTATTTTTTCGATGCATTTTTGCAAAATGAAAAAATCTCGAATTAACGTGTTGCAAAAAAAAAAAAAAATGTTGTGAAATAAAAATTATTAACGGAGTGTCTATTCGTCCCGTAGCTGGATGAATAATCGTATGTTATTCGTCCCGACAAAATTTGAACTAAGGATAAATCAAATAATTAAAATATTGTTAATGAAAATTCATGTTTATGATGCATGCGATGCGTTGTGTACCCATTTTTTGCCTAAAAAATCGGCTACCCTCATACCCCATACGACATAAGTACTAGCGAAATTTAACATAAAACATCGAAGCGGCGTAGCTCAGTTAGCTGAGCGGTTGATTGGAAGTCGGAAGGTACCTAGTTCGAGTCTCGACGATAGTGGTTTTTTTTATTTTGTTGCATTATAATGTATTCATTAGTTTTGTTGTTAATTGCTGGACGAATAAGTGAATATTATTCGTCCTGGGACGTTTTTTTTTAATTTTAAAGTCTGCTGATGATCGGGACGAATAAATGTATATTATTCGTCCCGGTATGAATTTTAAGCTATGCGATAATGGTCGGGACGAATAACACACATTTATTCGTCCCGGTATGAATATTAAACCATGTGATAATGGTCGGGACGAATAATATACATTTATTCATCCCGATCATCAAGTTTAGAATTCGTACCGGGATGAAAAAATGTATATTGTTCGTCCCCACATCCACACCCACCCTGCCACTTCCATGTGTATAGTAGGCAGACGAATTGCTACCATATATGGTTCTACGAAGAACGGATGGGGTCCAGGGGCGAAGCCCCTGGTGGGGTCCAGGGGCGAAGCCCCTGGTGGGGTCCGGGGCGAAGCCCCGGTGGGGGGTTGGGGGGGCGAAGCCCCCCCACTGAAGAAATAAATACTATTTATTATAATGAAAAAAAAAAGCCTCCTACAATTTCCCTACTATTTCCAAGTTTTGTCTGGACGAATAATCCTATATTATTCGTCCCGATGCATTCTTCTAACGTTCCCAAGTATTGTCTGGACGAATAATCCTATATTATTCGTCCCGATGCATTCTCCTACCGTTCCTAAGTTTTATCTGGACGAATAATGTAAGATTATTCGTCCCGATCCAGTCTCCTGCCGTTCCCAAGTTTTGTCGGGACGAATAATGTAAGATTATTCGTCCCGATCCAGTCTCCTGCCGTTCCCAAGTTTTGTCGGGACGAATAATCCTATATTATTCGTCCCGATCCAGTTTCCTGCCGTTCCCAACTTTTGTCGGGACGAATAATCCTATATTATTCGTCCCGATCCAGTCTCATGCCGTTCCTAAGTTTTATCTGGACGAATAATCCTATATTATTCGTCCCGATCCAGTCTCCTGTCGTTCCCAACTTTTGTCGGGACGAATAATCCTATATTATTCGTCCCGATCCAGTCTCCTGTCGTTCCCAACTTTTGTCTGGACGAATAATCCTATATTATTCGTCCCGATCCAGTCTCCTGCCGTTCCCAACTTTTGTCGGGACGAATAATGTAAGATTATTCGTCCCGATCCAGTCTCCTGCCGTTCCCAAGTTTTGTCGGGACGAATAATCCTATATTATTCGTCCCGACCCAGTCTCCTGCCGTTCCCAACTTTTGTCGGGACGAATAATGTAAGATTATTCGTCCCGATCCAGTCTCCTGCCATTCCCAACTTTTGTCGGGACGCATAATGTAAGATTATTCGTCCCGATCCAGTCTCCTGCCGTTCCCAAGTTTTGTCGGGACGAATAATCCTATATTATTCGTCCCGATCCAGTCTCCTGCCGTTCGCAAGTTTTGTCGGGACGAATAATGTAAGATTATTCGTCCCGATGCATTTTCTTACTATTCGAATCTTGTTATAATGATTTACATCTGGACGAATAATCATGTATTATTTTTATTCGTCCATCATATTAACTAAAAAATTAACAAATTGGATTACGCAAAAAAAAAATGCATACATTTAGCCAAAAAGCGGGACGAATAATATACGCTTATTCATCCAGTAGTGGGACGAATAGCAACAGCCAATTATTAATGCGCTGAGAAGAAATCATAACGGCAATCAATATTACATATTTTAAGCCTATTGCTTGCAGAGTAAGTAATTAATATAATGGAATTCGATTTCGATTATAAATAACCTTATTTATCGATTATAAAACAATAACTGACGATTACAATTTCGTGAAAAGTTCCTCAACTGGAATTTACGTCTACTCAGTTGAAAAATCGATTTGTCAAAATCCTTTATTCGATTGTACAGTAATTTCTTAACAGATTTGCCGAGGAGAAAGTTCGAACGGTCGAGTCACGATTAGTGCATAATAGAGAGTTCGAGAAGATTCATTTACCATTTTGTAATCCGGATAATATGCCGTAAGTGTATTATTAAGATCGGCATCTCGTTTTTCTTCGAGGTACTCGAACACGTGGAGAAGTATCGAGGCGACGAGGCGAAAGCGTGTGCAAAGTACATAGACGATGCGGCACAATAAATTCTTGAAGTCTCGTGCATAACTTTCGTTACGGTTATTTCGGTATTGGTTATGAGAAGACCGGATGCAATATCGATGGATACGTGTCTTTCTGTGCTATAGAACGAAACACTCGTAGATCGAGACGTTATCTATCCTATAAAATCAAATTGCATCGATATATATATATGCGGTTGCATCAAACATTCAGAGCGTCTAGAATCGTAAAGGTCTCAATCGAAATACCAAACTTGCAAATAAAAAAACTTTTCACTCATTCGATCTCTCGTATTCCTTCTTTTTTTTCGATAAAATTCGAAAACTTGGCAGGCATTCCACCATTCCATGGGTTACCGTTAATTCATCAATAATATTTAAAAAAAAAACACATTTCCTCGTAATAATCGATTATATGGAGAAAAAAAGTAAATCTGGTTATTAATAAAGTTTCGTAAAGTTACGTTACGTAGTTATGCAAAATATTAATTTTAATCAGGATAATGAAAAAAAAAATGATGGATGCCGACAAACGATGTCGAGACTGAGTGAGCAAATCATATTCTCATTTAAAATTTTATATCGTCTTTTTATCGTTTCTCACATTTTTTAATACATCTGTATCGACAATTTATTGCAATTTGTAACGTCACAATTTTCGCAAGAAAAGCCGTTTTTTTTTGCATTGCTATTAAAAGCTTTTTAAGAAAAAAAAAAAGGCGAGATGCGAGATAAAGTCTCAGTTATGTTCTGTGCTCATTCATAATTCAAGATAATTCAAGAAACGTGACGAGTTGCGTGCGCGATAAACGCGGAGAAAGGATCGCGATTGCCGAGATTCACCTGAGTTCGTGTACCTGCAGAATATCCACGTACCATCAATTTATAGAGACGTAGAATGCGCGTATCGACGTTCCCGATTAGCGACTCATGCCCGCGTGATAACCGCGTTAGGATGTGGATCAAGGCGAGTCAGAAACAGAACTTTATAGGAACGAACGTCCACGACAACGTTGTAAACTCGGTACGCTGCACAAGCGAAGGTGTTCAGTAGGCATAGCTAAACTATAGGGACTAAATTTTCTATCCATAATAATAAAGTATGCAGTTGCAACTCATACACCAGTTTCAGCCTCGATCTTCTTTTTTTCTTCGCGAGGATAAGATCGATCGAGAATAATAGCAGTCGCATTAGTATTCGCTAATATCGTGGATGTTGAAGCGCAACCGAGTAAATCAGCTACAGCATTAATCTGTATCAATCTGCGAGAGATAAATGTCTCTGACCTTAGCTATTCATAGTGCAAATATTTACAACTCGAACGCGAAGGCTATCACTTGTGGTTTTTTATTCCGCGAACTTTAATGGAATGATATTTATATTTAATGAGATGCAAAGTGCGGTCTTTATTAATCGTTTTATTAATCGAAGATAAGATTACACCTGATAATTGATAAACAGCGAAAAAAATCATTTTGAAATGCCGTTTTTTATTGAATTGAAAAGTTTAGAAAACACCTGATAATTGATAAACAGCGAAAAAAAAAATGTTGAAATGCCTTTTTTTATTGAATCGAAAAGTTCAGAAAAGACCTGATAATTGATAAACAGCGAAAAAAATAATTTTGAAATGCCTTTTTTTTATTGAATCGAAATGTTTAGAAAGTTTCATCTTCAAACCCCTTTTTTATATCGATCTTAAAAAAAATACTTTTCATTTCTGTCATTCCATTGATAAAAATACCGAAAAATAAATTTCATTACAAATTTTTTTATTTTCAAATTCGTTCAATAGTCGAATCGTAATATCGAAAATTTTTCGCGTGCTTATTGATACAACAATGTACCAAAAAAATTGGTTTTTTTATTCGGACGATAATAAACTATCCCGTAAAATCCAGTGGATGCTCCGCGGACGCCAGGAAGACGAGCACGCGAGTGCAATAAATTAATTGAAATGGCATGGCCGGTAGTATACAAACACTAATGTACTCATTTGTACGTGTTAAACCTGTGTCACGTGTACGTACGTAAACGTTATTCGCTGCGTGTCGTATTCAGGTCGCTATTTAATATTAACCTACTAGTAAACTACGGAGACTCGCGAGACATTGCATGCGTGTTTCCACGGTATACTAAACAGTAAAATATATAGTACAGTACTGGGATAGCTGGTGCGTTACGGGCGATAAAGAGGTACTCCTGTGCATAGTTATAAATGGACCGTATACCGCATTCGAATGCATCAGTCGAATGGAATAAATTTGAAAAAAAAAAAAAAAGTTTTATCGCCAAGAAAAAAATTCGAAAAACGAAACAAAGTCGTAGCTTTTGCTTGAAAAAACATCTTAAAGGGCATTTTTTTTTTTTTTTTGTTCACTCTTTATAAATATATTTTTTTTTTACTTTTTAACTGCCCAACTCTTGTTCGAGTTTTATCTAAGGAGGTACGACGGTGTAATTAGAGTCCACCTACCCCGTTCGACGTACGGAGCGGGGTCGGGTCACTCGAGGGTCACAGGTTAATAGATTCGTCGATTTACGTTGTAACACGCGACTATCCCCACTACGCAGTACCACCTTTCACTCTTTTATATCTATACTTGCGGTAACTACGGTCGCTAGCGATAATGTGCAAACAGGTGAACCACAAATCTGCCACCACAATGATGCTATATTCTTGTCGTACAATCTTTCCGTCTGGTTTTGCACTGTTGCATGTATGATGAACGAAAGTAGTACTTTTTTTTTTAATACCTTCTTGTTACGCGTTCGCTGTTATCTATTTATCACCCATATATTTCTCTGTCATATATCTCTAATACATAATCATTGTGCGTCTCTGATACGTTCTTTTGTTTCTTATCGTTCGATATTACTATCATCGCATAATAACGAAGTTGCAAGATTACTTCGTTTGAGGTTTTTCCGTCCATTTAGTTTTTTCAAGCTTTTTTTTTTTCGTTTTTTTAAATAATATCTCACTTTTTCACTTTGAAAACATGTCGCATAGACGCGCTGTATAGCAATGCGTAAAAAAGAAAAAAAAAAAAAAAAACCAATAAAAATTGTTTTTTTTTTATTGTCCTCATAGTCGACTTCCATTAGTTCTCCATGTATCAGAAACTACGAGCCGGTGTGGCACTCGATGCATTTATCTCTCGAGCATATATCTGTTTCCAAAAGTAATAGCAGTGCGACGCCGGTCATCCCCGATGGCGAATGGGGATCCACCCTCGTGAAAGCTTCGCACAGCTTGTAACGATTTATCGAACATCCCTTTCTCGCTCTCTCTATCATCTCCCTCTTGCGTCCCTCAAACCCTCGCGGATGTGTAACTGAATTAGAGGAACTCGAGAAATCTCGTCTGTGTCGTGTGTGGCATACGCGCACGTTGTCGTTGCTGAACCGTTGAAAAGACCGCCTCTCTCTCCCCCTCTTCAACCCTCTCGATATACAGTAGCCAAACGTATAGATAGACGCGCAATAGACACAGGTATACCCGATAGCCTCGCGCAATGCCAATTCTATTCATCGTGTACCGTTATGATTTTTTTTTTTTTTTTTTCCATAACCAAACAATAAAAGCGTCGGGCGTACATCGCTCGATATCCCGAAGAGCCAAAACACCTTGCGTGGGTCAATTAAATTTTCGCATTTTTATTTCATTTTCAGTATTCCTACGGTTTTCTATAGTAATTATTTTCATCATACTCGTCAAAGAAATGTAATTAGCTTAACTGGATAAAAGTGAAACAAAAAAACTAAATATAGTTTTCGCGTAGTCGAATTTACGATTCTTTTCCCGACAAAATTTTCCAATATTTGCATCTAATTCCACGCAATTTCAATTTTTTTTCTGAATCTCGTTGATTCTATTACCCTTTACTTATTTTTTTTTTGTCACCAACAAAATTAAAAACAAAACCCGTTTACGCGTTGATGGCAATTGAATTGGTCTGACGTAATGTAAAAAAAAATATATACTGTACGGTTAACCAACAATTATCTGTTTATTTTTTTCTCTTTTTTCATAATCAAATTTATCTCCAGTTGATTATTCGAAATTTGCTTCGTCATGTAAGAGATTTCGACGCGACTTTTAACCGTATTATTTGTTTTATTCCCGTGAAAGTGTAATTACATTGTAAGAGAGATATTGCATATTCCTGTTACGTGTGTCTCCGACAATATAGATTCTGGAATGCTAATAGTAATAACACACGTACACGTTATATGAATCTTTCGCGTTGGTATTCAGCGGCGAAAGAGGGAGAGTTTCTTCTCTTCAATATAGTATACAATATTAACCGCAGAGAGCCATATCCCGGGGAAGGGTTACGACTGCTTTGTAAGCTCCGTGAAACTGTGTTTCATCTCGATGTATATTTGTCTAACGACTTCATAATCGTTGTCGCTACATATATAGAAAATGTGAATATGTATTCGGTCGGTCGAACACGCGTGTTTACGTATCCGCGCTACGCATAGAATTACACGCACACGTGGAGAGTTAACGAACACGTGTGGCAGGCAAAAGCTATATATATATACGAGAATCCGCGTAAACATTAATTAGAACTCGTCGTCTGGTGGTTCCGCGTCTCATAACCGGCGAGATATCTCAGCTCTCAGTCGCGGGCCGTGTGCTTCCACCGTAACTCAATCGTCGAAGATCTCCTCCCGGCAAACGGTACGATATCTCTAGTCGTACGTAGTACCGAGGATATAACGCTAATAAACTCTCCCTGGGATTTCTCGTTCTTTCGCTGTCGTGATTCGCGGTGATGAGGATTTTGACGTTACGCGATTTTTTTTTCCTCTGATAATTATAGTACTGTCAGACATCAATGTCATCGATGACGTGGAGTTGTACTTTTGGTATCAACGCGATACGTACGACACTTTGACAAATTGTTTGTGTAATTACAATAAAAAAAAGTGTGATAAACACAAATATACTTACTTAATTCTAACTGCTTATTAATTATTGTTAATAAATAATACTATTATTTATTTATTTCGTATATCATTAATAACATTATTTGTTTTAATTATTCAAATTGTAATACAATTGTGCAAACTGGTGATATTTTATAAAAAAAAATATTTGTACAATACAAAAAAATATTCGAAATTTTTCTAAAATTTTTATCTGGATTTTTATATGTTTATAAAACTCGACGTAAAAAAAAAGGGTGATAAATTAACGTAACAAATATTAATAAAAGACAACATGATCGTCAGCTTTGAGGTTCGCTAAGTATCAAACTATATTTACCTATGGAAATTCTGTCTCAAGAATTTTCCTCGTGTCGTCCGACCCGAAGTGGCGCGAGCCTTGCGTTAAGATAAATCGAAAGCCACGAGTCTGGCTAATAAGAGAAAATCCGCGCATAGAAGCGTATAGAAACAGATGAAGAAGAGCGAATGGCGCGAGACGGGTAAAAAGCGACCAAGAGTGTTAAGAATTAAACGGAATAGAGAGCAAGAGTCTCTCGGACGTCTGAGAGTCCACACACGTGCGCACACTCACACCTACACACATTCGTTGTGGATTATTCTCGGCGCTCAATTATCTCCACACAATGAGTTGCGATCGGTGCGTAGAGCTTCGAGTGGCTTGGCACTCGGAGGGAGGTCTGTTGCTCTCCACAAGTGCACCAGCATCGGAGAGTAGCAGCAGCAGCTTCTTCTTCTCTTAGCTCCGAGTGCTTCACGTCTGCGTTCCGTTCTGCTCCTTCGACTCGTTGGTGCTGCTGCTGCTGTTGCAGCTCTCGGCCATCGTCTTCTATTCTGTACGAGCCGCCGCCTCACGGCGGTCACGCTTTTACGTAATCCCACTATAGTAGACCAACGTCTTTGGTGTGACAGATGACAGAAGCGTCTTCAACGCTGGCAACGCCAGTAGCATTGCGGTTTATATATATCGTAGCTATATTGATATAGCGCATCGACTCACATGTACTGCACATATGTGCATTTTAACTCAGGCATGCTTCGAATTTCGTATCATTCCATTTATCTTCCTTTCGTAAGTAAAGAGGCATTATTTTTTTAAAATACTTCGAGGAACAAAATCAAAAGAATTTTGTGCTAATTTTACGAAATAATTAGATCGCGTTCAATAAAAAAAAAAAAATGTTTAGGGTTGAATTCCATACAAAAGTTCCTGTGCACAGTCTTCGCTGAAATTGGTGGGGATGATATAGAAAAAAAAAAAAGAAAAAAAATTAGGTGAAGATGTTGAGCACCCAAGGCATCTTTTTTAGTTCACGGACGAGAATGAGATCTCGTGGAGGCCGCAACAAAGCACGAAAATGTATTCGACAAATGGAAACTGGTTCACTACCAAATCCTCGAAGTCATTCTTCTTTCGCGCTTCTCCTTATTCTCGTTTCTCGCGAATCCACTAATAGAATGCCTATTTTGGAATTTGCGAGGCTTTGACCCTTTGCATACGAGATTGAAGCTAAGCGAACTATATGTTGATAATACAGGAGATTGAAGGGATAATTTTTAGTCTTTGGTCTGTTTTATGAGTCGGTAATAAAATTCGTGTATTTTGGTTGAACAAGTAATATAAAATAATCAGCTACCGGACTAATTAGAGTGCACCGGAAAATATTAAATCATCAAACGTTGCATCAAAATTCAGATAACGCGGAGTTGAAAAAAAAAAGTTGTACACAAAAACCAAAATTTCCTCTCAGCTCAACATTTTACATAAAATGTAAAATCGTTTATTTCTGTTCAAAAGTTATTGCAAACAATGGAAAATTCCGTACCAAATATAGAGTACCGAATCATTGTTCGAAAATCAAGTGTAAAATATTAATTAAATAACAAATACCCGCAGAAATGTTGAGTAATCGAATGCTAATCAAACTTTCACGAGTCCATGTTTATTCTTTTCCGCACATGGCGCCCGAGTGCACTGTTTTATTTGAAGATAGTCTGAAATTAGTAATGTCTTCCTTTGCACTGTTTCTCTTGTATTTCTTTCCTTTCATGTTTGCACGGTGCAAAACATTTACCGTCCGCGAAAAACGAGTGAAACGACAACTGCTAACCGCATCAGCAGTTTCAAGACTTTCGGACAGTCTGTATTTCTGTCGCGAGCCATTTAAAAGCCGTTTCGAACGAAGCCTTTACACTAAGCGGCAAGCGTGTTGCTTCCGCTGCGTTTCCGTAAAGTTTCTGCATTAGTTATATTTCCATCAAAACTATAATCATTATTCTGGTCTTTGCCTCGAACTCTCACAGTCCTTATCCGGAAAAAAAAACATGAAAAAGGTTAATGATTAATAATAATAATTGGCGGTTAAATTCAGGATATAATTGGGCCGCAAAGCAGGCTGTTTATAATTGTATTTTCTTTTTGTATAAGTATAACTCCAACTATAACCGTAATATATGTCGGTCATGCATGACGACAAACTTGTAACACTTGCAACCCGTTTCGATCAATGTGCAGCAATATTGCGTTGACTCACGATCGTCTACAACACGACTGGGACCGATAAACTTTATTTATTAGGAAGTCAGTGCAACTGCATTAAGACTGTACAGAATTAATGTTCACTTCGCAAATAAGCTGTTCTGAAAATTATTTTCTTGCTAAATAATATCCTTGGGATTGGTAGCGGTGTAAGGACAGAATTTCGTTTCATTGTCGTACTTCGTTGCCGTTTAAATATCGTTTACATAATTGATTATCAAGATCTATGAACAATTAACTAAAAAACCAACAAAATTTATTAATTCAGCACTTATGGCAGTTATTTCGTCCATTATTATAGCACCGCGTTTATTTTTATTCACCGTCTACACCTCGGAAAGACGACGATAAATAGTTTTTAAGTTTTCCACATTCTAAGTGTAATCACTTAGTGGTGATTGTTATAGCTTTCGACGCGTAGAGTTACCCGTATAAAGTTTTTACGAAAATTTCCAGCTGATAGAAAGTTACACAATTGCCGTTGTCGTTTTATTACGATTTTTAAATCGGCAATGATAACTTTTGCATAAACAAGAGTGTCATCTGCTCACTGCGGAAATTACTTTTACCCAAAGATTTGACCCAAAATCCCCTTCAATATTATTATTATTATTATTATTATTATTTTTTAGACTTTTCATTAAGAATGCACAGTTTTTTTTCATGAGCTTAAACGATAGTAAATTTTTATTATTCAAGACGTACGTGTAAGTTGGTATTGCGTGATATTGGTAGCGTGTGCTAAAGTGAGCGTTTGATGCCTATCAGACGGTGCACCGGTCAATCAGAGCTCAAATGCAGCTGCAATCATAGAGAAGCCTTAGGCCTCTCCAGTTGCTGCGCCGTATTCGTGTTACATAGCGTTTAATATTACGTTGGTTGGCACTATCCGGGTATATACTCGGATATACTGGGTAATGGACACATATGTTGATCATCGATGGTCACCTGCACGAGAGTCCTAAATCATAGGACAGGTACGAGAGTATGGATAGGGCAATAGGTATATTACATATTGCACGGAATAGTATCCTTCATCGCCGTACTGCCGACGTAGAATCGTCAATGTCCAGCCGCAGGCTGAAGAATTGATAGACACCGACAATAAATTTAACAATCTCTGGGTCTCATGTCGGCGGATGCAGCGATCGTTTACGTTTAATTGACGGGTATATATGCAGATTGCGATTTTAATATCTTTGATCACTTGAATTTTGAAGCAAAAGAAAAATTAATCTTTCGGACGATTAGCAATGTTCCATTCGACTTTATACTGAAATTAACAAGTAATCATTTATTTAGAGCAAAAAAATACGGGAAAAGGTGTTCACAAGATTTTTTTTAGAAATTATCAGTATTTAGACAATATTTAGACAATGTTTAGACATTCCATGAAAATTGGGATATTTCTTTGACTTTTTTTGATTTGTTTATGTAGAAGACAAATATTATATCCTATATATTTTTTTCTGCTGTTTGTCAATCTGCCATTTATTTGACTACTCGCCTAATATGTGATATTAGAATCCCGTCCCCGGCATTGAATTTTTTTATTTTGCAATCACGCTTTTCGAAAGTTGATGAGGGAATCGAATTATTTGTTAAAAATTAAAGTCGCAATTATAGTCTCCATGATTTCGATAAAATATATCTGTAGATCATTAATTAATAAATTAGCTCACTTCGCCATTAGCACCCAAATTATCACTGCATAGTATTTGTCTTCGACGTTCCTCTCGAATGTCTTCTCGCTTTTCCTCACTCCCCAGGAAACACACACACACCCACATATATGCACACAGTTTGCAAAAGTTCAATTTGACTCTATCCTGCGTCCCGGCGGGCAAAGACCGTTCCAATCGCCGCCGCAAAGGGTCTCGTTGTCGTCCTCGCGGAAACTAACGAAAGTTACACATTTCGGTTCGTCGTCGATTTGCAGCCCTTCCTCCTCGTTCGTTCGGTTTGGCTTCGTCGGTGAATCGAGGGTGAGGAATGAACTCGGATGGAAAATACCTCGCCGAGTCGGCATTTCCGTTACTCGCTCCTCGTCCGACACCCCATATCTATAGAAATCCTTTCGTTGCGCCTCGGGGAAACGAAGGAATTTCACCGAGATTACCCGGAGGCCAAGTGGCCGAGTCGAGATGAAGTCCCCACTCGTCTGCATCCTCCAACTCGTCTATGTATCTCGATTGGGCCTTCGGGCTTCGATGAAACTACCTTCCGCTATTGGATTTCGAGCCTTTTGATCGAATTCCTTAATTAACTTATCGATAAATCGATTTCCTAAGTATATCATCATGATTATTATAATTAACGATAAACGTCCGGAATAGACGTCGGCAATTGAGATGCGGACGGAGTTCATTTCCAAACATTTGTATGTTAGTTAATACTTATCTTCGATGATTTTATCTATAAAAAAAATAAAATAAAATGTTACATCGCAATTGGAACATAAATTTATATATTTTGTTCATTAAATTTGATTAGAAAATAAATGAGTAAAAAAATATCAATCAAAGTACTATATTTATTAAAATTGTATCACATCTGACAATTCAAATTTGGCGCAAATATCATTTGGTCAATTTGTAACGTGACGAGATTCAGTTCAAATTTAATTCAAACATGAAAAGCAAAATTTCCATAGTTCAGATGGATCCGTCTCACGAGTAGGGAATCGTGTAACAGAATTACGACAAATTCGACGGTGAAATTCTACGACAATAGTAGTATTGAACAAGCCATCACCCCTGTTCGGGATTTGAGTTCTCGCAATCTAAAATGTTATCCGTTAACCAGCACCCAAGGGAACTCTACCGTGTACGATAGAAATTGCATGCGGCTCGCATCCACTCTGTGGAAACTACGTTCGCTCGCAACGCGCACTCCCCTATAACAAACCCGGGATAATCGAACCAGAGCAGGGAGGATCTCGGACGTCGGAACTCTGATTATGTCTCTCTGCTGCTCGAGCAATCGCTACAGTGATTGACTTTCTGTGAGACGATACTAGAAGATTTGTGTGTTCATCAATAATATAACAATCTATCTTCTGACGACTGTCATCAACTTAGTCGCGACTGATTTTGACAACTTTTGAAGGAAGTAGTCAAAGGCAATTTTGGAAGCTTCTTTCCAAACTGTAGAACGAGATAAAAGTTTTAAAATAATTAAAATAACTGTTCGAACAGAAGAATAAACATTATCGGTGTATCGGACAAATGTTGAAATGATCAAACAATCTGTTTTCATTGCAACAAAATATCTATTAAATATTATAATAGCTTTTCACTTAAGATTGCAATATCGAATCTTCGGATATAATACTTTGGTATTTCTCGTTTTTATTCAGAATTTTTTTCTTCGAATCACGACGTGGCCATTAGCTATACCGTTTATTTAAACACCGTGTATTAGGCATCGGGTAGTTGATGCGACGACTAACACCAGCGAGCGACACCCTTACTTTATCCAACTATCCGTTTATATATCTAACTGTCCTTCATTTCCGCGTTGGTTTCTAAATATCCATCTCCTTTGCTCTCACGTTCATTTGCGAGGCGAAGGCAAGCGAAACGCAGAGGCGTTTCCGGTGTCCCCGGGATGCCTGGAAGGCGGACGTTCGGTACCTCTACCGCGTGCGGTTACGTAATGGCACACTTGGTGGCTGCCACGGATCGTCGAGAACATCAGCCGCCAACTGTATTCGGTTGCATCTTCAAACCCCTCGCAAAAGTTTACCAGCCGAACCTCTGTCTCTTTCGCTCACCATCTACTTCCGGGATACTCTATTGATGCTGGAGATACTCCACCAACGTTACGCGAGCATCCGCTCGTACTTTTAAGCCCCCAAAGCCTTCTCCCGGATCTCTAGTATCTCCTCGATTATCTTTTTCTTTTTCTTCACGGTAAAACGAGTGATAAGAGTTGAAAGTATCAAGTAGATAAAGCGGCGGAGTCGAACATTTTTTACAATCTTATTTATCAGTAAAAATAAAATAAAATTACACGTCTATTGATTAAAAAAAAAATCTACAATTGAAACTTTTTTAGCGTTTCTGTTTGCGGTTTTTCTCTATATAAGATCGAAAAAAAAAAATGTTCAATCACAAAGCGTTTAATATTCAAACAATTTTCTTAAGATGTATTTTCTGTGAAATGTATAGTTTTCCATCGATAATATTTATGCGATCATTTTTATAAAAACATAAAAAAAAACATTTTTGATAATTGACTAATTTTATGTTTTTTTTTTTTTATTTGTTACAGGTGAGTTCCAAAAATTTGATGATTGCAATCCGAATTCTAAACAAATTGGCCGTAAGTTTGAATATTTTCGACGAAAGTAACAAATAAGGGATTTTAACCACATATTTATGTCTAATTCTGAGTTTCCGCTTCGCTATGTCCGGTTTTTTTTTTTTTTTTTCGAGACTACAGTTTCTTTCACACGATAATGTGATGAAAGCATATTATTGGCTCATGGTCTCTCGATACAGTTGTTTATTTGTATCCAATTTATTTGAACCGCCATCTGTGTAGACTAAAGTTTCAAATAGTTGGCTTCAGCTTCCGGTCGCATGAGCGATAAATCTTTCGAGGGTATCACTCCATGCGGGAATCTCGAGGCGCATCGGTTGCTTGGATAGGTTCTCGAGGTTTCTCGTTTACTCAACACAAGACCCGTAGAAACTCTCTCACCCTTACGTACTCCGCTACTTCACCATTTCTCTATTACTCGCTGAAGCACGGGATACAGTGAGGTTTGTATAGGCCGCGATACCCACTGTGAGCGCATTAGCCAAATGAAATTTCGTAGCCGGTTTGATACGGACAAACACTCGACGTCGTTCAAGAGGTTGGCTTTGACCCTATTGCGTTCGTTCGTAGCTGTCTTGCGCTTCGGCTTCTAATATATATCTTCTATTACGAACTCCGTGAGTTTTGCAACATTAAGATCACGTCGGACATATCGAACTGTTTCAAGGGCCAACATCTCGATGAACATTAACGATATGAGAACACGTCTACCTTTCTATTTTCCGTTTATCAAAGCAGTTTTGATATTATATTACATTCATTAGACGGAGTATTTACTGTAGAAACATTAAGAATCAAGTAATACGCTGGATGACTCTGTATTCAACGTCTATCCGCAGTCATAACACTGCGGCTCCCAACCCAAGACCATCAGCCAAATTCCCACGAGTGTATTTTCAGATTCGTATCGGTATAACTGCTTCCGAAAGTGCGGCAGTACATTAGTATCGTACATATATATGCAGCAATCGTCCGGAGAGAGATGGAACGAGAGAATTTGCTCGATGCTCTAGAACTCTCGTCATATACGATAATATCGTCTAAAACTCGCCGCCCCCATTGCCGCCAATCGTAGATTCGTCGAACTCTGACCCGGACAGGTACATTCATTCCTACGGAATGGCAGGGCATGTGAAAACGTTATTTCACACCGATACTGCTTTTCGTATAACTGTTATCGCATATCCAAGCTTCTCTGTGAGGGCTTTTGGAACGAAGGGGCCAACACCGACCAGAAACTCGCGACGGCCCCCACGAGTGTCAGAACCGAGAGACAGCCCCGAGTCTCTGGAATTCGATCGCAGCCGAAGTTGCCAGACCCAACCAAACCCCCGCCCCCCCCCCCCCCTCCCCCTTCCACGGTTTCTCTATTCGTTCCTCTTTCACCCCGTCATTCTTCTCATCCCCTTTCTCTCGCACACTCGGTCAGACTTCCCTTTATATCCTATCGTCGAATCGTCCGATATAACAACGCCACGCTACGGCGCTACGCTTCAATGAAACTTTCTGATTGGCTTGTTGGACAGCTTTTTATATCATGTGGAACATGCGATACGCTCGAATACCGCATCGAGCCGAAAACTTCCTTAAATACTTTAACCTGTACAATCTCTGTAATTTTTTTCTTCTTTTATCAGCTTTTACGGATTATTGCATTATCGGGACTTCGCAATTTTTTTTTGTAAATTCTTATCTTTTGTTTTTATCATAGAATATTATTTTGATGATATAGAAAAGTGGGTAATTAAATGAGAATAGAGAAATACGCTTTTTTTTGCAAAGGAATTACTCGAATTTGTGAAGAATGCGTATTTTTTAAATTAATTTATATCGGACAAAAATTTATTTACATAAACAGACAATTTTTTAGGGAATTTATCATTGCATTTTATGATTGTGATTTTTAATGTTTTTTGAAAAGTTCCTTTCATATTTTTACGATAGATTTTTTTAAAAAATTGAAAATACGATAGAACACGGTAAAGTTGGGGTTTTATTTTCGTTTCAAGATAATCCCGACGTAGTTGTATCGCTTTTCGCAGGTTTTCATATTTCCGCGTGTTTCTATTTCACGCCTCTTCGCGATGATGAAAACTGTCACCGACACTCGAGAATATTTTATGAACCGTATCGAGTACTCTTGCGGAAGATATGACAGCCCGTCGACTGCGTGATTGGATACGAGAGAGTCGCTACGTAGAACGGCTATATAAAACAAAAGGAGGAAATAACATCGAGAAGGACGGCGTCTGTCGTTTCGTAGAAATAGAATTATGCCGCATCGATACGTCGGTACAGGTGCGCGAGTGTCATTGAGCATTCAGTGTTCTCTCTTCTTCGGCTTTTCAGTTAATACACAAAGACCCGATCGGTCTCTCTGTACCTTTAACGCTCGTTGTGCATTTTCCACACGACTCCGAACGACACAACGACTACTCGACGACTGTTAATAGTCTTGTCACTTGCGCAATCGTCTTTTCTAACTTCTTCGTTAACAAACAAACATTTTGGCACGAGTTGTATCGTCAATTATCTTGACGCTTCGACGCTGTTTCATAATCGCTAAGAAGTTTCTTGATGTTGAACAATCGAATTTGTCTCGATGCAAGACTTGCGCTTCATGTTTTACTTCAATTTTTTTTATCTGCCGTTTTTATAAACTTTTCAATCGAGAATTCGTTTCTGCAAAAAAAAAAAGTACGATTTTTAACTTCTCATTTTGGAAATAATTCCCATCGATACCTCTTCGCGTATTATAAATCGTCGTGTTAAAATGCGTTGCAAAAACAACATTTTATAGCAGATGCGAGATTCCATTATTTCCCTTTGAGACATTTTCTTTCTTCGTCTTTTAGGATTCTCCGCAAAAAATTGATGACATTTCGATTCAAAAAGATTTTACCTCTCCGGGTCTATAGAGTTACCATTAAAAAACCTCTTTATTCCCCCTTTTTTTATTCTTTCGTCTATTCGAAAATCTCGTGCGTGCAACATTCAACAGATATACCAAAGTAAACTTGTACTACTTTTCACCCCTCGGGGAAAAAAAAAAAAAATCAGTGTCGACATTTTTTTTACTTCGCAAACTACGAGAGCAAATAACATCCGTCGAAACTTTTCAGGCTTTTCAACGGGGATTTTAGCGTATAACGCGACCAAATTTATAATCCCACCACCGTGAGTCGTTCTACCGCCGGTCGATGAGCTTCGTGCTTCTGACGACCTTCCATGGATTTCCAAAGGCTTTCTCGTCTTTTTGCAATCCCTAAACTCGGCGAAAGCTCAGAAAATCCTTGACGCTCCGACTGCGTTGAAAATTCTAGCGGGTTGGGGTCGAAGAGAGGGAGACGGGGGTAGGAGATAGAAAATGGCGTATTATGCCGCGTCAGTCGTTACATCGGCTTCCTTAGCATCAATGCTTATACTTGTTCTTTTTTTTTTCTTCGATTTTTTTTCATTTGCACTTTTTTTACATTTTCCCTCATTTCGCTTCGATGATTCTTACTCGTGTTCTTCGCCTCGTTTCATCCCATTTATGTATATAGGTACGTTATAATCTCCGCTGCCTATCTATATATCCCTTTCATCGGATACTTTCGCGTCAAACTTCGTGGAGCTTCGACGGAGATAAAAGTTCCCAAGCAGAGAACATTGCTAACACTACTTTGACCGAACTCGCGGCTATGCGATGATATCCTCTCGTTAAGGGCGCAACTCGGCTGTACTTTCCAGTCAGCAATTAACGACAACTTTTGCGTCTGTGCAGAAGTACATAATAACAATGATATATAGGTATATAGATGACAAACGTCGACGAGAGGATGAAAATCAAACTTTTCATCGACATATTTTTGTCGTTTTTTTTTTTTTTTTTTTATACTTTGTAGTGATTAAAATGGCGACTAATTAAGTCATTTGGTTTATTAACAGCGAAATATGTTTCGGTTCTTCGTTTTCATATAAAATTTTAATGTCTCACCGAAACATTGATTCGTTTATCATTTTGCTTAAAACAAAAATAATATTTCGGACTGATTTGAAATCGGGATTAATTAAGCGTGTTCGATAATCAACTGGAGGACAGTTATCGTGGAAATATCGTCGATTAAATCGTTTATAAATACGATTTTTTTTTTTTTTTTTTTTTTTCGTTCCGTCGCTTCGACTCTTTTGGCGGGATATTAACGAGCTATGGATATCCCTCTCGTTGGGCAAATTGTTATTGACATAAATCGCGAATTTAATTTTAATAATCGACCGATTCTCGCTACTGGACAGTAACGAGTTTCGTGAACGGGGGTAGCCGATGAAATACGATCCGAAAGAGGATGTAACCAGTTCCAATCTCCGTTTCCCGATATTTCATTCGGAGATTAAATTAAAACTGTGGCTCATTATCGATACTCGTCGGCGGCCACAATGGCTTCGCGGGAGCCGCGGAGCGGAGGGATGCGGTGTACTTGCTCCGTCCGTACGACGAGCGAAATAACTCCCGAATATTTGTACAACCCAAATGCCGTTTCAATGTTCGAAAAAGTAAGAGGGATAAAAAGGGGTGAGGGGGGGGGGGGGGTGGCGTCGAATTTTATTTTAACAGAGGCTTATTTGCCAATTAGGTTGCTCCGTTGAAAAAGCGCCTCTGAACATTAACATAAAAGCAGTAGTGCCCGAGGAAAGCGTACATGTTTATTTATTTCGTTGTATACACAACTTTCAATCCTTCGCAAACTCGCTTTTTATTATGTTTGCACTTGTTTGCAGTATAAACATCTCATTAAAAAAGTTATCGAATCCGCTGGATGAGAAAATTAACTCATTTTTCTGTTTGTTCTTTTTTTTTTTTTAATAATAATACGCGGTACAGGCCCACTTCGTCGATACTAGTTACGGATACGAAACTCCACGTTTAAATCTTTGATGCACAATAGCTCGACCAAGTAGCTGAAATAGAGAATTACCTAATTTTTATCATAACTCCGAATGGTTAGTTCGTAAATTGTAGATCCTAATTTCATTTTTTTTTCTATTTTTTTTAATCAAAATAGTAACTTATTGTTTTTAACTTTGCCGGGGATTGCATGCGGCGTAGCATTGTCGAAAGGTTAAAGATTTTCAAAAATCTCAATTTTTTGAAAATCTTCTGATTAAATTTAATATGTAAGTCTGAAGAGAACGTCGATACTAGTTACGGATACGAAACTCCACGTTTAAATCTTTGATGCACAATAGCTCGACCAAGTAGCTGAAATAGAGAATTACCTAATTTTTACCATAACTTCGAATGGTTAGTTCGTAAATTGTAGATCCTAATTTCATTTTTTTTTCTATTTTTTTTAATCAAAATAGTAACTTATTGTTTTTAACTTTGCCGGGGATTGCATGCGGCGTAGCATTGTCGAAAGGTTAAAGATTTTCAAAAATCTCAATTTTTTGAAAATCTTCTAATTAAATTTAATATGTAAGTCTGAAGAGAACGTCGATTTTTTTTGCCACTAAACAATATTTAAGATAATTTTTTTTTATTTGAAAATTTGAATTAATCTTTTAGCTCGAGAAAAGAAAAAGATCGATATAGACAATTTAACGTCCCCTGAAGCCCAATCGATGTAGTCAGTGATGTAAAATTTCCTTGGGGAGAAGCCGGAGGTTATTCTGCGGCACGAATAGAGTGGAAGGCAAGCGAAGAAGGACGAGGATTAGACACGATATTCGGGGATGTCATGCCCCATCGATTCTCTTCTCAAGACGGTCGAAAAACGAGAAAAATTCGCGCAACAGACTTTTCAACTTCAACATAAATCATCGTTCGTTCTTTGAACTTATTTGCCGAACATACAGAAAAAAATTGATCTAAATAATTGCAATTTCATCGTTAATAAAAAAAAAAATTCCACGCAACTTCGTCTACTTATTTTGACAAAACGAATTATTCACTATAAATAATGATTAAGTGTAATGCTAAATTTGTATCTTACTTCCGGCGGAAACAACACAATTGACCAGAGTTCCAGACGTCTATTAATATCTATTTTTCCAATACCAAAAACTCTCCAACTTTATAAATTTCATTTCGGATCAGCAATTTCTCTAATATCCCGCGAAACGTCTTTTTCCATCGGTCCCCTTTGCCAATCGGAAATGGTTTCCACGTGGACAGATTTTGCTTCGTACGTAACGGAAGTCACGATGAAAGTAAGAAATTGAAAGGATAAAAAGAGAAAGTCACGAGAAGCAAGGATGTCCCTTTGAGTTTTTGCTGTAAGCTCTGCAGCGTCCGGTAGACTTCCGGTTCGTGTAATTGGAATTTTTCTCGTAGGTCATACCCCCCCAAAAGTCGACCGGCGAGTTTCCGGGGATCGAGACGATCGCGGCTCGAGCACTTGTAGTATATAATCCTTATACACGCTGTTATGTAGTATAGTAGACACGTAACAGTTATGTGTTGTACGTTCGATCCTTCACCTCGAAGTTGTGCTACTGGCTGCGGACAGAGACCACCCGCAATTACGATTTCAAGCACGTGCCACGTGCGCTGTTGGGGTTCCCCCCACCCCCCTTCCACGCGTAGATTGGAGGCAGTTTTTTCCTATACGATAAAAATACCGGCGTCTCCTTTCGCTTCGTATCTATATAATCCTCACCCCTGTAATATCTTCACTGCTATACCATAATGTATATAGTAATAGACGAACATTCGGTATATGTCGTCTGACGTTAGTCTGGCGTCGTGCCATACTATCGGGATTTATTAAGAAGTGCCCCGTCTCAACGGTGAGGAACTTCGTGGGTGTGTCGCACGTGCGCGATCGGTGACCTCGATACAACGAAGGTCCCCCCGGCATCGACTTCCGATTATCTTAGCTAAAGATCAAACGCTTTTATATGCACGAAAAAATATCATTACCAAAAGATTTTTTTTTTTTTTTTTTCGAGCCGATAATTTGTGACGAATTAATGTTTGACATTCAAATTAAGTTCTTTGCCTTCGGCAGAGTTTGCGAGTTTACAATCTTTGGTCAGTTGAAATATTACAAAAATTTTTTCTAATCTGTAAACACGCGTCGAGGTATTCTACAATGTAGTTCCATTTTTGCAGAGACGAAACAATGCGCATACAAAATCTCCGATGTTTTTTTTTTTTTTTTTCAATTAGGAAAATTTTACAGAAATTAATTAGAAAACATTCGAGAAATAGAAAAGTTGGAAATAACATCTGCCAGAGTAGAAGACAATGATTTCACAATAGCATTGTTCCGGACTACATACGATCGTTAATTGTTGCTTCATCGCTGATAATAAGTAGATGAAACAAGTTATTGCGTGTAC
Source organism: Buathra laborator (assembly GCA_934046635.1). Taxonomy (NCBI): domain Eukaryota; kingdom Metazoa; phylum Arthropoda; class Insecta; order Hymenoptera; family Ichneumonidae; genus Buathra; species Buathra laborator. The sequence goes on along the minus strand of OW203898.1, from coordinate 1,691,028 downwards.
CAATTTCTAACATAAAAGAGTAAGTAAAAGAGATGCTATAATCGCGAGAGTTGAGAAAGACGAAGTTATATGCGAGAAGTCGGAGAGATGGGGTGGTTTTGAGATGGGAAGCGAAGAAACATTGCGAGATGCCGCAATGGACGCAAATCTCGTAACGCCTTCACCTCTCTTATTCGATGCTACGCGTTCCTCGAGTCTTTCCTTCATTTTTGCAAGTAGGTTAATTCACGATTGTCCAGCATAAAACACCTCAAACTGGTACAACTACGTTCGACAACGACTTTAAGACAATTACAAACAATTGCCCGGTGATTACGTCTCTTGGACTTTCTATTCTTTACCCTTCTATTAGTTCTTCGTTCGTTGGAGATTAAGTCACCGTGTCTTGCGACCGCTTTAGCCGCATTGATTCATTTCTCGTTGTTTCTCCTTTGTCTTCTCGAGACGAGAGTATCGATTGCAACGAATTTTTTAAACTTCTTTGTCATCTTTTTTATGTTGAGGAATCTTATTTATTTATTGACGATAATCCACCTGTTATACAAATTCAATGTTATATGTTCATTTTTACATTTCAATACGAATCTTTTTAAATTTTAAACAGTTACAAACGAAACATCTTTTTAAATAAAATCACAAAATCTCAAATTTCACATATATTTGTTTACGGAAATCCCCCTTTCATTAACGATAAGATAATACAATGAATTTTACTCGTCATTACGACAAAATAACGCTATGGTGATTTTCTAATCAATTTTTATCCTCTCCAACGCAGAAAATGCACTTTAGATTTTTTTTGTGCATTTTTTTAGATTTTTTTTTTACATCCATATTTGTTATTATTCGAATTCCTTCGAAGATCGAAGCTCGCGTGATTGTGTCTCATTTCACTTTCGGCAATATAGGACGTTGCGCTTTTCCGTATTTTCCGTCTTTTCTTCCGAAACTATCGGAGTCACCATTCTCAAATCTCTTTGTTTTTCTTCCTTCCGCCTCTCGCCTCTGGTCGCCGGATACTACCACAGTCACTCGTCGTCTTTTCACTCTGTAACCAACCGCATTCGAGTTTCAAGAGCTACCGACCAGACGGTAGTAAAGCCGAAGATTTTTCTCGAAACGAACGAGCCACTCGCACTTCTATATCTTACTCGGGACGGCTTCGACCACTATACCCACCATACCCTGTTCTTTCTATCCTCCCCTTCTTTCACTTATTTCCAACGTGGTTTCGCGAAGCCTCAACTTCCACTCATGTTGTTCGCTGCTAGCTTTTCCTTTCCGTTTCGTTCGCTACACACCCAAGCGAAAGCTAACCTAACATTTTCAGGTTCATTGAACCTTCGAACATACATTGCTTCTCACATCCACTCTTCTTTCAAACTCCTTTTGCTCTCCTTGTATATTATTTCTGACAATTCGTCATGGAAGATAATTCAATTAAAGAATATTCCGTCTATCGAAAGTAATGATGGCTTTTTATTTTGTATCGTGAAACTTTACTTTTGAAGTTCATATTTTCGCGATGTAATAACATATTATTATATTTTTTAACAATTATTTGGAGGGGGCGGCGGGGGGTGGCGGTGGGTTGAGTTTGTTGGGTAATAGACATTATTGGCAAAAAAGGAATATTATAAGTTACCGTGTAACAAGGAACCGTCTAACATCCTATAATATAGACATTACCGTCGCGAACACGAAGCCGCGGAACCGCACGCCTGTTGTCGCTGCGTTGAGGGACTCGAGGCTCTCGCGTACGACACCCCCGAGACACTAGGCTCGCTCTTCCTCGACGTCTCTCCTTTCAAAGTTTAATGATGTTTTATCCCTACGGCATCCCCCCCCCGCAGTACTATGCACGCACACTCGCGATATCTTCTCCTCGGTGCCTCTCAATTTTCGCGCCACCGTGTGGCAAACTCCCGCCGACCCCCTCTTGAATTGCCACATGAAACGTTGTAAATTTTGCACTTCGTACTTTAGCCACTGTTCCTCGCTGGGTGGCTGTAGTTATAGCATGTAATACCTGCTTCTCCTTTGTCTTCTTTAGACGCGTAGACGAGCTTCAGTTCGGTGAAATATCACGAAAGGAGATTGACCTCCGGGTCGCAAATTTTTTAATCAATATCGTGCGAAACCTTTAAATCTTATTACTTATTCCGGAAGAATTGATGATTTCCCGTTTCGAGCAATTAATTCGACTAGTTTTGAGCTTTTATACGTGTTGACTGCATTTTAATTTGCAGATCTATAAATAAGTATTATCAATAATTTATCTGTTGATATCACAGTGTTATTTCCTAATGCATTGAAAAATCGATGCCAATCGTCTGCGCATTTGTTTGTTAAATATCAACCCGAGTCTGAAGCACATCCGGTTTATAAATGGCAGTAGAGATCGGAGACAAATTCTAAAAATGCCTGCAACATTTCGTGGACACAGTCTCACGTTGCTAAGTGTTTAAAATGGCTGAAAATTCTTCTGATATCAATTTATCGAACTTTATTTGTTTCCTTCAATTTCTTGAGGTCCGTGCAAAAAAAGGTCAACTGCTCCGTAATAAACAACTGTTACGCCCCTTATTTGTGTCTTTATTTCTGAAACTTCTTTTTCTGAATATTTTTTTAATGTTCGCCAAATTGGGTGTTATTAGCTTTTGTCTGTTGCATTTATTCTTTTATTGGTATTCGTTACGTTTGAAATGATCGAATTAAATAAAAGACGACTTATTTTGTATTATCATTTTCTCTGAGAATTTTCCGATCCTTTTCATTTCCACGGCTTTTTCATTCTTTTTTTTTTTCTCGCTTATATCCATTTTATGGCTGTTTCCCGGCGCCGCCGTCGCCGTCTCGTCTCGCCGTGACCTTGGTGGACCCAGAGCGGACGCTGGGTCATTCGCTTTTCGAGCAACAGGCACGCTATCGACCGTACCCCTCTGTTGTGCGTGCGTAAGGGGATGGTGGTGGTGTGTCTCCTCTCCTACCAACCCCCAAGAGCTTCGTCGACGTCCAAGACACCCTTGAGAGCTCAGCGATCCGGGTTTGCTTCGTGTATATCGCCTTCTTTTCCAACACCTTTTTCTTCTCTCTATTCCTTCCCTCCCACACTTCGTTCACGTCGCAATTTTTGTTACCTCCGACACGTACCAACACTTTTCTCAATTCACTCGACGCCGTATCCATTCCTTATCTAATTTATTACTCAAACTCTTCTCGTCCTGACGCTTTACTACGATCGATCTGTACGAAGATTTTTAACCCCCCCGACATTTATTTCCACTATATGTCTAATACAATTCTCCTCTAATAAAAACTTTTATAGATCTTTATTTCGGTCGTTTAAAAGGTCTTCCAAATAATTCCGAGTCTGTAGACGAATTGGAGTTTTTTGAACCTTCTTTTTATACAAATGTACTCGCTACTAGGGAAATAATTCAATTAAATGACGCCTTGTGTCGATTTCTTCTGCTCCGTTTTATTATTCATTCTCTTACAATTTTCGGTCATTCTGTTGCTTTTACGACCTGTACGCCTTTGTCCTTCCGATTGCTACATTTTATCCCAACTTACGTCTCCTTAATTTATCGCCCGGCTGTTAGTAGGATCTTCGTGTACCTATCACTCGCCTGAATTTCATCCCTTCAACCTCTCGTTTTTCGAGGCCAAACGAGTGAATCTTGTAGGGTCTCGTTTCTCTGACAAATAGTAAAAGGCCCCCGCGGGTAAAAGTCGTTTCGCAAAACATCGATCGTGCGTACGAGTTCTCTATCTTGAAAAAGTTCCGAACAAGCAGTCACATTTGCCGAGGTATATGTGCAGATAACGAAAAGAAAAAAAAAAATCTTTGATCACGTCTCGCAACCCTCGGCCGACCGCGGCGCTTTCATATTCATTTATTTTTCTTGGCAAAACATTTTTCTCTCTTAGTATACGCGCACGAGCTGCGTAATACACAACAGCACGGAGTTACGAGAGTGAACGCGTTCTGACCTCTCTGACATTAATATATATGAAGTTGTCGGATCTCGAACTCCGGGGAGGGCTGGGAATGGGGAGGCTTGCTGCCTGTTCGTTTAGTTCTGTGATTAATTGCTCGGCGCGCCAATCCGATTTCTCTGCAAGCTCTGCGAGAGAGAGAGAGGGAGGGAGGGAGAGAGAGAGAGAGAGAGAGAAGAAACGTTTCGAAAGAAACGCCAAGAAAGAAAGGATAAAATAAAATAATAAAAAAGAAAGTAAAGAAAACGTTTCTTACCGGTGAAGAAAATGCTTGGCTGCGACGACCAAGAAGAAGATGAACAAGTCCCTGGCGTCTTTTTATATTTCTCGCGATTTCTTTTTTTTTAAATTCAAGGCGAAATCTTAAGCGCAGCGAGAGCGCGAGAATCTCTTCGACTGTGCCGTGCAAACGTTTATTTATTTACTCGCTCGGATATGACGTAATACACGTGGTAAATGCAACGGAGGGTTGGGAGTGAGAAACGGATCCGGAAAGAGAAAAGAGTAAAGAGCACAATTGAACAACGTCTGCGATATGAAACGAAGATCGTTGCCGAGAAATGTATTATACAATCTGAAAAAACTTGAAAGTTATACGATACCGCGACAGAGAAATGGTAAAGGAAACTGAGACTCGTCGAGTTACAATGAAAAAACTCCAAGTAGGTGGTACCCGTTGGACTCGAGATCAAAGATTCTCGTCTTCGTCGAACTGGGAAGCTCTCGAGTGACGATGTGTATCTCAAAGACACCGTGGTTCAGTCGAGCTTTTAGTTAAAGCAACGTCTTCAATTTAATTTCCCTTTGGGTGGAGCTTTATTAAAAAAAAAAATCACAAAAATGATAAATTGATTATCAAGATTCATATTCGTTCATATAAGTTGCAGCAAAGAAAAGTGCAGCGATTACTATTAAATCGTCGAGTTGTATTCGCGTTGTAGCAACTTAGTTCAGCTAATAATCTGCTGCATTAGGAATTGCCGAGGCGTGAGAGGAAAATCAGTCGAGACGGTTGAAGCTAATAGAGAGAGACTCTAGGGACAGAGTTAGTTCGTAGAACAGTTGTATGTGTGTATATAGCGCAGCTGATATATTTCGTTCCCTCTATCGTTCCGCTAACGATAGAAACGTGATGGTACCAGAGGCGAAATCAAGAGATTCTACGAGGTCTCCAGGGATTGGAAAGACGTACGTATACTTCAGACAGAAGGGCAGAGAGTAACTATTGCTCTATAGATCGCAATTGTAGACATTAATGATTTCTTGCTTCAACCAAGTCTGACATCTGTACAAATCCTCTTCCAAATCTTCCTTCAGCTCATTCCAAAGCGCTATCTTCAATAATTATTTCCAACGTATTCCAAATTTGAATCAAGAATCCTCAATTCCCTTTTCCCTCGACTCAATTTCGATCTATCTTTGATCTCAACAATCGGACGAGAAACTTTGTCTTCAGTTGATAATGAAGAGATCCCACTTGTTTCTATCTTGAACCCCGTAAATTTGAAGCTTCGGCACTAAATTTTATTGGAAATATCGTGCATCAAAGAGAATATCTTCGTTATAAAGTTTGGCGACGGTTTATCGCACGGGTATACATCAAACAAGAAAGCTTATCTTCATTGAAGATAATGGAAAATCTTCGGAACATTGTTGCAAATTCCTGAAATTCAAAGGTTCGACAATAAAAAGAAAATGAAGCTACATAGCCACTGGGAGTTGTTGCGAATAGTTGGAATGCTGAAGGGTTTTGAAAGCATTCTAGAAACTCATCGGCAACTCGCGCAACATGTTTATAGCCATCAGACGGGTGAGCTTTCGCAACGGAATTTCGTAAACGCATAAGAAGCAACAGTGGCGACTTGTCAGCTGAGCGAGATGGATGAAGCGCAATGGAGAGTTTGGCTTCAAACGGAGTGAGGTAGGATCTGGAACTAAAATGGTGGAAATGTTGGTTGGTAACCATCCGCAGTCGATGTAACTCTCGGAGTTTACCCTTAACGTTACAATAAGCCAGAACTCGGCCGTCCTCCCCGTTTCTTTCTGTGCCCTGCCTGCCTAGTGAGATCAAAGACGCGAAGTAAAGGGTTTGGAGGGATTGAAGAAAGAGCGTAGAAGAGTCCAAGTAGCGAAAAATTGCCCGTAAGCCACCGAGGGTTGTATGTCAAAGGAAAACAGGGTTGGAAGAAGAAAATGGTTGGGCCCCGACTGTCATTGGCCAGGGATGCTAGTAAGGTAAACGGCCAAGTTGATCACAGAATAATGCTTACTGTATTACACTAAAGGCTTACAGTACCCATTATAAAATCGTAGAAATAAACAATGCCGGGATTCTCACACTCGATGTCTATAGTTCTGTAGGTTCTGAAATCCAATATATGGCTTTTCGGTCTTCCGACAAAAATGCCACCCATTGGTTGTTTATCGATCGGTGGGAAATCTGAATACATTCGGGTCCATCCCCATCGGAAACTGGACCACTATCGAAAGTCGGTCGTTTACCTTATGTGTATAAAGATTCTTCATTAGTAGAAAAATTAGTTTCACAAAATTGTATTTCTATAGTTCTTGTAACTAATTTAAAGAGTAAATAAATGTAAAACGAAATGAATCCAATCGTGATAAAAAAAAGTTTCAAGGATACGGCCCTGAAATTACCAATCCAATCTTAACAAAATAAAAAGCAAACCCCAAACAAAATTCCAATTTGAATGCAAATTTCGATAAATTAGCCTTAAGTAGCCGATGGCTGTACCATCGACAGAAATGCCTCCCTTCCGTTTTAAAACATCGTCTCGTCGCCCACAATATGCTGTTCGTCGTACCTTCTGCCTACGCGGGATATCTACCTACGCGATCTGTAGGTTGTTCTTCCTCGTTCGTACACGAGCGCAGGAGTACTCGTTCGACTATGTATGTACGTATCTGTTACGTAGTTGCGAGAGAGAGAGACAGAGAGAGAGGTTTCGTGGCGCAAAGCCCGGTACCACTGACGTTAATTAATGCGCTCCCTTGGTGTTCCTGGTACTGGTTGGCTACCACCTTCCCTCGTACTGGCTCGTTGCACTGGCTGTCGACCGGCAGCTGTCAGAATCGAGGGTTGGGGGATGGAACGAAACGCTGAATGCGCCAGTGAGAGAACGAACAAAGTGGGCCTGAAAAGCTCTCGCGTACCGTCTCGCTTGTCGTTCTCTTCGTCGTTGTTGGCGTCGGCGAGGGAGTGTTGCTCTGCGCTACTCGCCTCGCATGTGGCTTGGCCTCTTGCAACTCGTCGCTTTCATTCCCTGTACACACCGTCCAGGGTATGAGCTCCGAGTTACCCCAGGAGTTGAGCGCAAGTGGAGAAAGGAAAGGCACGGTGAGACTTTACCCTCTCTCGTGTGCCTACTTTGCACACACCAGGGTAAGCCGAGCGAGCGTGTATTATTCCACGCTCTTCAACATAATAAATAAATGTATATATATATTTCTTGACTTCAACCCATTTCTACTATACCAAACTCCACACTTCCCAGATGAGGGCTTGCGCCCAGCGCTATGTATGAGCCGCAGCCGCCACAGCGCGCTGAATTAATCTTCGTTTGTTCTTCGACCCTCCCTCCCTCCCTCTCCCCCCCCCCCCCCCCTTCCAATGCTTCTCTGACACGGAACAAAGGGAAGTGAAATTAAGGACCATGGAAAAGGGATGGAAAAAGAAAAATTTATGTAGTGAAATGGAGTAGAAAAAATTGAAGGGAATGAATATCAGCACAAAATAAATGTTTTATTTTTTTCCATTTTTTCTAAAAAAATTGTATAATTTGATTTTTGTTAATTGAGGGTAAATAAAATAACACGGCACTTATTGCCGTATTAAGATAATTTTTCATTTATTGTCTATATAAATTTATATACTTTTGAAAAGTTATATACTTTTTCTAATCGCGTCGAGATCATTAAAAAAATCTATTCATTTTATTATTGAAGTATTAAATTATTGATTATTAATTTTTATAAAATTAATAATCGATATTTTATCGATTTTTTTTTCGGCAACAGGAACTGGAATATTGGAAAGATTTAAAATTCACACTTTCCTCTATTCCAAAAATGTTCCGTTTGAGCTTTTTAGTAAAGTAAGACAGACGTCAGAATTGTTTGAACGGATAAAGCCATTTTATTATTTTATTTATCACGAAAGGTACGTATTTATGAGCGCCTAGCCAACTAAATCCAAGTCAGTGGGTAGAAGCATTGTATGTAACTATCTCACGGCACGGGGAGGGCTTTAGTTAGATATTCTAAAATGCTCTTGCGTCTCTCTACAGTAGGTCTCCAGGATGTTCCGACGTTTGTTGTCGGCAACACGCGACGCCAATCCTGTCGGGTCTTCGAGGAAACGCGATGGACTGCATGCTTGCGGAGAATGAAAGAGAAACATAGTAAAATACATAGGATAGAGAGGGTCGTGGCCGATCAAAAGGACATCGCGTGTCCGAAGAACGTTTCCCTCTTTTCTTTTTTTTTTATTCGCATTTCAATTAAACTCCACCTCTCCCCTCTCCCCCTTTTGTCCCTTGACTCGAAACTGCTGCTCGTTCATCCTCTCAATTTTCCTTCTCGGTTCTCTTTGTTTCTTTCACTATAGCTGCACTTCTCTTCTATCTATGTCTTTCCGTTTCCTTCACTTCAGTGTGCTTGTTCGTTCTTTCTTATTGCTTCGCGTTCCCCCAGGGTTTCGACTACTGTAAAGCGAACGATGCACTTCGACCGGACTCTCTCCGTGCCTGTCGTCCGTGGAGTTTAGCGTCCTGTAGATACTTGTAGGTTTCTGTGTGCAGTACACATTTATCCACGCCGACGACTGTTGCAGTGTTAAAGGCGTTTCCTTATAATTCGCTACTGCACTTCCAGGACTCTCACTCGTCTCAATCTCCTTCCTCTTTCGTTCCTACCCCCTCAGGTGCTTCCTTCCATTCACTCACGGCAAACCTTTCTCATACTTCATAACTACCTTGCAGACCAGTCACTTATTCCTTTTTCGCCACTCTTCCCGATTGCTTCGCTATAACAACTTACAGAGTTGAAGATTAAAGCGCAGAATTAGGTAGACTATTTTTAAAAATTGTGAAATGGAAAAATCAATGTTTTTTTTGTACAATGTGTTTTATTTTGTGATTACTTCCGATTAATCCGTAATCTGTAACCCGTTTCCGGTAATTTTTCCGTTCCATTGTTCCGATTAATTTGCATGGAGACCGACTCTACACCTCCCAACATGAAGTCAACTCTCTCAACTTTACACCAAATAACTTCGCACTAAAATTGTAACACTGCATAACTATACACGCCAGTGGTCTGCAGAAAAAGTATGCGAAATATATACGACGAAAATTCGACACTAAAGGTTCGACACGATGAAAAGTCGACACCGAAAACTCGACAGGGTGGTCGATCGACACCCAAATTTCGACACAGCGCATTCATAATAAAAAAAAAAAATGGTATGCCAATGTGCGGTGTTGAAATTTCAGTGTCCGCCGACCTACCGCCGTGTCGGGTTTTCGGTGTCACGTGCGCATGTCGAAGAAAAAACGTATACCCGCAGGTATACGTAAATAAAATGTGTAAAATTTGAGAACCTTAAGGGCCCCAATTATAAAAAAAATACACATTTTTCATCGTAACAATGAACTCGTTTTTCTCCTCAAAAGTAATGGATAGGTAACGAGTTGCCCTACAACGCAATATTTTTTTTTTTCAATATCGCCCTTTATTTTCCGAAATTTTGTTACGTTCTACAATATTCTCTTGTAGCACGGTATATATTTTTGAACTCCGAAAGGCTTTAACGAAGAAATTGCATTTTTGCTAGTCAGGCATGGAATCGCAATTATAATAGTATGCAGAAGGAAAGGAAAGAGCGCCGCGATCGTGCGAAATTTTCCTGGTCTTTGCTACGTCTTTTGTATTTTTTTTTTGTAGAACGGAGTATTTATTTTATATCCATTCGCTCTAATGGCCACGAGTAAGCCATTCGCATTTGTTTGAGGAGCAATTGAACTTCGAATTGAGGTAAAGTGAGGGAAAACTCGAAGCCGCGTTGGAAAAAGTCTAATGAGGCGGAAAGAATTGGATTTCAATTAGGATGATGGAACGCAGTGAAGAAATGTAATATTATTATTATATTAAACTATAACTATGCATACCCCATCCCATTATAAATTTTCCATGCATTTTTATAGATGTATATAGTATATATTAATTTTCAAGCAATTGCACAAATTTATTAAACTCATATTTCGTACGCCATGCCGAAAGCAGTTCTCGAGTATTTTTTATGGTAAATTTCATTCCAAATTGCCTCGAATGTGTGTGATTTTTTTTTATTACAAGAATAAAATAAAATCAAGTCACCCGACACGCATAATTTTTTCTTTCATCGTCGCGACCCGGTGCCTTAAGAAAAAAATGACTGGGGGGGAACGATGTGACGGCGAGGAATTTACCGGAAATGGAATGGAACAAAATAAACGAGGAAAGAAAGGAAAATGAGGGTAAAAAAGTCACGCCGATCTCGTGACTCTTTAGCGATTCGCTCCGAGAGTAAACTCCGTGAAACGGCGCAAAAGTCTAATTCGTCCCGTCGCGGCTTGCCGTGCAAACTCGCTGGATGGGGAAACGTCGCTTGGGGGAGGAAGTAGATGTGGAAGTAGAAAAGGGCGACGAGGACTGAGGGCTGAAGCGCTATTCATTTCTCTTCTCTCCCTCTCTCATCCACATTCTCGGGATCGTTGGAACGGAAATACAGGAAGAGATGAAAAAATAAAGTTTCCGACTGTCGTGCCACTTGGGTATCGTTCGCTCGTATTCCCTACGTGAGCTCTACAAGCGGGACAAAGATAAAAGGGCGAGTTTATGTACGTAGAGGGCGTATAGAATTCTATTCCCACATCTATAAATATAGTCGAATCTCTTATTAATTATAAGCACAAATCTCAGCATTTTTAATTTAAAAGCTCTAATTAGTTTTTTGCCGCGTCGATAATTTTCAAAAATCCTCCACGGTAAGAAGAAAGGATCCATTTTATTTATAATCCTGCAAAGCTACTTGAGTTTTGAACCGTCAATTTTAAGTTATGAAATACGTTCCGGCAAATCGGCAATCGGTAAAAAAAAATGTATGTCACATGTTCAATCATATTTTCTGTGTATTTTCTATTTCTATTATACTCAAGATACCACAGACACAAGATTCCAAAAAATGCAAACTAGTAGCTTCTGTACAAAAATTCCTCTCTGCTAAAAAAAAAAAAAATAAAAAAAATAACGAAAATAGTAGGATTACGTGCGATCTATAGATTCCAACAGTTAGTATCAGAGCCGATATGAAGTTGTTAAAGTCCGTCTAACTCATGCAGTTTCCTTCGCCACTTCCGAAACCCGGCATTTGGCACGACGCACGAGTGCTGTAATGTTTCGAGATACATCGCCGCTTCACGTTAAATTACACGAGAATAATAATGGTCCGTATCCAAGTAGTTTCAACCGGTTGTAGAGAGGTGAATGGTTGCCTCATTCCCCATTTTACCTTTGGCGCGAAGAACTCCCTGGGAAGTCGAGGAACGTTTCGCGCGTCAAATCTTCCACTTTTCCTGCGGGAATGCAACACAAGAACAAGTACGAGCGAATGTAGGAGGGGTGTTCCGCCGTTGGAAGTGGAGCAGCAAGAAATTCGTCGTCGGGCATCAGACCCCGCAGCAGGAAAGACAGACTTCACTTCAGATTGTTGCTGCAGCACTGAGAACAACTCTGAGGGTTGAGAATTGGAGCTCTTGCACTGGTGGCTTAGCTTTACAATCCCACCTCTTCGGTCTCCTTACTCCCGTTCCATCTCTTTCCGATTCCGTCAGACGTGTCCGCTTTTCTTCGCGAGCTTTGTTATTTTGATCACTTGTCAGAGGGATTAATCGCTTGTCTCGTTTCTAATTGACCCACTTTTTCGTCGTACCATACTTATTCTCGTCCGGTCTATCCTCACACTATCTCGCATTCTTTCGACCGCTATGCGAGTCCTCGTTTTATACTTTGCGCACAAAGTGCTGACGTTATAATATCCGTTTGCACATTGCGTGCTCGATAATTAGACTATCAAAATCGTTACCGCGGCTCATAAGTCACGTGTTTTAGACGTGTGTTTTTTTTTTTTTTTTTTTTTTCTGTGTCGAGAATTTTAATCACATGCCACTTATCGAGACTTCCATGGAGTCGGCGGATTATGTTCGTAGAGCTTTTTTTTTTTCTCTGTGGTATGTCGCGTGCAAATGAATTATCACGAATCTTTAGCTTTCGATTAATTTTTTTTTTTCGCGAAAATTGTTGGACAGATTTTGATGGATTACAATTTTATTTTCGGAGGGATGGGAGATTCAAAACAATCGGTCGAGGTGTTTCCTTTTATTTATAGAATTTTTTATCGTAATGTTCAACTCGTAATCTGAAAAAAAATAATAATAAAAGTGAAATAAAAAATTGTTTAGTAATTTTAATTAATATTGGGATGAGTTTTAACTCGAGCCTTTGCCGTTCGATCGATCGATCGCATCGAGCCAACGACCGTCATCTCCGTCACCTCAGAAGTCTCTCGTTGATTGTTTACACGGGCCAATGGAGCGTGAGTACCAAACACGATGATGCTCTTCGTCGTTGAGAGTTTCGATATCACCGCCGCTGCTAGAAATCGCTGTAGGTCTCGTGCTGCGGTCGTTGTGTAGCATTAAGGCAGAAGGTATATACACGAAGAGACACGGAAAAGAGAGGCAAACGATTCGCCCGGGATTCCCATTAGGAAAGCCGAGTGGCGCGGGGAGCGTTACAGGGTAAAGTAAAACTCCGCAACGGGGAATTCCCCTCCACTCGTTATAACGAAGTCCCGAACAATTCCGGCTATAGCGCACGGTGAACAGGGACGCGAAATCCCTCGAGTGCTCGAGCTTCGACACAGATTCGAATTGAAAGCGAGCAGATATTTCGTGAAGATTTTAACTCGAACGAGCTTTGCGGGATTTGTCTTTTTTTTTTTTTTTTTTTCGTTATTGAATTCTATCTCACGTTACTCTCGAAATACTATGACTCGTAACGATTTTTTGTACACTTTTTCTCGTAAAATTCTCTCCGTTTTCGAATGTCTATCGATGCCACGTTGTAGTTAATTACCATATTTCAGCCTATAGAAATCCATTATTTTTTACGAGCTGTTGAGGCACATTTTTTTTTTACTACGAATTAACATGAACGATATTTATGGCAACAGTAAAAATTTGGCATTTATATAAATTGTTAAAAATGAATTAGTTAATGATTAAGAATTCATTAATAACAATGAAATGCGTTTAACTTTTTTTTTTAAAAGCTTTTCGAGGATAAGTAGTTTTAAAAAACCATTGTTACTCCTGAACTTTTTATTAATATTAAATGATTATTATTTTTATATTGATATAATATAGTTAATGTACAATTGCCCAGATAATTACGAGTCATTATTATTTCGAAAGGAAATTTAAAAAATTCTGAATTGAATTTCATTCTTGTTAATGGTCGTCACTTGCGTAAATTTTAAAGATTACAAATAATGGATGAACAATCAGACACGTGAGAATAAACTATCGAAGTAAGAAGATTCGAAAACTAAGATAGACGATACACGATATAGCGTTTGACCTTTGACATTCTCTTCTCTCCGTGTATCGAAGAGCTATAAGATACGAGGGAGTTACACCAGCGCTGAGAGTACAGAAAGGCCACGCGGTGTCGAGAGTCAATTTATATTGTGTGTATCTGTTCGCGTCGCTGTTTCACCTTCTCCCTTTACTTTCCACGCTTTCGTCGTGAGTGAATTCTTCTTCGAGAGTATCGGAAAGATCCCAGTAGATCGAGTAAGTGAAAGTCAGACGAACAGGCGGAGGTTATACTACGCGTTGTAGCAGCACTCGAACTCCGCAGTAATACGTCTTCTTTAGTTCACTCGTAGTTGATACTAAAGAAAGGTCCGCAATTTTATCTCTCTCTCCCTTTTTTTTTCATTCCCGTCTCTTCCTTCTTCCATTTTCTTGCACCTATTCATTGTCTCCACTCAACCTGGAGTTCGAGGTGTCGATTTAATTTCGACGAAGCCGTTGGAAAACGATCCGCGATGTAAAAAGCCCCGAAGGAAAAATCTCGAGAATAAAAAAATCGGAGCTTTTGTCCTCTGACCGTGCGCAAGTGGAAACAGTCGGTAGCGGATCAGACGCTGTAGAAAATTCGCTCCGCTTCATCGTTCGACCTCGGCGTTTTTTTTCTGTCCACCCTTCGCTGTTTTTCTTCTCGCAGAGTTTTGATCGTCGGAACGCCGAATCTCGTTCTTGTGGTGAAAAAAAAGGATGAATGGACAAAAAAAACAAAAAGAAAAATGAGTGGAAAAAAAAACCGAGAAGGATAGACAGCACGGAGACAAGTGGGTTCTTTCGTGTGAACTAAAAACCGGGAAAGCGTAGTAGGCGGAAAGCGAGATGGAAAGCTCTAAGAGAGATCATTGTCTTGGTACGTCGAGGGGAAAAGAGTGCTACTTCGTTTCGACTCGCTCTGTCCCTGTAGTACGCTTGACTATCCACGATTCCGCGAGTGAATACGCGCGAGAAAGAACCACATTGTCGTGACGACAAAAACTAAGCGGACTAGAAGCCAACGAATGTGAGAGAGCGAACATCCAGAGGCAAGGGCGAGGAGGAAGAAGGGAGATGAAGACGAAAAAAAAAAAAGAATGAAAAAAAGAAATCGGCGTGAAAGAAAGTCCGATTTCTTGTTCTGTCAGAGTCACCAGTTTTATTTCCTGCGGTGGAAAACGTCGGTGTTCCAACGCCGGCAAGACTGTTGGACAAAGGGCAAGCTCTCGGGGTGTTGTTTCTTCGAGGAAGAATGCGAGAGGAAAGTGAGAAAGCGGAAAGAACAAGGAGAAAAAGAGAGAAAAGTTCGAAAGAAAAGCGAGAGGGTTGGTTGTTTAAGCTCGCGGTTAGTGAAAGGCGAATAGCGAAAAGAAAAAAAAATGTTTCGCGTGGTCTGCGTGACGAAAGTTCCAGTTTAAGAGGGTCTTGTATACAAGTCGAGTACCTAAATATCATATTTTTTAAACACGCTTTTCAGAATTAATACGAATAGTGGGCTTTGAAAAAAAAAAAAAAAAAAAAAAATGCCAGTATTGGTATCAAAGTAGCAATAGAAAGTAGTAGTATTGATAATATTAGCTTCTATCGCTAAAAAATTTCATGATGTATCGTAAATTTTATATTTAATAAAATAATTAATTGCTCTAATACATAAAATATTTCGTGAAAAAATGTAACATCGATACTATTATATAATTCCAACTGAACCGTAATATCGATATTTTTTTTAAATCTTCAAAACATTTTTTTTTTTTCATCGAACATCCGTTTGTCTCGAAAGTGTTTCAGCAGTAAAAATAATAACAGCTGGTGAACGAAGGATGTATAAAAAAAAAGAAATTCGTTCATCAATGTCTACGTTTTCGCAGCTCGGCATTACGGGCTTCGCTCGGAGCTATAGGCGAGACAGATGAAGAAGGTAAATAGTAGAAAAGAAAGATTTGACATGGAATCTTGTTGGAAAGTAAGAGATGAAAGATCGACCCAGTAGAAAAGGTTGCCAGAGTTGCCAGTAGCAAAGTCTGGCACCGGAACTGGACTTGGAGGCACGAGCGAGTGGTCGCGCAAGCGAGAAAACTCGACTTCGGCCTGCCGCCGCTACCGCTGGCACCGACAGAATCCATTTGCTTGATACAGATTTCTTTTTTCTCTGTTAGCATATCTATCACCGGCGAAAGCTCGAAGTTTCGTGTATCGCATAGAGCGCGAGTGTAAGAGATAGTGGTATCGAATAGACAGAGGGAATAGCTGATATATAAAATCGCAAGGGCCCTAATAGCCATGCGAAAGCATCAATGTTACGCCCTTCTGGCGTTAAACCAACAAGTACTTGTACATGTATACGGCAAAGATATTTCAGTACCAAAGGCAAGATCGATTTCCGAATATTTCAATCAGAAGATGAGAAACCTCTATCCCCGATACCGAATGCCTCCACCGACATATACTGCGAAAGGTATATTGTTGGGATATTTGAAATGTTATTCGGTGTAGAAATTTAGATGCGTTTTTTCATAGTTTTCTTTACATTCGTATTTCAAATACATTCACAACGAGAGTGTAAAAAAAAAGAAATTTCGAACGATTTGATTAATTTAAGTAATCAGGACCGACGCTTTACCATACTTCACTTTTTTCATACGGTAGAAAAGAGCTATTATACTTAACAAATCCTCATATTTTCGATAATCTTCTAACAAATCCCTTCAATCGGAAAATCTTATCGCAAAGTCACACCGTACGATATTTAACGCGATAATCCACGATAATCCAGTAGAACGGGATCAGCAGTTGCGTCGAATGCGGAAGTACACAGAATGATGAGAATTCTCGTGAGAGCGAGAGATCGAGGTGTCGAGGTAAACAGAGAAAGGGGTAAAAGGGCCGCGGGCGATCGTTCTAGTGGAAAATGTCGTTGCAGGCCAGACGTCTCGAGCTGCGCGGTTTATATATACCAACGGCGGACGGTGCGGCAGGTTGCACGCCGAGGCACGCGGTTGTCCGACTATTTTCTACTTTCTTTACTCCCGGACTCACGCTTTTCTTCATTTTCTTTTTTCATTCCAACCTTTCCTTTATAGCTTTATAAAAAGGAAAAAAAAAAAAACGAAAGTTACGGTAAAGCGAATCGCAGTTTATTCTTATTCGAGTGAAGTGAGACAAACTTATTTCTCCGAGTATTTTTTTTCTGGTTTTGTATGTTCGGGTTCTTTTCCGGTCGGGCGAGAGTGCACCCGAACGTATGTCTGACAACACAGTGAACTCTGCTACTACACGCCCGCTACGCTTGGTACACGTCAGTAGTACAAGCAACGCTTCGGTCAGACCGTTGCAGTGACCGTAAGTTGACCGCCTGTGTCCAAGCCGTGTTTCAGCGTCGTGACTCCACACCGTTCCAAGTATTACCACTATCGGTCTATATATATATATATATGTATATACATATACATCTATACTAGAGTATACTTTCCGGTCTGTTTGAAGCAGGAATGGAAATTCCCGGGTACTATTTACCGCGATTGCGGCATCCGGTGCACCGGGGACTCAAAGATGGGGTCGAAAGGCGAACGGGGTGCTCGGCAAAGCAGAGAAAAAAATATGTGGGAGAAAAAAAAAGGAGAAGGAGTAGGTCGTTGTATGGAGGAACTTTGATCGATCGTCGAAAATAAAATGAGTTCAACAACTACTATACAATTTTTTTTTTTTTTTTCGGTTTTACAACTTTTGATTGACGTTAATAGTTTATATATATATAATCAATAGAAAGAATAAAAAGGTGCAAATTTAATAGTAGGCTATCGCCAATATCATGGCAGCCTTGTCGTAAGAAAATCCCTCGACACGGAGCTTTCGTAATTTGCTTTACGTTGGGAAAAAAAAAGATTCTCTTACGACTTCTCTCACTGTCGAGAAGCTCACTGTAATTTATATTCCGTCGCTGAAAGTATATCGGTGTACAGCGAAACGAAAGAATTTTGAGACGCATTTTCTCCTCTTTGCGAGTCGGATGTAAACGGGGCGAGCGTTACGCGGTTGTGGTACCAGAAAAGTGAGGCGCGACGCAAGGGTACGAGGTGCAGCGGAGACCGGGCGCAAATTACTCGTAAAAGTAAAACGAGACTCTCTCGTCCGCGGGTTCGCAGGGTAGCCGGCACAGGGACATATCAGAGGGTTGGAGCGTGTGTACTCGCTACGGTAGTTTTAACTGCTCTGGAGGGAGGCTCTACACCACGGAGGAAAGGGAGATACTGCACACCGACGATAATATCGTTACGCCTATCGCCCGGCCGCGGACGGGCACTCGGGGGGCTCACCGCGCGAAGGCTGTGCCTTCGTTACCGTTACTCCACTTTCGCCACGATAGCCCAGCGCCAGCACACATAGAAAACAATCTTCTCCGCTTTCCCTCCCATTCCGAAGTCCCGATTTCAACGTCCAAGCTTCGCTGGACTCGGAGAATCGAAACGAGCGGAGCAGAACTTCCTCGATTTTTTTTTTACCATTGCACTCCGCGTTTTGCATACGTATACCATACTACCAACAACGATAACGACCCACCGTGAGTCTCTGGCGAACATTAAAATCACTTCTAGTTTCCCTACCCAAAGCCCTCCCTCAACTATACTTGTCGAGCTCCACTCGAGCTTCGTTTCCCCGTCCGGTAACTTTTTTCTTTCCTGCTCTCCTTTACCGTGGTCTTTACTGCAATTAGCCATTTTTAAAAAAAAGTAGTCCCTCGTAAAGAGGCTTGCGAAAATGGAGCAATATTTCGCGATGAAGTACACTGCAGGAAGGGGGCAAAGGTTGAATGCAGTTAATAATGGTGAACGGGGAAAAAAGTGACGAGTCCACAAAAAGTTCGAACGACAGATCTCAAAGATTTGTCACTTAAAACAGGCGAAATCCTTTGGACCATTTTTTTTCTGGCGGTCGTTGATCGCATGATCGGATTTATTCCAAGTAAGCAAAGTGACAAGTAGACAAAGTTCGAAAAAAAAAATCTCAAAGATTTGTCACTCGGAAGAGGCGTAATATTTTTGGACCATTTTTTTTTTCAACCGTTGTCACGTATTATCGAATTTTTTTGAAATATACCGCTCTTTGGTTAGCGATACGTGTTTATGGGCATTGCCTCCGTGCCGTGGCAACGTATTCGTGGCTCTGAGAGCATGAATATCAGTGAGAGGATGAGTTAGTGGCGACGGTGAGAGACGGGCGACGACGTTGTAGGCCGTAGAGTAGGTATAAAGCACCGCAATGCAGGCAAGGGCGTTGTCAGGGCGACCCTCGCAGTGGCGACCCTTCCCCATAACACTCACCCAGTGGCTCCGGAGAACACAGGTGGCTGAACGCTCAACGACGTATGCCAGCAAAACTACCAGCCAAACTACTGCTGTGCCTTCTCGGAGTCTCTCAACTCGTTCTTTTTTACTCACGTTTGTCCTCCGTCTCCTAGGAATCTTTTTGCTATTCATTTGCACGTAAACAGCGGGTTCAGATGTTCGCTGTCGGCGCGGTTGGCGCTTATGTGATAGTCATGATGGTTCCGTTTTTTCTAATATTCGTAAGAGAGGAATCACGTTTTTCACTGCTATTCGGCAAGTTAATGTTTTTCGACAAGCAACGATGGTTTTCTTTTTTATTCTATTGAAATTGATAATGAAAAAAAAAACGCCAGAATATGTTAATCGTTGTCCATCGAATCAATACAGATCACTATCAAAATTGGTTTTTAAAGGATTCATTTTTACTCAAATTTAGCGAACTGTATAATCAATTATTTTGTTCTTCTCAATTTTTTTTCTTCGTTTTTTTTTTGTCGTACGTGGAACACTGCTGGTATTGCATCCACGTTCTCCGAATTCTAGAGTTTCGCCATCGAGCGTTCAACACGTGCCATCAACTACGGCGCCAACACCTTTGGGAGTTTTGGTCGCGACGAATCAAAGTTTATCGTCTTCCTTCTCAGCTTCGTATAGTTCCGAACTTCGCGAAGCTTAATCACTAACGTACGAATCTTTTGTGCTTTCAGGTGGATCTGAAACCTCTTCGGGAACCCGCCATTGCCGTGCCATCACCAAAGCTAACCGAGAAGAGAAAGGCTGAGGAAGCAGACGCGAGCAAAGACCTCAAGAAGGTAAGAGCGTTAATTAAATATCACGTCTTAACCAGATATCGCCGGAGGAATTTTTCACAATTAAAATTCTTCCGTCTACGGATATATAAAGACAGGAACTCTGCTATGGATTTAACATAACGAAACAACGATCGACTCCGAGTCAAAGACGACTACTTGTGCAATCAATTCTTTACTTACCAAAATTCAACTATTTTTGTACAAATATAATTACTAACCAGTAGTAAATACGTTGATTAAAATATGCCGTGCATCAATCAAGCTTCACCACAAATTGGACAACGTTACTAATTGATCGATGGTCTTGCATTGTGTCATTCCGTTCGTGAAATGAATTTTTTTTGCCTATTCGAATAATTGGAAATTTTACGAAATTTTTCGCTCTCGTTAATTTCTTCTCCCGCCTGACATCTATATGTAGAACTTCGACTTTTCCAAATAGCATTGAGTTCAATTGCTAACGGCGGATGTGAAGAAATTCAACTGAAAACGTTTCTTCGCATCGTATATTCATTAAAAAAAAATAACATAATTTTATCAGAGATATACGCATGTGGATATAAATAGTCGTCAGTCGAGTCTCGAGCCTTGAACTTTGGTATAGGCAAATATGAAGCTAATATAAATCAGCCACCAATGAGAAAAACGAGACAGTTATTTCCCTGTCGATGTTTAGTTCCATAGTTTCGTCTGTCGTCAAAGCGAAGCGTAGTTTTCGTCGGGTTGTCTTTCATCCCCAATTCGAAAGACTGCTAACGAGCGTTCGGTCTTTGCCTCTTGCAGACTACTCTTATGTATTCGATGCTTCGTTGAGGGACACAGCTAGAAGTCGGCAAAGCTCAGGGACAGGTAGTTATACAGCGGAAGCTTTTATCGCAAAAGCGTACGATAGTTGTCAGTTTCCATGAAAATACACGTGACCGGAAAAATTTTCCATGAACTTCGATTCGGGTCCCGAACTACGTTTTCTTCTTTTCCTCTCTATTCCCCTTCGCCATGGGAGCCACGTGTATTTTCGTCTCTTCGATATTTGACGGGCGTATTTCCTTCGCGTCGTTAGCCACCAACGAATAACGTTTTAGTCGTGACGCCGCGGGCCCGTCTCGACGTTAACCAAATATACGTTCTCTGCCCACAAGCTACCAGGGGATCACTGGTTGTGCTGGTCTTGCTAGCGGCTATTCCACTAGATCACTCCTGAAACTGCAAGTTTGAATCAACTGTGCTATTTTTGCTGCCTGTTCAACCCTTTCTTTCCACGATCGATTGACTATTATTCGTGTCTCTTCTCTGCCATCGATGTTGATTTATCAAGTTTTCAATCGCTTACTAAACTTCTTCATCTATTTTGCCAATTCCGTCGCTGTTTTCATCGTCGAAGCCTAAAACAAAGGTTGACGAATCGCTGAATCGAACAAATGTAACTATTGATTCGCTCAAATTCGTGTTTACATGCCGTAGACAATAACTTGTTTTTTTTTTTTTTTTTTTTCAAGCAACAAAATTTAACATTACGTAGACTTCAAATTGCCCATTCATTAAATAGCAAAAGGGAACCGTACAATTCTAAAACATGCGTTTCTCTTAAAAATCCTCTTTAAAGGAAAGATCTTCTAAAATACTGTATCTTCCAGAGACTTTGATATAATATCTCAAAATTTGTATTGGAAGTTCACAAGATCAATACGCCTCTCCGAGAATTTTTATGAATTTTTGTCTGTTCTTGAATCCAGAGTAATATCATATTTCTTTAGGCTGAAAAGGCTTCGTAGATAAGTAATCGTGAACAAAAAAGGAGATCCTAAGCCACCGCTAGAACAACGGTCTTAATCTTCTATGTTAACCCCCTGGAAGGTACACTATATTGTCCCGAGGCTGCGACATAAACATTCCCTTTTTTCTGCTCACACCCTTTTTTTCTCCGGATACATTTTCTCACATACATTTCTCTCGTACTTTCCTTTCGCCGTACCATGAGCGGGACGCCCCCTTTCACTGAACCCCATTGTCTAACGACAATAGTTTTGCTGCGTTACTCCTTTATCCTTGCAGTTCATACTTCAAGTGTATTATGGTATGTTTGTCTGGAAAAAGTTGGACGAATGTCTTATCCAGCCATTCTGAACCTCACTGTTTTTTTTTCCCCTCCCATTCCCTATCCGCAAACTCTTCTGGCTCTTTCCCACGGCACGAATTCCAAACTGTACGAAAACGAACCGACTCTCCCAATACTCCTCTATCCACAGTACAGTTTCTATATGTATAGCACAATGCAGAAGCAGCAACAGGCGTTGCTTTGGCGACAAACTCGTTTCCCACGCTTGCACAGCTCTTCGCTTGGTCCTCTTTGCTCTTCGTAGGACATAGATAGTCCTCAAGATAGATAGATAGATAGATAGATAGATACATACATACGGGAAGATACACCGAGACAGAGCCAAAGTAGCGTCGTTACACTGAATGATAAACGACTAAGGAGAGACAACCCAAAGATGAGAAGAGAACGACGACGTTTCAACGAGCACTCGCACCTCTGGAGCGCAATGGAGATTTAGTTAAGCCGCTTGAATTAGTCGATGTATAATACCCGTACAACCACCACCCATTACCCTTCGCTCATTGACTTTGCCGCTGGTCTTGATTAATGAATCGGTTCGCTAATGAATTTGCCTTACTTTGGATTACTTGACACCTGACGTGTTTGCCGAGAATTGCCATGGGGAATGTGATGACACTATGTTACGTTTGGGACCTCACCAAGGTCGTTTAAGCACAATCCACGGGCCTTCCGAGACGTGTAAATATAAATAGGGAATGGGAATGACAAGCCAGCCGGGTGGATAGGGTTGCAGAGTTGAGGGATCTGATCTTCGTGGTGTTTGGCAGGGTCAGCAAACTTTGGAGACTCGATATTGACCTTTTAGCCGCACCCGGGAATGCTGATGGAGGGAAAGAGGTACTTTCTCGCTATCCTGAGGGAAAGCTGTGTGTGAAGCTTATTGGGTACGGCACGACAGAACAAGGCATGGATGGAGTTGGGAAATGAGTTAGAGAATGGTTTGGGTAAAGCTATAAGGGTTGATATATTCTAGGAAGGGTACAACCCTATCAATTTCAATGCCGTAACTTCGTGGGATTGGTAACCTTCGAATTTTAGATGGAAATTCAAGGGATAGAGTGAAATCTCTTCGAAGAATCTTCTGCCAGGGAAGTTCATCGCATTATATTGACGTTACGAAAAGTGGGGTGCCGGCTTGCAGAGATGGAACGTTCAAGTCGGTTAAAGCTCATTAAGGACTACGGATTGCCGAGTTCAGTGGGTAAAAGTGAAAGTACATTATTTTGGTAATGGAATTCATTACATAGAAGGAGATTCAACATGTTTGAGGCGATAATTGGAAGACAAGTAGAGACGCCATCGGCTTCTGTTGATTTTCGGAGATGCTGAAATTTTCAACAAATTAGAATATCGGATGATATTTGCTTTCGGTTGTAAAATATAAATTGGGTTTAGTTGATTCAACGGTTAATTCGACTTCGGAGAAGTTTAACTCGTATCAAACTTTGAAATGTTCGGGTGATGGTTTTGAAGAAATTAGTACAAGTAGGCAAAGCCTTTGAGTACACAGTGCACAGTGCAAGAAAAAAAAATGATTTACGAAATGAATCGTAGATTAAAAGCAATTGATTTTTGACGGTAAGCGATACGAAATCGTGGTAAAAGTTCAACTTTTCATTTAGAATAAATGTGTTTTGGTTATTATCGTTCAATTTTTTTCGTAATTCTTAAAATCGGAATTCATTTAAAAAAATGGACTTTGATATCGATCGTTTAAGCATAAATTCTCTTTTGATATTATCATTTTCATTTGGCAAATTAACTTCTGCAGCCATTATAATTAAAAACAAATAAACAATTTTCTTCCCAGTGACCGTTATGGGGTTAATGACTGGGCAGATGCGATATCATACATTAAAATACCACAAACCGACAATATACAATGTGTACACAGGCGGTTCCACGTTTAAACCTCGACGGCGTTGGCATCGAGGTGAAATTTGTATAATGAGCTAACAGAATCATTGTCATGAGCCCCAAGCGGTTGGCAGCATCAGGACTCCAGTGTAATAGTGTACAAATAGCGAAACGCTGTACTTACTATGCTCTGTGTATTCTCCAACTTGGTACACTGTAAGCATGTCGGTATATCTCAGGGTTTACAGAGGACGAATGAGTGCTTCCTTAGGAACCGCGAAAACCGCTGAGCGAGAAACTCGGGTCATAAAGTCTAGAAATCCTCCTTATCGGCATTGAAAATTATTTATTCCTCAGTGGTGTCTATTATTTACGATTATAAATTATGAATCTCAAAAAAAAAAAAAAAAAAAAACCCGCGATAATGAGCATTTTATTTTTTATTCAGCTATTTTTTTCGTCCAAAATTTTGAATTCAAGATTGTTGAATTCCTCATTTCCTAAATCCTGACGCCAAATTTCCAATTTGGATCGTCCCGTCTGAAGAATAAGGGAATGAGAGATTATGAGAGAGAGATAGAGAGATTATTACCAGTTATGAGAGATTATTTACCAGATTTAAAAAATCTGAGAGTTCTTATCGCCCATTAGTTTCCATTGCCATATTTGCCACAAATTCAAAGTAGTCGAAATGCATTCAAATCGCGTTACAACATTAGTGTAACACATTGAGCATTCATGCATCGTCCTGAAAATTTTCATCCAACTTTAGCATTTCCTGCCTTCCGCAACTGTCATCTAATATCGTTGGTACAATATATAGAATCTTCGCTGTTATCTCACGCATATAAGTTGATACTACGTGTACGTGTTCGACCCTCCGAGATTCCAGGGGTCGAACGAGAGCGAGAGCGCCCGTTAGTCGTCCGGGGATACCGGGGAAAACCAGCTTTACCGTGGAAAGGGTCTCCTCCGTTTGTGCTCTTCGAGTGAAAGAGAGGGAAAGAGATAACCAAGAGGGTTAGACAGGAGAGTGAGAGAAAGGAACGAGTGTGAGGGACGAAGGGCGAATGAGAAGAGTCGGTCGATACAGCCAAAAGTCCAGAGCCTCTCTCTCACTCTCTCTCTCCATAGCTCGTGCGAAAAATTCGCAGGACCAGGCGGCGGCAAGTAGCACCATAAATACGACGCCGGCGTTAGTCGTTTAAAGTGTTCCTCTATGCTGTTACTGCTCTTGCGTTTTTGCGTTCTTTTTTCTTCTTCTATTTCTCTTTCCTTCGCTCTGCATAACTCACTGAATTTCGCATTCGCCAAACCACCCTGCTGCGCAGACCCTTATAGCTGCGCTCCGGTTACTTCGTTTTCGGAGCTTCAAGAGAGATGGAAGGCCAAAGGAAAGTGGAGACGTTGGTCTATTTGGTGTTTTCTTTTTATGGAGAATGAAGCGGCGGTACACAAGTAAGAGGTACACCACTACTCGTTGGCGCTTAAATGTTGCTGGTAACTACGTCGTGTATTCGGAGAGTTAACAAAAGTAAACGAAAGAAAAAATAAATCGAGGAATGGAGGGATTAAAGAATGAAGTCTGGATTACATTTTGTTTTCTTCGTTTTCGTGTTTGTTCGGTTTGATTACAAACAAATACACTTCTGTATGTATTTCGTTTCGTATTTTTATCAATTTTTATTTCCAGAGGTCGAATTTTTAGTAAACAAAAATTATTCAATTGTCGACACAATTTTTTCTCATAACATTGGCACATACGGATTCAGAAAAAAAAAAATGAAAACACAATTTTTTAAAATGTATATTAACAATTTTCGATGACCAGAATAAAAATTCAGAAATTCCGAAAAAAAAAATGTTAATCAATAGTAATTGATATAATTTATATTTATGCATAATACCTTCCGACTTCCTCAGTATCGATAAATATAGAAACAAAAAATGACTAAATAAAAGGGAATGACGAACGACATGATTCTGGAGAGAAACGCTTTCGGAATAAATTTTATTTTTCAATAATTTATTCTTTATTGCCGGAGCCGTTTATTTACTCTAACGTTCTGAACGTTAATATACGTCCCATAAATTTGGCTAAATGACTGTGCCAGTGGGATCGTCATTAATCGTCATCGGGCGCGTTAATTAAAACGTTCGAACGTCATTGCGTTGAGATAGGGAGGGGTGGGTGAAATCCTGCGGCATTTACAACACCGACTGCTCTCGGTCATTCGGTACTCATGCCGGCGGCATGAACCTCGCCGTCATCAAGGTCCATTATGATAATGCGTTACATTCTCGGCTGTTACGTGTGATAACGCTTCAACGCGGACGTGCGGACGAACATTATACATCCTTAAACATATATGTATCTGTACTTAAATTATACGCTTGAATATTATTCGAGAACATTTATAGCTACGATTATTCGAGTTACACTGCTTCACTACCCTGTTGAGGCCGAGTAATTATTTCGTCATTAATTAATTATTTCATGAAAATTAATATTTGCGCAACAACAACGAAAAATAAATAAATAAATAATTTGTCGGTACGTGAAAATGAAAAAAATTTATGAATTCGCTTGATAAAGTTTGTTCTGCAAAGTTTACGACGGAAATGAGATCTTGTATAAATTTCATTAATCTTTTCAATAATCTTTTCATTAATCTTATACAATAAAGTAAAACCGGCGAGATAAAACGACGAAATCGATAAACGAAGAATCTCATCGACGAGTAAATTTTTCCAATGGCATTGAAGTAAAATGTGTTTTTCTCCCTCGCTAAATATTTTCACTGTATACAAAGGTAACATTGAATCGTATTTGTCTTTTCGAATATACATATTCAGGGGGTAAAAAATAACGTAAAAAATTGAAGATCTACGAATCGGCGGCGACAAGTTTGTTCCGTACAGCTGAGCAAACTTCATCAATTCTTTAGCAAACTTCATTAATTCTTTCCCTTCGAATCGTATGAACGAAAAGCCAAAGTTTTGCAAAAAATTACACGGAAAATCGACAAACCATAAAACTCATCGCGGAGTGAAAATTTTCGTCGTTTAATCCGAAGTACAATATGATTCGTAAAAAAAAAAAAACAAAAACCGAATTATTTATTTTTACGTTAACCCGACCGCGTAACAAATCCACTTGACGTTGAGCTTTGAATTAACGAGACGCGATTTAATGCGAGAATTTAAAAATATAAGAGGCCTAAAGATTCGCATAGCAAGCGATACCGTTGATAGCGGACAGACCAACCACCGGCTCGGAAACGTCATGAGGAGGGGAAGTTCTCCTCGTTGGTTCTCTTTCGTGGTCGCGTGCGATCTTCGTACGATCGTAAAATCTAATTACCGAGCTTCTGGAGTCGGGCCTCGAGACGAATCGAGTTAATAGCCGTACCTACGCGTTTAACTCCCTCGCATATATATACCCACATAATATACAGTTTCTCTATATATAGAATGAGAATCACATAGACATTTCCAGTTAATACTTCGAGAACGAGAGAACCGGGGAAAAAATTTTTCTGCTCAGCAGCGCAAACATTCCGAAGAAAGTAAAGCGGCAAGAAAAACAAATCTCTAAATAAATTCTCTATCTCAAGTATGAATCACGACAAAAATGTTATCTCTGATTTATAGCCAACGCTCTTTCCAAGGGAACCTCTTAGATTTTATTGTATTTTATTTTTCATTGTTGTACGCATTCCTATTTCTATATTTCTTGGAGTTCTTGTTTCTTTCTTCTCCTCATCGATATTATACTTACGGTTTGCCCTCTACGTCGCTATCAACGTCTGTTACCGCGTCTCTCTCGAGACAGCGATTCGATCGAATGGGGGAAGGTTCGGGTCTTCGGGCTGCCGAAACCATCGCAGAAAGGACACACGAATACTTCGGGCCAAACGATTCTCACAATGAAAAATACACTCTTACTACCTCTGCTCTCTTTGTTGCAGGCGAAATTGGAAACGAAAGCGTTGAAAGCGAAGAGGCCTGGATTCACGGACGAACGGTACAACGAGACGAGCTATTACGTTGAGAATGGTTAGTACTATAATAATAGCAATAGTGGTATTTACGTGGTATTCCGCGACAAGTGACTGAACGACTCGCAATAAAGTCAATTTTTAACAAGTGTACAGATGCTGGTAGTGTCTGTAATTAAATTAAAAAAAAATCGTCTACAAAGGCGGAAAAAAGGGGTATTTTTATTTTTTTAATTAAAAATGGTTCGCAAGTCGTGAAAAAAAATAGATAAAAAAGTTATGATACAAAAAATAAAAAATGTCGCATTATTTTTATAATTCCGATCTGCAAAGCTTTGGCACTGTAGTATAGTAGCGAAAATTTACGTGGAATGCCGGAAAGTACAGTTATATACTGTACGTTACATCGTGGATATGTGTGTGTGTGCGCCTTTTCACATTTTTCGTTCGTCATCGATTGTTATCGATGTCGGGACTCGGCGATTTCCCCTTTTAGTGCCGTTATCGCATTTTCTCGATTTTCCAATACCGAATTTTCCTTTCATCGAACGACATCGAACGCCAGTCGGCGCGGCACCGATATATCGTTTAGATACGACGGCTTTCGTTACATTTTGCTCGCCTTTGTGAATGAGCGGAGGTTCGAGTTTTCAAGTTTATCGGCAATGGGTCCGTTAGGTGAAAGCTATCGATCACTTGGCCACCTCGCGATCTTTCGGTGACGATAAAATAAGTGGTAACGATTTAACGTCATAATGGATGTTGTGGGTGTTGCACATCGATCCTTCGAAATTCTCAAGTGCGAACGGTAAATACTGAGCTGTTTTTGACGCGTGGAAAAAAATGTAAAAAGTATAGTACACGATGTGTGAAAAATGAGAGGGCAAACGGTAGAAAAATAAATGAATATGTTAAAGTTCATCGAATTCTGAGAGAATTTTTATACAACCAAAATGATTGATACTTTTTCCCGTAATATTACGTGATTTTCTAATCGACAACTCATTTTAAATTTACAAATTTAAATAAATTTTTCGATTTTGTCTTATAGTCATAAACGCAAATTAGGTACAACCAAAGAAATTACGTTACCCTTTTTCAGGCGGTAGAAATAATTATCCAATCAATGAAATCCAATTAAATATAAATTAGAGGGATTTTTTTTTTTTTCAAACTCGATAGTGGATCATCGATAAGATAAATAATTTTATTTTCCGATGAAATGACAAAATTTATAAATTTTAATGACAAAAACAGCGCTTTTCTTTTTTTTTATTTAGCCGCGTAGGAATTGTGATCGAGAGATTTTCTCGTGTTTCGAACAGACGAATTCTCTGAATTCTGCGATAGTAAATATCGGACAAGCAGTGGCAAAAACAAAACTAGAACGAGAAATAAGTGCGCGAGAGGAAGCGAGATAAAATAAATAAAGCGTCTAATCAGATCCCGAAACAACATAGGGCACGTGTGTGGGTGTTGGTTTCCGGGAGTAGTTATTCGCCCCCTTTGCACGCCGCTCTCCCCCCTCGTTTGCTGTATCTTAGCCCACTAAAACGCGAAACAGTCACTTCGCACGTAAGTGAGAGTGCACAGAGAGAGAGAGAGAGAGAGAGAGAGAGAGAGCGCGGGAAGGGTCGAGCTACCGCCACGATAACTCGCCCAATTGCCGCACTCGTTCTGTGTTCACATAGGTTTATAAACAGTGTTGGCACTCCCATTACCAACGGCGCTCACTCCTATCCCTCGTCTTGACACCCTTGTTTCCCCCTTCGTGGCTTGAAAACGCATTAGCCTAGATCACGAGGTTGAGAAATAAAGGGAAAAAATACTAAAAAAAAAATGGAAAAAAGGTGAACCGCAACATCGAGTGAACTCGGGTGGCAGCGACCACCATAGACGATATAATGTATATCGAGTTACAGAGTTTCACTGCGACAGAAGCTTATTAACTTTGAATGAATGCATTGTTTCGCGAGCTTCGCAACAAACGACAAAACTCCTCGCGTGTATGTGGGGGCGTCAGGGTGACTCGTGAAGTCAAGGGATTGTCAAAGAGTTTCGATGAAATTGAAGCGATAAGAGGAAACTGACCACCGTGAGAGAGGCACAAAAGAGTCGGACATTTTGCATTAATAGGAGATGAGAAAAGTTTGTTCGAACTGAAAGATATAACTTCTGAATAATCGAGAGTATAACAATAGTTATTAATAACTCGCAAAGAAAAAAAAAACGAAAACATAAAGAAAAGAAATAAAATTGAATCTCGGAGTGAATGGAAAAAATAGATACAGAAATAAATATTTCAGATGGCAAGGGAGCGATATATACGGCAACAACTCTGTAAGAAAGTATGAAAGATAAAAGTAGAATTTTCGAAAAATAATTTCCCACAAAAAAAATTATTTTTGAAATACATTACGGAAAAAGAGTCTTCGTGGCTCTATAAGAGAACAGTAATAGAAACAAAATCATTTATTAATTCATTTAATTTTTTAAATAAGTTGCGAATTTTGTTAACGATATTTATTGAAATCTGAGAAATAATCTAAAATAATCGCCCCTTAAATTTGTGTTTGCATGAAGGGGTTGTGATTGCGCTAACAGTATTTTTAACAAGTGGAAAAGAACGATTTTTTTTATCAGTATATCATAGACCCTTAAAATTGAAAACGCGGAGGAGTTAAATTAATGACTAAAAAAAACGGAAACGATATCGAACGGCGTTTATTAACTGTCGATGATTATTATTGAGTGTTGGAGAATGAATAACGAACTTCACCCGAAGCATCAGAACGGTCTGTACGAATGCATGCGCGAGGATATGGAATAGATGGAGTGCACAACGAAGAGTAGAGAATGAGGTTGATATAATGGACGATAAGGGGTCGTCTCGCCCAAGCGAGAGGGATGGACATACGTCGGACACATGTGGGTGGGGTATGAGGAAAGAGCTTGCAGCAGGAGAGCGCACACCCTGACTCTGCGTTCGATCGAACATTTAGACCGGCAGCCCAGTGAAATATCGGCATCCGATATCTTTGCTTGCTTGGTGCTTGCTGCTGGTACTGCTCTACATTCGAATAATAGACTCTTGCATGGCTGACGACGACGACGACGACGGCCACTACTACTACTACCACTACTACTAAGTACGCGAGGTGCCAGCAGGGCACGGATACCTACTCGAAACAAAGACCTATTAATGCCACTCGACGGTTTCGCCAATGCTCGACGGCTTCGTCTCGTCGTCGACGATGAGTCGAGGACAGGTAGAGGATGAGGACGATCACAGTGTCGAAGCTCAGCTTGAGTACAGGCAGAGACTATGTGTTATCTATCTTTTCCGATAGCTTTGTATACTCAATATCGTACCATGACGAGACCGTAGGTTCACACTTGTAGAGCAAATTGGACAAACATGATGACGGAGATAAACTATGAATAGGTAAAAAAAAAAAAAAATTGTATTCGCATTCTAACATCGGTGATCTATATTTGGATGAATGTTACTTATCACTATAAAAAGCACGGGCGTAAAAAAAATTAATAAAATTATCGAAGAAAATCGAAATTTTGAAGATTAAAAATTAAAGCGTTAAAAAAATACAATTTTTGAAATTTCATTTTTATGCACTTTCGTTGTCGGTAAATTAATCAAACGTAATTAATTAATAACACTATTTATAAAAAAAAAATATATATATATATATATAGATCTGGAAATGCAGTACCCGACGAAATTCTCCTCTCGTGAATAGACGTAAGAATACAAAACGAAAGCTTCAATGATAGAGGAGGCGAAGAATTGCAAAGAATTTTATTTAGAAGGAATGCACCTTGGATATGAGCGGTGAGCTATGAAGAATGTGCGAACGCGAACGAAATGCGTGAGAGACGAAAAATGAGGCGTTAGATCTAAAACATCTACGAGATAGGGGTTGATGTTCAACCGGGAGAGTGGAGTTGTGCCACTGCGCATCGTGCACGTTGTTGGCTTCGTGGAAGCGACGAGGGTTGGATGTTGGATATAGAAGCTATAAGACGAGAGAGAAACCCATCGTGTTTGGGGTTGGTTCGAGAGACTACGTGATTCAAATCTCGATCCGATCCCATCTAAGCTTTCCATCTTTCCTCTTCGCTCTTCCACTGCCACGACGCTCTCCTTCTCGAGAAGCTTCTGCTTTTGCTTCTGTTTCCTTCGCATCCTCAGCCTTTCCTCTACCCTCGTCCGCCTAGAGCGCGGCACAGGCGGAGTGTTATCGAGCCCTGAAATCCCAGGGTCTCGGTAATACCGACATAGCCGAGAGCCATACTGACTTTCCAGGGGTTCGGGGGGCTCGCGAAGAGGCAGAAATCACGACTTTGTAACGCTGGATGAAGGACGAAAGGGAGAGCAACTACTTTCGACTGTACAAACGTGCCGGAAAACCTTCCAGGCAATTTTAGAACTTTTTGTATCATCTCGTAACGGATATACCGGAAAAAAAAAAAAAAAAAAAAAGCCCGTCTACAAAGTTGGAGATAGAAAAAAATGAAAAAAATGCTCGAAATGCACTAAAACTCGAAAGTGAACAAATTTTTTCTCATTTGTAAAATTTTGTACAGCGATTCATTCTCCACTTTAATACCGGTGGAGTTATCACCGACAATGAGAATGCTGAGAAATCGGCTAAATCTTGCGACGCTCGGAACTTGCGCTCAGTTCGCTCGATACAAATTTTCCGAAGATAAAATTTATTCAGTTTTTGACTGTGAATATATGATTACAATTTTGTTTCATTATTTTTTGGATTTCTCTTATAAAACTTCAATTTTCTTTTCCATTTCGAATTTACATTCGAGAACTTCCTTTGAATAAGTAAAATATGCTTTTCATCAGAAAAGAGAAATGGTCGACGATCGATAGAAGCAGAAAAAAATTTACTTGGAAGTGAAGCATGAACTGGTGGAAAGGAAGATGATTTCCCATTTTTAAGCTACATGATTTTTTTTTTCTATTTTTTTTTTCGCTTTTAAAAGGGAGCACCGGCCTATAGGGTCGTTGATTCTTGGTGGTGGGCGTGAGTCTGTGTATTATATCTGTGCTTCGCATCTATGTATGTCGTGCCGAGGCGCAGGTTTCTAGAACAGGCCCATTAAGGCCATTGTGTGTCTGATGCCGACCTTTCTTGATTCCCGCTCTATACTCGAGAGATCGAAGCTCGCACAGGCTTTACTTTATGCCTGTTATACTCGCCCTCTGGTTCAAGCTTTCTACCTATCCGTCTCACTAACACATCGAAACAGCTCGAGCGCTTTCGTTGTATCGTCGGCTCACACTCGACGCTACATTGAGACAGTGAAACGGAGTAGTCTCACGTAACGTATCTTCGAGGAAAGTTTCCAGGATCATGCGTTGTACGAGTCAGAAACTCGTCGTTGGAAACAACGCCAAAGACCTTAACGACAACGGCAATATGTTTGCCATGAGTTCGGAACACAATATGACGACATCGAATTATTTTTCTTCAGTCGCGCAATAATGTCTGTGAAAAAAATGAGATTCCTATTTGGTTTGAAAAATATATATAAAAAAAAAACGAAAATCGTGCTAAATAATGGTAAATTAAATGCATTCGAAAATTAAAAATTCAGATTAATCGGATATAAAAATACGTTGACTTGTACATTTACAAAAATTTCTTAAAATTAAAAAAAGAAATTACATTGCTATTAAAAAAATATTCGTTATATTACAAAAAGTTGGTTACAATTTCAACACATATTTGTTTTGAATGTTATTACGAGGTGAAAGCATCCAATGCCGGTATTGAAAGTAATTTCGTCAATGAATAATGTTTTTCTCGAATTTTGGGGCGATTATACAATTTTAGTCGTTGTTAGACATCTTTGTATTTTTATATTTTTTTTTCTTATTTTTTGCACAAAACTATCCACTATTCGTCTTATCTACCATTTTTTCTGCTCGCTTTCCTCGGGGATAAGTGAACCGAAACTTAGAGTCCATTTCCAGATCAACTGCCAGTAGAAAAAATATTCCTTTCGTTTTCTTTTCTTCTTTTTGCTTCTACGTCACGTACACTTTCTCTCTTCCATTCCAACACGTTTCGAAGAACCCTTTTTTTTAATTCCTTTTTCCATCCCCTCCACATCGGTGGGCAGACGCCTCGATTTGTCATTCGGATCCCCGGAGCGAAAAATCCCCGCGAGTGATTCTCGAACAATGACATTGCGACCTTCCTTCCTCCTTGCCAAATATTCGCGCCTACTTCGTAACGGTGGTTTTTTTTTTTCTTTCAATGAAGTATTTTATTCGACGATCGTAAAGAAACAGATAATATCAGCCGTGACCCGAATTGTCCCTGTATTCCGCGTCCAAATAATCGCAACAGTTTGGAAAATAGCAAAGAGGCACTAAAAGGGGTCGCTGAGGGGGTTGAAATTTATAGCATCGCCATTAAAATTCTTAGCGGCGCATCGAGTTTCTCGTTCCGAACGAATTAGAATTCGAGACGACGAGGTTCGCGACTCGCGATTCACGAGCCGATTTATTCGTGAACATTTTTTTTCACAATTCTCCGAGGAATTTTTTTCGACAAGTGCCGCAAAGTGAGAAAGACGATGAATAAGAAGAAGAAAAAAAGCTCAAGTTACAGGGAGAGTTTCGAGGGAGCGAAGAGAGGGGTGGGAGGGGGAGAAGAGTTTTTCTCGCGTTTCTCCCAGGGGTTGTTGCACGCCTACGTCCGACGCGTGAACCAGCCATGATATTTCTCTCCCGGTTATCCCTCACCGTCGTCGGTTCCGTCGGAGTCTCGCGTCGAGGAACTTGTCAAATCCCGTGTCAAATATTCAACAGTCCCTTCTCACCGGTTCGTATGAATTTCATAGCCGGGACATCAAGGCATTCGCCTATGCGTTTCGCTATCGCGCGTTCAGTTCTCGCCTCTTGGTTATCCTTCGCGTCGGCACCATTTTCCAGTGCACTTAAGCTCTGAGCCGACTGTCGAGCCGCGCAAGGAAACTCCAGAGTCGAGATGCGAGAAATGGTAAATATACAGCGAGACGACTAAACGATCAAGGAAGTGGATAAAAACCGTATAAACAGCTTTTCCAACTATATTTCATTGTACAAACTGCTTACAATTTCATCGAAAGACTGCGGAGACACAATCGCGGTTAAAAATTAGCTAACTTTTTCCTCAAAACTTTCTTTTTCGGAGTGCTTTGTTGAGAATTCGAAATTAAACGAACTTTTTACGCTGATGGAACTTGGTATAGGGTATAATTATTGAGACGCAAGCAGCTAATGAGAATTTAAGAAATTCGGCGGAATATCGTGCTGCATTTCGGTGAAAAAATAAAATTTGCTCGGTTTCGAATAATGAATAGTGAATTGAAGTTTTCTCGGGATCTGTCGGTTGCTGAAACGATCCAAAGCGGCCGAAAAAAATTTGGCACACCCTTTCTTTGTACCGCGATCTGTCGTTTTTTTTTCAGGTTTTATAACGATTAATTGTGAGTCAATAGAGATAAAGCCTTTAAAAAATAAAGCGCTG
The DNA here is from genome assembly GCA_934046635.1 of Buathra laborator. Taxonomy (NCBI): domain Eukaryota; kingdom Metazoa; phylum Arthropoda; class Insecta; order Hymenoptera; family Ichneumonidae; genus Buathra; species Buathra laborator. The sequence goes on along the minus strand of OW203898.1, from coordinate 1,655,674 downwards.
ATCACATCAAAATTTCGTCGATGTATACCGCCATTATTTTTTTGCTTATCGCACGCCAGAGGGCTACATAACCGATGCAATTTATACTTTAAAAAGGGTGACATGAAAACAATTTTACAGAAAATTAAAAACTCCGGAGTGAAAAAGGAGTGTAATAAATAAATTGTATTTTAAAAACTGACGTAACAAATTATTATTCGTAAATAATAGTCGGGAGATTCCCACGCGTATTTCACTTCTTTTCATCCACACAATTTATTTATTATACTCCTTTGTAAATGTTTGTAGAATTTTGTTTAATTGTTGAATATCGAATTCAATGTATTGGACATATAAAATCATAATAATAATCACGCAGCTTCATTTCAATCGTAAGACAAATGAAAAAACAGATATTAACCCCCATTTCAATTTCACTCTGTGCGAAAAAGTGGAAAAAATGACCTCATCGTTGCTCTGTTACTGGAAATGACTATACAGTCGATTATTTATTACGTTCCTCGATCCTTTGAAGACAACGCGAAAAAAAAGTGAAAATAGCTCACAGCAAATATTACAATCGAATATTTGCCAGTGACAAGGAAAAAGGTTGATATTCACGGTATAATAAAGAGAAATAGTCGTGCAGAAATGAGATGATATTACCGAAGACAAAAAAACTGTTCACTGCGGAGATATAAACGATTCCATCTCTGGTTCTCCCGTATCCCGTTGATGTGTATTGGAAAAATGTCTGTCACGGCGATTGCCTGGCATCACATTTAATGCGTGCTGTGACGCTGCTATGGGAAGTCTCGGTGAGAGATGAAAAAAAAAAAAAAAACCGGCAGCAAAATGTTGATTTCATTACAGTACAGCGTCACATAAATACACTCCAATGAATCGATCGAAGGACATTCTAAGGGATGACTACGCACAAGAGTGAAGGTATTTCTTTACCCCAATGCAATTTTCAGACTTGATCGTTGTTTTTCCACGTTTTTTCTTCTCGCAAAGCGTAAAAGCGTTCGAACAACGATGCGTAGAATTGCGCTTAGGGTTTGGAAGGCTGGCGAGTCGTTCGCAGATCGATATTGAGTAAACGCGAGATAGTTGGAAAGCGTTGAGACGCAGAAGGTACATATATATAAAGGGTCTCTTTTCATCCCTCCCAACTGGCGCTACGTAGTTGTTGCTTTACGACTCGTAAAGCCACCATAGTCGGTGGTCATAAACGTCCAACTTCTCGGGAGAGTTCCGACGACCGGCAACTACGAGCATCAGCCATGTACTCGCGGCCCTCATCTTCTCTGTCGTCGGCTGTTTCTACGTGAATATCCTGTGCAAAGATCTCGACGAAGGATGGAAGTAAAAAAAACCGTGGAAGTTACGAAGAACGTTGAAGAAAGTGAAGATAAATGGTTTAGAAGGCGCGTCAGCGAATGTAGGAATAACGATGATCGTTGTCCTTGGCAATCATGTAGTTTAACCGATCAAGTTTTTTTTCCATCGTTAATCACTCAGCTTTCGACGAAGCTTTAAGGAATACTTCTGAAAGTTTTGATGAGTCGTGTTTACTGCGTTACAAAGAATGCCACAAATATTTCCTTTTTTACCGAATGAAAATACCAAGTGTCCGCGTTTGGCTTGGTAGCGAAAAAAGATCGAAGATCGATTTCGGGCGTCGAAAGAGAGATGGATCTATGGAAGTTCTACCCTCTCGTTTTCCATCCTTTCAACGATGATGAGATACAAGCGGGAAGCAAAGGGATATAAGCAGACGTTTCGTGTTGAAAATGGAAGAGAAGGTTCTAGAAGCTCAGTCTGAAGCCACGAGTTTTGAGGTTCCAACTGCTTTGAGCATTGGAAATGCGAGCTAAGAGTTGCATTCATGTGCAATCGTGCCCTGAAAAAAAAGCTTGACACGTTGTACGTGGGATAAGAGAAGTAAAGATCGATTGCTTCGTCTTCCTTTCCCTTGAGATTCCTTCCAAGGGATTTACTTTCCCATCATCTCCAACACGGTACACCAATTGGACGGAACTTCTACAAGAGAAAACGTCAATCCTCCATTTTTCTGCTGTAACAGTGTTTCATTTTATCGACAAGACGAAAAAGATCAAAAAGTCTCGATGATTAAGTTAATTTTCGTTGATCTTTGGGAATTTTTTGGGAACGGAAAACTGGGCCTCTGAGAAGACGGATGAGTCATTAAGTTAACAGCGAAGATAAATCATTTTCTTAATTCTGTATAAGCTACGGCGAGAGAGAAAGTGGTGTGTATGATTGATGATGCGTTCGGAGTCGCCTACGAAATTTCCGTGATTGTTACAGATCGCTCAGGGGACGTGGAGGCCTTCGTTGACTAATTAAGTAGTTACGTCATCGACGAGAGTGATTGATGAGTTTAATTTTATAATTGTACATTCAACCTTAGATAATTGGAAGAGTGTATTCATACACATACATTGGTTAATCATCGATTAGTTATTTTCATCGGATCTTCGTAGATCGCGACAAGAACCTCTAAGATTTTCAATAACTTGTAGAATGAGTTAAAGTAGTTAAAACATCTTTTCAAATTTCCGAAAAGTATTTTTTTTTTGAAAACTATAAAAAAGAATCGCCTTAACTCAATATTTTAGTTCCAATTTTTATTTGGTTCGTTAGATAATTCGTAAAATCGTCTTAATTTATTTGAGCTTAAAAATCAGTCATTGGACTTTTTTTTATTTTTAGTTTCATTAATGAGGCAGTAGATTTGATTTCCGAGTAAAAAAAGATGCCGGTCGTGGAGTCAACGATAGACGAAAAACCTTCGTTAGGTAAACGAGGTTGAAGCTTTTTCAATGATTTACTCGTAGTGCTCCGTCATAGCTCTTCGGTCGAGTCACGCGGGAAGGGGGGGGGTAGGGGTGTACAAAGCTTTCAGGCATACGACGGCGGAGCGGAGTGGTAAGGTTTGTCGGCAATTAGTAGTGGTAATAGGTGCGTCGAATATAACGGGTCGAAACATACAATTACCGCAGTCTGTACGTCGGTCGGCGTTCTCGGTCTCGTACTACTTAACCCTATGGCTTCGTCCTCACCATCGTCTCCTGCATCGTCGTACTCTCGCGTCACATACGGCGGTAATGAATTCTGCTTGAATCTCAAAGCAAAGTCCGTAAGCTTGCGCGGTTCTCGAGGAGTGAAATTCGCCCGTCGGTGTGGTGCGGTGACGAAGCGAGGTAACGACAGGTGCAAATACGAGTGGATAACCGATAGTGTTTCAGACAGAGACCGCGCTTCATCATCCGAGGGTCGAGAGAACATGTTACCAGTTTCTCGAGAGGGATTTGCCCCGAACTCTCTACTCATTCTCCTATATTGTTTCTACTCCATCCGCTTCGCGCGACGCCGTTACATCCAAGAATCTCTCTCACGAAGCACATTCACATATGATTAAACGCGCGAATATACCGGATATTGGTGAATTCAATTAGATACTACAAGAATCAAAGTTCTTAACAAATTTCTGTGTGGGAAAATTGTTCTACAATAATTAATAGAAGCTTTACGAGTATCAAACATTTTTTGCCAATCCAAACGCTGGAAATTGACGCGAAAACTATGAGCTTTGAAGAAAAATCCCAAAGATAAAGATTCCTCAGTTTCGATCCGTGAAAAAACAACAAAAAAAAGGACTAAAGGTACGATGGAACGAGGGAAAGAATTCTATAATTCGAGATTTTGTATGTGACACTAATAACCTTAACACATTCTTCAATACTTTCATTCCTCCTATGTTAAGGCGGTAAGAAAATTAAGTTAAAGAAATGATCCTATCATTATTTTGGTAAATGGAGTCGGAAAAATTGGTCCTATAAGTTGATGAAAATGAAGTCCGAAACAAAATGATCCTGTAATTTGTTTGGAATTTTTTTTTCTACGCCTTATAGTAGGAGGAATGAAGACATTGATGAGTGTGTTGAGGTTATTAGTGTCGGATACACAATCTCGAATGATATAAGCTCGTACGTGCCTCGGTCTTTTTATTCTTTTTTTTTCGTTGCTTTTGCTTTGGCAGTCATTCGCTCTCAGGGCCACACGGACGAGAACAGACGACGGGGATGAGAAAGCGAGGAGAATGCCCGAGGTTCGGATGGAGCGGTTGTACGAGAAGATATGAAGCACGACGCATTGTCTCCTAAGTCCCTGAAGAGGTCCTCTTCTCTCGACTCTGAATTCTCACTCCATCCCTCTCTCTGTCCGCTGCTACATACTTTTTCTCTATTCCTCATTTTTACCTTTTTTTTCATGGCACACAGCCATTCGCTTTGGTATAACCGTGTGAACGGGAAAACCGGCTCTCGGCACGTTTCCACTCGACACTTAAGAATTCACCACCACCTTCTACTATTCTATCCACCTTCATTCTCTCTTTCATCCGAACTCCTCACACTCTCCACTTGTACGATTCTCGATTTCTATGAACGGTTCGACGATACGCCACGCGGCCTGCGGGTATTAAGGTGAAGGGCCGCTGACGGTGACAATGCAAGCAGCGACAAAAAAATAAAAACGAAGCAAAGTAACGTTGAGGAGTTTGACGCTCGTCAGTATCGTAGAGAGACTTTGAAGCTTCTTTCTATCGATTTTATAATTGTTCGAACTTGAAGCTCGAGGTCAATATTTCTGAGGACTTAAGGCATTTTGATCATTAATCAGCATTCGTGTTTTCGCTTTTATTAATTTTTATACATTTTTTTTGGAAATATATAATTTACCAATTATCACTTTTCAATCGGTACAAATATTAATATAATGTGCTAAAAAAAATTTGTAAAAATTGACAATCGTACATCAGAATGCAGTTTTATAGATGGCAATGATAAAATTTAATTGTTAACATTTATAACGGAATTATAATCGAAAGAAAGCGACGCGGTTCATTCGCGATTTTTTTCATATTTCTTATATCGTCAGCTTTTTAATATATTCATTGTTTCGATATCGTTTCAGGTCTCCGTAAGGTTTATCCGTACTATTTCACCTTCACGACCTTCACGAAGGGTCGCTGGGTCGGCGAGAAGATTCTCGAGGTTTTCGCACGTGAATTTCGCGCTCATCCGGCCGAAGAGTACGAGAGATGCATCCGCGCCGGTACCCTAACGGTCAATTACCAGAGGGTCGACGTCGACTACAGACTACGGCACAACGATCTACTCGCCAATGTCGTACACAGGTGAGCACTCGACTTCGTGAAAAAATTAAGCTAAGCTTGCAGCTTCGCGTAGCGGACAAAACCAACAAAAAATCACAAAATTCTCGAACAAAGCGCCGAGAAAAAAAAAATGAAAACTCCGCAACGTAGAATCAAGAATATCAACGTACGATGCGAGAGAAACCAGAAAAAAAAAGAAACAGCAACGGATGAAGAATTTTATTATTTTATCGCCGAACAGAGCGGTGGAGATTGTTCGTGACGAGCTTTTCACCCGGTAAACGAGAAGATAGAGGTAAAGGTGGAAAATTTTCTCTGTTCGAGACGCGTACCGACACTGGAGGCTTAAGGGATTACCAAGCGTCGAAGAACGCTGGTTTAAGCTCTGCACTCGAGGATTCGCGCTCGCAAACTGATAGTAGTAGTTGTAGAGTAGTAGTGGATTGTACGAGGCGAGACCTCGAGAGTCGGACAAAGACTGAAGCAGTGAAAGTGTTGCACAGCGCCCGGCAAGCTTCGAGCGGAATTAAGAAAAACAAAAGATGAAATTCAGAGAGCGGATATTTTTTTTATTTTTCTTCCTCGATCTTCGGTATTCTTGTACTTTTTCTTTCTTTTGCTTTTCCTCCGTCATTTCCGACTCCATTTTTGAAACCTCGAACACTTTTTTTACACACATACATACGTATATATATATATATATATATACGCGCATATATTCGTGGTTTTTTTTTTGTCTCCGTCGTTTTCTCTATTTCTCTCGTTCGTTCAAACTGTTGCTTCCGCGACCGCTTGACTCGCCACGGGCCACCGACGAGAGTGAGAGAGATTCTGTGGTAGTGGTGCAAATGGAATGAATCGCGGCTGAGAGCCAGGCGTGCCGGTGTTATATACGTCTGCTCCACTTCGACCACACGAGGGCGTCCGACCGAGCGTTGATTCTTTCCCTGAAACCAGAACGAGCTATGAGAACGCGGAGTAAAAAAAAAAAAAAAGAAAAACCGTCGAAGTCGAGGTCGACTGCGGGTTGGTGATGCCGGTGCAGCGAATAAGGAAGTTTGCTGGAAATAAATAATTTATTAAAGAAGCTACGCGTGTTTTTTTATTTTTTTTTTTTTCGAATTTTTGTTGGGAAGAAAGAAGTCTAGCAAATTGTTGAAGGCGTCCGGATTACTTTTTTTTCCGTATTCCTCCGCTGGGAAAATAACTAAAAGATTGAAACGAAATTCTACAAATTGAAGCGAAATTGCTCGTCACTTTTTCGTGAAGACAGTTAGATGGATAGAGTTAGCGTTTTTAAAATAATAAAAAGTTATAAATATTTCGTCCAGCGATACTTTTGCAAGAGACCTTTTTTGTAGAGCACATAATTGTCTGCAAGAAAGCTAGCGGTCACTTTTCTCGTAAACTTAGACATTTCTGAGAAAACATACAATGCGAAATCGGATGTGGTATATGCGAAACGAAACGCGACTTTCCGTCCTTTGGTTCGACTTAAAACTCGTAATGCGGTTTATGATCGTTTAAGTGCATAGGACGTAAAATTCTTTACACAATAGATATCTTCGAACTTTTCCATAAATTTTGAAGCTTTGAATGAATCAACTTTCCTTCTGCCACCGAGAAGCGAATACCGTGTCGATGTAGTCGAAGTTGTTGTGGAAGAATTCATAGACGCCTCTCGAACCTTTGACAGTCGTAACGAAAACCAGTAACAAAAGCATCCGCAGTATGCCAGAGCGTCTGGTATCCTTGGCACCGATATCTCTCGTTCCCGTCTACTGTACTCGAAACACTAAGTCACATTCTCGTCTCTGCCTACCTTTCGGTTCTTCGTCGCACGCACAGCGACGACGGCTCTTCTTGCTTTCGTAAAACGGCGCACTCTGACGCAAAACCTTACCGTTGCAATTCAAAAACAAACCCCGTCCTCTGCGCACACGTGGGAGTTATTAAAATTGTTATTTATAACTGCGAGGCGAAGCGGTGAAATTATCCCAATGTGCTTCGGAGGATAGAGAGAATGGGAAGGAGAAAACGTTAAGGGTGCGACCGGTTAATGACTAACGATGGATCCGCTCGCGTTAACGGGCTCCAGTCGTTAATCGCTCTAATAGCTTCCCATATACCATCATCCGGCTATACTGGCCGTTTGTATACCCACCGGTCTATAAACGTCATCGTAAATTCCCACTATGTTACGTCAAAGGTGTTGTAATAGCATATATCTGTGGATAAGGATCACGCGGCAGTTTTAACTACCGCGGTAGAAGTCTCGTTTTATAAATCGCGATGAACAAATGTATAACTAAACTTCGATCAAACATGAAAATAAAAAAAAAACACCTCTAATCATTAGCGGTCAGCGGCCCAATTAAATTGTAATTTAAAAATATTGTGTAGAATAAAAATCCTCAGACATTTCGTTTTTTGTCGAAAAAATGCAATTAAAACAATTTAAATGAATAATTTATTTTAGCATGAAAAAAAAAGTATTCCAAATATCCATATTGTTATTGTAGCAAAAAATAGACTGTTTCCAAGAAAAAAAGTTCGCTTGCGTATCAAAATTTGCTTCATTCCAAAAGTGATATCACCAAAATTCGCCATCCACACGCGCGAAAGATTTTTCGTCAATATCAATTTTTTTTTATCGCTTCATATTGTACAATATACGGGAAAGGGAAATTTACTCTTCGCGTGTCTTATCCTCAAATAATCCTCGATGTGTGAAACGCCAGATGTAGTCAGCCGTGTTGCAGTCACAGCGTCAACGGCACGTCTTGAGTCGTTGTGAATGGATTACCGTTGAGAATCGACACGAGTAGAGGAAGAGACGATTTCCCAATGGTAAAATAGTTGGCAGAGCGCGCATTGGCTTTGTGTCTATGCTATGCGTTCTCCACCCCTACCACCGTCAACGCCGACTAAATCTTAAGATCCTCAAGGACTAAAACCCTCTTGTAGGTACACATCTACAAGTGGGACACGATGCTTTTCCTACCAGATGTGCAAGTCGTTCGAATTATAAAGTTATAAATAGAAAATGAACGAGAATTGTTACACGCGCGCTTGGAAATGCGATTTCTCGTGCGATTTTCCATCTTCTTTGCCGCGGTTTATTATACCATTTGAGAGATAGGAAGGGAGAGAGATAGAGGAGAGAGACGGAGAGCGAGGGAGATCCTTGGATGAGATCCTTAACTCAAGATTGTTCGGTTAATTACCGTTTCTCGTGGATGGCGAGATTATCGCGAACGATATCGTCTCACTGGGGTGTCCAGATTGTTGCGTACGCTCACGCCGATGGCCAGCCTCGGGCCAAGGTCGAGTTTAATGCTTCTAATACAGTAGAAACTCTTGTAAATTCTTTTTTTTTCGCCCAAAAAAATCTCGAATTTACAACGAATTTAACTAAAAGATCAAAGATTTCAACTTGGAAGATTGATCCGAGAATCGACTCCAAGTTAAAGCTTCTCATTGAATTGCATTCGATAGGTTCCCAGGAAAGGCGAGTGAAATGCATTTCTGCGCCTCTATTTGCAGTGAAATCAATAATCCAACGTGTAAACAGAATAGGACAAGATGCCGTTTAACCTAACGGTTTATCAATTCCCGACTTTAGAAGGTAAATGCTCCGCCTTCATCGCATTGACGTTGTTCACACACTTATCCAATCGCCTGATCTTCGAAATTCGTGTCGTACTTTTTTTCTTTCTTTTCGTGATCCAGTCTGCTGCATCTTTTCTTTTGTGTTAACTGCTCAATTTATCTTAGTTTCCTCTCTGCGTCCGGGAAATGAATGAGGGCGAGTTACTTCCGTAAGTTGAAAACGTTACGACAGGAGCCAAAGTTTCTGATGCTCGTTGACGACGGGGTGGAACGGTGTTTCTCGTTAAAAAAAAGAAAATAAAGCGAACCAAGCAAACGACCCGATAACGGAATAACGAGGTGCTCTTGCGTTGTTCGCTGTTTCTCGACCTCGGAAGAGCCGAAGCAAGCGACACGGTAGTTATTAGAGCGTCGACGAGCTCAAAGCTCGAATCGAGTTATCGACGATAAACCCGGACTTCTTGAGGGATTTACGAATGGCTTAGTAACAGATTCTTCTTTGAACAATTTCGCTCACAAGACTAATCCGCGATGCGCAAACGGAGATTTTACAGCTGTTAATAATGATGAAACCAAAGTTTTGTCGGGCATATGGATGCTTTAACGACGTATACGCTTCGATGAAATATGTCGACGATCGCAAATTTTCGTGAAATATATTGGAGAACAGCCAATCGACGTTCAAAGCGAGTGACACACAAACGACAGAGATTACATGCATTAGCACAGTTTTTCATTATATCAGGTCAGTTGGTAGAAAAAAAAAAAGCAAATATCAGAATGACCTAAAAACTGACATTGCCCTTAAAACAGTTCGATTTTCTTTTACAGTGATACGAATTATTCCGCATTGCAATCTCATTTGAAATCAACAATTAACCTACATTATTATTTTATCCGAATTATCAATTTTATTGTCTCGTTTTCGATGTATTATAATATATCGCTACATATTCGTTACCAATATCTTTAACCAAAAAAATTATTTTTCGATTCGCATTATATTATTTTTTGGAGTATATCTTTTTTTTCGGGCAGAAAATGATATATTTTTGTGTTAAAAGAAAAAGATTAGTGGCGTCGTAACTTTGCTTTCGATCTGTGGAATTTCGATAGTGACAAAACAATCGACGATATGGGTATTCGCGTATCGTCTCTTACAATTTTCGTGCCAAGGTCTTCAGGAACTTACAGGAGATTCAAGTGCGCCAGAGAGAGAGACCGAAAGTTTCTTAGTGTTTAACGTGTGCACGCGAACTACTAGAATACACCTCGACGAGCACTCGAAAGTAGAATCATATACGTAGGTGCGAGACGCGATAACGAGGTAACGAAAATTCCGTTGAATATAACCGTACATAACATGGAAGAAATTGCAATTTACACAGGTAGAGTAAGTACATACCGCATATACCGAAACTCGGGTTCCGGCAAATATGCTTTTCTGTGGAGTGTCTCTTCTAGGATACTCGTGAAAATGCTTTCGAGAACACGAGTCACGTAGAAGAAGCTCTCGCTTCAACGATGCACTAGAACGCCCTTGCCAATTAGTTGCTAGACGATATGCAATAAAACATTTTTTAATCCTATTACGCATATTTCTCAAGTGGGTCAACAAATAGTTATTTCTCATTACGAAAATCGTCTATGATACAAAAAAAAAAATGTTTCTTCGAAAGGTGAATAATGATCTTAAAATTCTTCGGTAATTTACGGCATTATTTCGAAAATAAACAAAGACAATATTTGGCCAATGTAACTCGTTTTCTATTCGCCCAAAACTGAAATTAATCACCGTCTGACTTTTAAATTTATTATAATATAAATTACCCGATTAAATTTATTTTCTTATGCTGCTCTGCTTCTCGATGACGAGACTCTCTACAAAAGAAAATCAATAAAGCATCAAAGTAGCAAAGACCCGTAAATAATAAAATTAAAAAAGTTATCGAAGAAAGTAAGACAGCGCGGAATGAAGACCTCGCATGACGTTTTTACAGCAATGCTTACAACAGAACTGCGGCGTAACAACCGTTTATTCACTATCGAAGGACACGTTGAGGAGATTCTCATGCGCGCGGGAAGACTAGCTATTGCGAAACGATAAAAATAAAGTCTTGTTGGATGGTCTTACCGCTCGTTTATCTACGAGAGGATAGAGCCGCGTATACTTGCGGCTTTTGTGTTGCGTAAGAGCGCTATGAAAAACTGTGCACTCGGGTTGTAACTTTGATCGGGATGGTCAACCAGTATTTCTTATACCTGTTTGGCGAACAGGTGTGTAAAGAGTAAACGACACTCGAGGCAGTATTCTCGTATAAAAGAATTTTTATATTTCATCCATTATCATTGAATTCGTTTTTTTTTCACACATACACACACACATCGTCACTTCATTCTCTTTGTCCGACTAAATAAAATGATAAATCGTTATTGCAAAACCTCAATTAGAGCTCTTTGTATCTTTAAATACTTCGCATAGTTCGTAAGCGGTGGTGAAATAAAATACGCTTGATTTTTGCATATATAGAGTCGCAAGAATTCGTCAAAATATAGACAACGCTCAACCGTTCGCAGAAACGAAATTTAATGCATAAAGATATGTAAACAAATTGGGGAAAAAAACGTGATTCTGTGTCGTCAATAATGGACGAATTAAATTCCACGAATGATCGATTAAAAATGCCGTCGTATTTTTATAGAGATTTACGAAGCTTCGGGAACCATTTAAATTTTCCAAAAGTTCAGAATAAAATGACGCGTCGACCATCATCGAGTGTCAAGTCGACCTCGATAGGGGTGGTCATTTGTTTCGGATATTTTGATAAACGATAAAAGAGATACAAAATTGACGATGTTAGCGTGCGCGTCCAATTTTCCCGTCGGGATGCTCTATCGGATGGCGGTGAATCAGGGAAAATATCAGAGGGGTTTATCAACGTTGATGACACTGTGGCATACACTATGATTTAGTTCACAGAGCAACCGGGGCAATGGGAGTCTGTTGTTAATCATAACCCGTTTCAGTAGACTGTTAAATAAAATTGGTTAACGACAATTCGTACGAGAAATTGTGAAAAAGCAAACGCGATTATAGCTCTGATTTCCGTGACAAAAAAATTTTAATCCAGTGCAACTGAGTTTCCTTTTAATGAATCCCAATTTTCACCCTCCTGAAGCAGGCAATCACTGGTTCAAAATTGTCAACAATCATCAATTATTCTCCCACAATTGTCTCCAACAATCATCAATATAATTCCCAAAATTGTTAAAGTATATATATATTTAATCTTGCAGCCAAAAATATACTCTTATCTGCAAAAATTACATGTTTTTGGATGCTAAAATAACGGCGAAAGGATTTGACTAACTACAGTAGTTCGTTCACTGGATCAAATTTTCTCTTAGCTGACCCGTTTTACCCCGTAATTTCTTAGTCGCGATAAATCATCCACACAGGTAATTTAGATGCAAACTATATACTATATAGATATACAATCATACAGCTACGGAAGAGTGTCCCCCAGGTTCGTTGATGAGTTTGATGTGAAGAGGCGGTAAAGCACATTTCCCTCCGAACCTGTTCGCGGCTGTTTCGGCGTCGCTTCTACCGTTGCTCATGCTGCTGGATGCTTATGGTAATAGTAGTATGAGTAGTGGTGAACGCATTCCCCCGTCGCGGAGGGTACTCGATTCCAGGCTCGTTGCCGAGTCTGGTAACCCTCACTCGGGTACCGCCAACCCGGGGAATTGGTTACGATAACCCAATTAGTGAGCACCGACGCGATGTACACATCGCTATGATTGCCCGTTGCTTTCCATCGTAGTGAAGTTATACTCATACCCTTCGCTATGTACCACCGAAGCAACCGTCAGCGTCAACCTGTAACTCTTCTCTATTTCCCTCGTCGTACGGTAATCTCGAACAAAAGCCGCTCGAAGAGACTACGAACTCTTCGTCGCATCTGTAAACCCCGGTGAATCCCCCGACTCTTCTCGCTGCTTCGCTGCTTCACCGCTTCATCCTCACCCTCGCGACTTCCGTACACGCGAGACACGAATGAAAAGCCCATCGGAAATCGTCGTCACTCCGATGTTCTCTTCTTCTTCCTCATCCACCGCACTCGACGTTCTCGTTTCACGTTTCTCCAAATGCTGTTTTCAAGAATCATATCCATAGACGAATGGGAACGAGGACGAGAGAGAGAGAAAAAAATAAAGCGGCTAGGCGAGGAGAGAGCGGGATATGAAACAGGGGTTGCAGTTGAGAAGCTTCGGTAAAACATGTATAGAATGTATGCTACTGTTCGAACCCTCCGAGTCATTCTTCTCGTCGTCCTCAATATGGTTCGTTTGCTGAAAAAGTACGACTATTCTCTCGCTACCGATACCATGCCATATAGCGCGAGAATCATCCACTCTACATTTATACTATACATAGTTTTGTGAGATTTACTATAGTCCACATTCGATATCCAGGAAAACGGCGGCACCGATGAAATGGGAAATATGTAGAACAGAGTTCGGATAAAATAAAATACGAGCGGGGTATATGCAAATGACGGTTATAAAAAGGTTGGTTTGAAAAAAAAAAAAAACTAAAAATTGCTCTGTTCACGAAAAGGAGAAAAAAAATTGAAGGCTGAAAGTTTATGTCAATAGTTACTATTTTATTTCGAGATGCGAGAAAGCAAATCAGGTTGTTGTTTCTTATTTTATTTTATTATATTTATTTCATAAATACTGAAAAATCATAATATAATGGTCCACGATAAAATTATCTTCTGTTTTGGGTGATTAGAGGGAATATGTAAAATTTGCTTCGTCTTGTTGAACTTCTGGCTGAAAATCAATCCAGAAATCGTAGATTTTGTTTTCTTATATACGTATACCTCAGAACAATCGCTCTTTCATAACGAGGCTTTCACTGTCCTCGACGGTTTTCCTTGCGAAATAATACACGACGTATAGGAGAAGTCCAGACAGACCCCGAGGGCATACAACGAGAGGTTTTTGAAAAGAGGTAACAGGCCAAAAGGGAAGCGAATGCGCAGAGAGAAAGTCGAGAGTAGAGTGCAGAACACGAGACTCCCTCATGGGTATTACCGTGTACCACGGTACATGCTCACTCATGGTCTATTTATAGAAAAAAGAAGCGAAGGGCAGAGCGAAAAATAAAAAAAAAAGTAAAATAAAAAAAAAGGACGAAGTAGAACCCCCTCGATGCGGCACTCAGTAGCGAGCTTTCGCGTGGGCCGGCTAATGGCACTAAACCATAAATGGTCGAAAGCCTTCCTTTACAGCCCTTCGACATTCAAAACCGATCCCTTTTTATATTCGCAAAAAAATATATCCCCGGCAATCGCTGAGTAATGTTTTCATACGATATTTAAATTTCAATAAAATGTCAGTAAATTTTTTTTTATTCTTAGGTTCCATAACCATTAATTAATTTCGCAAAAATTTTAAATAAAATAAAAATCGTTTTTTTATTAAAAAATATTCATTTTCTTCGTTATCCTCATTCATTACGCACAAAACGTACGAAAAAGAAAAACAGATCAAATCGATGATAAAAATCGGAATCGAGTGTTTCTAGTAAAATTTTGGATATCTTTATTCTTTTAAATTTCAAAAATGTCGTCGTTAAGATAGAAAACACGAAAAATTCCCGTGAAGGAAGGCTATTAGAAGAATAGAATTACAGAGAGTCGAAAAATGCAGGGTATATAACTGCGTGCGTTCACTGTCCAGAATCCTTGACGTGAGAAGGTAGGATCCTACCTTCTAGCCGTAAGGGCTGGACGACAGAATGATTTATTAACATTAGAGAGCCCGAGGCAACCTCTATCCGAAGCATCACGTGTTCGCTACTTGTTCGCTTCATGATTATATCGAGAACGATCGTGCGCCTACCGTTGGCTCGGAAGGGCCTGAATGATTGTGCGTTTCTGTATACATCCCTTTGTTTTTCCCCACCCAATAATACTCGTCGCCCGGAAGAGAGAGCTTTTCATGCTATGAACGGGAATCGCGTGCCGAAACACCGACAAACCGCCGGGCCGACAAGGATTCTGGGTTACGCAACGCACCTGCAATGTTGAAATCCAAACGATCCATTCCCCTTCGTTCTCCTGACTCCCCCTCTTTCCCCTGTCGGTTGGGAGCCCTGATGTACAAGTATAACTAGTCTGGTCGGAGAACATGTACGACAACCATGCCGTGTCGTACCTCAACATGTCCCGCAGGGGAATCGATCCGGGACCTCCGCTCACTGTAATCTCGCGCGAGAACTGGAATATTAATTAGACTAGTGGATTAACCAAGGGAATATACGTCCACCACGGAAAGTCCGCAGTGTATTATATTTAACCTGTCGCTGAACAATGTATTTCGTATATTTTACTGATCCGATCCTGAAGCTGAACGTTGCAATATTTAAAGCATATAAATGCTACATAAGATTTTATTTTATTAAACTTATGGCTTTTATGGTTGCGTACTGAAAACAAAAGTTTCTAAAAAAATATTAAATAAAAACCTTTGACGGGATATAGTGTTTCAGGAAATATTATTATAAATTTGAAAAGAACATTTTTTACATAAACAAAATGCGTTAGTTACTTTCTCAATATTTTTCCAGAGATCGATCGAAATCATGCGAAAAATAAGTATTGCGCTAAATAACCCCACTGTATGGAAATATCTATCTATATCCATATCCGTTGATCCAATACGGTTTATTTTTAATCTCAGAGAACGAATCATGTAAATACGAACTTCCCGTGCAATTAATTACCGGAAGTACTCCAACGTCGTAAACTTCGTTAGACATTATAACGAGATGAGTCCGGACGAGAAGTTAAGGACGACGAAGCGCGGGCGGCTTCTCAGGGATTTCCGGTATGAATATAAATTCAAAGCCCATCGTCCATCGTTCATTCAGACTCCTGATTCGCACGTTTTTCTTTTTTCTTCCTCCGCGTAAGAGTGGCGAACCCTCGAAGGGTTCACCCTCTGAGAGTTTTATCCGGCGAAAAATACATAGTCCGATTTACCCGCTTAGCCGGTGAACCCAGTGAACTCTCACGAGATACAACACGTGTACACGGCGCGTGCAAAAGTTGTTCGCATTTGGTACGAGGACACGCGCTCGGCTTCTGTAATCCTGTAAAAGCTGCGGACGAGACGAGGGATAAAGGGAACAAAAAAAAAGGATATAGGGTTGAAAAGAGACAGAACTGCACTGGCACTGGGCAATTTTAGCTAAAAAAGAACAACGTTCCCGCTTCGTTGATCGTTGCGTCCCTGACACGAGGCTCTCGTAGTATTTGTTAAATTACTCAACGTATATCTGTAGATATAGTTTCAACTATGGATATTTAGTTGGAAGTGTAGAGTTTTGCGTACGCAGGTTCAACAGGCATGTCAACGAAGCTTTGTTACGACATCGTTCGTCGTATTGTATCTTCCTTTACGCGGAACAGTAGTTAGCATCGCTATACCAGTCGGACTATAGAACAGTCGGATATATTATATACGTGTTTGTGTGCGCGTGTGTGTGTGCGTAAAAACTTTTTAGTTGGCTTTCGCCTGTTTTTATACCAAAGCCAGACTCGTTTGCGAGAAAAGCAGCAAACTTTTTTCTTCTCTCTCTCTCTACTCTCTTCTCGTGACACTATCTGAATGTTAATTTCTCGGTGGCAACGTCGACGAATGTACCGTGAACGGATAATGCCATATCTTTCGTTTGCAGAAATGAAAATGCTGAAAAGTTTTATTTAAACGGGTCAACGTATTAGTAACGATACAAGAGATATGATAAATACGATTTTACAATAAATATAAGATTAATTAATCACAACATTAATCACCGTATATTTCTTTGAGAAAAACATTTTTCTGACATTTTTCGATGAATTTTGAGTAGCAAAAAAAATTACGTGTGTCAATTTACGTGATTTTTTAACACACAAAATTTCTTCATTAAAATATTATTGCGCAAAGTTGGATTCTTTAAAATTACTCTCACGCTTCGTCCAAAAGTACGAAGCGCAAATTTTAAGTAATTAATTCTCAGCAGCGCCCAAAAAAATCATCCCTTTCATAAAAGTCGGGAAGTCGCAAACGTGAGAGGGTTCCATGATGCTTTTGAAAAGAATTTTTAATTCTAAATATCATCGAGAAGCAATATTACATGTTTCGTTCTCCGTTAATAACCGTTGATGCATTATCTTTTCAGTATAAATCTCGTATTTTTATGGTTAAAAGCACAAACTTGAAAAAAAAAAAAGATTTTCTGCTTCCTGAATAAACGAATCTATTGCAGAGTTCATTCAAAACTCTGAATTGTCCAAATTTGGTTTATAAACGTTGTACGAGAGGCGGATAAACGACACAGCATTCGGTAGCTTTTCATTATCTCAAACAATTAATCCCGGCAACTCGACTCCGGTATTAGGGACGTAGTAGATAGTAGAACTCAGATAGAATACCCCGGTAGCGTTATTGCAGCAGTTGCTAACTGCTCTGCATCCCGTGTCTCTCCCACTGGAAAACCGTTCGTTAAATCCTACTAATCTAATATAATATCGAATCGATACGCTAATTTGCTAATTTAATTTACGAATCGAGTAATAATGATATTAATTAGCTGAGGGTTCTCTACCGATGTATTGTGTACGGTGCACTCCGGGTGCAGTCACCGTCCACACAGGGACCGTTCCAGGCCCTCCCTCACCCATTCAGTATGTATATTAGGTAATAATGTGTTTATATCGCGACGCCCTCGCGAACATCAATTCACGAATGATTATTACCACTCACATCCACCAGCATTGACACAACTACCCTATTTTATTTATTCGACATGTTTTCACATTGCGTCGATTGCGCAGTTACCATTCTACGTTTTATTATTCTATCACGTGCAGAAACTTTAGTCTATCTTTTTGCTTTCGTTACTATAACATCGTGACTTCAGTTCGTTTTATTTCGACGATGCATACACGGGGCGTTCCGCGCCAAGTGGAAATATTCATCCCCTTTATTCGTCTTTGAAAAAAACGATTTGCACATTTGTTGTCTCGGAAAATAAATATAAAAAAAGTTAATTTTACATTCGATTCAATATATATATCACGTATATCCATCGTTCGCGGAACAAAAAATCTGAAGGCATAATTACGATTTTATTGAGGATTTTTTAATAAAATTGTTGATTGGCCTATTTGCGTCAATTTGGTAATAGTTTTAAACATTTCTGAGATACAAAAATTGCGGATTAATTGACATGAAATAACCCGTACAGTCGTGAATCATATAGATACCTCTTGCGTTCCATAAATAAAATGTACGCTTTGAAGTTGTGATCAATAAATTCAGCTGACCGACTTGGGTTCGGGTCAAACCGCTTAGGCAACTCATCGCGTACGCAACATTCATCGGGCATATGGACTATTGTTATTTTAAACATATAGATATATAAAGTATTGTAAAACGTAAGTTAAAAAGTACTTACGTGTCGCAATCACGAATGCGATGAAAGTAAGGAATCGTCAACCCAACAACTAAGTTGGCGTAACATATTGTTATACTACATTATCGATACAGTACACCGTACCGCAACACTCACACGTCAACTTGGCACTTACGCTGTCCGTAGTATCAAGACTTTATAAACTCTGTTTTATATAATCAAACAATAACAAGATTGGTGCGAATTTCAGTGTCATATTGACGCGACGAAAAAAAAAAAAAAAATGTTCAATGGACAAAAATATGTTCGAAAAATGTGAAAAAAAAACGTGATTAAGATTAACGTTGATTCATAACCTTAAAAATTGAACAAAAATTTCATTTTCGAACTTATTTTGTTAAAAAAAAAATAACAATAATAACGTCGATAAAAATTGAATTTATTTCATTTTTATCCCGTACTATTGATAGAATAATTAACTTTACATGTATAATTACGAGTGTGTCTGTCGATTTTTTTTTATCGTGCGAATGTTTCCACGTTAATTGTTGTACGCATTATTGTACGTGCGTGTGAGAGTTTGCGTTGCGAGTGATGTCAAATGTACGATTGAATTGAATGGTTAAAAGACAAAGCCACGTTAAGCTGGTTACGATTGGTGTGTTGCAGACACGAGGTGCCTGTCACCTCGGAGCCGATCACGGTGATACACATGGACGAGGACGTCGTCGTGGTCAACAAGCCCGCCTCCATCCCTGTAAGTGGTGTACTGCCAGGACTGTACTGCCAAATCTGTCTCTCATTCTCATTATTGTGCTTTACGCTTAATCTTCTTTAATCTTTAATCCATAATCATTCACACCAACAAATTCCGAAAAAAAATTTGGAAAAAATTGTTTTTCGCTTGTGCCTCACGCTTAAATGTCGAACTCAACATTTTTAAATGTTTAATAGTTCGCAACAACAGCAAAAAATCCTTATTTCCAGTCTTTTTAAAATTCCGACTTTTTTTCGTTATAATTTCAGTTCTTGTCAAATATATCTTTTGCTCCCATTCTTTTGCTGAATATTATTCCATTTTTTACCCTTTTTAATTCTAGAACACCACACATGGATCTGATGGACCTCTAGCAGTCAAATAGAAATAAAAAAAATATTTTTTTGTTCCAAATTACAAAATTAATATCATTATTGGTATTAATGAAAATATATAATATTAATGGATATTATATTATTATTATTTCATAGTTTACAAATTTATTCAGTATTTTATTTTGTATTTCGTTGTCATTTTTTTTTTGTATTTTACTTTGGAAATGATATTTAGAATATTTATTACTATATCGGTAAGACGCTTAACTCACAAGCATATTACTTATCTATTGGCAAAGTAGTCAACGATGAAGACGTCGACTCAGAGTCTAAATCCATGTGTAATGGTCTAAAATTCAGTATCAGAAACATTCCTAACCGGTTTTTTTATTCCTATTGATTCGTAACTCCTCCCGTTTTTTCGCTCTCATTTCATTATAGATATGAATAACATCGCCAGTGTAGGTTTTTTAACACTTATGTCTCGTCATTCACTTATATTTTCATTTGATTCTCTTCTACGATGTGCTTCTTTACATCGTCGCCGACGAAGCATCACCAAAAATTCTTTACATCTGCACTGTCATACTGTATCGCCATTTCTCATCCTCACAATGATAATCATCGTCTCCCATAATCCGTCATCGCGCGCGCCTCGTAATCGTCAATCTCAACCCTCCGTTATTCTCTGATGTATCGTTTAATAATGAGTATAGACACGAGAGATATTCGAGCGAATCATCTCGGATTATCTGAGAATTTTCAAAATGAGCGTTAAGAAGATTTTTTTACGATATAGTCAAATTGAAAATGTTTTGTCGATGGATTTTGTTCATAGATAATATTCGTTTTTTCGTTGATGAAACATAAAATGCACTACAATTTTATTAACAACGCCTCAGTGTTCCGATTGATTTTGGCTGTTACTATAATTATTCACAATGCTCTATAGCTTCGAACTTCCGGTTTCTCATCGTTAACATTGAATAATGTTGATGATTATTATTTATGATATTTGATTGGACCGAATCGTTAAAAAAACTAAAAAAATTGAAAAGTCCGACGTCAATCAGTTAACGAATTGCTGAAGATCGACATCTGTCGATACTACAGGAGTTTTTTCGTACCATTATACGCCGTCTCTTCGTCTAAAAGCTTTCAATCTTTTTATTCATACTTCTTCCACTTTTTCGTATTTTCGTATCTTTTTGTATATCGTGAAAAGTTTGGAGAAGTTATTATTGTAATGAGAGATAATATAAACTTGAAAATAGTGGATAAACGATGAAGGCGACGAAGATGCGAGTCGACGCTCCCAATTGCGGCCACAGCTCGATAAAATTTATTTTCCCCCACTGCGATATCGCATACAATAGAATTGCTAATTATGACGAGAGGGTGGGAGTGAGTCGCGCTGTCAGAGTGGGCGAAAAAAGTGAAAAGCGAGAGACGCGTCAGAGCGTCAGACTCGCGGAAAATCATTGTGAGAATCCGTGGAACCGACATTCCCCCGGTTCGCCCGAGATATTTCCATATTCATGCTTCTTCGCTGAGGCCGGTATGTCGTGGTTACGAAAAAAAAAGGATCGAACGAAGGTAAAAAAAACTAAAGTGATATAAAAACGTTATCGGGGTCACCGCGGGAAAAAATTGATAACGATAACGAAAAAAAAGCCGATAAAATAGTAACAACTTTTTCTCAAATTAATTAGAAAAAAAAAAAAAAAAAATTGATACCGGCATTGCTTATTGATGACAAACAAGATCGTTGTCGAAAATTCGAGAAAATAAAATGTAACGATTATAAAAATTGTGAAAAACATTGTTCCGAATATTTCGTAGATATACTGATTGGCAAATCGTTAATCAATCGCGGAGTGTAGAATCGATTAATCACGCTATTCAACGATTTCTCGGCAATTCGGTTTGGTCGAATATCGTTTTAATCGGTATCGATGCGTGTATCGAAAATTTGACAAAGTTGACAAAAAAATGAGTCGTTAGCGGGAGAAGTAAAGAGGACAATAAATAAAGTCGAGTGAAAAAATTTATATCTCCCATTACAATTTAACTGCGGACGGCTAAGCGATCGTGCTTTTGCAATCGAGTTGATAGGGTGGAGAGGGTAGAAAGGGGGGGGGGGGGGGTGAAGGGGGATGAGGAGGAGGAGGACGTTTCAGCATCGTTTACTACAGTAGCCTACGGCATATTTATCGTCACCCTCTCCCTCTCTCAGCATACGCGACACAGTTGATCTGGTATTTATTAACCGCACCGGGAACACGAATGGAACAAGGATTCGGGGGGGTAATAAAAATCGTTGGCTCGAGTCCAGCCGGTGCGCCAAAGCGCTCTCACGATTCATCGGTCGATTCTGTGTCATTACTATCGTTTTTTTTTAACTCGTTAAGTCTCACGTTTTCGGAGAGTAAAACAAATTATGAATCGCGTAAGATATCAGAGAAGATATTTTTTTTCGTTATCTCTTTTTTTTTTATAGTCGCGACTGTCGTTAGATATTTTTTTTAATATCAAGTAAAGTACTGTGTTGATAGCCAAAAGAAATTGCGAGCTCCCAACATATATCATATCTTCGAGTGACGCATGGCACTGAAAGATTATTTAAAGGAAACTTTTACTACCATCGAAAAAAAATAAAAAAAGAAAAGAAAAAATAACGAGAAAAGCGCGTGTCCCCGGCGATATGGGAAGTTGAAACATTTACTGCGAATCTCGGCTTCTTCCGAAGCCATTTCATTCATAAAATCGGGTATCTCACCGTACGCTACGCGGATGAGACTATATTTCACTCTCACTCCAAATCTCTCCCGGGGTCGGCGAAAAATTATGATTTTTTATAGCACGATATGAGACACTTTGGAGCAGTTTCCCCGCATATATTTTTCACGTGTATAGAGAAGAATAAATTTCCTTTGCTAAGAAAAATAAATCTTACCGGCCGTTTGTGCGCATATTTCATATTTTTTCAGGGAAAAATGAAAGATTGAACTTACAGAAATTTTGCGTAATTTATTGACCTCTATCAAGACTAAGTAAAAAATGAAGGCGAAATAAACAGCGTCATAGATTAGTGGATATTTAGTTCAAATGATAACAAAATTCGATTAAAAAAATTCTGTCAAAATCGATAAATACATCGAAGCCTATTTTACTTAAAATTTTTTTACGTTCTACCATACCGATGATTATCGATGATTTTTTTCTTCCGATTACGGATATTTTTCGTTTCATTTTGTACAACTTCACGTTTTAAACGTTCTTTAAAATCTTTTTCCACTGAATTATGGACTCAGGAGCGTACAAAATTCTCTTCGATAAATTAGTGTCTCGATGCAACGGATATTCCGTGCGAGACTGCTAAATTTGCTAAATCGAGTTGCATCGCTCGTCCGTGTTGCTTCGAAAACTAACTGGTATGCATGCATGTACTCACCGAGGTTTTCCACCGTCTGACCGATGCGGTAGTGCACTACTGCCGCAGCTGCTACCAAGCCGTCACGATTTACGAGTTTCTTCTTCCTGTTTACCCTATCCACGCGGTCGAACGTTTCGAATGCGGCTATAGTATTCGCGCTCGCAAGCCGGAATACACCGTTTGTGTTATAACACACACACACACATAGGACACACACGCGTACGCTGTGCTGAACCAACACAGCACGGAGGACTTTGCGAGCGGCTATTCTCTTTCCAGTTCGTTTTGTCTTCCACGAGACTGAAAATTCGCCTATCGGGCCATCAGTACCTCCCGCTTACTATCGCACCGACGTATTTTTATCACTGCATCCTCTTTGTTCCCAGCAAAACTATGTTTTAGCAACAGAATTTGATTAACTCAATTGCACATTTTTCGTACTCTTTTTAAACTGATTCCCCGGAAAAAATTCAGCCGTCTTCCGATCATAATACATTACGATAAAAATGCGAAAAAACTTTTTCTGACGAGTGTTGCAATCACACGAGATAAGAAACAGTTTTTCGCACGAAAATCATACAGAATTTTAATTCGCAAAGTGTGAAATAAAGAACATTTCCTTGAGTTTTTTTTTGTGTCCTACTTATACCCCCGAAAACTAAATAAATCGAATCAACATTTTTTTAAATGATTTCTCAGAAACGAACGAATTGTTTTTGTCTTGTCATTAAGTTCTGAATAGTTCTGAATTTCCTTTACTAATCGCCGAATCATCGCTTCTATGATGTAAAAAAAAAATCGTAGAAATCGCTTCATCATCGTTCACTGCTTTAACGATTTCTTTTTTAGGTTCTAAAGCGGCTGTAAGCGGCTTTACTGATTGAGATGTTTTCGATTGATTGCAGGTTCATCCATGCGGTCGTTATCGTCACAATACCGTCGTATTTATATTGGCTAAAGAATACAACTTGAAGAATCTTCGTACCATACATAGGCTCGACAGGCTCACCAGTGGTATATTGCTATTCGGTAGAACTCCGAAAAAAGCGAGACAAATGGAGCATCAAATTCGAAATCGTCAGGTCAGTATTTCGCTGAAAAAAAATCATAAAAAAAATGCAATCGACTAATAAAAACAAAAGTTTCAACAAAAAAAACTAACTATAATAATAATAATGTGTAAAAATGTATCTTACAGGTTCATAAGCAATACGTTTGCCGCGTAGAAGGTGAATTCCCGGAGGACGAAGTTGTGTGCAACGAGCCAATCGAAGTGGTGTCATACAAAATCGGCGTTTGCAAAGTATCCGAAAAGGGCAAAGACTGCGTGACGCGTTTCAAGCGTCTAAGTTGGAACGGAAAGTCTTCTGTTGTCCTGTGTAAACCGCAAACCGGTAGAATGCATCAGATACGCGTGCATCTTCAATACCTTGGCTATCCGGTGGTGAACGATCCTCTCTACAACCACGTGGTGTTTGGTCCGGAGAAGGGAAAAGGTGGAAACATCGGTAAAACCGACGAGGAGCTCGTCAAGGATTTGATCGGAATTCACAATGCCGAGAATTGGTTGGGTATGGATGGCGACTCGGAGATGAGTCTTTTCAAACCTAAATTGGATCTCGAAGATCGCGTCTCGAATTCGAGTAACGATAAGGAAGGCTCGCCGTCCTCGACGCCGGGACCTATAGACGATGAACAACCGCAACAAACACCGCAACTGTTGCAGCAACAGCAACAACAATTGCAGCTCGAGCCGCAGCCACAGGAGCAACAACAACCAGCACCCCAACAATTGGCCGCGGCTCTCAAAGTAACGGTCGGCACTCAAACGGGATCCGAGCCGCCGGACTCGAATTTTGCAAATGAAAAAGTAACCGTCGATCCTCACTGTTACGAGTGCAAAGTAAAGTACAGAGATCCGAAACCGTCGGATCTTGTTATGTATCTTCATGCGTGGCGTTATTGCGGTCCCGGATGGGAGTACGAGACGCCACTACCGGCGTGGGCATCGAGCGACTGGACGGGCGACGAGGATCGATAGTCGTGGAAAATTTGTATTTTTCATTCGCTAATGCTGCTGCTGCCGCTGATGCTACTTCTTCTGCTGCTGCTGCTCGGCATCGTCGACGCGATTATGAAGAATGAAATGAGAAAACATAAAGAAAAAAAAAAAGAAAAAAGAAATGATAACATCGTGAAAAAGATTATTTCGTAATTCGTGGTTTATAAAAACGAGAGAAGCTGCAGATAACGGTAACAAACGCCGCACCATCATCAATCAACACCCCTTTTTGATATCCTACCCCGTGCCTTCCATCATCCGTTTGCAGAGCTATGCTACGGGGGGATTGGTGATAAACCCCCCCGGCAATCTCCTGTTACGATTACCTGATATTTGAGGCGATTAGAGGGAAGACGTTTTTTTTTTAGGAAGAGAAAAGTATGTAAAATTGCTGTTTGGTACTTTATGAAGAAGTTTTTTTCTTTTTAACTCTTCGTGTATCTGAAATTTGTGAGTCCTTCAAACAGTTTAAATACTAAGTAAATGTAAAGAAGAAATATGATATAACACATCTCATTGCGGTCATAAATATGAAGAGAACGCGGCTTACCGTCGGCGAAAAGGCAGAAAGAAATATTTTTACCGGAAGTATAGCCGCGTTGTTTTTGTTATAACAATTATATGGATTTTTGGACTCAATTTTTTAACACTTTTTTGGTACTAAATTAGTGATTCATAAACGCTCACGTACACGAAGGGTTAAAGATTTTTAAACGACGCTGATGCCTAAAATTGACCTTTAGATGCCGATGTTTTTTAGACTTTCGCACCTATTTTTTTTTAAGAATATTTGATATAAAAGATGTGACCAATATTATGAATTGCATACGGGACGATTCGACAAAACGGAAATCGTTTTTTATTTCTAGTAACATTTTTTCTTTCCAAAATATATTGTTGTATTGCAATTTAGTTTAATTGATTGACACAGATATGTTTTTTCGATAGCAAAAAAAAATAATAGACTTAATTTTTTCCTTTTTTTCTTTAATTCACATAGGAACAATACGCGATTCAGTTTTTAAAAAAATCCGCGATCTCTCGTCGATTTTAGATTTTCCATAATTTTCGGCAAAAAGCGCAATTTAAAACGTTAATGAACACGAAATAATGAGAAAAAAAATTATCCGAGCGGTCTGTAGCAGCTTCCGGTCCCGGAATGGTGGGACCAATCACCCGCGCCTCGTAGTCTCGTTTCTCTTCCTACAATCGAGTTTCCTCGTGCACGCGATCCCTTCGGCAAAAAATATTTCAGAATAACGAAAAGGAATTGCAAATATATTAATCAACAGCGAAAAGGCTATTGAGGTCCGTTAGTTCTTATCATTGTTTCTTATCTTTGCGATTCCATTACGAACCAAAAGTATCCGAAATGTCTGCAATAAGGAGAGAAAAGAAAATTGGTCAACATTAATAGGATCGCGTGCGCGTCGAGACGCCCTCGAGTCCGGCAGGTAGCGTAATCTCCGACGTGTATTAGGACGAATTGCAATAGAAGAGACGTCTATTTTTATAGGCCGATATATACAGGATACGTGTATAGAAAAAAAAAAACGAAAAAAAAAAAAAAAGAAGGGCGGCGCGCGTGGCCCCAGTCGGAACAGGAGCTTTCCAACAATCAGCACGATCGGTCGTGTGGCCAAGTGTAGAAAAGAAAAAAAAAAAAAAGAAACTATCCGACACCCGCACGGTCGTGCCAAACGAGCAAGCATCAGCGAGCTTTAATCATATCGTAAAAAAAAAGGAGTAAATTAAAACAAATGAAAAACAAAAAAATAACCAAAAGGTACCTTCGATGTCGGGCAAAGAGACGTCGACGACGGTGGAAAAAAAAACCCTTAATCTCCAGGCGAATTCCAAGAGAATGGGTAAAAAAAAGCGCCGCCGTCGATCGTCAGCCTGCTTATAGAAATTTCTCTTATATTTTTCCTCGTAACTTAGAAGAAGAACATAAAAAAATGAAGAAAACCAAATACTCGCCTACGACATCCGGAACATCGTTGAAGAAGTTATTTTACTACACAGGAGGCTGTGCGATAGGCGTTGTTTCGAGATTCGAATAAAAACTATCGTAATCGCACAGCTCTCAGGGTGCGCATATATGATTTCTTGAGCGTACGAGATATTCGCGTTCTCGTTAATCAAGAATGACGATTTGTGTTCTCCTCGACGTTTCGCGCTCGTATCCCAATTATTGGCCTTAGGGGGGAATCCCCGCGCGCGATTTTTTCCAAAGGTTCGACCCGATTGTAGAGAGTCTAAGCGATGTATTTGCGAATAAATGGAAGACGACGAGAAACTTTCGACGATCGATCGATTGCGAGAGATCTAAGGAGTAAGAAATACGACGACGTACAAAAAGCAAAAGTCGTAACAACGGACCTATCATAAAAGACAGTTTGTGCGCTTACTAACAAGAAAAAAATAAAAATAAAATAATTTAAAAAAAGTAAATAAAATCTCGCAACGAGAGGCTCGCGTTAGTCACGACGCGCCCTCGTCGCGTATCATGTAACCGCTATCCCATTTACTTCTATTTAAGTAAAAAGAGAAAAAATAAAACGAAAAAAAAAAAACAAAAAAATGACTAACGATATTTAAAACGAAGAAAAAGGAAATGATGAAAATTACAAAAAAAAGAAAAACGCAAAAAAGACAGTCCCGATTTAGTGGCACAAAAGACGACAAATCTCTGTCTGTAAATCATGCGAGCGCTTTTGTATATATTATATATATATTGTATACGCACACATTGTACCGTTATTGAGATATAAAAGAAAAAAAAAAAGAAACAACAAAAAAGAATGAAGAATAAAAGTATATGAATAAATAAATTTAAAAAACCGACATATTATCGTATGGATAGCGTTACGGATCGTTAGAGTTCGTGATAAATAAATCTCTTGTATGATGAACGAATAAATGCTAATTATCGTTCGATAAAAAATTCACCGAAATTTTTGTCGATCGTCGCTCCCTAATCCTGCTTCACCCTTCGCGTAATTCTTTTATACATTGTTAACCATTGCAGTGATAAAAAAAACGAATTTTTTTACCACTGTACGCCTGACCACCGAATTTTTTATCAAAACAGAGACAATAATATCATTATACCGTTTCGATGGTTCAGATTTGCAGATTCTTTTTTAATTTCCCAGAATGTTTTATTGATGAATATATCGTCGCATTGTTTATATATCGACGTTATTTACATATATAGCAGAATTTTAATCTGCGGTATTAATCGCGAAAACTCGTGAACAACAAAAATGCTCGTTGCATTTTGACGACGAAGATATATACCGTGATAAATTGAACGTGAGGGTGTCGTTAACCCAGAAAGAGGATCAATCGTGGTATAAATTTTTCAGTGCCCCATAATTTCACAGTCGTGAGGCTAACGTTATAATTTTCTGTAGCAGCGACGAATAATCTTAGGTAGTTCTCTAGGCTGCTGTTTGCCCGCTGTTGCAATTCGAGTCTCAATTTTCTTCGGTACTAAAACGTTACTCACGGGTTAGAGAGCTTCGATCTTCGCCCAACGTCTCATCAACCGCAGGAGAATAATAAACGACCTGTAATTATTTGAATCGTGGTTTATCCAAGCCGCTCGCAGTTTCTTCGCCGTCGGGAGGACGTTAACGACTCACAGCCACATTGGTGGTATTCGAAAATCGTTCCAAGATTTTAATCTTTGATGCTGAAAAAATGTTGCGAATCATCGATGGCGCAAAAATCTTGTAGAGTTTCATCGAACATACGTCGGCAGATCGAATTTCGTTAGTTTTACATTCGAAAAACATTCTTTAAAAAAATCGTTAAATCTTTAGGGGTCTTTTATTGACAAAACTCCCGACTCTTGGGAATCGTAGATAATAGGTATCATTAATATAATATAAACAATGATCAATCAATCTACGATGAACAAAGATCTTTATCTATCATTGGTTTTTTTTTTTTTTTTTTTTTTTTCATCATTTGTTTCGGGGAATAAATACATTAACTGCGACTGCAGGCGAGGGAAGTCGAAGGACTGAGCACATTATTTTTCCATTGGCAAAGGGGGGCGGGGCGAGAAAAAAAAGTCATTTATGTATACCGTTTTACTAAAAGTGCTCAATTGGCTACTGCTGCCGAAGCGCCCTTGTGCTTCCGGATTCTTTCTTCGATAACTGGTCTAAAGTGGCGAATGAGTCCCTGAACCGGCCAAGCGGCACCGTCGGCCAGAGCGCAAATGGTATGCAACTCGATTTGCTTCGTGAGTTCCCAGAGCATATCAATCTCATGTTCCTCCGCGTTGCCCTCGACAAATCTTGAAACACAATAAGCCAAATTTAGCAAACATTTTCGCGTGAAAGTTTTTCGGAAGATTACGCTGTAAAATAAAGATTTTTTTTCTATTTCACTTACCGACACATTATTTTGTACATCCAGCTGATTCCCTCGCGGCAAGGAGTACACTGACCGCACGACTCGTGTTTGTAGAAACTTATGAGACGAGCAATCGCTTTAATCACGTCGGTTTGCTTGTTCATCACAATAACGGCTGCTGTGCCAAAGGAGCTCTGCACCCTGACGAGATCGTCGAAATCCAGAAGTACGGTGTCGCAAACGCTGAAATAATAAGATAAAATATCGTAAACGCAATATGAAGAGAACGAGATGAGGTAATTTTCATATAAAGTTCTTGGAGTTGCGTGTGAAATATTTTTAAGCCAAGAAATTCTTAGTATTGGTTATACGATTTTTAGATTCGAAAAAACGTATTTGAATATATATATTTCATTTTTTTTTGTTATCTATTGATTTATCGACCACCATGTTGAAGTTATTCTATTAATTTTTTTCTGCCTCTTCTATTTTTGATTGAATAGATTAAAAACATTGGGGAAACAAATATATTTTAGAATGTTATAGAATTGTTAATGTTATCATTTCTTACGTCTTTGGAATGATGGGGGTCGACGAGCCACCGGGAATAACTCCGAGAAGATTGTCCCATCCACCGATAACGCCACCGGCGTGTCTCTCGATCAGTTCCTTCAACGGTATCGACATCTCTTCCTCAACGGTACACGGTTTGTTCACGTGTCCAGAGATGTTGTAGAGTTTTGTGCCGCTGTTACGCGGACGTCCGAACGAAGCGAACCACGTTCCACCGCGGCGACAGATGGTCTAAAGCGATAACATTAAAAAATAATACCTAAAATAAAATAGCATCCTCTAATCCTCTATTTTAATCCTGTAAACATTTTTCGGAATACTGAGATTCACTCCAAATAAATGTGTAAAAAAAAAGATCGCCCTACCGATATACATAGGCAATGTGTTGTTAACAATTTTTTTCTACTCGAACCGTTCTTTTTTTTCTCAAAAATCGTTTTTTTTTATGTTCAATAAATAGTAAAACTTCGATTATCTGCAGAATTCCGTTACCAAAGAGCTTTGAAGTACTATAACTTTTATAGAAATACGTGTGTATAAAGTTGATAATCGTCGTTAACAATATACATTAAGTACAGCCGCTAAACACATCTTTATATTTTTTTATCCTAATTCTCTTTAATCGGGATTAGGGTCTGATTTCCTTTGCTTCGGATTATCGAAACGCCCAATTTAAAACAAATTGATTAATATATCGAAAAAAAAAATAAAAAAGTTTCTATATCAATAAAACTTTGCGTACCGGTGCAACAGCGACGGTCTCGACATTCGTGACAGTGGTGGGACATCCGAATAGACCAACATCGGCGGGAAAAGGTGGCTTCAATCTCGGCTTTCCCTGTTTTCCTTCTATCGACTCGATGAGGGCAGTTTCTTCGCCGCATATGTATGCACCGGCGCCGCGTTGAACGAAAATATCGAAATTGTATCCCGAGCCACAAGCGTTCTTGCCGATCAAACCGGCCTGATAAGCTTCGGCAATAGCGACCTGTACGTTCGACGCTTCATTGTAGAATTCCCCGCGAATGTAGATGTAAGCGGCGCAAGCGCCCATTGCCCGTCCGGCGATCAGACAACCCTCGACGAGTTTGTGAGGATCGTGACGCAAAATTTCGCGATCTTTGCACGTTCCCGGTTCACCTTCATCGGCGTTTATCACGAGATACTTTGGCCTTCCGTCGGACGGTTTGTTCATGAAGGACCATTTCATTCCCGATGGAAATCCGGCGCCTCCTCGTCCTCTGAGACCGGATACTTTTACCTCGTTTACTATCCAATCTGTACCTTTGTCCAGAATCTCCTTTGTCTTGTACCAATCGCCTCGCTTCAGCGCTCCCTTCAATCTCCAGTCGTGTCTGCCGTACAAGTTTGTAAATACTCTGTCCGCATCCGCCAACGGACCTCCGACTTTCTGCGAAAAAAAAAAAATTATAAAAATGCATTATTACGCTTTGCGTATTTATAACTCGATGTTTCTTTTTTTTTTTTTTTATAGAGTATCTTGCGAGATAATATTTTTCAGTGTTAGACGTCAAATAGGAGCCGAGCGGTTGAATTATTGGAGTGAAATGCAAATTAATTGTAAAGACACGCGCTGCGATAATATCGGTCGAAGTTAATTTTTTTTTTCATTGTTTACCTTTCCTTCGGGGGCGGCATCCGCAAAACTTCTTGTCTGCTGGGTGCTCAAGACCTGTCCAAGGAGACCTTTAAATCGATTTGTTCGATTAATTACATAACCTTTTTACTCGGCGATTACAAAATATTGTGCAAGTGACGATTGAGGTCAGCGGTGATAAAACAATCGGAAATTGTAGGATGGAGGTTGAGAAACATTGTAGGGGAACTTGTTGAGATTGTTTTACATTAACAAAACACTGTTAACTTACCTAATGGTCCCCTTGGAATCTGGACACAGCGAGCGATGACACCAGCCATCTTGATCACTGAGAACCGATTGTGCGCATTTGAAGTTTATTTTGCTGCTGCTTGCAGCGTTAATTTCGTTGATTTTTTTGTGTGTACAATAGATGGCGATGAATGAGAAATTCGAGTGCAGAAAAGGAAGTTGGCGATATTATCAATTTTTTTTTTATTATAGTTTATTTATAATTTTCGATAAATATAGTTGTTGGGTTTGATACGAATAGGTATCGTAACGTCTTTTGTTTACTTTGGTTTTTGCTCTTATCCATATATATCATAATTGGTAACATTTGACGGTTTATTACGTTTTTTTAATTAAAGATTCTTAGATTCTTCTTTTGCTCACCGCAAAATCTTACGACTTCATAATTTACGAATTGATATTTCATTTATATAGCTGGTATGGATAGAATTTCTAAAATGGAATGAGATCGAAAAATGGAAAATTCGTGAGAGGCTTCCGGTACTTGAATATCGTTCGTTGAATATCTGTCGTAGGGCATTACTTAAACGTCGAGAATATATATTTTTATAGAAGAAAAAAAGACAAAGGTATAATATCGGAACTAATGTTAAAAATTGTTTCGTTTGAAATTTTTGTCTCGATGTTGAAAACGAAAGTTATTTGGAATGTCACTTTCATTTATACCTCAACGTAATATGCATATTCAACATTTTCTGTATAGAATACTGTGCTCTCCGTTAGAATAGCATTTTTCATAAAAATACCGGCAGACAAATTATTAAGTAGATAAATAGGCCTAATAAGTTATTAGTTTGTTTACAACAAGTGATCTATTCTTTCAAATTCTTATACATGTGCAATCTTGTATATCGACACGGTCAGTAAAAGGTTCACGATCAGTAAAGCGGCCATTTATTATTTCTTCGGGGCTCCGTGCTGCATCAGAGTTTCTCGTTCACACGAGCGAGATGGTGCGCCAACGTGAAACGTGGAACCTGCGCCCGTCCTGCCACTCGCTAGTATGACAGTAAATATTTATAAGAAATAATAATCGTTCTAACAATAAACCACAAAGTGCCACGAATGATCGTCTTCAACGATATTGTAAATCTATAAAACGTAATCGCGAACGCGCGTTGAAAAAGCAAAATGCCTTCGAGGCGGAACAACGGTAGCCTGCTGGCCAGGGTTAACTTTCCACTTTACACCCTTCAAATGTTGACAAGCAGACACATTCTAGTAGGCGGTGGTGGAGGTTCGTCCAAAACTGGCGTCGCAAATGGATTTGTAAGTTTTTTCCGCATCGAAATATTTTTGTTGGTTATTTTATCGTTTTTTTTTTTTCATCACAGTTGATCTTTGAACTTTGACGGCCAATCAGCTGTTTTCTAACGTATATCCTTTGTTATCGCAGGAGATCTTTGAACTCTCGCACAACGGCTCGCATTTTGTAGCTGAGGAAGTGACGAGACACGAAACGGGTCCCAGCGTTGTCATGAATTGCGCCTCTTTCACCGACGGCAAGAAAACTTGGCTGGTAGCCGGACAAGAAAGTCACTGTCAACTCTACAACGTGACGACTAAAGTCGTTACACTGGAAAATGGCGAGATTCTTAGAGCCAACAGCGTCAATAGCAGAGAAGGCCTCAGACAGAGGAGAAAGAGCGAAAGACCGGAAGAACAGTCGCCACAGACTAAAGAAAAAATTGAAGAAATCAAAGATAACAATAGCAACGTTAAATCGAAAAAATTGCAACTCGTCGTCAAGCCTGCCGATAGTATACAGACGGATTTTGGGTAACGATTGTTTTGGCATTTCAATTTTTGCACTACATACTCAATTTTCATTGAAAAAACTATTAGTCGAAAAGTACCTCAAAAACGATTAGAATTCAATTTCTCTCAACTTTTTATTGATAACAAATTAATGAAATATCGTCGACATTTGTCGTCTTGATTTTGCCAATGAAATTCGAGAAAAAAGTTTTTTTATTCGAAATTCATAAAACAAATATCTACTTAATGAAAGAAAAAAAAATTTGTTTTAATATTAATTGATTAATGTGCGCAGAAAAAAAATTGCGTTTCGAATTTTACACTTATGACATCATTATTGATTTCAGTGAGGCTGAAGCGTTGCAGAGAATAGTGCGCGTAAGTCCGAGCGGTAAATTCATGGCAACAGGTGGAACCGACGGTCACATAAGACTGTGGAGATTTCCCCAATTGACATTGGTCCATGATATCGAGGCGCACGGCAAAGAGATCGACGACATGGATTTCAGTCCGGACGGCAATATTCTCGCAACGATCGCGAAAGACGGCCGTGCGTTTTTGTGGGACGTTGTCGCGGGTACGAAAGACAAAGAGCTCTCGTGGACACCCCCGTCGGGTGGAAAATATATGTACAAGAGGCTTCGTTTCAAGAGGCCGGAAGACAAACGTTCGAAAACTCAATTGTTCACACTGTCGAACGCTGTCGTCAGTAAAAATCCAAGTTTTCTACAACTTTGGGACACGGAGATGGGAACTATTCTGAAAACTGCATCGTTCAAAGAAACCCTCTCGGCAATGGCTGTGTCGGACGATGGAAAATTTGTCGCGGTCGGAACAATGTTCTCCGGTAGCGTCGATATCTTCGTGGCTTTCAGTTTGCAACGTGCGCTGCACGTTCCTGGTGCTCACAGCATGTTCGTTACCGGTTTAGAATTCTTGCCGACCAATCTCGACGGTCCGGCAATCACTAGCAACACGGAAGCTGCCGTCGTCAGTATATCCGTCGACAATAGAATTTGCGTACACAGCATTCCATTCAGACGTAAGTTTAATGTATTAATTTTAAAAATTTCGGACAATTAACAGCAATTCTACAAATAACCGAATCTACCGCTGAAAAATATAATTTATCTCGCATAAGTTTGTTTATTATGATCACAACATTGCCACATGGAAAAATCGTCCGTTTGTTGTTTCAGATACACTGCCGTTTTGGTTGGTAATCGTCTTCATAGTCCTCAGCATATGCGGTGCTTTCGTGCTGTGCAGTTACATGGGTATATGACCCGAAAAAACAATTCTCGATATAGTTAATGTTCGAACCACCGCTCCTAGAATTTATTATTCTGTTGCTTAGCCGGATCCGGTCGTCAATGATTTTTTTTCTCCCGCGCATTCGTTGCAAGCGTCTCGCGGGATAAATTAAGTTGACAAAGAGTCTCAACAATCGAAGATCGATTGGTTTGTCGGTGAAGTTGCAATGCAAAAATTGCAAGTATCGCGAACGTCGGCGTTTCGATAGAATGTTTCGCTTCACGGAACAAAGAATGTGGCTGTCGGTGGTGAGTACTCAAAAATTGTAAATAGGCATTCGTAAGTATGAATATATCATTTGACGTTCGTCGCGAGAGAACTTGGAATATTGAAACATCAAACGATTCCAATTTTGAGAACGTCTATGGAATCGCACGATCGTCTCTTTTTTTTTTATCACGTAAAGACACTGCGACACATGTGCATTTATGGTTGTTGAACCGGATGTCCCGATCATTGCCATCATGGCTATCGAAATTCCGTCACTAAATTTTTTTTTCAATAATGAACAATGTTTTTCTACCTTCAATTTTTTTCTATAGTCGCGCAACGTTCTTTTTTTGTTCATCCGATATTTTTCCTTCGAGATTCCAAATATATATATTTTTTGCCAAGAAATATAAAACCAGTGAAATAGATAATTAAAAAAATAATTAGGCTACAGTTGAATTTGAACAGAGCTCGAGGCGGCGATGAGCGGGACATCGATCTTTTCCTGTATTAAATTCGCCGCGTATCTGTTGGTCGGTGAAAATAGATATATTATAATATATATATGTCGCTCACGGTATCCAGCGCCAGAGGAACGAATGGAACTCGAACCGGTACTGATGTCGTTATAGGTAATTCAATTGCAGCAATTATTTAAATCCTACTATACATATAAATATTAGCGAGGGAACGACGCGTTGTTTTTGGTTTACCTGATGAGGCGCATGAGATCAATTTGATTTTCATCGTGCGAAAAATCTGTACGGAAAGATTTCAGGACTTTCCGGGGATTTTTGTGAAATTTCGAGATTCGCTCGAGACGCACCGGAATCAGTTGTTACAAATTTTTCTTCATTATTGCGTAGACGCACAGTGACTATACTTTGTTAGGGTAAAATGCATCATAAGAAATTACGCTAAAGATGCTTTTAAACATTTGATGAACGCTTAGATGTTAATTGGGAAGACAAATCGAAAGAAAAAAAAAACAAAAAATTTGCAAAAATTTTCAAATATTCTAATCGTAAATTTGATAATAATTCATCGAGCCGTTTGAGAGAAACAATTCATTGAACAGACAGTAGAGACATAAGGGTGTGTTTAGAAGGGTTACATTGTCATTTCAACTCATAGTTTAAATTTTGCGAGTTGCGTACAAACTGCAATTTTTTTTTGTATTTTTTTTCTTGTCAAGACATACGGAGTGTTCTTCTGTCAAAATTACTATCTACGCACGATGATCTCATAATATCGATGATAAAGACGTTGATTGTAAGTAGACTTAGCGGGATAAAAAAGGATATAGAACGATCGATCGATCTTTATCTAGAAGTGTAACAGCTGATGCGAGTCGATTAAAATTCCTATGAGAGATAAACAAAATCTCGAATGATCCTTAACCACAGATCCCGTTAACAACATTTTCAGCTTACAATTCGCATTATTTACGTTTTGGTTACGTTAAACACACGAATTACTTTTTTTTTGCCGCGAAAAAGCTTCGAGGATAGAGTCACTTAAATTTCTCCTCGCATCGACTTTCATTATCCGATGTATACTATCTAAATTACCGCAAGAATAACGGCTCCCCTGCCATTCTCGTGACTTTGCCGTCGAGACAGAGGTCTCGTCTGCGTCAGATTTCTAATCGATTTTAAATTACCATTTTTAAATAACTGAGCATCTCGTTAGACGATAAGGCCGCTTCCCGTTACAAACCGACGGGAGAACGCTGCCGTGCTGCAAGTCGCGGCGATGAAAGTGTTGGAAACTTTTTTTTTTTTTTTTTTTTCGCGATCGATAAATCAAGGCGAGAGCTCTCGTAGAGACTTCTGTGCCTCGAGGCCCCGCGAGAGAGGAGCGGCGCAAAATATATACCATTCGAACGATACACAGTCGATGTGGAATGTCGTCCGAAAACGAAAGGTACTACTCGACTCAACGCTGACATTTTCACAACGAGTTTCGACTACTCGATTTCGTTATGCATCGTCAACGATCCAAAATGCGTACACATCGCGTTATCGAATACTTAAAGTCTCAACTATCATTCGTATAGATGATAAATATGCCCTTTTAATTCTCGTCTCGTCGAATTTACTGAAATATAACTAAAATCTGTTTAAATTCTTGCAAAATAAAATTAAAAAACTCGAATCTCGTAAATAAGATAGGATTTAAAAAAAGTAATACAGACTTTGGAGATTCGAGAGATGGTCCTCCATAAATACGCATCAAAGGTGAGAATCGCAATTCGAAGTTTAAAAAAAACATCTCAAGGTTTCCCGTTCCCTGAACCCATTCAACTTTCGTTTTCAACATTACAACTTTTCACAATTCGTTTTTGTTTTTATTCAGAAATAGTTTAAGCTCTTTAAAAATTAATACAATAAAGACACGTTTTTCGTGTTGGTGAGCGTCTTCGATCGTGTCGCTTACTAACTAAGATAAGGATGGATTGGCACGAACGCGGCATGGACTCTAACGTCCTGAGCGTCAATTTTTCATTCGTTTTTGATTCAAGTTGAAACCTCGATGGATCAAAAGATCATATGTTTCGTTATATCGATCATTGATCCCTCGAGTTTCCGAAGAATAATTTTCTTGATTTTGTTTAAACATTTTTTTTATCCTGTACTGGCCGCGTCACGAACCTTGGGGATAGGGAAGTCTCGGTGCAGGCATTCGTTGTCGATCTTTAACATTTCTTTCTTTTCTTTCAATTTGTTTTTTTTTTAAGATGGAAAATATGTACAAGTTGTAGTCTCTAAGGTTCTCCTCGTTGGTTTTCTTCTTTTTCGTGTGCGTCTATTTCTTTTTTTTTTTGTTCCGACGAGTTCTCGCGACTCGAGCGCTCCGCTCGTTGACTCTGTTCGCCATTTTCTATGAGGATAAATTCTTCATTTTTTTTCTTCGTCGCTTACTTATTTTTTTTTTTTTCTCCGAAAAAAAAATCTTCAGAAAGATTCTCATTTCTTTGCTGAGAAACCGTCACCGGTTGGGTCCAACAGCCAGGGATAGTTATTCGGGCATTCCGTGCAGGTGAAGAGACGAAGAGTCTCTCCGGGGAGTTCCCGGGTCGTCAGAGGACAAGCGTTTGGTAGAGAACACCACGGCTGTCCTTTCTCGTCGCAAACTTCTTTCCAATCTTGGAAGTCACGAAGGGCAGACAGCTCGGTCGGCGTCTGCATCCACTTGATGACCTGTAAAAACAAAAAAAAAGAGGGATGAAAAAAACATCGAAGCAAAAAATCATATCCATGACTTTTGCAGAAATGTTGATATTGCGATTAAAATTAACTAAATCCGAAAGTAAACAAAATAATTCTCACGCGCGATAAAAAAATTCCAACCCTTAAAAAAAAAAGAAAAAAAAAAGAAGCGTTCTCACCTGAACCATCGTGGTGAAGTACACGTCTCCACGTGCCAACATCTCTTCGATGAACTTGATGAGTTCATCTCTGTACTCCTTTTTGCTCTTAAGCCAAGAAGCATGGAAATGAAGACCAAGAGGAGCTTTGTTGGTACTGGAATGACGATGGAAATTGTGCCTCAAAAGTCTGCCGAATTGTTCGCCGCTCTGTACGTTGGAACACGAGTCGACCATATGGCAACCCGGGAGTGACTCGTCGAAGGTCGGGTCGTCACGACGATCAAGTTCATTCATAACCATTTCCCAAACCGGATGAGATCTCGACGGGCAGTTGCCACCGTTGCCGTTACACTTGTGCGGCATGCGGAAGTAAAGGGTATACGGCCAGATAGGTACACGTCCGAGGGATGCGGTTATCGACGCGTCATAGACGAAAAATTGATCGGCCATCATTTCGAATTGTTTGTTACCACCGACTCGGAGATAAGGAGCGCGAACGCCGATAATACTGCCGTCGGTTATGTTGGCGAAACGTTCGATGATCAATCGTGCACCGGCCATCTCGGCGAGCCAATCGTCGTAAGATCCTTGAGTCCAGTACTGCGGATCGTCCTTATGGGTCAATGAGAATACCGAGATCTCGTGTCCCTTTCTGTGCAAATCTTGAACGGCGGAGTAATTCGTGTATTTGTGGGATACGAAGAATGTTCCGCGGATCTGGCAACCGTTGGGATTCGCGCGCTGACCGTTGAATATCTCTTCGTAGAGATCGATGTTGTCGACGTTAACGGCGCCGTTGAAGGTTATCGTTATCATCTGAGGCACCTGCGATGGCTCGATGTTACCGGGGATTCTGGTACCGTCGGCGGAACAGTAACAATCCGGTAAGATACATTGGGTCGGGTCGCATTCCGGCGCGCGATTGGGATCAGTTTCGACGGCTGAAATAAACAATAATCGTTAAAAAATGTCTCATTAAATTTGGTTAAATTTGTTGAATATTTTTTCGGGATAGTAGATCCATTTTTTCATATTTTTTAAGGACATAAAAAAATATTAAATTTACAAAATTTAAAGACGCAATTTTAAGGATTTTTGCAAATGGTGGATACGATTCTAATTTTTACGATATAATAAAAAGTTACTTACTGCAAGCATTCTCGTCAGATTCGTCTTTGCAGTCGGGTTTGCCGTTGCAGAATAGTTCCTTCTCGATGCACTCGCCATTTCCGCACGAGAGTTTTCCCTCGTCGCATATTGGCTCGTCGGTCTTCAATTTCGGTAGAACTTTGCGGGGCTCTGAAAAGTTCACGTGCGCAACGCGGGGGAAAAACAATGAGTACAAATAAGAACATAAAGCCACGAAGCTCGAGCTTCAAAAAAATATATCTTTTTTTTTTTTTTATTTTGTTGCGATGAAAAACTACGGTTTTTTTTTTTTTCATACATGGCTGTGGTATCCAAGGCCCGACTCCATACGCTTTTGCCCCCTTTGTGCACTACACGGGTGGTGGAAAAAAAACAAACAATTTTCCCATCACGTCACCATCTACTACGTCACAGTACGTTCGGACTTTTTTCTTTTTAATTTATGTATTTTATTTTTGTTTGTAATGCGTTTTTCGTTCGTCCGGTCTTTGGTCGAATAGTTATGTTCAATCAAATTTTTCAATATTTTTTTTTTTTTTTTTTTTTTAAGTATCAATATCGTGTCGTTTGTTAAATGGCAATTAATTTTATTTACACATAAAAATTTGCGTGGAAATATTGGAGAATCAGTGACGCGTGAATTCGGGTACTTTTCGATAAACGTTGGCTCACGGCGACGCACGTCTCGAGTGATAGACAGACAGAGAGAAAGAACGCGATTAGGACAATCGACAAGTCGATTAACCCCTTTTTCACATTCTTTTTCGCAATTCGTTAATTTGCATAATGCAAGACACATGTATAGTATGTAAACAGCGAACCAGCGAAAGGTAGCAATGAAGAGTAATATTATCGCAACGGCAATAATTTTAAAGAATACAAACAAACAAAAAAAATGAAAAAAAATGCCACCGGTACAAAAGCGGTGCTTTTTTTTTAAATAGTGAAAAAAAAATTAATAAATAGAAATTTCAAGTGTAAAAAAGTAGTAAAGATCGACTTGACCGTGAACGAGGTTTTCTTTTTTTTTTTCTACGATTCAATGATACAGTATGGGTTTTTCGAGTGAGAAAAAGTGGTAAGAATTTATACAGCGTGCGACGACGGAAGGTAAAAGTGAGAAGTAGGAGTTTGAAAAATAAACAAGAGCGCGCGACGATGAAGCGTAAGAAATTTACAAAGCATAAATGAAACAGCAGGACGATTAGATGGAGTCGAATAGCGATATAAAAGAAATGCCTCAGAGCGATGCGACTGAAGTTATAAACAAGCGGAGTGTGCAACATGTCTGACCACCAACGGGAATTACTACTTGGAGTATTCACCGCGATGCCGCAAGGCAAAGCGAGAACGAGAAAAAAAAAAAAAGAACGGAGAGAAAAAGCGCGGACACGCGATCGATTCTCACGAGTGATCGCGGCTTGGATCACGTAATTTCGAGATTAGAAAGGATAGAGGATTTAATAGATTCGCCATAACGTTACAGTCTCATGGAGACTTTTTCTCGATTCTTTTACCGTTTTTTTTTTTCTCGACAAAATGCGACGACTGCGGCTTTGGTGACATAATCGACAAGATTGACAATCGAATAGTTGATTTTGAAATAACCCGAGGCGACGGGTTTTACGATTAGCTGGTTAGGCATTTGGCCGATTTTATCAACACGACTTCGTTTGTAGACCGAGAAAAGCTAATGATGCAATGTCGAGAGATTTATTGGCATAAAAAAAATGATTTGCTCTCAAAGTTCAAATGCGTAAATAACCTTTTTTTTAAATATCAATGACTTTTTGTGCTTCTACATGATAATGAAAGAAAATAATAGCGCGTGAAATGATTTGATTGGATTTTCCACTTTCAATTTTTTTTCAATGTACCTTGAGAAGTTTTTGTACCGTTAGTAGATAACAGAAAAAGGAAGTAAAGGCGCGCGTGAAAGCGAAGGATAAACTATAAACGCGCCCGCGATGGACGCGCATTATGTATCTGCTGCGATGATTAGTAAACAGCTAGTTCGTGGCTAGTGGAAAAAGTCGAGTGGCCTCCATTAATCATCGGCAGTTTCAATCTTCCGGCACGAGGCGTTTTATGCCCTCGTAACACAGTTTTCATTGAGACTTTCTCATTCGATCGATTTTTCTTTCGATCACCCGCTACGATCAAATATTATCCTCGATGACAAGTGGGTCACTCGACTCTTTCACGAAGAGAAGAAATGCGATAAATAAATAAGTAAATGAAAAAAAAAGGTAATTAGTGTGCGTCGGATTGCGTGCTACGGCGCGAGTCTACGACCGGGCTGAATATTCGCCGTCCCTCGAGAAAATTTTACCCGAAATTCTCAATTTTTTTTTACTATTAAATCGGATAAAAAAAAATTTATAAAAAAAAATCTCATCGAGGGAAGACGTAAAAAATAGCCCGGCTCACTTTCCCCTCTGGCGTCACTTACTCTCCAGCTTGTCACAGTTGGTGACCTTGCCCTTCCAGTCGCAGGTTTGTTTGTCCAAATCAAAGGCCAATCCGCTCGGACACGTGATTTGCTTCAGGCCGGACCTTGTGCACCTGGGGGGTCAAAAACGCAGGGACTTGAGTCTTTTTTTTATGAAAATCAATAAATCTTACTCTCGAGCTGATTGCAATTCTTGACGTTGGTCTTCCAGTCGCATGTTTGCCTCTCGATGTCGAATGCGAGACCGGTAGGGCAACGTACCGTTGCCAATCTCGTTACACCGATCTCTGTAGCTTTGTCACACCTGTATTTCGTCACATTTAATCATTTGTTCCCGTAACACAATCGATGATCATAATTTCGTTCAATAATCCAAGTTTCATCATAATAACGATTTGTTTTTTCGCAAATAAACATTAACTAAGTGCTGAGAATTTTTTTTATAAAGATGTCCTGCGGAACTGAAGTAAACCTCTAGCCACTGATAACTATTCGATCTTCAGAGGAGATAATTCTCGTCTATAATTAATTAATGTTCATAATGATGCATTCTTGAATGTTGCCAAAGTTCCGATCGATTTCTTCGCTCACTTCGAAGGAGGTATTTGGATTTTTTCTATTTTGTCTTATTATTATTATTATATTTTTTTTTCGAATCTTATACTCTGACGCATTAGCATTTATTCAAAACAACCCGAAGGCCTTGCGATTTCAACGTTACACGAGAGCAAAAATTTAATCGTTGAAACTCATTCGGTGAGTCACACGCACACAACGAAAAGTCGATCACCTCGAGAATTCTCGAATGCGGATCGTGTTATTGTGCGATCTCATCGTTGAGTTTTACCGCAGCCTTCGAAACAACTTATAATCTTGGCACGTTGCACTTCCTCTCGTACCCCCGCGAGACGATTCACGATGCTTAGTATAAGTTTTACCGTTATCCGATCGGCGACCGGTGGAACCTTCTAGAGACTCAAGGATTCTACTCGATCATTAAGCTAACACCCCGAGTTAACGGTCTTTTCTTCCGATACCGGTGACGATGACGTTCTATGCTAATTCTATCTGACTGTAATGAACAACTGATGCAAATTTGTTTCAACAAACTAATTGATAGGCGAAGTGATTGAACGAGAAGTAAATGAAGTTGATCGATTAATTATACGACGACAAAGCTTCATAGACTATCGGAATTTCTGAACGGGATGCAGTTACTTTTCTTTGTTCCGAAACGCTTCCTTTGTCGATGCACTCCTAGTACCGATTTTGCGGGCTTTAGAGATCTTTATCCTTCATTTTATTAATATTGATCGATATTTTGTACACTTTTTTTTTTCAATTTTGCATATAAAAAATGAAATACGGTTTTTTAAAAAATAATACGAGGATTCGATAATTACAAAAAAGATCGCCAAATTGAATCGTAGCGAAAATTTATGGCAATTTAAAAATTGGTGAAGAAAAATGCACTAAAACTTCTTTAAAAAATAATTCGAAATCTAAACCGCCTTTAGTTGATATTTTGTCATAAAAATAGGTAATTTGTAAAAAAAAAAGGAGGAAAAAAGTGTAGAAGTGAAAATTATTCTTCGATTTTGATATTTTTTATATTTCTTTACCTTACGACATCTCGGCAGTCGCCGTCGAGGTTCAATCGGAAGTACTCATCCCCCGGTCTATCGTCACAGAGTTCTTCGGCGTTTGCTTCAAGCCCTTCTTCGCCATCTTCACCTTGTCCTCTCACCTTCACAACTAGAAAATCATCGAAAATACAAATTAGTGAAAAAAATAATATATTTACAGCTTCGTTTCGCTACCGATACGTCGAATAAATTTCGTTACGATCTTCCGTGCATTGCGAGGCTGTCTATTACGCGATTACCTCGTCTTGTTGGCGACCACGGTGCC
Source organism: Buathra laborator (assembly GCA_934046635.1). Classification (NCBI taxonomy): domain Eukaryota; kingdom Metazoa; phylum Arthropoda; class Insecta; order Hymenoptera; family Ichneumonidae; genus Buathra; species Buathra laborator. The sequence goes on along the minus strand of OW203898.1, from coordinate 1,611,789 downwards.
CGTACGACCGCGTCAACAGGGTCACCGAACTCTACCGTAGAAGTAGAAAGTCTTGAAAATGTCAGGGCAATATACTAGCCACGTTCGGTAGGGGAAAGCAACAGTGGTTGTCCAAAGTAGGTTCGACAGAAGGCCTTTCCATTGCTGGATATATAGTAGTAACACTCCCTCGTTTTACACACACTTGTTTTACATATATATTATTCATATATATGTGTATATACTTCGGGATAATTTACGCGGTTTCCGTCTTGCCGGTTCACTACTTTTACTTCGTTATTTCTTCACTATCGTCTTTGCATCTGCGACTTACTTTCAATTCGCGAATAACGTCTTTTTTTTTTCTCGTATTTTTATATTTTTACTTCTCGAACATTCGTTATAGATAAGCGTGAGTATATAAACTCGATTTCTGGATTGTTTCGAATGCTTTTACAACTGGTAGAGTTAAATGACGGTGATGAAATTGAAGAAATGGTCAGATGATTTGGTATCGGAAATCAATTTTTTTTCTCGATCGGTTTTATTTGAATTTTTTTTTTTTTTTTACGTGAATTTAAAAATTAAAAAAGGTCGAATCGATGGGTCAATTTTTGTGTAATTTTTTTTTCTTTACTTTTGTTACTTTTTTGAAAAATTGTTAGTGTGAAAGTTTAATGAAATTTGGTTTATTTTTCGATATATTGCACTTACCGGCAAGTAGACAAAAGCATCCTAGTAGGAATATCAACTTCGGCGACATGATCGTCGTCGTCGGCGGGACAGAAAACGTCTGGACAAGCCGCGCCCTCTCGCCCCTCTATATGTGCACCACCACTCCTTCCCTCTTCTTCGTCAGGACTTTCACCTTCCGGATGGTGCTGCCACCGTGCAACTTGGACGATTCGACTCTGAGATTTCGATCTCAGCCTTTACATTCGTATATCTAACGCAATCACGAAGATTTTATTCGAATAACGGTTTCGTCGAAAGCTTTTCTTTGAAATATTTTATAGACACGAGAAAGCCCTCCGGGTGAAAAAGGAGATAGCTTCGCAGCCTCGAAGAAGCTATAAAAGAGACCGTATCGACGCCGGAGTCGCAGAATCTTGTTGAAAGCCTTTTTGATCAAAGCTTCATACCTTCTTTCATGTTGAAAGGTTTAGGTTGCACTTCTGGTTAGTAAAAGGACTTAAAACTGCTAGATACTTCCCGAGATAATTCGCTTGGCGAATCTTCAATTCTGTTGCTTTTATATTTACCGTGAAAACGATAGTACATTTAATGTAGAGGTACTGACATTTTTTTTTGCATAAGTCGATACAGGAAATTTAATATACAATAGCGATGAATAAAGAAAATTGAAGTAAGAAGAGACTTTAAAGTACTTTTATAGCTTTCATTGATTTTTATTAATATTTTTATTAATTTTTCATCATAATTGTACATTGAATTTGCAGCAAATTTCTTTTATAGTCCAATAATAAGACCAGTAAATTCATCATTTCGAAATATGTAAGTTTTCCTTTACGATTTTTTTTTCTTCGCAAAATGAACGTTCGTGTATAATACAAAAATAATTTTCGATAAGAAAGTTCTGTTTATCGAAGCTTAAAAAAAATTATTAAATTGTGCAAAATGAACGTACATTATAAATACGTACTTTCAAAAAGTGAAAATATAATTGGTACAGTCTACGATCTTCTTTGAGAAAATTTAATTAATTAAAGAACCGATTCGCCATACAATTACTGAATAAAAATAATGCATCGAAGGAGCTTCATTGAATCTTTTGTTCAGTCTCCGAGTTCATAAATCCATTGAATACATTGTCAGCGAGATCTTTCGAGAATGTTATTGCTCATTCTACCGACAAGGTGCGATATAGTTTGCACTCGTGTTCCGCAACTCTATCGTTACTATATGTAATTCGAGGCGTGCAACAAGCCACGACGAACGAACGAACGAACGAACGAACCGATTTCTTTAACGTTGCATTCTGGCATTTATGGGAAAGCCGAGAGACAAGAGAGCATAGCGGCGACCGACTATGAAAGAGCCTCGAAGTCGCGAGTCATAAGAGAGCCTAAAGGTGTCTTTATCCAACGGCAGGGAAACACGAGGTGCTGGAAGGCTCGTTGCCCGAGAAGTGATCGACCGCGTGCATTATGGAAACCTCGGTGACTAGCAGCCGCTTGTTTATTGTATCAAAACTCGTGTATACGTTTCGTTAATCTACTCCGCTTTTTTTTTGTCTCCTTATTTCTTTATATTCTCGCGTATGACTATATTTAGAAATGCGGCTTTACGTGAACCATAATTCGAGGATAATAATGAAGCACAACTATAAGGCGATAGGTGTTTCACGGAATTCCTTCGGAAGATAGGGAATTTTTGTTTGTTTTTTTATGTCACTGTCAGAGAAATTAAAACGAGTTTTCTTTTCGGCGAATGAAACAAATTTTATCGGAAGAATTGAGTTTAAACGACGAATTTCTCGCTTCCGATAATCGAACAGATAAAAAACTTTTCACTCGGTGGGGACGCGCGGCTATGTGTGTTCGATTGAAACTTTCAAGTAGGTCGTACATGGTATTTAATTCGGTGAGAATTCGAGAGTCGAGTCTCGCAGCTTTCGTCGTATTCGTTTGTCATACTTTTTGTGTTTTTCCATTTATACGTATATCTGGATGTCTTAAAAACAAATAGAAAACTCACGAAGTTTTCCGTTGTCACCTCTTTATAGTCTCTTTCTGAAAAATTTTATTTAAATTTTTTTTATTACATATTGAAACGATAAAAAAAATCGATACGAAGAATTGGCATAGAATTTTTTTGTCGCATTTTCTACTTGAGGACAAGAAAAGATATTGGATGCAAATCGAGTGTCTCTATATTCTCCGCCTCTCGATTTGCCTCCCTCGTCGGCGATTGTCCTTTCATCATTACTATATACGTATAAACGAGCAGATCTTCGTGGAAAGAATCTTTTCCCTTTCGTTCGCTGAAAGATCAACTCGGGGCTGCGCGACTCCGGCATAGGTCGGCATAGGTTACAGCGATTCACCGTATCGCTTGTCTAACTCCGTTTGTGTGCTCGATGATTAACGTTTCCATCGATCGAGCCACGACGCGGACGATCGATTGTAGAAACGATAGACAATGCGAAATGTTCTTTGCCGATCGTGCGATCGATCGTCAACCGATCATCGGATCGATAGATTAATAATGAAAATGTTATCTGCCGATCGATCGATCGACAATGATCATTGATGAGTTGTCGATTGCCGATCGTTTTTTTATATAATGATGAATAGATTATTAAAAAAGAAGAAATGTTTACATGATTTTATAGGAAAAGTGTTTATTGCCGAGGAAAAAATTCTTTTAGCTATAAAATGAAGAGAAGAAGGGTTGAAAGGACAATTGAAAATTCCTTGTGAGAAGAAGCCTCTCGAATAAATTTCCGACACCTTTTAGTACTTCGTGCCTTTCTCTTTTTCCTTTTCTTCGCCTCTCAACGACTCACGTGTGTAGACTATACTCAATAATAAAGGATTAAAAAAGCCATTGACGAAGGAGAAAGGTAGAGAACAACAAGAAGAAGACGACGAAGAAGAAGGCTGTTTAGTATTCCGAAAGAATGCTGATAGGGTTTTTCCCAGCGGGGAGAATTGCTCGTCATGGTTCGTGGGCGTCTCGAATAACACAAATGCATTCACTATACGTATTCAATCTATAGATATATAGATTTTAACATAGATCTATCGACTATTGTGAAACAGAAAGGCGTATCCGACATTGTTCAATGCGTAAAACGCGCCCTTGCATTTCTCAGCAGACGATATATCGTAAGTAGCGAGATCCCGAAGGAATGAGAATGAGTTAAGCGACGATCTGCGAGTGTCGCGCGCGGGGTTTGCGACGAGCCTAAGTAAAACAGCGAATGTAAGAAATAAAAGAAGAATGAAAAGGTAGAAAGAAGACGAGGCAAATAAGGAGAAAGGGAGTAGATGCAAGCATAGCGACATCATATCGAAGAGAGAAGGAGAAGTGTAGGTCAGTGTGCTATCGGAGGACGGCGCCTCGTCGCCGAAGCATTTTAAAAGCCGGTTAGCAACTGACATTTATCCTATCTAACTTACTGTGGATGAATACCTTTAACTTAATGTAGCGGCGAAGCTAATACGGGAGATTCGAAGACGACTCAAGTCACGAGACTTTAGATTTTCGAATTTCTATGCTTAAATAAAAAATTTGTTTTCTGCTCGGACTTGACAATCACATTAACCCCTTAATATAATCGTCAATTTCAAGCTTTCTGCTCATTTTCATTTAAATTTTATTGAAATAAAAATGTGTTTTCTATATTTTTATTTCAATAAAATTTAAATGAAATATTGTATTTTGTTCTAATCTCGCGTCGTTCGGGTACCAATAATTAATATTGCACCCCGAATTTTTAACGCTTTAATATAACCTTTACATCCTTGCAGGAAACAAATTTTTAATTAAAAAATAGAGATTTGAAAATCTATTTTCGTTCTTCAAATAAAAATTGTACATTGAATGGATAAACATCAAAATCTCTTCCGGATATCGTTTGCAAAAGTATTCAAAACAAATGCAATCATCGTTCTTAGAAACGACTTCAAAATATCCTTTTAAAGTTCTCAATTTGCTTGAATTCGTGAAAGGATCGTTTAAACATCTGGTAAACATCGAAGTTAAACTAAACTGAAGATACGTAAAGAGTTTTCCGGTGTACGTATAGAATTTTCAAACTAATTTTCAACTTTTACGGTGGAAACGCGTCTGTGGGGTGAGATCGTCTATGCGAGCGGATATATCCATTTATTTTAGTACTTTGAGATTTCGGCTTACGTCCGAAACACAACTCTTTCAATACGAAGTTTCGAGTTCCCTTTCGGAGTCGAGGACGTCTCTCGCGGTCGGACGACGACGAGAAACACGAGGAGAATTTTATATTATCCTTCCTGACTAAACTTACGACTCTGTCGGAGAGTGCCTGGTGGACCGGTCGAACGTGTATATTTTCGCTTTCTGTATATGCTTTCCACACTGATCCCGTCCGAGTGCGCTGTTTTTGTGCTGCTATAACCCGAAGTAAATTTCGCTTTTCGACGGACCACGAACTCGTATCGAGATTTTTTTTTTCGCATTTTCATTCCTCGCACCGTATTGTCGAATATATTGTTAAAAGTAGATTTGTCCTTAACTAAAATTTTGCCAAGAAATCAAATTTGACCCTTTCATCCTTCAACCTATTTTTAGTCGACTTTTTTCTCCTTTACTAGCATTGGGCATTAACCCTATCATTCTACACGTGGGTCCGATGAATTTAAATCATTTTAAAAAATCTCGTTTTTCCAGCATGTAACTTCTATAAAATAAAATGTATGTAAACGATCGTATTTAGTATATCGCACTCGATTGTGGTGGTTTTGGAAAAAAATAATAATGCAAATAATAATAATAATCATTACTATTATTAAAACGAATAATAATAAATGAATTATTTTTCCTCTATAATCGTGAGTGTACGATAATAAAACTGTCTACTGCTATACGTAGCCTCTTCGCGCCGAATAATTTAGTACTTCGACGAACCATAACGTAGATACGGTCACACTCGTTTTTTTTTTTTTTTCTATTTCTCATCCGGATAATCATCTTTTTGAATCTCTTTAATCGTCTGACTATTATATCGCCACTCTCGCTCTCCTCTCTATACGATCTTTCTCTTTCACTGATCAGACAAGCGGTGCCGAGCTCTCGCAGTCACCACGTGTATAGGTCGAACTTAAGTGTACCGCGCGTGAATTACGAAAACTGGTTTTACTGGGAGGCAAAAACGAACGAGAGAACCGAGCTGTACGCTCGTGCGAGAGATAGCCACACGAGCAGCGAGGGTTCCGAGTCGTCTTGGTCCCAGCATCGCTAAGGTGTGCCCCCTTTGCTTGTTGATAGATAAGTCCTCGTGATTGTTGCATACCGAGCTTCGTATCGTGTCGTGCATCCCCCCAAGGTTTCGAATCGCTGCAGCATATGTGTCGCAAGCTAAGATTAAGAAGAGAAAAACAAAGTTGACGATGAGCATCGATCATTCGATCACTTTAACCCTTTTTTCCTTTTTACTTCGTCCTCTTACCCATGTCACAGATGGACACCGAAAACACCCTTAAAATTCTCGCGAGATTACAGAGACATTGAGGAAAAAAATATCTCACGTCTGACATCATAGCCAGTGATAGCTTTTTACCGGCAACGCCGCGAGTTCTTAATTAATTCGACGGCTAATCGTCGCACAACTCGGAAATAGGCCCGCAAATCCTTCTCTCAGCTGAATTTTTATCTAATTTATTGTTAATTGCAATTTCTCCGACCCGTTACGTCGTCGGTGATCTTCATCCTTCCCGATGCAGGAATAGTCGAGGAATGATATCATAGCCAATTTCGCGTATTCCGAACTTTCTTAATGGAGAATATTTTTTAAAATGAGAGAAAACAACGTGCTATGATTTTTTTTTAATAATTCGTTGAATCGTCACCGTTAGACTGGATTAAAATTTTATGAATTTTTAATGATTAATTGCGGGCGTAAGGCGAAAATCAAAAGGTCGTATTTGCATAAAGACAATTTATTGACTTTCGTGAAAATTTGTCACTAAAATTGGAAATTAGCGGTTTACCATCGCCGCAAAAAAAACAACAATCTTCGGACTCAAAAATGGACTGAAAGTTCAACGTGCTCCAAAAACTTGCTAATAAACTACGAAGGAATTGAGAGTTTTTATGCGGAAGCATTAAATTACATTAAATTTAATGTACCAGTTTATGCAGAAGAACTTTCAGTACCTTACGTTTTTAGCAAATTTTTTTGGACATTGCAAATTTTTTGACGACTATCGGGGTCATTGATTCACCTACTCTCGTTGCTATTGTCCTACGCGTTCGGAATGAACTCTCGGCTCTCTATCGTATACGTTTAGCCTAAGTTCTTCGGTTCGGTGTCTCGAAAGCTTCGGCCATCTTGGCGATCGACCAACGCAAGCAACAGCAGATGGACAATGACCCGGGTGGCACGGTCAAGGTGAAAACCACGTACGTCTATTCTTCCTGCAACTCTTCCGCTACGTGAACCGAATCGAATTTGTTTGAACTCTCATCGTTAGTTCACGACACACGGAAGATAATGTGCGAAGCGAGTCCACAGTCGACGACAACTAAACAGGAGTGACCTCGATACCCTCGGTGCGTGAAGCCGATGCCATCAATGAAGACGACGATGTCAACTATGTGTGCGATGCATATTATACTGCGAACGATTGTAGACTCCAGACACGTAGATCGCAGGAAGTCACTGACTCGTCTCGAACTACAGTCTCCGATGAAGCTATTTATGAATCGAAAAAAAGAAGTCTTCCATTTTGTTGTCATTTTTGTTATGATTACGAAGTACAATCATCTGTCCTATTTTTAAAAAGTTCAGTCGCGGGAAAACGGCACCGAAATCGTTTAGCATTTGTACGGAAACTCGTGCGAATCCGTTAGATAAAAAACACAAATTAATATTATCCGATGATTCAACTCATGGAGCGTTTTGCGCAAAAAGGGCAACAAAATCGTTTAGAATTTGTCCGGAAACTCGTGCGAATCGGTTAGATAAAAAACAAAAATCAATATTATCCGATGATTCAACTCGTAGAGCGTTCTGCGAAAAACAGCAACAAAATTGTTTAGAATTTGTCCGGAAACTCGTGCGAATCGGTTAGATAAAAAACAAAAATAAATATTATCCGATGATTCAACTCGTAGAGCACTCTGCGAAAAACGGCAACAAAATCGTTTAGAATTTGTCCGGAAACTCGTGCGAATCGGTTAGATAAAAAACAAAAATCAATCTTATCCGATCATTCAACTCGTAGAGCGTTCTGCGAAAAACGGCAACAAAATCGTTTAGAATTTGTGCGGAAACTCGTGCGAATCGGTTAGATAAAAAACAAAAATCAATATTATCCGATAATTCAACTCGTGGAGCGTTTTGCGCAAAAAGGGCAACAAAATTGTTTAGAATTAGTCCGGAAACTCGTTCGAATCTGTTATATGAAAAATAAAACGTTATCTCATTAATCAACATATGGCGCGTTCCGTGAAAAAAAGAGCTACAAAATCGTTTAGAAATTGTCCGGAAACTTGTTCGAATCGGTTATTTAAAAAACAAGAACAAATATCAACCGATGATTCAACACGTGGCGTGTTCTGCGAAATCAACATGTGGAAGTGTTCTGTAACCCTGCAACTTCCTCCGCCGTGATGTCTCGTCAGAGTAGAAGTTGCTGTACGTATATAATTATTTCATTACAGTACACATGCATGCACGTAGCCGGATCTCGGTAAGTTTGTGAAGTTGAAACGTGACCAAGTTAATTCAGAGAGTCTCAACATGTGGTATCTCACAGTGTGTCTCACAGCTATTATACAGGTATACGGCATACTGAATTTTGTGGTGTAAGCTTTATTTTCTTTGAGTTATTAGGCACGCGGTAAATCTCGCGACTTACCTATACACGAACTAATAACGTCTTCGCATTTTGCCTTTGCGCCGATGCATCTCACACCGCATCTCTAAGTAGGTGTACATAATTATGCTCGGCTCGTATTTCGAAACTGCGACGACGAGACGAGGATTCCACATTCGTACTTAACGTAGGTAACAAAATCTACAGTATGCGCTTAACGGTATAGTTCACTGCGGCATAATCGTAGAAATCTTGTTGTACCAGTCTACGCGTTGCGCTAGTACGACCGATGCATTCACGACCGTCACCGAGAAACGACAGTGAACTTTTCCACATTGCTGCGATCTCTGGGTTCTTCCAACTTGAAAATCCTTTGCTCGTTGCTTCAATCTGTTAAATAAATTAATTACGGAATCGAAGTTATGCAAAATAAGATTTCAGTAGGGAATAAGATAAGAGAAGAGGGTATAAGATTTTCTTCTAAAACTAACGTTCACTATGGTATTTGTGTGATAATGCAAATACTCGTATTTATACTATACAGCGATAGTGATAATGATAGTATAAATACTTGTGTTTCGACTATCACTCTTATAAATGATAATAATAATAGTAAGACTATCGTGAGAGATGTCGAGAGGTCTCATCGTAGAGTGTCGATGACATCCTTCAGAGGTGTTTTATTTTCAAACTATCCAGAGATTCGATGGATTCGATAAGTATGGTTGAAGTCGAAAATTGAATGTATTTATAAGGATTATCGAGACGAACTCTCGTAGCTTTCCTCGCCTATCCGATGAAAGTGGATTGTCGTATATCCTCTTTCTGACCGACGGTAGCCATGAATTGACCCGAATATTATCGTACATCACCTTTCTAAATCAACTTCGAGAGATACACTTGGAGAACTCTCCGGCGAAGGCAGACATTGAAGAAATAACAACGAACGATTGTCCACGAAGTAATTCTAATCTTCTCCTCCCATATTCAATGTCGCGGAATGTGATTATTAATTTCATTACTTTCTCGCGAGGGCTATGCGCCGAAAATTTGATTTTGCATCAAATAAAAATTGTTGGAAAAAAATTGGCGAAGATGCAAAAAAAATTCTACGAAAAAGGGATATAAAAAAAATTTCGGTCCAAAATCGGTACCAATTGACCCGACAATTTTTTAAATTCTTAATTGCAGCTTAAACATGAGACGCGTGTGTTATTTAAACATACAACATTTTCTTTCGTGCAAAATTGATGCGGTCTCCGCACCAGCTATCGTAAAATTCCCTAATAACGTTGCGCGACCTTCACCGCTTCTCGATACATTTTATCGTCGATTTTTTAAATTTTCCTCGAGCGTCCTTGACCCAATCCTTGCGTTGATTTTCTCAACGCATTAAGAGCGTTCAGCTAATATCAGGTCGTTCTATTTTTGAACGTCGGAACGTTTACTATTAGAACGTATTCTTGTTACGGCGACCGATCGATACTGACAAATTTTCCAGACGCTTTTAGAGCAGTCGGTGAAGTACAGGTCAAGTAAGCTTTTTATACATATATATGCAACACTGCAGCCTTTTTCCTGCAGCAACACACCGGAAGTTCCACGGATGAAACAAACGCAACTCTATTGCCGGTGCTTGTCGTTTATTACGTGTTTCCGCTAGTTTGTCGTACACTCACTTCACTGTTTTTTTTTTTTCTTTCTTTAATCCGCTCACGGTTTACCTAGTTTTGCCACCTCACGAGAAAACGAGGCAAGGCAGTTACGCGGAAACGACGAGAGAGGTGTGTTACACTTTTATGACACGGTTTTCTATCCTCGCTTCTAGTGACGCTATCCCTGGAATGTACCTTTTTATGACCCACAAGAAGAACACTATTCTTTCTCGAATCATCGTTGAGTCATCCCATTTTTTTTATCGCTTCCCGTTCATTTATAGTCTTCGATGCGATGGTAGAATATTCTTCAAACGTCCATTCAAATTTGCATGAAAAGTGAAAAAAAATTCAAATTTTCACAATATAAAAGTACAACATTATTCGAGAAAGGAATTTATGAATAACTTGAGAAACATGTTGAAAAATCGTGCCATCCGAAAATATTATAGGAAATTAGTAATTATTCATCGTAAAAATTGATTAGATAAAGCATATTAAATAAATTAGTGCAGATATTACTTGAAATATTTCTATATTTTCTTTTCTCTCACCGAAGCTCTGATATCTTGCGCCTCCTGTCGAATAATCTTCACAATTATACCTCAGCAGCGAAAGTATAAAATCCAACCTCCCGACAAAGTTATTCAATCGACAAAACCGGCGAGTTTGTACTCTACATAGACGATATTACTAGTGTAGCATTTCATTCCTTAATTACTGCATTACGTCCGCGAGACGAGAGATCATAAGAGTACTGTGCGAGTTTGAGAAAGAAAGATGATGTAAAAAAAAAGAAAAAAAAACAGAAACGAGGTGATGCAGGGGAAAGTAAGAAACTCTCGGTGAGAGTTGCTGTCTACAGGTATATCTTGCTTCCCCGAGTTCAAACCCGTACAATACCCGAATGCATTCATTTAATCAATTGATTTTCAGGAATTCTTATGAATAGACATTTTAATCATAAGAAAGTTCTTTTCCCAGAATTTGACGCGATAAATTCGCGTTCCAAAAATTCGACGAAGATTCATCGTTCGTAAAATGTTCAGGATATTCCTCGCTAAGCGATAGTTCGAAGCCTTTTTTGATCCTATCATAGATAACTTCCAAAAAGATATTAATACAAATTATTAGCTTGTTTTCATCCGATTAAATCGCCAAAGGTCGAGGAGTCCATGTGACGTTTCGGTAAACTGAAAATTATCAATAATCCAACGTCATAAAATTTATATAGCGGATTGATGTCGATATAATTTTTTCCTCGAATTCATGATTTTGTAACGCGAGCCATTGCTGTCTCGTATATATAGATATATTGTATATACATTATACATGTGAAATCAAGAGGAGAACAAGAAGCGAGGAGTCAGTAGGCGACCTTGTAGCTCTCGTTCACTTTCACCCGTGCGTTCGCGAGCATTGCTCGACTGCAGGGTCGTGCGCTCGAGAGATGTGGAATTGTCGTTCCCGCTGGTGCCCTCCAGAGCCAGTTTCGACCACCGAGACGTCCTGCGACAAGATCTTCGATCCGGCTATCCAATTTTTCACTGCATTTTATCGTTTTTTTCCGTTCAGATTCACTTCTCGGGAAAATAAAAAAAAAAAAAAAACGAAAACCAATCCTTGTTTTTCTTTTACACACCGAGAAATTCCTCGAATCTTCAATCAATCTAAGATTTTCACGGTAGAACGAGTTTTCTTCTAGTCTATTATCCCATTTTTTTTACACCTATCATCCTCAGAAAATCGATTAATCAACGTGACGCCGGGAAGTCTCGTTCTCTTCCTCGAGCACATAATTTATCGAATGAATTCGCAAATTTTTAACTTCGTAAAAGCATGTTTTTGCGACTGGTTTTTTTTTTTTTTCAAAAAATCTCTGACCTTCCACTCAATTTTTTGAGCGTATAAAAAAAACCTCTATGAAAAAAACATTATGTTATATATTAACCATTTGTCTCATTGAGGTATTTTAAATTCAATTAAAAAAGATATCAATATTAAAATTTGATATTTAGATTCTTCTCGTAATTGGCGGACCGTCCACTTTGCAGCAAATTTAAATATTGCTCTTGAAAAAAGTCTTTGCGCATTTCGATATAAAACTCTTTTAATCCACGATGATTGCCCACACAGATTATCACGTGGAACGATCCGCAAGTACTCCTCAGGGAACGCTAAACGATATTGTTTTTCTTTTTTTTTTTGTTATTAAAATATATTTTACAACGATTAAACTAACAGCCAGGCGGGCAGGAAACTCGAGGAGTCGACCTTGGCCCTGAGTGGCAAGAGACCGACCGGGCAACACTTTCAATAGTAACAGTATAAGAGAGAAACCAATTACTCGACGTCGAGAGCGGTCTCTCGGCGATTCACTGACGAATGTAGGTCGACGTTGACATACCGAAATTCGTTATGCCTCACGCTAACGCAGTGTACTGCCTGCAACAGCAGCAGCCGCAGGCTCTCTTTCAGCTTCTTTCCTTTCTTTTCTTTTATTCTTTCTTTGCACTCAACGTGAATCGACCTCCGTTGTCTCGTTTCCCTCGTCAGTGATTACGGCGCGGATGCTGTCAGACATCACAGAGGACTCAAACCACTTCGAACGAAACTAAAATAAAAAAATCTCAAACTTACCTCCATTATTTTTTTATACATTATCCTTCGATACGACGAGTAATTGATCCAGAAAACTAGTATTAAAGAGATACTTTAAAAAAAAGCTTAAAAATTGAGGAATGTTCGTTTGAGCTGAAATCCGGTAGCCATCATTGAACCGAGTTGAATATCTCGAGTGTCCGAAGCTTCCGGTGTACGACCTTGTCCCTGAAAAAAAAAACGAGGCCTCTCCTCCGCGGATAATCTCAAGAACACGACGGTGAAACCAGCATTGGTGTATAAAACAAAACGACAGAAAACGACGAGAAGGCTACTACTGTATAGCCCCACCGCGCGGGCGCTTCCGACTTTGCCGTGTTGCGGTATTCCCTCGGCAAACATCGGGGACTCGGGACTCGCAAAAAACACCTTCGCTTTCTTTGACACAACCTTTTTTTTTTTCTTGCACAGCTCGGGTTCACAACATTCGGAGAATTCGCGTAGGTTGATGTGACGCTCTTTCGAGAATGCAGGGATGCGTTTTACTGCTATTCGCATCCCTTTTGACGAGAGCTTATTAATATTAATTTATGTATTATTCATTTCATTGTCAGGTTTTCACGTCTTTCTGTGTCCTGCGACTAAATATACTCAAATGTTTTTCGACCGCTCTTTTCTGAGGGGGTTAATCAGAACTCTCTCCCCCTCCCCCTTCATTCCTTTTCCTCATTTCGTAATGGATATAACCTTTTTTTTTATTGTCCAGTTCTGTTATGCGACGCAATTTCATGTACGCAATGGAAAAGCGTACTTTTCATTAAAAATTAATATCACTAGTTAAGTTCACGCTTTGTCGTATAATTCGATTAAAAATTTATCTCGAAGAGCTTTCGTTTCGAGAATAATTCAGCAATAATTGAAATATTGAATTTTCGATATTTTATTATCATAAATCGTTTCTTTTTAGAAATGCCATCGAGTCTTCAACTTTTCAATAAAAAATTATCTGAATACGTAAGACCTTCGGCTCCAGAGAAAAAAAACAGAATCTTGCATTTTTTTTCGTCGATTTTAAATATTTGCTTTTGTAATTTGGAGAAGAATTCAACTAATACGATACCTTGAAGAGATGACTCAATATTAATTATCAACTGACAGCACGGCAGCGCGTTCCTCAGGACAGATGTGCATAACACACGAAAGTTCAATATTTATTAAAACACTTGTGAATAATGTATTCAGCCAATAAACGTGTACAGTTACATTCGTCCTCATTAAAAATACACAAAGTGTATATTAAACGTATACGAAGATTCATCCGCCGGTTATATATCACCGTATGCAAATTGTTCTGCTACGATACTGTATGAATGCATGAATATACATGCCGTCGTAGCATTCAGGGAACTTCGTCTTCGTGAAGGAGTTTGCGAAGGAAACAGTGAAGATCGAAGTAGGCGAACAGCACACCGTTGCAAGTACCCTGCAGGCTCCTCCGGATAACTTTCACTGTCAAACGCGCTGTGTATCACGTAACCGAACCGGAGAGACGGACTTTGTTTCGTCCTGAGGTACTTAGGGTGCGTTCATACTGTTGCGTAAGTAGGAAATCTTCGATTTTTAAGCAAAAATCAATAAACATTGAGATAAAAACAAAACTATTAGTTGCACACAAATACGATAGAAATAGCGTTTTTTGTTTTTCAAGTATCAGGATTATTATATTTTATGCTGCCGACCTGTTTCGTTGAAGTTAGTTATATAAACGGCTCCAAAATCAATGAACATTAAGATAAAAAAAATGATTACCTGCACACAAATACGATAGAAATATAGTTTTTTTTTTTTTTTAAGCAATAGGATTATATTTTATACTGCCGTTCGGGTTTTTATTGAAGTTACCTATATCTCCATATTAACACAGACCATTGATTTTTATCTGCTTCCGGACAGTTTTCACATTCTTCTGTTGAAAAAAAATCGCTTCTTCCGCTATGATAAATGAGGCGTGACGACGATAGGATACAACAAGGAAAAACACGGGTTATAAAACTATTAAATTTATTTATTAGCTTCGCGGTCTGGACGTATATATATCTCTGTTCAAATAAAAGTGGAGTAACGATTACGACTCATAGTTACACTAACTTTTTGAATATTTTTATGTATCTCGCGGTACGTTTATCGACATTGTTGCGTTGATTTAAATAGTTGAAACAAATTATCCGCGACGATCCTTCAGCGACTTCGGGTTTTGTTCGCGTTGGTAAAAGTGGCAGGAAGTCGATGATTGCCGCGCCAACTCGTCCTTGTTGCGCCAGAAGGACGAGGTGTATTGCAAAAGCCGTGACTGTATATTATACCTCGACGCAGGTTGCTCTCACCCGGAAGAAATCGGGGAAGTCGACATCATTGACTTCGACGTCTTCGAACTCTTCCGAGTGTAAAACCTCAACGCGTTACGCGCTTCTCACAGAAATGGGTACCTTCTTGGACTTCTCGAGAATTATTCTTATGTACTTCAGGAAGTATGCAGTACTTTCTATTTATTTATATTGAAACTATCGGATAAGTTTCTACGACATTAGTCTCCAATACGGTACATATTTTTACATAATTGTCTTTGGTGTTAAATGCGATTCTGAAAATTCCGTAAAAAAATGAGGTTGAGGATTTTTAGCTTTTTTACGAAGGAAGGTTCACGGGTGATTAAAAAAATATGTGGAAGCGCGACGGGCTAATCCATTGGCATGCGAGTACTCGCAAAGCTCGCGATTTCTACTGGCGTTGTTAGCATCGGATCGCCTGATCCGAATGGAGTTCAAAAATTCCGAAATACGCTTCAGAGGATTTGAAAGATTTTATCAAAATTCTCTTGTGTCGATAAGCGTGAAAATAATGAATACGCTCGATGGAATTTTCATCGTGGGCGTCGTCTCCCGTTGTCAACCGTCTTGTTCAAAGGCGTGGTCGAAATTGCGAGACCGGTTCTTTCTTTTCTTTCTCTATTCGCTCGCCTATCTCGCGGACAACAATGCAGACAAGAATTCTCCCTCGAACTACCTACTTTTCCATATCCCCGACTCAATATCAATGGTGTACGAAAATTCAATTCTCTTTTTCTGCATTTCCGACAGTTCGAATAAATCGAATATGTACAATATGAAAATCACAAAAATAATTACTAAAAAACAAAGTAAAAAGTTTAATCAAATTAAGAAAATATATCAAGAGACGCGGAAGCGTCTCGACGCCAAGTAGTTTAAAGAAATAGTCCGCGCGGTATTTCCGCGCGCGTCGAGCGCTACCGTGTCCTTATACGCCAATATACCCCTAACGCCGTACCCCTTAAAGTTTGAGCATTTTTTTTTTCGGAAACAAGATATCGGATCGAAATTCTAATAATATTATTATACTTTAGATCATAATTATGATTTTATATCACCAAAAGCTTAAAATGTAATCTTTTCTTCAAATTTGAACTTCAGATAAGCCAGAAAAATCGAGAAAAACCATACAATCATAAGTTTGTAGTCATAGTTTGAAAAAAAAATGATTGTGTTGAGTTTAGAACGAGATAACTCGCCACTGACCCGATTTTCTTTAGAAAATGAAGTCCTACGGTGAAAGACTTGGGTACACACAGTAAGTACGAATTTTAATGCCGTGACGCCAGATGCGGAGAAATTTGTTGCAGCCGTATCGCATCTTGTTCCTTCGCGCAGTTTAGCTTCGAGTTCGCACTAGATATGCGGAGAAAATCCGGTCAAGTATATGAATGTTATTATGCGTAATGCAAAGAAGGTGAAACTGCGTTACAGCGTGTAGTATACGGTCATTCGTAAGTTAAGTGTAGATAATTCTTGAACCATTATCTCTCGTGACGTTGATTGAAAAAAGTGAAAGAAACGGAATTCACGAGACCGTGAAGAGAAGCTGCTAAACGTAAACAGCGTTATTCAATGTCGCCTAATTATCAAACACATCCATCCGACTATCTATTACAACGGTGACGTATATACGCGTGTCAAGAAATTCCATTATCTCCGTTCGAGATAATGGAACTCCTCGGGCGTTGTTAATTTATCGCGTTGCAAGTAAAATTTATTATAATGTAAAAAGTGTCTCCTGGAGGTCCACAGTGATATAAAATAATGTATATTTAGTTACTTTATTTACCTTAATACGAGTCTAATACGATGATCAATCAGCCATTGCGATCACTTTACTTTCCGACGGATATTTGCTACATTGACTGACAATAATAAAATAATATTGATCATAATAATAATTATAATAAATAGGCGTATATGTTCAGCGTTTGGAAAATCTTTGTATGAAGTTAGTTATTCGCTCCAGTAGATGTCAGTATTGTTGTATACAAGTACGCAGATATAATAGATATGCGACACAAGAAAGCCGGTAGCTAATTATTACATAGTGCTGCCGGTTTGGCTACCTGAGTTACACGTTCGTTCCAGCCGAGCGAACAAAATCTCAATCTCCGGTAAACCAATCGGTTATATTCCAGTACTCCACTACTCTATATTCCATTTTGCACGACTGTTATACCGAGGATCGAGAATAGAACGTCTTTTTAAGGAGGTGCAGCTGTACAGTCTGAACAGTTGTTGGATGAAATTTAAACTTCTGTTTGGTGAGTAAATGTTTCGAAACAAATTTTGTAAACTTACGAACTCAATCACGCTGCACTTATTGCATAATTTTACGATTGTATTCGCAGCTTATAAAATGAACAATGAATGTTTTTGAATAGTCAAAAATAATTATTAATTTTTTTTCTTTATCACGGAAAATTTGTACCCTTAATACAACTTTGATAAATCTTTGCTCTTTTTTTCTTTATCGATAAAAAATGTCCACATTTACATTTTTTATAAATAATATATGATTTTTTTATGAATTGGGTATCTTTTTTCGACATATTTGTTTGGACTATACCAGTGGTATCTCCTTAAGACTCTCGCCTAGATATAATTTTCGTCTCGGTCTACCTCTCGGTTTTCCTCCTGCTGCGTGCGATTACTCGAGCGTGCGTCGACGAGACAGTCCAATTAGTTTTCTACGATCCAGAACGATCTCATTATTGCTGAACCGCGAATATTATATCGTGCGGTATTATGTAATTGAGAATAAAATGTTTTCGCAAACACGCACGAGAGCATCGCTGATCATCTCGTCTTCTCCTTGATTTATTTATTTTTTTTTTTTTCATTTTTCATACTTCGAACATTAATTCATTGTCGTCATCGAGGTCCTAAAGGTTACATTAAATTTCAATCTGGTGTATATAAATCCAGAATTCTTCAATCGTCACGTCGTTTGCGGTGCGTGGCTCCGAGGTCGGGACGAAAGTTTCTTCGAAATTTGCGAAACTTCGACGGTAACGCTTTATGCCACAACGCAATTCGTAATTCACGGAAAATCGGTCGCACGTGACCTCATTTTGTTTCTTTGAAACGATGTTTTTATTTTTTTCTTTATTTTTTTTACCTCGAAAAAAAAAAATGAACGAAAATTCTATTCATTGCGAATTGATCGATAAGTCGATTGTTTGGTTAAAAAGAAAGAAAAAAAAAGATGATGACGTCGTTACGAGGTGGAAAAGTGAGATAGCGACAGAGAGAGCACAAAAGTTCAGGAAATCGAGAGCCCGCTGCGTGTGATGGATCTATACGCTATTGTTCTCATTGTTAAGTTTCATTCAGTCCGTTTCACTTGGCTGATGGATCATTCGATTCCGGAACTCTGTATCGGGCATCGTATACCGCTATAAACTGACCATATATGCTCGATGACACACTCGAACGAGTGTTATTGCGAACTACGATCTATTTTTATCTAATAAAAATACAACATACAATCGACAGATGATTTTATGAAAGTGGCGACTAATTTCGCAAATTCTGAAACTATCCTGATCTTGAAAATCATTGCGTTATTTTTATATTCTATCGATTTTAAATTTAAAAAAAAATTAATTTCAACGCGCATATTTTCAACTCGAAACTCTCGCTATGAACTCATTTATTTATCACTTTAGTTCGATATCTCGTTATCGTGACAAGCGATATTTTATGAACGAAAAAAACAACGAATATTATTCAGCATCAAAAACATTCTCCGGTTCTCCGTAAATGTTCTATGCAGAAATGGAATGTAGAATGTAGCAGTTGCAGCTTTCAATTTCATTCGTTGCTTCATTAGTTAACTCGTTCTTGCTGCTGCTAATACAGCAAACTTCGAGATTGACGTTGATGTGCAGTCAAACCTCAAGAGATGAGATCCGTTATTCTGAGTATTCCGTCACCCATACGGTTCGAAGCGTCGTGATTCGTTTATGTTTTCCTTTTGCTTACAGTCCGAATTAAATCCTTAAAACATTACTGCATAAAACATTGTGTGATCATTTCGTTTATCGATCTTATCGATATTCGATATATTATCCTACAAAACTTAAGCTTGTAAACAAAAATTACGTAAATCTTTGCATTCCGATTACTGGTTTTTTTTTTTTTTAATTGAAGGCACTTGAATACAAATTGGTTTACTTTACATCTCTGTCGTGGTTGGCTTAACACTGTCGCGTACGTGCGCTTTGCTGATTGCTACTAGCCGCCTTCCGTTACCCACTGACCCAGTATAGTATATAGGAGTCAATTTCACCGCGGGCGATGGTTTCCATTTCCTTCTTGCGGCATCAAGAGTTTTGAGGCTTCTGGTGCGACGCTCGATATTCAGTTATGTTCTCGAAAACTCGTCTGTATTTCGATTTCGGAACAATGAGACACGGGAGATCAATTTCAGCTTTATAACTCACGTCTATTCACGAGAATACATTTTGATATGAACAGCCGATTTCGCGCATCAAATGAAATATAAATACAAATTTGATGTTTGATTTTCTAGATTGAAAAAATGAGATATAAGACTGAAATTGAGATTTACAAACAAAGCGAATTAAACATTGATGTACTTGTTCCAAGCTGACGAGCCGAGAGTTAAGATCTCGGCCGCGAAACGCGAGATTATGCTTAGTAAAGTCGGCCTTGTCGTCGTGCTTCTCCGGCAGCTGCTGGTATCTCCAGAAGCAGCAACATCAACCATCAGCTTTCACTACTTTCGCTTACCCGAGATTTTAAGGTGTAGTTCAACGCGGTATATCGTTGCGGGCACGCGGACTATTTATCGCGGAGGAACTGGCTGGATGCTGCGGCAGCCGGTTCGAAGGTGAACGTTCGTTCCCCCGAGGCATACACGATTATTCTACTTGGTTCTTCGTACCCATCCTACGATCTTTCACAGCAGCAATTCCTTGGACCGCGTAGATGATTTTTTTAAATTCACATTCAAAAATTATTAATTTATTTATAGGTTACGAAATATTCATCAGTTTTCAATCCTCAAATGGCATTTCTTATTGATGATTTAAAACTCGTAATGATTTTTTTTTAAATGATGATTATGGAATAATTAATCGATCGAATGGATAAAAACCTTCGGACAGTATTGACACTTTTGATTGCAATTCATATTAATTAATGAAAATGTCGACTCTGAGCCGACATTTTCAATAAGCGATACACAGTAATTCATTTTTTCGACGCTTCACGGATGAGCTGATGGTCCAACGAGGTTTATAAAATGTCTAACAGAAAGATTAAAAATTTTTTTTTTTTTTTACTGGTCTAGAAAATGTTCGATTAACATCCAAATTGTTGCTGTATCATAAACAAGATACCGGTACGTTTGCTCTCGGCAAACTTCTCAGCAATATTCTTTAAATTTTAGTTTGTAATTTCCCCACAAAAGAAAAAAGAAATTACGACTCTATGCAATGCTGCCTCCGCGATGACTCTCACGACACACACGCACACCCGCGTGAAATTTCCAAACTTGGAAACGACGGGTTGCAATTGCGACCGGAATACCGAAGTCTTGTGAAACGTCGACGATGTGGCCCATTGTCTTTATTCTCTCTTTCGAATAAGCCTGCGACGCGGCCCGATGAATAAATTGACAGTCGATTCTACGCGGTTCGCATAGGGTTTGTACCGCAATCGCAATGTTCCATCGGTAACCACGGGACAACATTATAATTACAATCGCATCGGCGGAAATTCTATTCGCGATCGTTAACAGAGATTTTACAATACCGGAAAAATGTTTACATATTCATGAAGGCTTCGAAGCGTGATTCGTTGTTCCATGTACAGAGTTCAAAGTCAAAAAACGGGTTAATAATCGGGAAAAAATTGAAAAAAATTCATTTCGAAAGCTCGAACCTCTGACAACGTGATATCAATTCGGTAATATTTCATCGGTAAACATGGTTTACGTTGTGAAAGTGCTGTAACTTTTACACGGCTCGATAAAGAATTGTAAAATTAATTTATTATGTCCAGAGGGTAGATTCCCATGTTTGAGAATTTTTTCAATTGTATTACGCGCCTCTTCCGAAGAGATTATAAGTGTAGTACCTCCTTCGGTATACCGATGTCGCCACAAATATTCAAAGATCAATTGTTTTATATCCGGTCCCGCTCCTCGACCCGGTTCACCTGTTTCTCATTCTTCTTCTTTGTGCCGTTGACGTCACACGAAAAACGGAAAGCAGAAAAATTAAATATGGGGAAACGAAGTCGAAATGATCGTTCCCCCGATAATCAGGACGAAGGTCGTCTAGAAGATCGAATAAAACGATTGGAAAAGGAATTGGAACATCATAGGAAGTCTAGTCGGAGTAAAAAAAGTAAGTATATGTCAAGAGGACATTTTGCGGAATTTTTTTCTGAACGAAATATTCCTTGTCGCTTTCGGTCCAACCGATTGCGAAAAAATTTCGACTCGCATTACGGTCCAACCGTTTGCGAAGTCATGCAAATTAGCGAAACAACGTCTTGCAAGTCGTGTGTTTACGCTCGGATGAGGTTTCATCTGTATTTACGACGATCTGGAGATCTGGATTCGTTCGTTTCCTCTGGTTTTCGATGAATTCCCTGCCTATCACGTTTTTTCTTTTTTCTCAATTGTGTTTCGGTCCAACCGATCCACGAAATAAAAAAAAAAAAAAAAACACCAAGACACGAATTATTTATTCGTTCGTTTTGGGGTATCCTCTATTAGGAAAACACAGCAGGCATCGCAGAGGGAGATCACGGTCGTCGAATGACGAATCACGTTGTTCACAGTCTCGAGAACATCGACGTTCACAGCGAAACGATTTATCGAAGTATCGACGAAGTGTTCACAGTATGTCACCGAGTCCAAGTCGTAACCGTCATTCAGATGGAATTGACGAATCACGAGATGAAGATCGCGACGAAGTTATTCATTCTGTCCATGAAGTCGACAGCGATGAAGCAGATATTCATATCGCCGATTCGACGGAATCTTTAAACTTGGGACAATCCCTGGCGGGGGCAGGCCAAGCAGACGAGACTGGTGAAAGGGTTGAAGCTATCGATTCTTCGAAGAATTCTCAATCGACGGCTATTATCGTTGAGAAAAACAAAGAGACTGCTGTTGGTTCTGGTGACACACAGTCAGTTAACGCGGAAGAACAACTCACTGCAGAAATCTTACAGGCGATTGGTGACAGACTTATGCCTGAAAGGGTCTTGGCACCCGCAGTTCATAAAGACTTAGTTGTGAGAGTCGAAGAAATTCTAAAAAAAGGCCTTCCTTCCGAAGAGAGGAAAAAATTAATTAAAAAATTTCCTCCACCGGAAAACTGCGTGTTTTTAGATCCTCCCAAATTAAATTTGGAGGTTAAAGCATCGCTTTTAGAACCGTCAGTGAAGAGAGACGCACGGATCACCGAAAAACAAGAGAGAATAACGGCTGGTGTGAGCGGTTTACTAAACTTAACGTCGTTGGTTTTTAAACTCGAAGCGGAAGAAAAGCTTCAAATGCTCAGCATCCTTAGCGGTTTGTTGAGAATTTTTGCTGATCTTCAACACGAGGAATCCTTGATTCGAAGGAGCCTGATTTTGAAGAATATAAATGCGTCTCTTCGAGAAACTCTCAATTCAACGTCCGCTGATGAATGGCTGTTTGGGAAAAATTTGGACGAACGAGTTAAAGCAGCGAAGACTCTTGCCACATCGAGCCAAAACCTCAAGCCGAAAGCTCAGCAATCTTATATTGCTAGTGGTTTTTCAAAAAACACGAAAGGCCCGCCGCGTCGTCCGTCGTACAACTTCAAGCGCCAGACCAATGCGACGCCAAGCGGGCAGAGATCGTCCACTCGCGTCCAAAAGCCTCAGATAAATCGGAGGCCAACGCAGAAATCGTCCTTCCCGAAGCGACGCGATTAAACACTGTAAGTTGTACAGCCGGTCGTTTACGCGAGTTTCTTCCTCAGTGGATGGAAATCACAGATAATTCAAAAGTGCTGAGCTGGATCGGTGGTTATAAAATCCCCTTCGTTTTCGATCCTATTCAAAATTATCATCCCAGCGAGACCCAGTGGTCAACTCGAGATAAGGAAATAATAGCGGAAAAATTGACACGCTTATTAGCAATCGGTGCTATTCAACAAGCAAAATCGGTCGATAAGCAATTTATTTCAACAATTTTTTTGATCCCTAAGGCAGATGGATCGCAGCGCTTAATTTTAAATTTGAAAGGCCTTAATAAGTTTATAAAACCGGAACATTTTAAGTTGGAGGATGAAAAAACGGTTCGTCGAGTTATTACTCCTGACTGCTTTATGGCAACTCTCGACTTAAAAGATGCGTATTATCTTGTTTCCGTAGCCGAGACGGATAGAAAATTTTTGCGGTTCGTATTCATGGGTAAAATTTACGAATTTTGCTGTCTACCGTTTGGGTTAAATACAGCTCCCTATACGTTTACGAAACTTTTGAAGCCCGTTGCAGCATACTTGAGAGAACGAGGTTTTCAATCCGTTGTTTACCTTGACGATTGGCTATTACTCGGGGATTCTTACTCGGCGTGTGAGAGTAATGTTCGAGAAACTCAAAATTTATTAGAACGCCTCGGTTTTATAATTAATGTCGAAAAAAGTAAAACTACGCCGTCGGTTCGTTGCAAATTCTTGGGCCTCATATATGATTCGCGGAATATGACGGTGGAACTTCCTTCGGAGAAGCGAGACAAAGTATTACGTAAATTAGCGGAGATTCGGAAGTCTCGCGAGTGTACAATCCGGGATTTTGCGGCGTTTATAGGATCTTTAAGTTCCTGCTGTGGTACGCTGAAGTATGGTCGGGTTCATATAAGAAGTTTTGAAAGAGAAAGATTTTTAGCACTTCAACGCTATAATGATAACTTCGACGCTCGTATGCCTTTGTGCGGACTATCGAAAGTTGATCTGAACTGGTGGAATATTAATATACATTCTGCGATCAATTCGATAACTTGCTTTGAACCGCACATCGAAATTTTTACCGACGCATCACTCTCGGGTTGGGGCGCGTTTTGCCAAGGTAAACGCGTTCATGGATATTGGAAGGGAAGTGAAATAACGTTACATATCAATCAATTAGAATTGATGGCAGTGTTATTGGGACTCAAATGTTTTGCAAGCGATCGTCGTAACTGCGACATTCTATTAAGAGTAGATAACACTACAGCTATCGCATATATTAATAAAAAGGGCGGTATTCAGTTTCCAAAGTTAAGTCAAATTACTCGTGACATTTGGGATTGGTGCGAGAGTCGAAATCTGTGGATCTTCGCATCGTATATATGTTCTAAGGATAATGTAGAGGCGGATTTTGAATCGCGACGGCTCGAACCGGAAACGGAGTTCTCGTTATCTGACGAAGCATTTGATACAATAGTACGCGAATATGGTCATCCGGACGTTGATCTTTTTGCAACGAGGTCTAATACGAAATGCGAAAAATATGTTTCTTGGAAAAAAGATCCCGGCTCTTTTGCGATCGATGCTTTCACTATTCGATGGAATCGCTATTTTTTTTACGGTTTTCCTCCTTTTTGTCTCATTCTTCGCGTATTACAAAAAATTAAATTTGAAAAGTCGAGAGGGATTTTAATCGTTCCACATTGGCCGGCTCAGCCGTGGTTTCCGATATACATGTCCTTATTGGACTCAAAACCGTTATTCTTTAGACCCAATAAAAATTTATTGCGATCTATTGATAGGAGAGTTCATCCTATGTGGCAGTCGATTACCCTGGTTGCGGGCATTTTGTCACAGAAGGATTTAAACGCAAGTCGGTACCGCAGGAAGCGGCAGACATAATGCTGTCTTCGTTGAGCGATTCATCAAAGAAACAATATGATAGTGGACTAAAGAAATGGTGGGGATTCTGTCAAAAAAGTAACATCGATCCGTTTTATGGCTCGATTTCGAATATTTTCTCGTTTTTAACGAATGAATATAAGAATGGCGCGTCGTACGGATCCCTGAACTGTATTCGGTCGGCTATTGCCTTAGTTTATGGTCCAGAACTTGGCGAGGATCCGCAACTTAAAAGATTTTTCAAAGGAATTTCGAGGTTGAGGCCACCGAAGGCCAGATATGAGTCGATATGGGATCCACAAGATGTTTTGGATGAAATAAGAAAGTGGGGACCGAATGAGGAGCTATCTTTAGAGAAGCTTTCCTTAAAGTTAGTTACTTTACTAGCGTTGGTAACTGGCCATCGTACACAAACGTTGGCGCTAATCGATATTAGAGATATTCGAACAAGTGGTGGAGTTATTGAAATAAAAATTGCCGGTAGAATTAAAACCTCGGGGGTTAATAAGATACAACCGACCCTTATTATACCGTTCTATTCGGAAGACGTGTTGTTATGTCCTTCCTCGTCATTAATACGATATTTAGAATTGACAAAAGAGTTGCGAGGAACGGGAAACAATCTTTTTGTGTCATTTAAAAAGCCTCACAAATGTGTATCCACCCAGACTCTCAGTCGTTGGATTAAAATTGTTTTAAAACTTAGCGGTATCGATACAGAAATATTCGGAGCCTATAGTACTCGCCATGCGGCTACCTCGGCAGCAAGTAGGAATGGGGTGAATATCGATACGATTCTTAAAACAGCTGGGTGGACACAAAAATCACAGACATTTGCACGGTTTTACAAGAGGCAATTAATAAACAATAAAAACTCGTTTGCTTTGTCGATATTAGACGAGAATGTTGAAAAGAATTCGGTATCCACGGATACTATTGTATAAGTTCTTCAATTTTCAATATAATGAGTATTCTGCAATCATGTATTAATTCTTTTTTTTTCCTGCTTTCTCGTATAACGGCCGTAACTAGCTTTAAACAGCTACACTTATAATCTCGAGGAAGAGGCGCGTAATACAATTATATGATTAAACGAACTTACCTGTAAGTGAAGTTCTATCATAATTGTATGAAGCGCCTCTTCCGAAGAGATTAGTCCCACCCGGTAAATATACCCAATGTCTAACTCAGTTAGATCCCCTTAAGTTACGGCAATCCTTTCAATGAATGAGAAACAGGTGAACCGGGTCGAGGAGCGGGACCGGATATAAAACAATTGATCTTTGAATATTTGTGGCGACATCGGTATACCGAAGGAGGTACTACACTTATAATCTCTTCGGAAGAGGCGCTTCATACAATTATGATAGAACTTCACTTACAGGTAAGTTCGTTTAATCATATAATTTTTTTTCCATCTTTTTCTCAAGGAAAAATATATGTTTTTATCCTCTTTGAAAGGCCATTGCAGATACGCATAAGTTCTTTATGGGATTACAGGGAAACGAATTATGTGTGGCCTTTGGTATTGTCGAGTCTCATTACTGTTTTTTTTTTAAGGTGTTGACTAACTTTTGTATAATCTTAATTTATCTTTAAATACGTATAACCTTTCCAAATTTCTAAATCCGAAAATTGACCCCGGGGGCGTCTTTCACTCCCGTTGCCTCAAACATAGATGTATACACCGTCTTCGGTTGTTCGAGGCTGTTTTTTTTTTTTTTTTTTTTTTTTTTTTTTTTCGACACGTTTTCATGTGTCCGCTCGATCGAACACGAAAGCATCCTCTCGATGTCTCTCGCGGCTTTACGGAGATAGCGCGAGTATAACCGAGAAAGAAGAAAAGTGAGAGAGATATAGCATCGGAATGCAATCGGAGTCTCTCGCCAGTCGGCCGGTTGGCATTTGACGAGGCTGCCGGCTTTCGACATTTTTTTTTCTTCCACCACAGTCACTAGGCATCTCCTCCATACCTTCCCAAGCGTCTGCAGCGTCCTCGTCATCGCGCGCTATCGCGAGAATAACGACACTCGGAAAATAACGGTACATATTCTATCGTTAACGTTGGATGCAACTAAAAACATTTTTGCATCCCAAGCATCAACGCGATTTTCACCGTAACCGTGGCAAATTAACGATTATTATTATCTTCGATACTCCGTTCGGTACGAATATGCCGCGTTATGCAATTTATGTAGGTGGATTATGCACTTTATGTAATTTACCAGATACGAAGGATTTATAGTATACCAGAAGCAAGAATTAAGAGAAGTTAATCATTGGTACGTCTGGACAGTGGAAAATGCAAAATTGTGAGATGATAAAGAAAAAAAAATTATTCCATACTGATGGATAATTATTGATTAAATTATTGCTAAATAGTAGTAATTTTCAACGCGTCGCTAAAGTCACAAAGATTATGTCGATCCTTTATATAAATTGACAAAAGAGAAAGAAAAAAAAAGTTGTGTACTACTCGACGCGAATCTACGTAAGCGATTCTCGGTAAGCTATTTGTAGCTTTATAAACGTTCGTCGATTATTCTGCAATGGAGGGCTGAGAAGTAACGGTACAAGTCAGCACTGTGCATATATTTTGTACGACGGAAAGGCGACACGATCTTTACGTAGAATTCCGGTTCGAGAGTCTCTGTGATGTATAGTCCTACTTGCGTAACGCATTCGCATCGCATCGCGAAACTTCGAGGACTCTTACTCTTCTTCGAGACTCCTTCGCGGAGTCTCTCCACCGCGAGTATCATTTCTCGCGACTCGTGACCTCAGAATTCCCCATTGCCGAGATCGGGACAGTGTCTGTCTGCGCAGCTGATGCGACTTACCAGACACAAGAACAGATGATTGGTAGTTTTTGAGAAAAAATTGAAGTATTCTAAAAATTGTTTAGGTCAATGTAAAATAAAGTAACGATCGATTGAAAAAAATGTATTAATTTGTTTTTAAATAAGAGAATTGTGGATTAAAATCCAAAGGAAATAAGTAATCGCACGCGATTTTTATCTTCCCCTAAAGTATCGAACGTTTATAAATTTTATTACCCACAGTTCGGAAATGATATGGAGATAAAAGTCTTAATAAATGACTAATAATCATGCGTTGCTTCGTGCAAAAATGTATGGCTTCCTCTCGTGTCAGCCTTGATCTTATTTCTCGCGCGAAGCGTCGAAAAATTCTCGTAGTTATTGCTCCTTTTTTTTGCATTTGTTATTCGCTTGCTTCTGAACATTTCGACCTCGTTGCCGATAGGCGCGTACACCTCGTGCGTGCGTCGAATTAAGAACGCCCCCATGATGTGTTATTGCCGCTGCTTTTGCGGTTATTTTTCGCACTCGTATGGGTACGACATCGTAACCAGTCAAACACCCACACGTATTTGTGAACAAGCGCGGCAAAGGCCGCCACGACGACATCGAGGACGGAGTGAAAGGGGCGCGGCAGATTGTCGAGCCGGTTTGAAATTTTCACGACTCACCGTCGTAGTCAGTGAGTTCCCTTCCCTTTTCAGTTTATAACCACTTCGCCAAGTTTCATTGTTTTATTGCCTCGACTCGGTGCGCAACCGTTCCGTTCAATTATCCTCACGATGGCTCCTACCAACTGCTCCGTGACGTTCAACAATAATCGCCGAGAGGATAACGACCAACGAAAGCGAATAAAATTTCAACTCATGATGAGGATGATGAGGACGAAGCTTATCATTTCACAGACCCCTCAGCGGCTTGAACTGCGAGGAGGTCTATGTAAAAATCCGTCGATTAACGCAAAAATATATTAAATTTATTCATTTTTGTACGAAATATCAAGCTTATTCCTTCTTATGCACCCCTTTTTTCTTTAATAATCATTCAACGGTCAATGTCATTATCCCGAGGGGAACTCAAAATTTAGCGAAAGATTCGAAAAAAAAAAGAATTTTCCTTATTTCGAAATACAGTGTTTTGTTGAAGAAGCTTTCGCACTCTTCTTTATATTCTTTCAACAACGTATCTTTTTTTTTTTACTCTGACCAAAAAGAAGGAGCGTTTTGATTTCTCCAACATTCACCTTCATCATCATCATCATCATCATCTCGAACTAACCGAAGTAAAGATTTTTCTACAAAAGTGAAAAAAAAAAAAAATAACACGTTTGTTTTTTTTCCAAATATTTTTTTTTTATTGAATAATTCATTTTCATTTTACTCTTCATCGTCTTCATTCGTCTTTCAACATATCATTGCATGTCTTTTTCTTTCTTTTCTTCATCATTGTTTGCGGTCATTGTCGTGAATCGTAACAGAATATCACCTTATGTCAAATATACATACATTTCATACAATTCATGTAACAAATACATATATATTTTCTTCATATTTATAGTTATATAGTTTGGTGGGGTTTGGACGAGCGCCCTTAAAAATGACGGGGGTGCTCGCTACCCCGGGGAGTTTTGGCGGTTCGCTGAGGGCATTTGTATAGAAGGAATAAATTCAACGGGGCTGGGGACCATTCTTTTTTTTATGCTCAGGGAAGAGTCACGATAATTCATGGATAGGAGAAAAAAAAAGTATATAAAAAAAAACAAAACTGATTTACAAAATACAAAGTTGCGTCTATATTACACGTCGAGTCTCACTCGCGCGACTCTTAATCGGTCAACCGCCTTAGCCGATTTAAAACCGCGCGCGTACTAAAAAAAAAAACATTATTTATAATAATCGTTTGTGTCTCACACTCTCTCTCTCTTTGTTTTGTCACTCTTAATCCCGCCCCGAATAATCAACATAGCGCTGTGATTTTCACGTCACACGAGTTGTTCTTTGTCTTCAAAAAATAACTACACCCGCTGATCGATTAGTTTCAGGTTTTTAAAAAATCTTCCGATCGGTGCAACTCGCAGAATCATCGAATGAAAATTAGCTGTGACGTTTTCGGGCGGGTTTAGGGGAGGGGAGAGTTTTTTTTTTCATTTTTTTTTTTTTAATCTTCAAGGGGAATGTTTTTTATTTTTGTTAAAATTCCGTCGGTGGGTTTAATTAAAAGAAACCGTCGCCGGTGGGATCGTTCAACCAGGGGTAGTTATTGGGACAACGTACGCAAGTCTGGAGATTGATAGTTTCCCCGGGAACCTCTTTGGAGGTGAGTTTGCAGGTATGGGGCACCCAACAGGCGGGATTACCTTCGACGACGCACTTCTCCCTCCACGGCTCGAAGTTCTTCGACTCGGTGACGGTGCGCGGATTTTGTATCCACTGAATTACCTGGGTCATCGTTACGAAATAAACGTCGTTGTGCTGTGACAAAACCTCGTCGATCCAGTACAGGAAAGCGTCCAGAAATTCGGGGTTATTCTTGAGCCATGCGGCGTGGAAGTAGAGACCGAGCGGAGCGCGATTTTGATCGTAATGACGGTCAAAATTGTGATTCAAGAAATTGTAGAATTGATCACCGGTTAGAATGTTGCTGCAGGAATCGACCATTGCGCAACCTGGGAGATACTCGTCGTTCTGGGGATCCTCGCGTCTGTCCAACTCGTTCATAACCATCTCCCATACTGCGTGAGACCTGGAATTTAAGTAAAACAAGAGAATATTGGCGATTAATTTGCCGATTGAAAGGATAAATCATACAATATTAACTCAATACTGCAGGGACCATTTTTTCGGAAAATTGCTCGATCTTGAATCGGATAAAATAAAAGAAGGCTCTTAATACTGGCCTTGCATTCAACATTTCATTAAATTAATCGTATGATCGGTAACAGAAAAACAGGTGCAAGAAATCGTGAATCGAGAATTGTCGAATTTTTCGAAAGGATTCCGTATTTCATTGAAAATCATAGTAATTGAACAACACGTTGTTAAGACATTTTGAAAAATAAATCATAAGAAATTCTTACCTGGTTGGGCAATGTTGGAGATTTCCATGACAACGATGGGGCATTCTGAAGTACATGGTGTACGGCCATAGGGGAGGATTGTTGAGCGCAGCGGTGATAGTAGAATCATAGAGGAAAGCCTGTTCCTCCATCATCGTGAATTGATTGTTACCACCGACACGTAGATAAGGAGCTCGTACGCCGACAACGCTGTTGTCAGTAAGGTTGGCATATTTCTCAGCGATGACTCTCATACCGGCCATTTCCTTTGCCCAATCGTCGACGGCAGCGTCCGACCAGAATCTCTCGTCATCGTTGTGCCTTGAGAAATGATTTGAAAAATGCAAATCCGATCCATTATAGAACTCACTGTCGATCCATCAACCCTAATTTTTTCCTCAATTATACACTGGAAAGAACCGAAAAAAATTATAATTTATCTTACGAAATTGAGTGAACAGCGATCTCGTGACCCTTCCTGTGCATCTCTTGCATAGCCGAATAGTTGGTGTACTTGTGGGACACGAAGAAAGTCGCTTTGATGTCACAACCATTTGGATTTTTGCGTTTTCCATTGAAGATCTCTTTGTAGAGACCGATGTTGTTGTTGTTTATCGCATCGTCGAAGGTTATCGTGATCATTTGGGGAACGTCTTGGGATGGCAAGTCACCGGGTACCGCGGTACCATCTTCCGAGCAGAAGCAGTCGGGAAGTACGCAGACTGTTGGGTCGCAGGGTGGTGCCCTGTTCGGATCGTTGTCCATATCTAGTATCGATAGAATTTCACAAATTTTTCTTTCTTTATTTATTTCAATAACAAACTTTGAAGAATTTTTCGATTTGCGATGATCATTGAAATGCAAATATTTGTGCCGATTTTTTTTTTTTTTTATAACCGAAGTGTTTCCAAATACTTGAGACGATGATTAAATGAAAATGATCATTGATATTAATTTTAGAATTTTTTTTCTCATTATGAAAAAGAAATTTGGCGCAATTGTTAAGGAAATTATAATTCGTCGATGATGAACGTCGTTGTCCCTTACCGCAAATGTTCTCGTCCGATCCATCGGCACAGTCCTTCTCTCCGTTACAGAAGAGACCCCTGTCGATACAACCACCATCGCCGCAAGCGAGTTCACCATCGGGACACAGAGGTTCCTCTGTGTGTATCAATGGCGATACCTTTCTCTCCTTATTCTTCAGCTTGCAATTGTTTACTGAACCCTTCCAGTCGCAAGTCTGTTTCTCAATGTCGAAGTACAGACCGGCCGGGCATCTTATCGCTTGAAGACCCGAACTCGTGCACTGTATAACGTCACGACAATTGTCACCCTCGCCGGCTACGAGACGAAACCACTCTCCTGCATCCTTGTCCTTGCATATCTCGTTCTCAAAACTCTCCTCCTTCTTCGGCTCGTCCTGACGCTTAACGCGACTCGATGCACCCTCTGAAATATCGATTTCGCGTTTTTTTTTTCTTGTTCTCACTGTTTCGATGGTACGATTTTTTCGGCGTAATTTAGCATTTTTTAAATGATTGTTATTTGATTTTCAGAGCGTACAGAAAATATAAAAAATTAGCTTTTTATTGTTAAAATTTAAACATGTTTGTTTAAATATTTATATATTTTTACGTATTTTTTCGAAAAAGTTCGGGCGTAATTTTTTTTGTATAAACAATTTGTATACGTTAAGCAATCGTGAAGATTTCTCGTTATTCATTTTTTTATCAATAATGTTACACTAATTGATTAAAATAACTTCGAAAGCTTGTTCAATTTTTATACCTTCGTACTCGTTTGACTAGACTATCTCGTTTATGCCCTCAATTTCTAAGAACGCAGCCGCGATGAATGATTAAAGTTGGCTTTCACGCATTAACATTTTATTCATTTATATTTTACACACCTACGTTATCCTCCGCTCAAATTTATTAATGTAGCATCGAAACGTCGTTTGATTTTTAAATATGACTACACGTTTGACTACTTTTACCCATTCAATTTACGAGAACGCACAGCGTGTGAGGACACAAAATGTATCATCGTAGATCGCGAATGGATAAAATCATAACTGGTCGGCCATGAGAATCATCTACGATAACCCATGCACGTTTCTTTTGTCAATTTCGTTTTTCATTCCTCCCCTCCTTCCCGGCTTCGCGAGTATCCCGAGTAGACCCGTGCCGGCCGTTTGCGCGTCACGAGAAGCTACCAGGACAACGCCGACGGGGAAAGTTGTCCCCACCCGTTCTTGCACCGTGTGCTGCCCCCCCGGGGCACCGTCGTGACGTCAGTCATCCGGGACCAACAGCAAAAGTGGTATAGCGAGCAGTAGCTAGTAGAAACAGCACCAACCGGCCGTGGGCTTTCACGTTCTAATATCTTATGCAACTTTTCTCCACGTCCCTCCGACCAACGACGGTGCGTATCCCACTGGTACATAAACATCCTGTCTATCTTACATATGTAAAAAAAAAATCGTCCCAAAAAAAGAAAACTTTTTTTTCATTCCTCTCTCCCAGTTATTTTAAATCAATAACTTTCTTTCAAATAATTCAAATTTTGAGACGAACTTTCTTCGCTACATCTCGAATCCCAAAGTGATCCAAAAGAGTTTTAAAAAGATACAAAAAAAAATTACTTCCGGGTTGCAACACTACGTGCGCGAGAATCCAGCGAAACTCTAGTAGTAACGGTTCGCCGTACGTCAGACGACGAGGAATGCATCTCTCCCCCTCCCGTCTCTCTGCCTCTCTCGTCTGATTAGTTTCCGACTGAATTCATTTCCCGTACTGCGTCGGCTCGACATTCTACCCCACAAATATGATATCAGCAACAACGCGATCGCTTCCCTTCGCGTTCCTTGATATTGTTATCATTTCACGTCCCACGGCTTGTGACGACCACGCGCTTTACGCAGTGAGCGATATGAGGTAGACGTAGTCCTCATCGAAATATCCTCGAACTTCGACACTCGATTGTTATGTCTATATTGTACGCGCGTTGTTCGATATCGTGAGTCATTTTGCGAAACATATGTACGATTTCTCTTCGTTGCTATTTTGATGAATTTACGATCCGATGGTTTTGTCCGAGTAAAACGTGACTATTTTTTTTTTCCGAGTTTGAGGCAATTTCTCGAATAGGGTGTGCACACAGGTGATGAACATTGCCACTTCCTTTCGCCTTCCCAACGCGTCGAGCCGTACCAGCCAACTTTTACTTTTTCTACTTAATTTCTATCGGCATTATTATTGTTATTATTTGTTAGCAATTCGCAAAAATTAGTAAAAATTCTATAGCGTTAATAAATAAATGATAAACTGTTTTTTTATCGTATTGCGATCGCACGTAAAATCACAATTATATTAATATATTAATTGTGTAATTAATTAAAATTAATTAATAGTACTCACCGGCGAGGGCGATCGCTGCTATGACTAGCAGCAACAGCGAGGACCTCATCCTCGCTTCGTCGTGTTGCGAAACGATATTTTTCACGAAATAATTATTATAATTTCAGCAAAAAATAAACCAACTAAAAACGTAAAAGAAAGAAAGAGAAAAAAAAAAGTTTGTAAATTAATTAAAAAAAAAAAGAATTGTTCCTCGAAGTCTCAAGTGTCTATTCCCGAGCACAGTCTCTTCCTCTTACCCTCTCGCAGTCACCAACCTTCGCTCTTTTATCGAGTGGACGGTGGCCGTGCAAGCGCGCGAGTGGGGCCCGTTGGGTTGGGGTGGGGAGGCGGGGGTGGGGGCTTTAACGCGAGCTGCACCGACGAACCAGACAGGGAGAGGGAAATCGCGGCTCACCGGCTCCGTATGTTTTTTTTTTTTCTTTCTTATTTAATATTCCTTTTATTTTCTATCTCACTGTTGCTCTTTCTATTTCGTATTTCCCTCTCGCGAAGGCGTTATACGCGACACTTCCGGGAGCTTGACCGCATGCACGGCTCGCGACGGCTCCTCGACCACTTCGATAAATGTGATTTTATTTCTTTCTCAACTAATGTTTATTTCTTTTTTATCATCAATAATTAAATTTTTTTATCAAATTTTGAAGATTTTCTTATCGTGATAGTTTATAACGTTTTGTTCGGTTGAGGTTGGTGTTTTTTTTAAAAGGTCGCGAGAGGATGAGAGAGAGAGAAGATGAAGAAGAAATTGTGATAGACGCCGCGGGCGGTGGGGTATATTTACTCTTAATGACACTATCGTCTCGTTGTATTGGATTTATAGTGGGGCGCGGACCTTGGATCGTAGGTACCGCTTACGGACTGGCTGAGGCGCGCCACTCACCGGGCCTTATATTGCCACCACCACCTTCGCCAAGCAAACGTCGGGAACCCGCCGCTGCCCCCGGGCTTCATCTCTTCCTCGCATGATCCTCGTTTTCTTCCAGGCTTTTCAGCCGACTTCTCCACCCCCGCTTTCGTTGCCTATATGTATCCTTGACCACTCGGACACTATTGGGCCGCGAAATTGTGATATCATGAAGGTTGTTATTTGCTGGAGGCTATGGGATGCATCTGATGCCCTATCATTAGAATAAAACGGTACTTCGAAATCAGTTACTAATGAGAAGTTTTACGGTATCTCACATAACACTGTCGTACCCTTCGATGTTGCAATTCATTTCTTTCTCTTCATTTCTATTTCAAAGAAACAATATTTCGATAGAAATACGAATAATATTTACCAAATCGAAATAATAGACTAAAATATGAATTTGTGTCATTTTAGAAAAAAAAAGAAAAAAAAAATTGTTTCCGTATCGAATATTAAAGGGGAGTAAAGTAAATATCGTGTTCATGCAGAATCGTGAACAGCTTCCAGTTTCAGCTTCGTATGCCTCGTTTACAAAGCGACAACAATACTAATCAACTTCGTTGTGAGCCATGAGAGGTCAATTACTCTTAAGTTAAATCAATAATTAACCTCATTGAATCGGCTTAATTATAATAAAATTGTTATTGTCTATAAATGATAATACCCATAGTAATTATCGATTCAATTTAAATAAATTCATTTAAATTTAAATAAATTCATTTAAATTTAAATAAATTCATTTAAATTGAACAGAACATTTTCATACGAATCTGCTGCAGAGTTGCACGTTTCCATTTGTTTGCCATAAATTTATTAAAATCAAGGAAAATGATATCTTTCAGTGCGAATGTACCGCTATTGCCTATTGGCCGGCCAATGATAGTGTTGCCGGAATCTCTGTGAGTTGCGCATCGCGCGACTCTCGCACTATTAGCCAAGTAAAAAGTCCCGTAACTTGACTATATACATAGACGCACCTATATTTTGCACCTCTCTTCATCGCTTCGAAGCTAAGGCGTGCTTCAAAAAGTCATTACGCAAGTGGCAAAAGATTGATTGTCATTAGGCACAGAGTAACTTTCTTGGATTCCTCTACGCTATAAATACAAGCGACACGAAATGTTTGTCTCGATATGATTGTCAGCACTGTCACGATTAACGATGATTTACGAATTTTTAAAAATTAAATCTCTTCGAGTTTAAAGGGGTTGGAAAAAATGATAAAAAAATATATGTATATATATATCTTCGGAGATACGTACATGACTTCACGTTAAATTTCCATCTACTGTCCTATGCAGACTGAACGGGCTGTCCGATCCATTCACGACTCAACTCACTTTTTTTCTCCAACTTCCGCTGGCTTCTCGCTGCAAATTATTATCAGCCCTGAGGCTGGACCAACGTGTACCAGTTACGTTTTTTTTTTTTTTTTTTATATTTTGTTTTTCTGCAGGGAATTATATTACATTCTAAACTGATACGCTTTATTTGTACGAGAAAATACAGAATAATTATGAATATACGTTCTGTCAAATCGTCGAATGTTTGGTCAGTAAATAAATGTTGCCATTTGTAAAAAAAAAAAATACGAAACATTTTCGTAGCATCGGGACTGTTATATGTGATATATTGAACGGTAAACAGTTGAATATTTATTCATTCAAACGTTGCCCGGGGCTTTTCCATGTGAAATGCCAAATTCATTTGTTGCGCAGACTCCTGCATAAATCCGCGAGATACAACACAATCGGTAAACATTTTCTTTGTTTTTACTGCAGAGTTTTATACGAAACTTCAAAACTGAGCAAATATTTCCTTGGGACAAAATTCCCAGAACGAAAAATACGGACCGAAGGAACGATACCGACGGAATAATAATCACTTTTTACTCACTAACAAAAATTCTCAGTTTATTTGACATTTTTGTAGCTCATAAATTAAAAAAAAAAATTGCACAAAAATTCGGTAATTTGTTTGACATACATTTATTTTTAAAAAACGCCTATATGACTACAATATTTCTGTTCGATACCAAACGAATACGAGTTCGCGGGATGAATATCAAAAGAGGAAAGAGCGAAGCACACGATAGAACTTTCGATTATTTCTGATCTTTCGTCGGGCATAAGCAGGTAGAAAAGATAGAAGGCTAAAGGTAAAACACGTAACACAACACAACGCAACGTAACGTAACAATGAAGATCACTCGTGACGAGAGGGCCGGCGACATTTACGTATTACAAAGGAGGAGAAGATCGTTTCGAGAAGACTCTCTCGTTTATACATCTGCCTATTGCAAATCCCTCGAGCGATTCACAAAGCCCACCACACAGACCTGATTCACGTATCTTATTAACTTTTCAGACGGGTGCGGAAAGGTGCCTGACTCCTCGTATCTCTTATGCCCGGTGCGATTGCTCCCGGATAAGAAATATAAAGAGAATACGTAGTATCAAACTCTAGTAGCAATAATAATTATGGTATTATCGTCGTCCGCGGCGGTTCAACGAAATTGAACGTTTATCGAGTGAATAAACTTAGCTGCCGTTTCTTCGGTAGTCGAACCGGTGTATTCGATGAGCAATGAGAAGCTTTCGAGAAGATTGCTGCATCGATTCGCCAAGGTGAAATGTTGCAACTTATTTTCTACGATTCTACGATAAGTACAGTAGAAGAGATCAAAATTGTTGACCGACACTGTACAAAAATAGAATAAATTACACGGTATTCAATTAGTGTGGAAACTTCATCCTTATCGAAAGAAAGAAACAAAGCAAAAGCAAAACTTCTAACAAAAATAAATATTTTACTACGGAAGTGTGGCGTTTGGAAACGGGACTTGCGAAATTAACAAAAAAATCTTTCTGAAGCATTGCATATTTTTTCAACGACACAATAAAGCATTTTAAAAAATTACTATATACTAATATATGTGTAATCATCCTTATAGCATGTTATGAAGAGAAAACGTTTTTCCGTCGAGTATCGAATACGATTTTACTTCACAAGGTGTGGAAAGGAAGTTTTCCATACCGCAATGAAGTAACATACTATTAAATTTTACATATTAAATGAAAAAAAAAATTAAATATTAAATTATGATATTATCGCAGTGTAAACTACGATTGTTTTTAGATACATTTTCCAGAGTATTTACAAACTTTTTTTCAAAGCATATTTTAATTTTTTTACTTTCCAAATTAATCCCATAAAAGCAACAAAAAACATGCACAGTTATAACGATCTTTCAACGCGGCGTAGAGTCGCGTAACTCGTCTAATTTTCTTCCTTCATTAACAGTCAATCGCAGTCAATCGGTAAAAGTAATAAAATTGTTATAAAATTTTAATCATATATATTAGTATATGAAATACGAAAAAGTCTCATTAGCGAGAGTTTACAACGGTACGTCGTCGATAAGGATCAGAGGCGCCTACATTACTTTCGTTTAGTATGAAACGAAGAGATCTTCTTGTACAACACTTGTTCCTCGATCATCTTCGACCGGCTCCAGCACACACACAAAGCCGCGTGTTCACACGCAAACGGAGTCAGAGCAATTCTTTCGTTCTTTTTTTTTTTCTCGTTAATTTCTAAATGTCAAAATGTCAGAACGGAAAGGGCTTCGTTGGCATTTTGGTGTAGTCCTAGCTACTAGACGAAACGAGTAATGTTCGATCGATCTCGACGCGTACGCAATTCATTGCTCAATCGAGATTATATTTGCTGACGAGAGCTCAAACGTAACTGGAATCGTCCCGAATTATAATATTTCACTTTCCGAAGTTTCGTCTTATTTTGTGTTACCAAATGATAACAAAGTTAACCATTCGACATATCGATAATCAATAATCGTTAATTCAACAGAATTACGACCGTCCGTTATAGAACGTGGAAATTAAAAAAATAAAGAAAAAAAATAAAAAATTTCACAGAATTCCGATTTGCATGAATTTACGGAGTTTGCCAAATTAAACTACAGAAGTAGTTTGTCATTTTATTTGTTTCTCGTAGATAACGGGCATTCTACGAAAATTCGTAAGCATCGACGGCGCTTTTTTCTTCAAATCTCATTAACTTTATACAAAAAACGACATACACTGCAGAAAATAAAATGATTTTTTTTTAATTCGAAGTCATCGTTTGTCTTTTCAATGTACAGGTATACACGTCTCAAATTTGATATTGGCGCCAGTAGCGCTCCGCGTTCAGACACCAAAGTGTAGGAATGATAAATTTTGTCTTTTCGTTCGTGCACCGGGTTGGGATTGAAAAAAAAAATCGACATAATCCATGGAGAGCATCGAAACGGGGTCAGTCGCCGAGGGTATTGGGAAGTTTCGGCTCGAGGGAATTAAACGAGGTGCCAGGTGTGTGTGTGTATGTGTACGGTGCTCACCGTATAGCCTCGGGGCTAGTAGTAGAGCGTATACAAGTCAGGCAAACACGAAACTCTTAATTCGGCGCCATCGACGCCTCGCGGATACGAATAATAGATATTACTTTCGACTCAACTTTTGTGAGAGGACGAAATTGAAAGAGAAACGAAACTTTTGAGCCTCCAGGCATCCCCTCGATGTATCCGGCGTATTTCTGTTCCTCATTAAAAAAAAAAAGAGTTGTGAAAAAGAAAACAATACTGATACCTCGAAGCCTAATGTGAAATTGCAAAAATAGATATCAAAATTAGAAAAAAACACACATTTTTTCGGCAATTTTTTTTTTTTTCGTTATGTTTCGGTGAGAGTCTGAGGTAAGAGAGAATTCGATGTACCCGGGGTCCGTCGTGGCCCCCAGCGTGACATATAGTCAGCCAGGTGAAAGGAGAAGAAAGGAAGAGGAATCGGCATAGCGGTAGCTATGCAGATAGGGGACCCCCTTCTTATCTCTCTCGACGATCGTGTTCAGAGCCTTCTCCGGTAACCTCTGTCCCGATGAGAAGTGTAGGAGGGGAAAAAGGAGCTGAGGCTTTCCCTGCCCGCGGCCAAGGAGTCACAACACTCGGCCTCGGGAATCCGTCGTCAGGTGGAATACATGATGAATACTTTTTTTACAGGTGATTTATCAGTGCAGTAGGCTCCATCTATCGGAAATCGTTCAACGATCGTAAGATCGTAGATCGGTTTTAGCGATCGTCGATTAAATTCGATCTTATGGTCATTTATCGATTAACGAATACATAGCGATTTTTTTTCTTTTTTTTTCATTACTCTATTATCGGTAACTGGTATTCACGATCCTTCTACCCTTATTCAAATTTAATATATATAAATGTAATAAATTAGCGTGGCGAACATTCAAATTATTTGGTCGACAATTGTTGGAAGCTTTTATACTGCACTAAAGGTTTTTTTTTCACTGTTTCCTTTTTTTAACGAACGATTAAACGAATCATATCCTCTTCAGTCGAACCCTTTGGCGTACACGATTTGTTCGGTTGTGTGGCATAAATCTATCCATTGAATATAATCAAAAGCCGATAATAATAAGCCTATGAGAAATATAACGACAAAGCTCGCATTGAAAAACGTAAGCCGTGTTCTGCCCGCTATCGACGAATTATTTACGAGTAGAGCGGTGATACGCGTATTAAACATCGAACGAGCTTTTCGTAATCTTTGAAAATCGAAAATATTTTTCAATATTAACTCGCATACGGAAATACGGGATACGGTGGATAAAATTTCGAGTACGGCATTCGGAAAAAAATAACGAAGGTATAATCGTGCTTTTAACGAAACATAATCCGAGACGCGTGGGCTTTTGAATATATTTTATTTTTGTGTATTTTGGTATTAATTATTGTTATTTATCTTCTTACAATTCGCATATTTTATATTTATCGCATATTTGATATTTTTCATAAAAATTGGAAAGAACAAACATTATTTTAATAAAAATTGAATTGATCAAATTGCCAATCAATTTTTGAGACGTATATGATCGATAGCTACCGAGGATGTCGTGTTAGTATTTTTTTTATATGAATTTGCGACCGTCGAGAACACGTGAGGCGTAATACTCTTTCCATTGGCATTTTACGCTCGACGTGTATAGGACGTGCGTAGGCTGGTTATTAGCAGCGTCATCGATCTCTGCAGTTTTTTTTACGCCGATGACGAGGGTGAGAAAAAAAAAAGAAAAACGAGCCGTTCATACCTACGGGGTTACAAAACAGGCCTGTCTCGCTTGCAAAAAGAAACTGTGTAGCCATCATGTATATCGATTTTTGGCATAATAACGTATCGTATGTGGCTTCCAGGCATAAATGGGGTTATTAGTTATTGACAAAATATGAATACACAATCTTCGATACGTAAGAGACAATTTTTTTTTTCGATTTTTTTAATACTATTTCATTAATGAAATAACATTTGAGGTTATCTTTTATTTACAAAAATAGAGTCTATGAAAAATATAAATGTACAATAGAATGACGATATAACGATTATGCACAACGGTCGTTTTTTACTTTTTGTCTTTAGAGACAAGTTGAAATAAAAAAAAATATATGTTTCAATTACGAATTTCAAATGTGTTTTACAATTTTATCGTTCGAGACGTAACTGAAGGTTGTTTGTAACATTTATATTTGATATGAGGCTATCTACTGCAATACGATTAAAATTAAAAAAACATCGAAATAGGCGCGTTCTCCCACGAGACTGTCTAATGGATCCGTTGGCCCGTTGGCTTTAGCTTGAAGCTATAGCAAGTTCTGCGGGAGGATTTATCCGGGACGTCGGATAACGTGAGTGCCACTCGGGAAATGCAACAGATCATGTATATAGATATACACACCTTATATAGATTGATAGATACATGCTGAGTTCGGACGAACATTATCCGAAAGGACATTCGTTGGCTCCTGTGCATTTCGACGGCGCTGAAATGTCGTCGGGCGTCTACATACGAACCGATTGCGATAGCGAATAGACGGCTCTCAAGATACTGAACAATTTGTGTTCAGTATTTGCAAAAATCGCAGAAGCCGTCATAATTTTACTTGAATTTTTATCTCACAGATTTACAATTTTTCACATGTGTTGAATATCCATTTTAGAGCCGTAAATAAGGTTCTAATGCATCTATTTCTGATCTTTTTGGATCTAACTCAAGTCTAATGTAATGTCATCAAATTACTACAAGTGTATCTCCATTGCGAAACTATGTATACATTCAGGTCCCGGGAAGTAGCGATTTCTCTAGTGGTGCAGCGTATTTTCTTTTCCAAGGGGGTTACGGTTGTTCCGCAGCGCTGCATGCGTTCGTAGTACTTGCATCTCCTCTTATCCATCCACTTTCGCTCCACTATCGTTCTTGTAGCTCTTCAATTTTCGCCCCCTTTCCTCGATTTTATCCCCTCTTTCCAGGCTCCTTCTTGTCCGGTTCTGGTAGCACGAGTTTCGTACAGCGCGCAGCTCTCTTTACCACCGTTAGTTCCCCGCTATTCGTGCAATCTACATACATGTATATGTATGCAGCACAAGCTCGTTTCGATAACATGGCTCTGTATATCTGTATATATTATCTGTTGCATCCCGCACCGCTCTCTATCTTCTTTCTTCTCGCTCGAGCTTTCTAACACACGAATGCGCGCGTACCTACACACGGACAATCCCCGTTCGATATCCGATTATTTCCGCATCTCCCCTCTCGTTCGAACCCCTTCTGCGGGTATTTCCACTTTACCCGCACTCTGATCTTCCTTCGCGCTCACACGTATTCGCTTGTATGAAATCCCTTAACCCAGCCACCCCCTTTCCGGAGGCGAAAGGACGACACGCGGTACAACCGATGCATATTTTAGCCTCAGCAACGAGACCTTGCGACACGAGGACTCATTATCCTACCATCCAGGGACGGTCCTAGGTACACTTATCTAAAAAGATACATGCATCGAGAGCGTATGCGAGGGAGTAGAACGATATCGCTCAACTAAGCGGATTGTATTTATATCCTCTTTGAGGCGCGCTTTTTTCTCACGAACTCTAGCGTGCAGCTAAAGCTGAGGTGTGCAACCGACGAATTGTTCATTACGGTATTATCAATATTATGAAAATTCCTGTATTTCTACTAGCGATGTTTTGGTACATATTTGTTTGAATTTTTGATATTTTCATTATTTTTATTGCTCCTTTATTAATTTTTGTAGAGTCAATTCAATTTTGCGTAGTGCTGCCAGTTTCAAATAGAATTCTATAATTCGATAAATTGTATACGAAATTAATTCGATTAAATTGAACGAGTTGTCAATATCGTGTAGCACGCTTTTTCGGAATCAATAAATGATTTAATAAGATGCAATGCGAGAAAGTTGATATTTCCCCCATTGGATTCCAAAGTCACGGCGATGAATACAAATAATTCAGTGTCGTTTTATTATTTAGGTTTTGCCGCTGTAATTCTTAAAATTGCTTTCCCATGGGTTACTTTATGTTTCGTAAAATATTCAATTAAATCAATTCGATATCCCGAAGGTTCGACGATGACGATCCTATTCAACGGATCAAAAAACGAGAACGTCATACACAGCCTTTTTATCGGAGGATTAAAATAAGCAAATGAATGCGTAATTTGGAAAAAAAGCTTTTAAAAAATATGTTAAAAATATATGGAATTCCGAGTTTTTATACAATGAATGTATTAATTATCTAATTTGTTATATATTTAGTGCCTTATAAGAAATGTATTCTAAAATATATTGGGTAAATCGTAGATATATTTTGCGGCATAGTTTTTTCTATCTGAAATTGTCATAAATTGCAGGAAATACCTTAATCGGCTTAATGAATCTCTTGATTCTTAACTTCACCGTCTTGTGCAACTATTTTTTTTTTACTTTCAACAAAATATATAACTAAAGAAATAGATTTCAGTAATTATTCTCACAATTCAAGACTTTTAATATAATTATTCATAAAGTACATCCTTAGAAACCATTTCTACTTAGCGGAATTCCAACTACTTTGGAATAGTTTATAAATTGTATATAGGCGTAACATTGAATTGCAAATACATGCGAATTTCCACAGTAGAAGTTTCTCGGCTGTTATTACCGTTGAACTTTGAAGATGGTGAGAATTAAGCGAGAAAAGTGTATAGTCAAGGGATG
Organism: Buathra laborator; assembly: GCA_934046635.1. Taxonomy (NCBI): domain Eukaryota; kingdom Metazoa; phylum Arthropoda; class Insecta; order Hymenoptera; family Ichneumonidae; genus Buathra; species Buathra laborator. The sequence goes on along the minus strand of OW203898.1, from coordinate 1,567,428 downwards.
AATCGCGGGAACCTTAGTGTTTGAAACGAGAGTCATATAAACGAGCACAAGCGTTTGCAAATGTTGAAGAAATAAACGAGAGAAAAGAGCGAGAAAACTTTCATTACTCGAAAGGAGGATCTGCGTGTGTGTGGATTTGAACGTGCGGGGGTGACCAGTGAAAGGCAGCGATGGGGGATGAATTTTGTGAACCGTGGAGCTCTCGCGGTCACGGTCGCCGCACCGCTGTATCTCGGCACTTCTGCCCCTCCCCTCGTGTTGAGGTGCGGCATAGGCTTGCGCGCGATGCGTTAACGTGGGAAATGTCAGGGTGCAAAGCGGAGATGACGGGACGCGCTTCCGGTGCGCAGATGCATGACCGGCGAACCGCGGAAGCCACTGCGGTGTACTAGAGCATTCCTGTATCCTTCTTTCTCTCCGCGTTCAAACTAAAGGTTAATACGGCTTTCTCTGCTTTGCACGTGACTATGTACATAGCTTTAATACATATCGCGCGAACGATAATATGCGACGTATTTAATTAACGCGGTAATTGAAGAACGGAAAAAAATTCATGTCAGGATATTATTTAAAATATCGAAGGATCGTTTAGTTCAAGAAGAGAAGTTCGGTTTACCATGGAAGCATATGGTTCAGAACATTTTTTTTACAGTTTTTATTTTCATTAAAAAAAATACCGCGGGAACCCCTTTATGGCGTTTTTTTATCGCTCTTTATTTTATAGGCTCTATAAAATTGTTTCTAAAGTTCGACGAGTATGTTATCGTGTGTATTTTTCCTCTCAAAATAAGTCGATCGGAAATCGTATTATTTCGCAAAATGGTCAGAGCAAATTTTTTTTTTATCACTGAACGCTTCATGTAGTCCGACGCACTTTTTATAAATAAAATCGTTTGAAAAAAAGCAACTTTTTTAAAATGAAGTTTATGAAATTGGAATGATAATATTTATTTTCCATTGTTATTTTATTTATTATGCATTCAGAATAAAATACAGCAGAGATGCTTATTTCATAATTGAGTAATTAAGCCTTTACGCCCATAATTCTCTGAATTCGACAATCGATTTTCCACTTACTCGCATAACAAAACAAATATTAATATTTTTGGTGATTAATACGCCCGGAACAGTAGACAATATGGATCAATTATTATTAAATTTTGAATCATCTGAGCGGCTTACACCTCCGCTAATTCCATGCATGTTGCAACATCGGTGGCCCGATTGCGTTTCTATATTTAGTTTTAGTTTAACATAAATGAATGACCGTATACGTGGTCGATTCGCCTTATTATATAGTTCAGTATAGACTGCAGTATATGCTACGACAACGACGACGACGACGATGACGCCGATAGCGAGGTGCTGACGAAGGGGTCAGATGCACGCACGAGTGATATTCACGGCGCATGAATCACGTTAGCTCGCCGGGAAACACGTATAGCTGTTCCCATAATAATAATAATAATAATAATAATAATAATAATAATAATAATAACAACCCATATTAATATCCACGATAAATCTATAATCATACTATAGACATGATACGTTATACGAGCCTTGAACATCGACTTAACGAGATTGAAGTGGAAGGATGAGATTGTGGTCGAGACGTAAGACGGTGGGTTCGTGTGAAAGATTGGCAAGAGGGTTGTATCTCTTTGGTAGGGTTCGTCTGACCTCTTGTACTTAGGAATTTATTGATCTGTTTCAGCTTTGGCCATCCAATAACCGAATATATACACTTACGAAGGAGCTTTGGCTCCTTCGTCGCACATGCCGCATTGACATCAGAAAAATCTATACTACGTTCCCGGAAAAAGTTTTTTTTTAATCCCAGAAGACCAAACATACTTTTGCACCCCTGTCTTCATTCAACTCCGATAGAAATTGATACTTTTGTAGCTTATTTGCAGTCGTTTCGAAACCACAAGATATGAATAACAGCTCTGTTAACATATACTTGTGGCGAATATTATATATACACGATGTCCAGGATTCCTGAAAATCCTAAAAGTTCTCGTAATGTTCTGGAATTTTTTTATTTTCTAGAAAAGTCCTGGAATCTCCTTGAATTGTGTTGTTGGTCCTTCAGTATTTTTTGTTTTTTTCTTAAATTTTGACTTCATTATACTTTGATTACGTTCCGCTGTATGGCGCGAGTCCTGTGATGTCACGCGTAGTCGTGTATCGTTTGTATGTGTGTTTCGTTATATATGTTTCGTTTTAATGTCTAATAAGAGAAATTTCACAACTTCGTCTATTATTTTTGCTTTGCTGTCATAATTATATTATATATCGCAATTATAAACTGTATAACTGAGGAGCAAAATGCATCGTTCCATCAGATGCGTGTGTACTTTTCTGCGATAAACTGCCTGAAATTCACCCAAGGATACCAATCCTCCTGCCAGGCAAGCAGACCAAAGGGGAAGAATCATTGTGGCTACGGTTGTAGAATCGCGAAATAATTGATAAGAAAGCACGAGAGTCGGAGAAGGGGATGAGACACGAAAAAAACGCTGGAATTAAAATTCCATTTGCAAACCTTGCTAGAAATAGCTTGTACTACTTCTTTTTTGTACCTTTTTTATCCCACTTTCGAGGTTTCATGTGCCGGTGCGAGTTTAATAAACTATACTAGAGTTGCTGGCGAAAGCGGCGGGAAAAGATTTTCAAGGGCGAAAGGCGTATTGTAAATTCAGCTATTGCCTTTGATATCGAAGTACATTCACGTAGATATCCCTTTCATTATCAGATGTGAATTCCCCATACATTTTTTTTTATCGATCTCTTGATGACGTATCGGTGAATATAATTTTTTTTTTTTCATCTACCGTCCGAAGTACAAAAATGTTGTTTGCTTCGATTGATTTATCGCCCGCAGTCGGGAGGATCATGGATTATGGATCGGGTTATCCGGATGCCGTGTAATATGCTGAAATTACGTGCCCTCCCGGGATAACAATTGCCCGCGGGGCTTTCAATTTTGATCACGTAACGTATATCAAGGGGCTCTCTCGCCCGAAGTATTCTTGAGAGCTGAAAACACGCGCGACAACTCTCACGGGTTCTGTTGACTCGTCGCGCATCCACGTGAGCCACGCGAGTTTCGCGAGTGGACGAGAGAGTGCACTTACCAATGTTAAAATGACACACACGTGCGTTTATCGAGAGAGAGCGAGAGGGCTGAGTGCATTAACGAAGTTTCTCGACAGTCGCTATGAGGCTTGCGCTCGTGTCGATGGTCGATCATCTAAAATTATTCTCGTTGGTAAACTCCCTCGTGTTTGCACGACGTATGTGTACTCGTGTACTCGCCGAAGTGCTCGACGCATCGACGAAACGCTTAACTCCCCGTGCCGTTGGTTAATCCCACGTGTACACAGCATTAAATTTCAGGTTATATCTCCTGTATATATGAGTGTACAAGCATAACACTTTGTTATTTATCGTCGTTTCGATAAAGCAACGGGGCTCGCTTTTCCTACATGCGAATTTATTTTCCGGAAATAAAAAACGAGCCTTTAGTTGGGTGCATTAACAATACAACTATATAAAAAAAAAGTGTTTACTATCAAACAAATATCAGTTTAAGGTCCCTGTAGTATTTCGTCAGTTTTGCAATACCAAAGGAATAGTTTTAACTTTTAAACAATGGAGATTGCAGGTAAAGGATTAAATTCATTAAAGAGTAGTAATACTAATGATGCCAATAGAGAAATTTATCCGGAAGTTTACGCTAAAATGTTTGTCGGTATTTATTAATTTTTCTTGTTTCTAATAATCGTGTCGAAACGCTAGAAATTCCGAGGAGAAATATAAATGGATTATCTGCTGTACCGTAACCGCATAAGAGAATTTGCCGCGGGGAGATAAGAAAAACATTTGTTCCGCAACCGTAATTTCTCACAAACCGCGGGAGGATCAACCGAATCCGTTCGGAGCTCAAGCGAGACGAGAGGCCGATAGGGCAAGGGGATGAGGATGAGCAACAGGCCTTCGCGCCCGGCAGCTGCGAACCCCCGAATCGTTTCGACTCGAGGGCGCCGAACCACCCTTGCACGTTTCTACTCGACTGTATACTACGTGTATATATATATCTTAGATACTCTATTCCCCCCATACCTCCAGACACAGGAGCAACAGTCCATACCTTTTTCCACTTCAGCCTGAAACCAGGAAGTATCTAGAGTTAAGCGTTCTGTTTCATCGCAACAAATTTGCCGCTGCTATTTGCTCAATTTAGCGGCAAGCCTTTGCTTAAACTTCTGCCACAACAGCATAAAAACAACGAACCGGTAGACAACGCCATATTTCTTTTTTTTTTAACCTCTGTATCTTTTAGATTTTCAGAATCGACACTTTTTTCGGTGTTTGTTTCCAAGATTCTTAAAATATATATATTTTTTTAACGCCATTCACATTTCGGAAGTTTTTTTTAAATGAAACCTTCCATATGAAAAAACGATAAAGTCAATATGAAAACATCATATTTTTGTTTAATATCTCTATTTTTATTAAAAATAATAATCTGCCGCGGTTATCCTGGTTGAAGAATCAATTTCACCATTTAAAATGTGAAATTAATTTTTATTTTTTTTTCAAGCTACAAACATCAATTTTTTTTAATTAATTAGTTCATTGTCAAAAAAATGTCAACACTGATGGTTCCATGGTTTGATTTCGACCGCGATGATCCACTGACCTTCAATTCTACGTCTGTTTTCGCTTTTTTTCTCCAACTGCCGATTTCTCAAGCGTAACGATCGATCAATCATCCCCTACGTGCGTGTCGTTATCCGATTTTCCTTTCGTTCCGTCATCCCGCTTTTAATATTGTTAGTAATACAGTAAACCAGCCAGGTAGACAGCGGCATCATCAGGAGTTGCTTCTGGCGTCGAGTGCGGAGCATTTCGCAGGGTGAGTTTCGTCGGAAAGAGAGTAGAGCTGCGACCTTGACCTACGGGGTTGTTCGCGCGCCGGCGTCGCGCCCTCTACTCTTCTCTCACTCCTACATCCTCTTCAACCCCTTCTTTGCATCCTACTCGGTATACTCACTACTCGCTTTCAATCTATCCCTCCTACTTTTATTTTTCTCTATCTTTCTTCCACTTTAGAACCAAGTAGAATCGTATACGTACGTCGAAACAAACCCGAAAGCTTCGTGTTACATAGCACCCTCTCGCTTCAATTCCCCCCTCCCTCCTTTCCAGCCTTCCTACGAGTTTCAGCGAGCTGGCCAAAGGGGTGAATATCAGGGGGTGGCGAGGAGTTCGTCGAGGGGGTCTCCTGGATACGTTAACCGAGGCGTCTGTTCCGATCCACAGTTGACCGCGAGTCGTCACGATCGCACCATGACGATATCGCGGCGCGGTCGTTGATATCAATTTTTTGTTCCGACACCGTGAAAGCAACCGGTTATTAAATCAACCGACGCTTCTAGTATAGTTATTATATCAATTATAAAAAAATCCACGATATCGTATTGATTAACGAAATATCTTATCGAAACTTCAACGCTATCGACAAATCATCGAGTTTTAACAACGACAAGGATTACGAAAATTTTTTTTTTTTTTTTTTTCGTTCGATTGATTTTTGGTAAAATCGTGTCGATGTCTGCCATGAATCTCTCGTCGTCGGAGAAATGCAGGTATGTCACAGTTTTTATTTGATTTGTTTTTTTTCTATTATTTAATTTGCAAGTGCGTGATAATTGGTGTTTTAAAATTTTTTTTATTATTTTTCGTGGAATTGATTGTTTACTTTTGATGGGAAAATTGAATGTTGAGAGGTTAACGATGGGGCGGAAATAAAATTTGACCCGAAGGGTCACGAGACTCGTGCTGCTCTCTCATTATAACTATAGAGCGAGGGGTGGCTTTGCCTCGGCGCGGCTTTGAAGTGAAAGTGAAAGATTCGGCGGAAGTTTTAATTTTTTCGTTTCCTGAACTATATGGTGATCCGGCGGCAATTGGAACACTGAGGAAAGGTCAAAGGCCTCGATAAACTTGACGATAATCTGTAAATAACAGTCAAGAGATTGATAAGGTGGTAATAAATTGGAAAAAAAAAATGCGAAGTACAAAATACCGAGACGATGAGGTTCGAGACTTTCGTTTTGATTTGTTGGGATCTCGCGTGTCAAGTATTCAGCTTCCTGTGAACTACACTAAACTATTGTACTTTAGGTACAACCGGTAGCATATATTTCGCAGCTAGAAAACCTCTATAAAAAATGATTATAGGCACGAGATTGCCAGCACGGAAGACTCGTGCCCAGTGCATGTGAAGCTTCAAGAAACCAAAATACTTAGAGAAAAAAAAATACAGTACTCCATGATTATATAGTCGATAAAGCCCTTCGCTTCAAAGCGGAACGATAAAACCTTGAATTTGCATGACAAAAACTTAATTCACTGTTTTATTAAGATGCTTCGCGGTACAGAGGATTCGAGTAAATTTTACATTGAATACCCATTATACGCATTGGAATCTCATTAAACTGGCAAAAAAAGTCCATTAAATCGATTAACGATATGCTGAACAAATTTTTTATATACATCTTCATCCCGAGATGAAGAGTTTCGCAAATAATTTATTTAAAGCTATCAATACGGGGTAATTGATTAAAATTATATTAAAATAAAATGTTGCCATATGAAAATATCACTAGTCGTGGTAATAGAAAGAATATTTTTTCTGTATTCATTTAAAGCCCCTTATCGTCAAGCGATTGTAGACTTTCCATAAAGATCACAGCTTTCAATTGATTGACGCAGGGGCTATATATTTGAATAGGTCTTCAATAGTTTAATTATCATCGATAACATAGTTTGCAAAAAAGTAAAGTATACATATATGTACTTTATATGAAAAAATGAGCGGCTTAAAAAAACATGCGCCCTCTAATCGTTTAATCGATAAGCCTCTTCGAACTTATAGGCAAAAAACAAAAAAAAAACGGAATAACTTATAGAAAGTTAAAATCAACAAAAAGAAAGTTTCAAACCTCGACATAATTTTCAACGACTCATTATTCATCGAACTTCTTATCAAAGTAAACCAATCGTTAAGATCACAGGAGGGGGCAAAAAAACACGTAGAAGTTGAATGTCGTCGTAGAAGGTCGAGAGTGACCCGTCACGCAAATTTTGTTTTGTTGAATAGTTTCTCTATAGCCATATCCTTCTCATTGTTACCTGTTTTTTTTTTTTTTCTTTGGTTCCTTTCCTGTCTGCGCTGTTGGGTAATGCGATTTAAACGCCATCGAGATCGTGAATTCGTGACGCGAAAACAGCAGCAAATCGCGGGGAGGGTGAGCCGTATAGATGAGAATAGAGTCGCGTGACTAGTTTCGTGGACCGAGGCAACCGACGATAAATCGTTTTCATCGATCCACCGGAATGAGACGACGACGCTACCGAAACGACGCCGCCGCGATCCGCGGTAACTTCCGGTGATGGAAGCGCTTGGTATTTCCGGCATTTCGTATATACATATACGGTAGAGAAGATGCTTCCGTGAAACTGACAGCTCGCTGGCACTACGATAAGCAAACAAGATAAGATATTCGCATCGAACTGACAAACACGATGCTTGAACAGATTCTCGGTACTTTTATTGAAATAATCGCAGTATATGTACAGTTGCCCTTTTGATCTTTTAAAATACAAACAAAAATAAATGTTTGCGCCAATTATTAAACTCCAACTTGACTTCAGCCCAAAAATTCTGTTGGATTCGTTCCCAACGCAAAAAAATAATGAGGTATAATAAACAAAAATTTAATTCTTCAATTTGTACGCAACAACATCATGCAAATACCCCTGTGGCACGTTTTTTCGACGAATCTCATTAACTTAAAACGGGTCGAAAAACTCGTTTTAAAATTCTGCCGAATGTCCTGTCCTGTGTTTTTTTTTTTCGTACAACACGATGGACACGTCGGTTTTTCCGATATTTCATCGGAAAAAAAAGGTATCCCTGATTGGGAAAAATATAGAAAATGGATAAATTCTTTGAAAGCATTCGTACAAATAAAAAATCTTGTCATTCATAGTTTCGAGTCGACATCGGAATTTTTATTTATATTTCCATGCGTACAATCACTCTTCGTCTATTACCGTGCAAAAATAACACTACCAAAAAGAAAATTTCGCGTGAATACATTTTTTTTTTCAATTTTATTATTAAATTTCAATACATCGTACATCGGAGACCTATTTCCATATGCAATACTCAATGCTCAGAAAATTTGTATCTGCATGTTTCCGTCCGGTTTTCGTCGTGAATTTGTCGTTTCGAATTTTTCCGCTCTTCGGAATTCCGTTTGCTCGCATACCAGCTTCCGAGTTTCTGAGATTTCGACCTTCCGCATTTCCTTCGGCTGCATTCTATCGGTCCCCACCAACCTCGCTAATGCACTATGCACCGTCTCATCCCCGCTTATCCTATCTCACACTCACTGGCTCCCTCTTGAATTTCCCATTAAATCCTCGGTCGTTTGAGGTCAGGGTCTCCTGTTTCGTTCAGGACACGCAAAATGTTTGCGCAGACTAAACGCACTTCGATTTTACCATTCCCCTCTCCTTCGACGAGATTTTTATTTTCAGCGAGTCAACCTCCCGCGACTCTGGGTCGGCAAAGTACAAGGGCAGGTCATCCATACTTCCATTTTCGCCGCATTATTTTCTCTGGCTAATCATTTAGCAATTTTTTTTTTTTTTATTCTGTTGCCGGGAAATAAAAATAATTCGACAAACGTACACTTGTTGCATGCCAATATACGAGAAAAATACAAAACGGTGTGAGAATCACCCGTCTCTATTTTTTATTTCGCCCAAAGTTCATGCTTCCTCCGTAAGCTCGCAGGTTTATTGTTTTTTTTTGTCGTGTTTGACGTTATGCTAAAGGATATTAAAATCGCTTTGACGCGCGCGAAGCGACAAACACGCCGAGAGTGTGTCCTTAGAAATTCCATTTGAATCGGGTCAGGGTCTACAGTACAACACTACTCCGCTGTCACCTGCTTGTAATCTTACAGTATTACACGACATAAGTGTCCAAGGTGCGGGTCATGCAGAACTCGGCAATTTCGATGTCGCGTGGCATTTTTTTTTTTTTTTTTCATCCCCTACACGACCCCGTTCTCTTTAGGTATTTAATTATAGAATTCCTCGTTTATATCCGCACACGGGACATGTTAATCGAGGGTCACTTGTTGCTCCGTGACCTTTTTAAACGCGACGAATTGACAAGTCGCAAGATGAAAAAAAAATGTCTACACGTATGCAATTTCTTCTAATTAGGGTGAGAAATGGTGTTACTATTTTTACGATACTTGAGTAGATCTAAAAATACCTATTTGATGGGTGTACCTGCAGGTGTAGGTGTAACCAGTCACCGTACATTCGTACGAATTTAAAATTGTTGAAGTACGCTATATGCGTACACCACTCCCTCCTGATTCTCCTCCTTCTAGAGAGAGAGAGAAGGCGAGTAACAGAATTTTTTAAATTTTTTCTATCCACCGTGAACATTTTTTAGATATCTCATTTTGCTTCGTACTGACATCATATTTCCCGACCCCATTTTTCCTCGGTCTCTTCTACATTTTTTTATAAAGTAATATGAATCATTATCATAATGAGAATCGCCTTACATTACGAAAATTCTACGTTAGACAAAAAACAGACGAGAAAATAATATACTTTTCTCAAACATGAACTGTTTTGGATATATTATGAATTACTTGTTTTCAAAAATAATTTCGATCTCGAATAGTCCATACTAGAAAACCAAATTCGGATAAATTTAGAAAAATTAATAAATCGGTTACAAATTTAGAAAATACAATAGTAAACGGCGTTTTATCATATTTTCACTATTTTGTAAGGTGATCCCATTAAATACGATCGTTTATCGATAGTTCGACGGCAAATATTCATTTTCATCGATTATTTATTGACAAGTATCGATATTTTTAATCCGCACTTTCCTGCTGCTTCGTTGGGCATTCTCGAACCGAAGTTCACGAAAATTTCGTGAACTTCTTTCAGGGATCGTTAAAATTTGAATTCCTTAGCTATGTGAAATGCACTTCCTCATTCTAACGTCCTCGTTTCTATCTTCGGCGTCTCGTTCGCTTCCGCTCTTTCAATCTCGTTGCATACACTATACCTGCACGTGCATACATACATCTCGAGAATCTCCACCCACAGGGGAATTCACGTTGGAACAAGGTCAAGGTCTTTTCTGCGCCGCGAGCGCATCAGTATTGAGTGCAAATGGAATCGTTGCATCTGCTATTCAATACCCATATTAAATCACTTGTAATCCCCCCGCTTCCTCGGTTCATAAATTCAATACGCTTCCTCGTTCTATTCCCCCATTGCAACTTAATGAATAACTTCCGATAATTGCGTTGCGGTAATTTCTAAAAATATATATCATATACTTTACCTCTTTGGTTCTATCGATTATCAATTAATCGATAAAACGATGGATCGGCTTATTTTAAAGGCGATACAGTTTTGTTTTCGTGTTTCAACATTTTTTTGTTCGTTTTACAAATTATAAAAAATAAATTCTTGTTAACGATGTTCCGATTACCGAGTCTGACCAAAAGTTTGCATACCGTGAGCCGCATATATTTCGCGTACGTATTACAAGTCATTAACGAGCGAACTCATGCGCCTGAAATTTTATGAGTCTGCACAATGTCGTCGGGGAGTAATTTGCATTCTCACCGTGATATCCTGAGCTCCTCGAGCAGCTCTCTGGAAGTACGCCAAATTTGCAACGAGATTCACTGCATCCCGCGTGTGGATATAAGGTACCGGGAAAATCTCAGAACGGAAGTCGACACTCTAATCTTTGTATTCTGAATAAACGCAAAATCTTTTGCCAAAATAGTGACATATATTTCGAGTTTTCATTTCCGAGATTGCAAATAATTTCTACAAAAGAACAAACTTTTGCAATGGGCGCATTCTTTGACCCTTTCAAGGACAGCAGTCCATATACGTTATCTCGTTAAACTACGGTGTCTTTTGAATCATTTGATGGATAATTATTACATTTGTGTAGTCTATTCGATAGTTTTGTTCCCTGATACCTTCGTTCGTTATTATTTTTCCCTAATTACGTCAAAACTAAAATACAATTTTTTTCATTGTGAAAATTCTTTTTTTTTAAATAACATAACAAACAGATGTCTATAATGCATTAATTTCTTCGCTATTAAAAAAATAATACTGCGGGCTTCTCCTACGATTTTTTTTCGTTCAAATCGCTGGAAGTTTACAAATTAACAATCCAAATTATCTGAAGCCATTTCTTTTCGTCTCAACAGCCTAAAAATTGGCCGAAAAATGAAACTAAAGTCTACGTACAGAGCTTTGATTTATTGGCGGAAATACCAACAGACTGCCTTATTCGAGGAGCCGAAGAAACGTTCCCTCGCAGAGCGAATGTAATGGAGAAAACGAGCAACGAGCCTCAGACAAATTGTCAGTAGTTACAGTCGGCGTTGGTCAGACACCACTCCCGCGGTCAACAGGAACTCCCCACAGTGGGGAAGGCAGTCCGTTAGAGAACACGTTAGTCGTGTAGTAAGTTGTAGAGAAGATCGATATACTAGCGGGAGGTTCAATGCCGCGAAAGCTAGCCTTGCATCGAGGTCACGTCCGAGGAAACGCGCGATAGCGTTCTTCGTCATATAGTTAGTCCCCTATTTGTCGCCGGGGAGGAGGGTTTGAGTTGCCTAAGTCTGTTCGTGTATTTCTTCACTGTCTTGGAAAGCTATTGACCGTCCTTCGTACACAACTGGAACAACGTTCGATCCATCTCTTCCTTCTCGTTATTTTTTATTATCCTCCTTATTGCATCGAAAATTTGTACCATCGCGAACACCCGGGTAAATACACATTTGTCTCGAAAGTTTACAGCACTCGCTGCTTGGAAGTTCAAACCATTGTATTTCTTTCTGTGAACGAGTTTGATCATTATTTATCGAAATTATAACGGGTCACTGTGTTTTCTCTTCCATCTATTGTTCACGTGCTTCCTTCCGTCCTCAATTGACCAGCTTGGATTTTCTACGTCATACTAGCCTCGAGCTTTTAAAAAATGAACTTTTTTATTTTTTCACCTACCGCGTTCTTCATTAACTCCGACAATAGACATTATTTTTACTCAGTTTTGCCTTCGGCTAATTTTTTTTCTCGTTTCGTTCCAACTTTACAATGCATTTGTTCAATTTCTTTAATTTAATTTATAGCCGCGGAAATTTTGCATTTATTCAGAAAATTCTATAATTTATAATAATCTATTTTTGTTTTAAGTCTTTTGTAGAATGTTATATTTTAAAATGGTTTTTTTAGAGCAGTTTTATTTTTCAAGTAATTATGATTTTTTTTTTTTTTTTTTCGTTTTTCACTACAGAAGTTTTAAAAAAATCTCTTGTCTGTACGATCGAAATACTCTTTATAATAAAGCAAAATCTCTTCTCATTATCTCGCATGACCTGGACCAGTGTGCAAACGTTGTAGCGTGTTTCGCAGAAGCCACTGAGAGAGCTGAGCCGGCTGTGCCTCGGTACGAGCAACAATAACAACAACAACAGCATAACAACAGGCGTCAATCATCCTAACGTAGTTGTGGTCTCGGCGGACGTTGCCAGCGAGCCACGCAGCGGTCTACCTTTGCTTCAGGTATGGCCGAGCGATTCGCCAAGAGGCGAGGCGGACGGTCAAGCCTTCATATTTCCGGACACTCTCGACAGCGTAAACGACAGTGGTATCGAATCAATTCAGGTAAAAAATAACTATAATAAATTAATTAAAAAAAACAGTCCTCATTTTTTATTTTTCGTCCTTCGCGAGTCCGTGAGTCCTAATTTTTAAAAAGCGTTTTACCTATTCTTCGCGATCCGATAAAAATAAAAATCATCTAAATAAAAAATAAAAAAAATATTTTTTTTTTTTGTATTTAACTTATAAAATATGTAAAAAAAAAAAGGCATCACCATCACCATGCGGAGCGGCGTGCAGTATAAGTCCAGCGACGAGTCCCCAGCAATCCCGACGTCCGAGTCTCCTGCATCCGGATCACGCGCGTCTTCACCTTCATCATCTTCACCACATTCATCACGGACACGGTGGTACCAGAACTCCACCGTCGCCCGACCGAACGTCTATAGACGAGGAACCGCCGCCCGTACCACCGAGTCCTTCGAGCTCTACTACCAGCAGCCTACGGTCCATGCCGAGTTCCACGATGGCCTCGTTGCACTCATCTCAAGACAGGAGAAGGAGTAGCAGGTATGAATTATAATTATACAGCGCACGAGGAGATGGTGGAGGATTGTAGTTGAAGTTGAAGTATACGTTACAAATTCCTTTTGTCCCTTCATTTCCTGAATGGACATAAACATCGCGAAATTCTACGAGTAGCAGAGTTATCGTAACATAGCCGCTACACGATTGGCAATTGTGACTATTGCAAATGAGAAATAAAATTGATTCGTTACAACTGGAAATCTTTTGACGAATCACTTTCCTTTGTCTTCTTTGCTAAAGAAAAGCTGTTTCATCTTCTTTGATTAAAAAAAACTGTTTTGTTTTCCTTGTTGAAAGCGGAAACTTCATTGTCTTCTTCGTTAAACAAAGGAAACTGTTTTTTGTTTTTCGTTATAAAAAAGAAAACTATGTTGCCTTCGTTTATCTTTGACGACAATGCAATGCGAATGTTTACTGTTCATTATTTTTGTTTGCGTTCCGAAAGAAAGTACACTTAACCCTTTGAAGTATAGTTTTTTTTACCAAACACTATCTGTTTTTCACCGGAAGTGGCGTCACATAGAAAATTACGAAATTATTGAAATTTTAAAAGTTTTTTTTTAAGTTTGACATTTTTCTCTGTAACATCACTTCCGGTATCAAACTGAGATTTTGTGAATTGGGGGAATTCATTAAAAAAAATTCGGTAGGTGATTGACTGACGAGCTTTTCAATATTTGGTAACATTTAACTCCGACACGTTTATCGTATCGTCTATTCTCGATCTATTCTACGAACAACTTCCGTCTTTTTGTCCTCCGAAGAAAAATTCTTGTTACTGATACGAAGCGTATTATGTGATTTTTAAAGATACAGCGTTTTCGATGCTCTGGATTTGGAGTACGCGTTGCTGCGTGCCGCTGCCCGTGGCTCTGTCGGGCCATATTCGTTTTCCGAGTCTCTGCACAAACTTACGTTTACCCAGAGTCTGGCATTCCCAGCGTTGGCGCGGGGCCTCGCATCGAAACAGAGTGTACCAACGCGAAGACCTCAGCATCATTCCGAAAGTGGTTTGAACGCATTCGCCAAAGTCGTAACAGCGCTCGTATTGATGCTCGTCAGCGTTTTGGTATTTGGTGTCGTTTACAAATTTGTGAGAACGTGAGGATGGCTGCTGGTACCCGGCCGACAACAGGACTCATCGCAGGACGTCAGACGCCACGACGACGACACAGTCGGTTCGGATACCAGCGATCCTTTCAATCTACAAAATGGTTAAATAAACACCGAACGAATAAAAAAATAAAAACTAAACGAATAACGCAGCGATAACGAATGATCGTCGACCATCAGAACAATTCTGGAGAATTCAAAGACATTTTTTTGTATTTTCGGAAGAAAAGTTCGAGACGAATTCAAAGTGATTTATTTTTTTTTCTCTTTTGTATCGTCGATGTAAATTCGAATATTATCTGAACGTGAAAAGTGTATTCGGTGTACGTGTGTATGATATGAGGTGAAACTAAGTAAAAGAAATAACTATATATATACCAAAGGCTCCCGGGGCTCCCGCGCTTTGCGCGCTCGCGTTCCTTTTATCGACATTATAAAAATGCCTCATTGCCGCCGCAACTAATAGTTATTGGGAACGTTAATACCCCGGAAATCCCCTTTAGGCCCCTTAAGGTCTCACCGCTCCAGTCTCTTAAAAGGACTTGTAATTTTTACTTTGAGTTTTTTTGTGTTACACGCGCGTACATCATTTTGAAAGACACTGTTCTTCGCAACTATTTTGGTATATTTTTGGTTGTATTTTTACTCAGAAAGTCCTCTCTAAAGGGACTTAGAATATTTCGGCTTTCCCCTCCCCTCCCTCTGTTCGATTCTTGAACACAGCGACGGCGGCGGCGGCGGCGAAATCTTTTTATATATATATGGAGAGATATTTACGGAATCGCAAAGCGATGAAAATTATATACGACCAGAAAAATTATGAAAATGTTGCATAAAAAAAAGAAAATAATCCGACGGCATCGGTGAGTGAACACTATTTTAGTTTTTTCCATTCGCTCCCGAAGTATAAACTGCGAAAAAAAAAAAAATTTGAAAAATTCTTTGTCGTTTGGGTTTTCATTTTAAATTTAATCATTTGTTTACTCAAAAAATGCCAAAATTTCTATGATTTCGGAATTCTGTTTCATTTTAGTGCTAAAAAAATAGTGCGGATATGAAAAACAGTTTTCCGAATGTTTCTTGTTGACTCGCGTTCTGTATAGATTTAAAAAATGATTTAGAATTTGAAATAGAAAACGGTCGTTCACTGATGCACGATCCTAATAATGTCTACTAATATTAAGAAAAAGACCTGCTAACGTCGCTTAAGATAAAACAGAAAACTGCGGACGAGAAGCTATCAAAGTGCTTTAAAAGTAAATGTACATTCTTTTTGATGACAATCGTCAGTTGAGCGTTCTATGTCGACCGCCTCTGGAATTTTTAAATGTAAAAAAAAAAATAAGACAAACCCACGCAATCGCAACGCCGAACTCGAAGCATTAATGCATTACGATGAATGAAAAAATGAACAAACATTTTCCGAATAGAAGAAGCAACGGGTTTTTGTAAGTCATTATAAGAAATCTTTTCTCAATTTGATCTCAAAGCAAAAAATGTCTCGCAATCTGACGAAATTATCAGCTGAAATTTATATCGCAAAAGATGATTATCGAAAAAAAAAGTTCATTCGGTTGATGATGGATGACGATGGATATTGCCATAGGAGATTAAAAAAAATCTTCCAGCTTATCTTCCTTCCCAACGAATGTGAGAAACTATAACTGCTAAGATTCGCAGTACTATGCAAAAATGTAGTTTTTTCTATTACATAAACGTTTATCAATGTTAACGATTATAACGGCAACCGTACGATCGTTGCGAACACACGAAACTAATCATGTAAATAACTTGTACTATTATTATCATTATGAATATTATATAAATTGTTAATTAATTCGCGAAACGTTTGTCCCGTTACTCCTTTGATGCTTTTCACGGAGCAATGAAATTTCTATGATTAATCAAAGGTTTAAAACGTATACATATTTATCACTGCTAACGATACGTCGCATTGTACATAATTCGATAATATATACGATCCACTGATGACCATAATGATGACTTTTTTTTCCGTCGTACGAATTCATGAATTATTCCCGCATAATCTTTCATTCCGATTAGTCTAACGGGATGAGGACGTTGTGGGAAAGGAAAAGATGCATTACACTTTTTTTCATTTGACAAAAAAATTATTAGAATTTTAAAAAAAGTATATAATGATTTTTGAGAAAACAGCTGTGACGACCCATTTTTTTGTACCGCAGTATCAAAAATGTTAATGTTACAAATGTTAATGCAATTTCTCCAAGTTACGCGAAAAGGCAAAAAAAAAACAAATGAAATATTGAATTTTTCTTGTCTCACATATTGTTTATTCCCTCCGATACCAGAAGAATCGATTTCCCCATTCAGTTTTTATAATTCTTTATTTCATTTATGTTATCATTCTCATTATTACTCAGGTAAAATTAAGATACAACGTGTTCCCTCGCGAGTTCAGTTTTTGGTTTTTTTTTTGTTGTTGTTTTTTTTTAATATCTTTTCACTCATCTAGTGCTAATATATCTACAGTGATATTTTTTTCTCTTTCATAATACATATACAATTTCGCGTCGTGATGTTTTTCATGTTTTTTTTTTCTTTTCTCTAGTAACCGCGCGTTTTCTTTTTTTTTTATATACTTTATTAGATCACCTACTACATACACATTTTCATATTTTTTTGTTTTTTTCATCATCATTTTATGTTTTTTTTATATTTCAATCGATTTAATTTATGTACACGAAAAATCTGTTTATTGCTAGTTTACAAGATAAATGCGCGCGCGCTCCTTCGTGGTACTTCGTCGAGAGTCTTTTCGCTTCCTTTACTGCTCATGTTTCGTTTTTATTTTTTTAGTTGATTTTTGTCAGCATTCGCTGGACGCAGAGATGAGCATTGAATTAATCGTTTGACGGAGAAAAAAAAGAATTTCAAAGTAACGAATTTATCGGTAAATTATCGGCAGAGTCGTTCGAATCTTTTGTCAAATAAAAGTTTACCCACTCGTTTATCCATCATTGACTAAGAATTCGTATTGCGAAGCTTAACTCGATCTAATGTTTGTTTCATTTTTTTTTAATTTTGCAAAAAAAAAAAATTGCAATCGCATACCATTTAATTTTCTAATTACGTACATCGGTAGTTAGTATTCGAGGTTTACATTGCCACATGCGATAAAATTTTAATTCGAGACGCAACTAACATTAAAATTGAGATTACAATTTTTTTTAAGAGTAATTAGTAACTCAGATTTTAGTAATTCCCGTTCGTATGTCGTTTGTTTTTTTTTTTTTTTTTTTCTTTTTTAGGATATCGATGAAAGGTACATTGTATAGTTTATTATAATGCGTGAAGTTCCTCGGGATCGTAGAATTGTACGTTTTGTGATGTGTTTTTTTTTTACCTCTTCTTTTTTTTTGCAATAATATCTATTCGTTTTTCTTGTTTACTATTGACGCGCAAGATTGCGCACCTCGATGTTTCGTCTACATTTTTCTTTTTCTTTTAGATTTTTGTTCGTATCGTTTTTTTTTTCTTTGTTTGCTTGTTTTTTTTTGTTTTTTAATTCTCATTTTATTTCGTACTATTTAAAGTTTATCTTTCGATTGCTTCGACGCGCGAACCCCGTTACTTTCAGCCGAGAGCTCGCACTTTAGGCCGTGCATCTTCGATCTCACAATTTTTTCGTCGTATTTCTTCATTTATCTTCTTCATTTATCATCCTCCTATTTCGAATACATCGTCGAAGGAAAAAAATTCCTTGTCTACTATTTTATATATTTAAATTCTCGACCGGTGAGTGACACGCGGACACAGACGAGGCTCCCTTCTCACTCTTTCTCGATTTTTTTTTTAATTTCTTTTTAACGAGTTCTTTTCAACTCGGAAGAGGATAAGAGAGCTTCTCGTTCATATATAGAAAAATAAATTATATCAACGAGGCCCCCCCGCGAAAGCCCGGAGAGTGAGTCTTAAACAATTTTTTTTTCTTGTTCTCTGGGTACAATATAATAGTTATGTTAATATTAGAGTTACCATATGATACAGTTTTCACGACGGAAGAAAGATTTCGTAAGGAAGCCCGGATATAACGCGACTGGGCTTCTCTCCAATCTTCTTTCGATTTTTTTTCTTTTTTTTCTCTCTTTCTTTTTTTTTCTCTTTATTTTTTTCCTTTTTTTTTTCTCTTTATTTTTATATCGTAAAATTAATTCACAAATTATCGGCGTTTAGTTGGTGTGTGACTATATACCCTAAATCAGACTACGATATACTTTGTCGACATCTCGTAGATTTTTCAAATCTTCGTCATCGATAGTGTAGTCGGTTCCGGTGGGGGTTCGAGATACTCTGAGTACCGCTTCGTTGGAAACAAATTTGATAACAAAAAAAAAAATTATGACAAACAATTGTTGCTAAATTTGACAATATTGCGTCACGGATGCCCCAAGGGGGATGCCAAGTTCACGCCAAAGCACCCAATTATTCATTTCCAGCGTTAATTACTAATTTGCAATTACAATAAGCCAATTGTCGGCAAATATTTACGTCGAAGAATGTACGACGAATGTATTCACGATACGAAATCGTTCATATTTTTCTTCTAAGAGATTTCTTTTCATTTAATAGTTTCCAAATTTCGAGCACTTAAAATTCAACCAATGGAAACGCTTGAAAGCTTCAACTGCTCGTATCTCAAAAATTAGAAAAATTTGTCGAATACATTTTTTTTTCCAGATGTCAATCAAGAATACGATTTCATATTTTTTATTCTCAAATTTCCGATAACCTGTTAGCTGCGATAGTTTTAGCTTTCGGTCACTCGGAATTTCTCAAAAAAGTGTTCCTCCCATTGTGAATTTCCCATTAATCTGTTGTGACGGTTTCTATCATTCAAGTAGATATTTTTTTGTTTTTTTTTTTCGTTTCAATCAATTTTTATCTTCGCCGAACGTTGAAAAATTACTTTCTCAATAGGTCGGTGCAAGTGATTCGATATAATTTGAACCGCTCGATAGACTTCGCGGTGAATGGTTACGGCAACGTTTGCGTGTTCGGCGTGAATGCTGTGTCTACTACATAGTATATATATAGTATACACGTAATACTATACGTATCTACGAACCTATGAAACACACGCGAACATCGCGCAGCAGTTACAGACCGTATTATGATCGACGGACGTTATAACGTTCGACCGACAGAGACAGCGAGTAATGTCTCTACAACCAGCGAGTAGTTACGTCGCGTACTTGTCGGACACACGTCGGTGACTCTTCGGGAAATAACATTCAACGTTGATTCCTCGGTGTCAAAACAGTGTCGTAACGTTTCTTTTGATACTTCATCGCTTACTTTTCTTCGCTCGCCACTTCGTCATATCGCGGATGCGGACGCTGAATACACGGATGTAATGGCGAAAGGAGGAGACAGCGTACCGCAAAAATTATGCAGCGAAGCGAAAAAAAAGAAACGACGTTAAAGACGTAAGTTTCTTGTCTCATAACTCTTTCGATTTCACTTCAAAAGAAGTGGAGTTTCCAGTGCCAAGTGTGATAAGCGTGCTGTTTCATCAAAATCCGATTTGTTCGCTCACTTTTTATCATTCTTTTCCTTTATCTTACGTTTACTCGTCTATTCGTATCAGAAAAAACGTCTCTTCAACGAATAGTCGAAGCCTTTTAGCTCAACAATTTTTTTTCCCATTCTTGCCGGTTGTTCATTGATTTTTTTTTGTTTTTTTTTCTCAAGTTATAAGACTGCTGTCGACCCATTTAACCCTTAAAAGCGGTACCTTCGTTTTTTCATTATTCGCACCGAGTAATACGATTCTATTACGAAGTTTTTTTTTGCTGACTCGGTTTTTTTTTATATTCATTGCTATTTTTTTCCTCATGTTACCCCGGTGGTTGCTCTTCTTGTGTTTTTTTTAGACGCCCTATTAGCCACTTTTAGCTCTGAAGAAGGGACAGATCACCCGACGCTGAGACACTTTACACCTCGTTTGTTTATTATTTTTAGAAACGACGACACGCGGATCGAAGCTATAGCGTTGCGCCGCTCTCTCTCTCCTTTCCCTATCTCCTCGTATCCACTTTTCCACCTCTTGGACTTTTCTCAACGCCTCTAGTCGTAGTGTAACGCAGTCGTGATAACAGCTATTGGCGACGACTTGCAGTCTTCCCGTCGGCTTTAGTCATTTCCGATTTCTTTTTTTTGTGTTTTGCGTTCGAAGAGGTTCTGGCAAAGCCGCTCTCTCTCTCTCTCTCTCTCTCTCTCTCTCTCTCTCTCTCTCTCAGCAATAGAACAATTCAGTTTGCCTCTTCTCGACCTCCAATTTCAGATTGCCGAGGTACTTTTTCTAATGCGCAAATATTTTTTTAAGCTTTGTTTTTCCGTTTTCGAGGAGTCGATTTACTGATAGATTATCGGATGTGTCGGTTCAACAGGAAGATCGCTGTCCAGATCCAACGAGACTCCGTCCTTCGCGACGAGATAGTGAGTCAATAGCTGACCCTTTCCCTTGACGAAGACGAGACCGCGCTGTTCAAAACCGAAGCCAAAGGGCTCCAGAATCTTACGAGTCTCGTCGGTAACCTTGACAATAAAAATTATTTAAATTACTCCGTTTCAAATGTTGGTACGCGATGCATAATAATTGAGGCAAAAAATTGTGAGATATCTTATTCGCATGCAAAAAAAAAAAATTAAAAAATATTTATTTTGGAAAATTTGTTTTTCGAACGAAGCTTTTTCTTTTTTTTTTAATTCATACCTGTATGTGAGCAACTTTTCCAGTGCTTTCCATCCTCGAAGCAACGTTCACGGTATTTCCCCAAATATCGTAATGAGGTTTTCGCGCACCAATTACACCCGCGGTAACGGGTCCGTGATTAATACCCATTTTGAGTACAAAGTGATTGAAGCTCTGTTCATTGATGCCGGATAATGCCTTTTTAAGTTCGAGAGCAAATTCCACGAGAACCGACAGATGATTCCACCGTGGACCGTCTTCCGGTTCGTTGGACTCCGTGATTCCCGACGCAGCCATGTATGTCGAGCCGATAGTTTTGATTTTAATTATATCCTTGAATTTATCCTGATCCAAAATCTACAAATGAAAAATAAAACAACAATCAAAATTAGATTTTTTCGTATAAATCGGCGAAATCGATGTATTATAGGAGTAATTTTTTTTTTTTTTTTTTCGTAATTTTACCGCATCAAAGTCCGAGATGACTTCGTTGAGAAATCTGAGACACTCGAGGCCCTGATTATTAATACTGTCCTCGCTATAAAAATCGGCAAAGTTCGGCATACTGGCAAACAGAACGCCAACTTCGGCGTAACTTTGGCTGTATAGATCGTCATGATGCCTTGCGGTTGACAGGAAGTAGGCAGCGACGTGGGGCGGCAGGATGTTATAGATCAAAGCACCGTTACGCCTCTCCATATCGGCTGCCCTTTCCCTCTGTGCGACCACTTCTCTGCCACGAAGATACAGTATACGTCTGGCCTTTTCCGCCTGCAAGGGAAAATAGCCTGTCATTAAATGATTACGATCGGCCGTCTATGGTCCAGCGTATTTCTATCGACTTAATCTGACCCCCTCATCTCTGATTGGAGAAGCTTTTTTTTATTACTTCAATCGCATTATCCTTCGGGGGTCGTATCCGACCCCCTGGATAATAAAATTTCGGAAAAGGCTCTTTTCGACAATGTTATAAAAATGCCTTAATCCTAACGATTTTACGATAACACTAATGTGGCACTGTCATAAAATATCTTTTTTTTTTTTTTCATCTCTAGAAAATTATATAACGTATAAAAAAAAAGTTTTCAAAGACTCAAATTTGTTCCCATCGACGTTTCGAAGTAAAAAAGAAAAGAAAAAAAAAACAATCAAAATAATAGCAGCAAAAGACACTTAATCCTCATTGCATTCTTTAACGATTTTTCCAAATGCTTAATACGATGCGCGAGCGACGACACTCTTACGTTCAGTCGTAAAAACGTTTTTATGAGAAAACTCATTAAAGAAAGTGCTAAAAGAAAGACGTTTATTGTTAATTATGAAATATAGGGTGCGTTACTCGAAATTTGTCGGATGTGATTTCGCTCGATTAATTTTGCAGGGGAGGGGAGGGGTGTCAACGAAAAAGAAATACTTCTTTTTCTTCCGTTTTGCTTTTTCAGGGCTCTTTTACTCGTCAATTTTATCCCATTTGATCCCCTTTCGCGAGACGAACCGAGGAGACAGTAAAACGCTATACTGAACAGGGAAATTGTACGTCGGCTCGTTTGCCAGTGAAATTAATCGAAACCCAATCTTCTCTGACGGCTTCACATATATACGGGGGGAGAGAGGGTGCCGCTTGCACTGTGTTCGCCGCATGCTATCGATTATGTCCCCAGCAAAAGCAGTCTCGTCCTCGTTATTGTCTGAAAGCACGAGCACCCCGATTGTTCCATTCGTATATAAATCCGAATCACTGGGCTTTCTCTCGCTCTCCGAAGGAAACTCAAACTCCAATAAACCCGAGAGCTTCCCAAGTTACGCCCACAGGGAAGAGAAAGAGCGTAGTATTATCATGCCAATTGGTATCGAAACGTAACGAACAATTTTTCTTTAAATCTTCCAAAGATTTATCCCTCTTATTATCGAACTTCAATTATCGTGATCGTTTTACTTTTAAATTGTACGTCTCGACCGGCATATCCGTTGACTACGGTTGTTTGTTCATCGCGCTACTAATTCAGATATACCGCAACGAGAGAAAAAAAAAAGAAAACAAACAAACTGTGAAGGTTATTGAAAGTTTTTACGACTGCAGCAATGGCTTCGTTTTACGATGTTACATCAAATTATCGAGAGTAATCTTTATTAAGAACTCTGGAACCATCGATCTTATTTCTATATATGTATATTTTAATTGTTATTAAATATATTTACTCAAAACTGTTCCAAACACTCGAAAGAATTTTTTCATAACGAATAAATTGCAAATTTTTCACAAGCAAATTTTCCCCCATCGAGTAACGAAAGATACAGAGGTACAAAGGTTGCAAACGACTTTCTGAAAATCACATTTTTTTTCGGTAATGCAAACTAATACCAAAAACCACTTTAGACGTTATATTTATAACGTTATATTTATAATCAAGAAGATTAGTGCACAAGGGGCTCATCCCTTAAGACTGGTGGATGTTCATCTCTGGAAATGCGTACTTCGACATTAATCTCCGCTTTTTATAAAAAAAAAAAACAGTTGATCGGCTTATACACCGACTTTATGCTTCAGTCCTTTAA
Organism: Buathra laborator; assembly: GCA_934046635.1. Lineage (NCBI taxonomy): Eukaryota > Metazoa > Arthropoda > Insecta > Hymenoptera > Ichneumonidae > Buathra > Buathra laborator. The sequence goes on along the minus strand of OW203898.1, from coordinate 1,543,670 downwards.
TTTATAGAATAATTTTTGTACCGTTTTTTCGGATAAAGATGATGGAAATCGCTTGGATTTTTACGATATTATCAAGAATTGGGAAAAAACGAGCTGATTAATCTTGTAAGATTATAGGCAACGATATAAATCGGTATTTTGGTAACTTACGTATCTCGCGACAACGACGAGGGTAGCAGCGACGGTGAGCAATATCGCCGACAGAGAATACTTGAGTGGAAATGGCACAGGTGGATCCGGCAGTTCCGCTGGAACGGGTCGATAAAAGCCAACATCTTCTCTGTCCAGATTCGGTCCAAGTATCATTATGTTAACGGCGCACTGGGCACCGGCTAACGTAAACATGAGCATCGATTTGCCGAGATAGTTGATGTACGCAGGCATTGAAATAACGACGAGTCCGAGTACACCGACGTAGGAATAGTACGAAGGATACGGACAACGGATTCCGGAGTCCGGCTTTACCGATTCGACAGATGCACAGTTCGCCTAAAAAAAAAAAACAACAACAAAAAAATAAATAAAAGAAACACCATTCCGAAGAGCGCCGGTACAACAAAAAACTTGTGCGGCTATTCTGCGTAATAAATAATTTACTATATTATTTTTTCGAATTACTAACAAGAAAAAATTTAATTGACTTTTTTTTTACATATTAAAAAAAAATGTCTTTGGAGTCATGTTACGAAAATAAGAAAAAAAATTGGTAGCTACTGTTATTTTTTAACGATGACAAAAGTATATTAAAAAAAATGTATTTTTACGCGTGAAAGTATTAAGTCGGAATAAAGTTTCGAGTTTTTCTTACCATGTCGAGAAGTATGAATAAACTGAGAGATAATATCATGAGCAACGCGAGTGTTCGCCTGAGCCATCGCGCCCTGACGGCACTTCCGAGACATGTAGCACCCGCGAGAACGACTCCGAAGAGAGTAACGACACCGGCGCCTCCCCAGGTAAAAGGTCCCCAGGGTTGAACCCTCCATATCGGTGCGGCGCAAACCATCACCAGTGGACCGCCCAACAGCGATAGAGGCGAAAAAGCTTCGCCCGAACTGTGAAAATCAGCCTCGACGTTTGGATCTATGAAGTGGAGGGTGAGCCAGGAAGCGTGACCTCGAAGTTCCGCTCCACCGTCTGTCGGTGTCACAAAGGCAAAGGTAAAATGAACAAAAAAAAAAAACAAAAAAAAAAAAAAAATAGATCAAACGACGAAAGTTCGGAGATTAAATTTTTTTTTTTTCACAAAACATCAAAGAACACTTTTATAGGATAAATTGCACCGGAGCTGTATAAAAGTAACATGAACTCCTTTTAATACAGAATCGTCGATGAATCATCTATATATAATTCGTTTACGATAAAAAAATACTATTTTTAATTATTAATAAAAAAAATGCTGTATGGTAAAAATATTTTTTATTCATATTAATTTCTCACCCCGATTGTCGAGTTCCTTTCGCAAGCGAAGCCTAAAGTCTTCGGAATCTTCCTTGTTTCTTCCATCCATGTGTTCCATCGTCATTCGGTTGTTCGTGATCTCGGCGTCGGCCAGCGATGCCAGACTTTTCGTAACTGCCGGTTTGAAGGGTTTCAGCGCTCTGACTATGAAGTACGTAACGAGGCCGGCTTTTTTAAGCGCCTCCTCGCGTCTCTCGCCATATGCCGGCTCCACTTCGAATTCGCCATTCAAAAAGCTCAGAGTGGCGTTCGACACGTGTACCCTCCTTCGGGATTAAAATTATTCGCTTCGTTAATTCGTTAATTCGCTTCGGACGACGATAAAAATTAATTGGAGAATTTTATTTTTTTTTCCGATTAAGGATGAAGGATTGTTATTTGTATATGTATATTATTCGCAACAAATTGGATAATAAGGAATCGATTATCGAAGAAAATTTACCCTGCCATTCCGCTGCTTTCCATTTTATTTGCGAGCTCAACATCTTTGCTGTAAACATCGAACTGCCACTGTCTCTGTCCGAGTACTCCGGCTAATACAGCACCAGTGTGAATACCGACTCTCATGTCCACGGGGCTGTTCGTCGTGGCCTGTACGTATTTTATCGCGTCTACCATCGACAGACCCATGTGGACACAGAGAACAGCGTGGTCGGGCCTCTCGACCGGTGCTCCGCTTATGCAGTAGTAACAGTCGCCGAGAATCTTTATGCGCAGCTGTTCGTACCTGGGATTTACGAGGCAGTAGAAATAAAGGATGAAAGTGCTTCGGTTTAACGCCTGGAATCTTTGCTTCTTTGATTCGCGCATAAACAATGCAGAGATTGTAAATACGTTGATAAAATGGAAAGATAACAAGTGGAAGAATCCGTTTTAGGTCAGACGACGAGATAAATGGTCAAAAGAGCTTTTCTTGTATGAATAGTATCCACAATTCCTGTTGATTTCGTTAAATTTACAGCATTTTTCAGTCGGATCAATGATCAACAATTTTTACACGAAATATTAAATGTATTAACTGTCGTAACGAAACGCGAAACTTTTTTCGAAGATAATTTCATTATCATATGTATGAAACATACGAAGTATCATAAGTAGAAAAATCAGTTTTACGTCAGACGATTCACGGGAATGATGAATCGAGTTTTTTCGCCAGAAACGATATACACAATGTTTTTACTATACTCCATAATACTTTTGTAAAATTTTCAGTATTGCACAATCGAATTAATGTCAAAAAAGGCTATTTTCACACAAAGTACCAAAAGTATAAACTATCACAGCAAAACGTAAAGGTTTCGTAAAAGACAATTTTATAAAAAATTAAACACGTGGAGTATGTCAGTAGAAAAATCCGCGTCAGGTCAGACATGCTAAATAAATAATGAATAGAGCTCTTGTTGCAGTGTGTAATCAGGAAAAGAATTCGTTTAACTTCTGCGCTATTTTCAGAGATTCAGCGCATTTTGTGATCAAACTATCGCAACTATCGCGCACTATATCGCAAAGGCAAACGGACATTAAAGTCCTACAACTATTATCAGCTACTGTAACAAAGTAAGCCTTCGTTTATTCAGGGAAAATTTCGTGAAGTTTCGCCCCCATCACTTATTCAACCTAAGCTTAGATCGTCTTACAACTCAGTCTGTGAGAAATTCTCATTCAACCAATTGGACTTAAATTCAAGTCGTTTCGCGTCGAAGTTGTAGCAACTTTTGTGCATCGTTCGCACAGGGAAATCTTCCTACGGACTTTACTCGAAGCTCTGAAACTTCATAAATCAAAGAAAAGATCGCGGATCATAGTCTCACAAAGTTTGAAGCAAAAGAAGGGCACTAGAATTTTAAAAAAGTGCCTCGTGAGAATCGAGGATAAAATAATTTAACCGAGTTCGGTCAGGCGAATCCACCTTCACAGTGGAACACGCTCGGTGTCTGAACAGAACCGACCATAACTACTCGAACACCTGCAACGTCCTCGTCGTTGTCGTGCCAGTGGCAGTTCTTTAGCGACAGTTGTTCGCGAATTGTAACACAGTGAAGCTGATCGTCTTTGCTGCAATATCTGTCGGGGATTGTGCCAAGACGGGTGCAGCTTCAATGTTTCAACCCGGTAGTACTGTAGTTTGAACTGATATAGTGCAAACCGGCATTCCTGCCTCGAAGGAGCCAGTAGTATATCCTCGCATTCACGCGACGAGGAACGAGTAAGCGGAGGCAGTGAGTGGAGGACTCAAATCGATAGGGAGCGGAAAGGACGACGGGGGTGAAAGGAAGGTGAAGGCGGACGAGCGAACGACGAAGTGTACGCGGGGGAGGGAAGGGGGTTGAACGAGGAACGAGAAACTCCATTGGCGGTAACGGTAAATTCTTGTCGCGCGAAAGAGCGTGCTATGCGTAATAACACACAACATCGATGCCAACGTCACCCTACTTCTCTGTTCATTATCGCTGAATACTGTAAATCTGATTGACGGCTTTTTTTTTTGTCATTTGCAGCTAGCAAAACCGGGTTCGTGAATCGCTTGATCTTAGGGAGATACGACTCGTAGATATTGTAGCTGATGCTCATGATTAGATTGTTTTTTACTTTCATTACAAAGAACAAAATACTGAGAAAACTGCTTACTTGCAGTTAACATTTATATAGTTGCCTATGGCGAAATAATTATATATTTTAATTTCCCATTAACGTGTTCTTGTTCTTCACTTTTTTGTTTCCGAGTACATTAAATTTACCATTATTTTTTACAGTGTAATTGAATGTCAGTTGACTCAACTGAAATTTCTTGATAAGATCGAAATATTCATTTCCCATATCCAACTATACATTTGTTAGCTACAAATATAAACTCTTTTCTCAATGTAACATCGGACCTTACGATGGATATATCTACTTGCCACACTTTCATCGAGTTTTAATTTGAATTTGAATAACGATAAACGTTTATCTATCTATGTCTATGGTGAGATATTAATTGAATGTACATTTTCATTTACCGTTCGCTAAGTTGATCGAATCGCGCGAAAAGCTCATTGAGTATCTTGACGAGTTCGCTCGCGCTGTAGGTCGATGATATCGCGGTAAATCCAACAATATCGGCGTAGAGTATCGACACGTTTTCGTGTCTCGACATGTAGATCTTCTTGAATTGCGTGTCGAGAGAAGCCCCGAGATCCTGTCGCATCTTGACTGCCACGTGCTCTGGCAGTACGCTGAGCAGTAGCCTCTCCTGTTCCGCGCTCTGTTCCTCAATGACAAGTTGAACCTCGAGGCTCTGACGAGTCTCGAGAAAGGCTCGACGCTGCTGAAACTCGGCGAGCGAGTAACTCGATGCACCCAATGCAGCTGCGCCCGCCGATAGCGTCACCGTTATTACCTGCCGAAATTTTACGATATTTTAGGGATGCAAAAAAAAAAAAGTTACGTCTTTGGCGGCAATAAGCGTATGAATGGCTTCTAGAATTACAAGTAACTATTTTTCCTGAATCATCGTGCTAACTGAACTTTAATGTTATAGCAATCATTTTTTTCAGATTTAAAAAAAAATCTGCTATTATTCGAACCATTTAACGATTGATGACTAACAAATTCTACACTCTCGTTAGACGAAAAACCGCCGTTAATAATTGATTCAATTTAGATCGAGTTACGAATAAACGAGTTTATTATTTCTGGCTTATTAATCAAATGATAAAATAGCTTTACGGATACGTGGGTTTATTGATAGAATTTTCTTCGTTTACTTCTTTTTTTTTTTAATAAACTAGATTATAATAGGTAACACTCGAGTGTCGGCAGAAGCGGAAAATTAGTTTCGCGGAACGCGACATTGTATGTGTGTATGCTGTACGAGGGGATGGCACTATATCTATATATGCGTGTAGTTCTTGTTTTCCACTCTTTGGCTCTCTCACACCGCATCGTCACTCTCGCGCTACCCGGCTCGTGACAGGGGCAGGCTCGGCTCTATTTTAAACTACCATTCACCGAAATCCACTCGAGTGTAACTAACGAACGTGTGCACGTGTCGGGGAGGTGAGTTTAGCTCGTCGTAATTTGCTTCCGACACACAGCCCCGTTCGCGAATCCTTCTTCGATCCTCGATCGAATGATTTTCACGCTCGATAATGTTTACGATATTGTAACAGGCATCATGTAATATGTTTATTTGATCTCATAAAGTAAACGAAAAGCAATTTGAAAAAATGTTTCCAGTGCCGAATATTTAGGAGCGAATGAAAAAAAATTCAGAAATTACGATCATAAAAATACGTTGTTTCATTGTCAGATAAAAAAAAATCGTAAATACTGCATGGAGAAAAAGATACTTTTACAACACAATTGTATAGATTGGAAAGATCTGAACAACTTAAGGTCTTCGATGTTTCCACACTGAAGGATCGTTTGATTTGAGAAAAAAGATTTTTCAGAGGTATACGATTTTTTTTACACGCAGATAAAGACCTCGACATATGCCAATCTGGAAACTTGTTCGGTACACGCGAACGAATATAAAGATGTAATCGTATACATTTAAAAATACGTAAACAGATCTTGTACACCATAAATTTTATGCTCGTATATCGATGATAAGACGTCCTATCTTCCAGAATTTAGAGAAAGCGTAGGTTGGGTATCTCGAACCCTCTAATAAAAAAAAACCTCAGGGAAATTAATAATAAAAAAACGATTCGAATTTTACTTGAAATAATAAAAAAATTGTTAATTGGGCTCCAAACTTTGAATACACAGTTGAATATTTGTTATGTTTGACCGCAAAAAACTTGGAAATCGTGTCTACGTGAATATTAATTCTGTAGGCTTCGAATATTAATCGAAAGCATGAAAAATTATGAATCAAAGTTCAATCTTTGTATACACTTGATTACATAGTTGTTATGTCTAAATACAAAGAAAAAAGAACTCACCAGTGCTTCTATAGGCGTCTCAGTGGGTGCCTTGGAGAGCCCGACAACCGCCACGATGTAAGTAGTTGCGGTACCGAGTCCGAGTAGTGCACAGTGTAATAGCCTGAGGGGTAGCGTAGCGAAGAGTAGATAAAGTAGAATGAGCAGCCATCCCAATCCGTCTCTGGGCACAACATCGGTAGATTTACAGAACAGCTGAGCGAGAAGTTGTCCAGTAGCTAGATGCCAGGCAACGAGGGGCATAGCCGACCAAAGGGTGTCTCTGGCTCGGGTGCCTCTCTCGGCAAGTGCCAAAACGCCGAGATTCAGTCCGAGAAATATCGCCGTTATGCCGCGAGCTGATAATTCCGGTTCCGGTGACGCGAGTGTGTAAACGTCGAACAATATTGCCGATAGAATAAAACAGTGCAAACCACCACGCTTCTGTTGCAACGAACTCGCCCGGTAAAGCTTCTCGAGTTTCGAACTCGAAAAGCTCGTCTTCAGTAGATTCGAAGGCCGTCCGGATTTAAGGTAGGACTCCTCGTTCGGTGGTACCGGGCGTTGCGACATGGTTGCACCTATTTTTTTTACAATTTCCTTTTTCCTTTCCTTTATTACTTTTATTTTTTATTATCGTCTGTCGTTTCGTCGATGTTATCTTCTCAAATTTCGTAATCAATTCGATTGCAGGCTAATTTCCACCCTCGGCAAACATGATGAACAACTTTGGAGTTTACATGACTGAAACTCACTATTTTTTTAAAACTTCGTTATCGCACTTTTTTCCAGGCGATTACATGATACGGGAGATAATGTACGAGAAAAAATTTTATCCGAATTTTTTTTTTTTACCGACCACTCATCCGATACCACATAATAGTTACACGACTGTTGTTTTTTTTCTTCTTTCTTTTTTTCCTACGACACTGTCGTCTATACATGTACTATCGGTGCGGAAGAAATTTAGCTCTTGTACTCGTTTTTTTTTTTTTTTTTTTTTTTCACCGATAATATCCGTAAAGTCTTCCGTGCTCCAACCTTGTCCGTTGTAATGTTACGTACAGTTGACTCTTACCTGCGCAGGATATTTTTTTCCCGCTCACATATCCTTGACGTACGGAAAATATGAATTACGGCATTGTAGTTTCGGCAAATGTCCTCGAAAAAAAACGACGAAAAATCAACTCCGAAAAGGACAAGACCACTTTCAACCCTCGCCGAAAAAAAAAAAACTTATCTTCACTTTTTGTTAATTGGAACTGCGAATCTTAAAGATGAAAAAAAAAAAGAACTTTATGGAACTCGCTGCCATGTCCTCAGCCTCATTAACGACAGTTCAAACTTTGGATCATCGATAATGAACTTCATTGACTCGATGTTTTTCACCCTCTGTTATCATCCGAACTCTCGTTGATTATCGGCGACATTGAAAAATCTTCGATTCCTTCGTCGTCGTTAATTGTATCAGTCATGACGTCGATGATAGAATGTGTTTATTTTTAATTTTTTTTTGTTTTCGAAGTATCGGTTGGACAGGTTTTTCGTGGTCCTCGAGTTAACGTCACACACGTCGAGCCATGCAACGGGGCACCGGGGTGTTGGATGCACCGCCCGCGCGCGGGGGACTGGCCGGGTTACTACCAGCGTTTCTACTCTTGTTTCGTTCCTTCCTCGTCCTCTTCACCCGCCGTTCCCTCCCCTGAGCCATCGTAGCCGCCGACGCCGCTTTTTCCACCCCTCGTGCTGGTAGCCTCCGCGTTGATATGCTCCGGCGCTCTGAACCAACCCCTCCGAACCTCTCCCTCTCACCGATCTATCCGTCTCTCGTCCACTCCAACCGCCGTCTTCGTCCCTCGTGTTCGTCCGTTTCTCGTCCAGGCGTGCGCCATGGAAACCGTGAACGACCCACCCCGCGCGCCGGTCGATATTCAACCCACCACAAGGCAACCCTTACTTCGTGCAACAGCGAGAACCCCCACCCCTCCTCCCCCAGGGGGTGCGACAGAACTATACCGGTGAACCTCCACAAGCGACGCAGAGAGGGTGCTTTTTTTTCCTCTCCTCGCAGAGGTGGAAAACGTGGAACCAGAAGAAACGTCGCAGAGACCGAAAGGAAACATTTCAGAGCTCGAGGAAAGGACACCCTACCTGCCTCCGGGCAGAGGCAGGATCGTGGATACCTATCCACGATCTAATACCAACGTCAGTTCGAAACCTACGTATAGAGGTACTCTAAAGGCCTCCAAGCCTACTTTGTCTAGCTTCTTCCTACAGTTTTAAATGTAAAAAAAATCGAGAAAAGAGAGATGGAAAATGAGAATGCTTTCTTCACCTCTGAAGGGTTTTTTCTTTCTTTTTTGCGTTCTTCCCCTTCGACTCTTCTTGTTCCATCTTTCTTCTCTATTCGCAGTGCTGGCTTTTCTTTATTTCTGTCCACTTGCGCGTATTCTCACTGCCATTCTCTCTTTTTTCGTTTGATTTTCTTGTCTTTGATGCGGTGATGGTTGTTCTTTGTTTTTTTTTTTTGTTCTCTTCTTATGAAGTTTGCTTCTTCGCGTCACGCTTTTACCTGCCACCGCACCTTTCGCCCCTCACGTTTTATTCGATTCCGACGTTACTCTTCGCGGAATTGGGTATTCGGCGATCTCGTGGGATGCGTGAGATATGTTGTGGATCGGGGAGTAGATTATAGGAATGTCGGATAATAAAAATTTTGATGACGGAGAATGTGAAAATTGTTATTCGGATTGTTATCGAGAATTTATATTAGCGTAGTTTTTCCCTGCGGTCTGTTTAAGGAATTTAATTTTGAGGCAAGGTGTAGAGTGGTCTTTAGATTTTTCAGAGGCTAAGACATTGAAATTTCATTGACAACGCCTCTGAATCGTGAATAACGCGACTTTGAAATCGTAGATACCTGTTTTATCCTTTAAAAAAGCAGTCAAAAACAAAAACTATAAAATTTTATTGAGGGAACAGTGCGAATCGCGCGGATTGGTGCCAACTAGCAGATGCTTCATCCTCGTATGTTTGAAATGTTTTTTTTTTGCCAGCTATGCAGTTAACTTTAAAAAGGCAAAAAAAATGTCTCCCTTCCGAGGGGTATCGCTGGGTCAGGTAGGTATGTTGTATTTATTCCTCTGTAACTTTGTCTACGATCAATATTTTTTAATTTATTTGCAATGAAATCGATACGACAGACTATAAGCGACATTTCTGTAAAAATTTCGTCCAGAATGAAGAAATATTGTCGAAACTACAGGATTCCGAAACTTGAATAAAAAAAATCGTGAAAAAACGAATTAACACTATTCGTTTTATTCTGTCGAAATAATGAAAAAATTAAATGCCGAGTAGTAAATTTTGCAATTCAACGATAAGACGAGAAGCGAATGAGATATAAGAGGAATGTAAAATAGTCTGAACGAGATATTTTAGTGTTATGCAAAAAAAAGGGATGCTGATACTTGGGTCCGGTATATCTTCAGTCTCGGTATGTAGTACCTACTACTGCACTTGGTGGCTACAGTTTTATCGGGAAATACCCTCTCCTTCCCTCTCGGCAAACGAGTGTTTCGATGTTGCGGCAGCCTACTCGGGTTTGAATACGACGGTTTGCGAGAGTTCGGTGTCTCTCGAACAGGATGAGACCGTAGGACCAAGAGATAGGTACCCCCGTGCGCGCGCGAGAGAGCTTTCAAGTGCTTCGTGAAAATAATTGGAGTGCTGCCAGTGGAAGCGATTGCGACATAGACGGTGTCGGACCGAGTAAAGAAGCCGTTTCCCCGATGAAGGATCGATAAATTCAACCAGAAATCACGTATCTCGAAAGACATAATCGTTTGCGGCATCGTTTATCGCCCCCATGAGGATACAAACGACTTCGGCTATACAGTATAACGTTACGTTATACAGTTTTTCCAGCAATATAAGTTGAAGCTTCCCGGAGTTTCTCAAGTGTGACGAATACTAAAATAAAAAAAAACGATTCATTTACACATACTTTCCAACGACAATACCTTATCATTGTATGCGCACTTGAATTGAATAACTCGTAATTGATACAGATATTGATGAATTACGATATTACGAAAAAGTTGGTCTCAATCATTTCGTCTGTAATGAACCCAAAGATAATTTTTTCTCATCCCCCGTCAATTTTTCGCGATTGTTCATAATGTTAAAGAATTTTTTATTTATTTATCCCGTCGTTTGTAAAGTAATCTAATTTAATAATCGTACAAATAGAATAATATCGTAAAGTATGAAAAACTACGAGGACTAAAACTTATAGAATCGGTAATTACGACGATAAATTCACTTTGTGTCGAGATGTATATCAGAGAAGATGTTGAATGGTCTTGAGCATATCATCGGGAACGACGTAGCCGAGTTGATACATCTCCTTGACGATTCGCGGTTTCTTGCTCAACGAATCGATCCACTTGTAGTACGGTAACTCCTCGTGAATACCACCGTATTTCTTGGGAAGGCTTGTCGGCGAAACGTGTCTATGAAGACTCTCCATATCGTCGCCGTGAAAGAAAATACGACCCTGCATATTCGTGTCCAACAGCGGCCTGAACATTGCGAATATCATGTCGAAGACCCACGACTGATGGAGTATGTGAATCGCATGAGTCTTCATCGGAAATGCCGAGACCATCAGCGCCATTACCATACTGGCGATCTGAAATTTTCAATATCGCGTATTTCGACACTTCTCATCGATGTTTCCAACAGGAAAAATCTTATTATTCGGATAAAATCTCGTTAATCCGTTTGCGTCATTGGAACAAAAAATTTCTAACGCTCAAAGTTCGAACCCGTTCGGCATCGGATTGGATAATGATTGATAGGTTTGTTTGTTGATTACCTGAGGCGTTATCGTCCACGCGTGAGCCATCGTTATGCCCTCGAGATCGAAGATCACGACGCCACCGAGAACCTGTGCCCTTGGCTCTAGTATACCAAGTTCCAGTACGATCACAGTCGCCTTGAAGAGTTCCTCAATCGAATATTTCTTTGGATCCCAATTGCCAATTCGGAATATCATCATTCTGCGTCCGCACTGAGTCCTGTAGCCCGGTACTGTCATCGCGTCGTCGTCTCCTATATGTCTCATTTTCAATGGATTGACACCTTGATGTATGTCCGGATGTTGCTCTTTGAAGTCGTAATATCTCACTACCTGTTTCCAGTTTCAAATTTATGCATATAATCATTGATTCGTTATCGCGCCTCGCGTTATGAAAAAAGATAAAAATTACCGATGAAAAAAAAAACTGTTACGCGAGTAATTCTTCGTCTGATTCAACATCTCATTTGCAATGTTACCCAAGTAGAGAAAAAAAAACAATAGTGGATTCGAGGAATTATCGTCTGTGGAATTTTTTATTCGATTTGTATTTGTAAATCTCACGACGAGTTGAAAAAAGTTAAATATATTCGATCAAAGTGTGTCGAACAGGTATTGCAATTTTTTTTTTGCTTTCCTGATTCGATTTGTCGCGATTGCGAGAGTTTCGGCTTCGATACATCAAAGGTTACGGTATAAAAAAATATGGAGCATTGAGCAATGAATGAAAGTGATCCTTCGGTTTTCTCGTGTCTCGTTTTGACTTCGCAAATACCTCTTTGGACTGCTAACCGATGTCGAGATATTAAATAACCGTTTCGCGAGTGTCGGCATATGCCGGAAAAGCGTTATGCAAGCTGACATAATCAGCCCAGACATGTCTGGGCCGACAGTTGCGGTTTACCAAGCGCTGTATCGCAACTCCGGCGAATAATCCGGTCTTTCCTAATTTGTGAACACGCGGCAAGTACGAACACGAATAACTATCGCGAGAAGTATCTAATAACCGAGTGTAGTATAGTAATTTTATTCCGGCGATATAGAAGTTTTTATTCAACTGGAAGCGAACGCGCTTGAGCTTAAATGCACTATGTAATCCATGTAATACAGCAAAGTGTATTGCATTAGACCTTCTAGCTGCTGTGTTGTACACGACGATCGAGCGCGTAATTATATCATTCTACGGGTCCATTAAAAAATTGCACGCAATTGCGCCGTAAATGGTAAACACGGATTAAATTATTTTCCGGCGTTGGAACAGCAAAAAATAAACGTTCAAAGTTCAAACACATTTCATATCGCATAGAATAATCATAGATGGCTTTTTCTTAAATACACATCTGAGACGTTATCGTGGACTCATGAATCATCGCCCGAAAGGGTCATAAATTAAAGTATGTCACAGCGACATATCGACTTTTCGCGTTCGACGAAACTCACCGATATTTTAACACGAAGAGAAGAGAAATATCTAAAGTATCTCCGAACGTCTCGATGAATCATTAAGTCTTTAATATTCGGAAACTTAGGAAAAAAAGTTATTCCACAATGTTTTGCATAATAATAGCGCGTGTCCGAGACTGGGAATGTTAGAGGTTCGGAATTTAATCCGAGTGCATTCATTGGAAAATCACCCTCCATGCAATTCCGATTGCTTCCATCTATATCTCTAACGGATCGATTATATTGATTGCGTAATATCTACCGGTCATTCGGAGTATTTTTCGAAAATTATCCGATGCGACTCTCAAAAATAAATTCATTCACCGAGCAAAGTGCAAAATTGAAACTTTAACTGTGAATTCCTGCGCTAAATGGATTGTCTGAGTGGCTCGATGGTGAGAAGGCCATCACTCGCTAACGCCGAACCGAACGGAAATGATATTCACTGAATAAAACGAGAGCTTCGTAACGGGAGTGGTCCATCCTTGATTTTTTTTTTATAAAAAAAAAAAGATTCGAAAAATAAACCGAACGAAGTTGCGAAAAAATGTGTGCGAATTGAGAAAAGTGTTTTTCAGTGAAGTTTAAAGAAATCGTAAACGGAATTGAAATAAACGAGAAAATCTCGAGAGGGAAGAGGAGACGCGGTTGGAGAATATTCAGCGCGCTATGTGTATCGTATAATACACCGGTAAGCTAGTCGTGTCATACAATTTAGTTGAGCGATCGAAGGAGGGGTTCGCCTTGGCACTGTTACGCAACTCTGCTATCCTCGAGACGCATAGGGAACTCGTCCTGCTGACAAACTATCGACTATATTCCCCGCTGCAATGTCGTATTACGCGATAGATACCCGACGAAGTGACGAGATTGAATTTCCCACTCTGCTTCAATTTTCTCAAACAACCGCGGCGACATTTTTCTCATTCAACGAAAATAAAAATAAAAAAATGTATCAATGCGTACGGCTCACTCGCGATCGTCGGGAACTTCGTCCCGACTGCTCTATCGGTATGTAAGTTCAGATTTATCAATTCTACTCACCAAACGATGTGCCCGATTGACGTTGAAATTTCTCGCTCTCAGGAATCTTATAAGAAAAGCGTCGTCCACTCTGTGGGGATTACATTCGCCCCTTTCTGAGTAAAAATAAAAATAAGAAGAAAAAAAATTATATTAATTCGCTACTTTCGAAAGATTAAAGTATTACTATACGATATTGAGATCAAACTCCAAGTTTGAGTGAAACAACAATATTATGGACGGCAGTGAATAATTGAGTGACTCACGGTGACTAAACGATCGTAATAACGAATTCAATTTGTACAAATTTCAATTTGTAACATATTCCATAAATTAACTTGATGACTTTTTTTTGTTTAATAATAACGACCGGTATTACCGTAATTGTTTTCGATTCGCATCTCGAATCGTGCAATAATAATATTGTTGTTTGTTCACTCTTCTCGCAGCCATTGCAGACGCTCTTCCCTTCGAGCCGTTAATAATTACCGTATATCATTTCTCTTAAGTCTTGAAGCGTCTGACACTTGACCTCGTCGGATTCGCCGAGTTCGCGTCGCGCATACTCCATCACCTCTGGCGAGGGTTCATCCAGATCCAAGGAAAGCTCCTCCTCGTCGTCCTCTTTCCTCTCGTTCTCGTGGTTTTCATCGTTGTTGATTTTTTCTCTCTTCTTCTCGTCCGCGAACTCATTTTCCGGGCTGCTCGCGCCATTGCGGTCGTCGAGGAGGCAACTCGCTACGCGATCACCGCGATCTTTGATTCTCGGTATCGCACTCTCCTCGATCTTTCCGCGGTCCCAATCTTTTTTCTTATCATTGTCGATCAACAAACTATCCAAATTATTCGTGACGTCTATCAGCCTTAAAGAACCAACAAATGGTCAATTCAATTATTGTTATAATTTTTGAGATCGCTAAATTTATTTACAGATTTTACAAAAAAATGTATTTAATGTTCAACGCGCGATTCCGAGTGAAACAAAATTCGCCTATCCAAACTCTCGTTTTGTTCGTAACAACAAACCACGTGGTTTTTAGATACTGAATGTGGTTTTGAATTATTAATTTTATGACAGAAATAAAATCTATTACCCATCTTTGATCGTTTTCTTCTCTTTTATGTTTCCATCGACGTTGTTCTTACAAATAACATCCTGTTCCCCGTTGAACAGGGATCCTTTGTCATCGATTCCGGACATCGTGTATTGCAGCTTTATAGTCGCGACACCACCACCGTTGTTTCTCGATCTCGTTCGATGCCAATCCCTTCGCACAGATCCGAACAAGTTAGGACAGCCTTCACCCACAAACTTGCACCGTTAAATCTCTGTCTCTGCCCTCTCTTCCACTTGTTCGATCGTTCGACGAGTTTGTCCTCCCGAGTTTGAAAATCGATTCCTTACGCATTACACACGAGTACGCTTGAGCTTCCCGAACGGAGTCGATCTGTTATTGAGCCGAACGAGTAAACTGCAGTTTACCTATAGCCGTCAACAAGGAAAAGCGATGCGATCATGAAATCTCCCGAGCGAATTCACTCTTCGAAACGCATATGCGAGGTATACATTATACTTTGTACTGCAGATTTTTTTCCTTGTTCTTTCGCTTCTTCCGCCATCTATAGACTGATATGTACAAAGATTTGCGCACTTGACTTGTCGCTGAGAGAACTCTATCAATAATTATTTTACCTATCGATATACGAATGACCAGTTTTTTTTTTCCGTCACGACTTTTTTTTTTCTTCCTTCCTCTCAGTCGATTTTATTTCGCGTCGATTCGCTCGCAATGCAATAGTGACAATTATCTCTTGCCGTTTGGACTCTATAATGAGCGGGTAGATACCGATGACAAGAGAGGTTGACCATTTTTTTTTTTTTTCTCTATTTTGCAATTATAATCTGTTTGATCTTTTGGAGTATCTGACCCGTGCCAATATTGGTATTGCGTACGTGGTATCGCATGTTTTCTTTGTGAAATATGAAATAATTGTTGGGAAAAAAGAGCGAACAAAAATCGATTAAAAAAATGCCCAGTAGACGTATTAATCCTTTGAGGCTATCATACAAATTCGGTAATTTTCTGTTGAACCATTTGAAAGATACGGGCGCTTTAAATTGTATTATCCATCGTGCTGAATAGCTTTTTGTATGAAATTTGCGGCCGTGAAACGACACAAAACATTTTTTTAACCGAGAGAATTCATAATAGCGCGAAAGCTATCGAATCGGCGGGACTCATTGTTCGCGTTAAAAATAAATAAACTGTACAATGAAACCTACGAGATATATCCGTACGACAATAAAACTTGGCGACTCACTGAGCTGCGAAACGATTTTCGCTTGCAATTTATAATAAACATAACAATGATATCGGGCGGTGTTTATCTTGAAATTCTCGCGGAAGGATAAGTGCTCCCGGGCGATTGCACACGTCCGATGAGATAATAATTATCGGTCAGCGCGCTCACCAATGTGTCGATGTGTGTTCTGTTTATTTATGTAAACATTCACACTATCACTTTGATATCCCAGCAAGCAGAGTGTATACAAACAAACGAGTGAATTAATAGCGCAATCAATAACGCAAATTGATTACTCAACAAAATCGTGTCATGATTTAATTTTTTACGTTAATTATTTTCAATTTTTTTCGATTTTTTAGAGATGAATAAGAAGAAAATCATTCCGGCAAATCAGTGTTTTTTCATTTATATGAACAAAATTGAAAAATATATGAACAAAAATTACATAGTCGTGCATTAAAAAAGGCAAAAAAAAAAGTGTCGAAGCGGTAAAAAGAGCGAAGCGTATAATCTATGTTCATCTATGTTCAGGACAAACGCGCTTTTGATATAAATCATATGAAAGCTTCACCGAATGAAACGTGCAAATGTATTTGCTGGCAGATTTTTTTTTTCTCATTTTCATTTTCAAAGTGCTTTCAGTTTGAATCTATATTAAATGGGATTCGAGGTACCCAATAATCGAAACTAAATTGCCTGATAACGCGCGGATGTTATATTATAGCAGGGGAGGGAGGGTGAGACCGAGGAGTGGCGCTACGAATGACGTGGGTCTGTGCTGTTGCTGCCGTAACCCCTGGCGTTCACCGTTGCTGCTTACAAGCGAACGATAATTGCGCTCGCACCCTCACCGACCACCCACAGGGACGGTAGTCGAGCACCAGCCGGCGCCTAGCAGTCGGAAACCGGTACGGAAATGTGACGGATAAGCGATTCCCGACTAAATTGCAGATCGAGAGAGTACAGAGAGGAAAGAGAGAAAGAGAGTAAAGAAGAAAAGGATAGAAAATCACTGGAAAGTAGAGAAGGGTTGGGGTTGCACAAGCGTAGTGGATTCGAGGATGAGAACGAACGGCGGGGAAAGAGCGATGAGAAGTACACGAATTCATCAGCGAGATGAGAATTAACACCGAGGGGGTAGTAAAAAAAAAGAGACAACAAAAAAAAAGTAGACGAATGAGCCAAAAGGCTCGATAGATGGCAACAGCAATTTACATCAACAGTAAAAATGGAACGAAACCCGAGGTGTGAAAATTACGTTTTGTCAACAAACATTTTTTTTTTTTTATTTTATTTTTTTTTTCGGCGTTAATAATGAAATATTGTCTTGAAGCAAAGGTTACGAAAAATTTGACAAATTTCTGAATACATGCACATGAGCCCTCTGAGAATAACGTACAAATTTGGTATTTCATTGTTTCTGTTATGGTTATATTATGTTCAAGAAATGCAGCGCTTTATCGTGATAATAGTGAACATTATTGAGCTACGAAGAATCAATGTTTCGTATCCTTTTCAACAGCACTATAAAACAATACAAGATTTATGTAACAAGAAAATTCGTACGTAATTCCAGAATTGAAAAAAGAAAATTTGCAGGTTATATTACAACTCGTTTCTTTACTTCAAAAATACATTCGAAACAACAAAAACGATTTTTCAAAGGCTTACATTTAGAAAAATATGACCTGATGATACCTTACATTTTCGATAGAAAATGTTACTTTTACACTACACTTTTCGTGAATGTTTAGATTTTTTTTTTGTAAAGCACTAAAAACACGGTGAAAAAATGAAGGCAAAACCAATATGTATAGAAGCGCGGGAATGCACGAGGGATTGAGTAGAAGAAGTAATGGCAGCACTGCGAATCTTGGAGGGAGAAATGGGACCTCGAGGAAATTTTGGGAAACGAGGCCGATTCGATTATGCCGCCGCTCGAGGACGCGAGTGCAGCTTTGCACATATATCAAACATATATACAGTATATATAATGTGACAGTAGAGTAGAAACTACGTTCTACGAAATGTACCGGAGATTTCCTCGTTCGCTTCGTGTGTTTGCTCACTCGGTTGCTCGGAGTACTCGGAAATTTGGTGGCTGAGCGAATATCGAGATTTGAGCACTGATTATTATACCGCCTGTGTTAGATCAGATTTGAAGCAAGAGATGTATATGTATATGTAATATATTACGTGTAAAGAGTTCGAACTCGCGCGCGCGATCGCCGAGCGTGTTAACCGCTGGACGAGACTCGCGGGACTCGGAACGTCAGAGAACGTACGAGACAGCACACGGATAGGCTGCGAGAGTTACGTTTGTTACCGTGATGCAACTTCGCGAATGCAGAGACAACCAGTTGCAGGCGGTAGTAGGGGCTAAAAGGGGGCAATGTGAATCAGTTAACGGAGAATATGTAAACTTTTTTTTATTAATTTTTTTTTTTTTCTCAGTCGTTAACATTAGTGATTAGTGTAATTACCGTTCAAGGTCTTTATTTCAATAGAAATGAAGCGGAAAAATACGATTTATTTTTCTTCTATAAACTATTTTTTATGGAATAGATACGAAAATATATAATGAAGTACCATCGATCCGAAATTAATGAGAACGCCATACCGAATCTCAGGAGTATTTTTTATGGCAAGAGCCACGATATTACTACCATATTATTATTAGGGAAGACCGTAAATGGATGCTCTCCATGGAATGGAAAAAATGGAATTTTTTCTGCACATAAAACATTTCGTTTTGATTTAATAGAACGGCCGGATGAATGGTATCAACGGCATATTTTTTTATTTCATTTTTATTCCTTATTCTTGCAATTTTATATACATTTGAAACAATAGCGTTAACCTCGAATATGTTAATCTTTTTTCAATCTCATGTTAAATTGTATGGTTTAGAAATAAAATTGAAATCATAAAATGTATCATTGACACCAATTATCCTGTTTTATTAAATCAATAACGTTTTTTTTTTTCAGTGTATAAGTATACAGCGATAATTCTCAGATGTATGATAGGTAGTAAATTAATTTATCCCTCGACAATGCATATAAAAGATGTTAATTTTTTTAATTGCAAAATTCATCGCGAAATCCCGGTACGACTTTTACCGCAGTATTTATCTAATGAATCCGACGACTTTTTCTCCAACGCTATATACGTCCAATTCGTATAATGTTCTCAAGCGACAAAGGGAACGTCGTATAATTACTAGTTAATTCACTCTACTTGTTGTCCATTCTTCTGGCGATTAGTACGTACGAGCTCTGTGTTTAGTAGCGAAGATATCGTTGGAGAAAATAAATGAACCCGTGACATGTGAATAGCGACTATGTGATGTTAAAAATTACATCCGTTACCCCGGAATGTACGCTCCTTTACATGTACCGCTTGAATTTTCATCCTCTCACCGGTAAATTATACCGACGTAAAAACCTTGAATCGACGCGTATGACGTTTACATGAAACTCGACGACTCTCAATCTCTATATATCGCGTGAGTAAAAACCGAACGGCGTATTTCATATACATAGGCGCATAAAATACACCCTTCTTATCATAGACACGCGACATATACAGCATTATTTTTGCCCTTCACCAGTAGTCGTGTCTAAATAAAAAATATATTTACTCCGCCTTTCGCGATTGAATTTTACGCAAGAAGTGGGTTCACGTGACTTTAACGGTTGTATTTACATTGCTAACAATTTCACAACAAGACTCGCAGTCTTGTTATTCAGTGAAGAAAATAAGAAGATTCATGGAAAAATCTCGAAAGCTTCGTGCAGCGATCATGTAGAAGAAGAAGTACAATTATCCAGCTAAGATTTACAACGTTGATTCTGCTTGCTGTTCCTACACGTATCCCTGATTACATCGGCAGCAGCAAAACGTGGACCGCAAAGCAATATCGTAGATCGCCAATAAGTCTCTCGATCCAACCTCTGTTGAGATTCGAATCACGCAAATTTAAATGTTACACAGT
This sequence comes from Buathra laborator, assembly GCA_934046635.1. Taxonomy (NCBI): domain Eukaryota; kingdom Metazoa; phylum Arthropoda; class Insecta; order Hymenoptera; family Ichneumonidae; genus Buathra; species Buathra laborator. Next base: position 1,523,668 of record OW203898.1, on the reverse strand, counting down.
TAAGCTTTGATGCAATTGCAACGATCTTACGTGGATTATATTACCCGAGAAGAATTGTGAAACTTTGATTACAGTGGTGCCGGCGTATCGGCAGGAATTTAGGGAGTGTTTCGCCAAAGTGATACGAGGATATTAAAACGCGTAATAATTATGAAAGGTGGTAATTTTATCGCAGTCATTTTTAACTATAAAATCAAAATGAAATTAAATAGAACGGACACTGAAATAACGTGTGACGAAATTTTATGAGTGTCGTCAGAATGCAAAGTTCAATAATGTAAATTCACGCGGAAAAAAAAAAATTTTATAATTTTTTTTTAACTGACATTCGTGTTATTATCGAAAAGATATTGAGTAACTCTACGGGAAAAAAAAAATATTGGGGTCATTTTTTATAACCGAACCTCGAACTATTTCATAACTTTCGATTTTTCTTCGTTGAACGTTTAAACGAGTTTCTTCGATTCAACTCGCAGTTCGGTTTCAACGAAAGAGGCGGACTGGTAAAATATATCAGCACAAAAGTCAGTTAAACCGTAGTAGTTCGGACGGTACAATTACTCGAGAGAATTCCAGTTCCCTTTGTCTCACACATTCCGAGATACCGAAGCGACGAAACTTTCTCGTCTATAGTTGAAACTTCTACGCACAACGGAGAGCGTAGTGTATTATCGTGAGTAGTACAGAAGAAAAAAGAAGAATAAAGAGGAACTTCCGTGAGATAAAAGTCGGCAAAGTCGAGTAAAAAGATTGCGCGAAACATCAGTGAAACCCGCCAGTCAGCTTTTATTTTTCAAGACTTCGCGTGGTTCGTAATTTGTGACGAAGGCGGGACCCGAAGAAAAAGAGTGGATGAGCATTACCGAACGGTACGGCATATTGCGAAACGTGGTCAGGGTCATCCTGTTGCATCCACAGCCTGATGCTTTCACTAACGAGAGGGCCTCTCCCCAACCTGCTCTCGGAATGGTATACGACGCTAGAGGTACTCTCTACGTGCTATGGATAGGCGCTATGTGCCGGCGAAGCTATTGCTAACTGCTGGCAATGTTGGATACGCCACAACGAGACCCGACGCATGTATAATCAGCCCGTAGATACCGCCCCACAGTCCGACTCTTTACTTCCTTTTCTCCTTTAGCTATGTGTCAATCGCTTCGTGCTGTTGTTTAAATGACGCGATCCCGATACCATACCAGTACGAGGCAACGAGCGGGCAAGTAGCTTGTAAGTTGATTGCGTCTACATTACGCGGACTTCAACGAACTTATCAACCAACTGGAGAGACTATAACTCGAGGGCATGACTTCGCGACATTTTTATATCAATTTAGACTTCCTGGTGAAGGAATAACAAATCAATTTCTATTCAGGAGTGTTTTTTTAGTGTATTAAAAAAAACTGAAAGTTAACGTGCAAGGAAATTGTTCAATCTAAAAATGATAAATCTTTGTGAAAAGTTTGTCTTCGTTCGAGGCGAATATTCAGCGAATCAAACGAAATTTGATTTCGATATAATCGGACCTATATTACGGATTACACGTTGATAAAACCGGATTGAAATGTGTATTGAAGAATATTGAAACGCGTCGGCCGACATTTTACTTGAAAATAAAAAATCGTTGTTTTTATTTTATTTATATTATATCGACATTATTTAATCCAGTTTTACCGGCACTTATAAAATATTGGTCCCCGTTTGGTCCTCCGTAAAGTTATAACTGATTTCTAAGTAATTATATACGATAGTATGAAGTTCAGTGTTCGATGAAAGTTTCTAACGGTGCAGGTCGATAATTGATCCACTTTCTTCGATCTTGGATCGAATTATAAAAAGTAACACTATGTATAGACATCGAATATACTATCCTTGGAAAAAGAAAAATGGAAATCGATAGGTACACCTAAGATATGAGATAGCAATCATGTCTTAATTGGCTCCGCGTGCTCGCAACTTCCCTCGTATTCGACTGAAGTCAGACTTTCATTTTAAAAGCTTTAATTTCTTGAACGTTCATCGAAAAGTCATTCGTACGCGGCACATGCTATCATGAAAGCGACAATGAATGAAAAGAAAAAAAAAAAGAAATACCTCAATTTAATCGGGTCGTTGATGATCGTATTTTTAGCGGAAACATTAATGGAACTGGAAGTACGTTGATTCCAACAGTTTCAAAACCACTACAAGGTTAAACGCACAGTAAAACGTCGATTATTTGCAACAAGCGGAATTCGAATATTCGCCAGTAACTGAGTAAAAAAAATGCATTATGGATAGTATTTAACAATATTAACATCGATGCTTAAAAAAATTTGGGATTTTTAGTTATTTATTTCAGTTAATTTTCGCATCGTTGTTGATGTTTGTCCTCTTGTTGTTCAAGATAGGCGCGTAAGATTTACATCGGTTCTTCGGCATTATTTATTTTGTCAACTGTATATGAAACTAATCAGTATTCTTACCATTCGCCGGTGATTAATCGAGTTTTTACTGTATAGAGAAACAATCCCTTTCCCTTGAGTTGGTCACTCGAATGATTCTGAATTCGAACGCTAGGGTCGCATTCATAATCATACGAGGCCCACAGCGATGCGAAAGTGGTAAATTTCGAAAATTGAATTTCTACTGTATGTTCCACTTTTTTCAGTGTGACTGTCGGAGAATCGAATCTCCTGATAACCTTATATATTATTATTAGTTATTATTATTAATTTATTTATCGATTTCCATCAGCAGCGATACACACAGTTAAAAAAAAAGTCTTCCACTATTCCCACTCTAAATTCTGACGTATCTTCGGTAAATGCAAATTTTCGTTGATATTTTTTTTCTAGTCGATCTATCCGACTCGCGTCGCGTGTTTATTCCCGGTGCAGCAGCGATCGCACGTCGCCGGGCGCACTGACGGTCGGAGTCTCGTGAAACATAGCGCAGAGTCCTCGTGAACGTCGGGACCCCAAGAGAGGCGAATACGCAGCAAATACCCTTCCGCGTTTGTTAATCCTTGGCTGGTGCTGCTGCTGTTTACTGCTGGTGTGCCCGCCCGTTCGAGAAAGTTGCTGCACCGCGAAACGGCCAAACGGACGACTCGGGCCACCGGGGGACCCCGCGATCACTTCACCTTTCCATCGAGACGAGAGTGAGAGTGAGAAAACGGTAAGTAGTACAAACGCCTGCCGTGGGATCTCTTATTCAATCGCGCAGCACACAACTGTACGAAATCTACGAACTTATACTTCAGACCTGTTTGCACCTCTCTCTACAGCAATACATGTGCGTATCATATACAGATAGAATGACCAAATGATGTTACAACGTCACTTACATAATAAGTATGTTATCGAATCGCTGACTCGTTTATTTGGTGACATAAGCAAAATACACTATTGAAAAATAAATAATTTCTCGCATTGCTGTGTTATAAAATAGCACGTTTGACTGGTCGGTATGAAAATTCGCTCATTTCATTGCTATACACGGAGTGGGATCCACAGTTAATATTTTAAGGTCTGTAGCTCCGCAAATTCAATCATTTATTTCTAAGTATTATCCTTATAAATTATCTAATTAATTTTTCTGTCACGTCATTACTGCCGTACTGCACAAAATGATCTGTCGATCAATCTATAAATCTATTTTTCGCTCTGTCACAATTTTACTGCCGCGTGCGTAGCGCAGGTTCGCCACGGTACGCTTCAACTCGCGTAGTTCATCGGGACGTATCTATTTTTTTAAAACAACGGAAAATTCTGATTTCGATACTTTTCATTTCTCATTTCTACAAATTTCGATATATTTACTAGCATTTCGATACTTTCCAATTCTTACGCGCCATGTGCGATGTCTTTCGATTTGAATTTCGATACTTTCACGTTTCGATGTTTCATGTATTTTTAACTCCCGATTGCCCGCAGGGCAAAAGGACGAGAATTAGGCATGTGTTGTCGATTTTGAGATCGCGCGTCATAATTTCGTCACTAATGTTTGTCAAAAAGACGTTTTAGAACAATCGGTTTTGTTCATATATTCTTAACATTTTTTGTGTCTCCGTAAAGTTAAGTGACTTTGAAAAAAAAACGTGTCTGTCGCATAAATATCGCATAGGCGATACACGTTCTATGCATTGCGTTCGTAAAATACAATGTACGTGAGAGTGTCAAACTTCTCATTGGCTCAGCCGGTAAGTTAGTGAGCCATCCGACCGATATGTAAGTAACGCCATGTGATAGATTGTTTTACATTATCCCTTTTCCATTCATCTCACACCAGAGGGCTACATAACCGATTGTATTATCAGATACGGGTCCACCTGTGGTGTGAATTATATATTAAAAACCGATCGAATAAAAATAATTTTACAAAAATTAAAGAACTTTAGTTTGAACAAAAAAAAGCGCACTAAAGAAATTGTAATAACGAAAAAAAGTAACAAATATCGGATTATTATTTACGGACACATTATTCATATATTGTATTCGAGAAATTTCCACACACAGTGATAAATAAATCGCCCTACTATAATATACAAATATTTACTTATTTTTGTTAATACAATTTTTTTATTACACTCTTTTTTCAGTCGGGAGTTCTTTAATATTTGGAAAATGATTTTTTCACGAAAAGATTCTACTAAGCTATTCTCATGATCCATCTCCTCCCATTCCCACTCCTTTGCCAAAGTAGCGAGAGAAATTTCGATATCACGACGCTGAGCTCGCAGTAAGCTCGTAAATAGTAATTCCAGAAGTGGCAGTAATTTGTCGTCACCAGACCGGAAGCTCGGCGACTTCTGTCTTTTAGCTACGAGCGCTGCTTGACACACCGGAGCAGTTTCCAGCTCTCCGTTTTTTTTTACGATATAGCTGCCCTGCAGTGTCAGAACGATTCTTCGAGTCTTTTCTGCGACGCCGACGCTGAGTATTTTGCGCTCAACGAAACGTGAGATACTTGAGAGAAATCGAAACGTTGCAAAATCTTTTTCACATTTTGCTCATTAAATTATATTAATGAGATATAAATCTTGACGATCTGCGTAGAATCTGAGAGCAGTATTTTTCCCGAATACAAGACGTATGCTACAGCAGCACATTGAAACTTTCATTAGTTTTTTCGTTTAACATTCAACCGTTTTTACACCGGTCCTGTGAGAGTTTAAATGTCGAAAATTAAGCGCGAAGTTAAATGGGTGTCAGATTCGAGATCAACAGGAGAAAAATCTATCAGAAATAGCCTCCCGAAACATTCGTTGTAAAACCTAATTTTACATTTCATGATTTTCGGTATTATTGAAAATCGATATTCATACTTCCCGATAGAATATCAATAAATCCAATACGTCGTCTTCGACATTTTTCGATACGTTCATCACATATTTTTATCTTCAATTAATTTCGTACATTTCGTAACATTTTGCTTGATTTTTTTTTTCGATAAAACATCGAGAAATTTAACTGTGTCGCTTTATTCTCGTCAGTCTCAAATGATTTACGTGACTAAATGACCGTAGTTACAATGGAAAGGCACGTATAAAAGCGAGATAACTCTTTGGCGCTTCAGAGATGATTGACAATGCACCGAGGAGCGTTTACTTATATATCTGTTCTCTACACCGCAAGATTACTTCTCTTGCTTTGCTGCTCCCAGGCAGAGTCTCCATTCGACTACTCCTCGGCCGATAAATCGTTTGGACTCTCACCTGTATGAAATACGTCATTGAGCACAAGTCACAAACACGTGCAGGAAGCATCGTATAAGAGTCTCGACTAAAGAGTCAAAGTTAAACGGCAAACGAATGGATTACGATCCTCTAATGGATCTTTTATTCAGCAGGCAATTCTTCAAAATTATCTGAACTCCGCTCTGCTCCAATCCACATTTATATATACATATATATTTCTAATTTTTTTTTTATATACTGCTTAGACTCTGCCCCCTCGCAGCATCCTCGACCCTTCGCACCTACCTATATATATCTGTCTTCAATTCTATTCCGTTTCTTGAGCTATGAACCCGCTAGTATTTTTCCACGAACCGGGGCATTCACCGGTATTAACGTTTTTTTTTTTTTCTTTTTGCTCTCTTCTTTTCTACCGGCCAACAGTTTTCTTTTATTTTCGTTGCGAGAAGCCGAGAGTAGAAGATTGCCGGAGGCTCGAGAACGAGCGAACAAGCCAGGCGAAGATTCGGTGCCTGCTATTCCGCAGCGAAATGCTTCGCTGTCCCAGAATCCTTTCGTAGATGAATTGTATAATCCGATATGCATATACGCCTCGGTAAAAAAAAATTACGTACTTGATGTTTTTATGCAATTTGCAGCAAGAAGAATGCAGATGACATACGAATTAAGTAAAACACGGCTACCACCGTGAGGAAGGAAAATTATGCTCATGAATGATAATTGGACAAGTTGAGTTATGATAATCAGGGCTGTAATTTATTTATAATTACGAATGAATTATCCACTAGACGTGACTTGAACGATCCAATTAGCTCGGATATAGTTTGTTTTCCTGTAAACAAATTTTTGAGATTCCACATTTTTACGAAGACGAATTTGGGCGACTAAAACCAATTTTTGTCCACATTAACTGAATTCTTAATTACGAAAATACAAAACGAATTATTTCGAGATCAAAATTTAAATAAAGTTTTTTCAATAATTTTTGTTTTCGTATAAATTTTTTTACAGAATTTTTTGTCCAATTATAATGACTATAACGCGAAGGATGTTGAAAGATATTAGTTACCTTTGGATCGCGAGTATCCGCAGTATATGATCTTCCCATTCGACGGAAGTAATTGTAGCCAGGAATAGAGAGTGAATAGGGAATTGTCCGAGTGTCGGAGGCTGCAATTTTGCACTGTGCCCGAGAGGGTTGAAGGGTTACGAGATGGCGCGGGTGTAACTCCTCTCTCAGTGTCGTTTCTCGCTCCTTCACGAGAAAACGCGGCGTCACCTCGCGAAGAGGCCTTCTCTACCGGGTTCCCGAGTGGGCGTAATAATTAATGTCCGTAGTGGCAAAAGGAATTAAGAGAGGGGTTGGCCGAGTACCAGTCCTACGACTACGACTCAAGCCGCCGGGTGGATAGATTAAAAAAGTTTTTTCATTCTTTCTACGCGCGCAGGTAGAAAACCGGAAAACGAGAAATAGTAAGACCGGATGTGCCACTGGAAGCCGAGTCACGTGCCCTGCGGGCTCGTTTCCTTTTCTTCAACTAGCCAGGATCTATTATCTCGTATATACATATTTTTATTTATGATACCTTGTTTTTCTTTTTCTTGTTTCATTTTTTCTTTTTTTACAGTTTCGTTATAGAGTATTGAAAACTTTATTCAATTACGTTCTTTCTGATACTCGACGAAACTATTAATTATTAAAACTGATAAATTGCAAGTTGGGTTAACTTTCGTACACTTTCAGCTGTAAATTCACTGACGTTCGATGCGGCTTCCTCTCCGGCTATCGATTCGTTTAGGAGATTTAAAAAAACTACCAAACGAACAAAAATACAAAAATATATTTTTACAAAATGTGTATTTATCTGCGAATCGATTTATCGATTGGTAAAAATTGAACAACGCATCCCACATCTTTTTATGCCTTAAATGGTATAGGATACGGCCTTCTGCTTTCAGCAGTCAATAATGCATAAATTGTGGATGATAGTCTTCGATTCCGGGTAAAATACTCCGAAAAAAAGGAAACGGCAAAGAAAACTTCTTAAAAACATTCGAGGCTCCTCTCCAAGTTTGTATTTCTCGCTCCGTCGCAAGCGTCACCAACGCTATCTCTTTTACAGTCAGATAATTACGAAAAAAAAAGACTACACAATCGGCTGCATCCGAGACATCAAATTTTTTTGCATTTTTTATCCGGGGACAAATCGCTATACGACGAAAGTGGTGACGAGGAGAAATCGAACAGGTATACCGTGACGCGGATGATTGTGTGACCCGCGGACTTCGATTAGATCGTCAAACTCGACGGAGTTTCTGACAACGATGATGAAGAACTTGGAAAAAACTAGTTGTCCGTGGACCTCACATGGAGTACAGAGTGAAGTTACATACGAATGTGGATACTAAGTAGTTAATAGTACAAGAGACATGCAAAAGCGCAGGCGCCAATTCTGATGCTCGAGGCTGACTAGTTTTTTTTTGCATTTTTTTTTTCTTTATCCCCCTCCAACTCTGCCTCTATCATCCCACTCTTTGTCGTCATACACATTTTTTTGTGTTTTTTTTTTTCATATTGTCGACTCAGTATTTTTCGCATTTAGTTCCTTTCTTATAATTAGCTTGATTATACACGATTTTTATGTCAATTCAACAGTGTGACTTAGGGAAAGGGTAATGCGAGGCATTTGAGAGAAAATTTGTATTATTCAACGTTTTTCCAGGTTACGATCTCTTCAATCTTTCTTTCACACGTTTTTTTGTTTTTTTTTTGTTTTACATTAAAAAATGTGTGTATTTATGTAAATAATTTATACTGTATAATAATTGAAAGGACTAAATAGTCCGATGGAACAAAAATCCATTATCTTTTTCAATTTGTATATTTATTATTTTAATCTCACTGGGACAGGTTGTCGATAATGAAAATTCATAAAACGGGGTGTTCGTTATTACCAACATATGCCAATTAGTTGGGTCGGAGAGTTCGAAGCGATGCAACGAACCCGAAGTTATACCTATCAGTTTTTACAGCTAACCACGAAAATTCGTTTCGAATATTCCGGCTTTACTAATTAACAATATTTTCTTCTTAGTAAAACAGTATTCATCGATATTTTTTATCCAAACATCTTTGACTTCTTTTTTTTTTTTTTAAATCTAAAAAAATGTTATCTCTTAATGACGTACAAAGACGCTTTCTTAAAGCACGCAGTTGACATTCGCGTTGCCCGCTGACCCGCAATAACCCCATTTCTCCGTTTTACTCATTAAATTCGCACGACTCGTTTCCGCGTTAATAGAAAAATGAAATTCCGAATAATCCAATGAGCCCAACTTGAATTCATACTCTTATTTATATAAACCTTTATTCATATATGTATTATATACGCGACTGCAACGCGAAATATTTATTTATTCAAACGTGAATAATATCCTCGCTTCCCAATTTATATATACTTTCTCGCTTTTTCACGTTTTTCATATATAACAACTTTTTATTTTCATCATTTTCGTTAGTGCTGCGTGAGAGAAGCGATTTTTTTCGCTAAAAAAAAATTATCCTACCCATTCCTCCCGTATGTGACGTTCTGCATATCATTTTTTTTTCTTCACCCCCGTTTTTTTTTTTTTTTTTTTTAACCGGAGAATATTTTATAGAAAATTTTTATCGAAAGCCGACCTGAATTTTTCTTTTATATCCTTTTATTCATGCAGCTTCTCTACCTGCATATGCATGCGCACCAGGGGGGTGGTTGAACGTTTTCAGCTTTCACTCGCTCACTCTGGCTTCTATTGAGCATATATGGAACGTTCGCGCTCGGGCGTTCCGGAATTGGAATGTTCGTATTCACGTTTTATGTTCCGGTTCACATTTTCGTTCTATAACTGAACGCAAATGACTTCTTGACTATGTATAAAATCGATCCTACACGGTTTTATACAGATTATACAATAGGCAATGCGGCTTTAAACCAATTGTTGGAAAGGCACAAATTTCAAACTGTTTTTTTTATATACATTTCTACAGTCAAAACATCGCTGAAAAAAAAAATAAATACTGAAAAAAATGTTGTATCCGTTTTCTAAAGTGCAAACTATATGAATAAAGCTAAATAGAGGTTAAAAATGTTGAATGTGAGAAGATTGTGGAAAATTAGCATAAAACACTATACCACTTGGTAAAATCCTAATTAATCTTTTCTGCATTAAATAGAAATTAATGAACTCAATATAAACTATATTAATAACACGTTGCACTTTAAAAATTAAAAAGCATTTTTTTTTCTTTCGAACACTCATTTGACTCGATAACTTTTAGTTAAAATTTCATTTTGACCTGAATTCTCTGCTGTTCGTAACTTGAATTTAACTTAAGTTAAGTTAAAATTTCCGTTTTATCTGAACACTGAACCTGATCACGTGTAATAACTGCCTCGATCTCAATACACATATACAATTACAGTATCGTCCTCGGCTTTCTGAAAGTCCGCCAATGCTCGATAATCCTCGTCACCGTACTGTTGCTCGCGTTGGTTATGACGTCATGAACAACGAGCTCGCGAGTACGAATTATCAATTGCCGATGCGACCGAAGATGGTCGATGGAAGGGGCAGCCCCGAGGGTCAGAGCTCAAACCCCCGAAGGTCCCCCTTCCTCGTTTACAATAGGAGAGGGCCTTCACGATCTTTATATGTACCTTGTTCTAAACGGAACGCGAATTCGTATCGTTTAGTCTCTCGTCGCGGTATTACCCGCACAACAGTATCGGCTGCTATAGCATCGTGTCACCAAGACACGCTACCAAGTGTCCAAAAAATTTAACAAATGTGTTAATAAAATAAAACAAATTAATTGAATTTGATAATCGAACGATTCCTACCGGAATATAATTATCAACGACGCGTTTAACGCTGTATTTATTTCTCGAGAAAAAAGAAAACACGATAAAATCGGTGAGTGTGCCATAAACTTTGTTGTGTTACGATATCGGAATGATCCGACCAACCGTACGCGTCCTGAGTACATAATACAAAGATATATCATTTATCGTCGGGTAAATTATAGATAAGCTTTTGGGAGTTCGTGTGCCGGAGCGCCCACGTGCCATGTCGATTAGCCTTATTTTTGTTTTTCTATACAACTTCAGAATAGCTCGTTTGTCCAGAGATGAAGCACAGAAATGGGGTCATTTGTTCGAATTATTAATGTTTTAATATCCGAAATTAATTGAGGCTTAATTATATTGAAAATTTAGCAATCTTTGGTATTAATAATTAAGGAAGGTGTATCGATGCATATTACCAGAGTGAGATTCACGTCAAATTCACGGCGAATTTCAAATACTTCCCGATTTAATAAAAATCTGAAAAAAATCAACCATACAGAAGGTGCTAAAAAGATTAAATTTCCATAATAATAATTCAAAAAGTCATTAACAAATTAGTAAAAAAAATCACTGTTTACCAAATTACCCGGTAACCGAACTTTTTCTTTAGCCGACATTTATTTGTAAATTTTTTTGAATACTAATGATTTTTTTTCGAAAATTAGAAAAAATTCTCAATAAATTGATAAGTATTCAAAAAAATTAGCAAATAAATTTCGGCTTATGAAAAAGTTCGGTTACCGGGTAATTTGTTAAACAATGATTTTTTTTATTAATTTGTTAATAAGTTTTTTAATTATATTATGGGAAATGAATCATCTTAGCATCATCTTAGCATATGGTTGATATTTTTCAGATTTTTATTCCATTAGAAAGTTGTCGAAATTCTCGCTGAATTTCACGAGAATCGCACTCTCTAGTAATACGCAACAATAGACCCTCCTTAAGTTAGGAGATTTTTTTTTAATCTACTACTATTTTAGTTACTATTTGATAAAGGATACGCCCTCCCTGAACTCCCATAAGGGTATAAATAAAATAAAACTATCCTGTTAAAAGCGATTCTACATTTGATGTACCGGAAAATGCTTCATTTTCGAAAGTTATAGAATTTAAAAAAGTAAATTGCATTAAAATCACAAATTTTGTCATTAAATTGAAATGAGTTAATAATGGAATGCGCACTTCTTTGAAATTTTACATATAGTAAAATAGTTATGCATAAAATCTTCCAATACCGGTATATTCATTTTTATTTAAAATGGCTGTACCGTGCCACTGAAAAAATTGCTTCTTAAACCGGTATATGAAGCTTTTACGCATAAATCGTGTAATAAATTTCAAAGAAATGGATGTTGGAATTTTAAACAACTTTTTGCAATATAGCGACAGATTTTGTAATTTCAATAATTTAATTTTTTTATTTTGCGAATTTTTTGTAAATTTATAAAGTATTCGAATTTTCGATTAATGTACGAAGTGACAATGTTCACTTTCCGGGAACATTAAATTTACCATCATTCTTTATATTGTGTTCAAACTATTACTATTGTAGTTTTCGAATTAATTAGTAGTCGTTTGACGACGATGTTTATACTATAAATATATTATATATCTTTATAAAGAAACATGTTAGCCACGTTAAACAAAAAATATTAGACTATTCGGTGTGCAATATTTTCACCCGTTCGCAAGTCATTGTAGCGCTTAACGATTGACTATCAGCCGACAAGACGATGCTGCATAATTGCGAGCTTATCCAATAGCCGGTATGTTTTCGCGAGGAAAATAGAATCGTTAAATTTAAAGTTACAGTTTATTCCGAGTAAAAAAACAACAACATTTCATTGCAATATCGCGTGTTTATAAGGCCAAAAGGGCCGCGCGCCCTATAATTACACACCATGCACAATCCCTTATTCGTTTAGACACGCGATATATTAATCATTCACAAAATGTACTCCAAAAAATATTATAAAAAAATAGATAAAATACAATTTTTTTCAGTAGTTTATTTAATTGTTAATAATATCTGATTTTTTATTCCATCGGTATAATATCTCATTACGCGTGCCTCAAATTGATTGTCATTTTCGTCAATGTTGAAGAAAAAATGAGGTTATGACACACGATTGAATTTTTCACGTAATTCGACAAGACCGGTGATCATCGAGCGTTTTACCGCGTATGTGATCAACGATGACAACGACACGCGGTTTCATGTACACTTCCTCGCATCCTAGACGTCGTTAACGTGTCATCGAGCTCGCGTGATTCGCTACTCGCTTTGTACACTGTACGTGTGCATGTATGCGGATGAGGGATGTTACGCACGGACTAAGTGTGCGTATCATCCAGGCGTATCAGGTGCGTGCGGCACTATACATTCGATATTATGTACAGTAGGATCTCGATTATTTGAATCAACCGAAATTGGCCCTCCTGCGGATAACTAAAGCACTAATTTTCCCCGTTTCTTTTCCGACGGCATTATTTGCAACAAATATTTCAGCGAATAAAAAGACAGAACCCATTAAATATTTCTCGAACATCGACAACTAATTTTATTACTTCCGTTTGATAAAATCGTTTAATTTCTAATTAACAAACGGTTGCCACCCATTCGAATGAACAAAGTCAGGTTTGGAATAATTGAAAATTCGATTGACTGAAATTCCGATAATCGGGAGTCCACTGTAGGGCGGGTCTTTAGGCGCCCGTCGGTGAGTCCCCGGCACTGACCACGTTGCCGCAAGCAATTACTATCACTCACTCAAATATCTCTTGAGCACCTGCCGCGGCCCGCGAGCACACACAAGTTTGTCTACACATGGATACTAATGTTGCCGAGTAAATTTACGAAAAACTTTTACTATGCACACAATTTGCTCTAATGGGATCGCATTATTTGACCTGTGGCTTATCGTCTGAATGATAATTCACGCGGCGAAACGATAAAAATATTGTTACGTTGTTTGGACAGAGTTGAGCAAATTATTTGTGCGGATAGAACGCGAAATTTACCAAAAATTTCTTTTCAAAAGTTGTATGTAAGAATTTTTATTTTTCTCGTATATATTGTAAAAATTCCAAATAACTAAAGGGTAATCGTTTAACTAACACACAGCTAAATAATTTATGGTTAAACCATAAATAAACATCAATAAATAATATCCTCAAAATTGAACGGTGTTCCGATTTAAAAAAAATTGAATGCACGTTTCATTTTTTTCGTTTCTTATTCGTGACGTCTCGGAAGGCGCAAATTATTCGAACCGTTCGATAGACAAGTCATCGAAGTGTTATCTTCACCCAAGCGTATTCGTTTTTTTTTGTTTTGTCAAAGCCACGTGCTTTTCTCAAGCGAAGAAGTGAAGCAAAAAAAGTATAATCTGCGCGCTTGTTTGTTACTTCATCGCAACAGGCAACATCGTGCCCCTCATTATTCGTTATGAATGTCTAGTATTTCCTTCGAGACCTCGAATCCAAGTTTTGCCGCGTCCTCGCCACCGCTCTCTAGAACTTGATAGGATTCTTGTATTGAAAAGAGAAAAATGTTTACCTTGCCCGCGACTGGATATGTAAATACTTAAAAATAAAACAAGCAAATATTTTATTTTCTTTAACATTATTCTAAAAAGTACCGAATTATCTACACAAAATTTTCATTATCATTAGATTGCAGTAAAACAAAATTTGATAAACTTTGTCTTCCTTCTGCAATCAGAAAAGTGTTGGTGACGAAGGATTAAGAAAACGCGGCACGTTGGCACAATTTTAATGAGACAATGCACATTTTTTGACGAAATACCCCTTATACAATGCGTAATGCAAGTAAAACAAAACCGAAGCTGAGTTCGGCAGAAGAAAAGTCGAATAGTGGAAAAAGACATCCGATTCTTTAGTTTATAACTTTGCATTAATTCAACGATGAGACTCGTAAATTTGGGTATCCATGTCCTTCGTATCATCGAACGATCCGATTTGTTCCTCAATCGTAAAAATTGTTTTTCATTGTCGAGCGTGACGGTATACAGTCCAGTGACAATAAAATTAGCTACATGTCACGAAGCGGTGATTTACCACGGGAATCACGTATGTTCCATCGGCTGTATACAGACCGCAGGTGTATACGTATACGCGAGCACAACAAAACAGGTGGATTGTTAGTGTAAGCGTGTGTGACATCAGGGAACTCGGAAAACGGCGACTACATCAGGATTGTCTCTCTGTGCGTCGAGTCTTGTCAGTGTTTCGCGGTTTGGTCTTCAGCCAAGAAGCAGGGGAATGCACATATAAGAACCGATTCGGTAGATTCAGCATTTATTTGGTCGCTTTCGGCGATCCGTGACCGGCTTTCCACATCGTACTCCGAAATATACATTATATACTTCAATACGACATCATAATAGGCACATATGCAGACATTGTTCTCGTGACTAAGTGACTGAATTATTGTGAACTTCATCTTTTTTTTTTTATTGTAATTTTTTTTATTCGACCTGCAAAAATCATTAGTGCAAAACCGAATTTTCCTTAATACAAGAAATATGGCGAGAATCAAAGTGGGTGAGTTAAAACAAACCAAAAAAAAAAAAGGTGGTGATGAAAAATTGAACTGTAGAATGGATTAATTGCATTGCTTAAATTTGACATTTTTTAAATTCGCTTCTAGCGACGTCGATAAGTCGGCGATTGATCTGTCCAAATCCAATATTTAGTTTGTTGATTGTATAGAAATTATTAACAATGTCGAGGATTAATTTCAGTCAACCTTCGACTCCGTTTTTTTTTTCTATACATTTTAATTTGATAGTAACGAAATCAATATAGCAGAATGTGAACAACAAATCTGTTAATAATAATAATAATAACTATTATTATTGGTGTTTAAAAACAACTGAACAACCGATGCCATTTCTCTACTTTCGATTGTTCATAAACCACCTTAAAATACGCAGAATGCCTTAATATAGCAGAATGTGAGGAACAAATCTGCTTATAATAATTATACTATTATTGTTATTCATAATAACAATGAATAATAATAATAATAACGGTTATTATTATTATTATTGGTATTTAAAATCAACTGAACAACGAAAGCCATTCCTCTACTTTCAATTGTTCAAAAACCACCTTAAAATAAGCAAAATGCCTTAATATAGCAGAATGTGAGCAACAAATCTGCTTATAATAATTATACTATTATTGTTATTAATAATTACAATTAATAATAATAATAATAATAACTATTATTATTATTGGTATTTAAAAACAACTGGCGAACCGATGCCGTTCCTCTACTTTCCATCGTTCAAAAACCACCTTCAAATAATGTATGCCATTCGTCTACTTTCAATCTATCGTACGAACGAAAGCAGACAGTCTTACGGCATACTAATTTGAAATCAGCTGAGTTCCCGTTTGAATCTATTGTGTGCAAAGTTGTTTGGTCAACTTCGACGAAACATTAGAGTAGAAACAAGTGAAGCTTCTTGTTCTGTTATTCCCTTGCGAGAAACTCGTACTCTACACTCTGTCGTAAACCGCAAGGCTATATATCTCAGACTCGCTAGACCGGTCTCGCGTTTCACCGGTGTTGAGGAGTCGACGGACTTCTCGATATCTGCCGCATGAAACTACGTGTACGTGCGCACGTGTAGGTGCGTATTCGGGTTCACTCTTCTCCTCTGACTGTAGTCGTCCTTGCCCGCGCCTCTATATACGGCCGAATCCTCATTGGGATTCTTTGGACAGTTTGACGCGATCGGTCTTGGAGTAAACTTTACTCAAAAATATCGTCCAAGTTTTCTATCAATTTTCATAGTTCAATTTTTTTTTTTTTTTTCAACGCCGAAATCTTTTGCTCCACAAATTTCTTCGAAAATGAGTAAGTGTACTGCACGATACAACGTCTTCATTCAATTAGTAACAGCAACACTGACGTTCACTTTTTTCGATCTGCTATAAACGAAAATACACTTTGAGTTTCTGTTATGAATATTTTTCAATTTTTTTTTTCATCACATTGTACTAATGCATTGCAGCAACAGTATAAACAATTTAAAGTTTAAAGAAGAGTTAATTAGTATCGTAACTTTAATAATTGAATCCGTGGGATGGTTTTAATTTTTTCCTGTAGATGGCCAACGAACGTGCGAACGTGTGAATTAGAAATTTGGCCTTTCATTATGAATTATTTCCAAGCTAAATTGATGAAGTTATTGAAACAGTCTTTCTCGATAAATTTTATCTGTCGTCTATTGGAAAACATAAGGTTGAACCGTACGAATTTGCATGCGCGTCACGCGTCTCTCGGGGTACATACAGTGGAATCGCTCGCAGTGACGGTGTCGACGAACCTGTCGAAAGTTCGTTCTTTTTTTTCTTTTTTTTTTTTTGTTGCCGAAAGCAATATAATTTGGTGTTGGATCCCGATGCCAAAACGATCGACAGGACGAAGAGGTTCACCTCGGACCTTGGATTCCGACACAGGACCGCCTTGTGGCTTTCCTGTTGATCGCGCAACTTGACATAGTATTTAATCGAGGCGCTGAAATATCACTGGAGTTTGATCTCTGCGTTGTTAGATTAGAAAGAAAAAATTCCTGCTAACCTTCGATCGTTTTAATTTGTGCAGACGTACAAGTGTAGCGAGTATAATAATCGTACGATTTATTATAGCACGCAGACCCTGTCGTTGTGTAGCTACAAAAAATTAATTTAATCGATGAGCAACGCATTATTGGTCGGTCTGTCGTTGCTTACGAAAGAATAATCAATGACCGAGGAAACGCAAGTGAAGGGTTTAGTATAATTCAAGTACAAGAAGACTGTAAGCATACGAACAAAAAAATAGCCAAATAGATCGTGAAAATAAATAATAATATTATTGAATTTCATAAAGTTGAATTGAAACCAAAATGAAAATATGCAGTATTCTAATCCAAAATGTATATTTGATTAACTCGATAGTATACGGGTTGCGTAACAATGAAGCGTTCATTCAGCATTCGGTCGAACATCGATACCTTATTTGAACTATCGTCACCGATTTAAAAAATAATTCTGACCGACGATAGTGCGCTGAAAACTTTTGTCGCTTTCAGGCCGCGCGATTCTTGACTCCTATACTTAGATATCGACGATCCTAGTCGCTTGATAAATTTATGTAGACTCGCTAACTTCGAACGGCAAATGAAAATTCCCGCGCGGATGGAATTTTTTACATCGTTAGGTGAGGTAATAATTGTGACATGTAATGATAACAATTATGCAATTAGGAAGGCAACTCGACGTGGAATAGTGATGCGAAGAAAAGCTATCGAAAGACCGAAGATTCCGATGTAGAAAGAAAGATGGAAGGATAGAGTTGTGTTATGTAGTAAAGGATTCCGCGTCGAAGGTCACAGAGGCCAAGGTATCTTGTATCCTCTGCCGCGTCCGGTTTTCCCGTATTAGCAGCGCGGCAAATCAAACTTCGTAAAAACGCAGTCCGGTGTTTAATGAACAGAAACTTCAAAGAACACTTAACAATTTCTTTTTTCCGATTATTACGAAAATTGATTCTGCGAAAAATTCTTTACGTCTTGAAAAACTGATATTTCTTGAATATCTAACTGAACAATCATCCCTAATTTTTCACGATTGCATAAACGATTTTTCAACACGCGACGTCGATTCTAAAAGTATATTCACGTTTTTGAGGGAAGAAGTTCGAACCCTGATAAAATGAAATGAAACAACAATAATAATAAATAAAATATAATAAATAATGATAAACTTTAAAGGTTTCACTATTTAATTACTGAATCTTAAAAATAAAGCGAGAAGCAGATTTTTTGCAATTTTATAATTTCTTAATGCGACAAAAAAAAAAAGATAAAATTTTATTGCGCGAAGGCCATAAAGTAGTAGAGATTTCTCTTGCAATATTTGTCTTTTATTGTGCATTTTTATAACCGTCAAAAGATGTAAAAATGGGGGCCTGACCTGCATCGCTGAATGTCTTCTTCTTCTTCTGTTCTCCCTGAACTTGAGCATTTCGTATTATAATATTAATACGCCGTACATCCCGTGCGCATCAAAAGCGCAAGCGCGTACCTAGATCCTCGCTTATAAGGAGCGTCAAACGTGAGAGGACTAGCGACGAACAATAGTACCTACATAACTTCGTTCTAACCGAGAGCTTGAATGCACCGACATTCTTTTGACGTGGAAAACTTTTCCCCGAGTTTCAACTACTCTATCTATTATATCTTTGATCTGACGCTCCAACGTTCATCCAGCGTTCCCATAAATTCGAGCGATCGATATCACAATCCTCTTGAGTTAGATAAACTTTTAGATCGTAAAATGATCGTAAAAAATTTATTGTACTTAAAAATCGTAAAACGACGAAAAAATTTCCTCCCAAATCGACGATAAAAGAAAAAAAACTTCGTAAGTTTAAATTCGATAAAAATTCCGATCAACTTTCGGACACCGCTCTCTTCCCGATGCTCTACTCAAGTACTCGAATATAATACACGCCGTAAATTAATGAACTAAATAATTAAATGCTAAATCGACGAAAAAAAAAAGAAAAGAAAAATGTTTTCAAGTTTAAACTCAATGTCGATAAAAATTTCCACAATGTTTCCGGCGTAAGTTACATGTTATAAATTACACATCGCCATTGTTCACACGAATAATGTGTGTATGTGTGCGCGTGTCGTTGCGCAAATAAAATTCGTCGACTGCACTCATGCCTCGAGTATTAATGCGATCGTAGAGCTGCGTAAAACGTCAACGACGACGACGACATCGAAAATATATAGCACACACTGCGGTACTCGAATGTTTTGCCTACCGTACACTATTTACCGCCGATGTATGTAACATTCGTTTAAGATTACGCAATGTCCAGCGCACAATATCGCTTTCGAATTGTTTCGAGTGATCCTTCTTCGTTTTTGTTCAATTTTAACCTGCACTTTGGCGAACCTTTTTTTTTTAAATTCGCCTACCACTTTGCGCAATCTTTTCTAATGCGTATGCTAACTCATCGCTTTTTCGTCATTCTCGACCGTTGTTCGCGGTAACTTCTTCGAGTTCCTGTTCTTTTATATTTTTTTTAACCATCGAGTCTTCGCGGCATTATCACGTAATTGCACGTCGAAGTAGTAATCGTCGTTGTTGAAGTCGCTAAGGCAACATCCAGCATTATTTCGCGACCTTGATCCCGGAAACCAGCAAGAGAAACGCAACAAAACGAAGTGCTTCAATTTTTTTCATTGATTTTTCTGTCCACACGTAATCGCTTCATTTGTTGTAATAATACACGGATTTCTCGCGTACTTGCATGCATAATTTTGTATTAATTGCCACGGGTAATGTTTTTTTCGAGGTTGACATTTATACATTTCCAGAATTGATCGCGTTTTTCATAATGATAAGGAATTATCGTCTAATAGTGGTTACGTTGACGATTTATCGATTCGATGAAGAAATATTTTGACCTATATAAGGTTAATTGAGACGTGATTTATCTATGCGGTTTATCGCTGTAATGCTCTTACGATAGATGAACATTGGAACTGATTAACGCGGATAAGACTCTTTTTTATCTATGACAATAGGTGAACTAAAAAAAATAGACGATGGCGTTTCTCAAGCAGCGGAAAAAAATGTAAATATGTTTTTCTCGCCGTATACAATTGAGATTTTTAATATTTAAGCGCATAAATGATCATGTTGGTAATTGTTTGCTCCGATTGTACGTAACTAAACACGCTGTGAAATTTATTAAATCCGATGCATTTTTCAATAATTATATCAATATCTTCCGGACTGATGTATCATTCGAAGACATTTAGAAAAGAATATCATCAATAAATGCGCTAAAATGCCTACAAAAAAAAATCCTAAAATAATTTCTCATGTTAATCTCCGGATTGAATATTTGATTTTAAAACATCTGAAATAATTTAAAGATATTTTTGACATTTAGGATTACGTAATTCTTAAAAATATGCGACCCCTTTTTGTTTATATTTCGTGAACGGCTGCTGCTGTATCTCGATCTACAGCAGCAGTTCATGAAATAAATTTTAATTTTTTTTATTCGCGGTAACATTTTGTTCACGAGATACGCTCTCATGAATTATGTTGCCTCTGAACGTCGAACGTACGAGGGACAAGACGCGAATGTTAAGAAGCCGATGAAACAGTATCGGGATGTTGTCAGATACGCACGTGACATTCCTATGGGAAGCATATCAGTCGCGCATGCCCTATAGTTCGGCTAGGAGGAGGCGACTATTGCGTTATCGGATAGTTTCTCGTACAGTCGGTAGCTCTGCGATAATTCGATATCGGTCGTTTAACATGAACAGACAAACGACGTCGACTATGCAGTCAGTCGTGTCTCTTCGTACTGAGAATTTCGGGCGCAGAATCATCGCAACAAGTCAATCGAACGCGCATCAATAATGTCGATCCAATACGTCAAAGGTGATTGAAAAAGATTGGTGACCCGATCAACTTGATCGACACTCTTCGTTTATTTGCTTATTCACATCTCATGTCGGTTCATCTGTTTGCCTTTATCTCTATTTACATTTTTATTCCATCAACGAGAAAAAAAAAAAATGTTTCCGTTCGACTTGCTTTACATTACGATGATTACGACCATTTCCGAGTTATTTTCCTTATTTCCAAACAAACAACGCCCAACGCGCAATAACGTTTTGTTCGTTGTTTTGTTTCTATTCAAAATGACTTCGTAATAACGCTTTTTTTCATTTTTTTTCGTCTCAAGTTTCTTCGTTTTTTCTTCATCAGCAAACTTATAGATTATGTAATGAAAAATGATTTCATTAAGTCTTTATTTGACTACCAATTGAAAAAAACACTGATTCCAATATTTTTTTTATTATATCTCAAAAGCTAATAAAGTTTTATATTCGAGCCCTACGGCCTTAGTAGAGTTTACAATTTCCGCTTGCTTCCGCTACATTTCCGCTTACTTTCTTATTATAATTGAAAAGTTTCTTCACGGAGTCGTGTCACGAGTTCCGTAGTGACATAGCTGAAACTACAATTCAAACGTCTTCTGAGAATTGTTCTCAGCGATTCTGGGTAACCGGTTCAAGTTTTTTTATCATTTGTTTATGATTTCCATGCGTCAAAATGCACAAAACTTGTCGAACAACAATTTCGTACTTCTCGCGGAACTCCGGGACGAGAAAGAGGCACATATCTTGATGTCTCTTTCCCTGTTTTTCTATGGAATTCTACTGACCGCATCTGGATTTTTTTCCATTTTAATACTCCTCAAGGATACGAAATAAAATTCCATAAGTCAATTGCCTGTGGAAGATTGAGGTTTGTTTAAGATAAAATTCGGTAGCTTTATACGCGCGCTATTTCGCTCCTTCGTGCCGTCAAACCCGTGTCAATGCTTGAAATTTCCATACGCATGCCAACGAGTAACGATGGAAAGACATGCAACGTAAGAGAAAAAAAAAGAAAACCGCAAGATATTAAAATACCGCGTGCGATAGCCTTGAATCTTTCTCTCTGAGATATTACAGATCCGAAGTCCGTTTCAACGCGGATAGTGATAGTACTTACTTTTCACACAATCGTCAACATGATCAGAAAATCAAAACCCACACACGCATCGAAATACGTAATTATAGCCGACCTTCAAAGCTCTCATCACCCCAAATATTAATTCCCATATATCTAATCATCCAAAACATATTTATACCATTTCATTTATCTTCACGATCGATCAATAAATCGCGGAACTCATCCTCTTCAATTTATTTTTTACTATAGATAATATTCCAGTCATCAAAGAGCCGAAAATAGATTGTGCGCACATTGTAAACAAACTTTTGAGGAGAAAAAACATTGTCAAGGATAATCCAGAGATGACTAACTGGTTTTTTTCTTCTAAGCGAATGTACTCGATAAAAGAGTTACCGAAATCCGGGTTTAAGGTTCGACGAGCCTTTGAGTTGAGTTTCTCAGTATTGGACGCAGAAGAAATTTTCTGTGGTAAAATACCGGATATAGATAAAAAAATTTAATCCTAAACGATTCGGCTTCTCGGTATAACGTTGGGATTCTGTACAAAATTGTTGAAAAAACACGGCAAACGAAACCACGCAGTTTACTTATGTTGAGTGATTTTCCGATTGTAAATATTAAGACTCTGTCGATGGTAACAATACCTCGGAAAAAGACGATGTATATTGACGGTAACTCATAAGCGATTACTCATTCATAATCAAACAACGGACGCGAGCGACTCGAGACGTTCGCGTTAATTGACTCTCGTTAGCGCCTCGGAGATGCCATTGACAAGCTTTTTCCGTCTGCCGATAAGTTTACTGTTGTACTACGAGAATACACAAATTTTTCACACTCGCAGTGCTTATACAGTTGAGACGTTTGTATATAATGTCTTAGTCAACGAAATTTTTATCACTAAACGGCTTTTCCACCTTTTGATTTATTTGACAAACTCCATTGAGTGTTTTCAACTCAATACGATCGAATATTCTTTCGCATACCTCTATCTTAGAACTCTTCCAGTAATAACCTCCGGTTATTACCGAAGGTTATTACTGGAACAAAAACTAAACAAAATTTGGAAGCAATTCTAAATCTAGAATTCCAAGATTGATAGGAATGTTATTTTCGTTTAGAATTTTCATTTGAGAAATTCGCATTTTAATTTTTTTTAATTCGCGAAGAAACCTCAACATACCATTTCTTTGATAAAAAAAAAAAAATTGATAGGAAAACTAAAATTAGTATCACACACGAATATAGTTGTGTCAAGAAAAATAATCTACCGAATGTTTGTTTTCGATAAAAAGTTTGTATTTCTTAATTGAAGGGTCGAGTTCCGAGACCAAAGTTCACTTATGTTTTAGATTTCATCCGACAACCTTGTTACATTAAACTTGACACCGAAACTTTTTACTTTGTTCTTTTATCGCTAATACGATATTTACTTGTCGACTCATTAACCATTTTTTTTTTTTTTTGTATACGAAACCTTATTTTTTTTTTCGCTGATGGTGCATTAAATAAACAAATGCATATTTATTGTACACCTTGCGTTGGTAGTGTGTAGATCGATGGTAGCGTCGGGTTTTTTTATTTGCGATAATGATTAACGTCACGAATCATAATATAATCAGTGAGAATGCATCGTCTGTATCGTCCCAAGAGACCACTCACTGTCCGCTCTCTGACAGTGAGTCAACGGTTACCGCGCGGCGTTCCCATACGTGTAGAAAATGTTTGTACACGTATGCTTTTTTTGCTGTATGTATCTTCTACAACGCTTTGAGTGATCGCCGTGAAGGAAACCGTGGCGTGTATGTTGAGCATTAAAAAGGACCCAACGGCGAATCGTTCACCGATCGCGCAGTTCGTTGCGAATCTTCGCAACGCGACGATATACTCATCGAGTTCGTTCTCATCGTTTCTCTTTCTTTTACCAAATTTCAGAGACGATGTTGACCGATATGGAACAACTGCCGTTCATCAAACTCGGGGATTTCACTCTCGAGTTCGAACTCGGACCGCCAAGCGCTGAACTGCAGGAAGTCGCCAAGAGAGAACTTCGGGAAACGCCGGAACTTCAGAAAGAATCGGTCGCAAAATTGAGAGAATTGCTCAAAGGTGATTACCCCTTTTAATATCAAACGCATTTATTCTTTTTTTTTAACGAATTTTTTTTTTAACTACTGTCGATCGATGTATAACATTCGCATTTAAATTTGATGAAGAATTCCGAAAAAATTGACAATAATTAAGTGATAATTTCATTCAGCCGCGTGTCTGTTGAGTCAACAAAACGATCACATTTTTGAACCGCAAAGCCACAGATTTGTCGGTAAAACGATCCACGATTTATAGACACCTGTTTTACCATCGGAAAAATGTTTTCTGATCCGAATGAAACACCGATACATTATCGACATTAATTAGGAATATTTCTTTGGATTGTTCGTTTTGACGATAATGTGATAAATTTTAAATTTTTCAGCGGAAAAAGATCTCCTGTGTCCGCTGGACAACGAGGCATGGCTTATAAGGTTTCTCAGACCGTGCAAATACTATCCGGAATCTGCGGTGAAACTCGTAAAGGAATATTACAGCTTTAAGGTGAAGCACGCCAACGTTTACGACGGTCTGAAGCCGAGTCGGGAGCAAAATATCTTCAATCAAAATATACTGACCGTATTGCCGAATCGCGATCAACACGGTCGTCGTATATTGATCATCGAACTCGGCAAGAAGTGGAAGCACAACAAGTGTAACCTCGACGAGGTTTTCAAAGGTTGCGTTCTATATCTGGAAGCAGCGATGCTTGAACCGGCGTCGCAGATCGCCGGTGCCGTCGTTATCTTCGACATGGACGGTCTTAGCATTCAACAAACGTGGCAATTCACACCGCCGTTCGCGAAGAGAATAGTCGATTGGCTACAGGACGCTGTACCATTGAGAATAAAGAATATTCACATAGTCAATCAACCCTATGTGTTCAACGTCGTTTTTGCCCTCTTCAAGCCTTTCCTCCGAGCGAAACTGAAGGAAAGGGTTAGTGTTGGAATAATTTCGTGAAAAACGAAATTTAGGTCGAAATTTTTTCGCCGAAAGAGAGGAAAATAATTCAAGGACTACATTTTTTTTTTTCGTCGTTTTTCGTAGATCATTTTCCACGGAACAGATCGAAAATCGCTGCACCAACACATGTCGCCGAAAAGTCTCCCCGAATGCTACGGAGGATCTTTACAAATTCCAAGGGTCACCGGACCCGAATGGCTCGAACTTTTGCTGATGTGCGACAAGGAATACGACGGTAAACATTCTGCATTTCATAGATGTTGATAGACGGGTATTTTTTGAGTTTTCTTTATGCTGCATAAGTTATTTTTCGATAGCGTATCGTATTATTTTTAAATTGGAGTTCAATCTTTTGTTTTGCCTTTGGTGTGAGAAATCTTTCGAATGGATCGTTGAGTCATCATGAAATCTACACGATATTTTTAGAAGATTGGAATCCGTGTTCGAAATTTTTTTCTAATTTTCTTACACTTTTTTTTCACGCTGCTTTTCAAGGATCAAAACCTGTTTTTTAAGAAGTACAATATCTTTAACATTAACAGCAGAAAAAACTAAAGAAAATCATTCCCGTTGTATCAACAAAAAAATTGTCTCAAGTCTCAATTTTTCGATTTGCCTAATTCGTTATTTTTCTTTTTTTTTCTACAGCGATCAACTCCTACGGCTACAAGAAGAAATGAAAGGAAATTACGAATTGGTGCGATTATCTTCGGCAGTAGTTAGGAACAATATTAATAAGTGTTTACAACAGTGCTGGTCGGCGTCGTTGAACGATCGCGACTTACGATTATACATCGATAGTTCTTCTCTTCTTTTTTTTATATACAATTTTATTAATCTCGTCCACACGTATTTGTAATTTATACTTCTTCGTCCTTCAATATATTGAATTTTGATTCGACATCTGTTCCACTATTGTTTTTTCTCTTCACCCCAAATAGCCTTTTTTTTCTTTTCGTTTTATTATCTCGGTGTTTGATGTTTCAAAGATGTCATCAGTTTCGTTTTTAATTCAATAATAATATCCAACGGCTTAGCGATTAGATCGGTGTATTTTTTTCTCTTATCCTTTCCTTTTTAAACAAATATACTATCTACGTGTGTCGACGAGTGAAAGGTAACTGACAGTGTATAATTAAATTGCGAGACTGTCGGCGAAAGGTATATATATACGCATTCGCGTCCAGTGTGCAATAATAACAATGTTAATTGAAGAGAGAATTAAAAAAAAATTAAGATATGTGTATAATATTGTGTATACTTACTAGAGACGCGACGAGCAATGCGGTATTTTGTTTTTTGTTATTTTTTTTTTTTTTTTCTAACACTATATGCGAAATTAAATAAATAAAAAATCAAAGTCAACGATTTTGATTTAAAAAAATCTAATCCACTTGTATTATTTATAATTTCATTTTTATAATCCTTCTTCGCCAAAAAAAAATTAAAAAACCAATTTATATATTATCCGCTGTGGATCGACGAAATTGTGTGAAAATGAACACAAAGTATCACCAAGCGAAAGTCCAATCCTTTTTTTTGTCGCACATCGTTCGTAGCGCAAAAAAATAACTCTTCATTGCGCTTTTTCTACAAATATTCCATCTTCACCACTTGCGTGCGTTGTCCAATTCTCGAAAATTACTCGACAGTTAATTTTCTTCTTTCATTCTAATAAAGAATAATAAAATTATTTAAAAATCACTTGAGATGCAAGAATTCAGTGTAAAAAAAAATAAGCTCTTCGCTTATTTGGATTGAATTGAATCCTTCGGTGGTGCGGAATTTTTCTTCTACTTTTTGCTGACGTAGCCGTAACTGTTTGACACTGAAACGAAGGGGAGAAAGAGATGGTAATGTGAAATTGCGTTACGTTTTTCTTTTTTTTTTCGTGATAGTAATCTCAGTAAACTAATCCTCTTGTAATTGAGAGAAGGCTAATGCTTACCCACGTAATTCTCTTCGAATGTGCGGAAATACTGGAAGAGGGGTTCGCCAATGGGTTCCGCAGGGAGGTCAACTTCGCCGCCGTATCGCTTGGGCAAAGCTTTCGAGTCGATGAACGACAATAATGAATTTCTATCCGTTCCGTGAAAATGTACTCGTTTACGAAGCTTTTCCTACAATTTCAAATATGCAATATCAATTCTTTGTACCTTGAAACTTGTATGTTTACCCTATGATCAACGACCTCTATTATTCTTATCGTACTCTCACATTTTTTTTTTTTTACCAAAAGTAAACTCAATCTTTCAAGTGTAAATTTTTTTAGGCCTTTTCTTATGAATGAAAAATGAAAATCGCATTTAAAAAAAAATAATTCTGTAAAATTGAAAGTCAGAAAGCAAAAAGACATTGCCGATTTTAAGACGAGGCAATCTTTTTTTTTAAGCAATACAAGATAATCACGAATAATCCGAATTTTTTATAGTTAATTCTTTTCGACCCCTGGAAATAAATATTTAATTATATTTTAATTAACACAAAAAGTACCTGGAAGAATGGCTTGAATATCGCGAATACCAAATTGAAGATATACGGCTGATTGATAATATGAACGCCCTTTAGACGAGTGGGAAGACACCTTTGCACCCACTCGAGAACAGCAGCGGCAAAGCTCGGTGTGAAGTACGTCACCTGACTCATGGATAGACCTTCCATGTCTAGAATTACCCGAGCGCCGGCAACCTGTCGCAATAAGAATTTTTTTTTATTACCCTTTTAACACCGAATCGTCGTGAAATTAATTAATCGAATGTTCAACAATTAAAAAAAAAAGCCAGACAATCGAATAAGAATGCTGACGTTACGGTGAAAAATAATGTTAATTTTTATCTCAATCACCTGTGTCTTTGGTTCGGCTAATGCAGCATGGAGAACCAGCATAACGCCTCGAAGTATCTGCTCGAGTGTTATCTCTTTTGGTTTCCATTTTCTTCCACACTCGGCGAGTAAAACTCTCGCGCCTTCTTTGGTACGAAATGGCAAAGGCGTTATTATACCAGAAACGAGTATCGCCCGGTCGTTACTGGGAAGAAGATCGTTACATAGCCGGGGATGCGTGCGGATAAAGTTATAGAAACGCTTCATCTATATGCGTGTGGAATAAAATTATACAAAAAAATTATAACGTATTTCCTAATTTTTAGTCACATTGGCTTGGAGCCAAAAAAAATGGTAACATTAATGAATAAACGAACCAAATTGAACGCAGGCTGAGGATACCATTTGCAAGGCCTCAAGAATTTCGTGTAGAATTCGTCATCGTCGGGAATATAGAGTTCGGGTTCACCTATCAATTAATTATCTTCGTAAACTTTGAACAATAAATCTTTAACGATCAGCATAAAAAAAAAGTGAACTTTAGATCGACTCATGCATAATATTCTTTTTTCCGTGAGCAGAATGATAAAAAAAAAAGTTCAACAACCCGATATAAATAAAATTCAGCGCTGAATTCCAATGTCCATATTTGTGGTCCATGTTACTTTGTACGTCAACTATAGTCGTCAAATTTATTACCTACTTGAATGACGTCAGTCCTGCGGTAATTTATAGCTATAAATTTGAGAAATATCTATCGAGTCATTTGTCGTTCTATCTACCAATCGTAAGAGCATTTCCGGCTGAAGCGATAGGTTACATTAAAGTTTGTAAATCGCGCGTCTCCCCGGATGGAGACGATAAGGTCGCTAAATGATACAAAAACGCCTATCGGTGTCACGCAATAAATGTTCGTCATTGCGATGACACTGATGAATATCACATGTGAGACGCTCTCGACCTGTCCGTTAATCGGTGAAGAAGAAAAAAAAAACATTCGAGACTCCGCAAGCTTGCGATTGTACTCGATAAAATATCGAACAATAATTAAAAACTTTTTTTTTCTTTTCTTTCTTTAGAATTTTGTTTTTTTTTTGTTTTTTTGTCTTGTCTCCGGTATAAAAACAAACAAAGAAAAAGAAAACAGTCAATTCACAGACTTAAATAAAAAAAATCGGGGAATAACCTCTAAAGAAAACTCTAGAGAAAATAATAGCAGAGACGGAAATAAAAATAGAGAGAAAGAAAATAAAGAAAAACGAGAAAAAAATAAAATTCTTAAGGTCGTTCCGAAGCCGCAGCCGAAGGAATCAAATTTAAACAATCGGCCACTGCATCAAACAAACAATAATAACAAATATTGCATTCAAATGAATAACAAAGTTTTGTTATGATATACAATTTTTTCTATCAAATTGCAAAGAAGAAAAAAGATGACCCCGATCGACACCCGGAAATCGGTTTTGCCGATGTATTTTTTAAATCGATTTTTCTTACTGTCGCGAAACGCAATCTCGGTAAATTCCTTACGTTCTCCAAACTGCGTGGACTAAATTACGCAGTGCGGCGAGTTCGTTTCGTCACACTCGGGTCGTGAAAAAAGTAAAAATTGAACGCGATTGCCTTTACGGCCGAATCGTATAGTAATGAGTATGAAAATTGTCAGTCGTATAGTCTGTATATTGGCATAAGAAACGAATCAGTAAACCGGAACGCTGGGTGACCACTCGAACGAGTGGTTGCATCATCGAGACGGTGAACGAATGAAATTTAATGTTTGTCATGACGTATGAGAACAAAAGGAACAGCATACGAGATGTTTCGATTGTCTTTGCCACTTTAAAATTAGAATCGTCTAACGCTCGGCGATTTACGTCTGTTCTTTTTTTTCGGTTCCACGAAATTTTACATATAAAAAATTGCGGTAGCAATCTAAAAAATTAACCGATTCCTGATTGACGGAGAAGAAATTCATTGCACATAACCCCGCAATTACCATTGCCATTTGCCGTTTCTTTTTGTATCCACAACTCATCTTGCAAAAAAAAAGGTAATGCAATATTCTGCGCTTCTTAGTGCAGTGCATTTTATTTTAGTCTCGAAGCAAACGAATACAATGCTAATACACATCAAATAACACTAAGGACACAAGACAGCGGGGAAAAAATGTATAGTAAGTATTGCATCGGTAGTAAATGCAATGATGGAAGTTAACGATGAATAAAAAGTTAATGATACGCTATTTTAATCGCAATACTAGTGCTGAAATAGGAAATTATTATGGATACTCATGGACGAAAAAGATTGAATCAGCGTCGATAAAAAATTAATAGCACACCGGTAGCGATGCGATAATAATTATGTGTTGAGTGATGAGGCATGTGTTCGATGGAGCGCAAGAAAAAACGGAGTCTCAGGGTTACCACGCGAAATAATAAAGAGTTAAAGTGTATTCGTAGAAAGGGCATTCGCGTGTCGTCTCCTCAATAAAGAGAAGAAAGTAAGTTGCGTTAACAAACGCCGAAAGGGAAAGGGAAAAAAGCGGCGCGGCCTGTTTTCTTAAGCGCGTGTTGAACACAACGTGGCTGAAGTCAGAGAGGCGTATCTTTCGGCGTAAAAGACCGCATTGCACCGTCTTTCGACTCTGGATAACGCGATGTTTAAACTCGATAAACCGTTGAAATATAAGGCCTCAGAAAAGAGACCGGTTCTGTTCTGAATCGGACTTATACGCTCGAGACAGCGGAGAAAATCTCCTTGGTAGGGATATTCTTGGAACCACTTACATCGTGTGCATATGTACGAACATTTTTAATGCACTCGAACCCCGGAAGTCTCGATACGATTGTTGCATTTTTAAATCGTCGAATTTTTAATACGAAAAACGATTTTAATAACCATGAATACAACTTCCGTCCCGAAGTGCGCGATGAATCAATTACAGACAATTAGGGTCAACTGAGGGGTAAAACCGATACTTGGGGTAAGTGCAATAGCATTTTCATGATACGAATTAAAGATGCGTGAACTCGAAGATGGACGGTAAATTACGAAATCAAAAAAAAAAGTTTGGCTTTAAAAGACCATTGTTATCACAATTCCCAACGCTGTCTATGCCTATGATATCGCTACTATTCTTCGTTAGAATACGGCGAAGCAAATTTTGTTGGATTCTGATACCGTGAGCTATTATTACTTTCTCGATCGTTGAAAGACGGTATGCAAACTTTGAACCACTGGATATTTACAGTACTATAACTTTTAAACGGCTCGATGAACAATTACCAAATTTAGTTGACTTCCTGAATGAATTGATATCTTTGGGTGATAATACTATTATGAATTATTCCACCAATTGTTGCAAAATAACAATTAGGTTTTTTCTTACATAAAAAGAAATATTTAACCGGATGGCAATACACCATTGTTGAATCTCTGTACTTTAAATTCTTTTTAAAAAATGTTTGATTACTTTTCAAGACGGTTAATAAATGCTTTAACGAAGAGGTTAATTAATGTTATATTGATTATTCAATCGAATGTTAATTACCTTTCACCAATTCACGAATTTCCGCGAGGGCCTGCGCGACGACCTCCTCGGTTTCGCGCAACTCTATCCTCGCTTTCTCGATATATACATCATCGAGTACTTCCGGCTGAAAGCTTATAACGACCGAACCAACTTTCAGACCCGGTATTTTCTCTGTACGATCTCGCAGTGCCGCTTGGGCGTCCTTTATCGTTACCCCAACATTTGCCATCGTTGAAGACTTCGAATTTCTAAAATTTTATCAATGAAATCAATGGTCTTATCGGTCCTATGAACAAAATTAATTATTAAATGAAAAATCTTGAAAAATGAATGTAAAACGAAAATATTTCCATGTATATTAATTTTTTTTTTACTATTTATTTATATATATTTTTTATTTTTCTTATTTTTTTTCATTTTAAAATATTTGTTTAATTTTTTTAGAAACTGTTATATATTATCACAAAAAATTATACGTATAGTGCGGCTTAGTATCAGTAAAACATGTTTTTTAAAATGCAATGCGAACTCAATCTCCTGCTGTCTATCGTATAAAATAATCGACTTGGTAATGATCACGTAAAGCAAAAGACTGGAAACCGATTGCAATGAGATCAAGTATTCTTATATGAAAATATGGAAATTACAGGGAATTACGTGAGACACGTAACTATTAGCACATGATCTACGAAGACGACTTGTCTCGGATCGTTTCATCGACGTCAAGTGGCTCGGCGGCTAAACGTTCGAATTCGTTCGCTCGTTGATAGTTTCAAAACTCATTGATTGTTTCAATCGGTTTTAATATGATTCGAAAAACAATGCCAGCATCGTATTCTTATCATTCCTGAAGATAAAACCGATGATCTTCTTTTGTTTATACCAAAACAATGAAAATTACACTATAGAACTTTAGGTTAAAAACAGTTTATGACGCGAATATTGATTGATTGAAAAAAAAAATTAAGAATTTTAATACCTCCGTAGATTCCCAAATAGAACGTTCGAAACTTCGAACCGTGAACTATGGACGGTTAAGGTACCATTCTGTTTCACGTTCAATCTCCGCAAGAGCCACTTAAATACTTTTTTTTATACTACAGTTAATAATTATTGGCTGCCGGTTTTAAATCGACTCGACGATATTTCTTCATATTATTGCAATTTGTAATACCGTTCAATCTTACAGTGAAAACTCCGTTACTGCACGCGATGATACTCCCTATTGCTTCGTTCCCTAGTGAAGCGCTGGTCACTTGCCTCATAGATAGGTACAGTCCAAGCTCCGTATTCTTAACTCGCCTTAACCTAACCGCTCCCTTATTTTAACTCGTTACCATGGCAACGATTTGCCTTAACTGTATTTCCCCTGAGTACATTCTCCCCACTCCAAGCGGTATCTACGGACGCGTATACACCTCATTACCCTAATCCGCAGCGACTGACCGGGAGTAGGGACGATAGGGGAATGCAGAAACGGGACTGTGTCCGGTCCCGTCGAGTTAAGAATACGGAGCTTATACTGTCCTGTGTTCCGTTACCACCTCCCGCCGTTAGTATAGATACAAAAAACGTGCAATAACCGAGTTTCCACTGTATGGCGCTAAGCGATTATTAAATGACTCAGTGATTTTTTTTTTTCAAATTCCAACATTTCGTTTCTGCATCCCAACTTTATCATTAACGCGGACTGCGTATACTGTAGTTAAACATGTCACAAGCGATTTTTTTTCTATCGCAGTATATAATTTTCGAACTTCACTGTCGAAAAATCATTAAACTCGAAAGAAAAAAGTTTCATGTGATTAAAAAAAACCGTATTTTATTGCGTAAACGCAAATGGTATAAACATTATTGAAATGTGTAAACTTTTTTGGGTATTTTTGTAATTCCTTTTAGAAAAAAGATAAAACATAATCCAACAGTGTTTATCATTGTATAACACATCTTATCCAGTCGAAGCTGAGATTACGTGTCTATCAGCGATAATGCACTACGATCGAACTTTGCGCGAACTGCGATTATTTATTTATCGGTCGCTCAACGTTGTGATTTATCAGCGAACGAATCCGTTCGTCTAGCCTGCTATGCGCACGATATTCAGTATAAACAAAACAGAAAATAAATTTAGAAAATTGTAATTGTCGTAAAATTAGTGAAAGTTACGTTACATACCTCGCCGGAGATTTCCACAGTATGCAGGTTAATAAACAAGCTTCGAGCACTTTAAACGAAGAACACGACTTAGAGATCGATGATATTTATATCTCGATCTCTTCGTGAATGGACTCGAATGCAAATAAATAAAATAATATAAAAAGAAAATCACGTCGTCCTTCCGGTCTTGAAATTGCCGCGAATTTCACTAAGTAGTTTTACGCTGATATATGTATATCAGCGTACAGAGATATGTTTATATATGTGTATACACGTAGATAAATATATTATAAGACAGCTCTCTCGTTAACGCGCGCTTTCACTTTCCCATAAAATTCCGTTTTTTCTTTTTTTCCATTCAATTTCGATCTCAATTTTTCAATTTTTTTATTTTTTATTATTCCACCTATGTCACTCGATATCTCATCAATCTCGCGATAAACTCGTAAAAAAATTATGAGTGACCACGAGAGATCTCGTAGTGATTGATTCGAGGGAATAATAAAAATAATCGATTTTCGTTTAAATAAAAATAGATGTTTTAATTGTTTATATATGGCTTTTGTATGAGAGATAAAATAATATTGCGTGTAATTTTTGCGGGGGATCGTGAATGCACGCCGGTTTTCGATTGACCACGATAGAGGAGCAACAAGAGCGTACTGTCAGTGATGGTTCCGGAGAACTCGACCGCTGTTGGCGAACGGCGTCGTTTGAGGTTTCGCGCTGGTAGCGGGAAAGCAAAGTCTCTTTCCCCACTTTTTCGAAAGGTTCGTCACATGCGAGTCTAGAGGTCTCGGTCGTGAACACTAAATTACACAGTGGATAATGGGCTTAAATTAACGTATATGTCTGCATATGGAGGATGCGAATATGCACTCTTCCGTATGCACATTAATGTCAAATGGTCTTTATATAGCGTCGCGTGGCACTCTGGTCATTAGATTTGTAAGTGTATATATGAAGTGAACTAATGAAGAATTCAAAAAAATTTTAAGACATTCGGCGCAAATTATTCAACTACCGTCGCTAACGACGGCTCTGTTATTAAGAAGTCAAATGAACCAACATTATTCGCAGTGGCAAATAAATAATAATCATTATAACGCAAGTAACGACTAGTTTTGCATTTATGATCGAAACTGACGTCGTAAAAAGCGATAAAAGCCGTATACAGCGATATACAAATCATTAATCTAATCATTAATTTTTTTTCTGGTATTTCTTTGAACGAATGTAAAACATATGCAGAAAACGAGAACATAAGTGAACAATTAATTTGAAAGGAAATAGATATTGCGTAGAAATTTCCGGACACTTCATTGAGATGTTTAATTTATTTGTTTTTTTTAAGAGAGTTATGTCGCTTCGCGTTAATTTCGCATAATTTGGGGAAATTGAGAGAAAACTGTAAATAAAAATCTGAAAAAATGCATGCAAAGTCAGAAAAATGAACGATTCATTTTCATGGATGATCTTTTCAGATTTTTATACCATCGAGAAGTATTTGCAGTTTTCTCTCATTTTTGTCGAATTTATGCGAAAGTAACGCGACGCGACATAACTACCTTAAGATATGATAGAAATTTTATATTTTTTCATTGACGATAAATCCCTGATAACCGCTTCTCATCGTTGAACAGAGGCGAAAGCTGCATTGGTAACTACATTATGTATCGATAGAAATTATGTATGTTTACCGACCGATGTGATATTCTACTGCGACCCCGAGAAATGTACAGCTTCGAACCGGAAGTCCAAAAACTGCGTTTAAATGTAACAGAAACACTTAGCAAACCTGAATCTATCTATTTCCGAACAATGGTTCGGACCAAATTAGGATATTAAAAATTCTCACATAATGTGAATATTGAAATAAAGTTTACATAATGTTCCCACGTGATTTCGACGTGGAATGGGTTACAGGTGACCTGTGCCGTAAAATAACGTAAGTATTTTTTTGCCATTGCCTCGACGGCAACTTCTATCATCGATCGGTATCAACGAAAGTTTAAATTTATTGGAATTTTCTTTTTCTCTATTAAACCGGAGTTGCCGGTTTCAAAGTGGCAGTTCACTGAACGACCGAACGTCGAAACTCAAAGTCAAGCATGACTACAGCGCAAGTTGTTGTTTCTCGTTATTTCTATATAGAGTTTCGACTATATAGTTTCGCCTGCAAAGCCCCGGGGCATCAAAGTCGTTGTTCCCGTTGAATATGCGGGCTTCCGGTTTATGGAAATTATCTTTGTGTGTCACGTTCACGCATTATTTTAAACGCTTTGTCGAGACTAAACACTATCGTCTGTTTCCATTCTCACAACGGAAACGGGAAGGAGATCGTCACGTATTTTTCTTGTTTCTCTACTTTCTTTTATTTCTTCGTAAATATTTCTTTATTATTATAAAACGTGAATGATATCTAACGAGACGAGATTTTGCGGAATCACATTTAAGCGGTACGTGGTACATGCGATGAACCGCGAGACAAATATAATTGGTGTCCATAGACGTTTACGTTATATTTTATAATCCCGGGACAGATTTTTTATAATATAAATCATAGGATTTATCTTATGAAAAACAATTAGAAAAAATTGCGCAATTCAAGTCGTATACCTCAGTCACTATAATAATCCTCAGTCTCGAGCTTAAAAAAAGCGAGTCGATCTAAATACTCAATTGTTCACGAAAGCTGTAATTTACTATTTTTTTAATAATACGAAACTTTTATAAAAATAAATCAGTTTTTTTTATCGTCTATGTAACTGTTAGATAAAGACGTTAATACGTTGTGTTTACTCAAAAAATATTAGACATTCTTGGAAATAAGAGATTACAGTTTTTCTTTACCGACTGAATTTTTTTTTTACATTTTTTTAATGGCATGAGGCACAACAACGAGAACACTGACGTCTAAAAGCAAATTATATTTTCATACGTCTATCTGTTGACTACAAAAATCTAATTTGCTTTTGGTCATCAGAGAATCATTTCGGAAAAAATACGGAATCTGATTGTGTTACCGACTGAGTTTACGTCTCATGTCTTGAAGATAATGTGAGAAAACTCAGTCGGTAACTAAAACTGTAATGTATGCCATTTCAAAACCACAGACATTAGAAGAAAAAGAAAATTGTGTTCCCCGCGCGGAAAAGATAGGCGCAAGACAATTTTTTTTTTATGCTTATGATTCAGAAATGGTATTCATTACAGATTTTTTTACCAACTGGTCGGGAGAGCAGAAGAGTGTTTCGCATCATCTTAATTGAAAGAGATGACTAATTCACCTCAATACAGATGAGTACCGTCTTGAATTTTCTTCATAAACGTTTAATTTGTAAATCAGTATTTATGATTATTTTTCTAATGCAATTTTGTTGTTAATCATTTCAGTAACATAACGTTGCATCATTGAAATTGCTTCAAATCTATCGTCGCATCCTATATGATGATCATTTCTCAAATGCTAAAGGAATAAAGGAAAAAGTAAAAACAACTGAAACTGAACTACAAAATGATGCAATGACGGAAAGAAGGTAAGAATCAAGTAGTATCGAGTAGCAGTTATGCAAGAATTTGTCTGAAGTTAATTGCAATAAATTCCTTGTGACGCGTCGCATCTTTTCTTTTGTGGAATAATTGAGGAATCGGAAGTGCCGATAAAATTTACGTTACCTTTGCTGAATTTATGCCATTGTCACAGCGCGACGTCCAAAATCCCTGATAACCGCTTCTCATCGTTGGACAGAGGCGAAAGCTGCATTGGTAGAATTGCGTGTCACAGCGCTACTTGTCGTTTTTCATAGTTACGTCCAGTTATAAAATTTTATTATCAATCAATATTTGGCTCTGTGAAATACATAAAATGTAATTATTAATAACCTAATCGCTCGGAAGATTCGTTTCTTTAACAACAATACTAACTCTTCCTCGACTGACGAGGATAAGAGAAGATCTACTTGTATCCCGATTTTAATTAATCATTCCTTACCCAGTCATATACCGCATTGAAAACATTCTGCGCAATAGCACTGATCTCGAAAATGATTAAACATATTACTGATCATATTATATGTCAACTACGAACTATAGGAAACAAAGCGCAATCAGTAAAAACGCCAAAACCGATAACGAATGACGCGCCAACACGTCAACGATTTGTTTTTAAGAAAATGTCCGTTGCCCGGTACATGCGCGCGCACGATACGCATCCGTGCGTGTCGAGCCCGCGGCACCTTGACTTCGCAGCATCCGAAAAATAACACAAAACTTCGGCATAATTAGATTACTTATATTTCCACGAAAAAAAGGATATTGGGAACAATATGATCGCGAACCGTACAATGTTTTCAGCAAAAATCTCGACAGTGAAGGTTAGAAATATCTCGTAAATCCCGACACACAGCTCGTTACGCGACACGTCGGCATGTATTTCACTTGATTCCGTTGGATTTACGAGCTTCCCGATGCTGTCTACACTTCTGCAGATTTCCGAAGACTTTACCAAAGTTCAACAGTCATTTTCGGAACGGCAACGAGTATCGACCTACTTGGCAGACTGGAAATAGCAAAGGTAATTTTTCGACCGGTATCCCGCGCGCGTTGACCGGGAATACAGGGGGGCGGGGGGGGGGCGTATGCATGTCAATAACACTAGCAGCACCACCGGCGTTTTCATTACTTATCGATATAAATTTCAGGGGCAGCATGGACTAGATCCACAACGAATGCTATCGCTATTTTAACTTATGAGAGCACACGAGGAGCATAGGTAGCATAGGTTAAAACAGCGTTAGCATTTGTTGTGTCTTGTTTTTATACCTTGCGTTGCTGCATAATTCCAATGGTTTTTTGTTTTTTTTCGTGTCTCTGGTAGAGACACTCCTGGGTGCGAATAGGCACTTCCTATATAATTGATTAATGTAATCATTCTTATTTCTTTCAATTAATATTTTAATCAAAATTTTCATCTGAATAACGTTTATGCGCAATTAAAATGCAGGTTTGATAAATAGCGGCAAATCGCGTGCGCCCTGCGCGAGCTTTTCAATCGTTCTAATGTAATGTAAATTCGACAAAATGACGAGGGAATTGCCAACACTTCTCGTTAGTATAAAAATCTGAAAAAATGCATGCATATTAAAGGTACTAAAAAGATTAATTTTGCATAATAATAATTGCAAAATGTTATTAACAAATTGATGAAAAAAAAATTGTTAAACAAATTTACAGTAACTCAACTTTTTTTTTAAATGAAAATTATTCGTTCATTTTTCTGAACACGTATGAATTTTTTCAGATTTTTATCTTGGGTTTGATTTTTTTCTTTTTCTACACATTTTTTTCGTATAAAAAAAAAATTCAAAAAAAATTCAAAATTCAAATTCAAAATGTTATTAACAAATTCATGAAAAAAAAATGGTTAAATAAATTTACGGTAACTCAACTTTTTTTTTTTTATGAAAATGATTCATTCTTTTGTCTGAAAACCTATGAATTTTTTTAGATTTTTATCTTGGGTTTGAATTTTTTCTTTTTCTACACATTTTTTTCATATAAAAAAAAAATTCAAACCCAAGATAAAAATCTGAAAAAATTCATAGGTATTCAGAAAAATGAATGAATCATTTTCATAAAAAAAAAAAAGTTGAGTTACCGTAAATTTATTTAACCATTTTTTTTTTCATGAATTTGTTAATAACATTTTGCAATTATTATTATGCAAAATTAATCTTTTCAGTACCTTTACTATCTATCTATCGAGAAGTGTTTGCAATTCCCTCTCCATTTCGTCGAATTTAGGGGAAATGAACACCACGCGCTCGAACCACCTTAATTAACATAAGTATATCGAAGACGCGAGTTATTTTAGCCATGGATATCGCCGCGCACGTAACCAGGGGTGAGTTTTATTCCGATAGCGTAGAAAGTAATATTTTTTAATGTTGTATATATTATTTTAATCAAACGAAGTTTAATCTCGTTGTTGCCTCTTAGCTTCCAACAAAACTTAATCTTTTCGTAATATTTTTTTCTAACGATTTTTACATCATCAGTTATTATGTGCTACAGATACATTCTTTTTCACGAGTCGTAATAGATATATTGCAATAAAAAAATATTTGGCAAATAACAGCTATTTTTTTTTCACTGTATATTTTTTTTATTTGACTATTCTATTCGCATTTCCTTGTACGCGGATTCCATTACACGATGCGTCATGCCGTAGGCCGTGTTTTATTCATCTAGCAGTGGCGGCGAGTTGATCAGTCTATCTATTCCGGCTTGACGTGTCCGTACGTATTCCATTCTGAAAGTACAAGTTTACGTTGTCACTCGCAGTCAACGCACACAGACAGAACACGAAAGGCTTATGTGTGTCACTGCGTGTCGGTCAAGACTGACGCCGCAAAGCAATAACGAGATTGGTGTGACCTGAGCGTTTGTGACCATTCTCGCCGACCTCGTTCGCATCAAATAACACAGATGGATAAAAAAGCGAAAAAAAAAAAAAAAAAAAAACCCAATGCATTTCAATGACAACTGATGTTCGAGCAAAAAAAAATAAAAAAAAAAAAACAAATACGAAAAAAAGTGTAACGTGCGGATAAAAATAAACCTTAAAAAAAAAAAACATAAAATTTCGTCGATATCGATAAAAATGTATGTGCGAAATATGAAATGTGAAAATACGATATATTAAGAGAAAAACTCACGTTTGATATGGTCCTCGCATTTGTCGATTGTCGGATACCAATCTGCTGCGGTGTAATCGATTTCGGGCAATGCGCCCCCGTAATTTTTCGGCAAATGACTCGGTGCCATGTGCGAGTGGAGCGAATGCATTTTCGAGCCGTGGAAGTACATGCGCTTACGCAATTTTTCCTTGGTGAATGGTTTGAACATACGCCATACAATGTCGAAGAGGAAGGGTTGTTTCACGAAGTGAACCTCTTTCAATCTTAGCGGCATAGCGTCTTGTATAAACGAGAGAAGTCTCATGCTGAACGAAGGCGAAAGACCCATCACTTGCTTCATCGACAAACCTTCAAAGTCCATGATTACCACGACGCCGTGGACCTGAAAGTGGCAATTAATTATAAGTTTAATGTCCCGTACACTGACAAAGGTGTCAAAGTTGTTATTTAAAATCTCTAATGTCAATATTTCCCTACATAATGGACCTTTTTAGCGATACAAAAAGCTGACATACACCTTCGGTGTTTTTATGCACAGTAAGTCACATCTATTTCTCGGTTCAATTAACTCCGAAACCGCGAAAGTTACAAATCATATCGACGGAAACATTCTTTTAGAGAATTATTCATTCTACAAATGGTATCGTTCGCATATAAATCATCGGAAGTTGCCGTATCGCAAAAAAATGACGCGCAACAGTAAGTGCCGATAGGACGGTATGTTTTGAGGAAAACTGAGATTTTTTCTGAATTGGCGGATTCTATGAGGATAATGTTTCCCTGCGTTTTTGTGAAGAATTGTCGCCTCTACAGAATAAGTTCTATGCATCTACTTCGCCAGACGAATGGTTGGTCGCCTTTTTACGGCAATAGACATCGATGAAACTTCTTCCAATGGTATGTAGTCACCGAGCGACTTGTTATTCATTTTTTGGAAAAATAATCATTCCTAGCAACATGACTCACAAAATATTTTTTGTACACCATCTCATGCTGTACAAAAAAGATTTCTTGAAAAAATACCGTTAAATGGACCATTGATAAGATAAAAGCTTATTTAGTCTGTAGAAATGTATCCATTGCATTATTTAGAAGAATTTATAAAATAAATTGTATAACCTTCGGCAATGAAGTCGTTATCTTATCGAAATAACAGAATTGCCTCGATGAGCATTCGACATCATCAACATCGAATTATAATAAACATAATATCATCCAAGGTCACCAAATCGGCCAATAAACGGATTAACAATTCGACCGTTAATGATGACTAGAAAACTATATATACAGACGTTAGAGTGATTTTATTCGAAATCTCCGAAAGTCCAGTGTTATACTTTCGTAGGCTTATCAGTTTCCTATTTTAAGAAACTCTCTAAAAAAAATTCCGATAGCTCTCGACCCTTGAACCGGTATCAACACAAACGTGTTGTATCTTCTATTGCCTTCTTATGCTTATCGCGGAGCAAAGTACGATTGACTCTCATTCTTCCACCATACATGTATATATGCTCCGAAAGATTAGTCTGATACGAGTGACGTGCTTTTTTTTTCTTTGTCTTTTTTCACTAGCGACACGTGAATTTTTCTAAAAGCGTTCGAAGTGAAAATCGTTTCGTTCAAAAATGCACGCAACTCGAGCGATAAATATTATAAATAATGATTCTTCCGTAACGCAACAATTTAACTCAACAGGACATTCGTTTGGACGACAAAACTTGCAACAGTAATCACGCATTTTAGATTAATTTTAATCTTAATTTCGACAACGCAAAAACCTCGAAAAATACAGTATTTTAAGAAAATGGTGACGCAATATAACATTGTACTTGAAATGGTTGAAAAACTGGAAATAACTTCAAAAGTCTCGAAGAAAAAAAATCTGAAAAGATACTCAAACCTAAGTAACGATGCGCCGAGCACGCGATACAATTTTCGTAATTATTCATGGAGTTGTTTAAAAAAATGCAATGCAGGCAAATGTTTGCCTGTAAACAAGGCATTGAAAGCATTCTACTGTACTTCAAAGGGTTCATTAGTCTCAATGCTGTCGCTATCTCACCTCACTGCTATCTTTCAATTGAAGAAACAATTTGCCAAACCGACGTCATCGAATAACCCTATCAATTTACCAGATTACACGGACCGTAATTAAACGATAATGTAATTACCGAAGTTAATCGCGTGGAATAATTAATTGCGAAAAATAATTGCTTGTTAAAAAAATAAATAAAACACTTGGAACTCACTTGAGACTCGGGTTCCAACATTGCAGCCTCGTGAATGAGATAAAAAATCCTGAACATCTGATCGGCACTGACCCTCGACGGATCCCACGATTTTCCAGCGTTGACAATAAGTACGCGTCTTCTCTTGTGATCGCGATTTTTCAATACATTGACAACATTGTTCTCGAATATTGCGGTTTTCTCGTCGCTCGGTAACAAATTGTCGAGAAGAGCTGCGTGCTTCACTTTGAAATCGGCGATTCTTTGCATCAGCGCGTAAGCACTTTCGGCGTAAAATTTACAAGGACGTAGAAAAATAATGAGAAAATCATCATCGGTTCTGTAGTGAAGAGTTTTGTCCTCTGCAAAATAAAAATAGTATTTTGTTTTTTTCGTTCGAAAGGTCGTATTGCTATTTGTTATTCTACTCGTTCCAAATTACGAATTCATTCGCCTTATTTATAAAGCTTTGTTTAGAGGTCATCAATTACAATTTAAAATCGAAGTGGCAGTATTTTCTTTTTTTTCTTTTTTTTAATTAATTCAAACATTTTTTCAATCGTTTCGTAAGGCGTTCCTTACGAAACGATTGAAAAATCGCATGCGAAACTGAAACGTATTTTATTTTCTACTAAAATTGTACCATTGTTGTTATGAGACAGTTACAGTCAAACTACTTTGCGTAACTAACAAGCTACGTGCACTTGGAAATTATACTAATCCGAGTTTCATTGAAAATTACGCTCCATGCGCGTCTCGTTAAAGAAATTCGGAGAATCTTTTTATTCGACATAGATTTTCTATGATGCATCGGACGATAAAAAAAAAATTGGTAAAGAAGAAAATTACAGCAACATTGGAATTTTTTTTTTTTCTTACTCAATCCCCTCGAAGTTACAGTGGAAGAATTCCACCGATAAACCGTAAGTTTTATCAAAACTTTCTTGGACTCGAGTTTATGAATAGCTAAGTGGTGAGAATTTAATACTGATAACGATTGTACACAATATGACCGGGAATGACCCGTAACCGCGGCTTCTATACTGCCGGGCATTTATATCTATATTTATCGACTGCAGAAACTCTCAATAATAATAATATTTAAGTAGTTACATAAATTGCTTGCATATTGTTTATTAAATTAAATGACTAAAAATTGTAAAAAAAAATTCTCCTAAAATTATCGTTATTTTGAAAAATCAAACAAAAGTCCGATATACAAAATTTGAATTATATTTCCGGAGGGACAAAAACATTATTTGAATTTTTTAGGAGAATGAAGCCTTCGATGTTTGTTTTTTTTTTTTTTTATAATTTTTAACTATAATTCCATACATTTGAATTTTTTTTAATTGTTCGAAATGACGATAAGTTTCGGAGAACTGTTGTGTTTCCGTATTTGCAAGGGATAGCGCTCTCGAAATTCAAACTTGTGTAGCGCATTAACGGAAAGCGAAACCCCGCGAAAAATTATTCAAATATTGTTCGCAAGAGGGGGCGTGGATGTTAAATGGAATGAATGCAGAAATTCTTTTCTAATGTCCCAGAACACTCGTAAAATGATGTCTCTATTGAAAATTCGCGTAAGCTAATT
Source organism: Buathra laborator (assembly GCA_934046635.1). Lineage (NCBI taxonomy): Eukaryota > Metazoa > Arthropoda > Insecta > Hymenoptera > Ichneumonidae > Buathra > Buathra laborator. The sequence continues at coordinate 1,479,427 of OW203898.1, read as the reverse complement.
AAAATTTTGGCTGCAAGGACGAAGAATCATCTTGTGAATTAATCATCTAAAAAATATTCCAGTGGACCAATGCACTAATTAATTAAAATTTTACTTAATTAAAAAAATGTCTTTAAAAGACTGACCTTCGATTAGCTTTCTCAGTGCCTCAAGTCCATTCTTCACATTTTCCTCAGTCTCCCGAAGTTCCTTTTCGGCAAGAGCTTTCGTCTCTTCGTCAATGGGACCGGTTTCAAGTTGAAACGACATGATACCGGGTTTTTCCGTTTCAAAGTAATAAACGGAAGGAAAAACCGTCGGTAAAACGGTTGTCGAAGAAGATACGAAAAAAAATGTAAATTGGAGCTTAAATTAGGAAGTAACCCTTACGATGCTCTCAGCGGGACGTCCGCGATATATCTGTGATCGAGTACTCCGGGGAGGCTCTTGTTCACCGCATCGCGGTACAATCTTTGACCACTCAAAGTCCAATCGGCTCTCGGATTCGAGAGAATCGACGGACAGCATAGCGACGTCGTTTGTTTTTTTTTTTTTTTTTCATCTCTGTCTCTCTCGTGATAATATGTAAGTACAGGCAACAAAGCATCAGTGTCACGAAGTGCTCGCATTCGCCCCCGCGAGGTCCACGTCATGTGCGACTCTCCCTTCCCCGAGTGTGTTGTACACTTGTCTCACCTCGAACTTCTCAAAGAGATAAGAGTCATACTGAGACTAAGAGCAACGACTGTATTAATTCCGATATGTGTGTATTAAGACGAGATAATAAGGACTCATTAAACATCTACATGATTCTAAAAAAAATCTCTCGTAACTATGTTCCGATGATAGTTTAATCGCATTATCGTAATACTTTGTCCTGTTAACGTGAAAAGTATCGGATGAATGTTGTCACGAAGCTTGTTTTCTATAATCATGTATGAGAATCACGAACGATTGTTTCGGGGAGTCTAATCAATCGCATTTCAGAGAAACGATAGGTTTATACTAAATACATTTTTCCGCATTTTATAGAAAAAATGTAATTTATTTAAATATTTTTTTCATACATTTTTTTTTATTCTCGCATAAACTTTATAGTAACATTTAAAAAAAATTACTTTCGAGATAATCAAAGTATATTGAAACCCGCAAAATACGATAGAAAGATTCGGTGCACCTGTTTCGATATGGCATGCGATAGAAAATAAGTTTGGGAAGCTTCTCAGAAAAATGATAAGATTTATTAGTTTTAATGAAATTGTATCCATTTTCAAACTTTTGGGTGTAATTCAAGCGGTCAAAACTGAAATTTGTTTATTCAAAGATTAAAAAGAAATTTCGAAGGAATAAATATTATCGGCGTCGCAGCTTCGTATCTTATGTATTTGGACTATGCATCGATCATAGGGCGAACGAAATTTTCTCGGTACTTGTGAGGCTCAACGTGTTAAAGATTTTACTCAGGTCATTGTATTTTGACGTCGACTTGATTGCTTGCGTATTCAAAGTTACGTTAATGAATTACGCAACACTTCGCACGTGACGTTTCGTACGGATAGTTTTCGAGTAGAATAATGCATCTTTTTTTTGTAAATAACACATTTTCTCCGTTTTTTATGACAAAAAACATGAAAAAATGATCGAATTTTTTCAATCAATTTTATGAAACTTGAACTGCAAATAATTCCGTTTGACTTTGGATATAGAAAAAAAACTTAATAAAAAATGTAGATCAGTATAGGTGCACGTAAAATCTAATTTTTAAATATTCGCCCAAAATAAATTAATTGTTTTTGTCAATCGATTTCCTTTTTATGAAAGGCTCCCTTAAAAAAAGCTCAGGATTAGAATTTATTAGCTTCGGTACTCGACAATAACAGAAATAAAAAAAATACTTACTTTGCAGCGACTGTTGTTGAAAATGGTGTCAAAAAATGCTCTCTTTTTTTTATTAATCACTTGCGAAATTCACTACGATTTATGAGAAAATGATTTGATACGAATGTTTCGTTCGCGAGAAAACACTATAGAGTTGAAATAAAGCATAATTCAGTGCGAAGGTATTTTGTTGTATCGCGTTTACAATGACGCATCAGGTGTGTGGGAGACGTGAACGGACCTTTGTAATTTATGCCTATATAGATATACAGAGAAATGAGAACGTCGACGTCGACGACGGGCAACTATAGAAATGATAAGACTACGTTTCTCTCGCTCTCTCGTCGGAGATGTTCTCACGAGTAAAAGCGAGAATGACGAATGTTAGTGCAGTTGGATGGACAAAAGTGCAACGAGTGCGAAAACGGAGTGTTCATTGTCATTCGTCGAGTTGGCTAGGTAGGTCATCCGTTGGTACGCGTATACGTGCATACGAGGTCAGTATAGCACATACACTTTCATAAAGAAGCAGCTGATTCACAAAGCAAACGCGTGCAAACGACAGTGAGAAAAATATTTTTTTCCCTCTCCTCCCGCTCTTTATTATTATTTTTTTTTCTTTTTTCTTCGTAAATCTGTCGCGCTAAAGCACATGCATTTGTCGATATATTTCTGAACGTACAATATACACGCATCGGAGGCCCTTGACACTCGAGTGATATGTAGGAAGCGCTTATCGAACGAATACAGTAATAGCTTTCAACACGCTCACGAAACACTCATTCGCGTTGCCATAAACTTAACTGATTCATTTTCTAACAATTATATGCAGCCATTTTTTTTATGCGAAAAAATAATACGTTTCTAGAAATCATCGAAAATTTTTATATAAAGAATGATTTTTTTCATTCACGTGTAAAAATCCCTCTTTTATTAAGGTTATCAATGAATCGAATGAAAATTCGATCAACTAAAAATGGAAAAATAATCAAGAGACTGCTCTCAATTTGCTAAAGATTTCGGGTTACAACCGATAAAGGATTTATCCTCGAATTATGCGATAAAAGAAAATGTCCACCTATAATACATATGGCCTCAACATTAGTTGATCATGACGCGAACGCATGTTTCGCGCCGATCGTTTCGTCGCAATTCGAAAATAATTGATGCGTGTGTGACATGATCGATTGGAGTGCACCCATATGCCCAACTAATACACAGTGGAGCGGCCTCGCTGAATATCGGAATTGCTTATTGGCTATTAATTATCGAAATATTTATTTCATAGCAGCCAATCTAATATAATGCCTAAATATAGCGCTCGCACTGACTCGCGTACTCGATCATCGCTCACAAGATTCAAAAATAAAAAAATAACATTTTTGAGCCGAAAAGTTTTAAATTACAGGTTTGTTTTATTGATATAAAAATTTTCCAGTAAAGAAACATTCTAAGGTCAAGTATAAGCTTCGAGTTTTCATAAAAAGAACACAATCAAATCGTCACGAAAAACACATCGAACGGACCTAAAAAATTACGATCAGCGTTCAAATGTATTCAGTATCTTCAATGACATTACATTTTTATGCGTATTTTTTCATTGATATAAATGTCTTTGGCAAGTTAAACGTACGTTAAAGGTTGAATCGCCAAAAATGTATAGAATGGTATACAACCCTTTTTTCCCGAGCCACGGTGACGTTCGGAAGAGGCGTAAAGCTTGTTTACAGGAGGCTCGGATTTCCTCACCTCGTAACATATGTTCCTGGCTCGTAATCAACGTGTGTGAACGTACAGTATTACTTATATATATTGTAACATACGTGGGACTTCGGTAGCCGGCGATGTGTTGAGTATATGTGTCTCTCGGTAAAGTGGCGAAGTTGTGTGCGTCGCACGAAAGCGGTTTCTGATGTGCGCCCTTTGCTCTTTGACGTTCGAAAATCCGAAACATTGAAAATGACAAGACCGGATCTTATCGCAACGGACTTGATAGACGGTATCTGGCCGTTTCTACAGAGCGTAAGTAAAACAATAATATTTAATTATCTCTCGCTACATTCGAGATTCCAATCCCATGCAAGCCGCCAGGTTATGCAAGATTTTCGAGGTTATGTCCATTATGCACCAAACACGCACGAATAAGCGCATTCGACGTACAATTTACAAGTAGAAAAATAAACTGTCAATACGTTGTCGGAAAACACGATCGAATACATTGTTTTTCTGCCGGGAAAAATGTTCGTTCGATCAATTGCTATCGTGTTGAACGATATATAAAGTGTAATTGCGATTCGAACCTTTCTAGAACTTGAGAGAACGATTTATATTGTTCAATACAATGAACGTGGCTCGGAGACAATTGTTAGAGACACTCGAGGTTTTAATCAGAACGCGAGCTATATCGCAAAAATGACGAACGCTTCCTCTACGCCATTCTCGGATCTCTCAAATTCACATTTAAGATGATTTTTTAGTGAAATGCTTTTCGTTTTTTTATAATGCTGACATCAAAATGACACGATTATATTTTGTCTTATCAGCAAAATCAGTGTTTTTTTGCTCAATGGTATATTTTCACATATAACAAACTTTTTTTTTTTTATTGAGGTTACAATGTTTTTTAACGCCATTTTTTTTTAACTTACTAAATTTCTACTTTATAGTTTTTTTTCCCTTAATAATGTTGCGATCAATCGAAATTTTATGTTGACAGATTGAATGGCGAGATCCGTGGTTAGCGCTTCTGTTGACGTTTCACGTTGCCGTCACGATGACTGCGCTTATGACTCGTAATCATGCCAACTTCCAAATTCTGTTGTTCCTCGCACTGTGTAAGTTCCGTCGCACGACGCATCTTTTATAACGACGACATGAAGATAATTTAATACGGAAATCAATTTATTTGTCATTGCAGTACTCCTTGTATATTTCTCGGAAAGCATCAATGAAGTAGCCGCTACAAATTGGATGTAAGGATACCAATTTCATGAACATTAATGACAACAGTGACAAAGCAAATTTTCACATTTTTATAATGGATTATTTTATGCTTTCAGGGTGTTTTCTAGGCAACAGTATTTCGATTCTAAAGGACTCTTCATATCCATTGTTTTTTCTGTTCCAATATTAATGAATTGTATGATAATGGTGGTAAGTTTATTGTATCCTTTGTTTGTTTTTTTTTTTTTTTTTTTTTTTTTTTTAAGTTAATTTTACAATCAAATAACAAATCAATAGAAAAATAAATTTTAAAAATACAGATTAACAGAGCATTTCTGAGTAAAAAATCATTCTAATATCAAATTAACTAAAACACATCGTAAATATCATCATTTTTATAAAAAATTATCGAAAAAAGTTCAGTCATGACATTTTCTTTGAAACTAAAATTCGCATCCAGTTGATATTTAACTAATTTTGTTATGAGAGATAAAACATAAGGTGATTGTTTTTTTTTTTTTTTCAGGCGAGTTGGCTGTACCAATCGAGTCAGTTAATGACGAGTTTAAAACGTGCGCAGCTTCGTCAACAGGCGAAAATTCGGCAAAGCGAGATTAGCACGGACAGCACGAACGGTAAATTAAGGCCGAAAACGGAGTGAATCGAAAAAGAAAAATCTAGTCAGATTGCTGTGAAAGCGAAATTGTTCACGAATGCAACGTGTGTAATCGTATAACGATAGTGTCCGGTCTACCGAGACACGGCAATATTAACGAAAAACTCCGAGCAGCGAACGTTACGAATAAAGACACTCGTTGAAAAGAAGAAAAGCAAACGAAAAAAAACGAGTAAAAAGTTCTCGGACGGTCTGTCAGCAATGGGTGAGTACGCGACAAGGGCGCATGAAGTCACCGACTGAGCGGCTGAAAAAAAAACCGAACATACAATCGACAAAATTCGCCAATACCGTGTCGCAAATTCTACGACTTTCGTTTTCCCGTTGCATAATTTATGTATATTTTTAAAAAATGAATTATTCTACGATCAATATTATTTGTGCAGATGTCGAAAAAAAAAACTTGTAAGTAACATTAGACTAGAGATTGTTACGTCGAGAATAACGAAGAATTACTGTTTCGTTTAGTTGTCGATTTTTTTTTAATCACATACGTTGAATTTATAAATAATCGTGCATTCCTCTAATTTGCCGCTCGATGCGATTAACAGATTTTTGTCGGTTGAATAATTATGTGATGCGTTTCGCTAATTGTATAAAAACAAAACAAAAAAACATGAAAACAACAACTAAATAATGAAGTACTTACTAACGAACATTGCATACCATAGAATATACGTCGATTAATAATTTTAATAACTGTATTATATTTGAAGAATTTTTTCGTCAATTTTTACAACGAAACGTATCGGTTATTACGAGAGAAAAAAAGCCTCGTCATACGTACCGTAAGGTATACTTATGAATAACTAATGTTGAACGAAGCTTCCGCAAATTGTATCTATATATACATTTTAAAAGAACCGTTAATGTTAATACGAAGCACACTACCTTGCCATCATTAACATTAATTAAAGTTTGAATAAAAATATTTGTGCATATTTCGGAGACTTGTACTTTTCAACCCTCTATCCGCTCGAAACCGAAAGCCGGAAGTTCGAAGTTTCCATTTATCGATCGTAGTAAATGACCTGAACTGTGAATGTTTTTGCAAAAGCGAAATAATTTCTTAAAAAATAAAATACTTTAAACATTTATAAATTAATAAAGTTCAATACGTTTTCTAAAATACAATTAATCTCGTAAACAATACAATACTACGCTGTGATGAATATAGGTCAAACCTTACCGGAAATAAAATCACACGGTACAAGAAACATTGAGGATCCAACAGTTGGTACATTCGCTCGGACGGCACGTCGATCGAAAGAATGAGAAACCCACACAGTCATACGCGCGTCCAAACAATCCCTTCTCCAGCGTTCAGTATTTCCCCCGTACTTTGACCGGGATTATCCGAGTTCGTTACGGCCACTTTTACAAATAGAGTACAAGTATACTTCGATTGACATAAACCTATTTTCATCGTTTATATTTCGTAACAGCTTATCCGATACGTTATTCGATGCATAAACGATTAACAAATACGAATTTATAATTAAAACTCTGTACGAATTGTGCCGACTGAACAACGAAGAAGCGGACAGTTGTGTCGTGAATTTTTAAAGCCGAAAGTTTCTTTCCATAAATAAATACCACCGCGCTTGACAGGACGGGGAAGTAATAACAGTCGAATTTAATCGTCAAATTTTCCTCGCGCGTGTCACAACTACGAATAACATCGCGATTTATCTTTCCTTCTATCGATGATGATATCGTTCAATCTGTATCATCACAGTTGTTGCCCAAAATATTGTCGAATTTCGGGAAGACTTTAATCGCATACCTAGTGGCAAAATCAGTGCTGTCAAAAAGTCATTCGATATGAAAAGTGAAACTCGAGCTTTATGAATCATCGGAAGGTATGACGTGGCCCGATTGAATTTTTAAACAATATGAACTTTGACGCACAGTCGGCGCACAGTACCGTTTGAACAAAAAAAGCTCAAAATCTACAAGAAAAAGAAAACACAGAAACGACAATGCCGAATTCGATGGAAAATCATAACCCCAAAGTGCGACGTAGAAACGTCAATGAGGAAATTTCGTTATCCTCGTCGAACACTGAAATTTTAGAAGAGACTAAAGAATCGGTGACGAGTCCTGCGTCAGATTCTTTAGGCGGGTGGTCCAATGGACACGTTCCGCGTGTACCTCACATAGCCAATTCGGAATCGGAGATCGAAGCCAACGGTAATCTAGTCAACGAGGAAGATGCGCCTTTGAACGATTCCGGAGAAATTTTGACGGATCGGCAGAGAACGAAGGTTCGTGTCATAGAGAAGAGTTTGGAGAGAACGGATGCAACCGTCGGAGAGCTCAGGCTACTCGGATGCAGCGAAGAAGGTTTAGTCAATGGTAAAATGAATAAAAACAAATATTTTGGACGTTACGCTCCACGATAAATTTTGTGGAACAGTTTATTTACGTGAGATGACAACAATTTTTCAAATTATATTTAAATGCAAATTTAATTTATTGGACAGTGTAACGGTGTAAAGTTGCAACGTTTTTATACTGCCATATGGCGCAAAAATTTGATTAACAAAATACTCACGAAAAATGTGTTTTTGCACTCCACTGTTTTCTATTTCTCATTAATGAATCCATTCTCCGCTCATAAGATTTTGATGATGGAACAATATTTGCAGATATAATTTTGTGCCATCTGACTGTATAAAAACAAATTTGCAAATAGTAGATACTAAATATGCGAAGAAAAATACGCGGAGATTACGGTAAATTTATCTTTAAATTGATAAAAGTCATTACTTAAAAACTACCGTTTAAAAGTCCTAAAGAGATTAACTTGTTTATAACTTTTTCAAAAATCATTATCCTGATTCCTCTGTTGTATTTTAAAGACTATTTTCAGTTTTTCTATCCTTTTTCATTTTCCGATTCATTTCCACTCGCAAACACTTTTTTTTTTACTGCATTTTTTTCAATCAAATTACTCGGGAATTTTCAGTTAAAAAAACTTCCATTACGCGTGAAAAAGATTCAACGAGAATAAATTCAATACGCGAATACGCGGTATCATTACAAGAATAATAATAATGACTGAAGTTATTTGCAAAAATGTTTGTCATCCTCACTAATGAATAGATTGATTCCGTACGGAATCGAAACCCGCGAATTTATGAAAATGATTTGTAGATGATATACGAAGAAAACTATGGCCGCGGCTCTTGAGGCTGGAGGATACCCAACTGGACGAGCCCGATGAAGATTTAGATATAATACACACCCGCGTGCCTGAGGAAGTCTATCAACAGATCTTGAAGGACGTCGCCCGAAGCGGCGGTCATTTGGCTCCTGACGCGAGCGAAAAAGAATTAGAAAAATTTCAGGACGAGATGACGCAACTAATATGCTGGGTACTTCATCGACATCCGCGATTAAAGTTAGTCCACCTTTCGAGATCAACGTTTTCGTTATTATTTTTTCAAGCGCCTTAAAACAAAATATATTAAAAAAATGTATCTAACTTCGTTTACTTTCAGTTACTACCAGGGCTACAACGACATAGCGGCGACAGTTCTCATAGTAATGGGCCTTCAACGAAGTTTACATATTCTCGAACGAATATCTCTCGAATTTCTGGAAAGATTTATGGAGAGAACAATGGAAAAAGTTAATCAAGAATTGTTTTACATATTCGCACTTTTGGACCGTATACATCCGCCGCTCTTGGAACATTTGGAAAAGTTAGTAATTTATGATTCTTTTTATTCAATGAAACGTCGATTTTAGGATAAAAATACGTCTCGTTTCAGTATTAATATATATTTTTATAAAAATTTAAATTTAAAAAATTTTAAATATAAAATTAAATTAATCATCTGTTCGACTATATAATTTTCTCTCATTTCAGCGTAGAGCTGTTTCCCCATTTCGCACTTGCCGAATATACGACATGGTACGCGCATAAATACGCGGAAAATCGAAAGTTACTGCACAGGCTGTTTGACTTCTTTCTCGGTAGTCCACCGCTGATGCCTCTGTATCTCAGCACCGTTATTGTCGCTCACAGGGATATGGAGATTTTCAACACTACACCGGACATGGGACACACTCACAAAGTGCTTTGTACGGTGAGAAAGCCGGCAAAAATTTAATAATCAATATCTCTTCCAATTAAGATCTCTCGAACTCTCGAATAACAACTCTTCCAATTAATGTATCTCCGCAAACGAAGCTTGCGAACAATTAATCGTTTTTTTCCTTCAAGCGCGCATAAAAATTTACGATAAATTTCCATCTATTTTCAGCTACCCGATGACCTGCCGTTCGAGACATTACTGATAGAGGCGAAAAAATTGTATCTCGAGTATCCTCCCGGTTCGATAAGCAACGATGTTCGCGAGTTCGATCACAAGAGACGTTGCAAAGAACAAGAATGGAAAGCGAAAGCCGAGGCGAGTCGCAAAGAACGCGAACGACTGCGACAATTGAAAGTAGCCGTTCCGCAACGACCGAGAATACCGTATCCTCGTTTGCGCAGTTACAGAACCATAACAGTTGTAACTATTTTGGCGATCGGTATATACGCCTTTCTAAAAACCGGCACGGGACTCAACTGACACTAACTGAAAACTTGCCGTATTTGAGAGTACATCTTTTTTCTACGTCGTTTTTAACTGAAATCCTAGAAGATCAAAGAGGAGAAAGACCACCCTGATGTTCCTCCCAAAGATTTACTCTATTTTATCAAATATACATTGAGCATCGCGATAAGAAGACAACAATTGCTAAAGAAAACTATTCGCTTTGCGATGCTAATGGGCAAGTAACGTTTTTTTTTTTATTTCTATTTTTTTAAAACTAAATTTTCTATCATTCCTGTGCTGCCTGCACACCGTGACCTCCCGTCGGGGCCGTTTCGACGATCGGGAAGTCACGCCAGACCTACGTAAGGGAAATAAGATGTTATTTGAGTATTGCGAAAGTTTACCGTCTATCGCTTTCGAGAAAAATTTATCAGCAGAAAAAAGAACAAAAATTCAACGATATCGAGTGCAATGTTGTTACTATGTATTTTTTTTCTTTACTGTACTGAGAGGCTATTGAAACGAATATTCGTTGAGTTTTACCAGGGAAACGGTTTGAGGTGTAAAACTTAATCGAATTTATAGACAAACGTTCGATTTATCGTTGATAATTGAGTTTCGTATTCAAGTCGAATTTGAAATGATATTTATCTACGAACTCACGACTATAAATTCGCGTTGCGGTTCTTTCGCGTTGATTCGGAGCCGAAACTGTGATGAAGATGATGAGTCGAACAAAATTATTTCGTTGTAAACGTAAAATTATTGCCGATAGAACCACAGAGCCAGCAAGCGAAATTTGCTCACGTGTTAATAGTGTAGATTGTGTATTTATGTCTTTGCAAGTAGAAAAAAAAAAAGCGATGAATATTGTACGTATTTATTTAAAAAAACAACCAATGAATATATGATATATATATATGTATATATATATTTGTAGATTGTATGGTAGAAACGAATGAGTCGTGATTAATAAAAATATTAATTTTTCGACTGGACTTTTTTTTTGGAATGTAATTTTGGAGGGCAAAAAGGAAATAATCACCGACACGAGAAAGTGGAACGCAAATCCCGTTTAATATTAATATCACAATTCGTCAGTGTGTCATAGCACTTTGTTTCTTCATTCTGAAAGCATTTTTTTAATATCATGGTAAACTGTACCCTAGAAAAAAAAAATTACGTAGATAATTTCGCAAAAACTGACTTTCTACGAACTATATGACTGGTTACAAAGTATTTTACAAACGAATGGAATTTAAACAATTTAAAGAGAAATTGTTTTCGCAGAATTCAAGTGTCAACCGAGTGACGCTAATTGGCGAAAAAACAAAATTAATTCATTACACACGAAACTAATTATTGCTACAAACTTCCGAGTCCAACTCTTGATTTGCGCGTTCTATATTACAACGCCTGCTAAAAGCTAATTATTAATACTTATCCACATTGTTTAGATGAATACAAGGAAGACAAACACCAACAAAAATTGCTATAATGAGTACAGCAAATGTTCTATTTCGAGATTCGAACACAACGCTACGATGCAAGTTGCTTTAGCCTTTCGTTCTATCAGCTTTCTATACATTAAAATACAATATGCTGTGAAAAAAAAATACTCTTATACACATTATATACAATTGGAAGTTATCTGCCGGCTTGTCATGGTAAACGTGAGATTCCTGCTTCAAAAAACGTACTAATAGTCGTAGTGATAAAAAATAGTACATTACGATACAAGTGCGATGCTTTTTTTTCTGGTGATTGTAAGTTTGCAGCACCAGCCGAAGGCGAGTGTTGCAATCACACAAGTTGAGAAAAAGTTTCTCGCGCGAGTATTGTTCAAAATTTTATTTCACGAGTGCGAGAAATGCGTTTTCTCACACGTGCAGCGAAGCGAAGCGTGCGAGAAAACGACTTTCTCGCACAGCGTGAAATACGAAATATTTTTTTATGCAAAAAAATGCTTAAATTCTAAAACTAAATTCGATTAACGAACTAAATTGAGCTGTCGAATACGACGAACACCTTGTGTCTGGAAACACTTGGATGTCGTCGAGTCAGTTAAGGATATTTTTTTTTCATGGCAAGAAAATCTTTCTCCTTCGATTGCCTAAATGAATTAACTGAACGATCCTGCTGCTTAATTTAAAGTCCTAAAATAATCTACGAGATGTTTTTTTGTGACTTTTCTATCATTTGCTATAATCGAAGGTTTCAAAACGGTTCTTATGTAATCGAGAACATTGGAGTTACGTAAAACTTCCATATGATTAACGCCTGGAAATGGTTGATGATAGATTCTCTGCTTTTGCTTGCCCTGCCAGTGAAGACAGCCCTCCAAACTTCTTATGTTCACTGTACCGTCGCCGTCACCGGGAATCAATTGCGGATAACCGTCTATCGCAATCCCCGGCTTGTAATACAACCTGCGAAGCAAAACGTTGTTAGTCTCAGTCTTATCGTTATTTCTCTAAAAATGTTTATACATTCTTTTTGTATCACGAATGGCGCATACTTCTCGACTGTGTCGACGCTCACGCCGTGCAAACAGTGAATCTCGACTCCCGGAGCTGTGTAATCCAATTGGTACTTTTCGGTATCCTTACGAAACTCCCAACCGTCCGGAACTCCTATATCCCTGTAATAAGATTTTTTTTTACCAACGATACCACAAACCTCAATTTTTTTTTTTTTTTTTTCATTTCAATAAATGACTGAATTTTTCTCAGGATAGTGGTGATTGATAAAATTAATTTAAAAAAAAATTTTACATAAAATAGTCTTTTAAATCCCGAAGCGTGTAATTCTTCGTTTGCGTTTGCACCAACACTTCGGTATCTTTCCAGAATAATTTTGATGGTAATAGCCACCCGAGGCTCGGGCAGGAGATCTGCTGATCCTTCAAGATACTCTCGCGCAACACATAAGCACCGAGATCGTCACCTATAAAAAAAAATCATTTACTATTCCAGCTCTCTGCATTTTTTTATTAATTTATGTATTTTTAACTCATACCTATAGCGAAAACTTTAAGTGCTTTGACCGAACCGCCCCATACAGCACCGAGAGTGATAAGTGAACTGATGTACTGATTCTTCCATTTTTGTGACTGACGTTGAAGAAAAACCATCGACATTGGACCTCCCATACTGTGAGCTATTAAGGTCACTGGTTCAGCGCCGTTTATTATGTACGTTTCTTCCACGAGTTCTTTCAACTTAACGAAGTACTCCTCGTTCTCGTCTAAAATTCAAAATATGTAGCTATGTGAAATATTTAGATTTTTCCTTATTTGGTAATCTCGGAAAATGGAGCAAAATATGTCTGAGTTGTCGTAATATACTCCACGAACGGACTTTTCCGATTTATTAAAATATTTTTTTCACTTTTTCATCAGTTTGTTTCGTCATTATCAGCTTTTTTTTAATACGATTAATCTTTTAAACAAAACTTTATTAATCGTCAATACGATAATCATTATTATAAGAAAAAAATTTTTCACAATCTAAAAATTACGAAAAAAAAATCGTGCATACTTGGAGCTTTTCTGAAGTCATAGGGAGCTCCGCGAAGCGACAAATTTCTTATGTATCCCAAATCATTAACGAGCATATTAGCGACATCCTTGAAGTATGCACCAGGCGACGCTTTACTGGGATCCAAATATTCGACGACATAGGGGTCTCCCCACCCCGGGACTCTGATGTCCACGCCATCAGGATTCTTCGTAGTTCGACTAGCATTGTCATAGATAAGTTTCATGTTGTCAATCTGCGAGTATATCAATATATATATATATATTGCGTGACGCGCGATCGGTACTGTGTTACAATGACAAGCGAGAAAAATATTCGCGTCACGCTATCGACACCTAATACGTGTCACTCTAAACGATGAAGGAAAAAAAAAACATATTTTACTGACCCAACAATCAATTATAACAGGTACGAGTAATTCCAGATTTAGCCAGATGTTAAAATATCCGGACGATGTTTTTTCGCAAAGATAATGAACCGCCGATGTTTTGTTGAGTTTCGCTTCGACCTGACTACCGCCATCGCCTGGTACTAGAAACCATCCATTTAACTTCAATTGCAGTCACAACACAGCGATAAAAGATCAATTTTCGAGAGAAAATGAATACAAAAAAACATAATCAATCGTTTTTTCTGCGATGTGTTGAAAGAAATGAAAAAAAAAATAAGAAACACGTAAAAATGTATTTACTCAGAACAACTGGTGACCGTTGTTTTCCCTTGAAACGCCAGGACAGTGACGAATTTACGGAGCAAAACAAGATAACGCAAGAGACAAGAACGAGGCGCATAGTCACTCACAATAATCGAAGAATATTCTCGTTAGAAATTAACTCAAATTCGATCGTGTCGCGTTATAACTCTTATAGGATATAGGATATAGGATTTAGTTCACACGAATTATTGAGATATATATTTATTTTCACGATGATGAGGTACGAGCACTGAGATATAACGATGCGAACTGACTGGGAAAACGGAGTGACGAGAACTATTAAAAGCGCGTTGTTGACGTTTGTAGTCTCACGTACACTGGCCTCCTGTCATCGACCACATGCTCACGGTCAGCTGATGATGCAGGTTTATCTCACACAGCTGTCTGGCGCGAGGTCGTCGTATCGAACGTACGACCGAAGCGACCAATCGGACATAGACTTCTGTACCTACGCGATTTTCTTGAATGGCGAAACAAATTTGTTTGTTCCGGAAGTTCAAATATTATCGTGCATCACATCTGATAAGAGTAGTTGGGATAATTCGTTGTTATTGGGGACAAAAAAACAAACAAACGACGCGGTGACAACGTCATTCTTCATATTTTCGAAATATTGCGATATTTGATATCGCATTAATTAATATGTAGAGGGAAAATATGGGGAAAGATATTTTGTTATTTTTTTTTGCCACTTTCAGATTTTGCCGCTCCACGGGCAATTATAATTGTCGAGGAAATTTTCAAATTCGATCGATGGTTCTTTATTTCGCCTCCACCCGCAGGTTTTCTCTGATTAGCGGCTCAACTAATGATTAGTAATTCATTTTACAGATTTAAGTTTCTCAATGTAAGAAAATCTTTTTCTCGGGAGCCGCCGTGATCTATATATTCTTGTATTCTTATTCAATAGCATTTTGATTAAAACAATAACTGTCGGATAATTGAAAAATATTCTCCAATATATATAGATATCGTTTAACATTAAAGAATATTTCATTCAACATTAAAATTGTAATTCTGGGAATAAAATATATAGTGTATGATAGTATTGTAAGCCACGACATTTTTGAGTGTGGGATTGTTGCATAATGTCCAGTATTTTTTTACATGTATACGCATTGGCCAAATATTGAACAACTTTGCGTCTGGCGTTGACTTTCAGCCTTCTAAACCGAAAAATCGTCAGACAAGAAAAGAGCGTTCGAATTAGCGTTTTCCACAGAATGCACTGAGTTCACGTTGTGTATCATGTAAAAACCCGGAGATTGCGAATAATCTCGGTGAGCCTGGTGTATCTCCGTCAGACTGAATGCGAGATGCTTCAATAGAAATTGCGTCGAGAAGTGGCGCCGCAGAAGCCGGTGTCCACTAGACAGCACATAATAATTGCCTATTATCCTTATTCATGAGCCTTCAGGACGCCCTTCGGGAGAGCAGAAGTCGGACAGTTCAATTAAAACGAGATCGTGCAGTTTAATTAATTAAACCATCAGATGGCACGATTACAAAATGTAGGTCGGATATGCCAGTAACTCGATAAGCGAATCAATGCTTTACAATGAGCGTGCTGCACCCAAATTTAATAATAACGTAAAAACAGTAGCGGACGAGTAAAAAACGTGAAAACATCGAAACGATTTTGGTCGACAGAGATAAATGATTATACGTACAGCAGCGAATGATTATTACTTAACAGGAGGTAGCTCCCTGATATTACCGAAAGTTTTTTTAAATCTATTTTTCTACTGTACTAATATTGTAAGTCGTAACGTGAAAAAACAGAAAGAAGTAATGTTACGATTCGAACCACTCTGATTGGGAAAACGACCGCGGCCTATCGCGTTTCGACCTGGCAATCGATCGACCAATCGCCATGCGGCAATACAATAGACAAATCAGTAATTTGTAAAGCTAAACATAACAATCAGTGATAGGCTGTAAATACATTGAACCACCACCGTGTATGTTTTTTTATCAGCGATAAAAAAACGAACACTTGCCGCGCTGATGTATATACACGAAAAATTAAAAAAATTAAAAAAAAAAAAGGAAACAAAAATACTCATTCGTGGGTTATGATAGTTCCATTTCAGATGTATGGGCGCACGTGTGCTACGAGTGTCATCGATGTGGTATTGGTACGAATTACACTCGTTTACCATGCGTTACAGTGCCACACACAAATTTACCACCAATGTTCATAGGTTATGATTTGTTTATCAATTTTACAAAGTTCGACGAGAGTGCACCGAGATTGTCACGTCAAGTGCTAGTGCGACGAACTTTTGTTAAACTATTACAAATTATAATTGAATCACACGATCAAGTACTGTGCCAGAATTTCGAAAGTACGAAGGAACGTCCCATATTATGTATAAACAATGTCCTGAAAGTCTTCGATCTTTCGGAAAAACGACTTTTACCAAAGATGGATTTTATTTAGAATAGAAGAAAAAAATATTGTTTCTTCGCCATGGACAGTCCGGAAAACGAGGTAAAATTTTCAATTCATTCATTTATCAAATTTGTTCATTCATCAATCTAACAATTCTCTCGTTTTTTGTGGTTACTGTGAAATGAAGCTTGTTGGTTGTATTCGTATGGCGACGTTCACATATGGAACAAAATACACAAGTCATTTTTTTTTTAAGGAAAAGCTTGTCCTGGAAGCGGCAACGGTTTTCCTGATGATGAAAAAGGGTTTTCCTATATCCCGCAACGTCAGAGCTCAATGGATATTGGAGCATCTGGGAACCGCTGTAACGATACAGCCTCCCGATGAAGAAAACGACGAGGCGCCAGAGTTGGAAATAGTTTCCGTTTTGCCGAGAAGTCATCCGTCATCTTGGAGCATCGAAACCAGCGATCGTTATCAATACAGAGTTACAAAATCAACGGGAGTTATTTTTCTCGCTCACAGATACAGAATCGTATTGTGTTTGGATCTCAGTCCTTCGCTCGGCACCGTCGTAAGATATCGTTTCACGCAACATAAAAAAAGAAAAAAGAAAAAAAAAAATATGTGGTGTGCCATTGTAATTATTTCAGGATATACAACACGGAGAAATTGTCATAGACGAAGTTTATTTGGCGACAAAACGTTTTTTAGAAAATATAACAAAACCAGTGAGTTATTTGCCGTTTAATTACAATATTTTAAATTACGATAAACGATCTATAATTCTATTTTTTCTAATGAACGATTTATAGTTTACAGTTCCAGGTAGCAGAAATCGAGTTATGAGGCCAAACATTCACGTCACCGTGATAGTGCACACGCCATTTTTTACGAATCCGGCGCAACAAGTTTTGGTTCAGGGATGGTTAATAAACACCGAAAATGTCGGTTATCTTTTGCAATTTATCGAGAAACAGTTGAATCTATTGGAAAAAAAGATAGCGCTTGTTACCGGTATGGCGAATCAACAATTGGAAGCGATGAGAGCCGAAAGCGATCAATTGGTTGGTGGATTGTTTGAAGAAGGCGGAAGTAGCATGGGAATCAACAGTAGCGGATCTACAATGAATGTTACGATGGTATCGCCAGAGGCGAGTTTTATTAATATGCTTCGATACGGGATGCTGGCGCTCGCTTTGTTGCCGGAACACAGTTGCGCTCGTAAGAATCGATAAATTTCTCGAACGATTTTACTCCGCCGTAATGTTTTTATAAATTAAATGCTTCGAATTATTCGAATTATAGATTTGGTAGTAATTTCCGACGGTATTGTCGGCGTCACGGACATCCACGTTCTCGATTCGGTAGTTCAACAATTACGAGCGACGACTGTAGCCTGTAGTTTTATACATCTGGGAAGCGCGTATCATCCTCACTGCGCCAATGGTTTGGTACCTTATCAAGACCTGCTGTGTTTTATAGCGACGGCTACGCTGGGTACCTACATGCCTTTCGTACCACACGTCGTACGTTTTCTTTTTATCAATTCTTTTCCATTATTAAAAAAAAACACCTTTTTTTATATAGAAATGTTGTTGTATTACAAAAATTATTTTTTCAAACACAGACGCCCGCTTTTGGAGGCGAGATGAATATGTATCACAGAAGTTTCCTTTGCTGGCAACTCTATCGCACGGAAAATTGCGAATCTTCGAGCGGTTTTAACGTTTGGCGTACCGGAAATTCTCTCTTCTACGGTCATCAACGACCGCAGTTGTTGCGCAAAAAACAAATCGACGATAAAGTTACTTGCACTCTGAGTAGCCTACTGTGTTGCAGACTGCGCGACGGTTATCTAATAAAAAGGGTCGCGATTAGAGACGGTTTTCTCGAAATATGCTTTATCCTGCCGTGGAAGAGTCACGTGTATCTCGAGTATCTCGTGGCTACGTCTTGGCCGTCGAAATCGCTCGCTGCGTCGAATACGATACAATACACTATCACAATAGAAGGCAAGTTGTTTTCTCACATAAATATAGTTTGTTTAATCAATTATTTAACATTGTAATTCATTTCGCAGCTCCATACGAGTTTCTTCACGACATAACGTGCCTCTCAAAAAAACCTCTCAAGTCGCAGTATCGTCAGAGCGTCGTTTCCCGTTTCTGGGCAACTCTGACGGCTCTAACGGAGAATGACAATATGTTGGCGCACTTTAGCTGGTTTCCGGAAGTCGGCTGGACATGGTACAACGTTCCCGACACGATAAGGAGCGGTATGCCGGTTTTTTATCTGCCGTCTTATCCCTCAGCTGCTAACACAGTACAATTGAGGTAAAATTTCTTTATTCCCCAAAAATATTCTCGAATTTATCTAAAATCGGTTATTTTACTCCGGTTGTTTTTTTATTTTTCTCTAGCGAAGCGGCTTGTCCACAATTCGGCAAAATATGGCAACCGGTAGTGTCTCTGGAGCCTCAACAGTGGGCCCGATGGATGCATTCGCAAAAAATAACTCTGATACTCTCGCACGACAGGCCATTACCTCGTTACCTTCATCAAGCGAATCAGAGCGGTAGATTTCAGTGTGTTCAATGCCGACAGGCAGCGGCTGTTCTTTACGCGATGCTGAAGAATTGGTCGACCTTCGTTCTCGTCGACAATCACACATACGTTCAATTCATCTATCGCGAAGCCGAAAAACCGCCTGTTTCCTTTTCGGTCATTCGAATCAATTGCAAAGCTCTGTGCGTCGTACTTAACGTCGCATTTTCCGGCGGAACGGAGGGAATCGTGCGTCACAATGTTGTCATCGATCTTTTGGACAGACTGTCGAAGCTTACGTTGCCCTATCGTCCCACTGAGCAAAATGAGACCCCGTGTTGCGCCATAATTTACAAAGCTCTCGAGAGAATTCTTATTCGCTACGAGCGCATGCCAACCGATCTCAATACCGTTGTCTTTCCCGATGGTACTCAACCGATACCGGTCAGAGGCACGCAAATTCCCGGCGGAATTATAACGACTACACTCTCGAGATACTTGTATCACAATCGTTGGCTTTGGAACGTAAAAAAGCCGCTTATCCAAACGATTCCGGGAATCGTTTTGCCGCGACTCAATACTACAGCGATCGCGAGGATTCTTTCGACCATCACGAAGCAAGTATCTCTCTAACCGTTTGTCGATAAAACAGATTCACTGCCGCATTGTTAAATTTCATTGATTAATAATTGATTTACGAGAATTTTTTGCAAAATTGCTCTCTATATTCAACGGTAAAAGTTTTAAACAATGAGCAGTGGATCTGTTATTCAATCGAAATTTACAACAATTTAATAGACTATCTGCAGAATGCGACTGGCGGAGGGCTTCAGCTTCGCGTATTCTTCCGCTGGAATAATCAACATGGTACTGGAAGTTCAGATGAGAGGATCGACCGACGAATGCTATCATCCTTGTGCCATTCAATACGTCCTTTTTCCACCTCACGTTATTACAAATCCGACTCTCGATCGGGACAGCGATTCGGACGAAGAAACTGACGAAGGTATGATTTCTTTGTAATTGAGTCGGCAAACCTCCGGCGTGATGGATTGTTGTTATAATTTAGAAATGCGGATGATTCAGGTACAGCCGACGGCGAAGTTGGCATCGAGGACAACGAGGGAACTGGCGATTTCCAAATTGTAACTGAAGTATGGATCGAACCTCAATGCGGACACGTGAAAATGCCGAGTCAACCCACCGCCTCGTACATGGATACCCTCGCCTATTATCAATTACCCGATGCCGTGAGTGTCTCGTTCTTTCTCTTGCACTATTTTTTGTTTATTTCAATATTTGTCGAACGCGGCGCGTATATCTCTACACTGCATCCGGCGTCGATTACGTTATACGTTCTAACAAAAAAAAAAAAAAAAAAAATTGATTGATCACCGACGAAAGTTCGTACGTGCAGCCCTCGGTAAGAAGCGATAAGATTTTTCTTCGACTTCTCGAAAGCCTGTCTTACTAACGATAAGATATCAACGATCAATACTTGTACAGACGTATACATGGTGATCCAGAATCTTGGCATTCCTATGAATCCGTTTAAACTCGCGTGAAAAAAGAAAAAAAACAGGAAGAAAAATGATAAGTCTAAACTAAGATAATTTCTCACGTATATTACAAAACCGATATTTCTGTTATTTGATCTCAAGTATCAAAGAAAGATTTTTGGAAATTGAGTTCTTCCATATTCCTCATTCTGTTTCACACGTTACATTGATCAGCGATTTCGCGAATTTAGGGAAACAAATTTCTTATCGTGAGATGCGAAATTTTACGATTCACTGCGAGTCATATCCGGAAAAAACTTCCTCGGGTTTCTGAACCGAGGCGTTTTTTTGTCGCTTTGTTTTTTCTTCATAGCTCTCGCCGCTCGTCTCCGTCAGCCGAAATCATCTCGCGACCTTCCGAGCCGCGGCTACGTGGCTTATCGTTAGCGGGCTCACTGATATTTTTTCTCGTAATCAGTAAATATAAAAAAAAAAGTTATCCTGGACTCGAGAGAGCGTATTTTCTGAAGTGGTTTATTTTGTCATGGGGCCTTCTCTCTATCTAACTCGGCAAACATTGGTCAGAGATACCGAGAAAAGATTGTCTCTCAGCTCGGTGTGAGCCTATCGTCGTTTCGTGTTCACTTGTGGCCTCAATATAAATTCGACAATTTGTCGAAGCGACTTCTCATCGTCGATCCTTGTTTCTGCCTCTTCACGACTGATAGGCATCTCCTCGCGACGCCTCGGCAATTTTTCGCCAACGACATCGTCGACCTCTGATCTCCGGACAATCATTTATTATTTTTTTCTTCTTTTTTTTTTTCATCCGCTCTCTCTTATTTACGGCGTTCGATCGATTCGTCGAATCGACTTACGCACGAGATTGTGTCTCAGGTGTTCGGCAAAAAGGATATTGTATCAAGAATCTGAGAGTCGCCCGGGTGTCATAATGTTGCGATATACACCGACTCGCCGGCTGATACGACTGATAACGCGCCGTTGAGCACAACGATTTTTTTTTACCCTCGAATCGCATGCAGCGCATGAAGCAAAAAATAAAGGAAAAAAAAATCGCGTAATCTATCTTCGCTACCTTATCTCGAATATTTTCGTTGTCGTTGTCGATCGTCGGAGAGATATCTCGTAAACTCGTCGCGTTGTACCTGTGGCAGTATTCTCCACGAAGACTCGGGGATAAGGATAGTTTCATTAGATTCCAAGCCTTCCGTTCTTACATTCGTTATATTTATCGGTTAACTATCGCGTTCCACGAATAGATAGAAGAAGAAAAAAATAATTATTCGATTGCTCCGGTTCGAGATTTATCAATGTTAAAATATCGGACATAACATCGATATCGTCAAATATCCTCGTACCATAGTCGCCTCAAATTCTCATACCATTCGAACGAAGCTAACAGATCAATTGATTTGCCTTTGTCACAAGTGAATCTATCTTTAGGCTAATGAACCTTTGCATCATCGGCGTTCGTGTGTAAATTGAGAAACCAATTGCTGACGCATTTCCGAATGGATTATCGACATTGTGTGATTCCCGAAAATAAAAAAACGTCGATGAGGAGATTGAGCTGTGAGCGGGTATAGAGCGTCTATCGCGTATCGTTATCGTTATCAGGGTGGGGCTTGGATATCGATGAGGGACCTAGAACGGGATTTTCCTATCAGTCTCTTTCGTCTCAGGTATATATAGGGCCCACCTTTCGTCTTGGGCCTGTTAGTTATCGGATTACCTTTTTTCAACGAGACCGCAACGGGCAGCAGTGTCTCTTCGGCCTCTCTTCTGGCGCGCACTCTTCATCTTTCGGTGCTTCGAAGAGCAACCATGGAAATTTCACTCTCGGCGTTCAGTGAATGAACTTTTTTTAAATTACCATTATTACTCTCAAAGTTTCATCGAGTTTAGTTGTATTTCGAGAATCATAGTGAGTTTTACGGGAAGTTGCGATAAAGAAAAAAAAAAAGAAAGAAATTCATTCACTGGTGCGATCAGCGTAAAGTCAGTTTTCGGTGCAAAGGTTCAGTGAGGATCGAGCAATTATTGGTCTTCTCCTTCTAAATCGCGCCAGGATCATCTTCGTTTCTTCCTTCGCCGATTATTTTCCGGTTTGCCTTGAGTTGGAAGTGAGGATTTAGGCAGTGAGCTGCCTCGCTCTTTGGGTACTTGTCAGATCTAACTCTTCCAGCTCGAGGCAGTTCGGCTCAACGTCGTTCTTCTTTTCTCATTGTCTTCGATTGCTCGCGCGTAACTCAGGTTCGATCGTATAAATTTATCAGGCGTCATGGTTCAAGTGGAGAAGTGGTCTCTACGCTTCGTATGAAAGTGAGATTCAACTCCTCCAACTTATTCCGGGCTCCTCCGCTACTACAACTTTCGTTCGCTGAGATAACACACATTTTCTCGTAACATTGTATATCGATTTAATTGTATATTAATTATTATAAAAAAAATTAATAAATTTAATATTACCGAAAGATGATGTAATCGACGACGGATGCACCGATGTACGCAATGGTTTCGTTTATAATTTAAGAGAAAAACAATACACAAAAAAGCTGTTAACAACTAATACTGTCATTGGTAATAACTAATAACTAATATTCATTAAAAAAAAATGCAATAGAAAACCTTTTTTTTTTTTACCGTCTTCCGCTGGACATTCGATTCCTATTTGTGAGTTTGTGCGATTGTTCATTTCCGTAGATATCTCTGGTCGACGAGGAGTGTATCAACGCTCTCCTAACACTGGAACACCTAAGTCTGCTGAGTCAGGTAGAGCCGAGCGAAGGCAGCGGGGATGTCAGCAATGGATTTCAATATCAGGGATCTCAATACGGCCAGACTAACGGGTGGCTTTCGAACGCGAGATCGACGAGACTGTCGGCTTTATCAGAGGGTATTCTCGAGGGTTTACCTATTACCGATCAAAGAATTCATCCGATGTTCTTTAACTTTGATACTCTTAGCATATTGCCGAAGTGTCATCAGGCTGAACTACTTTACTCCATGTTTGCCGATGGTTAGAGACGCAGTTGTTATTTTATATCATTTTTCTGACGCATCGTGTCGAAAAAGTTGAAAATTCTGGTGATTTTCCTTCGTCAGGTCCGAATTATACGGACGAGGAGAGAGACGACGCTAACAGCATTCTCATGGAGATTTTGTTGGAACACATGAAGCGGCTTCATAACAAAGAACTGCTTCTCAGTGATAGGGAATCGCAGAGATTCACGGAAATGTTATTATCGAGACCTCGGGACGACGGACCTTCGTTGCCTTTTTCCCCGTTGATAGGTAGTTTTTTTTAACGTTTATCCTTCAAATTTTTACTTTCATAGCGTCAGATAAAAATGGGTAAAAATTCAAATCTCATATTTAAAAAAAAAAAATCATCATAATATTTGTAGACGAAAAGATACGAAGTGGAATTCGTTGGAGATGTTTCATCAAAGGGGTCAGCGTGACTCACGTAATCGTGACGATGATACCAGCGTCGGACAAGGATGTTAAATCGATGATGTCGTCGTGCGAGAACGACGAAGATATCGCGACCCTCGAAAGATCCACCAATAGGTTAGATGCGAGTACACCGATTCGCGAGACAATCGAGAAAAAAACTTGCGTCTCGACGCCCGGAAGTCCGCGAAAGCTCAAGATTTCTCACGATTCGCAAACAAGCGATATCGAGACAAATTTGTCGAGTAGATCGACAACGGCGGAGAGTACACCGAAGATAGAACGTCGTCGAAACGTCGTTATCGGCAGCGCAAAGCCGCGATTGATTCTTCCGGTTTATGTTTACGACTGTTCGCTCTCGTTGCTCATCGAAGTTCTCGTTGACAAAGCGCGATCGTCAAGGGTTAAGGATACCTACGAGGATCACACTTTCACTCTTGGCGAACAAGTTCGCGAGGAGTACATCAATCTAAAATCCGGCGGTGATGCGAAACCGACGTCGCCGGAACCGAAGAGCGAAGATTCGGATAATTTGTCGAACGGTAATTACAGGAAAAACTCGACAATAAAAAAACAAAAGTTGACATCTTTAAATCTATAAAGTTACTTCGAATCTTTCAGATCAAAGAAGTCTCGTCGAACACTGTAAATTGCTTAGTCTCGCTCACTGTCACTGCTACGTCGTCGCCGTTTACAAATCATTGGCTCTGCAACTTCCGCTCTCCTACGAGGACATGGAAGCCGCTGTGGAGCAGTGCGAAGAAGCGTTTATAGAGATAAACATAACCGACTATTTGCGAACGGTTTGCCGACATCTCAGCAACTCGTCGGACGGCGCGTTGACCTCGAATCTCACGAGTTCAATGTGCGTCGACGCTCAACCCCTACATAATCTTATAAAAGAAAAATTTCGACGAATAATCACCGTGGCGTTCGAACCGGTGCCGGCGCATCCGGAATTTTATTATTGCTCACCGTCGCACAATTCGGAAAGAATGGTGAGAGACATTTTCCAACATACGGTAGAAAATTCAAATAAAAAAAAAATTGCTTATACGTAACTTGTGAATTTTTTCTTAGGATCAAATGGAGTATCAGAGATCGGACAGTGAGGACGATCTCGAAGGTTTTACTTTTCATTCCGAGACAATGGACGGCAAGATGGACAATCCCTCGGGGAAAGCTAATCAAGTAACAAACGCAACGTGGCCGGTTACTAACGTCGCTCACGACGAACCAAAGCGCGCTTGTTACGACTCCACGGAATCGTTGATAAGCGATATTCGCGAGGACGTCAGTAGAACGAAAGAACAACCGTTATTCTTGCAGTTAAGCTGTTCCGTTCACGTTAGATCGGCACTGTCGAGTATTCCCGTTAAATTGGTACCCACGTGCTTAACGGAAATACGTCAGTGTATAGATGAAACCGTAGACTGCAATTCGGAGGATTTCAAAATAACACTCGACATAATATGCCTCAATCTACCGAAGGAAGTTCTGGAGATCAATCTTGAACGCGGCGGTGCACTGAGGACAACGTCTTACCGAAGTTCGTCGCCCGCTGGAAGCGCTCGAACGGAAAGCGAAAGTAGTCCGGGAAACGATACTCAACTATCCGAGGATGAACCGGGCAGAGAAAGAATAGCTCATCTTCCATTGCATCAACATCACGCGATATCGAATCTCACGTCGGAAATCGAATGGCTTCTGAAAGACGAGACGGCTACGGCGCTACTCGACAAATCACCGCCGTCCGAAGAAACTCTCAAATTTGTCGCTCAGCATGTTTCCGATTCTAACGATCGCGTCAGTTGTCACAAAGACAAAGTTCCCCTTCATTTCGTCTTTTCGTCGACGAATAGCTCGCCAAAGTTTTACGAGGAACTTAAGAATCTGCAGATCGATCGTTACTGCATTCGACAGACGCCGAGTTACTTTTATCTCGTTAAAAATCCCGTTGCAACGGATGTCGATAAGGATGACGAGTTTTTTAAGAACGATGAAGACGAACACATTGGGAGAGACGATAAAAGTATGTTACATTCTATCTATAAATAATGGTCAATGTTAGAAAAAAGAAAATAATGACTTGTACTGAATCCTTGTTCTTTCTTTTTAGCCGCCGGACTTTACCTCGACATGGACGATCCAGCGAGTACGTCGCACGACGCGAATAGTCGTACCAGCAAACAAGATTCCGGGGATCCGCCGGGTTGCAATTCCGAGATCTCGAGCATCGGCGACGGTCATCCGGGTACCGACGACGGATACGAAGGGGACAGCAGTAATTCCGAGGACGATTGCAATTGGCTCGTTGATCTCGACGAGCGTAGAACTCTCCTACCGAATTTCTGGCTAATTCTTCAAGTTGAAAATGATCACGTCGACGTATATTTTCACTGCAGGTTCGTAAAACCACGAAAAAACGAAAAAGAAGAGCCTTAGTATGGGATAAATGTACATCGAAGCAAATTACGTTCAACAGATTTCTCGAATTCGTCTCGTCGGAGGTCGATCGTTATCGTCAAGTGCAGAAGATGGTAGTGGCGCAAATAACGGCTATATGCCGTCGAGTAAATCAGTATTTGCTTCTCGAGAATCTGCACGACACACGGAACTGCGACGCGCTACTGGAAGCAGAATCGAACGAAGATCACACTTGGCGTGGTGAGTCGAGCAACGAATCCGGAGGTTTGGTGCCGAGTCACGAGAACGCTATCAACATGACACCGGGAATGTTTAGATGTCCCGGTGTTTGGGAAGTTACGTTTTATCTTCATCCACACTTGAAGACGGGACCCGGACGATCGGGTCTGTCGAGAGGTATAAAAGCGTTGCACGGTGTTCTCAATCGGTTTTCCGTGAATAATCGTAGCAATATGTTTGTCTATCGCGAGAACAAAGCAAACGTATTCTATCTGCGGCTTCACGAGCAGACAAGCAATGGCAAACCGTTGCAAAACAAATTGTCGGAGAGCGACGAACGTTTGATGGTGTCGCGAAGCAGCAGCGTCGCTTCGTTGTCGCAGTCCCGCGGCACGAGCCTTCGTATCGATCACGCGAAAACCGTCGACACGAGACCGCGCGTAAGATCATTCGGCGAAAAGGATTCCGACTATTTGAACAAATCTGACGATTCTATCGTTCTCGTTGTTCACGGAATATCCGAACCGGGAATGGAGATACGGAAGGAATTGGTTCAAGTTTTGCAAAATCGATTGGACGACGCTGTTCTAGAAGTTTTGTCGGTAATGCTGGCGCGTAATCCAATGTGCAAACTCACGCCTGCCGATGTACATTTTATACAAAAACCCTACAGACCTCCCGAGAGTTACATTCAAATATCCGTGCAGCCGCACTGTTTGCCTCACATGGATGCCTTGGCGTTCTATCTTCGTCAGAATATATTACAATTTTTGTATATACCGAAATACACGGATCCTCGGGGTCACTATCATCTTCAAGATTATTCGCAGCCCGAAGGCTCAACTCTCAGAGTCGCGGAGAACGATATTTTTCTCTACAACCAAAGCCACTCGAGCGGAAGTCGAGGTATCGCTTGTATCGCCCTCGCGATGGCGAATTCTTGCATCGATGAGACTGCCAAAGATAAACCCGATTTTCCGGCATTTTTGAGAATCCAAGATTTCGAAAAAATCGTCTCGACTTCCGTTTACAAGGGCGAAAATCGCGCCTCGTCCGTCCCCGGTGCACCGATCGAATTTCGCATATGGAAACAGGGAAGAGTCAATCTTGAAACGCTCGTTGATAAATTACGCGCCGCTATTAAACACGCAACGTGGGATTTGATAACTGAGTACAATCTTTTGCCGACTGTTCTAACCGTACCGCTCGGAGAAACGCGCAAAAAGACCGACGATGAGCCGGAGAAGGATAAGCAAACTTTGGAACAGGGAACTTCAAGTAGTTCGGATCTCAGTAGCTACGATCTCGGCGAGGAGGGAACTCTCCACGAGATTTATCACACTACTTTGGCTCATTGGTTTCAATTCGCTCTCGACATGGGCGTTTCTTCGGTGAAGAGACACGTCGTGACGCTTCGACATCGTCATCCGATACCGACAACCGTAAAAGAACTTCAAAATCTCGTTCGCGCGAACGCACCGGACACGTCGACGAGAGCTTTCGTTCTTCGAAGTCGTCAGCCTTTCGTCGTCGAGGAAGTTTTGTCACCCGATGGATGGTTAACGTTCAATCCGGCAGAATCATCGAAACCGGACGACAGTAGACGCGCCAGCGTTGTGACTACCGACGGTACGAGCACACCGCTCGTTTACGTGCCTTGCGATCCGAACAAAGAGACCCGAGAAACTTACATCAAGTCGATCGTTGTGGGAAGAAATTTTCAACAGTGGAAATCGAGTTTCGGCAAAACAATGGAACTCGAACTTCTCGGGCCGAAAGGTAATCAATTAAACGAGTTTCAGTTTTGATTTTCAAATCTTATTTAATAGCTTCCGACAATAGATATATTTTATGTAAATTAAACTTTTCCCGAAAAAAATGCACTTCTAATTGTGTGCGGCATCGGCATATAGACATTTATCTTCATCTCTTGCGAATTTACAGATCAGAAACTCCTGCAGAAGTTCAATCCGTTGATTCAGGAGTCGAAGTTCATACCGAGGCAACGATTGCTGTTAGCCAAAGTGCAGAATGATAATGTACGAATAAGTAAATCGCACAAAAACGTACAACTAAGTTGTTTCTTAGTTCCTAATGTACTTAATTTTTCTTTTTTTTTTATTATGCGTATTAACGATCGTATTATCTTTTGACAATTCGCAGTTCGTTCTCTATATGTACAACTGGTCTAAGGAGAGATCGGAGAAACTTATTAAACAAACAACTAATTTGGGTACGTGGCTATCCTCGAGATCTACTCTCTTTACAAATATAATCATGCAGAAATTGGGGATATTTCATCACCAGCCGCCACCACAGTCTTATCACAGAGATGAGAGCGGTATCCAATATTGTCAGATCACAGACATTGAGAGCCTCGCAAAATTTTCGCACGCCACAATAGCCGATGGCAAAGAATGGCCGAGAACCGGCGGTGGCAATCATCGGAATCACAATTCCGTCAAAGTTCCCGGTACTCAGCACTCCTGGGATAGATTTGCCTATCAGGCGTTGAGAGACGCTACACCGCGACCGCATTATCCCCAAAATATCGTGGATCCTGTGGTCAAAGCTGCTTACGATCTTCAGGATGTCCATCATCGCGAAAAAAAGTCCAAAGGTGAAATTCTAAGGCAAACGAGAAAAGACGCGACGGCCTTTTAAAATTATACGAAGATATCAAAGCTTCGAAATTCATCGAAAAAAAAAAATAGACGAACATAAAACCCTTTTTTTATTTCAGAGGAACTCACGCGATTGTACGCGATGTGGCAAAGCAGAGGTTCGGCTCCGAACATTCCAATATCTTCGGTGAACCTCAACGCTTTCAAGCAACACTCTCGTCTCATTCATTATTGTCACACGCCGCTACTGTTCCTACCGCAGTGGCGATTGCAATCGGCAGCAACGAGGGATCACTCATTGACGCCCGTATCCTCGGTCTTTCCAGGAACAGTCGCGCAGCAACAATCGTCTTTACACAATCCGTGGAAAGCCGGCAGTAGCAACAGCGAGAAAGTCCTGACGGCTTGGCATCAGGAACTTTGCGTCTCGATGCTCGACGAGTACAAGCGATATCTGCAAGTTTTAGGCTTTCATCCCGTGCAGATCGACGTCGGGCGTTCAACGTGAGTAATTCAAATTCTATTCTCTCAACATGTCTTTTCATTTCTTCCGGATGAAATTTTATTGTTAATTTTTGTTACACAGGGAAGGAGAACAAAATCATAATCACGATTGTTATCTGAATAAATCGATGCTAGGAGGAGTTTTGTTGTTCGAAATTCATCTCGCTGAGCCTTTCTTCAGCGCGAAACTGCGTATAATCGAATGTAGCAGACTTCAAACTAAAGCCAGCAGTGCTCTAGTCAATCAGGCGAGTTTCAGCTGATAATCATTCCTTCATAATGTTTTTTTTATATTTTTCATTTAATTTACTTTTCGCCTATCGTTCATAAATCCGGTGACAATCGAATTTACGAAATTTTGCAGTTCATGCTGAGTTTCGTCGACGCCTGCGACAAGATAAAGATCAACATGCATCTCCACTCTTTCACCTACGATTTTCATCTGCGATGCATTCACTCGTATGTTGCTGGAACAGAGCAATGGTCGTTGCAGCATGGATACCATCTCACGCGATTTCTCGATGATTTCGTAAAATACTACAGCAAAGCGCCGAACTACGCGAGAAATCTCGTCTACAGCGGTACGGTGTAGTCTTCTCAGACGTTATATAGCAAAATAATCATTGAAATTCAAAGTTTAATTATTCTTAATGGTTGTTTTTCCACAGACGTCGTTACCATAAGTAATCTGACGACTCCAGCGCATACTCTCTACTCGTATCTTTTGTCGCACGAGAAAACTTACGGTATGCAAGTTTTCGGGATGACTAACGAATCCCTGGACTCTCGGGACAGCGAGTACGTTCTCGTGCGTTTGCAGAGTACGTCGCTGGTGAGTTACTGCGACATACGGGACACGAAGTACACGGATGACTTCGACGTGGCGCTGATAGTTTCGCGTGTCGAGCAGTCGCCGCAGATCGAAAAATCCGAGATAACTCTCAAGTACTATCTGATGCTGACGAGTAAAAGCGAATTGTATCCGAAGAGAGAAGTCGAGAACAACAAATTGGGGAAATTTCGTACGGTTTACAACGTCGCGAGATCGGAAACGAGTTCGCAGGGAGACGGCGAATCGAATTCCACGACGCCGACGCCCTACGCGCCGACAAAGAGCTCGAAGACCGAAGAGAATCCTCGTTTGTCGGGATTGAGCGAAGCGAGTCAAGAATCTAACGAATCGACGAGGAACGAAAATTCGTGGCACGAGGATGAAAAAGAAACTAATCAATCTTTGGCTCCGACACCACCTCCGGTGCCCAGTTCTCTCATACAAAACGCCGGACCGTCGTTGAATCCCGAAGCCTCAACGTGTTCGCCTCATCTCACACAGATACGTCAGGAATCCATCAATTATCTTGGTTACTACTCGTCTCACGAGCAACTTATGCAACAACTCATAACGACGCAGGCACGCGCCGCACGCGATCATATCACCAACATGATCGAACGTGGAACTCTCCACTGCAGAACTCATCTCCTGTGGAATAAACTATTGGAGAACAAAACGACGATGAGTTACGCCGAATTTATGGAACTGCGATCGCTCGCGAGAGTCGAATCTCTATCGTCGCTCGACTCGAGACTCAATCCTCTCGTCAATCAACCGATTGCTTGGTATCAAGGACTCGCCAAAGTTCTGCAAAACAAGTATCAGGAACATCACAAACAATTCAACACACCGGACGGCAATGTTACCCATCATCTTATACTACATCCAAGCTATTTGCAAGCTTTTATGATGCTCACGATAGATCTTCACACTTGTCGCGGGGTGAGTGTAAAAAATTGATTTTTTTGCAGATTCACGAAGTTAGATCATCGATCTATGATCCATAGATCATAGAATATTGTTGATCCATCGATCACCATAGAACTACGATCCATAGATCATAGAATATTGTTGATCCATCGATCACCATAGAACTACGACGATCCATAGATCATAGATCTCCATAGCATATTGTTGTAATCGATTTTTTTTTGTTTAAGGAATTATCCGCGGTTTATAGAAAATCCGCCGAGACGGCGATCACGCCTTTCAGCGTTAACGAAGTTTACAGCTTGGTAGAGGGCTTCGTGAACGCTTGCTGCTTTCACTTGTGGATTGGTCTATACAGTCAATAACTGTATCACCAAATTCGAAAGAACACACCACTCTTTTTAACTGTAATAAACATGTGTTACCTGTAAATATCAAATAAATACAGCTATATTTTTCTGTTATCAATGAGTACTTATTATAATTTTTTTTTTACTCCCGACGGCCCACCGAGAAAATCACGAGAGTTATGCATTTTTTACGAATTCAGCATAAGGTTGTATGATCAACGAAGATAGGTGAAAAATTCGATATTTCTTTAGTTTTTTTTTTTTTTTTATAAGAGACACAACATTAGTTTATTTCGGAGATTCGTAAGCAACAATCTCATAACAATTTCCAAAGATAGCCCACAGTAAAGCGACATTACAATATGTGCATCGTTATCGGACTATTGATTTGTTCTTTTTGTTTTTTCAATTCAAGTTTGTATTTTTCTTTTTTCCGTTTCATTTCATTCGCGCGACTTCGTCTAATTTGGTTGGACAAGTGATGTTTTTTTTTCTCCTTTTTTTTTCGGTTCAACTGTAAACTTTATTCCATTAGAATTGAAGAAAAAAAAAATACAATTTTTCTTTTCTTTCTTTTTAACATCACATTTTGAAATATTAATATTAAAATGATATTACTTAAAAAGTATTACTATTCATTACAAATTAGTTATAATTATTAATACTAATAGTGTACAACCATACATCTGCCAGGGGACAGGATTACCGTTCATATTATGGATATTGTGGTTTTTTTTTTGTTTGTTTCATTTATTAGGCTCTTCGCTGTCTAGATTTTTTTTTTTTTCATTTTTTTTCTTTATTATTCTCTCAGCTTTCACTCGT
This sequence comes from Buathra laborator, assembly GCA_934046635.1. Lineage (NCBI taxonomy): Eukaryota > Metazoa > Arthropoda > Insecta > Hymenoptera > Ichneumonidae > Buathra > Buathra laborator. The sequence continues at coordinate 1,446,516 of OW203898.1, read as the reverse complement.
TCCATTTTTTTTAAATTCATTTTCACAAATTCATTCGCACGTTTTTGTTTTTGTTTTTTTTTTGTTTACTTTTGTTTCTCCTTTCATACTAGCGTTTCAGTGACTTTCTTTTGCTCTTTTACTGCCTTCAAAACTAGTGAAGACGTCCCGTCGTGATGATAGTGGTGGTGACCGTATCGAACGGCTTTTACTACTCGAGCTATCGAACCCCCGGATACAATGTGTTTGTGTATTGGTTTTTTTTTCGTTTGTTTTTTTTTTTTTTTTTTTTTCGTCTCTCTCATCAATTTCAAGTGCAGTATATTACAACTTTTATCATCTTACAGCAATTGCCCTCCCCCACTTCACAATCATGCCAAGACGCCTACCTTATTACACTTACACGTGAACTTATTGTACCTCTTGCACACGAGTCTTAATTAAAAATCACGCCATTACATGCGCCCCGACCGTCTCGTCTCGAATCGCTCTCGTTTAATTATCGTTTAAGCTCTGGCATATTTTTCTTCTTTTTTTTTTTTCTTCATATTTCGCTGATTCTTCTGAACAAAATAAACTCTGACATGCGGAATTAGCGGTTAGCGTTTCGTAAAGATGATTCTTGGTAAATTACACCCCTCGACTGGTTTACATTATAGTATATACATACGCGTGGGATTATGTATATAATCCGATCCGATTTCGGTCATTCGAGACCTGGGAGACAGTTGCGCGCACACATAGGCGCTTTGCAGTTGCTGTTTTTTATCTTGTATTTTTTTTTCATATTTATGTTCATCGATGATTATTTTTGTATTTTTTTTTAGCAAATTGTTAGCGGATCGGAGGGATCTCTCGTGGCGTATATTGTCGGCAACACGAGTATTCATGTTTAACTTAAAAAAAAAAACAAAATCAAACGTGCGCAACAAAGATAACGTTGTTTTTTTGTCTGTTGCTTTTTTTTTTCAAAAGATAAATTTGCACGTTTAAATCGTAGCCGATAAATCGTATTTATGCAAAACCGAAGCCCTCACTGCACTCGTGAATTGCCTTAAGTAAATTGCTGCGAAGCTTGTCGTACGTTTCGTAAACCGGCAGATCGAGTTGGTTGAAGCTGCAAAGAAATTTGAGATATTAATGAGAGAAAACATATTATTAATAAATTAATAACGCAGAGTTCAGTAACGTCATATTTGGAATATTCTTTTAAAGCATTTTTTTTCTTTTTATCAGTCTATGCAACTTACCACGTGTGTGCCGAAGGCAACCGATCCGTTAACCGATCGTCTCGGTGAATTTGGAACTTCTGTACGCCGTTCATACCCTCCAACGCACCGAATCCTTGCAGCGGTACCTTTGACGTGCCCGTTACGAATTGCAAAAATTTCGCACGATCCGCCTGATCGAAACCGCGCAGTGCGCGCCAGAACCATTGAATCTGTTGTAACAAAAAGTATCGATCAGTAACGAATTGATATCTAAATGTATAACAATTATATTGGTATCGTTAAGAAACGAAGATTTCTCTGGTTCTCGAAAAACCTATTGAATTTTTTACCTGCAACGACGTTGGACTATATTTGTGATATTCGGTATTAGTTCTCAGATCCTCGATGTCAACGTTCGGCAAACCGCTGATCAGAAGCTCGAGCTCCTGCTCGTTGAATATCGATATCAGTCGCTTAGGAATTATATCGTAGAATCCGTCCAAGAAAGCGTTCAATCTATAAGATGAAATGCAACAATGAAAAAAAACCGTCTGGTGGACAAAAAATTGAGGAGTTCATTTTATCAATAATTAATGAGTTCGAAACTCACTGCTTGCGAATCGCCCCGGTCATCTTCATTTGACAGACAAGTCTGATGTATTCCAGCTTTGTTTCTTCCGTAACAACGATGTTACGTCCATTTGGTATCAAATCTCGAACATCGTTGACGCCGAATTCGTTGACCTGTAATCGGATTTTGTAAAAAAAAAAATCGTGTTACTTTGAAGTAAAAAACAGCTTATCCGGTTTTTTTTTTTTTAATAATCTCTACTAAAATTACCTCCGCCGAGAATGTGAGTTCGTAACCGAGTTCCGAAATATTATGCTCGGTAAGATATACGAGGCCTTTGTAGAAACTATAGTCTTCGCTCTCCATGTCCGTGTGCTTCACGAGTATTCCGAGAATATGTTTGTAGAAGCTTCGCGTGAAATAACACTCCAATAGCTTGTTGTCGTAAATCGCTTTGGCTGTTTTTAAACAAACAAACGAATGAGTTAGTAATCGTAATACGAAAATCATTGGAACGCATTTTTTGTTTTGTTTCTTTTTTGTAATTAAGTTTAATCGATACGTACCAATAACACGCCCGACGAATTTGTAGTAACACAAGTGATTAGTATTGTAATGAGACGACGAATTGATCATATATGTAACACGATCGCCCGGGCTGACTGTGAAGAGAGCGTACATAGGGTTGAAGATTTCCCTCGAGATTATGACGTACCACTCTCTCAGAAGGCCTCCGGCGTCTTGACCTTCCTCGCCTGTTAATAAAAAAAATAATTAGAAAAAAAAAATAATACAATGTTTTTACCGAAGTAAAATTGCGTATAATCGAGAAAAAGTGAGTCCTTCGAAATTCTTACCTTCGAAAACAATGTAAAAGCGATTCTTCCAATCATCCGCGTTTCTACGATGCAATTCTCTGAAGCTGTCCTCAAAGACGTGACTACGGCGTACGTGAACCGCTAATTCTTCGCGTCTGATGCCTTCGTCCATTCGCTCGAGTTCCGTTCTGAAGTATCGTCTCTTAACGTCGAAGTCCAAGACTCTCGTGTGATCTACCAGAACGGAGAACGGTCCGTCGGCTAAGTGGGTCGTTGTTTGCCGAAGTATCTGATTCAAGACCGTTCTGTGGGTTTCTGCAATGATAATAAATTGATTAATAACAACCCGAAAAACGATCAAGACGATCGATAAAAAAATCGAATTTATCGATAATTTACCTGCAAACTTGAGGAACTTTAATTGATCGGACGGTAAGGCCTTCTGCGGTGTCGGTGTAATGTCCCACGATGACGTCGTACTCGCGGCTTCGGGTTGCGAGGTGCCTTCGCTGTCGGAATATATCGGCGAGACTGGCGCCATATCCGGCGCGACTTCGCGAGTCTCGGTGTTGTTATCGTTATTGCGTTCGCGGGATGCTGTGCTAGAGGACGAGTGTACAAGGAAGAACGCTTCGACTGCAGGCTGCAAAACAAGGACGGCGTGATGATCGGGTGTGTGTTCCAATTCCAGTAGACAGGCGCTGAGAGTTTCCCAAAGATTGTCAAGGACGAGACTCTCGCTTAGCAACGGAAGAGCGGGATTTTCCTCTTCTGCGGAAAAAAAACCGTTAAGTTTACACATTATCAACTATTAAAATTAAATAAATAAAATTAAAAAGAAACGATCGATCGAACTAACCACTTCGCGAAAACGTCGCTTCTGGAGTTTCAGTTTGAGCGGAAGTTGCTTGAGCGGTATCCATAGCGAGATTATCCGCAGTGGCATTTTCGTCGACCGGTGCCGTAGCTATGGAAATCATCATAATTTTAATAATGTCTAAGTATCCTTAAGAAATGACTTATTATTTAAAAAAAATGAAAACTTGATAATTACTTGATTTTTGTTGGTTACTCGGCACCGCAGTCTCCATAGCAGCTGCCGGGGCCGTTCCCGTTACAGCTGGTTGAGCTGTCGTTGCCGCCGCCGTTGTAGCCGCAGCCGTTGTTTTCGTTGTCGACGCTGCAGCGGCCGTTGTCGCTTCGGTTTTCTTTTTGTTCGCCAAACGCACCGCCTCTCTTATCTGTACAATTACTTTAAGTATCCGTAAGAAGAACGCCTGACTAGATGTCTTGCTGACAAGTGCACTCATCGATGGTAGCTGAAGATCGGTTCCGGCTTTGACTTTACTCGGAGCCGTGACGATTACGCTTTCTTGGGTAAATCTGCAAGTTTTTGCGTTATATAAATATTGTGAATAAAACGGCGGTATAAAAAAATTGGGAAAAATTTGCGATCGAATAAGAAATAAGCGAAAACAAATGGATTTTTCTCACCTATCCATGAGAGTTCCGCGTCCCGATCCACCGGCACTCGTGGACGGTTGTTCCTCGACGGAGTTTCGCCGGCGAAGCTCGCGATTCAAGACCTTCAGTTCCAGCATCAGTTCGTTTATGTGCTCGCAAACCATGTTCGCCAATTCCATCGCTCCTTCGAGCAATAGTTTCAAAATCTGCAGAAAAAAAAGATTTAAAAAATGATGATGTTGCGATCAGATAGGAGGCACAACGAGGGACAAATATTCTCGAGAAATTTCATCGTACCAATTGTCTAGTTGGATCCGGACAGTGAGATAGATTGAGAAGCAGCGCGGTCGCGTCCTCGAGTCCCTCCTCGGAGCAACTTTTGCTGGTGAGAACCTGAACGCCGAGCCGCAGATGACCTTCCGGTGCGGCGACGCTTTGTTCTTTGCTCGGCTCCGTCTTCTTGTTCTTCGTGCTGTCCTGACGTCGATAAGAATTCACTTCCGTAAGACCGATCGAGATGAGGGACAAGAGACGCAGAAGTTTGTCGGTCAATTGACTGCTCCGCCTTACGACGGACCAGTGCAGCATGGATATGAGTTGTCCGAAAGCCGAAGCATCGAACGACGTCTGTCCCTGTTCCGGTTCTGTGCCCAGCGTAGAATTCGAATGTGTTCTCGTCACGGATTTTCCCTTCTTCGACGCGCAAGAGTCGAGTTTCAACAGCATATCCCAGAAATCCGGCATATCGCTTCGACCCGATTTCGTAGCTGATTTCGGCTTCGTCCCGGTATCGTCTTTACTCGCGTTGCTCGATGTTTCTTTATCTTTGCTCTTTTCCTCGGTTTCCTTCGTTTTCGTCGGCACAAAGTAACCCGGGAAACTCTTCGCCAGCGATATCAACAGCTCCAACGTATGCCTGCAAACAGTTGGCGCCGCTTGCGGATGTATCGCGATCATGTTACCTTGACGATCGGACTTTTTGCCGCTGTGACGCACAACGTGAAAAACGTTGGCGCGACAGCCGAGAGCCGCGTCGATGCTGACGTTCAGCCACGACTGCAAATTGTTTCGTGTGTCCGATACTTTTGGAGAACTGTGAAGGATTAAAAAAACACCGTTAAAACATTTGTTCTCTCGAAACTTCGAATTTTTGTTAAGCGTTAAAACGTTGAAGCATTAAAACATTCGTTTTTCCAGATTAAATTATATGTTCGACTAACCAGTAATCTACCGCCGGATGCAATCCTTTCCTCTTGAATTTTCCGGTAAAATCTGTCATCATTTCTTTGTTCTCGTCGTTGCTTCTCTCCATTATGTTTAGCAATGCTTTGACGACCCATTCTCTGGTGCTTCCGTGATAGCAGAGATTTCTTATAACACGATGAAGCCGCAGTGTGTTGATCTTCGGCTCGTCAACGAATAGAAGAACGAGCAAACATGCCATTGATTCGTGATCGAGAAGTTGGCGACCTCGCAATCGCAATCCGGCGCTTTGATGCGCTATGCTCGGCTCGCCACGGGGATTCCAAGAATGCCACTGAGCTCTTTGCGGTACCGAGTGAATCGAGTACCGTGTACCGCCTCCTCTGCCTGTGGAAACATTTTTATTCTTATTACTAAAATGTATTAACTATCAACGAATGGATTATTAGTTTAAGTAATAAACGTGTTAATTAAAGAGATAAGAGATAATGAAAGCGACGCCTACCTCGGCCGGTATTTCGCAATATACTCGAGAGAGCAGTGTTGCCTTGACTAACGTGATTGAGGAATCTTTCCTGCATCATGTGCCTGTTGCGTGCTTCCCATTCGCGTCGTAAGTTTTGCGCTTCCTGCGCGAGATCGGGCGGCAAAACGGATATTTGCGACTCTTCCATATCGGCCAAAATCTGCAAATAATTGGGTAACGAAAAAAAATTATCGTAGAACGTTGAAAATAATGAAATTTCATCGAAGTCCAAAGAGTTATATTTACCGCTTGTCGAAGAGAAGGCTGCAAGTTTTGGAAGAAAGCCGCGGCGTCGACCGGATCCTCTGGATTAGCCGACGCGGCGGCGTGACGTTGTTGTTCGAGGCGCTGTTGAGCCAAAACTTCTTCCTGTATTGCGGGGGGCAAAGCAGCCAAGAATTCGGGATTAACCTCGACAGGGCCCGTTACTTCTTCGACCACCGTTGGCTGTGTTCGCTGTCGAATTCTCTGCAGTCTGAAAAATAAAACGATAGAAAAAATTGTATTATCCTCGTAGAATAATGAATTTGACAAATCCTCGTTGATGTTTGCCGCGCACCTCAAATGTTCGGCTATAACTTCGTCGCGCATTTCTTCGGGCAGAGCCGCTAAGAAGGACGGATCTACACCATCGGGTAGTTGAATCTCTTGGGTGCTCGGAGCTTGAACCGTTGGTACAGACGTTTGCGAAGGTGTCGGTGTTTGCTGCGACGCTTGAGACGGCGTTGCGGAGAAAGGTTGAGATGCCTGAGGCTGAGTTGCTTCGGACTGCGGCGCTTGTTGCTCAGTTGTTGCGTTGGTGGTCTCCGACGTCGAGGAGGTCGGATCTTGACCCACTACATTCGCACTAAAAAAAAAAACAGTCGAATTACAAAAACAAAATTCCCTGCTATTTTTGAAAAATTTTCCCGACAAAGTATTCACGGTGAATAGAGTTCTCGAATATCGATAGTTATAAGGAATTTGTTATACGCGATCTCGGATTGTCGATTTATGGTTTTTATTTGGCTTCGAAAAATTGAGAAAAAAAAAAAATTTCGACTATACATTTTTTTTCTTTCTCGATTTTATTTTTCGAATTTTTCCGGACGAATATTTTATTCCCTGAGGCTTTAAAAATTCTCTGCCATTTCCAGGTTTTCCCTAACAGTGATCACCCTTTATATTTTTTTTGCAAACTTACTTTCGCTCGCGTCTCGTATGCTCGAGGGCGAGAAGCCTCTGGACCCAGGCGCTAGGATCTCTGCCTTCGGTCGTTGCTTCATCTTCCGCTGGTTGATCAAAGTCTGGCAGTAAAGGCAACGGTATCGGCGTTCTACCGAGATTCGATTCGTCAATGTCTCGAGCTACGGGCCCTACAAAAGTACGAAAAAATAATGTAAGTGACTGTTTCAACTGCGAGAACTATAATATAGTTATAAAAAAATTTAGACTCACTTCGCAATGGTCTCGGCAGCGGCGTGGGTTCTATGCTGGGGAGAGGTATATCTAAACTCAAATCGCCGACTTCCGGTTCTTGTTCGATCGGCGGTTGTTCCAGCGGCAGTGGTGGCGGAAGTGGTATAAGACGCAGCGTGTCGTCTTGGACTTCCATCTCGCCGGTTACTTCTTCAATAAGATGTTCGATATTAGACGATGCTGAATTAACAAATTCGTGATAAACAATATGTTGTTTCACAAACATTTGGAAACAAATGCAACAATGGAAAAAAAAAATAGAATCGAATATTCGTATAAAAATGACTGAGAGACGTCTGCGTGACTTGTAGTTAATCCGCTAGAAAAATTATATTTTCTTACCAATAATATTCTCGTCCCGATTGGCTTCTTGTCGCACCGTCTCGAACGCAGCTTCCACAGCGGCTACGAATCTTCTCGTATCGTCGCGCTGCATGATACATCCCGTAGGTCGTTGCTGCTGTTGTTCGGCGGGTATCAGAATCGAAGTTCCAGCTGTTGAAATAAATATTGCAATTACGAGACGATTCCAACGATGAAGGACAAAATAAACTATGTAATCGTTATAAAAAGGAACCCACATTCACCGTTCTTCGGAGCTTCTTTCGTTTCCTTGGTATCCTTCTCTCCCTCCTTCTCCGTGCCGTGTTGCTTCTTACGTTTTTCTTTTCTATCGGCCAATTCGGCGTTTCGCCGCTTCTCCAAACCCGGTATAAGCTTATGAACGACACCGACGCAACAGTCGGGCTGCGAATCACCGTCGAGAAGTTTGCTCTCCTCTATCCACCAGTGCAAAGCTGTGGGTATGTTGTTTAATGTCGCGGCGAGACTCGGTCCGAACAAATAGCCGGATTGATCCTAAAAATGGAGAAACATAAAGATTGCGTTAAAAGTGCGCGAAACTAATGAAAAATAAAAGAAAAATCACCAGCGAATGATTTTCATAAATTTCGAAAATACTTAAGCATTATTGTTCATCAAATAAAAATGTTTTTTTTCTTTTTTAAGTATAAGAATATAATTAGTTTTCATTCACTGGAGTCTCCTCACCCTCCTCGGATTAACTCGAATATGTCCACTCACGACAAAGTCGATTTGTTCCTCTTCCTGATTGGCGAGAATTCCAAGTGAATTGTCCATTACGACGACACGAGTGTCGCGGAAGCTCGATGCCAAAACTTGACTGGCTGCCAACGGAAGTGTCTGAGCCGCTGGTACCAAGAGTCTGAGAACAAAGTTAAAACGAGTGCCAAGTGTTATAACGCGTGCAGATGGGGATTGAAAAAAGAAAAACATCAATTGAAACATCGCCAGGAAAGTGTAATACACATACCTTTGCAATATAACCGGTGGATTTGGATTGCGTGGATTTGTCCATTGGAGATACTGATACCTGCGATGTCGCAGTGCCCGCGGCCCTCGAACGTTTGAGGTGTCCAAACTGCTCTGACCCATTAGGAGAGGATGCGAACCTATGCCTGAACGTTGCCAAGTTATTTAATATAATGCTTCGTGAAGGAATAGGGAAAGAAAAAAAAAAAGGAGTTGAAGAAATTCGTAGGCTTTGTACCATTGCTTTCCGAGACCGACGGCAAATCTTCGAACAATCCAAGAGGCAACGGGAAGCTTGTGCTCCAAGAATGACTCGGCCGTGTGGATGCCGGTGTAGCGGCATTGTTGTCCTGATTCTCATAATTGTGTTGAATCATAACGAGGTTACTGCCGTCCCTCTCGGTCGGTGGAATCATACGGAAGACACCCTCACCGACATCGTCGTACAAGTCTGCACCTTCGTCCTCGTAGTTCGACGAGCCTTCTTCTTCCTCGTCTTCTTCCTCCTCGTTTTCCTCGCCTGTTGTTGGATTATCAAAAAAAAAAAAAAAATAGAAAATCAAATTAAAGGAATTCGACAAATAACTTGTTCAATTCAATTTATATCGGCTAAAAGATACTTACCATCGTCCTCCTCCTCTTCTTCTTCGTCTTCGTCATCGTGAACCTCATCTTCGTTATCCTCAGATGGATCGCCGTCAGAGTCCGATTCCGAGGTCATCAAATCCTCCTGTACAAGAAACAAAATATGTAATGCGTTGCACGATGAGAAAAATAAATACGAATTAACCCTTTCCCTCCGACATCGCCACATATAAAGCATTTTTGTACTCTTCTTTTTGTTTCGTAATAAGACTTGTAAAATTGTTTCTACTTAATGAACCATTATTATTAGGAAAATTTTTCTCCCGAGAATATTGCAAACTCGATGATCTTTGGATAAAAATAGTACCGATAATATGAGCGAAAGGTTTAAATAAAATATGATTAATAAGTCAAGAAAAAGATCTCGTTACTCTTACGGTGGTGTCGCGCGTCGGATCAAAGTCATCCTGTGCATCTCTCATGGCGAGACTCTCGTCGTCGATATCCATGGGTCTGTGAGATCGCGAAGTTGGTTCTTCAGTCACGGCGGAGCCGTCTCTGGGGAATAAGACACTGCTGGATTATCAACACTGAAACTTGCGACTAAAGTCTCTCGACATGGTATTTGTTTTTTTTATACTGTAAGAAAAATAAAAACTGTGTCGCATCTTTACCTCTCGAGAAGCTGATCCATGATATCTTCGAGTGCAGCCTCGTCGCCTTCCTCGTGAACTTGACTCTCCGAAGTTGGTTCGAGACTCTCGGCGTTCAGCGATATATCGTGTTCTGTATTCTCGGCATCCTCGTTCGCCTCCTCGCCAACGGCGTGTGTAGCGTCCGAAGTCGTTGTACCGGTTGCGTCACCGATCGGTTCTTCCTGTGCCATTCGTATCTTTGGTTTTGGTAATTTGTTGTTAACAGCGCCGGGCATCGGTTGATTTATGATTCGCGACAGTGTCTCCAATGGTTTAAGCGCCGCGTTTATCGTTCCCGCCATATTTGGACTCGAGAGATCGAGACTGTGCGGTATCTTTGCCAAATCCGTTATAATACCCTTTCGCAACATAATCCTCACGATGTAATTAACGTTGTTGTACTGATGTACTTTGAGCGGTGTGCGCAATTGGGTCTGCGAAGTCGGCGGACAACTGTCGATCATCGTCGATATGAGACCAATGAGCAATTGCAATTGAGCGTGTTTTTCGGAGCTCTCGGGAAGGGCCAGTGTACGGGTGAGTGCGGCTTTGACTTCGGTAACGAGTGTCGTTTGCGCTTCGGGCGAATGATTGCACGAGGCTATAGCGGCTATCAGCATTCTCGCCATGCTGCTGCACTGTCGATCGCCCGAATTTTCCGGCAATACCGGTAGTAATTTATCGAGTAAGAAGCCAAGCGCGGTCGTACCTTCGGGTACCATTTCGGTTTGTCCGGCGCGATAAGAGTGTTCGGCTATGAGATTGGCAACAGCGCCGTACGATCTCACGGCTTCGGCGAGCATCTTAAGTATCGCCGATTTCGGTAACAACGGCTTTTTCGCTTCCTCCGGCTCGAGTTTCCCGTTCGTCACGTATTCCGTGTAAACTTTCAACGGTATAACCTGATCGTCGTCATCGAGAGGTCCGTTGGTGGACGTTGCGCTGTTTCTCAGCACGTCTCTTCTCGACGAATTCGCCGACGACGCGCTCAGAGTTGCCGACGACTGAGGGGTCGCTTTCTTCTCGGGGCTTCCGGTCGGTGTGCCGGCGGCGGCGTTGTCCTCCGGAAATATCGGTACGGGTTTTACGAGAGCGTTGAGAAGGTCGTGTATAACGTTTATCGATGTTTCCTCGATCATCGGCATCGCCGAGGAATGATTGGACGGCAGAGCTTTGACGACGAGACTGTTGTCGACTTCGTCGCGCTTTAGAACACCGATGTCGACGCGTAATATGCTCTCGCAAACGTCGCGATAAAGTTCGGGATCGCGACAGACGGCGCTACTTATTTGTCGTGTCATGAATAGAATTTCCTTGTAGGCAGGAGGAATGTTTATCTGTGTACGCGAACGAACGACCTTTTCCATTGCAAGACGAAGCGTTCGTTCCTCCTCGATGGTGTGTCTTATCAGAAGAGTACTGAGACTGACGCAACCGATGAAGCTGCTTGCTTGGGTCATATCCAACAGGAGTTGTACGCCCCCTTCGCGCGCGAATACCGCCGCGTTTTTGTAATCTCGCGTCAAGCGTAGACAAACTTTCATGAGAGCGTGTAGAGCGTCCCGGTCGACGGGTATCGCGAGCAATTTCACGCAAGCGCGAACGATACTCGGCGCTATGCTGGGATCCAATCCCTGAACGACGGTGTTGCGCTTCTCTTCCGTGGGACTCTCCTCCGTATCCATATTCGAGTCCGAACCGGAGCTCGCGTCCTCGTTGTTCGTTGCGTTGTTGAACTTGAAACCCATCGTGATTGGTCGCCTGTTGTCGCTTTCCTCGTTGACTTGAGTCATACATGAGAAAGTAATGAGATAACGTCTGCGCGAACAAGTTATTCTAACGCTCGGTTCGCCGCTCCAGTAAGCTTCGTTTATCAATCTATTGTTCATCGGCGAATAAGAAGTCCACTTGCCGGTGTTAAGATCGAACCATTTCCACATTCTGTTTGTTACTTTATGCATTATCTGTTTGCGCTGTGTCAGCACAGCGACTTTCTCCAAACGATCTATAAGGAGCAACAGAGGAGCCAACCACTTTGGTGTTTTCGTCGCGTTACCGCCGTCTTTCGCATCCTTCGTTGTCTTCTGCTTGTTCGTAGTCAGTGGACCCTCGCTGACGACCAACAGACGCACGAGTTTGTCGAGCGTCGAGCAATCCTCGACTATCTGAGCGCACGGTACTCTCATCTCTTGGAAAGTTCCCTCGAAAAACAGTGTGTAGAGATATATACGTCCGGCGACTTTGTTCGCTTCCTCGCACTCGACGAGACGCGATCCAGCGGTTTCGTCCTGTGTCTCGGCGATTCCTATCAGATGATCAACCAGATCGCCGATCTCTCGTATCAATTGGCGCAACATACTGTCGCGCCAATCGTCGCCGTTTCTCTTTGTTATCGTTACAAGCAAATCGCAGATTCTATAGACAGTATCGGGCATAAGATCGAGCAAATTGAGACACTGTTCGAGAGCGCTGTGCGTAAAATCGTCGATTGTCTTTGTGATTGTTGCTTCGCGCGCCGGTTCTTCGGTGGTCGATGATTTTTTCGTATCAGCGTCACCGAGGGACATCGCGATAGCGTGCATTATCTGATCGTCGTCGCCGAGTTCGAGATCCATTATGAGACCCTGAGCGTTCGACTCGCCGGCCGGAGCATCGGCTCGTCGCAGAGTCGCGGGATTCGATAGCAAATAATCCGTCGCCTGTTCGACGGTGAGAGTGTGAAGAAGCGCCTCGATGCAGTGTGCTCTGCTGAAACCCATGTCCATTAATTGTCGAAGATGTTCGGGATTAACCTCGGGTTCGGTTTCCTCTCGACGTTCGGTGGCAGTCGTTCCCGTTCTCGCGGAGGGTGCGGCTACTGTGCCACCACCGCCGCTGCTGCTCGTCGCGCTCGCGACACCGGTCGTCGTTTCGTCGCCTTCCTCCTCTTCGGTGCGCTCTTTGATTATCTTCTCGCCTCGCAGTATGTGACGAAGAATCGAGAGAATCGACTCCGTCATGCGGGCGCCATAATTTTTCAGTGGTTTCTTGCCCCACATAAGCATAACGGCGTCAAAAGCTTTTTTGTGAACGTCCGTCAGATACTTTAGCGGATCGAAGGATCTGTACGCATTGTAGAATTCGCCGCTCTTCGGTAGACCAACGTGCGGCGAATCGAGTATAGCCTTTGGATTGACCATTTTCTCGAGTAGCATCAGCCAAGCATCGAGAAATTCACCGGTACCGTCCGGTAGATTCGGATGTTCGAGACCCTCGGTGAGAGAAAATTGTCCGCCGCCCGACAGAGCCCAACGGAAAGTCGCAAAAAAGGCATTTTGTCCGCCGAGTTGAACGAATTTTTGTAGCATCAGATGATAGGGATGACGCTTCTCGTCGAACAGCATCGGCGAGGTGAAGCCCACCGAGCATATCAAGAAAGTGAGTTTGAATTTTGGTATCGGCGACGGTGGTAATTTGTCCCAAGAGAGTCCGCGCGTGAGAAGAATATTAAGAGCGCACGCGACCCCGCGAGCAGCGGTATTCGGTATCGCCGGCATCATCGGCAATTGTTGACCGCGTCGTTGTCTTGTCGGTGAACCCATGCAGAGTTTAACGAGCAAACCGAACAGCTCGGCAAGCGCTCGGCCGAGTCTCGACGATGCTCCGAGGAGAGGTTTTATGTATTTCAGTTGATGAGTGTTCGGAGACGTTCTGTCGGAAGTGCTGGTGCTCGGCTTGCCGTCGTCGATCTCCATCGAGACTGGCGGAGGATCCGTCGTGAGGGCCTCCATTGCGGTTGTCATGCCGTTGCTTCCCATATCGGATACGGCTATGGCACCGGGCCAAACGGGAGTTTCGGCACCGTCGGTTCTCAACTCCGGTGGCATTAACTTATCCATGTCTTCCTTGCCGAAGTCACAGCCGGCCGGTATGATATCGTCGCTGCAAAGAGCCAACAGTAGTGTACTCTCCCAAACGAGAGACATGTAGAGTTCCGACAATCCTTGAAGCACCGTCAATCCGAGTTCGGAGCCCCAATGGCTGATCGACAAATTCCTCATCTCACTTTGACTCGTTCGACAAACGTGAACGAACATGACGACGTAACCGTGCGCCGCGTTCATAGCGTGAAGCAGAGGAGTCGCTGTGTCGCTGGTGAACGCCGTCTCGAGATTCGGCGCCGAGGCGAGTTCGTGAAGCAACACCGAGCCACCGGGTGACTCCATGTGATTGTGAAGTGGTTTCAATAGATTCAAAACTTCGTTCAATTGTGATAAACCGGTTTTTAAAACTAACGGCTCGTGCGCCAGAGTCAGAATGCTCTTGCAGACCGACGCGACGGCTTGTGCCGCTTGGGCGACCGGATAGTCGACCGGTAAATTGGGCAGTCCGAGAATCGATAGTAACGGCACGAGACCCTTCTGGGCGACGAATTCGCGACAATGATCATCGGTCGAATTGTTGCTAAGAATAGCGTCGAGAAATTTCATTACATTGTGAATATAGTCGACGAGAGCTATGGGAGTTTTTTCGCGCGGTTGAGGCGGTGGACCCGGTTGCGCCGGCGATGGAGAGGGTTGTTCCTCGCGCTGAGGATGCGAACTCGTACTCGCCTCTTCCTCGTCCTCTTCTTCTTCGTCGCTGCTGCTTCCCCCGCCGCCGCCACCTCCGCCTCCCGTGTCGCCGACTCCAACGCCGACGGATTGTCCGGAAGATTGGCGATTGTTTGTACTCGCGTTGGACGGCGAATTTTCCGATTTACCGGCCGCTCGCCAACACACGTAACGCGGGTCGCAACCCAAGACGCATAGTTCTTCCAAAAGTTTTATTATCGCTGCCATAGCGTCGGCTTTGAGACTCGGCTGGTGCCTCATGAGTTCGTCCATCGCGTTTCCCAAATTCGAGGCTGTGTCGCCGAGAGGATCGGCACTGCGACGCCGTCGCATCGCTGAGAGATAAACGGGCGACAATAGAACATTGAAGACGCGCTCGAAGGGACGTCGCTTCGAGAATGACTCGAGACCACGAAGATTCAGGCAGAGAGCGCTGAACACATTGGGCAATGATCCTAGTACTTCCCTCGTTGCGGGAACCTGCAAAAAAAACATAGATTTCACGCCATCAGTTTCGCCGGTTCTTTGGAGGACACAGTAAAGGATTTAACATTTTTATTTCGATGAATGTTAACTCACATCTTTGATAAGGAGAGCGTGAAGCACAACTTCGGTCAATCCGTTGTCTTGAAGCGACGATAGAAGCGAAGGTTCTTGATAAACGTAAACCGTAACAACGTCGGTAGCGAGTAAAAACAACGATGGACCATAATACTCCGAATTGCTTATGATGTGTTTCAACGACGACGGCAGTGTGCCTTCCATAACGTGTCTTATACTGTCCGAGAAAGCCGGATCTTGTATAGCTTTCTTGAGAAAATTAAGCATCGATTTCAGAAGAGCCGCTCTCTGTGGCAAACAAGTTTTTCCCGAACGCGCAGCCGAAAAGTCTTGTTGCTGTTCGACTTTCGTTTCCGTCTTTGAATTCGTATTTTCGTCCTCGGAGAATTCCATCGGATTCGAGGCTTCCTCGCTATCGGCGAAAGTCTCACTGGGCAGACGCGATGGACCGGCGTCTTCGGGATTTTCCGAGGATTTTGTATCGCGCAACGCTGAGGAGGAACTCGAATCTTGAACCGGCATCATCGTCGGCTCGATCTCGAATGGTTGTTCTTTTTTGCAGACGTTTATTTCCATGTCTAAACGATTTATGAAACTTCCGAGGCCACCGTGGGCCTGAAATCCTTGCATGTCGATGTTTGTTATCAAATCAATGACTCTAACGGCCCGAGTTACGAACTGTAAAAAATAAATGATAATACAGAGAAGATTAGTGTAATTCAAGAGACAACGAAAATTAGTTTTGCAATTAACTACAGATGGTTACCGTTATGTGTTCCAATTCGGTTCCCGGCCAATTTATCACTTTGAGAAGACTCTCCATCATGCCACAGCTCACGAGAGCTTCTCCGCCGGCTTCGTAGCTCGCGAGATGGTAGAGGAAACTGAAGAGCGCCGTAGCCAGCGGCAACGGGAAGGGTTGACCATCCGGCTGAGGCGAGGTCAGGGTCGTTATACACGTGCGGACGAGAACCGGTAGAAAACCGTGATAGGAACTCGCACCCGTTACGTCGATTATCATGTTCAGACGTGAACCTGGTTTTCTGTACAAAAAAAAAAAAAGAGGAAAAAAATAATAAAATAACCATTACTTTCCACGGCTCTTTCACAGAGATTAATTCGGAATTTTTAATGAAATAATTACTTTGGGAAGTGTGGATTACGATCGAGATGAATTATACTCGTGAGAGTTCTCAAAGCTGCGGCTCTGATCTCAACGAGATGAGGATGCGGCAGTTCAAGCAACTCGACGAGCTCCTCGAGGAGACCAGCGTGAAGAAGACTGTGCGCATTTTCCTGCAAGGAATTGCTGTAAACGAGCACCGATAGTGCTTGAAGACGCGCCTGTACGCATTGCAACCGTCTTCTGTAGTCCGAGAAACTGTGAGCCAATCTTATGTGTGTCAGAAGGGCCATCTATGAAAATAGAAATTAAATAAAGATAAGTGATAATTAGCGATTCGAGGGCTCTTCGGTAATTGAGAATTTGGCACAAAGATTAAGAGATCGAAGGATTTAAAAAAAAAAAACGAAAAGTCGTACCTGCCGATCGGGCGGAACGTTGTAAACTTTCAACAAATCGTTCATTATCTGCGCTGGCGTTTTGCCAAGTTTATCGACATTCTCGATGTGTATGTAAGTCACCAGATTGGTCTGACTAATTTTTTTCGTGTTCGATCCACCGACAGTCGACGACGCCGTTGTTGTTGCGCCCGTCGATGGTTCCGTCGGTGTTGCGTTGTTTTCCGCGTAATATTCAAAGTGAAGCGTCGTCGCGCTCACTGGGAAACTCTGGTATAAAACAATGATTAAAAAAATTGCAACAAATCCGTAAAGAAAAAATTGTCGTTTTTGTTAAATCTTCCGACGATTGCGAGTCGTCCAGAGGAAAAAAAAAATGTTCTTACTTTATCCGGGTGTTCCTTGCAGCAGTCCGCCAAACCGAAACCGTTCTCCTTGCCGCCCCAACTCTGCGGAATTAATGCGAATTAGAACTATCGATCGGGCGAATCGGCAAAAAAATTAGTTAATTTTGTAAAATAAATATAATAGTAACTCGAACCTCTGCCAAGTGAGTGAGTCTGCTGAGCAAAGCCTGTCTTTTGTCATTGTTCAAACGCGTTATAAAGTTGCTACGTTTGCTGAACATGTACAAAAGATTGAGAACTCCGAGAACGACGTGCATATCACAGCTGGACAACAGTGTTACCAAATGTTCCATGCTGTTGTACAAGTGACGAGAGAACGAATGCTCAATGAGGAGCGTCGTGAAGTGGAGAACCCAAAGGAGAAGTTCTTTGGCCTGCGCAGACGAAAAAAAATCGTTTATTATTATTATTATTCTGATAATTAGTCACCAAGTATCCGAATGGAAGGGTAAAGGGGTAAAATTTTCCACGAACCTCTCGATTCTGCGGTAAATCGCAAGCGAGTTCCCAAGAATTGTCGGAACTCCGCGCAACTGCCTCCTCCAGTATACTGTCGCTGAGATCCAATACATCTATCCAGTGAAACAACTCGCATTTTCCAAAAGTCCAAGCGTCTATCTGCTTTAATTCTTCCAGCAACTCGGTGTGTGAACACGAACGAAGTTTGCTGATAAGCGCCTGACATTCCGCAGGCTGTCGGGACGACAAGAAAAAAAAAAAGAAAAAAAATGTTTTTTTTATCTTTTCCATCGTGAATCCCAAAGATAAGTATAGAAAAAAAAAATGTATATCGAAACAAAATGGAAGCTTCTGGAACACATACCACGTCCGAAGTGCACTTCTTCAATCTGCTTCTGTCGATCTTCATCCTGATGATTTTCTATTTATCGTGATGTAACTGAAAGTAACTGCGAGAAAAAAATTTGAGGATTTAACAACTATCGACAAAGTGACGAATTGTAGTTGTAAAAAAAACGATTGTGAGATGCCGCATCGAACGAACCGCTACAAATCGACGACATTCCGGGGAAAAATTTATTGGCTAACGATGTAAAAACAAAGACCTCAAATTGCCAGCTTGGCAAAGATACCAAAAAAAAAAAAAATGTATATCGCGAAAAAAAAAAAATTTGCCTTTGAACTTAATCGCGATTTCGTCACACCACTCGTCCAGTCGAATATACTCACATTTGGCATGTAAGATCCGACATCGATACAGAACACATGGGTAACAAGTTATCTACGACGTTTCGAGACAAAGCAACGTTAACGGATCGAGTTTAGACTCGTCAAATTGCATCGTCATCGGTTCTCACTCGACGGTGTTCGTCTATAACCTAATGCTCTTCGCGGTACGAAATTTCGTCACTGGCCGATTTTTCCACAACAAAAGGGTTAACGCAAAAAAAGCTCAGTCGTCGCGAAGCAATATCTCCGTTGTGTGCCCCCTCCCTCCTGCGTGCAAGTTCCTCGTCGTGTCCTTGCAAATATAATCGGCCTCGTCGCACGACACGGAAGAGTTCTCGGGTTTTATACAGGTATATATATTTTATATATGCGAATGGCGGTTAAAGGAGGGCAGGAGAGAAAACCCGAACGACAAGAAACATCTCGAGAGTCGCCAGTTGGAGTGAGAAAATATATAGCGAGAGCTTGGTGCGAGACAGAACGATGGAGGGAGAATGGGAAAATGTTAAAAGCTGAGTAAGCGAGATAAAACATATCTAAAGCTCGCGAGAGGAACAGAGCGAAGTGAGGTATAAAAGAGAGGGGCCCCACGATGCGCCGCGAATGATATTATCCGTTGGGTTTCCCGATGGGCCCAGGGTACGTTAACGTGTCGCTTACCTAATGACTCGTGTTGACTCGTGGGTCACCAAAGTATCGCCTCCTTGAAATAATATCGCAGTTGGTTGATTCAAGCCTCGTGTCAGTCGCGATCCCGATGCACTCGTCAGGAATGATGAAGCCGCTCGAAACGGGCATCGCGGCCGTCGAACGGCGCGTTCACGAACAAGAGAGGATACACGGAGACCGACCGACCCCCTCCCCCCCGACCACCAACGGTGGTGCTCGTTGCCCACCGTGTTTCAGTTAACGCCTCCCCGTTTTTTAATATTTTCGTTTTAATTTTTTTCTTTTTTTACCGCTTTAATTTTTTTTTTTTCTTACTGCACCGCGAGATTGCGAAATCCCATCAAACGACAGTTCTTAAACGCTAAACACGGATTATAATGATTGAGAAGAAAACGGGACACTAACCGCGGCTCCGTCGGGTTTTATTCGAGACACGAAAAAAAAATTGTTCGCGAGAGGCTGCCCCCTCGGTCCTTTCTATAGAGCTGCTTCTACCACGGAATCACAACACTGACTGTACGCGCACTTCCTCTCTAACGTTCAGCGGCCAATCTGACCGCCGATCGTCGCCATTTTAACCGTGGCCCGCCACTAACACAAATGCGAGAAGTTACCAATACCAATGGTTATTCGCAACCAACAACAACTATTGCCAATCGACGGAGAAGCTCGTCTTTTTTTTTTCGTCACCAAAAACTAAGACAAGCCGATACATTCTGTTCGCGGTTTTTTAAAAATCTCTGTCAGATCCAAGAGAGCTTCGAGCTTCGCTGTCATATAATCAATGACCTTTTTTGCAAACCCCGATCTACGCGACAACGAAAAATTTCGCACTCGCTGAATAATTGCGCCGAGTGCACTGCACTCTAGTTTTATTCATACACGCAGCTTCACACACGCAGTGACTTGTAACGATGTACATACGACTGATGAGACTGGTGTGCGTATGTGTGTGCGAACTTCTCGCTGTACTGACCGCGCGCACTTTTGTTCGTCATGCACGAACACGTCGACTCTCGTCGCGACTCGAGAATCAAAAGAGATTGTTTATGAAAAATTTATACACGATGCGCATTATACTGTTTAGTCTGACAGAGATAAGGGAAAACGAGCTCTTTCTTTCTCTCGCTTGATGACTCAGTTGAAGAAATATTTTTTTAGCGGCTACTTAGATATTTCATTGAAAAAATAAATAAATGAAGCTCCATTTATCGCTCGATTGTATTGTAGCGGTAATCATATGGTATTCGATCCGCTGAAATTTTGAAAAAACAACAAAAAATATAAAAGAGAAATTTAAAAGGTCTAAACAATTCTGGGAATATTAATAATAAGGATATACAGGAAAGAAAATGCACATAATGCATTTCGTAAAAATATATTTGAACGATAAAATCGCTGGAAGTTTTCTTTACCGATTGTTCAACATTGGTCTATCGACAT
This sequence comes from Buathra laborator, assembly GCA_934046635.1. Classification (NCBI taxonomy): domain Eukaryota; kingdom Metazoa; phylum Arthropoda; class Insecta; order Hymenoptera; family Ichneumonidae; genus Buathra; species Buathra laborator. The sequence continues at coordinate 1,426,293 of OW203898.1, read as the reverse complement.
CGAGAATAATATCGACGAGAGACAATTCGTCGAGATAACGTTTCTTCGATCCTCGAAGAGATGCTAATTTTTGTTTATCAACACCGTGCAGAATAGCGTGAATTTTCTCGAGAGCAGAATCAATTTTGTTCGCATACGCTGCACCTTTGCTTTCGTATCTCAGAGTCTCGGAATTCCGCGTTTCAATGAGACGATTGATGTAACGCGCGATATTTATCTCCCCTGTTACATCGCGCATTCCCGACAATTTCATCAACGGATCGAGACCCACGGATTTCCAAATAAAGTCTATTTGCAAATCGGATTTCGCACTATTGATGGAAAATTCGCTACAAAATTTCGCCAAATTTTCGGATTTTTTTGTGACGGAAGAATGCGTGTAAATTGAGACACTAATAGTTAAATTACAGCGTGCTAAACGCAACAAAGATTCCAGAGAATACAAGGGATACATTGGATCGCAGAATATGATGATTTCTTGATTTTCCTTTGGCGCTACGAGACCGCTTGCGTTTCTCACATTTGCCGTCTGTAATTTCCTCGTCCGCAAGACTCTCGGACCCGTTCTGCCAAAAAGATCAATCGCTGTAGCATTTTTTGTTTTTCATCGCAAAAATAAACGCGTTGCAGGAAGGATAATAAAGAAAAAAAAATTGCTCTCGGAGGCATTCTTGTTTATTCAATAAATTATAAATACCTTATGGAATTGAATTGGAAATATTTACTTTTCGAGACGACACACGGGATTGTTGTAAACCATCTGGAGATCGACTTTTGGTCCGACGAGATCGCGAATATTGTTTATGTTGTATTTAATCATCGTCGGTCTGCGAACGAAGAAAACTTCGTTAATGAGAATAAAAGCAAAATAAAGATATGAAAAAAGGTCGTCTTGAAAATTTACGAGACTCACCGCTCCAGCGACAAACCCCAAGCGATAACGTTAACGTTTTCCGGAAGACCCATAGGCAGCAACATTTCCGGTCTGAAAACTCCGCTATTGCCGATCTCTATCCATTTTCCGAGACCTTTGTGAAAACAGAAAATCTCCATACTCGGCTCGGTGTACGGATTGTATGCCGGTTTGAACTCAAGCTGATCGATGCCGAGTTTCTTGAAGAATTCGTAAAGAGTTCCGATGAGATCGCCGAGGGTAAGATTGTAGTCGGCAATTACTCCTTCAACCTGATGAAACTCCGCGAGATGTGTAGCGTCGAGAGTCTCGTTGCGGAATACTCGATCGATGCTGAAGTATCTTACGGGTTTAAATTCACCCTGAAACGAAAAACAACAAAAATCGAAACATTATGGGGTTTTCCAATGACAAAAATAATTTTTTTTCTTTCCTTAGTCGTAAAAGATTGCATACTTCTTGCATCAGCTTGTAGAGCATACGAGCGCTAACAGCCGTCGTATGAGTTCTCAACAAATTTTTCTGCGCTTCTTCGATCTTCCAATCGTATCTGTAACCTTGAGAGCCGTAGCCACCTTCGCTGTGAACTTTTTTCACCTTTTCCAGATAATCTTTCGGAAAATTGTCGCTTGTTCTCGGTTCTGAAAGACGCGGAGGGTCGATCGATGGATAAGATATGTTACGAGATAAATTCGTGGAATTAAATTAGCAATTGCAGAGTGGAATTTACCGGAAACGAAGAAAGTATCGTGAGCATCCCTCGCGGGATGTTGCTGCGGCTGGAACAGAGCATCGAAATTCCAGAATGAACTCTCCACGAAGTTATTCGTTGGCATCTCCGAGAATCTACAAAATTACGGAACGAACGTTAATTTTGAGAAGATTTATACGCGACTTTAATAAAAATTTATCGCTCACCCCATCTCTAGGAAAATCTTTCGGAATTCCGAGCGAACTTTCAGCAACGGATGCAAATGCCCGACATCGAGAGCCGAGCCAAGAGCGTCAAAATTGTAAGGCTTAAATTTTTTCTCCTTCCATGTGCCGCTCGTCAACAAATCTGCCGTTAAATCGGCTTCTTGCTTCTCGATTTTTGTCGAAAAATTCGGTCCTTTACGAACGACGACGCTTTTGATGATACTGAAAGAAATTTGTCAGTACATATAAGTTGCCTGCATAATCATCGTTATTGTAAATAAATAACTTTGCAAATAGTTACACTTCCTGGAGCAGTTTCCTCTTCTTGTACTCAGTTTTGACGCTATCAGCGATATCATTCAAATTTTTCAAATTATTCCTCGTCACATCTTCGATGGAAGAAATATTTTTAGTCAGAAACGGAACTCCGTCCTTCTTGACGAGTTTTACCCAACCAGCCTGAAGGGCTTTGGAGAGGCCTACTTTGGCATATGGTAGATCTTTTGACGCTTCAGCCTGAGATATTCCTCCGTCGGGTATAGCGTAGTAGAGAACAGCTTCGTGACTACCGTTTTCTATGACGTGTTTACCTTCGGCAGTCGGCTCCCATGTTCTTCTGCTTACTTGTTCCACGTCAATGACCTGCGAATAATTTGCGTAAAACTCGACTATATGACAACGACGATAACTTAAATTTGCAAACTCACATCAGGAAGAGTTTGAAGACTCTTTATCGCTCCGATGATTTTCTGATGATCGTCATCGATAATACCGACCAAGTCGAGCGAATTTAATTCGCCGTTGTTGCCAATATAGCTCAATACTTTTTCGACCAATTCGCTCGCCATTCTCGAAGTTTTTATGACATATTACGTTTGTCAAACTCGATAGAGAGGATTTTACTACGAATACTTTTCCAGGTGCTACGAAATTAGAAACAAACGACTGTTACCAATTACGCGATTTCCGTGATACTTGAAGTTTTTTTTTTTTGACAAAAAACAATTGTTACCTGATTCGTTACGTACGTAACGTAATAATACAGACAGAACACAGCCGGCAGCTCGAATCTTCAACCAACAATCTATCAATTTTGCACCACGTTTCGTGTTCTTTTTTTTTTTTATTTTTTTTTTATGATGATTCGATTTGGAACTTTCAACGGTGCGACATCTACAGGGTGTCGGTATCGGCAACTTCAGGTTTCACGAAACAGATGACACTAGCGTCTTGTTCCTCAAATCACGTGGTTAATTCGAATCAATCGATATGTCGTCAGCTCAATGATCGGAAAAACTAATGTTTTGTAACGATAACGACGATTAGTTGGTATTTTATTATTATTTTTGTTTTATATTATATTTCACATTATTTTCCTATAGATCATCATCCGCAACAATATCTGCTTCACCGCAAAGAGATCTCTACGATTAAATATACTGTATATGGTACAATCGCTTTTGCTTTTTTGCTTAATCGGTGTTTTTTTTCTTTTTTACACGAACGGACAAATAAATTGGAATGTATCAGCCGGTAACTGATTTTGTGGATCCTACATATATATTATAGATACATTGTTAATATTGCATGACCTTGAATAATATTATTTCAATGCTATTAACAAAATACACGCATATTACACTTCATACTGTATAGTTGCCGGACGCTATTGGCATATACACAATTTTTTTTTTTTTTTTCACGCTGAACAACCCACGTGTATTCTCGTCGGGAGGAATAGTTTTTAGCGCTTGATAAAATAAACAATTATATTAATCGTTTAATAAAATAGATGACAAAGTAAAATTTTCACCTCCTTAGGACATAAATATAACGGCGCAAAGCACGATGATTTGTGTTATCGTGCTGCAGCAAAAAAATGATTACAGCATAATACGCTATCAAGGAAGAAAAAAAATAAACATGATGATTTGTTGTATTTACACGCTGAGCGACGTTCGCGAATTCATGTAGAATTGATGGCCAGAGAAGAGGAACGTGAGGACATAGATACAAGCGGCGATCCAGCAGTTGTACGCGTTTTGAGTGTAACCTCTATCCGCATCCGTGTAGAAAGCGATGGGTGTGAGATAGCCTTTCGTTGACAGAGGAACGTCCTCTATAAGAGCGACGCTCCTTACATAGAAGAAGATTCCCATCAAGAACTGAAAATAGAATATATGGCGCGTTGAGACAAAAAGAACGTTTTTGGAGCGGAAAAAAATTAATGAACTATAGGTGTTCATGTATCGGAAAAATGTACGACGCGGAAATCGTCCGATTCGCGAAATCAGATCCAAAAATCAACGATAGGAAACATTCGACGATCGTACGGTTGACGAAAAAACTGTACAGTGGTTGAGACAGGTGAGATTTTTTGGCTTACCAGTTGCACGATACCCCAAACTGATATGATTAAGCCGCAAAGGGCATATTTGGGACCGCAGACCTTCATGCTGTAGGTTGTTTTTATTCACTCCACACTTTTCCCCCGCGAGAGTTTTGACGAGTATCTATTAATTTTGTGCGAAGCAAATGATGGAAAATATTCACGGTGCGAAACCTCTTGTTACGCCCCAGCTCGGTCATATGATTACAGTCGATCGATTCGATAGTCTCTAGGTATATCGTTTGTCTCCTCGTGCGTTGTATTGAAAACTAAAAAAGTCTCTAGCAGCGTAACATATAATAATAAGAATAATATGTAAATGAAATGTTACAGGCTTTTCGTTTCACGACATTGCGAAAATGCGGGGGCTCGATTATTTCCGAATTTCATGTTCACTTAGAATTCGAAAGTTAAGACAGATTTCCAGATAACGAAACTTCACATTCATCGTTTAAATTTTTACATACAATTACAATTTCGTGGAAATGGAATTGGGGAAATTTTCCGACTCACGAAAAGAATGAAAATAAAAAAAGGAACAATGTAAATTAAAACGAACAATGCGATATCTCGAATGCGCGCCAATCAATTGACAGATAAAACTATAAGTGTGGCGAGAGAGACGACCATGATTCATACTTCCTGCTGTTGTCGGCCCTGATTCATGGGATCATGGTTGACCGACTTGGTTAGTTCGCGACTCTCAATCCCATTATTAATCAAATTTACATTATTCTACACATTATTTCTTCGATTCGATTAACTAATTACTATCACAAAAATACAATACGTGGGATTTAATACATTTTTTTGACAACAAAAGCGACGCTTTAATGTCGCAATCGAGCTTCGAAAAGACGGGGGTATAAGGCGGCTGGGCTGTGTTTTTGACAGCTCTACGAGAGTAGCGAACAGTGGTGTAATCAATCAACTCCCTTGATTACCTAATCTGTCAGTCGTGACCCGTTGTCAGAACTCAATCGTGCATCATCGCTTCTTATCTCGTTGCTCATCTCTTGTTTTTTTTTTTTCCATTTTTTTTCATCTTTTTTTTTCACATTTTACAGTTAACAGCGAGGCCAATGCCAGACGAATTACAATGGTGGAGAACTGCTTCGGCAGTTCTGGTCAGGTAAGTTATTCTCTCATACGCTAAATAATATAATATTAACGTATTTTCGAGTTAAAATTAAACGTTCATTTTTTCGAATTCTGTGTTCGTGTATCTCATACCGCGACGGCTGAATAAATTATTTTTATCAAGGTCACTCATCGACGATTTAAAAATATTTCAGTCGCTCGCCGTACCGGGAAGAGTTTTGGTCGGCGAAGGTGTCTTGACAAAGATGTGCAGGAAAAAACCAAAACCGAGGCAATTTTTTCTCTTCAACGACATACTGGTCTACGGTAACATAGTTATCAATAAGAAAAAGGTGAGTCACGCGCTTTTGTATTAGAAATTTTACACCCAAAGCAAAAGCGAATCTTGTAAACATTTAATTTCATTGACATTTGCACTATGAGTAATTGGATATTGAATCACAGTACAACAAACAACACATCATACCACTGGAGGAAGTGAAGCTTGAGTCATTGGCTGACGATGGGCGTAAGTTTTTCCAACTATATTACACGAATTTTTGTAAAAATTAGATGAGCTTTGAAGAATTTTTCTTCTCCGGAATCGTGTCTCGTCTCGTCGTATCTAGTCTTTCGCGCAGCTGGCTAGTGTAAAACTTATTCCTTCCCAATGGAGAGTTCCCTTTCTGTTGCCTGACTTCCCAGTTAATTGTCGTTGTTTGTAGAGTTTCGGAATGGGTGGCTCATTAAAACGGTAACAAAGTCGTTTGCTGTTTATGCTGCTACCGCCACAGAGAAACAAGAGTGGATGGCCCACATTACAAAATGCATCGAGGATTTACTGAGAAAGAGTGAGTTGCAAAAAAAAAAGAAAGAAAACCATCATACATATGGACCCATAAATCTTATATTTTGTTCATTTTTGTTTTTGTTGTTTTTTTCGTGTTACAGGTGGAAAAAAACCGGTAGAAGTTCACGCAGCTGTTTGGGTGCCCGACAATGAAGCAACGATCTGCATGCACTGCAACAAGACACAGTTTACCGTTCTGAATAGACGGGTAAGTAGTTCAAGAATAATAAGTAGGAAGATCACCGATCTTTAACGGCTATAGGTGTTGATGAATACGTTTTTTTTTCATTCGTAGCATCATTGTCGACAATGCGGCGAGGTAGTGTGCGGTCCGTGCAGCAATAAAAAGTTAGTTCTACCGGGACAAGGAAATGGGAAAGCCGTACGCGTTTGTCTTCAGTGTTACGACGCGGCGAGCAAAGTAAAAGCGACATCGCCGACAACGACCGACAGTCTCAACAATACCGATCAACAGCGCAATTCCGCGGATAGCTCGGGTGGCGATAGCTCGGGCGATGACGAGGAAGGAAACAAGGAAGAAAATCATGACGAGGTGAGTCATACGCGACGTTCTCGCGTTCCACGGTTTCGACGAATAACCGAACATACGATAATTCATATTTTTCTGTTTTTAGCCCAAATTCTACTCCACTCTCGTACGATGAAGCACATACCGTACGACAATCTCGACGGTATAAGAAAAAAAAAGAAAAAAGGCTATAAATATCATGAAGACGATGTTTTATTTTCGAATACCGTATTGGGGGCCTGTAATCACGATAATCACGGTCGTAGGAAGACAATTTTTTTTTTTTTTTTTTTTTTTTCTTTCATCACGTATGTACAACGAACAAAACATGAACCTACGAACTCGATCCTTTCCCGAAGGATACGGGCAAAAGAGATATATATATATATACACATACGTACACATACTCTTAATCGTTTCACCCGCGTAGGCATTAATAATTTTCTCACGGACTCATCGGCGGCGCGGCTCTGATGATATCACCAAAACGGAAATTTCAAACGCTTTTTACTCTCTTACACTCATCGCCCGCCAACAGATCTAATATTCATACTATTTTGGAATGCGGGATGTTTTTTTTTTTGTTTGTTTTCCATAGGTTTAAGCCGACATACCAGTTTGTGCCTTCTGATTAGATACGGTCGACGAACTTATATTTTCCTACCGCAAAGACGCGAATAAAAAAGTCTTTATTTTTTCCACACAAATACGCGCGACATGAGGAAAAAAAAGTGGCGACGCAAAGGAATTGATTAATGAATGAAAAAAAATGTCTTTAATACGAAAAGCGGAGTTTTTTTTTTTTTTTTTTTTTTATACAGATGACTTGCCGAAAGACCCTGTTATCGTAATGTATCACAGGTGTATTTTATATCGAAACATTTATATCTGTAAATAATTGAATAATCTTATATGAATAACAATGTTACTCTGGATAGTATTGTCGAACTTGAAATGTCAATTATCATTAAAAGTTGAGTTACAAAACGGCAAAATGTTTTTTTTCTTTTCTTCGTTACTCGTTTTTAATTCTTTGGAAGCAAATATTGACGTTGGTTTTTTTTTTTTTTTTGGAGCAGAAGAAATCGTCACGAAAGCAACGAAAGCCTGTAGATTATTATTCTTCCAAAGAAATCTGTACTATCCTCAAATATCAGCTTAAACGTTTTTGCTTTTACAGCTTTTTCAAGATTGAACAGTTGCAACTTATTCGTGTCTTCGGGATAAAAGCACTGAACGGTCGTAAGATTCTTGGCGTCACTTCCAGCCTCCACTCTGCAGTCTTTCCCTACGAAACCTCCTTGAAATTGAATTTCTAACGACGAGAGTGTACACTCCTCTTTAAAATCTATAAGAATCCACTGAGGAGAACCCTGCAATAAAAGCGTCGTTAATTTATGCAGATAATCGTCGATCGATTTACGGAATTCTTACGGAATCGGAATTCCAGCAAGTCTCGTCGCATTCGTCGTAAAGAAATTTTTTTCCGTAGCTACGAACTTCTTTGTTGAGAACGGAGCTGACCCTGTAATCAATAATAATATTTTTTTATTATTCCGATATTCTTCTGCATGAGAACTGTTAAAAATATGATTTTAATAATAAAAACAGCAGAATGGCTCATCGGAAACAAGCACGTGTTTTCGTTGTTTTTTGCTCACCGACACTCGAAAGTTTTTTCTTTCAACAAATTAGCCATTTCTTCGCTGACACCATTAATCCACCGAATTATTAGGATTCGTCGATCACTCGCATGTATGCAGTTGATTAATTTCGATGATGATAAGGCTTATCGAATGATGGCAATTTCTACAATTTTCTAGACTAATCCAGACGACACGTTCGGCGTGTGTGTTTGATCGAGTCAATTTCCGCGGAGTATATTTTGACGGTACGCGACTGCGTTCAGAGAACTCCGGCAGAGTTGATTCTCGGCGCTTGTGCTCTCGCGCGTCGGTAGGTTTTCCGTAGAGTTCTTCTTCGCGCCGCGCCAACAGCTCTATTGCCTCGCGGTAAATCCAAGAGAGCTCCAAACCGGTTTGTTCTCTTCGTCAAATTTTCATCGAAAACCCCCTGACGTCTGGCTACAGCTGCTTCGGTTCGACCATTCTCTCCCCTGTGCGTTTATAAACATTATTGGTGTGTCCTCCCCCTCGCATCTTCGTTCCCTCGTCTTGAATCGCGCGTGTCTCTGTGTGTGTGTGTATATTGTATACGACGTCAATGGCTTGTACGCTGCTACGTTGAAAAGCGTTTTGTCCATCACAGTATACAATCGCGTTATTAATATTTCGTAAAATAATTCCAGCCGAGCCAAAACATCAAACGCGAGTAGGTCGATTCGTTCTTTTATTTAATAAAAACGTGAAAATTTCATTCGCAAGAAGATGGCTGGAAATCGCGAAGTTATTCTGGCTGACTTTCAGGTAACGTATCCACAATGATTATTCGCAAACGATTGCGCGAATTTTATTTCTTTCGCTTCATCGCCGAGACTCTTTGAGGTTATAAAGCTTCTGTGCAATGACATTGACAATAATTGAAGCTTCGTCAGACACGCGAACAACACGATTAACCCCTTGAAATAAAAAAAAATATTGATATGTTATCTTCGATTAATCGATTATCGTTAAAAAAACATCGTGCTTGTGATTCATCGATGTAAAAAAAAAATTCAAATAACTACAAAATCAATTTTTTTATTTCGAAATACAATGAATATTTTGTTTTCCGATGAAACATAAGAAAATTTTATTTTAGGCGTGCACAGGAATCGACGATGTGGGCGAAGCTATTCTTCATCTTGAGAACACAAATTGGGACCTATTGGTAACGCATCATCAACAAATCATTTTGCTTTAATTCAGTGATTAGTTACCAAAGTACATTTTTATTGTCGTTTCAGGCGGCCGTTAACAGAGTAATGCATCACGATACACAACAACTGCCCTCCGAATTGAGTCCGGACATCGAAATGATGGAAGTGGTTCAAGGTGTACCGGTTATAACATTTTCATCGTCGTCCGAAGTGGCGCACGCTCCAAAAAATGCTTTGACTCCGAGAGTCGACAACACAGAGAACGTTAAGCCGGGTACTAGCAGACCCAAGAGTCACACTCAAGCGTCAACCAGACAACTGGAGTTTCATATTCACTACCTGAATCGTTCATTCGTCGTCAGACTTTTGGAGTCTTGCACAGTCGGTAAGGGCGGCAATTTACGTTATTTCGGCATTTTTTCATTTTTTTTTTTGTTTTTTTTTTTCATTCGAAAATCGGCAAACTTATTTTTCGTTATTTTTAGGTGATTTAAAACACGCGATATACGAAGAAACAAACCTTGGTCCGTGTCAACAGCAGCTGCACGGTTGGAAAAAAGAACCGCCGAGCAATTTCACGTTTTTGCATACTTTAGAACTGCCGAAGGAAGTAACGCTGTACATGACGCAGTCCTCGGAGCCCGGGGACTCGACCGCGGAACCGTGAGTTATCGTAATTCACAGGTATCTTTGACAAAAGAGGAATCTACAATTCGTATTTTGTTTTACAGCATATGCTTGTCGGATCGTTTAACTCAAACGTTTACTCTCAACGTGCGCGACGAGGCGTCGAACAAAACTTATCATCTGAAGTTTCCCGGTACGCACACGATTTTGGACGTTAAAACAAACGTCTATTCGTTGATAGACGTACCGGTGAGAAATCAGCAATGGAAGGGGTGGCCAAGTACGGTAAAAGACGACAAAGTCACGTTGGCACAGAGCGGCATATCTTATCCGGAACACGAGCTCTCTGTCGGCAAACTTCCCATCAAAGAAAACAAGAAGGTGAACGATCTTCTTTTCTCCTTTATTGAGTCGCGAGATCCGCGAAAATTGTTCTGAAAAAAGAAAAAAAAAACCAAATAAATCTTTTCTCAGGACGTCGTGGATTTGGTAGACAGCGATAGTTCCGCGGATGGAGCGGACGATGTCGAGGAATTCGAAGACGCGCCGGAATCATTTATCATCGAAGATGATATGTTTATAGATAATGTTCGGTCCACGAAGATACAGCGTCTCAGTAAGTGAATCAGATTGCTTCTTCGAATCGTTGTTTATCGCCCCGCATTATTTTATTTTATTTTTCTATTTGTTACTTAGTGCCGGAGAACGTCGAGGACGAGACAATGGGCACGTTGCACTTTGCCGAACAGTTCGAAAAACGTTACGGACGCGCACATCCCGATTTTTTCACGGGTACCTTTGACGAAGCTATAAAGGAATCCTGTTTGAAACCTGCGAAAGAGGTAATTTACGCATTTTTTCAAAACAATTTCCTTGCGGATCAAAAGATCGATGTTTACAGAAAGTCCCTTTTTTTTACAGAGAAAATTATTAGCTGTTTACCTACATCACGACAACAGCGTATTGGCGAATGTATTTTGCACGCAGTTATTGGGTTTCGAGACTGTGCTGCAATTGCTGTCGGCAAATTTTATCGTATGGGGTTGGGACATCACCTACGAGAGTAACAAAGAAAAGTAAAGATGGTTTAACTTTTTTTATCAACGTATTATTGATGAAATACGCAAAGTTTAACGCTTATTTCTGTTTTTTTTTCGTTTCGTTTTGCAGATTCTTATCTTCCGCGAGTCAGGCACTCGGTATGGTAGGAGCAGCAACGATACAGAGCATCGACGTTGATACTCTTCCCGTCCTAATGATTCTCATGCGATCGCGATCGATCACCGAGATATTCACGATAGTTCACGGCAACGTCGGAGTAAACGAACTGCTCACAAATTTGATCCAAGCGGTAGACGTTTTTCAGGAACAACGGCGAGCGGATATCGGTGTAGAGGAGGAGAGACACGCGAGAGAGCGCGTTAAGCAGGAACAAGATCGGGCATATCAGGAGAGTTTGGCGGCTGATAGGTATTCATATTCTGAATTTGATTTTTTCTCTTACGTATTCAAAGTTCAGAAACGTTAAATACGAAATAAAAAAAAAAAAACAAAACTTGCAGAGCAAAGGAAGAGGCGAAGCAGATGCAGGAACAGCTCGAGAAACAGAAGAAGGAAGAAGCGGAGAGTCAAAGACTTGCCGAAGAAGCGCGGAAAGAAGCGCACAGATTGGCCGTCGAATCGAGTCTACCGCCGGAACCCGAACTCGGCGCCGGCGACGGTGTTCTCAAGATAAAAGTTCGTCTCTCGGCTGGAAAATTCTTGGAGCGCAGGTTTCAGGCGGATACGCCACTGCAGACGCTCCTCAATTTTCTCATAGTCGAGGGATACCCCACGGACGAGTATAAAGTTTTGTCCAGCTGGCCTCGGAGGGACGTAAGTACCTCGTGCCAAATTAATAAACTTGAGAATGATAATCGCTTCGTTACTCTAATTGTCATTTGTAATTTTTTTTTTTTGCTCATTAACAGCTCACGTCTATGGATACAAAGCTCACCTTAGCAGAATTGAATTTCTGCCCACAAGAGACGGTGATTCTAGAACAGCGATAAGTATAAAACGACAATGAATATGAAATTGAGAAGAAAAAAAAAAAAAAAAAGATAAGTGAAAGATGATAAGTGAACTCAATGTATTTAAATTTTTCGGAGTGTAGGAATTAAGAGCGTCGCGATATTCTTAATGTTGTATTTATTTAATCATTTTTTTTTTTTTCTTTTTTTTTTTTTCATTGTAGTCAAAACCCCTCTCCCCGCGCCGTTAACACGAGTTTAACGTTTCAATAATACAATTACAATTTGTACGCCGTACTTTTTCCATGCGCATCGCATCGTACAGAAAGATATGTAGTTCTATTTTGTACGAAAATGAAAAAACAAAAAAAAAACAAAAAAACAATGAAACATTGACTGAAGAAAACGAGGATTGAATGATAGATAATGTGCGTGGATAATACTATCGATGAAAGAGAGAGAATGGAAGGAAGACGCCCCTTCCATTGATGCATGAGCTGTACGTGTTAAATTTCCAAAATAAAATTAGATCTTGAAAAAAAATTGTGAATAATTTTCCTCCTGACGAACGAGTAATTTTCTTTTTTTTTTATACACAGCTTATTTACAAACTTTGTTGACGAACAGATGCAACGGAGACAAATTTTGTTTTTTGTATTCGCGGAACCCAAAAAAAAAGAGTTACCCTGATATTTATATTTATTTTATAGATACAGAGATGCGGCAAAGACGATATCTCGTTTGATTAATTTAATAGCGTCGCTGAATTTATTCTCTAAGTCGGTATTACCGATGTTTTTCGCCGCTTGGCTGAGTTGTCGCAATACCTCTTCGAGACGACGCATGCATCGTATTATGGAACCTTCGAATATATCGGTCATTTTGCAAATTTGCAAGAAATTCGCGCCTTTGCACCACGCATAAACGACGTCCATGAGGAATGGTTTGAATTTTTCGACGTAACCGCTCTCGTCGAGATCGAGATTTGCCTCTGTCGATACCTTTGCTATTCTTCTCGCCAAATCTTGCATTTGTCTCAGAGGTCCGCTGAGTTCGTTAGTACTTTTCGGCATCTCGTTGGATTTTTCGTCGCAGACGAAGCAACTTATCAACGCAGCCATCTGCGGTACGCTGAGAGCATTGAATAGTCCGTTGAATATCATTTCCGTGAGTAATAACTCGTCGGCTCCGTTTAATTCGCAAGCAACGCGACCTTTTACTTCTATAACGTCGGCGGCTGTGCAATAAGCCATTCTTCGTAAGACACGCTTTCGGCACTTCAGTTCATCCATCTGAAGTACCGATTTCGCTCGCTTCAGCTCGTCCTTTGCGCTCTTCAGTTGGGCGCCCATTTCCTCGCGTTTCATGAATTTCTCGTATATATCGTTCAGCTCGGGATCCTTGTGAAGCGGATGAGCGAACAGTCTCTCCTCCAAGATTTCTATCCTTTTAACGATATCCTTGAAACTCGATTCGTCTATTCTCATGTCCGTTATTGGATTCAGCAACGGTGGTCCATCGGGAAATCGTTTCTTCACTTCTTGAATTGTCTTCAAAACGCTCTTTCTGTTGTCCGCCGGCCTGAGATCCTTGGGATAGTAGAGCCTCAGAGAACTTATCTGAGATATGAGAGTACTGAGAACGGGAACAACTTCGATCTCTCCTTCCTCGTTCGGTCGACACGGTATCGGCGATCCTTCCTTCGATTCGGCGGAGATATGCAGCAAAGTATCGATCACGATGACCGTCTTTTCTTTAACAGGATTCTTCGGTGTCTTCTTCTTAAAATTCACGATTATTCCCCAATCGAAGTCCGATTTTTCGTTCTTTATTTTTATCATTCTACCGGGTTGAAGGAACGGCAGTAAATATTCGGGTTTCGTGAGATACGTGCGGAATTCCGTTCCCAAACGATCGAGCTGTTCGCGTATATCGTGATACGTCGATATTTGATTGAGTTTGTCGACTTTTAGATCGTCGTGTGCCGCTTGTAACTCCTTTACTTTGTTGTACAACTCTGGTATGCACGCTTGATTTTGAAATTGATAGAAGCTTCGTTCCAACATATATTCGGGATTAATCTCTTCGACGCGAAGAAGATTCAACACCATGTTGTACGTTAAATGAAACGCCGAGTTTATCGGATCCGGTTTTCCTTGAACGATGTCTCTGCCAACTGCGGGACTGACTTGTTCGTCGATCATGAGAATTACAATGCCCTTCTCGTCGAGACCTCGTCGACCGGCGCGACCGGACATTTGTATGTATTCACCGGAAGTTATCCAACGGAAATCTTTGCCGTCGAATTTACGCGGTGCCGTGAATAGCACAGTTCTCGCCGGCATGTTTAATCCCATTGCGAAAGTTTCCGTAGCGAATAAAGCTTTTATCAAACCCTCGCCGAAGAGAATCTCGACGGTTTCCTTCAATATCGGCAACAATCCACCGTGATGAATACCGATACCTCTCCGCAGCAACGGCAGAACGTTCTCTACTTGTGGCAATTTTCTATCGTCTTCGCTGAGAACGTCCATTGCGTTGTTGAAAACTTCGTCGACGAGCTGTTTCTCCTGCATCGTGTTGAGATCCAATTGCGCCATTTGCATAGCGTACAATTCGCAATCCTTCTTCGAAAAGCTGAATATTATTACCGGCGCGAAATTGCGCTCCATTATCATTTTGACCATCTTGAAGATATTCGATTGCGCGGCACCCGCGCGGAAACCTCCTTTGCGACCCTTTTGATCACCTTTCGCTGCGTCGCCTTGCAGACATGCCATCGCTCTGTTGAAATTTTCTTCTTTGAATTGTCCTTCTTCGTTCACTACCTGTGGACAAAAAATAATTATTGCCTTAGAAAATTGTCGACAGTAGGGATGAAAAGATTTTTTTATAACATTTTATAGGCCATTGTTACGGGAATTATTGATTAACGAGATCGATTTACCAAGTGAATACCGTCGCCGCCCACAGGAAAGATGTAATGCTGCAACGGCGTTGGTCTGTAATCGGTGTAAACAACGTGACAAGGCTGTCTGTGAAGATGCGCGACCCATTCGGCAAATTGACGAGCGTTCGGAATAGTAGCGGAGAGAAAGACGTAGTGAACATTGTCAGGAAGAAGAATCAGAGTTTCTTCCCATACGACGCCTCTCTCCTTGTCTCTCATGTAATGAATTTCGTCGAATATTACCCAACCAACTTCTCTCATTACCTGAAAAAACACGGAAAATAATACAAAAATTAAATAAAATCTATGGAAAAAAAAAAAAAGATTTAGAACAGATTTTTCGACCAAAAAACTACGTACTTCGGATCCTCGATATAACATATTTCGCAAAATCTCAGTGGTCATTATGAGAACGCTGGCAGTCGGATTTATCGTAACATCTCCCGTTATTAATCCCACGTCTTTGAATTCTTCGTAAAATTCTCTGTACTTCTGATTACTCAGCGCCTTTATAGGCGTCGTGTAGATAACTCTTTGTTTGTCTCTCAGCGAACACGCGATTGCATATCTGCAATAAAAAAAATGCATTATAAATATTCATTTAATGAAATTTTTTTTTTTTTTTACAAATTTTTGGTAATCTTACTCAGCAACGACAGTTTTACCCGCCGACGTATGAGCGGATACGAGAACCGATTGATTATTCTCGATACAGAGAATAGCCTCTTTCTGAAACGGATCGAGAATGAATTTGTACTCCTTTGCTGGTTTGGTATTCTTCGTCTCCAACGGTACGTACTCATGGCCCGGCGGTACGGCAACTTCATGTGTACACGACTCTATCGTCTCTATAGTGTGTACTTTTATTCTTGTTACTAATTCGTCTAAACTGCGATACAGAAAATTAAAAAAAAAATAACAAAACAATAATAAATTGTTGCATCGAGATGAGCAATATACGAATTGGCGGAGCACTCACTTTATATCCTCCAGAATGGATTCGGTTTTTAGTCTCTTGCCGAGATTATCGTCACCATCATCGTCTAGTTCGCGTTTCAAGGTACTGTCCTGCTCCGTCGCGCTGAAAATTACCACACACGATACATCATTGTCCAGAGAGAAAATCATGCATGTCTTCGACGAACTTCGAGAGGTTAGAAAACCGAATATGTTTTTATCTTACTTGACAGCCGTCTCGTTTTTCGTTTCATCCTCTGTCGTGGATGTTGGAATAATTTCCACAACATTCTCGTTGGTTTCGTCAAATGCGTCGAACAAATCCGCGCTAAAATCAGCCATCGTGTATATCGGTGGCGCAGTTTTTTAATTATTTTCTAGCAGGTTAGAAAATGCTTGTGGAACGAGACGTGACCACGCTGCAACCGCCATTTTAATTTTTTTTCGGCTCTTATTTTTTTTTTTTATGTGTCGCGTTAGTTTGTCAGTTTTACGATGTGTCACCACTGTTAAATTCTCATTTGGATTATAAAGAAAATTACTTTTATTGCTATGTAGTGGAACGACGACGAGAGGACTCGATGATTGCAATGATTATAATTGCGGGAGGCGAGACGCGAGACGTTGGAGGTATTTATTATTTATTTGTAATGATAGTGGAGGTAATTAATCTTAGCAGTAAAGTTCAAGAGACTTAGAGTTATGACGTCTCGTACTTGTCTTACATTCGAGGCGAGAGCAGGCGAGAGATAAGAATTAATTTGTTTGCAAACCGGATAAGTATCACTGCGTTATCGCGTGGCTTCGGATAAACATATCGCCGATGCAATTATTAGAACGAATGTTTGGAACGTGCAATTATACATAGTAATTTGATATATGATTGAGAAAGAGTCGAATAATCGGCAAAATAATTGAGCTTGGAGCGTCCAAGCGAACGCAAGAAAATTCACACGATCGGCGAAGCCAACGCACGTCCGTATAGCCGGGAGCAGCTTTCATGAATTTCCTCGTGGGAAAGTGTCGGAACTTCGTAATTTGCGTTGAATATCTTTATCTCGAAGTCTCTCCGCTATAGTCCCTTGTGTAAAACATCGTTTAATACATCTTCATGAACGTATTTTTTTACTTCCGAAAACGTGTCATTACAATCGAGAATAATTGCATTGTTAGAAGAATTGCGAATGTAGCGGGCGCTCGGTCGGTTGAGCTGCGGTAACGTTCCACACGGAAAGTGAGACGCATCACCGGAAGAGAGTCGCGTATATAATAAAAAAGATGCACATTGCAAAATTTCTCTCGGCAACGCGTTCCCGCCGATGTAACCTTCGGAAACAATTCTGAACACAAAAAAAGTGTTCTTTTTTTATTCTATTTCTCGCAATCGAGACTCTTTAATGAGGACGAAAAAAACAATTCTAGAAATAATAGTAGGGGCTTTTTTTTGCTGAAGTAACAATGAAATACGGTTTAGACGTATATGAAAGCTATACACGAAGATAATAATTATAATTACAGTTAATTGCGAATAATCGGCAGATTTATAAAGTTGCGCAATGAGACTCTAAAGAAGCGTGTCTCTGATCTCGGTGAGATCAGCTGGTACCTATACACATATCTCTATTATAACATCATCTTCTTCCTCGTTGATTTCACTTTTCACTTGACTCTCCCGTCTGCACTGACTCCTGTCTGCCCACGGCGTGTGTAGTGTAGATACGGGAGAGAGAGCCCCGTAGTTGCATATCCTACTCGATGTTCTCGTATACATATATCTACGTAAATTCTATCAGCTACAAGATTTTTTTATTTCCCGAAAATAACGATAAATAATTCTTATCGTACCAATTAGTATATCGACCCATTACACACCAATCAATAACTGATAAAATATGTTAATTCTATAATTAACGTATAATCATAAATTCCTTTTATACAATCAATTAAAATCCAAACTGCCCGCGGGAATATATTACCAGCGTAATTGTTACGTAAATTCTTTTATTGAAACATATTAACGAACTTTTAAACTCATTTTGTTTTTAATATTGAAATAAAAAAAATTCCATCGCAAATTACGCTTTACACCGGTTATTTATTGTGTATTACGTAATGAAAAGGAAGAAAAAATATTAACAAAAAATCGATCGATTTACGACAAACGCAAGAAGCTCATAGCTCGAGACTTTAACGATCTTTCTTATTGGCAATAGAAATCGTAAAATAGGCGATTACAAATAATCTCCTGTGCACCGGTGTTTCACGTCTCCGCGAAAGACGAGACTTACGTACATCTCTTATTATTGCGCATACGAATATCTTTGTATGCAAGCGAATATGTGAATACACTTGTGTGCCGTACGGGTACAATGCGTAATGTGTATCAACATCTCATGCGCGAAGTCAGTCCCCGGAGTCGCGGTACGGTGGGCCTGGCCACGACACTCCAAACGGGACTTTCAGTTTCTTTTGGCGTCCCGGGAGTGCAGGACCGAGCGCGACGACGCGCTCGCGTGTACATCGCGCGTGAAAGTTTTACCTCCAAACGGTTCTTTTTAAAACATAAGAATCTTGCGACTGTACAAAATTATCATCATCTTTTCTACATCACGAATCATCGTCGTCTCGTTGATGACTACAACTTTACCGGGTACTTTGAATGGGATCGGTGAGTTCGCTGTCCTGTATCAATTACAACCTCTGTAATAATACACTTTTCAATTGCATCGCAACTGTGACCGAGAGAGTCAGCAACGTTATTTAACGTAATCGCTGACGGAATGTCGCACGTGTGACGGCATCGCGGTAAAATTATACCGTAATTCGTAACTTAGCGGTCGACTGTGTCGGAGATTTTATATACTTTAAAAACCACATTGCGTTCAATTACAAAACAAAAGAATGAAATCAACGGTTAAAGTCTCTCGGGTATCTCCGTAAGAAAAAAAAAAAAAAAAAAAAACGAGTAATTTTTTTTTAATTCAAGTATAAGACTAATTATTTTTTTCGAATTTCTTTGAATCGTTCATCAATTTGTTTCGTTATTAACTTTCACTTGAAAAATGCTACATTTGCGATCAGAGCGAAAGGGTTGAACTCGATCGCGTCACCGGGTCGTACCGTACGATCGACTGCATATATAACCCGTTGCGCGTGGGTTTTAACGCAGCGCGATATACAAATGTACACGTACAGATAATTTCTTTCGTGATTCTCTTCTTCTTCGCACCGTGTATAAAATACAACGGCAATTCTCGAACGCGACAAACTCGTTTTTTAGAGAGTATACACGATCGCGCGTTCCCTTATGTGTGTATATAATAAACGGGATCCGCAAATATCCGCACGGCGAAACCTCCGCGGTGCACAAATATGCACGTACAGTCTTTCGTCTCGTACTTTGGATCTTCCAACTTTCTGCACTTCCAAGTACTCGTGTTTATAATTTTTTTCTTTTTTCTCTTTTTACTGCTAAGCGAAAAAAAGAAATCGTTTCGTTTCGAGAAATAACGATTGAAGGTCTTTCTCGCACCTTCGTATCTATCGCCTCGTTGAATTTATAACCTCTAATGATTCGCAACGTTTGCCTATCATATTATCCCTCAGCGGAAATCATTTGGCTAATTAGCATCGAATTGTCCGTTGTGGTTAGTTAATTGGCAGCGATATTGGTGCATTCACCTCTATAAAACAAGTGGGTAGTCGATGTTTGCACGCTACGGAATAGTTTACATGTATACCAATGCAACGAGTAATCATCGTCGACACACGATGACTCGATGTCCAAAGACACCGGAGATCGAACGCGCGTTCACGTATAAAACGTAAACGACGCGCACAGAATAATACGCGCGAGTTACACGCTTGTGTGACGCAACGCACGTGAGAGATATTCCACCTCTTTGAATAACCATACGATTTAACGAGTACACGTAGGAGGATTCGTCGACAGCTCGGTTACACACCGTCGAACCATTGTCACCGAAGTATTATTTACCGACGTCAAATACTTTCTCCGCCTCACGGGCTGACGGAAGTGACTAACGAACGCCTGAAGATCTTTCCCTCTCCTCGAATATCTCACATTCGTACATACGAGAGCCATATCCGCGATTTATGCCCGCAGTAAAAACAGATTAGCGCTCAGCGATAAATTATACGAACGAATGAGAATGAATTGCATTAAATGTCGAGTGTTAAAAAACAAAAAAAAAAATCTTTATTATTGAGACGAAATGTACTCTGAATCAGATAAACCGTTTCTTTCGCTTAGGTGTGAGTAAAAAGAAATCGACCGCGATTATCGAGCGTCGTTTCGGATATAAAGAAAAAAAAAACGAAAAAAAAGTAAGGTTATGACTAGTCGCGAAGCTAGACGAGAGAAAGATTAGTGAAAGAACATTCACAGTATAAATTGATAGATCATCAAAACAGCAGTAAAGAGGCCAGTGGGACAAAAACAGGTTTCGCGCCGATAGGCCGAGTTTTCTGATCGATATACCTATACGATATAAATCTTTTGTATCGGTTAGTAGCACGAGCGCTGACGCACGGGAATCTCGTAACCAATCGATGGTTCTGTTGTATGTTTTTATATGTACTTATATATATATATATATATAAGTGTGAACCCCGATGAAAAGACTTTCTTAGTGAGAAGAATTAAAATTCCATCGGAGGACGCCGAGTCGCAGAGGGGGCATTGAGAAGGACGCGAGAATCGAATTAAAGAGTGAGAACGATGCTCCCGAATAAAATCATGAAGCACGTGAAAACCCGTACGGCAGATTCCTTTTTTTTTTCTTTTTTTGGGGACTCTCACTCCGATCTCGCGGGTGAGCTGGATAACTCGAAGAGCACGTGACCATCGAACGTCCTCGACCCGCGCCAGAGACCCCGTTCGCGCAGCGAGCGTTTCGTTTCGGGCCGTTTGCCTCAATTTTTATTATTATTTATTTTTATCTCTTCTTCTCCGAGACTCCACCGTGTACACGGTGAAGATTTTTTTTTGCTTTATTTCGGCTCGCGAATCGACGAAGGGGGAAGGGGGGGGGGGCGCCTGTTGCCCGTTCTACTGAAACGATATATACATATATATACGCACTGTTGGGTTGTATATCGATGATGTTGCTGCTGAACGGGCAGAGGATATATCGCGTATCAGAACTCGACGAAGCGACGGCCGGTTCTCGTCGGGACGGCCCTGACTCGACGGCGCCGCGCGACATCGTCGTCGAGAGAACTCGCGCGCGCGCGCGCGAGAGCGCGTTCGAGTGAAAGTTTGTAAATCAAATATTTTGCGAGAACCCGCACCGGCCGCTGTACTGCCGGGCCTCTCGACGCGCATACCCGAGCCCGTTGCTTCTGCCCGTTGTACAGCCGCGAAGACCGATGACGAGTTCGCGACGAGCCGAAGATCCGCGACGCAAGAAAAGATAACTCCCGGCTACTGCATTTTATTTCCACATACGCACTCGTTTTTCTTCTACTTTTCGCTCGTTTAGTGAAAATATCTTACAGCAGTTACAATATTCCTTTTACGAAAAAAATCGCAATAATAATAAAATAATCAAAAATTCAAATAAATAATAATTAAAAAATAAAACATTTTTTTAAGATTGTTTAATCATCCTTTTCCTTTGATGACATATCTCGGACAATGGAACCACGTGAAATAAAAAAAAACCTACGATTTTTTTTTGGGATTCGAATTCTTTGTCCAAAGTTTCAGGCCGAATATAACTCTTTCTTAAAATATTTCTATACATCGATAAGCCACGATAAGAAAATCGTGGATGTAATCGTGAGCACGTTTTACGTATCGTCGGGTCGCCGTACGTTCGTAAAACCGCCGTTTGCATTGTTCTCGACGATTGTGTATCGTTGGTACTTGCATTGCCGTAAAATCGCGCGAAAATTTGTCATGCGCGTGCGTACTTACACGCACACGCATATATATGTATATTATTACAATAAGCGTTTTACTATATAGTAGAGCGCCGATCGAGCCCCAAAGTGAAAGTCGCGATATTAATGGGTTTCGTTGGAGCGCACAAGAGATGTCTTCGAGATACGGGAGAGCGACTCTAGGCCACCGAGGGCACCGAGAGGGAACGCGATCGACCTTGATCGCAAACGAGCCTCCGAATGCGAAAGCGCGCTGTTTGGGATATACATACGAGATATCATGACACGGGGAGGAGGAGGGGGGGAGGGCGGGGGAAGAGGGGATCGCGAAAAGAGGTTTCATCTTTCGGTTAATTCGCCGTCGTTCGATGTTAAATTATAGAAAGAAAAGAAAGATCATTACCGCATTGGTGGAACACCTATAATTAACGGTTGATGAATATCTGCGAATCTTGACGTTAATTCATCTCGTCCGGGAGATACGAATATACGAATAAAGCGCCTCGCAACAACAACGTGTGCCACATCGCGCGGAGAGAAGAATCAGCAGCTGCAGCTATTGCGATAGTTGCAACGAGGAGCCGCGCGCGCACCCCCCCCGAGTCTCGCGAATAGATTGGTTATGAATCACAAACCGCGAGACTCCCCGAGCTTAGCAATAGTACGGACGAACCCAAAGTGGCTATGGAGTATCTGTACTCTCGTAGATGTCGTGATGTAGATACTTTGAAGATTAAAAAAAAAAATTAAAAAAAAAAACGTACGAACTCCGGCAGCCAGTAAGCCGACAAAGTGTCCGCCTCCGACGAAGTTCGCCTCGTTCGCGGAGAAGTGAAAGTCGAGACGGGCGATATATACAGCTTGGGACAGGTTCGACTGTGTGCCTGAACATGCTTGGCTTTTATCCTCTCTCTGTGTCCCGTCTATATGTGTACCTATATATATATATGCGCACCACGTTGAGTACGGCCAGGAGCCGCGAAAATTCCTTCGTTCACGTTGCCGATGAGAATTGCCGCTGCTAATGTTTAACCGCACAGTTTATAAGTTATGTATTTACGAAGATTGAACGATAGTTATAAGTTATGAACTATGCTGGCAAAAGCCCCAAGAGTTTACAATCCCCCCGATGGGAATGAATGAATAGCGGATAAACACGACGATGAGAAATCATTGATGATATTTCTCGGTCATCAGATGTACGAGTCATCCTCGACAGCGCTTCGAATGATTGAGAAATCTTTTTTATTTTATTTTTTTTTCCACGGCTCATCCGAGACCGGGAATTTAATCGTGTTATCGAAATAGCCAGATCCCGCGCGTTCACTATAAATTTAACCTATTCGTGTCTTTGTATTTATGTATACATAAATATAATAATAATGTATAAAATACATAACATCGGGCCTCGTAGCGCGGAGAGGATCACGCAATGCAACATCGCGTAGACGCAATCGACCTTGATCGTCCACAACCTGCCGAGTGCGAAAAGTGTCGATATTACCCGGAGAACGAGGTGTCTCCTCTGGTCTGTGGGTTGGCCGGTTTACGTCGCGTTACGTCTCTCCCGATCAGCAGGTCGGCTCCGTTTCGAGAGCTCTCGCGCGGGTCGCCGCTGTTGTGTGACGCCAATAACGAGTTTTCAATGCATCTCACTTTTTTTGCCGCGCGTTCCATCTCGCTTCGATTTGCGGATTATACACACTTTGCGCTGAGATACGCGGCTTTAGCGGCTCTCATTGCTTGGAAATTAAATCGAGTAAAGTAACGAGCCAACGGGATGGTGGCGTTGGTTGCCCTGTGCTCCTGCTCCTGGTGCTCTTGCCAGAGCCGACGGCATTCCGCGGTTCGGGTTCTCCACCCCGTTCGACGATATCCGAGACAACACGCGAGGTATCTCAACCGGGCAATGTGTCGCCCCGGGTAGAAGCATGAAAACATCTATTCGCTTCAGATAGACTGATATTATACGTGAGAGAATCGTCGAGAGCAA
Source organism: Buathra laborator (assembly GCA_934046635.1). Classification (NCBI taxonomy): domain Eukaryota; kingdom Metazoa; phylum Arthropoda; class Insecta; order Hymenoptera; family Ichneumonidae; genus Buathra; species Buathra laborator. Next base: position 1,402,350 of record OW203898.1, on the reverse strand, counting down.
TTGCCGATACCGTCGATGTATGTGACACAAACGCTTACACGTAGCCTGGAGGAATGCAAAGTCCCGAGGGCCCCCCCTCCCTCCGCCGCGCGCATGCGCGCGCAACGCGTAGGGCTCTCCAATTTGCTACTTCGACTCTGTGGTATATCTCTCGATGTTCGCTAAATTACGGGTTCACTTATCCAGCTGTGGGTACACAGCACGGGAGTTTGCGTTGCGCAAGAGGTGTAACGATACCATAAATTTTCTTGCACAAATTATGGAGCACCACGGGGATCGTTTGCAATATCTTGTGCAGAAGCATTAGATATATAGCGTAAAATCATCGACGATGAATTCTAACCAATGCTCGAGGAACTCAGCGGGAATCTTTTACCGTAGTTCTGAGATAATCTTAACTCGATGGACAGCATTTTTTTTTTATGTTTGATGGATTTTTTTTTTGTTTTATTTTGTTTTTGCAACAGAGAGAATCCGTTCGGTGGTGCTTCGCGAGAAAGAGAGGTAAAGGGGAACGGGAGGAGTGGAGGATGCTGCGATGCCGATGACTCCGTTACCGTCGCTACTGCCTGTGGCAAGGACGTTGTTACCGTGCCTCGTACCCGGCAGTTAATGAAGTAACGAGAAAGGTTGATAGCATGCCGCGATGGCTTCTGGCCCTTGACGAACCAGCATCCGATCCATGCGGTAATTTGCGCGGAGAGCTTATCCTCGGTGTTTATTTACGTTACTATCGCGACCATCGAGAGGTAAAAGGGACGACGAGAGCGCGCGTTGCCGTATGAGGGGATGCACCAACGTGGCAAGACGGTTACGAGCGGTGGCCAAACGAGCAGTGATCGAGGCCCGAAAACAACGGGTCGACAGCATCAACATCAGCTTCATTCTGATTGTCCACGTTTTAACGAATGGTCAGTTATGTCCGAATTTATTTCAAAATCAAACAAAATGAAAAAAAAATTGCATTTCCCACATACATACATATATATTTTTATCTAAACCGCGTATTTCAGCGTTTTAAACGGTTTTTTTTTTGTTTTTCAAAAACATTTAAAAAAACTTCGTAAGAAAGCAATATTACAAAGACGACGTGTTAAGGGATCTTTCCAGTGTGAAAAAAAAAATTCGATATTTTTTTTTTGTCTTTTCCATTAGTATATACGGTCAAAAACATCCTCTCAACCAAAACACACGCAAAACACAAACACAAACAACACACACAGAACATTTCAAACACACACACATTTCAAAACGGCACACCCATTTTTCAAGACGGTGGACATTCTCCAGAGAACAGTTTTCAAGCGATCGTTTTTAAATTTTAGGAGAACATTCTTCACACTACTCTCTATCGCGCTATGGAAGCTTTTTTTTTTAATATTCCTATGTTTTTTACAGAAAAACTGTCGAAAAAAACGGCTAAAATCGGTACTTTTTGTTCAATCGCATACTAATTAATAATCCTTTGGGTTTTTTTTTTTTTTTTTTTAAATCAAATTTGCGACCTCTAGAATGTCCACCATGAGGCTATCTATTTTATCAACATTATTTTCAACAATTAAAAATAAATATTTAAATAATAAAAATCTTATAAAAAAAATTTTCTGTCATTCATGATTACCTTAATATGTCATAAAAATTTTAGATTGATCGGCGTATAGTAACCGTCCGAAAAAAAATCGTGAATATAGACTATTTTTCGGGCCGTCACACTGGAAAGATCCCGTAATTAATCGGTACATCCGCATCGTCAATAATACGGATATTACATATATTTTTGCATACGTATTTCATTTCTTTGAGAAAATAATGCAAAAGTCGTCACGTAATTTTTTTCTTTTTTTTTTCGTTGCTTAATTTAATCGTAGAAAGAATAACCATATATATATGTTACAGGATAGATCCGTCATCGGACGCGACCGACACGGAAGTATCACATCTGGTTATCGGTCCGACGACTACCATAAGAACCCATCAGAAGCGATGCTGCAGAACCTCGACGAGTTCCGGCTACTCGAGCCACTCGCCGCCGCTATCGGCGGGTTCTTACACGTCCGCGAGTTGCCCGACTTCCGGGGTTTTGCGAGGCTCGGTAGCGGCAACGGCATCGGCAGCGTCAGCGTCAGCTGCTCATCATCATCATCACACGACGAGCGGCCGCAACGGGTTACAGCAAAACGTTGGATCTCCGGTACTCGCCGTTATTCACGAAGCCGAAACTATACCGAGACCCATATGGCCTTTTATGGCCGACGATTTACGAGATATTCACACAAGCGCAGCGTCGGCCGCGCGTTGCGACATGATAGACTGCGAAGTGGCGGCCGCACACGGTACCGCTGGTCCTGATAATTGCAAACAGGATGTATTGTACTCTTGCTGTGGTTATTGCTGCGTATGTTCCGCGTACGCATACAGAAATTCGTGCGGTCAAAATAGCGCTTCCTCGGCGCGAGAGGTTCTTCTCGAATTATCGAGAACTCTCAATTCCGTTATCGAAGCGGAGAGCGATCTTTCCGCCGAGGAAATACTTCGAGATATATCGATAACCGTGGCGAGAGGTATAAACGGATCGGCGAAGGATCCACCGTCGTCCGGTATATGCGAGGATTACACGTATCGCTTATCGTCCTCGTCGTCGAGCGGTGGAAAAGAATCCGTTGGCGTTAACCCGGTGAATCTTAGAGTATACAGTAAGCCGAAATGGCTTCACGTACCCGCGTCCTCGAGATCCTCTTCGCAATGCCCTTACGAGGGCAAAACTCTGCTCACAGCGGCGCAAAACGCTTCGCGTACTCATCCGGCTTTCGGCGACGTAGCGAGAAACGAAGTGCCGAGAAAGAGTAACGATATCGCTCCAGCGATATTTCTCGTTCCTCAAGGTAATTGCGGATATCCGAATAGCCTGAATGGTTATCGAAGCAATAATTTGAATGTTGTCGAATGCAAAGACGGTGGAAAACCTGACGTTGGGTCTGGACACTTCGATGGCGCGAAGAGAAATACGCCGATCGGACGATTGAACGCTGGAACGGCAAAGAGCTGCGGCGATAAATGCAACAACGGCGAACCCGTTTATTCTACGGTGCGTAAATAAAATATTTCGTTAAATGCATTATTATTATTAGTTTTTTTTAATAAATTTTATATAAATTTAACAATGTCGCTTCTTTGGAAAGTCAAAAAGATCGCGAGAAAAGAAAAGTTCGTCGTTAATGCTATTATACCCGATGTTTCAGCAGCTGGATGGCAGCGACGAGAGCTCATCGTACGGTGCGATTGGCGATAATGCGGCGAAAACAGAATGGAACGAGGGCTCGAAAGTGTTTGAACGACATCTCGATTTCACGCTGGATGGAAATCGCGCCGAGAGATTGGGCCGGGCGATCGCTAAAGCCAAACGAAAACGGCAATGGTGCCGCGGACTCACTGCAATCCTCGGACTAGTCTTCTTCGTTTTAAGCGTAGTCGTCGTCTCGTTGTCCGTTACGAGAGGACGCAAAGTATTCGGGAGCATGTGAAAGAAGCCGGAGAAAGGGAGAAGGATCCAACGACAACGAGAAGATAATCGCGGATGAATTTTTCAACTCTACACTATCGAATAGTATTTTTCTTCGATAGGATTCTTTTATGATTTTATTATTACACATTACGATTTGTCAAGTGTGATTATCGCTATTGAATCGGCGTGATTGCGCATAATTTCTCAGTACCTTATTAACTATTTGTGTAAGAAACGTGCGGGCCCTCATTATAAGTTCGGTCCTGCAAAGCAATATAGTGGCTGTGACCATGACGATTTACAATTTATTTTAATAATCGTGGATTATGTATTATATATACGGCAATTGACAATTATATATTAAAAAAACGCGAAAAAATTACGAATTATGTTGTATTATGTCGAAAACATTAGAAAAAAAACCGACGCCAGGAATAAATGTGAGTATAACGTCGGTAAAGTAGAAAGTTTTATATCAATGCGGTAAACGTGAAGAGTTCTCAACACGGGAGATGGGGCTAATATGATCTGTCGCGCGGCGAATCTTGCAGAAGGTTTTTCTTTGATATACACCGGAAGAAACATGGGTTTCTCCGGTACTGCTGCACTTTTATCGCGTTTAACAAATTTACGAAATGTCGTTAGAAGTATCGGCGGCTCGACAAGTATTTCACCAATCGTCAGTCGAAATGTGGTATGTCAAATCGCGACAGTTATACTTTTGTTATATTTATTGTCATTCAATTTGATATTCGGAATACATAACCTATGAAAACATAACGTTTTTATCATTCAACGCGATCGTTTCTTCGTGTATTTGTAGTCAGTCGGTTTGCGATCGTATTCCGTTGACATCAATCATGTCATCGAAACGGAAGAGACGGATGTCAAGCCGAAGAAAAAGTTGAGCAAAGCTATGAAAGCTTATTTGGAGAGAGCCAGAGAATACGGTGAGTTCAATGTCGTTCCTACATGTTGGCTAAAGACGTCGATCGATGCCCTTTAATATCGAAAAATTTATCGCGAAATTCTATACGCGGAACGCACAATAAAAATATCACCGATGAAACTCCGTTTACGCATATTTCCTTGAAATCCTAACCCTCGAAATTTATTTGATCCATCGGTAAACATGTTTTTTGTTTTTTCATAATTACAGATGAATTCATGAAAAAGGAGATTACGGAGTTTCAGATAGGAAAGCGCCACTTGGCCAATATGATGGGCGCGGATCCTGAAACTTTCACCCAAACAGATATAAATGTAAGCGCCGCATCGATAAATACATTTTTATGTGATTTACATAAATTATTAACATGTTTGGTCATCGACTGTATCGTTATACCAAATTATTACTATGTAAGTTAATTTTATTGGTATATAAAGGCGTTGGTGTATTTTTTTCAGGAATCGATTAGCTATCTTTTTCCGTCGGCTATTTACGATAAAAAAGCTCGGCCCATTATGGAATCACCGGAGAATATATTTCCTCCGCGTAAAGAAGCACAATTCGACGAAACTGGTAGACCCTATCAAACTCTCTTCTATACATGCAGTCCAAACTTCTATCAAGTTCTGCATGTTAGTAGCAAGAAAATTGTTAATTAACGTTTTTTTTTTCATTTAATTTTACTTTGTATCAGAGAAAATATACTTCTTGCAGGATATAGTCGGTAAAATATACAGTTTAAACAAGATTGAGGATAAAGCAATGAAGAGCGGCATAATTCCGCGGCCTGATGAACAAATGTGAGTCTCGCGAAATAATCCGAGGAAACTTTATTATTGACATTCTATTTCCGGTATTTTTTATAGAAACCTATTGGGTTCGCAGTGGTTAACGAAAACTGACTTGGAGAAACGATTGCTTGAACCAGTCAAAGACAACAATGTAAGTTAATGAAAAATAAAAAAACTGCTCCGCGTTTCGAAATTGTACTATTTTTTGGAAAATTGTTATCGAAGCCTTGCGCTCGCTTTTTATTTTGTTTCAGTACTACAGATTCATCGCCGCGGCGGAGCGATTGAGCGAACATCCGTTTGCTTTTCTAGTTAACGATTTTATCATGACGTTCAGAAAGAATCTTGTTTATCAGGCTGCTGCAGTATCGATACCGGAAGTGAGTAAAAACGACACGCGCGTTTTTTTCGTGTACTTTGCATATTTAACTTAAAACGTTTATTAATTCGTTACAGTTGGAGTACACGCCGGAGGGAAGACCTTACATCACGGTGAAGAACAGCAGACGAAAAACTGCTATGGCAGACGTCACTGTTCTAGGAAAGGGTACCGGAAAGATAACGATAAACGGAAAAGACATCAATTACTTCTGGCATGTTCAGGCACGAGAAATGGTAAGTTCCAGAATTTAAATTACCAAAAACAATGAGACAATGCATTCAGCGATGAAAATGCAATCGCCGCCAAATCGTGATCGTCATCTCATCGACTTATTTCTCTCGTTAACACGCGGCATTTTTCAATGATAACAAATTTTACACCGGAACATCCGAATCTTTGAAAATTCCACCAATTTCACGAGAGATACAATTTTTTAAAAATACGTAATAAAAGTACACGTAAACTTGAGTGCAAGTGATTTAGTGGTCTGCGGCCGAAAGGATGCGGAAGCGCGGAATTTGCAGGTAAGTTAAATTGTTCAGAATAATCGATACAATGTGAGAAAATAAGGAGTGGAGGAAAAAACCATTGTTAAAGAAAGAGATCGAAGATCGAGATTGCGAATATTTCTCATTACCTTGAAGATTCACAAAGAGTGGGGAAACATTCTTGCCGTGTATCATAATCGGTAGTCTACGAACGCGCAAATGTACAGCGAGTAGAAATACGAGTGGCTTGACGGGGTCTCTTCTCGACCTGCGGATTCCACCGGTTTGATTCCGCGTCATCAAGTTGCGGGATTGGCTATATATATATATATATCTGTATACAGTAGTCGATGTGGTCGTAATCGTCGCCTCAACGTACGTCTCTCTCGTGAGCCATGCGAGAGAGTGGGAGCCCGTCGAAAAATCGTTCAGTCGATCGTCAACAGCGTCGGTAACCGGTCCTCGTGAATCCGGCTCGCACGTCACACCGATAAACTCCGAGATATCGAGAAACTTTCGCGTGAAGTACGCGAAACAAGAGTTATTACAAGAAGTATATTAGAAAATGAGCGTATGGATCGTTCGATGGATTATCGGTTAATCAAAAGTGCTTCGTTTCAATCTTGACAGTCGTTTTTAAACATACGACAAACATCTGACGATGATCCAGAAGAGTATCCTCGGCCGTTGAGAGAAGAAAGAAATAAGAAGAAGAAGAAAAAAAAGAAAAACAAAGTTCAATCTGATTGGAACTCTCATTCTCATTCACAACAGACTTTGTCCTTCGTGTTCGCAAGGCACTCGATCGAAAGGTGATACCGCAGCTCTTAACGATTTTTTCGATCCATCGAATCTCATCTCATCAAATGTTTGCACAAATCACGAAAATTAATTATTTCTCGGGGGGAATGAAAAGACAATCCGTAATCTAAGGTCGTAAAATCGTGAGAGTATATAATGAAAAAAAAAAAAAATCGATTGGTATCGTAATTTGACTGCGTTATTGATCGTTTCTCATATTTTTTTCGAGCTGTCGGAGAAGAAAAAACAATTCTGCTATCAGCAAAATTTCTTTCCTGTACCCTCGAAGCTTATGCCGCCTTAAAATTGAAGCAATGAAGATATCACCATCGGTTACTTTACGCGCGCAATGAGACGCTCTTTTCTCGCTGTCTAATATCTCTTACAGTAGTGTCAATCGAGATTCGGCTCGCGTAAGTATAGTGTGTCGTATCAAATCGGTGGCTCGCCTCTTTCCCCTCTGTCGCGTTACCTCACGGCAACGGCTAACAGAACAGTCGGAGATGGAGAGAAGAAGGAAGAAATACGATTTAGAGTGGGTTCCCCCCGAGGTCCTCAGGCAATTTATTTGCACGATTTTCCACTTGACATTCGTAGCTCGAGGCTCGAACGCACGTTTCGTTCATTTGACCGACGATGGGACGCGTGTTTCTTGCAACGACCGATGACGACGTTTCAGTTTTGTATCTTCGTCGAATCTCAGTCTCTTCCTCTAATTAACGTTTTTTTCTTCTTTTTTTGTCTTCATGTTTCTCTAATGTGGCGATAGCTTCGATGTTGTAGCAGTAAAAGGTCGAGTTCCCGTTAATACGCGATTCTTCTGCTCGGGTAATTTATAATAATTCCGCGTTTAAGGCTATAGCCGATGTATCTTATACATTGAATGGTACAGCGTGTCACTGTCCGGTATCGGATGTAATAATGCTACAAACGCTCGAAGGCCATCGGTACATCCGCGATTGTTTTCTTCCAGTCTGTTACGAAATCTCTGCAAACGCGGATATCGCGTCAATTGGTTTCTTTAATCAAATAATCTATTCATCGGCTGTCCCTCCGATGTCTTCGCACCATTTTTTTAATTATGAAGATATTTCATTATTATTCATTGGGCAATTAAGCGAAACATCGACGTGGCGCGAATTACTAGTAGAGATAAAAAAAATTGAGAGATGAGATTAAAGATATATAGATTCTAATCGATTGACTCCTAGAAGTCTGCGGTCGTCGTCGCCTTCGCAGTCCTCCGTTTGCTCACCTCATTTTCGATAGGGATCTATCGATAAAAGTTTTGAGATAAAACAAAAACATCGATACTTGATCATTGTTAAAAAAAAAAAAAAGAAATGTATAGGAACGTGCGATATCTTATTTTCCAGCTATGTAGAACATCGAAATCGTGAACATCGGAGGAGATGAGCCGAATCGACGAGAGACGACGAAGCGCGCCAATACTACCGCCACCGCGCAAGAGGGTACAACTCGAGCGAAGTCTTGGTATGCAAAATCAAACAGTTTCAACACCGGGAAGTCGTAAATACCGTCCGAACGCATCATTGCTATTGACGAAATGGTTGCAATCGAGAAAATCATCATCGACCGATCAAGATTTCGATCCCGAAAGAATTTGGATAACCGAGGAGCATTGTATGGATTACGGAAAGCCACCACCCGTGGAAGAGCCCCACTGCTACTCGATGTGCCTTAGCGAGAGTTCAAATTGCGAGGATAGCAACGGTGCTCTCGAAGTTAATCGTGATATACTAAACAGCATCGTCATCGAACACACGCGTTGCGTTGGCGGAAGATTGCAGCTTCTCGACGATCTCGAGACCGGTAAGATCGACGCTGAGAATGCCGAAAGAATATTTTCCGGGTGCAGACCGAGAGAGATAAACGCGTTGCTCCTGCACGCGAGTCTCCTGGGCCGCGAGGACCTCCTACCAGGATTGCTCGTTGCTGGAGCGGACGTCAACCACTTCGAGGACGAGCGCGGGCTCACGGCTCTGCATCTGTGCGCTTACGCGGATTCTCTCGTCGGCGTTCGTTACCTCGTCGCTCACGGAGCCCGAATGAATGCCGGACGCGTTCATACACCCTTCCACTACGCCGCTTTCGGCAATTCCGTCGCCGTTGCGCGATTCTTTCTCGAGCAGGAAGTCAGCCAGGAATCCACGGGAGGCGAGGAGACCGTTCTTCACGCAGCGGCGCGAAGCAATTCTCTCGATGTTCTGAAGCTATTAGCACCGAAAAATCCTTCCCTGAATCGTCTCGATTCCAGTGGCTATGCGGCGACTCATCATGTGGCGGATCGCGGGGATCCAGCGTGCCTCGCGGTCCTTCTCGAGGCTGGCGCTACGGTTGATTTGAAAACGCGAAAAGGCGACAACGCTCTTCACCTCGCGGCCGAAGCTGGCTGCGCGGAGAGCGTCGAGATTCTCGTTGAAAAAGGCGCTGACGTTACGGTGAGGAATCATCGTGGACAAACGGCGCTTCATTTGGCGGCCCGTTCGCATTCACTCGAATGCGTCGAGATACTGTTAAGAAGCGGACGTTGCGACGCCAATGCCGTGGACAGCGACGGTCGAACCCCTCTTCATCTTGCCCTCGGAAGATCCCTTCTCGCTTACGACGTGACGGAATTTCTCATAAGTTGGCGAGCGGACGTAAACAAGGCTGACAAATACGGCTACACGCCGCTTCACGTTGCCGCGCTGAACGAACTTTCCCAATGCGTCGACGTCCTCATACATCAAGGGGCGGATTTAAGCGCGAGAACCAAAGGCGGTACCACCGCCCTTTCGATAATTTTACGGAAAACACCAACGTCGCTTAGCGTTTTCAAGCGACGACTCGATGCATCGATAACGCTTCATCAGCAAAGCTCGGCGGCCGGTGAAATGGAACTGAGACTCGATTTTCATCCGCTTCTTCAGCATCGTCGCGAAGGCGAAATCGGTTATCTCGGAACATTCGTAAAGGAAGGCTACAAAGAGATACTCGAGCATCCGTTGTGCCAATCCTTTCTGCATTTGAAGTGGCAAAAGATACGAAAATATTACGTCGGCAGATTGTTCTTTTATCTGCTGTACGTTTTAGTTCTTACCGCGTGGGTGATGACGGCGTTGGCGCACAATTGTTACAACGAGTCGCACGGACAGATCGAGGAAAACGGAAGTTTGCCGCTTTGCGCCAATTCCACCGGCGTTAAAGGATTCTTTCACAGACACCCAGTCGTTCTCGAAGTCGAATGGTACTCGCTGGTTGTTTTGACGGTATTGGAGGGTATAAGAAAAGCTACGGCAATACTGACCTATCCATCGGTCAGACAATTCTTCACGCAACCGGAAAACGTCGTCGAGTGGTGCGTTATTCTCAGCGTATTCGCAACGTCTTTCGTCTACACCGGCAGAACCTACACGTGGCAGAGTCACGTTGGAGCTTTCGCTGTTCTATGCGGTTGGAGCAATCTGATGCTTATGATTGGACAACTGCCCATGTTCGGCGCTTATGTGGCGATGTTCACCAGCGTACAGGCGCAAGTCTTCAAACTTTTGCTCGCCTACGCTTGTCTACTGGTCGGTTTCACCGCGAGCTTTTGCGTGATATTTCCGAGATCCAAGTCTTTCAGTAGTCCACACACGGGACTCATAAAAGTTCTCGTCATGATGACCGGCGAACTCGACTTCGAGGATCTCTTCTTTCCCGGCGAAGAGGAAGGCGGACGTCACGTCGATGTCGGCAGTACGTCGTGGATACTCTTGCAAGTATCCGCTCAACTGTCCTTCGTTCTCTTCCTTCTCTTCGTCACGATCGTCTTGATGAATCTTCTTGTCGGCATCGCCGTTCACGATATCAAAGGATTGCAAAAGACCGCCGGTCTCGCTAAACTCGTCAGGCAAACTAAACTCATATGCGACGTCGAGAGTGCGCTTCTTCTCGCTCTGTTGCCTAACAAACTCATGAAACTCGTGAGATGGACGACCCTCGTGTTACCTTCGCCGCTCCGTGCCGTACTCACCGTGCGACCTCTGAATCCAAGAGAGAATCGACTTCCTAGCGACGTTCTTGCTGCCGCTCACAGAGTCGCAAGAGACCGAAAATTTACGTTCGGCGCCGCGTCCAGCAAGAGAAGCAGTACCGTGGCGTACGTTCATCGCAAAAGCGACGCCTACGCGACAATACGACGCATGGAAAACGAGACTGATGATAATTTTGGTGATTTTGGAAAAAATGATAAAACATCGTTACACAACGAAATCGCCGATTTGACGAAGATGTGCGACGATACGAGAAAATTGATACAAGATCTCGTGATAGCTCTTGCCTTGGATAAACGTTTCAATCCGCAGGCGGACGAGAGTGGAGATAAAATATGAACAATTTTGTCATTTTTATTATTTTTTTTTATTGTAAAAAAAAAATCGACCGATCTGCGTTTATTGATGTATTTTTAATGATTTTTTTTTATTTTGCGATGGGCGTAGGCGCGCGATGTATGTTTTTAAATAATCGAAGTTTTATCAACGAAACTCGGAGCTTAAGCTGCGATTTTATCGATGCTCTCGATTTTCAAAAAAAATTTTGACGTGTACATATTTTATAGATATTAGAGAATATCGGTGCTGTTCTCGAGAGAACTCATCGCGCGCCACCTACGTGAAAATTATTGTTTTTATACTCGATATTAATGCGTAAAAACAATTGTGGCGATGTCTCTTGAGTTTCAATAAACGAAAAATTATTTTATTTATAACACAATGTTGGCGTTTTTTTCTTCCAATTATCGTCTACTCGGATTCGTGTCTTAATCGGGAAAAAAAAGGAACTTTGTGTCTCGAAAAATGTGTAATCTTAAAATTCTTTTATTTTTCTCGAACGACGATTAAGATACGAGTCGATAAGCCCAGAAACGAGCTGAGCGACACGTTCCTCACGAGATCGGATTGTGTATCCTTGTGTCACGCGTGTACTTAAACGCAGGTTCATCGAAACTCGAACGCTTCCTACATACATCGCCTTGGAGTGTCGAGCGGCATACAAAATTATTGCCGCGTCAACGAGGAATACCCCGAGCCAAATGTAAGACTCGAACGAAATTATGCGCGTACCTTCGAAGAATTTTCAACTCTTGCTTAATCTCAACGTCGCGCTCGCCACTCTCGAATTATAAACATAAACAATAAAATTTCAAGGCTCCAAAATTCTGTACACCCCACCCGCGCCACAGAGTCTTTCGTAATTCGGATCAAGTGCAACATAATTTACACGTATGTCTCAACGAATATGAGTTATTTTTTTCGTTCTTCTTGAAAATAATAAAAACAATAATAAGACATCAGAAAAAAAAAATTAAAAAAAATTCTTCGCCCACTTAGCGATCCTTATCGAGCGATTTTTTTTTTTTTTTTCACAATATCAATGGTTCGCAGCAGATATCGAATTTCGTCGAAACGATACGATAGAATGTGAAATTTAGAAAGTCGTTTATTCAAATCTTGTTTGCTTTGTTTTCGCAATTGGATACGGATACGTTTAAAGAGATCGAAGGAGAAGATTCAAAGGTCATTTTATCGAGTGTCTGGTTTACAGTTCAATCGAATCGCCCGAGGAACAAAAGAGTTCTCGATAAATCACCGGTGAACGGTCCAACAGAGTGGTTCTGACCAGTTTGCTAATTCATCTTTCTTTTTTTGTTTTTTTTTCGTCTCGTTTTGGCATCGACATATCTGTCAGGAGAATTTTGATGAATAATGCACGGACCCGGGCGTACATACGTAGCCGCGCCTACCAAAGTCAAAGTACAAAATAAATTAATTCTTCGACTAGTTTGTAAATTCCGCGAAGCCGTACAACAGTGTCGGAGAAACGTATATAAATATCGAACCATTAACGGAGTTGTTCGTAATAGTGATTAGCATCATTGAGTCCCATCGCTATTCGAGGACTCGAGCCACGCGTGGATAGACTCGTCGCCTCGAGTTTCGAGTCACTATCTCAATTTTCAATATCGATATAACAAATCCCGAGTAGCGAAACGCGTTAAAAAAATCGTGAAATCGATCGATAACCGATACAATATCGTCGATAAGAATCGAACGGGTTTCTCGCCAGCCGTGTCTTCTCGTGCACTTGTCAGTCGTAAAACTCTCGAAGCTTCGTCCAGGGCGTTTCTTTTTTGCTTTCTCACAGAGAGGAAGCTTCAGATTTCCTTCATTTCTCGCGTACGAAAATTTCAAGTTCATCGTATACATCGTCATGGTTGCTACAGTATTTCATATCTACAGTGAGAAAAAGAAAAAGAAAAAAAAAGTACTGTAATGCGACGTTTGTGTCTGTGAATCGTTGAATAACTCGGCAACAACTCGTATCGCCACTTACTATGTAAATTTGTAAATAGCTCTCTTCTGGATAGGAAGGGCGGCTACGTGAATTCGTACAAGAGGAGCGTTTCGAGATCGAGTAGTAGCATTGCGAGTTTAAACGTCGCCGTATCCAGTTCGCAAACACAGGGCTCCCTCCCCGCGCTTGTCCCGGCAATGAAGCGGTACACGTGAACAGTTGAAGTTATTGAAACGCACGAAGACGGCAAGCATTAGGGACAGTTCTCGGTGACGTAGTCTCGTCGTTCGGTAGAAGGATCGTGTGAGGCCGACGGTGTGTTTTGCCACGATATAGAGTGTAGGAGTTTTGGAGGGAGAGGACGATACATACGAGGACAGGGTAGAGAGAGAGAGAGAGAGAGAGAGAACGAGTGGCACATCAACGGCGTAGCTAATAAACGGGTCGGCTTAGCTCGCCGATGCAAATGATCGCGAATGATTTGTCGTAGTTTGGTGATCAACGTCGCGCGAACAACTTATCCCGGAGTCTCGTCGGCAAATGCAATCATCGTTTTTACATAGTGTACAATACAACGATTATGAAGTTCGAAGAGAAAAAACGGAGACCATCGGGAACAGAGACGAACGAGATGAGAACACTGAGTCCACCGTTAAACGACGGTGTAAGAGACGATTGGAGGCCGCGACATTACTCGATGGGAAATTTGGCCGATCGTACCGGTACCAAGGAGCCTCTGTCGGTGCGGCTTTCGTCGACTTACAGATCAGCGAGATGTCTGAGACGCCGAGATTTACCGGAGCGCGTTGTCGTTATCGAGGAAGAGCCCGAGGATTCGTCGGTAAAACACGTCCAAGAGATCGATGCGGGACAACCGCCGCCGGTCGACGAAAGTTTGTTCTTCGATAATCTCGAAGCTCTGCGCGACGCGAAGATCAACGGTACGAGTCTGAAGAGCGCAATGTGGTCGGTCGTCAGCGTCGGGGAGATGAAGATGCTTCTCGAGATGGAACGCGGCGATTTGGACGACGTGACGGACATCGATATTCCGGCGCCTGGCTATCAAGAGAGATTCAGAAACATCGCATACGTATGGGCGTGTTTTCGGGGTCTCGCGAATCTTCTTCCGAAACTCGAAGCTTCCGGCGCGTGTATCGACTACGTCGAGCCTTGTACCGGTATAAACGCTATTCTGGCTGCTGCGCTATCGGGTAGCGTTGCTTGTCTCAAGCATCTCATAGATCGCGGTGTCGACGTTAATTACGTCAGCTGCATAAGTAACTACACACCCCTTCATTTCGCTGCTTTTGGAAATTCTCGTGATGCCGCACAATTGTTGCTGGACAACGGTGCGTTGATGTATACTAATAACGGTCCCGAAGTCGAACCGGTGCTTCATTCGGCCGTTCGCGCGCGTTCCCTCGAAGTAGCGATGCTACTTCTGGAACGCGGTGCCAGCGTATCCCTGAAAAATCATCACGGCGAAACACCGCTTCACGTCGCGTGTTTCGTTCAATCATTGCCTTGCGTCGAGGCACTGATCGAGACACTCGGCACCGATGTCAATGCCGTCGATCGCGCGCACCGAACTCCACTTCATTTGGCCGTTATGACGACAAATTCGTCTGCCGATCTTGTCGAATTATTACTCAAACACGGTGCCAACGTGAACGCGAGCGACAAGGTCGGCTTTACGCCGCTCCACATTGCCGCACTTAACGAACAATCGCAGTGCGTTGATAGCCTCATCTGGGCCGGTGCCGACGTAAGTGCCACAACGGGCGCCGGTTTATCCGCTCTGAATGTTATACTACGAAAGATTCCCGAGTCACTGCAAGTGTTTCGACAGCGTCTTGACGCTTCGATAAGATTGAAACGTCCGGTTTCGCACAATCGGGAATTCGAGATGAGATTTCACTTCGATCTTTTGTTTCCGAGCAATAATCCGTGCGAAACGAGTTTCATTAACACTTTCGTTCAGGAGCGCCGAAAGGATTTGCTTTCGCATCCCTTGGTAATGGCTTTTCTTCATCTCAAATGGGAGAAGATAAGAAAATTTTATCTGATGAGAATATTTCTCTACGCAATGACGGTCGTTTGTATGACGACTTACGTTCTCACTGCACTCGCTTACAAGTGTTACAATCACGAGGATAACGGCGCCGCGAAGGTATGCAATAGCAAGAGACTCACGGGATTTTTGTTTCGGAAAACCGTAATTGAGATCGAGTGGTATCTTTCGCTGTTTCTCACGTGTATCACCATACCGAGAAAAATCTTTGGTTTCATGGTTTACAAATCAGCGAGACAATATTTCTCAAATATCGACAATGTTCTTGACGGCGTTGTTATCGTAAGCGTTTTCGTTACGTCTTTCGTTTACACAGGACGAACGTACGACTGGCAAAATTACGTCGGTGCCTTTGCGATACTGTGCGCCTGGACTAACCTCATGCTGATGGTCGGACAACTTCCGGCTTTCGGCACATACGTCGCTATGTTTACCCACATACAGTTCGAATTTGCTAAACTCTTGTTGGCTTATTCGGGTCTGTTGATCGGTTTTACCATTAGTTTTTGCGTCATATTCGTCGGTGAACCATCGTTCGGCAATCCGTTTACCGGACTCATCAAAGTTCTCGCTATGATGGCCGGTGAACTGGATTTCGAGGGTCTGATCAATCAGTCCGATCAGACGAAAGACGGACACTTCGTTCTCTATCATCCGTTGTCCGTTTGTTCGCAAATATTGTTCACCCTGTTTCTCGTTTTCGTCACCGTTATCCTGATGAATCTTTTGGTCGGTATCGCCGTTCACGATATTCAAGGGCTTCGCAATCACGCCGGCCTAACGAAACTCGTCAGACAAACTAAATTGATTTTATTCACGGAAATGGTACTTCACAATGGCGCCATACCGTACGCATTTCGCAAGTGGATGTCGGATCACGACATCGACGTGGAAAATCGTAAACAAGTATTGGTCGTGAAGCCTCTTAATCCGTTGGAAAAACGTTTGCCAAAGGAAATTTTGAAAGCAGCGTACGAAATCGCGCAGAGAAGCGCACCGCTCACCAACGACGAGGATGTAACTCTTAGCGAACACGTTACGTGGATGAAACAACACGACGAGGAAAATGCTGATTCAGCGTTACACACGTCTGTCGACAAAATGTTCGTCGAAATCGCTGCCAACACCGAAGATCTGAGAATTATCAGAAAACAATTGATCGATAATAATCGCGTACTCGCCGACATATTGACGAGATTGGGCAGAGAACGAAAAATTTGATGCTACTTCGTGGTCGTGACAAAATTTTGCGACTGAAGCAGCGCGGCAGGAGAAAGACAAATGTGAGACCAAAAAAAAAAAAAACAAAAAAAATTGCGTGTGTAAAAAGAGAAAATTAAACAAATCAAAGAATAAGCAGTACAGCTAAAGAGAGACTATGTGAGCTGTGCGATTCGAAATTATCTACGGATGTTTAGATTTCGATTATTCATTTTTTTTTTTAATACCTAAAAAGAAAAAAGACTATGAGACAATCCATGAGACTATTGCAGAAGATGCTGTCGAAATATTTCGTTTTATATTTTTCATGTTCCTAAACTAAATTGTAACGTCATTGAGGATTATTACCATCGAAATTTTATTGGTAAGAATCCTCTTGTTTTTCTCTAAAGACGATGATAACGTTTTTTTCAGTACAAATTTAACGCGTGACGTGTTTTATTTTTCTAATTTTTTTTGTTTTCTTCTTGTAGGTGATATTTCCACTGATATTCACCGGAATGGATAAAGAAGTGGACGTTGAAGCGACGGTCAAGAACGGTGGATTTACCGGACAGTCGGGCGCTATACGTTTTGGAATTGCGTGGGCTCTGCGAAGCTTCGTCGACGCGAATATGGTGGAGCAGATGCGAGTCGGTAAGCGACAAAACGAACAAACAATTATTCAGCGACAATGGCATTGGCGATACGATACCAAATTGATTAATTTACGATCCATTTGTCCGATAAGAATAAAATATCGAAATGAATTCATTGCCACGAGATAAAGAGACGACGGGGCGGTACGGACGTTATTTTTTCGTCTTTAATGTATTTTTTTTGTTATTGTTCTTTGATAGCCGGACTGTTGACTCCTGACAAGAGATGCAGGGAAAGAAAGAAGCCGGGACAGGAGGGAGCGAGAAGAAAATTCACGTGGAAGAGACGCTGAAAGGTCGATCGACCGTCGAACTACCAACCGCTACCGAGAACTCTGCAGTGGAAAGTCGATGCATTTATCACGATCATCTTGTACGGCCATCAAATTTATATCGTCGATTATTGAACTCGAGAGTGCAATGATGTTGCGACCCTGACGACAATTTTTGCTCGGATTAAATATGCGATTATAGATGAAACTGATCGACGTGTTATTTAAAAAAAAAAAAAATTGGACGAGACGATAAGCGAAATATCCTTTTGCAAAATTTATTCGAAATTTATCACAGTTAGTTGTTTTTTCACATTTTGTCGAGCGGTCGTAAGCCCAGTAGTTTCATTCCTTCGGCCAAAACGTTTTTTGCTACGCGAAAGAGCAGCAAACGCTGAGACGCAACGTCGCTTGGCTCATCCTTCACGCGCAGTTCCTTTAGCGTTTTATTCACCGAGTGGCTGAAATTCGGGATGAAATTTAGCTTTTCATTAAATACAGACGATAAATCGCAATTTACCTTAAATCGAAGAGATATTTCGTCAAATTGCACGGTTCCAATCTACGATAAGACGTTATAACTGCTTCGTCGAATTGCATAATTTTCTCAACGAGAGCGTTGACGCAAGTTTCGTTCAGAATCGACGGATCACACTCCTCCGGCAATGAGACCCCGCAATTTTCCTCAAGACTCACCAAACGGCAGTGAGTGTATTGCAACTTGACGCCGGTTTCACCTTTGATCTGTCGACAATTCATTTGGCTTTTTTTTTTTTTTTTTCGCCAAACGATAGATGAATGTCAATGAACTTCGATGTTTGATACTCACGTCGAGCGCGACGTTCCAATCGAATTCGTAATCACGTTGCCTTTTTTGTTTCAAATCGTGAATTATAACGGCCGACATGCCGAGGATATCACAACTGTTGTCGTCGCTCCCGAGTGATACCTTCGTAGCTGCAAATAATTGAGAAACTTATCGGTCACTGCGGGCGCATTATTTGTTTGGATTTTTTTTTCTCATGTTTTGAGTCTTAAAAAGAAAAGAGTCAATGAATGAATCGTTTCTTAGCTTTAGCCGCTCGCTTACTCGATTAAAATAATTAATTACGAATAGACTGTCGAAGAAAAATAATTGCGGAATGAAGAATTCATTACGAATTACTCGTTCTTTACTTACTCCATGTACGTTCTTGTTTCTCGCGTACGGAATCCCGAGCTTCGTTCAAAAAATCGTGAAGAAAGACTGCAGTTCCTCCTCGCGTACTCATGCCGCGAATTTTGCCGAATTTAACGTGTACAAGGCGCTCCGCCCAACGCATATTCATTTTATCAAGTATCGTTAACAAATTCATGAAATGATCGGTCTGCGCGTTATCGACGACGTAGTACATTAGATCGAATTTGTATTTCTCGTAACGATCGATCGCCGCAGCTATGTCTCTCGTAAGATACAACGTCGTTCCATCGCTTTTGATAATAGGAACGCTGCGTTTTTCGTTCAGCGCAACGACTCGTCTTTCCTCGGCGTCAGTTTCCAAGAGTTTCAATCGATCCATCTGTTCGATTATTCCGCCGATTTGTCGCGTTCCGTACATCGATTCCCAGTGATACTCGTCGAAAGATACACCGAGTCTCGCGTAAATTCTCGTCAATTCGTCGGTTGTGTATTTACGAAAATTCTTCCATTTTTCCGAATATTGCGAATCCCCTTTTTCCAAAGTCTCGAATACACGCCGCGCGCGTCCCGCCAAAGTGGGATCTTCTTTGGCTGATTTGTTGGCGTAAACGTAGGCTCTGTACATTTCTGCGATGGGATCCGATTTCATTGCTTCTTCGGTAACTCCGAGTAAATCTATTCCTAGCTGAATGTAACCAAACTGCGTACCCCAGTCGCCGAGATAATTTATTTTTCTGGTGCTATCGCCGAGATAATTGTGAAGATTCGACATGTAATTGCCGATTATCGTGGAACGCAGGTGTCCCACGTGAACGGGTTTAGCTATGTTGGGAGAACTGAATTCCACGACTATGTTGCGACTCTTTGGAAGAATACGCGGCGGCGACAATCCCTGAACGTTGGATTCCAAGATTTCCTTGACAAGAGCGTCTCTCGGTATGCTGAAAACTACGGAAGGATTGCCGTCGCTCTTGAGACTGACGTGTGGAAATACATCGCGACTATTTCTCGCGATATCCTCCGCATCATTCTGTATATTGTATTGCTTCGTTTTCAAAGGTAACGTAAAGGCGAAACCTCCGTTTGCGTCGCATTTCAATGATAAATGTGTGTGAATGTCGGAAATTGAAAGATTTGTGCTTCGTACACCCTGCGCTATCTGCAAAATAAATCGAAAAAACGATGTTACATTCTCTCAATAATTTTATGAAATTTACTGAATTTCCGAACAAAAATAAAAAAGTGAGGTTATGCCGGTAGAACTATATTTTATAACAAAAATACCTTTTGTTGCACGAGACTTCGTATACCGCTACTCATATCGAAAAATTATTGATTATTTGCCACCGATGTTATCCAATAAATAGTTGAACTCGTAATAACGAGACGGTACCGTAAATTTGACTTTAAACAACCGTCCTGGGTGTCGCCATTGTTGTTTTGCTGTTTTCCAATTCATCTTATCTACATCCGGGATTCAAGTTCAATTTGAAAATGTATGGAATGCGTAGAACGTAGAGATTATAAACGTGCGCGTTTGATAAGTATTTTATTTCTTATGTAAATACACGTGGATTTGATCGAAAAGCGATCGAAATATTAGCTATCGTCGGACTTCTTCGGGTCAATATATTTATCTACAAAATAAAACATTGACATTCAGACCACCTGTTCGACTACTCAAAGATTGTAGAACAAGTGTTTTCTTCTCTCTCATAACAAAAGGGATGCGGCGATCGCTCGTTGAAGTCATAATTGATTAATAGATGCGAACATCAATTACATTATCCAATCCTCCGAAAACCGGGAGAGACACTCATTTGATCAGCATGGTATGACGTCATAGGAATCCGCGCTGTCTCAATACAGCGTATGTGTATTCGCGCGTGTGTGTGGGTCAGCGAAAATTCGCGTCGTTCAAAGGAGGGTAAAGGGGTAAAGAGGGATATATATACGGCTATAGTGGTAGTTGGCTGAGGTCGCAGCAGCGGGTGCTAGCGCTCTCGTGCGCGCGCGCGCGCGTGCGTCTGGCGGAGGGAGGTTGAGCAGCCAGCAGCGGCAGCAGCAGCAGACAGGCATCGAATAGTAGACAGTGTCGGCCATTTTCGCTGGTCGTGGGAGCAGCGACAGCGAGCCTTCCGTCGGCGCCGTGTGTGCTGAGCTGTCGTCCGTCCACAGCTGAGCTGTTAAACCGCGGGCGCGAGTATCCCAAAGACCGCGAGATAGCCTCTCACTCGGGTGGTCCTCGTAACTGAATCGTGTCCGGAGTCTCGTTTTTTTAAATCGTTAATCGCGACAACGAACAAAAAAAGTCCGTTGAAAGTACATTACGATAGATAAAATAAAATAAACGGTAGAAAAGAGAGGAGCCGGTATAAATCGCGTGAGTCAAACGCCACACGGAAGGAAAGCAAAAACGAGAAGTTGCGAACGATCGAGGGAGGCGAGGGGAGTGAAAGGGCGAAGAAGAGGGCCCGGTAAGGGCTGAAACGAATGTAAAGAACGAAAAGCCACCGGACGAACACGATTGATAGAGAAATTTGAAAAAATTTTCTCTCGACTCGATGGCATAGGTGTGGAGTGTGGTGGATAAAAAAAAAAAAAAGGTCGTGGCTCGTGGCAGTTGGAAGAGTCGGGCGAAGTTGTAACGCGTTGTCGTCGTGGGGCAACGGACGACGAGGTACCATTACCTACAACACTACTATCGGGCGAGGCGTGTGAGTACGAAATCGTCGCGTTAAATCGCGAGTTACATATATCAAACGTCGTCGTCGTCGTCGTTGTCGGTGGATCGTTGATGTTCGAACGTCACACACACCGTTCGGTACTTGTGTAAGCTGAATAAGCAACGTTACATACACACATAATATCGTTATTACGATCAGTCGATGTGCCGCTCTGCTCGCCGGTGATTTTTTTTGTGAAAAGGTGCGGTGATACCCGTGGTGATTTGTGTGCTACGATCGCGGTTTTTTTTTCTTTTTTTTTTACTCAGAAAAAGAAAAATCGGAATAATCCGTGAGGAGAGGCCGGCCGATCGGTGTTTTTCGATTTTTTTTTCGCGAGAGTTTGCCCCCTTGGAGTTTTATTAACGGAGGATAAAGTAACCAGGAGGGAAGCACAGCAGCAGCGGGAGTAACTAGAAGGGAAAAAAAAGGGGTGCGAGCGCGCGCGCTCTCTCGAGAGGGGAACTCTGTCCGTGCTGACAGGAAGGTGGATATAGAAGAGGAGAGAGAGAGCGAGAGCAAGCACAACAGCAACCGAGCCGGCACTGTCAGCAATAACTATGGCCGGACAGACGATAAACGACAGGCTGCTTGCCGCAAGGCACAGCATTGCCGGACAGGGACTAGCAAAGTCCGTATGCAAAGCTACGACGGAGGAAATGATCGGCCCTAAGAAGAAACATCTCGATTGTGAGTGATTCCTCTTCGTAATGTACCCCATTTTTTTTAGATTCATTTTACTTTCGTAAAAAAAAAAAAAAAAAAAAATTAATTAATAAAGATTTCCAAACTCGCGTAAACCGCAATTCGATACCAACGAGTCAATGTCCCTCGTTGGCATAACTTGTCGATTTTTTTTTTTTTTTAAATTATTATGCATAAATATCGCGGAGCTCTGCAGCAAAGAGTGGAGAACAGTAATTCGCGGCTTTCGAGTCACTGCAAGAGAAGTCAAGAGAACGAGAGATAAAACCGAGAGAGAGAGAGAGAAAGACAGTAGTGGGCGCCGGTTTCGAAAGAACCGGTTCTCTCTCTATACTCTCTAGGTAGTTTATATAGATCCTGCAACGTTGAGGTCTCTCGTCGTTTCGGGCTTTCGTACCGACTGACATATCTATCTTTCTCTTGGTATTACAAGAATCTCTGTTGGCCTATACGCGGCCGGTAAACGAACCACAATCCTATTCGTGTGTATGTATATATATATATATATTCTCTACACACAGGAGATAGGGATAAGGAATTATTGTTACTTCCTTTGGGCACATCCTTTTTTTTTTTTCGGTCTCAACTATAATGACTCATTCTTTGCCTTCAATGAACGATACCGAGGTTCGCGAAACAAATTTCGTTCTTCATGTTCGGAATTTAAAATTCCGTTGGCTTTGCGCGAAAGATAGAAATAAATTTGACCTCGGAATACTTGATTCGGAAATCGCGCTGGAGAATGTATCGAAAATAGATTCTACGTAATGCCGAGGGGATGCGAAATGAACGAAAAAAAAAAAAAAAAAGGTCGTTACCGGGGTCGGGTCAATCGAGTTTTCGTCGAGTTCACGGGGTCGCGGGATGACCGGTCATTCATCCTTCGCATTTTCATTGCGCGTACAGGAATCGTACAACGCTATAATCGTTATCCGCGATTTATAATTTTTTTTTTTAAATCGCGTCGAATTATCGCGTAATTGGATGAAAAAAATAGATTGGCAATGACGAAACGTTTGGCGAGAGGAGAGACGAGAAAGAATCGTGCCGTATGGTAAGAGAAGCGAGGCGGGAAGCCACGATAGTGCGGACCGTGTTCCTATCGATTTTCCGCCGTTCGAGTTATAACCAGGAGGCGCGAGAGAGTCGCGAGAGCGCCACGAGGGTCGCGACGATGGCGCACTTGCTCCAATTTTCGTACTATCTTCTCATCCTTCTTTCCGAAGAAAAAAAAAAAAAAAAATGGGCAACGACTCCCGAAGAAATTCGACTTGCAACATCCTGAGCGTCGAATTCTTTTGACTATTCGCCAGATATCTTTCGTTTCGGTAAGAAACGAATATAAAACAATTTATTCTGCGCTCATTTTCTATATCGATTTCGGAGCGTCGGAGGTCGCGCGACAGAGGCGACTGTCGCGTTCCAATTCTCCATTTCACCCTTAACCCTCATCCCTCTCCTCCCGCGGCGAGAGATGAATTCACGATCATTCGTAAAATGATTCCATTATTGGATAAGGCGTCGACGAGGTCGTGCGAAAAAAAAAAAAAATTGTGACGACGCTGGAGTGCGAAGAAAAAAAAAGGTCTCCAGAGATGGAAAGAAAGAAATTCTCATTCACTTTCCGAGATCGAGGTCAGGGCCGCGTGAGTTGCTCGGTGACCACAGTATAATAACACTCTCGGTCTACCGTCGCAGAACTGCGTAATAATCTCATCGAGAGTTTAAACTTACGTATCTCCCTTGTTGAGGCACTCTATCCCGTCGATGTTACTCGCGACTAGACGAGAGAGGAGAAAGTATCGAGAAACGGGAAGACTGCGCAATCGTTATTTGCGCCGCAAAATCGCCATTCGGTAATATAAAAAAAAAAAAAAAAAAAAAAAAAAAAACGAATTTTAAAATCATGGCGATGGACGCGGCTTCGTTCCTTTACATCCTTTTTTTTCCTTTTCTCTCGAGGAGTCGAGAGAACGCGATGCAGTGAAACTGAATCATGTCGTATAGTCGGCAGCGACTGCGATAATTCTTCTCAAGTTTCTTCCTTAAAAGTACACTTATCCACGGATCTTTATAGCCGATCCGCACTCAAGACGGCGTGTTCACGTGTGCGTTCGTGAGTTCGCAGCGTGGCTTTTCTCTCGCGGCGTTAATACCCCAGAGTTTGCCACCGA
Source organism: Buathra laborator (assembly GCA_934046635.1). Taxonomy (NCBI): domain Eukaryota; kingdom Metazoa; phylum Arthropoda; class Insecta; order Hymenoptera; family Ichneumonidae; genus Buathra; species Buathra laborator. The sequence continues at coordinate 1,378,111 of OW203898.1, read as the reverse complement.
CACGAGAGAGAGTTATGTGTGTATATTACCTTCCGTGCAACTCGTCCTCGAGGTTTCTCGGGCGCGAAAGTGAACGCTGCAGCTCGTTCCACTCGCGTTTATATATGATACACGCAATATTGAACTTACACGTTCGTACGTACGTATAATTCTACTTACGTCGTGTACGCGAGGGGTTCGCAAGGAATTCCAGTAGTGTAGTTACGAACGATATCTCGCTGCAGAGTTTCTTTGACAAAGATAATCGTTCACGATGAAAATTTAACCTCGAGTTGCGAAGTATTGAAAACGAAGTTTTGAGGTATAAATAGATCGCCATTGATGCAGATGCAGCGGAGCCGAAAATTAGCTTCGTCATTCATTTTGTCGATGATATACGCTGTGGACGACTTCAACGAGTTATATTTAATTTAAATTATACTCGTCTCTCGTACGACTTTGTGTCATATCATTCGATGCTCGTGGAGTCATAAATTTCATTAATTTCGTGTCAATGCTCTCCGGGCGAAAGATCGAGATCGCGATTTGGCTGTGAGTCACACCAAAATTATATTTTAAATACGCTGAGAAAAGAGTTTATCTATAGTTAACGAATGTATAGTTGGATAAGGAGAAATAAATATTTAGTTATTTTAATCGAATCTAAATAAACTTTTTTCTTTTTTTCTGTCGGATGTGTTCGTACGGACGAATTATATCGCGAGAAAATCACGGGCTTTTATCGCGGAGATTTAACGTATGCAACTCGTAAATTTTAACAGCGAAACTAAAGAGTTCGCGGTCGGTGAGTTTCCGTGGAAAAAGTGGGGCGCTATATAACGCTTTTTGTTTCCTCTTTCTCACTCGACGCTATACCGCTCGAGAGAGAGAAAGAACGAAGGAATTGGAGTGCAAACTTTGGCAGACAAGCGGACGACGAGTTATGCTTCTTCTTCCTATGTAGCGGCCAACACACGAGTCCATTGGCTGTGAGGAAATCTTATTTCACAAGCGCAATCCTCGTACGAAACATTGTGCAGTTACACTACAATATAAATACGAAGTGACTTTGATAGGTTAGCGAGAAACGCGCTCCGCTTGTGAAATCCCCTTTCGCTCGAACGTTTTAACGTTTTCGCGAAGTTTAATAGCCTTCTATGTGTAGTCTAAAATGCCGATAAATATTGCGATCATATCTCGTACAGCCAAAAAACTGAATTCCCGTGGAAATGAATATATTCCTAACGTTACGAGCATTAAACTGCTTAAATGAAAGCATATTTATTCTTGTAGATAAAAATGTATTTTTCGTCGCGGAAATTAATTTTTTTGTGTGAATAACGAGTAATAATGTCGTCGGGAATTTAACGGAGAATTGGGTCAACAAAAATTATTTTTTTAAATGTCTCCTCTCGGGACCTCCACTCCTCAAAGTTCTCCGGAGAGTATCATCAGCGCAATAACTCGGCAACGAGTTGAATTAATGAATTAATTAATGAATTGGGATTCGTAGGATTCTCATAGGTGATATAGACTTCTGCGAATTCAAGTGAATAACCGGTTGATAAATAAAAAGAACCGCAATCCTTTGGTCGGCTCCGAAAGCTGCAATACTGTTAATCGCCACGTCGACTACCATTTAACCGAAACGTTTAGCGGTCTATCGATTCGCTGACCGCGAGCATTGGCTATTTTCACGAGAAAAAAAAAAAATATATCGTGACCAGAGACTGAAAATGTAATAATACTACGATATGAACGAGAGAACGGAAAGTTAGGGCGGATACGAGAGAGTCGGCGCCGGTTATCTTATATCCCGGCAGCAGCCGTGTTATATTCCTCTCTCGTCCGGGTGCCTCGTGTCCCATGTCTCTTCCCGTTATTTCCCTACAATAGATTCTTTCATTTTTTTTTTACATTTTTTTTTAATTCTCACCGGAAAAACTCAATTCTCGCGGATATGAATTTTTTTTTCGTAATTTACAAAAGCACATCGATTTTTTTCGAGTTTTTTTGGGTTATCTGAATTTGTTTCGCGGTGAGCGTGAATTCGATCTCGAAATAACGAGTAAACCATTTTCCACGGTTTGGTCACGAGGCAAAGGTGCTTCTCGTGCGGTTGGCGTTGAGCTTTGATCGGTACCGAGAGTCTCACGATTTTACTCGCGCATTCGCCGAGTTGTAACCATTCTCTCTCTATTTCCTTCTTTTCTTTTATATATACCTCCATCCTTCTCTCTCGGGAATGTTTGCAGACGAGTTCTACACTCGTCGTTAAGCCGGCTGCTGGTACTCCGCGGAGACACACATTTATATACATATACACAAGTAAAATCCTCTCTCTCTCTCTCTGGCGAAGGCACGTTGAGGCACGTTCTCGGTCGATCGTTTCTCTCGCGATTCTCTCGCCGTCGAGAGGAACCCACCGAGGTCGTGACTCCTCGCGTTCGTCGTTACACAGACGCGCGCAACGTGCCTTCCTCTTCGATCTTCTCTCACCTCTCGGTCTCGTCGTCTCCCTGCATCGATTTTTCGCCCTTTTACGACCCCGAATAAGAGCCTCGAATAAGCTGTCCGGCGAAATCGATAGACAGAGACCGTATTTTCCGGTTTCCTAGTTCTATCGCTTACACCGATTATCGCATGAATTCCGTAATTTGCGACAATAACAGCGGCAAGAAAAAAAAGAAAAAAATGTTTCTGTTGGATGAAGTCCGCAGGTGATGACGATGACTCGTTCGAATCGGTGCGCGTGGTTATCTATCTCGGGAGTAGGAGAGAAAAAAAAAAGAAAATAAGCCCGAGGCAGCGGTGACAAGCGGACGCTCTGATTTCCTTGTAAATTCGATATCGAGTCGAATAACGGGGCAGCTGCGAGAGAGCTGCTGCAATGAAATCAAACCTCTAATCGAGGTTTGCCAAAACATGCTATCGCGCACACGCCCCCTACTCACTATTTCATACGGCCCCATTCACAATCAATTTATCCTCGTGGCGTTTTTTTTTTTTTTGTGAATTTTTATAAAAATATATCTGCTACTTTTTACATAATCAATTTTTATCGACTTTCGGAGTATTGAAATATTCTGGTTTTTTTTTTTGTTTCTTTATTCTTTTTTCGATGTTATTTGAATCCGAACGAAGAACTCCGATATTGAATCAATCTATACTCCGATAAATCGTCCGGGCGTAACGCGAACACACCCCTTCGATTGGATTTTCTCGCGGGGCTCGAGATATCGTGACGAAAAACACGTATTAAAAAAACATAACAACGATGTTCGATAGAACTTGGACAACGTGACACAGCTTGAGGTTGATACGTTCGATAAACGTTCGGGACTTCGGGGAAATTTCGATGACAATTGGAATTTTAATAAAAGAAACGCGGGTCACATGTGATTCACGATATAATAGACCTTGTTGAATCGTGTCATTGACGGAGCTCCGCTTGAGGGGAGATAAGAATGAAACTTCGCCGTCGATCTCTCACGGCACGCTTTACACGGGAAATGAACTCGGCATCGGAAAAAAAAAAAAAAAAAAAAAAAACAATTACACAGCAAAGATCATTATACTATCGGGTTCCGGTCATTGTTTATAAAGTTTTACGATAACATTCGCGATTAGAATTTTAATGAAAATTTGGCCTCAAATTGGATATCAGTTTGAATTTTAAAAAATAAATAAATAATTAATTAATGGTATAAAAAAAAATCGACTTCAACATTCGAATGCGATATTTCGATGTTTGCGTCGTGATTTCGCGATAATTACGGAGTCCCAATTATAATTTCTGACGATTGCACTTCATTAATTAAGGGACGCGCTGTTAATTATACGATTTACAAGATACGCATTGTATCGAATAGAGAGTCGTTTCGAGAAGTCAATGACTGTTACATTCACCTTATACGTTGGCGCGTTCATTCGATGCGTAAACCGGGCGCGTAGGTGAACGACTCACGTATAATGCAGACGCAGCACGCGGTGAACTCGCGTGGTGTATTTCCCTTCCCTGGTATTGCACGCTGCAGCAGCAGCAGCAGCAACAGCGGCAGCTGTCTTTGGAACGGTGCATCGAGTCGAGACCGACCGCCGAGACGGGGACGGTGACACGAAGGCCGGGAGAGCGCGACAACGCGAAGCGAACGGCTAGAGGAAAACGAATAGGGAGAGAAAAGAGGCAATAGTAAGAAAAAAGAAAGGCAAGAACGTCCGTTTACGTGTATATGGAACGAAAAAAAAACGATGGGGAAAAAGAATTCATTAACGGGAATAGAGAGGATAGACGGTGAGACGATTTACATACAAACGATATGTAATAACGATGCGACACGGTAACAGGTACGCGTAATACCCTTATATGTGTGGTATTCACAGTATCGTTCCACTTTTCAACTTGGAGTTCAAGAATTTATAATATCGATAAAAAAAATATAATGTATAATATATCGAATACGATAAAAAAAAATCGATTGAGATCGATTCTTCTTCAGAAGGCATTTTATTATCGTTTAAACAGTAAATAACGACTGAATATTTCCGATATTCTCGTTAATCGTTACTATAACGCGCGGATTTTTTTAAATATTTTTCTTCCCCCTTACGGTAAAATTAAATGTTCTATTCATTGCTATTGATATATGTTATCATCACTTTTTCACTTTGTTGCTATATCGATAAAGATTCGAACGATTAATTATTCTATATGAATTATTAATAATCGTCGTGAATCGTCGTGAATTAATATTAATCTTCTATATGCTCATAGGTTGTCGGAGCTGAGATTAGTTCGTATTGATTTATCCTAACGTATCACACAAACGATACGATTGAAAACTTGTATATCCACCTGCGTTAGCGTAATATACATTTTTTTCTACCGATCAGAAAGTTCTCGCGCGATCGCCTATTGGTACGAATCCCAGACTCGGCGTATCTTCGATGAAAATATATTTGTTTGTTTGTGTACATTGTCCGATGATTGCCAAATGGTTAATTCGGAGCGCAGCGATGACTCGAGTGCCATGATCTATTAATAACGCAGTCGCGAAACGTAGGAAGATCGCGGCTTGGTTTCGGCATAGGAGTTTATAATTGGAACAGGAAGGCTGACAAGGTCGATTGTACTCCTCGCTCGCTTGTTCGCCCATAGCGCGCGAGGCACTCGAGACGCGGATAGCGCTTCTCCAATCCACTCGGCGTCGCTTTGCTCACAATTGCACGACGAGAGAAAGAGAGCGAGAAATAGAGAGAAAAGTATATACTTACTTACTATCCGTATCGGAACGCTCCATATACGTTTATCTGACAAAGTCCCGGCGCGCTTCGGTCCCTTCGCTGTTATCAGGCCGATTGTTGCCGATAGAAAAGATCACCGTTAACGCGTTGTTGGCTATAAAGTACACCAGCTTCCCAATTGCGTGGAAGCCGGAGATCGACCATCACCCTCGAGAGTCTCTTCATCAGGATAGATCGGGATTGATAACGAGCCTCAATCATCCTACTAACCTCTCGTATTATTCCGCGACTACCAGCCAGAGATTAATTCTCCTCTCTTTTTTTATTTATCTCGACAAATGCCTATCAATCATTAATTAATCATTAATTAAATTCTTCAACGTTTCTTCTCCAATCGTTCATTTTGAGGCATTTACATCAAAGTTTGAAGGTCAAGTCTTTTTTTTTTGCACTTATCGAATCTGTGCTCTCGTCGTATTGAAAAGAAATGCGTTGTTACCCGACTGGCGTCGACATTGGCGATAAAAGTGGCAAGAGAAAAGTGATGAAAACGCGTAGGCTTGGCGCCGCAACCCTTGGAATATACACACGCGCGATCAATACTTAAAGACGATAGAACTGCTATCGCTGCCGGTAAGCTGCTGGCGTTTCGAGACTACACTCCGAAAAAAAAAATCGTCCGTTCCAGAAAAATTGTTTATTCCGGATAATCTACACGTATTTCTTCGTGAATGTTGCGATGGTATCGATATCTTTCATATACAAAAATGAGATTTTATCGTTTTCGCGAAAGTATTTTTCAGTCTGTATCTCCCGGCTTTTCTCATTATTCGCATGGAGTTGAGAAAAAATTAGTCACTCCGACGTGAAAATTTACGACATTCCCAGTTAATTATAGAAGGCGGAAAAAACGTTGTATCCGCGTCTTAAAATTATTACCTTTATTTCATATAGTACAGCAGGTATTAGAGATTAATTCTCAAAAAATGAGCAAATATTAATGAGAAAAGAAATACGTTCACAACATGGCTATCAATTTTTATTTCAATGAGATTCTCTCTCTCTCTCACACACACGAGCGAAGTCATCGATAAAGAATTCGTTCGATAATCCATTCGCGTACAATAAATTACAAAAGCTTGACGCGTTTGTTATGTACACCTTACCTCGTGTTTATAATACTTTCTCACGACAAAGAAAAAAAAAAAAAAAAAACGAAGTACCGTACTGGAAGTTCAACCACACGGTTTCAAACGTGCGTCATACGCGCATATTTCCATAATGTTTCAATAATGAAAATTTACACAGCCGAGACCTGCTCTCTTGTGGCGCGGTGTCTCTACCTGGTCGCTGCTTCGTTCCCTTTGGCGTTCTCGCACGTGTTCGTGACACATTATCGTTTTCCTGACTGCTAGACACGAACGTGACGGTCTATGATTCTCGTCGTGCCATGATAAAAATCGGCGGAAAAATCGCTGTTCGAAGATTTTGCCGATATGTTTAAGCGCTTCTACTTTCCATATCTCCGTTTTTTTTTATTCGTATACATATATAGTTCGAATAAACGCGAATGCCTCGCCGACCGGGATATGAGTCATCTAGTTGTCGGGGTCTCGCGTCGATGCAACGTGGAGAGGAATCGCACCAACGGCAGACGAGACGCTGCTGTTGGTGTGACGCTCTCTTGCCAACTCCCAACTCCGCGCATCCCGAACGTACGATAACCCGATAAATCATTGCGACCGGGTGGGAGAGAACGAGAAGAAGAAGAGATGAACTGCGGGGGCATTAACAGAAGCCGAAGCAGAAGCAGAAGCGAGCATCAGCTCGCTCGGTATTCGTGTTAACTCGATCGGCGCTTTCGGGACAAGGCCACGCGCCAGAAAGCAAGACGTTTTTGCTTCTCCGAGTCTTACTCGTCGAGTCTCAAACGTATTTTCTCGACGGGCACCGGGGTGACGAACGATGGCATCCTGAACTCCTTCCTCGGAATCTCCCATCGGAGATTCTGTTTTTTAATCGTTTCTTATCCCTTTTTTTATGTATTATAAATTAGAATAGCCGCGTAGTGTAAGAGAAGAAAAAAGATAATTACGAGATTAGTTTAGAATTACTTGAAAAAAAATCAAAGTATGCTAATGAATTATTCATGAGTCTCGGAAAGATTATCGTATCAATATACGATTTTTAAAAGTTGTAAAGTGGGTTAAAGGTACACCTGTGGTAATTATTGTAAATAACTAATAAAGATGAAACGTTTTAAAATAGATTTTAAAAATGCGAGCATTGATTAGTATGTAAAATTGGAGCAATTAAAATTAAAGCCTTAAAAACCATTAATGGATAATTTCAGTAATTAGCTTCTGGCACGTGTTTTCGTATTAAATATTGAAGCTACAAGCAAAATGAGTCACTTACTCGTGATCAGCGGGAAAGAATTCGGCGAATTTAGCGTTGAAACAATGAGGAGAAAAATAATATCGATTTGCTGATTTTGCAGATATCCGAAATTTTTGGTATTTTTAAACTTCGATATCTTTGCTTGCCGATGGAATATCGGGAAAACCTGTCGGTGCCGATCGGGACCACGAAAAAAAAAAAAAAAAAAAAAAAAACGTCCGTCGGTTATTGGATATCGTTTTTCGAACTGTTACAGGGCGATGTAACGTGAAAAAAGTGTGGCGAATGTAGCTATTGAAATTTTGCCCTTGAATTTGTTCCTAAAAAAAAATTGAAGATTCGAACAAAATCTCTCTAAAAAAATTACTCAGTATTCAGCAATTTGTAATTTACTATCTTCACCATTAAATTATTCCTGTATCCGACACTGCGATTAAAATGTTCCGTAAAATTAATGTATTGGAAAAAAATATATAATAATTCGCATAAAAAAATGAATATGTTGAACTAAAATTATATTTATTGCTTCAACGTTGCAAATTCATTTATTCACATTAAATAAATGCTTAAAATTAAAATGCATCGGTATCGTATCTGTATACGCGTTTTAAAATGAATGAACGATTTATGAATAAAAACTTCCAGCATCAGCGATCAATTTTCAAGAAAAACATTTTTTTACCATATTCCGTATCATATTTTCATTTAACGTTGTGGAAAAAAAGCTGTTGATATCGTCATAGTTTTTTACACCGTAAAATATGCTATACTATGAAGTTCATTGCATAATTATGTGAACTACTCGTCGGTGTTAAATTCAACAGTTTTTTTTAACGGTGTAACCGGTCCTCATTACGCTAATCTTCACTCTCGTAAACTACCGGTTCTAATTTACCGGTTCCTCGATGACGGTGCATAAAAAATGTTTGCCCCGAAGACTATAGACCGATTTTTCTCTCGCGACAAGGCCACGTGTCGGATAGCCAATAACTACGCGATCTCCGGAATTCCGGGTCACGTTTTACGCTTCGCACGTTGTAGCGTAGGTGATTGAGAGGTCGTGATTCGCTTCATCTCCGGGAGTAGAATGAGAATATCAGGAGGCCGAATTAGATTTGAGAGCGATGGACGTTGCTATACACACATACATATATAACAGAGGGGTAAAGAAGGCCCTATCAAATCAGTCGGGGTTAATCGGTAGAATTGACGAGCGGATTGTCAGGCGTTGAAACCTTTTCAACTCGATCTTCCTACGTACGTAACAATCGAACGCCTGTAATTTATTTCATCCTTGGGGATCAACACTCGAGTATCAAAATATAAAAGACGAGAATAAAAAGAAAAAATTGTTCCACGCTATCGTTCGCTTTCGTTTCCTCGATAAAATTGGCTACTCCACTCTCCACGGAGCTCGTCACAGTTCGAGCGCGAAAGACATTAATTATAGCGAATTAACGCGGCTGGAGAAAGGCTTCTTCTTCGTTCGAGCGCCCGAGCGATATTATTATTAGCGGCAGCAGTAGTAGTGGAGGAAAGAAGAAGAAGAAGAACCGGACTTTAATTAGCCATTCCCTCTCTAATCTTTCTCCTTTCTCGCTAAAGGCCAATCTCGCCCAACACTCGAACGAAAGCGCACGGCGATTGATTTCGCAACACTGATAAGAATATAAAGAAAACGAACTTTTCATCGTTGTATCCTATAGCCATAGTTCGATGTTGTGATCAGTAACAACAGCTGTAACTCACGAAGGCCAATGTTAACGACGCTTTCGAGGTTTTACGCTCGTGTAAACTCTTCTCTACTCTCATTCACATTAAACTCACACATTTATGTCCACATGTGATCTCTTTAACGAGACCTCAAGCGATGACTCCTCTTTCCTCGATTCTCGGAATCTCTTCGCAACCCGATAAGCCGGACGATGGGACGAAAATTCAATTAGCGAATGTGCAATCATTTTCTCTCGCTTGCTACTTGCGATAAACACTGCAACTTTTTTTTTTTCACTTGCGAACATAAAAGCGAATATTAATTAATTTTGTTTACTTGTTTTTTCGTGTCATTGCAGATTTGATACATTGTACCAACGAGCCAAACGTCTCGATACCACAACTCGCTAATCTATTGATAGAGCGATCGCAGAACACGAATTGGACGGTGGTATTCAAGGCTCTCATAACTGTACACCATATGCTTTGCTATGGAAACGAGGTGAGGAATTAAAAAAATCAATCGAAATCCATTTAATATTCGTTAAAAAAAAAATTCTTATATTGGACTATTTTTAATTTTTTTTTTTTTTCGTTGCAGAGGTTTACCCAGTATCTTGCGTCGAGCAACAGCACGTTTCAGCTCAGCAATTTTCTCGACAAAAGCGGCGTTCAAGGTATACAAGTTTAAAAGATTGAATTTATCCCATTTTTGTTTTTGTTTTTTTTTTTTCGAAATATACGCGATGAATCCACCGACTTTCGTGCTGAGAATCGTCAAGCAATGTCTTTAACATACAAATTTTAAAGTACACGAAGAATTACTTTTTTCGAATTTGTCCGACAGATATCGAAAGCCGCGAGAATCGAAACGGTTTAGTAGCTTAGCTAATGACTAACAACTGTTTCTGTACTAACAATACGTTATGTCACTCGTTAACTCAACCGTTACGCACTGATTTCTCTTTTCCATGTGCCTGAACCTCATCTCTATGACTTACACTAACTGGGATTAATTTTGTTTCTTTCACCCTCTTCCGCAAACAAACTCACTTCGTTCGGAAACAGCCGGAGCTCGTGTCGGTAAGTGTCGAAAATTCAACAAATGAAAAAAAAAGAAAAGAAAACTAATGCGTGCATTTCTCTAACACGACAATAGACTTAGTCTAGTGATCTGCAAAGAATGACTACGAAATACCTAAAAATAATTATTTTATGTTTTTCTTTTTTTTTTTTTTATAAGGATACGACATGTCGCCGTTCATCAGACGATACGCCAAATACTTGAACGAGAAGGCAATGTCGTACAGAAGTGTGGCCTTCGATTTCTGCAAAGTCAAACGAGGGTAAGTTAGATGTATATATATATATATATATCGATCATTGATTCCGGATCGCACTGGCATCGATCCAATTATTACGAATGTTCGATGTCGAAGCTGGTAAAGCTTAGCGCGTGGCAAACACGTGTCGGCTTTTCGCTGAAATCGTTTAAACGGAATTTTATAAAAAGACGACGATAATATCGCAATGGAAATTTTCTCCAGGAAGGAAGACGGCACGCTGCGTACGATGAACGCTGAGAAACTTCTCAAGACTCTGCCGGTTCTACAGGCGCAGTTAGATTCTCTTCTGGAATTCGATTGCACAGCTAACGACCTCACGAACGGCGTTATCAGTATGGCTTTCATGCTTCTCTTTCGAGATCTTATAAGACTCTTTGCGTGCTACAACGACGGGATCATCAATCTTCTGGGTTCGTTGACGCTTCTATGATTATCACGCTGCTCTTTATCACACGACGGATCTGTAATTGGTTTTTCTTTTCATCGTCAAAATAGAAAAGTACTTCGACATGAACAAGAAACAATGCCGCGATGCCTTGGATCTGTACAAAAAGTTTCTCATACGAATGGATCGCGTCGGCGAATTTCTCAAAGTTGCGGAGGTAAGTTGATTGATTGATTTTTTTTTCTATATTCTAACATATGTATTCGGCGAATAATTCTTTTCATTTTTCTTTTCAAGAACGTGGGCATCGACAAGGGCGATATTCCAGACCTCACCAAGGTTCGTATTTCAAACTTTACTTCATACTTCAACGTAACAATGAGCAAAATTCCTTTTAATATCAAACATTCTTTTGACTCCTTAGGCTCCGAGCAGTTTGCTAGACGCTCTTGAACAACACCTCGCCTCCCTGGAAGGAAAGAAGGGATCGGCGGCAAACACGCCGACACAATCGGCGAGGTATGTTATCAAAATAATCGAATATAACCCTCGAAATGAAATAATCTTGAGAGATGAAAGTGAAAAAAGAAAGAAAATTATAACGCAAATTCGTTTAAAAGAAAAAAAAAAGAAAAGAAAAAAATCTGGCCATTATTTTTTATCCAAAATTCGCCGATTCTACACCTTTTGAATTCACCGCACCGCTCGGTACCGAGATTTATAATTTGGTATGTTTTTTTCGTTTTTTTTTTTTTTTTTTTGTTTTTTTGAGAAATCGCTCTTGTCTCGTTGGTAAATATATCTATAAATATGCATATATTAAATATATTTATATATATATATCAGCACACACATGTATATCTATAAAATAGTATTGAATATTTTTGGCGCTATCGTCGAACGCCACCAACATGAAACACTGTTGCAATGATAGTAATTACAAATTTTGTTCCTAAAATCAATTTTTGTTTTATCGTCGTCAATGAGAGAGAAAGAGTAAAAGAAAAAAAAACTATGACCTCAGCACACTCACCAACACACAAAGAGAGTAGCTGTAGACGATGTAAATTTGTTCTCGTTTCACACGATGGTGTAATACCTTCGAGTAGAATTTTCTTCGTATCAACATACAAATGCCAAGTAAATGTCGTACGACCAGTTCCATTCTCTGTGAAAAGCTTTGCACCTATTTTGTACGTCGAGTTGGTATAAATCGTTATCTGTATAAGCTGTAATATGTAAAAAAAAAAAAAAAACAAAGGGAAAAACTCGCAATTTGTTGGCACGTGTGATTCGTTCGTGTGGGTGTGTGCGCGTGTGTGTGGAAAATCGCTAAAAGTATCGTATTAGTTAATATTGTTTAGTCACAAAGTCTTGTCACTCGTACGATATAGATAGACTGTATTTACAATCGTAAATGCTTTGGAAAAAAAAAAAAAAATAGGAAAAAGGAAACACAGAAACAGAGAGTTGCACGTTCAGTTGAAAAAAAAAGCTCGAATCATACGTAACATAGATAAAGACATACACACACACACACACCCAGATACACTCGCATTAAGACGCGTGAGCATCCTGTACATACAATTTTTTGCGCATTGTTGCATCTATACGTACTACACAATTTCTTTGTTTTCTGTTTGTCTTTTCCTTTATTTTCAATTATCAACGGTCCTTGTCGCTCCTCCTATCTTATCACTCTATCTCTCTCTCTCTCTCTCTCTTTCTGTAACTTCACGAAAAAAAAAAAAAAAACTTTCGCTACCACGACACGTTTTGTCAACGTTGAATCGGCGTTCTTCCTCCTGTTTGCTCATCCTATAACCCTGATGTCCTCTCTCGGTCGCGCTCCTCCATCCGCACCGAGACACAACCGCCAACCCCTATCATTGCCCAAGCAGCAATAGAACGAATGTAAAGTCGGGAGTGTCCGCCCTGTCTTCCACCAGTACGGCTTTCGGGACGGCAGCCAGTAACGCACGCCTCGATCAGACCGGAAATGGACACATCGATGAGGCACTTAGACAGCAGGCCCTCGCTGAGGAGGAGGCAGCGATGAATCAGTACAAGGTAATTTATTATGAAACACAGTCGTCGAATGTTGTCACGAAACGAAAACTCCAATTTTTTTTATTTCCGTTTTATCAACCAACGATATCTTCACTTCCTGTTGGAATGTCACGTAAACTACGATACCTATCGTATTTTCCGGGGAAAAAACACAAAATAGGGGAACGTTGAAAAAATTGAGTAATTAGAGTCGACATTTTTTTTTTACATTATAAATTTTCACGTATTTTCGAATTTGATGGCAAAAAAAATCGCGTTTTTGATGCAATTGAATTTTTTTTTTTCTCTAAGTTTCTGTGTAAATACATTTCTTTTTTTCGTTTACAGGCGAAGGTACAGTCACCATCGGGTGGTCCGAGTACGAATCCATTCCTGAGTTCACCAACCGGAAGCGGCAATCAACCGATCGTGGATCTCTTCAGTTCCGCTCCTGCCAACGATCCTCAGGTATGAAAAAATATATTTTACAGTAGATAAAAGGTAAAATGTAACAAGGCAAACGCGAGTTTGCGATAGAGTCGGTAGTGAAAGAAAGTCCCCGTGTCCATTCGCACATTCCCACCGTACGTTTCAGTCTCAGAAAGCTTCGGATGACCTGCTCCAGCTTGCAGGAAATCCATTCGCTGACATGTTCGGAGCTCCGCAACCGGCTGCAGCTCAACCGACTCAGCCACAAAACAATATGTGGATGACCAACGGTAATGGTAAATGGCAACATTGTTATTATTATTTTAATTGTCACCATTCGTCGTAAAAACTGCGACGATTGTGTATCATCAATTGTTTTTTACGGCACTCGCATAACCGTAGAACTATGAGTTGTAAATTTTAACGCACAATTTTATGTTCCTTTCGTTTATTTTCTTTTGATTTTTTCGTAGGTTTCGCCGCAGGCCCACCGCCAAGTAATAACTTTGTTACAGATAACAATTTCTCGTCGGTCTTCGGTGGACAGGAACAACAATCGAGTAAGTTTACAATACCATTGCGCATATCGCGTATACGCTAAAAGCCACAAAGGGTGTAAATAGGTTTGTTAACGAAGCTTTAAATCAGCACGATACTATACTATTATACTAATTTATTTAATTATTATCTCACTCACACCGAAGGTGTTTCACATTAACCAATAATCAACTCAACTCCTTTATTTATTTTTTTAATTTTTATAACTCACAATCTTCGAGATAAATTAACAATACTATACATAATCGTCACAGATAGTATTTATTACCTTAATTCTCGTTTCTGTGCACAACATACACATCGGGGGTGGCTGGTTTATTTGTCCCTTTTGTCATAGCGTGGGATAGGGATCGAGTCGCGGGTGATTCTCGCGTGGATGTTTATCAACTAACGAATTGAGAAAAAAAGAATAAAAGATAAAAAAAAAAAAAAATCGCGCAAATCGGGAAACGATTCTCTTCTGACAATCTTGGCTAACCATTCACCTTGGTGACTTTCTGCGCAAGCTGCCGCCCCAGGATCGGTTGGATCCGTACCTAATCCATTCATGAACGACTTTTCCGGTCCCCAATCCCAGTCCGGTAACGCATCGGCTCTCGGTTTGTTCGACAATGGAATGAACGATCCGCGTGCGCAAACAGGCGGAGGAGACCTTTTCAGTGCCAGCGGACAGGCGGATCTCTTTGGGGGCGACTCTGCATTGATTAAGTCTACGGATGGCATTGACGTCGGGGACTTTGCTCCTGGTGGTCCGCACGGAGGTCCAACAGGTGTAGGGCCCGTTGCGTCACTCGTTGGCGGCAAGTCGAATGCAACGCCGCCGCCCAGACCGCCGCCTCCCGCGTCCGCTGCTGCCAACGGTACACCGCGCGCGATGTCTCCGGCCGTTGGCGGAGCTTCGACCGGTGGTAGGCTGACATCGGCGAATATTAATACGAACAAAAGCGCATTTGACGATCTTAACGACAGCATTCGCATGGCCCTGGGTGGGTCTCCTTCGCGTCCAGTGCCCGCCGCTGCCGCTCAACCTCAATCGCAAGCTGCTGCACCCCCCGTGCAGCAGCAACAACAACAACAAATTGCTAGCGGCGGTGGCTTCGCTATGTTCGATATGCCAGGCGGTATGGGGGTAGCGGCTGGCGCTGGACAAGCCGCAGTCGGAGTTGCAACGAATCCCGGATATCCACAGATTCCTAATCAGTCCCAAGTACCCGTGGGATACGGCTCTCCGGCAAAGCAACCAATGTCAGGTGATGGGAACCAGCTAAATTGACCGCTTGTTTGCATGCATCGTCTTCTCTTCTACGTCACTACGTCTGTGCACCGATATATTACTTATAACTACAAAGAAAAAACAAAACAAACGAAGCCGTCATACGTTCGATTAAATTCCAATAATTATTACGCAAATTCTATACGAATGTTTGGAACATTTGAATTTTAGAGCAAACGATCGATCAATCGAAACTTTCCCGTTCTATTCAAGTAAATCCTTGTATTTCACGATTGTTAATACTGTTCAATTACTTTGTGATCCTATAATCGTTCGAGACAAATACCGTCGAGACGTTGTTACGTAAAGTAATTGGCTTACAATATTTCGTGTTTTTTTTATTAATTGGTTTGTCATTGTTATATATATATATATATACATATATATATCTAAAATAATGGTGAACGTAATATTTATCCCGTCGTAACGCCGTTGTAAAGTGAATCACCGCTATTAACCCCGGTCCCGCCAACGCTCATCGCCACCGTCTTTATCACCCATTATATTTATCCTACGTACAGCTACATAGTATATATACGAATATACATATATATATTTATGCCTAATTGTTGAATTATAATCGCGAATAATAGTTGTAAGTCGCACTCCTGTTGTTTCTCATCTGTGTTTGAAACGTAGACATTCGCGAATCTTATAATGTAGCAATGAAAAAAAAAAAAAGAAAAAAAAAATGAAGATACCTTTTCATAAACGAGTATTCATCATTGTATTCATCGTCGTTCGTCATCCACGTCATTACTTTTACTAATTGGTACTGTCCTATCTGTGGGGGCGCTATCTCTGTCTCTCTCTCTCTCTCTCTCTTTCTCGGCTTTCGGCGCGCGCGGGGTGGGGAAAAACGCTTTGGCTAATGTAGGTGTTGCTTAGGTTTTGACGATATGGGCTTAGTACTGATGCCCGCAACCACCACTGTGTCTGGAGCTAATAACGTTTCAGCAGCTGGTCAACCGGCGAACGCGTCAGCTGCTACCAGCAAAGTACTCACCGGTGATCTCGACAGCAGTTTGGCAAGTCTTGCGCAGAATCTTACCATCAACAAGAGCGCACAACCACAAGTCAAGTACGTTGATTTATACTTTATTCCTTTTTTTTTTTTCAATAAGGTGTTTTTTTTTTTTTTTAAGACAATTGATTCGAGTGAATTTTTCGATTTTATCGGTTGTTAATACAATAATTAATGCAAATGATATTTTGTTCAAGAAGCATGCAGTGGAATTCGCCAAAGAACACCGCGAAAACTGGTGGACCAGCTGGATGGACGCCTCAACCAATGGCAGCTACCACCGGTGCGGGATATCGTCCCATGGTAAGGTCTTTCGAAAGTTAATAATACGCCTAATATACCACTCCCCACTCACTGTCTATCACTACTCGCGAAGTTATAATCTTCGTCACGAATATTCGTAAGTACGTAATACGAAGTATGGTAAAGAAAATTTTGTTATTTCCTCTAATGGCATATTCCCCGCGCTTCCCATAATGCAGACACTCACTATACAGTATAGAGACCCGCATTTACCCAGCACTGTTGTTATTAGAGTATATTTTCACCACTCTTCATCTTCTATTTTTCGCTTTTATCGTCAATCCTCCCTCGAGACCCCCGCCGCCCCCTTCTCTGCCCTCAAAACATTTAAATTTAATATCACAATAGAAACATCTCATCGGCACCGAATGTTCGAAATTAGCATTTACGCACAGAACGGTGTATTGATTTATTAAATTTCATTAGGTATCACGTAGAAACATAGAAGTACAATTTGTTTTTTAAATGTTTCATCACAATGAAGAAAAAAATAATAGAAGAAAAAAAAAAGGAAAATACAAGCGCGTTAGAGTCTTCAGTTATCAATTGGCATATTTAGTTTTGAGTGATGCATGCATGGCACATGGCATGTTGCCGGCTGTTACAGGGCCAAGGAATGACGCAACTCCCTCCAACAACCACTTTGGGTTTCTCCTCACAAACCGCACCGTTGGTGAGTTTTACACACACAGACACACACATAGATATCGGTTTTATCGCACTTATTCACACACACACATCCACATTGCATTCGTCGTTGCTGGTAGAAACTTACGATCGATTCGACACGAAATTCTCAACGTCCATAGAAAACACTTTTTATTATCCCAATCGTAGAAAAACGAAAAATATTTTAAGGTAGTTATGTCGCTTCACGTTTATTTCACATTAATTCGAAAAAAATGAGAGAAAGTTGCAAATGCTTCTCGATGGAATAAAGATCTGAAAAAATTCATGCATATTAGAGGTACTGGAAAGATTCATTTTGCATTATAATAATTCCAAAATGTTATTAACAAATTGATGAAAAAATTATATGGTCAACAAATTTACCGGGAACCCAACTTTATTTTTATAAAAATGATTCGTTCATTCGTCCGAATATTTATGCATTTTTTCCGATGTTTCAATTTACTTTGAATTTTTTTTTTATATAGAAAAAATGTTTGAAAAAACACAAAATTCAAATTAAATTGAAAAATCTGAAAAAATTCATACGTATTCATAAAAATGAACGAATCATTTTCATGAAAAAACGTTGGGTTGCCGGGAAATTTATTGACCAATTAATTTTTTCATCAATTTGTTAATAACGTTTTGGAATTATTATTATGCAAAATTAATCTTTTCGGTACCTTTAATATACATGCATTTTTTCAGATTTTTATACCATCGAGAAGTATTTGCTATTTTCTTTAATTTTTCTCGAACTTATGCGAAATGAACGCGAAGCGACAGAACTACCTTAAGTGTACATTAATGAATCAATGACAAATGCTCGCTGCCTTCAGTGTCTAATTGATAGAACTGTTACTAACTTTATACGTGTATTAATAATGATTAAAAAGATAAAAAAAAGAAAATTCACAAGGCAATTCACGAGAGCGAAGTCGTATGTATTTTGTCAAATGAAATTGGTGGAGTTTCACGTCATGTTGGCTGTAAATAATTCTCACGCAAGTCCCCTTTGTAATCTGGTGTTTGTAGGGTATGCAAAATATGCCGATGGGCATACAAGGTATGCAGGGCATGAGGCCAATGATGGGCGTTATGCCTGGTGAATCACCTGCCGCCAACAGTATGATAATAACCGGAGTCGGAGGAGCTCCCATGAGGGTGATGGGCGTTGACATGATGGGTGGTGCACCACTGCAACAACAACAAAATCAACCGGTAACTGGGCCGACGCCGGTTAACGCTGCACGACTCGATCCCTTTGGTGCTCTGTGAAAGGATCTCTAGGTACCTAAATAGTTTATCATCGACTTATGTTCTACTGATTGCGAAGATATATTTCCCCGAGTCGTCGAAATGCCCATCGACATTTGCACACATTGTTAACGATTAACGTAGTTAAATAACAATCGGGTGATTGGTTTCTTAGAAAAAAGCGAATTAATATTGTTTTTTTTTTTTTTTTTTATTCATCAAATCTATCGATTACCAAAGCGGCTTCCGCCCTTCACACACATTGTGTTTATTAACGTTAGAAAACATAGATTACTCATTTGTGTATTAATCGGGTGATTGGTAACTTCGATAAATGTTTTATCATCGATTTTAATTGATAACATTTATGTATTTTTTTTTATTTTTTTTTTTCGTCTGTTACAGAAATAGACATCGAGAACTGCGAGGTGATAGATGAGACGAGCGCCTACTTTGTAAATACTGTGTAATATGCCTATATGCAAAAAAAAAGAAGAAAATAGGCTCCGCTTTCTTTCATCGACAAGCCTCACAACTATCTCCTCCAAACCCGTCATCAGTTATGTCTTAACCTGCCTTATCGTCAAACTTTCGAGTCGTACCGTAGGCATGCCGAACGGGTCGCGTTTCCAGGCTTTGATGCGCTCGTAAACGGCAATCGGAGTTCTCTTCTTAGATTTTTCGCCTAGTTGTGTATAAAAGAGAAACAAAACAAAAGAAAAATAATAACTTGTAATAAGATGGCCATAGTGCTTAGGAAAGAGTGCGAACGATTTAAGGGTGCGCTGCGTTGAAAACGGAGTATATATATATATATATATATATATATATATATGCTATATATAGTTGAAATTGTGGGATGTGCTCCTCGGGAACCGTATATTGGTAATAGAGACCGTATGCGCGGATCGTGTGTCGTTACGTTTTTGGTGACCAAGAAAAAAAAAAAAAAGAACAAAGAAGAAACAAAAAAAAATAAAAACAAACTTATACCGCTTGCCAAAGATATATATTCGAGATGTACGTGTATAGGCGACGCAGTTCGTCATTGTATTCGCAGGATAGTTCGATTTTTTTTTTTCAATATCGCGCGCGCGCGCGAGAGAGATTTTCGAGTTATTTCGTAGAATTTTATTGGTTTATATATACATAAATGGGAAAAATTTGATGCACGATCGCCCAAAAAAAATATATATTATTTGTAAGCGTAACTTGCTCCGGTTGCCAGCGTACGTATGAACGAGAGGAGTGCGCGAGCGATCGCGATTCAAGTAGCAATGAAAAATAGAAAAAAAAAAAGAAAAGAAAAACTGATACACACACACTCCATATCATGCGTCTTATACTGTGGCATATCCATGTTGTTGTACATTATTATTATTATTATTATTATTATTATTATTACATTTTTTTTTTTTTTTTTTTTTTTTCGAATTATCTTAATTTGTCTCCGCGATTAAGCTAACATTGGCTAAAGAGATAGATAGACGGCGGTGATTGTATGCAAGCGACAAGGTACACTTCGTTGAAGTATTATACATATATATATTATATTAACGATATCATTCGATCGACATATTATATTGTAATTGTAATTGCAATTATTACAGCGATAAAATAATTATGTGTAGACGAGATGCGAGAGAAAGAGCGTGAGATCGAAACTGAGAGAAAGATGAATTAATAGATACATAGTCCCAAATGTCATCAATGTTCTTTCATTAATACCGTTCCGATATATATATATATACACGCATATATATATATATATATATAAAAATATATTAGTTAGTGAGTTAACTATTCATGTTATAGGAAAGAAAATTAAGACTACGATACTCATAATAATGATAAATAATAATGTGAATTTACGATTGAATACGATATTATCGTTATGGTTACCGCGATATACTATAGCAAGATCTATACCCTGGTTCGTTGCTTCGAGTGTGCAGTTCTACAAATTGGTTTATTAAAAAAAAAAAAAAAAAAAAAAAAAAAAAAAAATGGATCACATCTGCTGAAAAACAGAAAGGAAAAAAAAAGATATTTTATACGACACTAACGTTCACGAGGATCTTTGAATTTTTCTTTTTTTTCAAGTATCTTTATACTCGTTGAATCGTCATATTGGCAGAATTATTGAAGATGTGTTGTTAACTTAACATTCAAAATTCTATGCACGCATGTTATATATTTGCGAGAATCGTTCGAAGCTATTCGCCCCGAATAACGTATGAAAAGCGATAAGTTGACGGGCACGCCAAGGGTCTTAAAGAATAAAAACGAAAAAAAAAAAAAAAAAGATTTGGGCAATGAAAACAAGAAAAATAAATAGAGCGAAGCCTGCAGTGCTAGTCGATCCCTTATTTGAATGTACATTTAGTAGCGAGATAATTCCGGATAAACGAATTAAAATTATGTGCGAGAAACGAAAAATAAATGGGTATATATGGGTCGCTTAACGTTTCCAAATCGAATCGATATTCTAACGCCGCGTTTGCATTATTCTTTCAATTATTTACGTTAAAATAAATCGTAAAGTAATCGTTTATTTTTTTTTATTTCGATGGACCATCGGTGGTCTCTGAATGTCGGGGCTTTTTGATCAAAATTTACGATTTATGGGGGCACACGGCAAAACGGCGATTGGCCAATTTTTCTTAGCAGGGAAACGGGTAATAAATTTAAAAAATCGATTATAATGGAATAATCAATGGAACGAATGTAATTAAATAAACGACAACTGCAAAGAAAAGGGATAAAACAAATAAAAAAAGCTAAATGAAAATGTAAGATACATATTTCAAATCGGGTCGATGTGTAATGGCATTTAGAAGTTTCGTAAATTTGCGAATAATTGTATTATACCGTAGTATATAATCATTTGCTTTGCGGGGGTTGTTCGAGGTAACCGCGGCGATGCGAGCGATAATAATTATTATTATTAAACTCATTAAAACAAAATTAAAGCTCGTGGAAAGCGCATCCGTTCAGGGAACAGGAAAAAAAAGTGAAACAAAACATCTCCGGTAGGTTTTTAGGTTAGTTGCGGCGCACGATGGACCGTTGTACGAGAAATTTAGAGGCGTCTCTGTAGAAGTATAGTGTGTAAACATGTTATGCTTGTAAAAAAGGAAAAAAAGAAACCAATCACGAAACAAAAACGTGAGAATGATGGGCATGAAAAACAAAAAAAAATAAAAAAATTCTTGTCTATGGTTTATCGCGCACAAAGATTGAGAGAAGAAAAAAAAATGAAGATAGCGAACAAAAACACAAGGCACGTTAACTTAGACGAGGTCAGTCCGTCATATAGCCGATTGTCGGATGATCTTTCGATGTCGCGACGAAGGTACTCCCAAAGTCCCCCCTCCCCGAAAAAAATTCCTGTTTGCCCGCATCAACCCTTTTTCTCCCCGCCCTTCCCCCAAAGAACAAGAAAAAGAAAACGAAGAGATCCAAACCTACTGGTCATTAAGTGTAACAGGACAATATTACGTGTATAACCCGTATATATTCTATCAGAGAACCTTAACTAATCTAATAAGAAATCTGTACTCCTCTTCTAGGTTAGAGATATATAAGTTATATTTGATTAAAAGATTCAAGCAAAATGATAAATACGATCAAAGGTAATCGAGTAAAAACAAATGAAATGCACGACACGAATAGTCTCCCGGCTATAGTTGTTTGACGACGAACGAAAAAACAAAAAACAATCGCCGATTATCGGCGATGTAATAACTATTGTACTGTACAGATATAAATATATATTAATAATTCACCGCATCGTTTCGATAACGCGATAACGATAGTTTCGAAGGTTTTCGCTTGCCAGCAGCACACCCCTCATGTGAAACATTAATAAAAAGAGATGATATACGAAGGAAACAAAAAAAAACATACGATTTGAATGTTGCACCTTTTTGAAAAATCTATAATTCGATGTTTTACCGAATCCAAATATCAACTTCTGTGCTCCGATGAGCTCACGGAAATTGGCCGCGAGAGTGAACGGAGATAAGTATATAAATACGCGGTCGATCTCTCTCGTGCGCGTTGGGCGTAACGGCGTGTCGGAACGTGCTGTTAGTTTGTCAGTTTACGTTACGATACTTGCTGAATTCACGTGTATAATAAAAATACACGTTTAAAGCGATGAGTCGGTCGGAATGGCACGCGAGAAGAAAGTGCGAATCGAAAGATCGCAAAATATATCTTTCGAAATTTACGTAAAGAGGTGTGAATTACGAATTCGCGGTAACAAAATACAGAAGAGAGTGACAATAGGTTAGCAAATAATTCAGCATACCCTCGAAACTTTGAAGGAAGCCTCGATACTATAGAATATTTGTAAATTATAGAATATTTTAGTCGAGGCCCTCGAAATTGAGTCAATAACATACGTAACAAAATTTTGAAAAAAAAAGGTCAACATAACCACGTCGAAGGCGCGAAATTCATGTCCAAACGTAAGACAAAGTATGGAAGAAACCTACAAATAAGTGCTATACTCATTAAGTTTCATGTGTATTGCGAAAAGTGTCAAACTGTTCGGCATTGAGGATTATCAGTAGGTATCGTTGAGATACGTGAAAAAAATGTAGCGGATAAATAAAAGCAATGAGAGGTCACAAAGTTGGTAATACAAAAGCCTTAAAAAACGAAATCGACAGTTTCGTCGAGTCGAAAAAAATGAGGTTGGAGCGATTCAAGTCACACCGGATATTCGTTTAATTTGTTTTTGTATCAAAAACAATAGTATATTTACACACGTAACCCTTCGCGTTGCGGTCAAGTTTATCAATTGACTATTGAAAAAACACGTATCAACGATCGCGATGTTTTTTTTTTTTCTATGATCGATATCGTCCCGCATTACCTATATTCTCTGCACAATCGGTTGTTTCAATCAACCGGTGTTTCTCGTCTCCAGTCAACCGAGAGTACTAGTTTCGATCTCTCGTTCGGCGGGGGAGAGAAAAACTCCCCGGGAGATCGGTTGTTCGCACGCCCACGTAGATTAGCTCCCCGTAGCGACTCGCCGTAGCAGTCGCAAACGGTCGCGTATTCGACTCTCGAGAAGGAAAAACGAAGAGGTCAAAGGTTGTTTGGGACGATGGGTTCAACGCGCCCATCACGGCGATATTCTTTCAATGTGCATTTCCAATACAACAAAACACGGAGTTCGTACTATTATTGTGTCGTAGTACATCTTGTGATACACGATGAAACACTTTCTCGCGATTGTCATCGTCATAAATTCTTACGCGAGGTCCGGCAAATCGGAAATCTCACGTTGGTACGAATACTTTTCGACTACGGCAATAGTGCCGTTGTGAATCGTGACGAAGCTCGGATAGTCTCGTTGAGAGAGGAACTGTATAGTCACTGTTTCTCGAGAAGCGTCGACTAGCCTATTGGCGCAGAAGGATGAGCAAAGCCCGTGTGAGAGATCTCGAGAAAGGTCACATTTGTATTCGACTCTTCAACTCACGAATGGTACGAAACACAGACAGAAGAGGTCTCTTTGCAGGCATGCATAACGTGTAACTAACGCACGAGATCGAAGAAATCTTTTTTTTTTTTTCTCAATCTCTCATTTTCGACTCTAACGCCGCTATTCCTACCGGAGAGTGCCTCCATCATTAATCACTCAGCGAAAAAGTTCTCGCGCGCTCGCTTACCGCCGCGTATACAGTCGTCGTCGTCGTCAAACGCGTAAGTACCTACATACTTTCTCGTATGTAAGCCACGAGACGACTCAAGCCGCACGACCTCTCAACCGGCGAGAGAGGCCACCGAGGAGAGAAAAAAATAAAAGTTCCTCATCATTGTAGTTGATTCTGCACGGTCTCCGTTACCGTCGTCTCGTATAACAATTGATCAACGATATATCTCAGGGCTATTATATTTCGTAAATAAGCGTTTAACAGATTGTCGAACCTTTCGGATGATACGGAGACACACACCGCGAACTTTTCACTGTGCGTCATCGCCATATATGAATTTTACTATCCACATACTTTTCTTTACATATACTTTATATATATATATAAGTGTGCGCGTAGTACACGGAAGGTATTTCTCTCGTGTTGCACGTATACAGATATATACGTATGGGATAATATATAGAAACGAAGAAAGAGATAGATCGCGAGTGAGACGCGGGACACCGAGTCGAAGAAGAAACTAGAGATAGCGGAGAGAGGGGATGCGCTCTCCACAGACGGCTAACAAAAGTTTCCAGGTGAAAGCATCCCGACCTATGACCCGACACCAAGACCGCAACGACGGTTGCCACCCTCCCGCTGTTGCTCGGGAGTTTTGTTTTGCCTTATTTTTTTCGTTTTTTATTTCTTCCGATACTACCGCAAGGCTTGCCGGCCGCGACTCGTGACTTCTACTATTTTCTACGTTGTAAGTACACAGACGAGGATTCATTCTCTATCCCCTCGATCTTCTTCGAAAGCTATAACAACCCGTACCCAAGGCTTTTCGGATCGCCGACAATCTCGAAACGGACACGAATATTTCCCGACACAATACACAAACAGTTTCAAATATTCTTACGATGAAGATCCCTTCGTGTTCCAACTTAACGAGTTTGAATACTATTTGTATAAATTTGTCAATGCGCCAACTTTCTCCGAATAAATTTGAAACAATGACGAAGGGAATTTGTCCCGAGAGAAATTATTTCAATTTGATTGATTATCGAAAGGGAAAGGGTTAAGGTGAACAAAAATATATATATTTTAGAGATATGCCTTTCGATCGCGTATTGTGATAAAATGAATATCGAAAGTTAATGTTGTGCAATTGTTTCTTTTTTAATTAAGAAAATTTCTTTTTTATTGATTTTTTTTTATTTATCTTCTTCGAAGTGATTTATGAAAAAGGAAGAAACGAGACAAAGATAAATCGGTGAGTTGTCACGGGAATAATAAGTTCCCATTATTAACGACACCCACGAATTAATTATACAACTGTGCCACGGGTACGTGTATAAGTTGTATCGTGTAAATTACATTACGGAGTCTGAGGGACCAGTAGGGAGAAAGTAATTGCTCGCGCTTACGCGATATGCTCTTCCGTTGTTGTGTATCCCGGACATCTATGCTCTACTGCGACGGGTGCGATATGGCATACCGGTAGCCGCTCGCCCGTGGGAGTTAAAACGTGCGCGATACTCTTCGTCGTCCTCGTCGTCGTCGTCGTTTAATTGCTTTGCCACTGTAGCCCAGTAATCCACTGTTTTCTTTTCGTTTGTCTCGCTCTCTCCAACTAAGCGACCGAATCCCCCTCTGGCGTGCGCGTCGCGCATTGTATATCCGTTAACTTCTATCCGGCTGAATATTAAAATGCCGGAAGGATGTTACCTCGCTGTGTTTTCTTCGTATTTTTGTGTTGTTACCGTTTGCTCCGCGTTGTTACGTGATCTCTTTCGAGAATCCCCGCCGGCGTCGAGCCATTGTTTCACAGATCCGGACGAAAGATTTTTCGTGTGTTACGCGTTCATACGAGACTTTGTACCCTCCATTTCTCCTATAAAATCTCTCATCGATGCTTTATCTTTCGATCTTTTTTTTACTCTTTTTTTTTTTTTTTTTTTGATCTTCTTCAGTTATAACAACGATTAAATTCTTGGCTAAGGAATTCTCTCTGCTCAATGTCCATCAAAAACTCGCTTGCTTTCCCGAAGCGCTAATTATTTTACACCCATTTCTCACGTTACTCAAGCTATTATGACTTTCAGCTCGTACATACAAAAAAAAAATACACACACATGCGCACGTGGATTCTCTTCGCTACATCGCTTTGTGATCCTATTTGAATGGATAGAAATTAGTGCGGAGAGACTGCCCTAGTCGACTACAATCGTGAATTATTATCCAAGATTATTATCGAGAACGAACGATGAATGAATTCACGAAGGCTCCTTAATAGCTTTTTAATACGAAGCGCACGCGTTCCAAATTTATGTTCTCGAGAAATGTTTCTACGCTTAAAAAAAAAAAAAAAAAAAAAGTCGTGTATCGTCAATTGTTTTACATTTCTTTTTTATCTGCAAAGTAGTTTCCTCGGATGTTTTTTTATGTCCGTGTCGCTGGTACTCAGATGTGTTTGCATAAAAATTATTGGAACGGAAGAAATTTGCTTTCTGTAGCGCGTGAAAAATACCGCAAGAATATATATAATTTTATCGGTCGAAGATAGAGGTTAGGAATAGTTTGAGCGAAGTGTCGCCGCGAGAGTCTCGCCGACCACACCGAGCGCGATAAAATATCTCGAAGTGTTCCTGTGAGAGTTTGCATTTTCACGACGCGCGTATCCCATCCATTACGGTACGCTCTCGCTTGGGAGATCGTCGCGACAACATCGCTACGAGGAATCTTTAACGTACAGGCAGTTATGTGTAGATACACATAGACAGAGAATTCAGTCGTGTAAAATCTTTTTTTTTTTGTCGCTGTCATCCGTACGCCGGAAGCGTACGAAGACGATGATACATTTCACTTTCATTCGATCCTCGCAGTTCGACCTTCGCTAACATGTTTTTTTTTTTCTCTTTATTTTTTTACGATAAATTTGCAAATGGAAGAAAAAACGAATTTCTCTTGAATGTCTCAATCGGCCTATGGAATGAATGAATCATCGACATGCCTGTTATTTAACGTCATCTTATTCGGAGACTAATAACCTCGTCGAGCGCGTGTTTAACGATCTTCTCTCGTACATTTCGCATGTGAAATGAGTTTTGAGTCTTCGAGAGGTTGGATGCTTTAAACTTTCTCTCTCTCTCTCTCTCTCGCGCTGTCGTGTTCGCGGGGGTGAGACGGAAGTGCATACACCCGGTGCATTTAATGTCTGAACCGTTGCGCGGCGTATCAGCTTGCAACGAAGCTTGTCTCTGTCTCTTCCCGTGGCATTGAAGTTATTACCGGCTATAACGGTAGATGTAACACGGTAGCTCTCTTAGTCTCGTGTGAGTTTCCGGTAGTACTGGCACAGTAACCATAATTTCGATCGATGCTACGGGCTGTTAAATCTTCGGGGCATATTTGATGGATCATAAATCGTCGCTACCGAAGACAGCGACCGTTTTGCCGAGTGTCGGGATTTCAAGGTATCGAAGCAGAAGAGATTGATACAATAAAACTTATCGGAGCGGAATGAGACACTGCAGACCTCGATGTGAATTATTGAAAAATAAAAAAATAGAAAAGAAAAAGCAGTTTTTGTTCTTTTTAATTACTAAAATATCTCGTCTCAGATTGTGGATTTTTTTTAACAGAAAATTGCCCTTTTTTTGTACGTTAAAAAAAAATAGATTTTAAGCGCAAAAGTAAAAAAAGAAATTGTAGTTTTTATCTGCGTCGACTCGTAAAGTATTTTTTTCTCAGAAAAACAGAAAAATCATATGTACCGTTAAACTATATAGATTCTCGTTCGTTGATATAAATCGTCGCGAACTATTCGGAATACTAATTACGAAAGAGGAATTCGTTGGTCGTGAAGCTCGTGGACCATAAACTCACCCGGTGTGGCGAACAATGCGTCGTAATTATCGTGATATACATTCCTTCGCAACGCAATAAAATTGATCAATTTTGTAGCGAATTTATCGAAGTTAATGAGCGCGGAAAGTTCGCGACGCGAGAGAGAAAGAGAGAGAGAGAGAGAGAGAGAGATTTATAGAAATAGTAGCTAAAATGGAATTGTGGAGAATCGGGGGTATAATAGGATTACAAACGAGGAAGTGTCGAGTTCGCGGGCGTGTCGTTGCTTCTCGTCGGTCTACGAACGCCGTTGGGTAGTTGCATGAATATAGCTGTACCGAGGTGAAAGCACCATCGTGGACCGCAAACACCGCCGAAGACGTCGTCTGCTAAAAGGGGGGGCGTCGCACAAATTTTTACTCTCTTCGTCCTTCTTATTCGTCAAATTGCCGTGTATAGTCACTAGAAGAATTCGTTCGTTGCGCGATACAAGACTGCCGGCGTTTATAATCCTCCGTCTCCAAAGTATAATACAATATATAGTAACCCAATAATTATAATATTGAGTCACCGAGAGACGTAAAGTTAGGTAGGGTAGACAGGAGGGTTGGGATGATGCGCAAATAATCAGCGACTATGTATATAATTTTTGCGAAACTGCGGTAAAGCTGTATCGCGGGAGTTCGTAATAATGACTCGTAATATACATTTTCATTGGAGCGATAGACGGAATCGAAAAAAAAAAAATGGAAAAAAAAAAAAAAACTGAAAAAAAAAAAAAAAAACGAAAGTTTCACCGAGACGCGAACGTAAGAGAGAGAGAGATGAGTGAGATTTTATCTCGTGGGTATAAGCTGGTATAACGTGTATACATAGTATTGTTTTTTCGTGGAGCGCGACCCACGCAGCTTGGTGGGAACGAGACACGATAGACGCAAAGACTTCTCCGCGAGAATTCTCTCTGCGTGTGTCCGGATATCACCGCGAGCTGCAGAGAGACGTTGAAACACTTTTCATGCTTCCGGATAGAGTTCTTGTGGATATATATATACTTTAAGCTACTCGAATCTACAACTTTGGCGAGTTAAGTAGCTATAAGATGTTGTATTCGGTTTGAACAGATCAACAGAGGGCTCAGAGAGTTGGGGTACGAGCGATAATTTTTTTTTTTAAATCAACGAAACGAACAGTAGTACGGCGCCCCGGCAAAGAAGCTGAGAGACGCTCTCTTCTTGCGTGTCTCTTTCCTTCGATTACGTTAGCGGCGTTGTGCAGCAGCAACTGTGACGAAATAGTCACGAAGAATTCACGATTACCGAGAAAAACGCTTGCTGCGTTTTGTCTTTCCACAATCTTTGTCGCACAGATTCCCAGTGGGCGGAAACACCAATTTAGTAAATTCATTTGATAGACAATATCGTTTAGCTTTATTTTATTTATTCGACTCTATGAAATTACCTCGTTTACCAAATTCGCCGCGAATATTCGATATAAACGACAACGAGAAAAAACTTATCAATCAGTTACATACAGATGCAAAAAAAAAAAAAACAATCAAATGTCTGTATTTCGCGGTTAATAACAGAGTCGTGTGAAATTTCGCAAATTAATAACCCGAAGAGATGTACACTTGAGATTTGCCGAGTATTCTCCGAATCGTTGATAATTTCGTTTGTTGATGAAAAGCCAAAGAGATACGGAGTGAAAAAAAAAGAAAAAAGAAAAGGTGTAGACCGTTGTCGTTACGCCACGAGGTCGAAACCGCGCGTGAAAATACATATTCTATTGTTCAAAGTACATAAACCGAGAGTGCGCATCGACACATCGCGTTGGAGTAACGAAACGCAACTAGTGTACTAAGTACGAGTAAACCATCATTCGAGGCTCTTAACTCTGCCAGAAAATATTTCGTTACGTTCTTGACCCAAAAAACCGGATAGAGAAGAGTCGAGTCAGAGGCAGAATGCGGCGATACCGACAGAGAGAGAATGAGATGCGTCGGAGATCGGTGCTCTCGCGTGAGCCTAACTATGGACACACGCGGAATTGTTATAAAGGCGAAACGACACGCTCCTTCGCGAGAGATAACGATCCATATAACGCGAAAAAAAAATAAAGAGAGACACAAACTGCGTGGCACTGTTGGTTTTTCATTATACAAAAGAGAAATATATTTCGCAATGTCGTTGACCGATAAGCATCTTATTCGCAGAGTATTTTGCAAATGTCCCTCTTGCGTACGAAAACGTTGAAGAATTATCGAGTTCGTTGCCTCAACCCCCCCATTTAATAAACATATTCCGAAACTCATAATTATTCGCTGAAAATGATAAAATTACGAATCCAAACGACCCTTGGAGAAGGAAGACGAAAGAGGCACAGCTCATCGGCTCTTCCACTCGAAATTATTGATGAGACCGGGATGAACTTTGCTGGATTGCAATCAACGAGAGGATTACTAACTGCGGAAGGGGAAACATAGAAGAGGAACACAAACGGACTGTATGGACGCAGTTTATGATGGACCGGCATTGATCGACACGGCGTGAGGACCGTGACGGATTTTCCACGAAGGATCCATTGACATTTTGCTGATGAGGCGAAGCTAAATGCCGTGGAGTTCCACCGAACGGATTCTCGTTAGCGCGGTTATAGATCCTCGCAAATCGACTGATGCATCCAACGACGAACACGATTACAGGTTTTACAGGCGCACGATCGATGGAGAACTGCCAGATTGAACGGAGATATACGATGATATTTATGTTCATATTATTTATAATACGTATAATAGTTAGAAAAATGTACAGTGTATACAAGGTTTTGAAAAAAATAAATAAATAAAATAAATACGGACAAGAATCGCGTGGATCTTTGAAAAAGATTCTTCGTTCTCGACGAGGCAAAGATTTAAAAAAATCGGTTATGTATATATTTTTCCTATCTTCAGACTTCATGGCCGTTTTTGCTTCTTCGCCGCCCTGGCGTATCGACATTTTTCCTGATCGGACATCTTTCGCCAACTACATCCCGCGATCTGTGCGACCTTCGTTACCGGGCAGTCGGGCATTTTTTTGAGAACTTTCAGGAAGTAGAGTATAAAGCCATTCTTGCGTCGCCGTTTCCTCGGCCGGCAGTCACGACCTCCTCGCCTTCGCCTCGCCATCGTTCGGATCCTCTCTTCCTTTCGCTCAAAGTTTCTCCAGTTCTTGAACAGCTTTTCTCCACTTCCGGTTTCTCTTATATCGTGAGCAAATTCGCCTCGTCAGTTTCCATACCTTTTGCTCTTTTTTTGTGTTTTAAAGAAGATAACTACACTTTTACGAGGGAAATAACTGCGAATTTTTTTTTTCTTTATTTGACACGAGAACCGGAAATTACGAAGTTGTGAGCATCTCGATCACAGCTCGTTTCTATAGGTAACGAGCGTGACAGTCATTGCAATTCGTTTTTCATTTTTCTGCGCTCTATCGTGATGATCAGACTCGCTTCCTTAATTCTGTGGATGCAAAGGAAATAATTCGGGAACTCTCGATGATAGTATTTTGCTAATTGCTTCGAGATTCAGTTTGGTTACGATCGAAAAGATCTTCGATATAAAATCCAGCTCTCCATTCTATTATTTAATTGAATCTTCTTTTTATCGTGAAAACTCTAGTTAGGGCGGCTGCATTTTAAAGGAATTAAAGTTGCGATGTGCGGGCCCCTTAACATAACAGCGCATAACAGTACGACGTCCAACCAACTACACATCCATCCGACCGCTTCATTCCATCGCCATTTTGCACGCCGGCACGCAACAACTTCGAAGTCAATAATAGTTACCCCCGCGTATAAAAAGTGTATCATTCTTTTCCTACAATATGCTGAAACTGATATAAGTGAAATAAATGTAAGTCCTGAGACAATTTGATTCAAAATCCTGTATTAGAAACGACGCGACCGACTCTCGCCGCGGAGTAGTCTTTGCGCGGGGAAATATTGTTTATCTTTAATTATTCGATTATTTATCAATATTATCGCGTGGATATTTTTGATTTTCGGGGGTACATCATTGATTTCAAAATGGGTTTTTTACGTCGTGAATTGCGATAAGTTCAAAACTTTGCGTGAAAACATCGAGAAACCGTTGCTGATTGTCAAAGAAAGGATATGCGTGCGCAGACATTTTGGCATAGTCGCGACGCATCAGTCTACCGGTCCGTTGACTGCGCCGCGTATATTTACTCTCGTATCGCTCGAGAATGATTGCTCTCGCGCAAAAAAAGTGTTCCCATCCGTTCCTGCAACGTTCCAAACCGGGAGGATATGAAATCCAGATATTTTTTTAGGTAATTTGATCCAAATTCACGTATGGCAAATACCGTCAACGACACACGCCACAAAATTTCGTTTTTCGTGTAGTCGTCGCCGACATCCATTGTTGATCTCCCATTTTCTAGACGTTTACCGACGGTATTGCGTGTCTTTCAATTTAATGTTGTTTTTTTAAATAATACATAGATATAAATTTAAGACTTAGTGAAGACATTGAAAAAAACGTCTTTCATTATGATGAAAGAGATGAAGATGAAGATATGAGATGAAATAGAAAAACTGAAAAATGTTGCTCATCGCAAAAAGAAGGCCCAGAGACACGGCTGCGCAGTAGACTTCTGCGCATAACAATATGAATATTAACTCTTAAATTTTGAGAAGTAATTCCGCCTTTTTGAAACCATATTTCAAGATTACTGATAAGAAGTGCGAAATAATTTTTTTCGTTGCGATTAATTCGCCGAGTTTTGAGATGAAAGAGAAAAGCCTTGTGATTCAAATGATTTAAGTAATCGATAAATTGGCAATTCGTATCTGCAACAATCCGTCGGTTTGAAAACATAGTTTTACTTTTCCAATACAGTTACCTACTGGAATATGAATACTACTACGATTATCGCATTCAGCTACAATAAAAAGTATATAAGTATAAAAGGATTTGGAGAACGTTATTTCGTTTTATGTATTTGTTTAAAGAATGCAAGAATTTTTTTTTTCATTATAATTCTCAAGAATAGAGAATTCTCTCGGAATCCTTCATTTGATTCATCTGAAATGATGATAAGTTAATAGTTGAGGTGCGAACTAAATAACTCAATGGTTTGCAGTTTTTTTATGGATTCTTGGATACTGAAAGAAAGAAAACCCAATGCGAAATACCAGAACCATTGTATAAAGACCAACCGGAACCGAAGCATTAGCTTCCAGAGTCTCGTCGATGGATAATCAAATATCAACCCGTTGCCATTAACTTCACAAGGTAATGAAGAAATTGTTAGAAAAAAAATGACTGATCCAAATCTCATAGTTCTTTCAGCTTTCGGAAGTAATTATCATTGTATTGAGGTCAATGTGCATAGTGACCGCAAGTCGAGTGGCTTAATTCCCTACCGACTTGCACCGGACCTTTGTATTTCTCTTATCGTCAAATTGGTTTAGATTAGGTTTACTTCCTTCTTGTCTTTAAAAAAAAAAATGGCGTCTTCACCTTGTCATAAATTTAGTTTGCGGCTTTACGTCGGTTTTCTATCGATTTTTGTAGTCTATAACGATGTATTCGAAATCGGATGACCCTCCGATTTCATTGAATAAACAAACATACAACGCGTCTTGAAAAAAAAACCGCAATAAAAATAATACGAATGATGATTGGTAACTTGCGTATAGGACAAGAAGGATTTTCGCGACGGTACCCAGCTGCATCGAAGTGCTTCATTTATTTTTTTAATTATGTAATATTTCATTAGAATTTCTCTTTCACTCATCAACCGCCGCTTCGATGCGGTTGGAGATCGAGAGTTCAGCTTTTCAAACGCGTGACTCCACTTCGGAGAATCGCACTTTGTTTAATTTGAACTTTGAAAAATCGTTGAATATTTATAGTAAATTGCATCTAAATAAAAAATCTAAGATTATTCGAGGAATTTATTTTTCTTCTTAGTGTTACGTGAACGATGTAAAGTAGCGATTGAATACAATATTGAAAGAATCATATAAAAGCAAAACATTCTTCGGTACATTTTATGAATTGTCGGTTTCATTTTAACTCTTTTTTTTATTATTAATATTAAACGGAACGCAGTCATGTATGAAGCGTTTTTGTCGCAGAGCATTGTTTTTATTATATTTACAATTTAGAATTTCATTCGATTTATTAGTCCGTTCGGAATACCATAATTCTTTTCGCATCGTTAATTAATGCTTAGAATTATAGGATGTTTTCAGATTGTCGTCGAGATCTTCAATTTTATTATTTGTTTCTCCTTTTTTTATGCGCACCATCAACGTTAAGGCGTCAGACATGCTGGCGCGTTGAACGAAAAATTATGTAAATTACACGATCGTCATTACGACTTGTTTGCGTGGGTATCTTCTCGGTGGCGCGAGTAGATACTGAACTCGGGTGTCGACCACGTCCCGGGACGTTGAGGTTCCAGCTTTAGGTTTTTTTTGCACCCGGGTGGCACGACTGAGAATCGCGGAGTGAATGTTCTTTTGCATATTTGCTTTTTTCGTTTTTTCAGGAACGTTAGGAAGGTCGCGTAGTTTTTAAGTAACGTAATCTTTGTACGAACGTATGTGAGTCTTCTTTTTAATTAGATCCTTCCGTTTTTCAGCATTAGTAAAAAATCGCAAGCAGGTCGCGTATTTTTTAAGTAACGTAGAGCTCTTGTGTGATTTTGTTAACGTTAAGTACGCGAGTTTGCGAAAAAAAATGTTGCCGATGGCAAACAAATCGATTACTCCGATTTCAATCGCGGCAATGTAGCGTGAGATTTGTTCGGGAATCTCCGAGCATTTTTTGGGTTCTGTTGCAGGTGATGGAAGCTTCGAAAAGAGTTGAAGGACAACTCAAGAGAGCAACTATATCGATGGCGCTTCATTTTTTTAATGGACCGTCATCACTCATTTGTCAATATGAACAATTATTTATTTACCCGATCTATTCTGTAGTTCTCATTTTTCCGCTATTAATAATATCTTTTATGAACACTTTACGAATTCTCACGTTTTCTCAATACCGTTATATTTATTTAATTCCTAAGATTTTGCTACGCATTTTGTTTCTTTTTTCGATACGATTTTTTTCCACGTGATCAATGCAACGCGTAACTTCGAAATTGCTACAGAATAGATACTGTGTGTGTTTTTTGCATTGGTATCTGCTAATCGATTTCTTACAGCACAAGAATTTGTGAATTAATAGCAAAATAAAAATGCGAGAAAGGAGGAGTGGATGACAATGGGCGTCCAATGATCGTGAGCTCAATTCTCAAAGGTAAATTGAATTTTTTTTCAATCTAAAAAAAAATGGATGAAAATTTTCGTGTAAACCGTAAAGATTAGATTTTTCGAAATATTATTTTTCGATTAAATGATTAAACATCGAATTATTACAACTTATCACATCAGTCTCTCGGCTCGAAAGCCTTTAATTTCACGAGCGAACCGTTTCACGACGCCAAACTCTTAAAATACTATCCACCCCTTTGTTGTGGCAATTCGTAAATTCTTACTGTGTGTTTTCTTATGAAGTGTCTATGCGAAAATCGTGAGCCGTTCTTTCACAATTAACGCGAACAGCCCCCGTGTCTACGTATTACCCGGTAATTCTCTGGTTTTGTTGTTGAGACCGAACGTCTGGTCGGCGCCAGTTGGGGCGTTTCAAGCGTCAGTTTTGTCGGCCCACAAACGGCAAGAATTCAGACACCCACTAACGCAACGTGACGAAAATTCTTGAATTCTTTCACCTCTCCGGAGTAACGTTGCTCAGCATCTTTACAACTCTCTCCCTGTAGCTTCGTCATCATCTCTCTGCTGAAATTATCTTTTTTTTACCGTTCGACGTACCGACTTTTCGAGCAGTGAACTTTGATTTCAATCTATAGGCGTAGATCCTTAAGATTAATCATTACAGAGCGACTAATAATAGCTGCTTGATCGCCAGCAGCTAATAAAGTTCTTTGTGTCCAAATCGCAGAGTAATAATTTGCGAAGAGTAGCCATTTAACGTTCCGTCATAAGGTCAAATCCCGAAATTTTCTCTCAAGTTTCTCACGTAACTGAGAATAAGTTTCTAACGTGAGGATAGAATAAAAGTGGTACACCTTTCGTCACGTAATTAACGCGGGTCTAAGTGCTTTTGGAAATTCAAAAGAGCGCGAAGAAGTCTTGTGTGCCCTTGGTGTGCTTTTTTTCTGCCTCCGCTAATGAGCTCATTATTTGTAGTATTCCCAAAAGCGTGGTGTACAATTCGCTCGCTATACAGAGCTCTCATTGTACGAAAATTTAATTCATTAAACAAAACGTTGGTTTTTGGTTAATTCATGCATAGCTGTCGGCTATAATCTCCATTGGTCCGCGCAGTTGACCGAAAGCCCCGCGGTGCAATGCCGTCAATGTACAATTGGGAATTTCCCGATCGACATAGAAAATTCTTCAATTCTTTCACATGTCCGAAGTGACGTTGCTCGGTATATTTACAACAACACGAATTTACGGTACGAATTTTCGACTGCCGATTGAATATACATTGCCGAGATTTCGAACTTTCGGCGATTTGTTAATTATCTCGTAATTCCGTATTGCGAATAGGTGAATATTTAAACGAACGATATTCTGCTTACGTTTACTCTTTATTAGGCGTATAAACAATAGAATACCAGTGATAACAGGTCGGAGAGATTGGCGAAACGTGTAAACGATCAACTATTTACAAGATAACACGAGAATAGCGTAATAGTATCACGAGTTAGATGGGGAATCGAAACGTTAAGGTCTTGTTGAACTTCCGCTCGATTCGGTTTCTCCATTATTTTACCCTCTGGGAGAGAGTTGGCTCAGCGAAGTGAAGAAGGGGTTCGAATCCATTGGCCCGTACAGCCCTGCGGTACTGTTATCGCGTCGTTCTTGCCCTCCGCGCCGAGTCGAACTTCGCGGAGCGCGAAGCATGACCCAGTAAGAGAAAAATACGTATCGCGCACGGGCTCTCGGAGAAAACGTGCACATTCTCAACTGGACCAGCTCTCCCGCTCGCATTTATATTGCATGTGCAATGCGACTACAGGAAAACTTAAAATTTTACGGCGAAACGAGGCGAGATACTGCGAGTTGGAACTGCGCGCTCGAAAAAACAAATTTGATAGAGTATTTCGGTAAAACATTCAAGTGCAGTCGTGAGCGTTTTGTGAAGTCATACAAAAGCACATACATTTTTTTTTACCTCGTTCTTTCGATATTTTATCAAATATTATTTTTTTTTTATTAATCGTAGTAGAGATGCGTTATTAGTGATCAATATTATATTAATATTAAAAAATAATCCGAATGAACTTTATTCAAATCTTTCATCCAATATACTTAAAAAAAAATCACATTTTCAAAAAATGAAATTTCCGTTAATACAAATTTTTTTCATAAATAATATATATCACGAACTGTTGGTTTTTTAATTCAAATTGCTGTAATAAATGGATATGTATTCTTTTTAAACATTTCTAGTCTGATGTCTGGTGTTTCAGAACCTTGAAAAATCGCAGAACATTATTCCAGAATTCGATTTTTTTTCAATATTTTTTCGATGCGAGATGTTCGATAAAACATTCGAGTCTAAAGCAAATAGAATATTATTTTGTAGATGCAGTATGTATGAAAGTGTGTTTTCGGTCGATCAAATTTTAAATCCAATCACTGGTTCCCGATTCGAACACGCGGCAGTGAGTAGTGAACATCCGGGGGGACGCGTGCAAAGCTTACAGTCGCGCAATAGGCAGCACAGAGGCCATAAGGAAGAGAAGAGAGGCACGTGCGCATTCTTCTGAAGAATCCTTTCCCTCTCCCCGCGTGTTTCTGGTAAACGAAGCAAAAGGTTCTGCAGGTTGATGGGGTCGATAGGTATACCATACCATTAAAGCTTCGACCGGATACGGCGAATGCTCACGGGTAGGAAAGCAAGCCACGTTGGGTGTATGTCGCACGGTTGGAAAATAAATGAAGGTGATAGAGTCTTTCTGCTCTTCCCCTTCGGTACATTCGGGAGAGTGTACCGCTCTTCCTACTCGCGTGGCCTCGAACTGCATCGGGATATGGTTCACCAAGGTTGGCCCTCTGCCCATTTCTCAATCGGCCTCAGTCTTGTTTGTTTCTTCTTTTTTTATTATCGCTCTTCTCTCACCCTTCGAACGATCGTATCGATGCGACTTCTCTGTTTCATTTTTTACAACAGTCACGTTGCATCGGAAAAACCCACAGACACTAACGACAGGATAGACTTGTCTTTTCCCGATTACAAACGTCAGGAAATAAATACAAAGAGGTACCAACGGAAAATGTGTTCAATATTTTCTTTCCCTTTTTTTCGTATTTTATATTTTTATGAATGGTCTTAAATAAAGTGTAGAATTAAAATAAAGATAAATTAAGTAAGCCGGTGTTTGAATGACAAACGAGCAATTTGTTACGCCTTTTGGCGATAAGCCAGAGATTCTCTTCGCTTTATTGTGAGGAGAGCATGTGTCCGGTGTTTCATGATACGTAAAGTAACGAAACAAAAGGAACCGGAAGCTCCGGTAGACGGAGAAGCGAAATAGCCAAGACGTTGAGACGGTAGAATAGGATTGAACCGTCGGCTTCTCAATGGAGTTCGTATCAGTACGAGGGATCGTGTTTTACGCGGTAAATAAAGGAGCAATCGAAGCAAAGGAGTGACCGTAAGTCGGCCGAGGTCCGAAAACGAATGATTTTCTCGTTAACTCGTTCGCCAAGGTTAACATTACCGAACTCCGAGCCCCTCTCGCAGCTTGGCGTTGGCTCTTTTTTTTATTACTCAATCGCGACTTACAAACGACTCCCTTTTTCTTAGGCCGATCATTGTAATTCACCTTTTCCACTTTGGTGTTCGTGTGTATATATAAATCAAAGCCACCAACACATTTGATGCGACTTTTTATTTCGTTCGTTTGATTCGGAGCAAACATACGAGCCGCGAGCTCAGGCGAGCGTAAGATGGATCCGGTGTACGGGGGACACATCTCATGCGCGACTAAATTAAATGATGATTTCTAAGCCGGATTCTCGGCTCGTCGCGAGGGCGAGAGTCACGAAATAATCGAGTGGCCCTGTTGCCAAGACGCACACACGTGAAATAAGCGAGAATGAGATTCGCCATGCGTTAATAATTCTTTTATTTGGCGTAACTATAGTCGGGACGCGGATTATCCGGCTGACAAGGTTGCGTCGCTTAATGGCCCTATGAATATCAGGAATCGAACTCGTCTATTAAAAATAATATGCGTAAATAAATCATGTAACTTAGTAAAAAAAGATATATACATGTATATAAAGAATATATAGTATAATCGCGGATCACCGCGGAGAATTATGTCGACAGTTGATACCCCGAAGGATCAATTTCGAAATTCGGTTCTTCGTCAACTTCGTGCAATAGACTCCTATTATTGGCGTCTGTAATCGATTAAGTCTCGTCTGCTTCATTGCCCTAATGCAAAATTACGCAATCGCACATTTATACGCGCTATAATAATAGTCAGGAAAAAAAATAGTTTAATTTGAATAAACCGAAAAACAGCTTCGGTTTTATTCAAAACAAAGTTGATGGAACAAACAAAAACATGTTTGTTCTTTCGGTACCGGAAAAAACAAAATGTTGAGATGGAGGAACTATTACTTGAGAGAACCAATTGTCAGAACTGAAAACTAGTTGAGAGAACTAATAGTTAATTGGCATAACTGATTACTTTAAAAATAGTTATGCGAACTAACCGTCAGTTCTTCCAGCTGGCAATTTTTTTTAATTGGCGCAAAGATTTCCGGATTTTTGAGAAAGAACCGAAAATACCAATAGTCGTTTGTGTAACTCATTTATCTGCTGCGTCCGCTCCTCGTGCCTCTAACGCACACACATATATATATATACATACATATATATGTGATATTTTATTTATGGGTCGGTTCGCGTCGATTCATCGATCCTGCATCCAATTCCATTTCTCTCTCGTTCGCGTTTCGTGTTTCGCGAACGTGAATCTTTTCTCTCTCTACCTTTCTGATACGCGGACGGCGCCTCATCGCGAGGCGTTCCGCGCGAAGGGGGGACCAATGGGGGGAGGAGAAGTAGAGCGGAGCGTTTCCGTCGCGCGCGCGTTCCGACTCTAATTTAGTGGTCCATACCCGATGGGAACTCGGGGGTGCGAGAGTCTCTCGCAGTACGCCGAAACGAACTAGTTTCTCCCGATCGGGGGGCGTCGGTCGACGTGCGGCGAAAATCTATCGTCGAAGTTTGCGCACGAGAGTACAGGCAGCGGCGTCGGAATCGGCGGCAATATACCAGGGTGGACTAGGAATCGGCCAAAAGCTTCTCGACAGCCGAGTATGGGAGGTTTTCGATCTACGATCAACTATCAATGCCGCCCGGCTATGCACCCTATTTTTCTCTACGTTCGTCCGCTCTCGCGCGGACAGAAAAATAGATCGATTCGCGGGTTTTTCGAAAGAACGTACCAGTCGAGTTATAAGATAAATAAATAGCGCGTCAAGAGGCAAATGAAAAATAAATGAAAATGCAAGGTAAAAAAAAAACGGAAAAATTGCGTATACGTCGAGAGAAAACGCGAAGTTACGAAGTATTTCGTAATTGGAACATTCCACCGAGAGTGCAAATGCTCACCGGGAGAATGAGAATTTAATTCGCTACTCCGTGCTCGGGAGGAGGTATAAACCCGGGCACGCTTACTGCATTAAATCCTTGAATGTGTATAGACCACGTGCGTGCTCTCCCATCTCGTAGATAAGATTTAAGCTACCGAGAGATCTCGAGAGCCTCCGGAGCTTCGTCAGAGTTAGTCGAGTAATCAGCTTGGGTCTCGAAGGCTCGAGGCCGAAGATCACTCTCACTTGCGATGACTGCGAGAGTCGCGAAGCAGCGGCAGCCGCAGCATGACCAACGGGCCAAGAGCTAAACACCGGGGAGAGCCTTAGGTGATGCGATCTCGTCGTGAAGCATCGATGACCTCCGATCGGTGGGAGAAGACGAGTCGGGGATTTAATGTCTCGGAGTGGAGATACTCCAACCGGTGCCGATCTCTCTGCCGGGTAAAGAAGCCCGAGCGCTTCTCGGAGTCAATGGTTAATATTGGAGATGAAAGTGAAGGCGCGATTGCTCATAGATTCCGCAGCGTCGGTGAATCGAAGATGAGCTTCGGATTGTACCGGGACGCGAGTCTTCCTCTGCGGCCTCACCGTCGCGATCTTTGCCAAGACCTCCGACGGTCTTTACCGCAGTCTCGATTTTCGATACACGATCGAAGAGCAACGTATACCGGATACTATTGAAAATAGATTGAACAATCTTTTCCGTACAATCTTACAGTGTTATTTTCTTAACTATTATATTTATTCGTCGTGTAGCCATTCTCAGGGACTTTGGAGAGATAGGAAGATTCACAGATCGTGAGAGTTCGCGTAGCGTGTCATTGCGCTGTACGGTAAGCGGTGCCGAGGGCTTTGGATCTATTGAAGACGTGTAGACGATTCATGTCCGCCCCGGGGAATGTACACGACTCTCCGCGGCGAGATCGTCGCGCACAGATTTCGATAGTCGATAGTAATCTTTGTCTCTATCGAACTCTCTTTTTTTTTTTTTTTTCTCTTCATTGAAAAATTCTCATTATTATAATGAGCGGTATAGAAACCGAAGATACTTTGAGGATCCGACGATGAAAGAGCATATATATATGATGTATGGCAATTAACTATTGAACTACCTATTATAGCAATATTTTTTTTTTTTTTTTTGTTACATCGCCGCGTTGTACCGCGAGAGCAATTCGTGGCCGAAAACTAATTATCTTCCCTAAGCTCTCGCGTGTGCGGAGTGGCTTTGTACTATAATGGACCTAATGACCGAAGTAGCCAACTCGGCGCTACCGCCGGTATATATTCGATGCTGCTGGACGGCACCTCCCGGTTACAGATTATCTACGAACGTTATGGGAGC
Source organism: Buathra laborator (assembly GCA_934046635.1). NCBI lineage: Eukaryota > Metazoa > Arthropoda > Insecta > Hymenoptera > Ichneumonidae > Buathra > Buathra laborator. The sequence goes on along the minus strand of OW203898.1, from coordinate 1,335,923 downwards.
CTCGCGAAAAGCTGGTTACAGTCCGAACCGGATGAGAGCTTATTCACCGGCTAAAGCTCTCAAAGCTTGTAAAATTGTTGGAAAATTTATCGTATTATTCCTCATCGCAGAAAGATTATTTGTCTTCTTGGTGTCTACTTTGCAAACCTTTTTAGTAGCAAAGTTCGCTCGCGAGCGATGCTCTTTCGTATAAAAAAAACTGCGCGCGTACGATCCCATTTTCCGAAAAAAAAAATTGCGATGAAAATATATCTTCGAAATATTGAACTTTTTGGCTTTTTTTTTATCATTTGTTATAATTTATATAGATCTTCATATATATGCAGGATACAGAATTTTTCGACAAAAATTCTATATTTCAGTAGATTACGCATTGGTTTTTTTTTTTCCACGTGGACGAGTGTCCTCGTGATCCTGAGAACGAAATTCAATGACAAATGCGATCGATTCGCGTTTCGAAGAGAGATAAAAGGTTCAGGGATATTTGAGTCACGATTGTCTTTGGGTTACAATACAAACCGAGAGTGAGAGTACCAGGCGCACATTCGGAGGATAAGAATATATCAGCGTATGTAGAGAATAGTTCGCTCGTGTACTTATGCGACCGCCGAGAGTAAGGATGAGTGCGCGGTAAAAGAATGGTTAGAGATCCAGGTACGAGTCTCGTGCCCCGGTAAACCGTTGAGAGATGGAGAGTTTAGGAGTTTATAGAGCCACGACGACGGGTATAGGTTGACTAGGAGGGAGAGAGGAGGAGGGAAAATAAAAAAATAGTTGTGCGAAGAACGAAGAGAGTACTGTACGGAGGATAGCGGCACACACAACTCGACGGACCGGCGCGGTTTATACCGCGGGAGTATATATCGCGGCGCTCCGCTCGGCGCCGGCCGAGTGAGAGGGTTAAAAGGGTTGCGAGTGGGAGAGAGTAGAGCGAAGGAAGATTCGCCAGTGGCTCGAGAGAGAAGGGAGAAGTCGTAGTGGAGGCAACGGAGCGGGCCATGCAGCCTGCCCCAGAGTTGGGCGAGAAGCGGCATGAGGTTTCCACGCCGCGGCGACTACCCGTCAGTATCGTGCCGCGACTCCTTCGTAACGTGTCCTGCCGGGTGATCCTTCCCCGTCGTGCGTTACTCCACGCTCTCGCGTCGTTACAAAGACCGTATTTTAAAAAATTGTAAAACGAACAACGTCGAAACTTCTTTCGGTTACTTATTTCTTTTTCATCTTTATTATTCGTTGCGAGACTACTTGTCGCGTGTGTCCACGTCTTCGAGGACTTTTGGAGCAAAAAAAAACGAACGTTAACGTGCGCACGTGGGATCTCAACGTCTCACAATCTTGTTTATCGTCAGAGTTCCATACTAGCAGGATTCCACGCTTTTAGAAAATTGCAGAGTGCTGGCAGCTTCGTTAAAACGGTGAGCGAAAGCATTTGTTTTGATATTTTCTTTTTTTTTTCGATATTTTTTCTATGATTTTTTAACGCGATGATTTACGCAGAGTTTAGGTATTTTCGGATTATTTTTTTTTTTAGTTATACATAAACAACGTAGGGAAACAATGTTATTTTTAGAGTGTAGTTAACGTTGAACGGTCGAAGGGTTTGTTTGTTGTTCAATTGTTGTCGAGTTACAGTCCACAGAATGCACTCTTCGACGGAGCTTCGGTTTTTGCATACAACAAAAAAAAGAAAAGAGTATGTCACGATGAAATTTCTTTTAAACTCGTTGAGCACGTAGGAAACACATTTTTTAGCTACTCTAAAAAGAAAAATTCTCGTTAACTTCCGACACATGTTTCTGTCGCGAGGAACTATTCGGGCGAAGTAGAAACGAGATGTTTTTTAACGCTGAAAAGCCGAGAGGTCGAGTTTCAACTATGGGTGTTGTACGCGAATGAGCTGTGGGCGGTGAAAACACTTGAGCTTTTCAACATGTGTCGGAAATGACCTGCCCGCGACAGCTCGGCAGCATAAAAAAAAAAAAAGAAACGAAAAAAAGAATTAAAAAAAAAATCAACTGCGCAAAACACGATGTTAAACATACGAGGCGAACCATCCCGGTCGAATCTCGTGTTTCTCAACGAAAAACAACGCGTTGGACACTCTTGTGACGGTTTTCCTGCGGCTGTTCGAAAATGTTCACTTCTGGCCCCTTTGACGAGTCGTTTTAATTTCCGTTGGAGTTTCTATCATACGTTCCACCGGTGCTTTTTATCCCGTCAATCGAAACGTATTTTGACACCGGCGAATCCCACAAAACACAATACGAGAAAAAAAAAAGTTTGAATGGCAAAAATAGAGTTTGCTAAGGACGTTTTTTATATAGGAAAAAAGTTCCGTGAAAGGAAGATTTTTTTCTCAGCTGCATCATTTTTCGTAATCCTGCAATCGGTGGCTTTTCGTCCTCCATTGGAGTACAGGCTTTTCATTTCCGGTTTTGACTGCGCAGCTACCTTTTACCATTGAAACTAAACGCCGAGCGATGCATCCTTTGATTTTTTAACATCATTTGCAACGAATAATGCCGCTTTTGTATACTTTAGACAATTTTTAATCTATTGATATTTATGTCTCAAATTTTTCAGACATTTAATGAAATTTCCACGTCCAAGTCGGACGCTAAAACGTGTCTTTTCGAGATTTTCGCACTTTTTTGAAGCTTCCCTATCGTTTATTCCGCGTATTTAGATCACTTAGTCTCGTATTGTTAATATAGATCGTAGAATATCAATCAATTGATTTTCGATCTATTAGGTTGCTTTGCACTTGTTCATCCCAGATATGATTTTTAAGCTCGTTTATTATTAATCTTTCAATTGTTTTGTGGCGGAAACGGGCGCAAATTGTTCGATCATCGCAACGCCACAAGTAATTACGTTGAAAATTCATGAGTTTTTTAAAATAAATATTTTAGGTTAGTTTAAGTGATCATTCTAGTGTGACGGGATAAAAAATTGCTAATTGTAACGATTTCTTTTCGATCGACAAAATACACTAATCAAATAAAATTTGAAAACGTTTATTTTTATTTTTTTTACAGTTTTTTTGGCCGGTTGAAAATGCTTGTAAAAATATTGTCGAAAACATAATTTAAAAAAAGATTATTAATCAGTACGAAAGCTCTACGGAGAAATTTTTTTTTTTCGATGAAAATTGACAAAATGCCGGTGATTGGAAAAAAACAGAAATTGAATTTAGTCTTTTTTTTTCGCCAGTCCGCAGGTAAAATAACTCGCTTTTTTGATATATATATCGTTGTCGCTTTATTCATTCTCTGATTGGCTGCCGCACGAGCCTGAAACTGGAGTCGTTCGATGCGGAGTTTCAGTCGTGCTGTATTATGACAGTTCTTTGACAAACTTTGACAGTTCGATGTATAACATTTAATCTACTAAAGCCGAAAGAAAAAACTAAATAGAGAGATAAGTTTACGTGCGTGCAGAGTGCGATTGCGGCTATAAGAAAATAAAAAAATAGAGAGGTAAGCGTACGTACGCGAAGCGTGCGATAGCTGCTAATTTCGTTAAAAAAAATATGAAGATTAAAAAAAAAAGCTTCCATAACGCAATAAAGAATGGTGTGAAGAATGTTGTGTCAAAATTTGAGACGGATAGCTTGAAAACTCTTTCTTTAAGAGTGTACACCGTGTACACCGAGTGTAAAAAGATTTCTTGAAAATGTTGCACTAGAATGATCCCTCAACTACACCACACATGGGTTCGTTGGGTTCAAAATAATCTTGAATTTTAAATAATGTGGTCCCATACAAAAACGTGTAACTTTTGTCGATTTTATTATATCAATATTTGATCGTAACAGACATATTCCTTACAGTCGAGCGTTTCGATTTCACTACAATGAAACTTGAAAGTATTGGTTTTCGACAAAGGTTCGCAACGATAAAAACATCGAGTCTCCCCGATTCATGTGTGGCGTTCCAGAATAAATTTATTGCCTGATAAAATTGTTTGCCGATCGTTTTATTAGGATCGTACCTAATTTTTATGAAAAGTTGAACCCATTTGACCCGCTGGAAAAATTGAGCGCTGGAGAGAAAATTGACACCCTACTCTTCCGAATGGGCCGAAGGTTAATTTGATGAGTTACGAATAGTAGACAATAACAATTCAATGAACTCTATGATGAAAAAAGCTTAACAATAAATGTTCTATAGAGTTTTAGGCGCTTGTTTAGGGTTTGAATTACCGCAAAATTTGAAGTTGTCGAAAAGCTTGTTACAACAGTTACGTTGCTTAACACGGTTGCTAAAACTTTAGCAATTTAGTGGTTGTCGCGATATACGAGAGAACGGGAACGCATTGCGTATATTTGTTGGTACTGCATAAATGACCGTTTCCCAGTGGCCAGTCTGTTTCCGGTTGTTCCGCAGAGATTGTACGGTAAACCAGAATACAAGAGTGCTCGTTGAGGCACGAGGGTGGGAACAGGGTTTCTATACTCTGCGCCTCTCGCTGTTTAGTGCTGCAAGTGTGAGTGTGGGAGTTTCACGGTTTCCAAGCACAGCGCGTTTAGTTTGCGGTGGTCAACTACAGCCCATGTACATATTGCGCTTCTATGGTTTCGGCGTGGTTTTGGTAAATGGTTTTTGTTTATAAATCTTTCCGTTGGCCGAGATCGTGACCAGAGACGGTTAGAATTATGACTGCGGCTTTAGTTGGAGCAAATAATACATCGGCAATGAACGAGAGAACCGAGGAACATCGTGGTAGAACCGCAGGCGACGAGACCTCGTTCGTCACTTCCGATGTCGGATGCAGAGACGAAGAGAGGAAAGTATAGATGGAGCCAATTTGTTCCCGTTTGTCAGGGAAAATCCTTAGATCGATCGTTTGAACGAGATGCTGCATCTGTCATTCCCGACGAGCGGGGAATCAGTCAATTCTACGCTTTTGATGGTCGCACCCTTCAAACGCAGCATCCTCCGGTAGCGAGAGATAGTCTTCACTTTCGTGGAATATCTACGAATCGTAATGGTACCGTGCGATTCGGTTATACACACGAACCACGGGAAACCGTGTTCAACGTTTCGCAAGGTATACGGATTTACCGCACCTGATGTACAATCTCGAGTTTCCCACAGGATTCGAGCGTTGAGCTGGAATAAGCTTGACGGGATCATCCCTTTCCGATATCTCGCTTGTACCGGATAGATATACTTACCATACGCTCGTGCAAATCGTAACAATATTTTTCACAACTCTTCGGAATTTCTTTACTTTCTCCCCTTTGTAAGAAATGTGCACTCAACCGGAAGTCGTGACTGATATCGCGCGACTCGTATTTTTCGAATCGAGTTCGGAAAAAATTCATTTCCCCTAATTCAATTTTTTCAAATTTTCTTATTTCATCACTAATATTATCGACTGAATTTTTTTTTTTATAAAACGTTTATGACGAACTTATGAAAAGATTAATGAATAAATCGTAAGTTTTAGCGTTCATTCATTGGTTCGTTCATTAATGATTTTTTAATCGATGAAAAAAATATTCTATTTAATTACAACCGCGTCGTCGCGAGAATGATATATATGTCGTGTATCCGTTTGATTATGCGACGACGAGTGAATCTCGAACGAAATATTGCTTAGGGGAACTCGCAGCAGTGCAGCGGCAGCGAGTATTCCCGTGGCACAGGACGAATGAAAATTGTGCAACGAAGTCGCACGCGAGAACCGCACACGGTCGGTAGTGACGACCTATTTTTATATCTCAGGTGCGAAAAAGTTGACTGTAGAAATCACATGCATACGCGGGGAGCCAGAGAGGGAGAGGTATAGAGATGCTTTCGAGATGCCTTCGAGTAGAAGTTATCCGCGCGTATACGCTCGACTTTTGTTACTGGTCTCCTTCTGGCAGCGGGCTTCTCTCTTATTCACAAAAAACAATGGTAGTAGAAAAAATGAGAATCTCACGGTAGGCAAGAGTGTATCGGTGTTTTCTTACGGGACACACACACGCGCGCGATTAACATCGGTAGTGGTGAAGAGTTATACGCGATCAGCGAGCGCTAGCAACGGAACACTCGACCGCGGCAATGATAAACAAACAATTGTTATTTACACCCACATCACTTTTCCCTACTCCGAGTTTCCCAGTAATCGACGAAAAGTGAAATAAAAATAAAATAAAAATTACTCACACAATTTTAATGAAATAGCAACATTAGAGATACTCGTCACAAGTTGATATATTATTATAATTTTTTTTTCGCTAATTGCAATTAGTAACACAAGTCTCATTGAGTTTAAATTTCACGAGAAACTCTACGCTAATTGCAATTACCAAGTGGTGAAAATTTTTCTTTTTATATAGAATTTGTTATTTTAATTCATAACCGACTGCACGAGAAAAAACGAGAGAGAGAGAATTTGAAAAATTTCACGGTAGATATTTCTATCGATGTTTTTGTTCGTATTTCGATAAATTCACGAGTCTCTTTGGCTGAGTCGAGAGTGCGCAGCTTTACGATTTGTAATTGAAAATATTGATTAATGGCTTTGCGACAAAACAATTATACGTATTACGTATCGTATAGTTTGTACGAACGAATGAGAATTTCGTTCGAACGACGATAAAATGCGTTACTCACCTCGTGTACTCCAATAACGGATCTTCTCGCTTGAACGAAAATCGATCCTATGGGATATTCTAGCTGATGCTTCTATCGATGCTCGGTGGATGCATTAATTTTCGTTACGCTGATGCCCGTCACCAATGTATTTTATATACATATATATAATATATAAACTATATAGTTGGTTCCGGCAACAGAAGCCCCCAAGGAAGTAATGATCGAAGGTTCGATAGCATAGCGAACGGCAAAGCATTACTTCGAAGCTCTGCGCGCATCGAGAATTCCCAATATCGAGCTTCGAACGAGAATGACGAGATGGAAGTGAAGCTTCTATCTGTGCCCTCTTCTTCCTCTCGTGCTCTTGACAAAGTTTTCACTCGAAGGTTTTGTCGAACGTTACAAACGTTACGACGAACTGTTGGAGGACGGGCGCGTAAAAGTACCATTTTCAACAAGGCATAGTATAATAATGAGAGAAATTTTCTTCACTCGTAAGAGCTTGTGCCCCCTATGCTCGTAAAGCACGTCCATCAACCCACTTGAGGACAAAAGATTCTCGTATATTCAAAAAAAGGGGCAAGAAGACTGAAATTTCCCTGCATCGAGTTCTCTCCAGCAGAATATCACGTATCATTAAGGGAGACATGTTTTTTTACGTCGTTTTTTATGATTCGCTGTAATTCTTTCGCTGAAAAAGTGGAATAACCAAAAGCTTAATTTTTAAACAATTTCTTACTGGAAGCATTTAATTGAGATTAACTTAACAAACAGCCATTAGTTGATTCAAAAATGTCATTTTATTAAACATTGTATATTGTCTTATACAAAAGTTCGCAAGTATGGAAGAAAATGGTGTTTTTATCTTTGGCAATAAATTCTGACGGGAATGAATGTTACTTATCTGTCGAGAATTTGCCGAGAAAGGATTTAAGGTAGCAATTTCTTAACAATTTTTCGTCCAAAGTATTGCGTGCAATGTATTTTGAATTGAAATTAACAATTTCAGTCAACTGTTGTTTCTAATAACTTTTTTATTAGGTTTTTTAACTTTAACATTTTAATGCGGAAGTTAGTAAGGATGGAAGTAAAAGACCTGTAATCTATTTGAGTTGTATAAATACATTCTAAAGGGAAACGATCCAGGAGCGAAGGGGGTGGGGGAGGAGCCAGTGTAACGATCAAAGTTCGATTGAGGATTGATGTAGCAATTGGTCTCGGCAGGCAGTGGGTCTCAGTACGTCAATGAAAGAACATCTATCTTATATCACTAACCAATTCCAATTCGGTAGCGTCGTACTGTGTTCGTACAATCGCGACAAGTTGCCTTGCCTTGGCTTGCTTGTCTCTCTGCCTCGAAGCTCCGTAACCAGGCGTGTCTGACCAGCCACGACTGAATCTACTGGCCCTCCCTCTCGACTGGATACGGTAACACTGCCACTGCCGGGCAAAGCTCCCGCGGCCGGGTATAGCCACGATTACTATTAGATTCTCCAGGAAGCAGGTATGTCGCGCAAAACGTTTCCATTATCGGGATAACGAAGCGCCGAGGAGAGAGTAGAGGAGTGAAGAACGGGAAGAAGACATAGGAGGCGGCTCTGCCGCGACCATCGAGGATTTCGAAATCGCTGCGTGGTCAGAGATTCCCCGAACGAATTACGATTCTCTAATACGAGCTTTCGCAATCCCTTCCCGTCCTCTTTTCGACCCTTACATGGGTATATATATATGTATTAGAAGCTCAACGACCGAGAAGAGCAGTACGATGAAAATTTATGATACGAGCACCTCGACGTCGACGACTTTCCACCGCACTTTCACAAGACTCTGGGAACACTCGATCGAGGGCTAAGCAGTTTCTGAAAATTCGAGGGTTTTCATATTTGGCTATAAATCTTTCGAGGGATAGAACATCGTTTTCTAATATGAAAAATCATATTTCATACAAATTTGAAACTACTACCAAAAAACAAAGAGCACTATGATTGTCGGCATCGATTTGTTCGTCTTAATAATTTTTTTTTTTTCACATTGCTATCATTCTATAACTGTCTTGAGGTTCGTTATAATTGAGAAAGTTCCAATCCGTGATGATGTCCAGTAGATGGGGTACTCCGAGCTTTTACCGCTTGTCATCCTGAATCACGCGAAGAGCACTTTATCAGCTAAGTACCCTACCGTTGCGAGTATTGCAGAGCGCATCGGTGCGCCCCGGCGTTTCTTCCAAGGGGACGGGTCGGGGAGGGGGATATGAGAAAAGCCGTGACGAAACCATGTACTACATAGCTGCGCTACGTGTTAGGTAGAGCCAGGGAGCTTTAAATCTCTGTCAAGGGTATACCCCGCGCTTGCTTGCGCAGTTTCTACCTACGTTGCAACTCTCTTGCCACGCGGGGGCTCCCCTTAAACCTCCTTCTCGGCTTTTCTACTTTTCTCTCACTTTGCTAAGTGCCCGAGTAACCGTAGACCGATCGATTCTTTATCCGCGCTATTGTTATTCACCGTTCATTCAATCTTCCTCTCGTTTCACCGTAGTTACGGAGTAGGGATAAAAATGTAATTTATTCCTCTTTTCTCTCGCGGGAACGTCGTCCACTATTTGCGTTAAATCAATAAATCGAATTCTAGCGAGTGAGTTTTCCAGTTGCTCGTATCGTGCCCGGCGGGGATATCGCTCTGCCGCGTAACATTCCCCAGTTGTAGACCATGAGGAGAAAAGTCTCGTTAAATGCGAACGCGTTTCGACTGTGAATATGGCGTCAGCTTTTTGTTGCTGTTCGCTCTTGTTTGTTATTTTACGAATGATACGTCTATGGGTGTATACGCTGTAGATAGGTATACGTAATAGGATTCATTTGTGAAACTCGGTCAGATCCAACTACCTAACCAGCCGATGGAATTTCAATCGAAATTTGCCGTTCATATCCGATATCCATCTTTGTTTATCGATATCCTACTCGTAGCTGATGCGTAAATGAAAAAACAAAAAAGTCAAATAAAAGAAACCGTCAATAATTATTTTGTCACCTGAAAATGGATCTTGCTAATTTAATAAAAAGAATACGTTGATCGAAGCAAACGCTTACGTCGTAGAAATTATAAAAACGATTTCTATCGAGTCACGATATTCTCGGTGTGCGAAAGTATATTCCACAAAAGGCGGCGGGGATGAAAACGAAAAAATGGACATGGAAATATCGTGAGAAAAATACTAAAGCAGAGGAAAAGCCGCTTTTATGTGCCCGCGCGGCGAAAGATGGGAATTCGTTCGCGATCTCGCTGCAAAAATAGTTTTGCTCTCTTTGATGTTAGAGGCGCGTCAAATTTTCAATCGTGCAAATTGCGAAGCCACCTCTCGTGTTTCCTTCTGTCGAGGTCTCTTCAGTTTAGCCTTTCGCTGTTTCTTTTTTTTTGTTACTAAAAATTTCCACAACTTTGTACACAACACATTTTATCTTTTTTTTCACACAATTTTTCAACTCCGCGTTACGAAAATTATTTAGCCGTTTTCCAAACGAGTAAATTCAAGTATCACAATAAATGCATCAATTATAATTTAAACGAAAGATATATCGAAAGGGAATAATAATAAGGGAATAATAAAGGGAAATATTGTGGAATTTGAATTATCGAAAACGCAATTTTCGGGATTCGGAAATCATAATGGTAATGTCGCTATTGATGCGGTTTCGGCTGGTCGTTGGTCGCGTTGTATAGCTGGTCCGTTGAATAATTGTCGAATTACCATTACAAAGAGACCAGCAGTGGGGCTGCTACCAGGTTGGCGTACTTACGAGAGCACCAAAGCAGAAGCGTATCAGCTATGTGGCCACATCTCTCGTACCGTTGGTATACCGACATGTAGCTTTACGCTTACGTAGCCATTTCGAGAACAAGAGGAAGAGAGCGAGGGTTAGAGAGAATTGTTGGGACATTTGGTAGTTGAGAGGCCACAGAGATAAGGGACGTCGAGAAGGAGAAGACCGGAAACGCGAAACTCCAGGGACAGTTCTCACCGACCTACCGGCGCCTCCTCCTTCTCGTCTCTAATTAAGTTAGCGAACAGCAGATATAACGCGTCTCGGCAAGAGACGCGCGGAGCTCTTCTTCTGTGTGAGACGTTCGAGGCTCGGGCCGCTCGTCCACTGGTTCGCCGACAGAATCTCCTTTCACTGCGTTCGCCTGGCTTAAGCTTTGGAGGTTCATACGCGCTCCCCCTCCCTCTTGTCGCGTTGATGTTCACTTGCCGTCTTAAGTCCGGTTGTAGTTTCTCTAACTCTCGTATACTATACATTTGTAGTTCCTAATTGGCTGACTCCCTTCGCGTCCACTGCACCGAGAGAACATCGATGTGTATATATACAAATACATACGAATCACGCGCCGGTATATGTATCGTTCTCGGTACTCTCCTAAAGTTCGAAGATGCATCGTTCTTGCCGCTTCTGCTGCGGACGCTCTATGACCAAATAGCGCAAGTTTCGACGGTATACACGTTTATCCCGAAGTAACAGTGATATTCCCTCCTATAGTGATATTTATCTCTCCAATTAAGAGTATTGTAGACGATGAGCAGTCGCGGACGATACGAAAGTGGCGAAATGACATAGCAGGAGCGTACAACGCCTCGGGGCATTCGTGAAAAATCGCCGTGTAACGAATAGTACAGCCAACTTTCGCGTTTTATAGTCTCATTTTAATCTCAACAGCCTTTTTGGTATGAAAAAAAAAGAAAAGATCGAAAAAAACATTTACTCGGCTTTAACAACCACGAGAAAAACTGTAATACATTTTTTTCTCGTTTTTTCTGCACTTTCGACAACGAAACTAAACGCCCGCGAGGATTCTCTCCGAGCTTTCGCGAACGCCGAAGAGCTTTTCGTTCGCTCTCGACGAATATTTCTTATACTTTCGAAGGAGGAAGTACAAGTACATGCTTCGCGAACGAGAGTTTCGGATTAAAGAAGTCTCTCTGGTCTTCGCCTGCGCGAGGGAAATTTGAGATATTAAAAATTCCCAATGTACAAAGTAACCGCTCGGGAGTAAGGAATTTCTTATTCATATTGAATCGAACATTCTTCTTTTTTTTCACTTTTTTCTTTTTGTTGGTATGGTTCTGAATATTTTTCTTGGCTTCGAGTAGAATTCGACGAAGTAATATGGTTAATTTGTGCGATTGATTATTTCAAATTGATAAAATGTCGCGAGGTGCGGTTGAAGTGTACAGTGGAGCGCCGTGCATATGATCCATGAACGACCTTTGAACGACCGACGAAATTTAGGTAAATCCCTGACGTCTACTCTTGCCTACCTATTCTGGAAATTATTAATGAACCGAAGCCGGCTTCGACTAGTTTCCGTTCTAGAACTGTATAGCTAACTGAGAGACACCCTACTGCCCGAGGCGACAGTAGTAAATCCCCTGTTTGGTCCGCCCTGTGCTCACTGCGTCACAGCGTATAATCTCTCGTCGACATTGGAACCGTATATGCTATACCTCTGTGCGGGTGTGGGGGCGAGCACGCCCGGCAAACTAATAAATAAATACGTTAACGTCGACGGTGAATAGTTAGGTTACAATATTTTTAATCGACGTTCGTCGCTAGCAGCGCGGGACAATATTAAATTGGCTTTTAAAGTATTCAATCCTCCGGTTCGTTCTATACGTCTCATTCCACTTGTTAAATAACTGTTGCATTCATTATTCTCCAATTATATTTTATAACAGCAATGTATCTCGATATCCAGAGAAATTCGTACTTAATTTTTTTTCTGCCATGAAATTTAGTAGATATATATTGTTGTATTGACGCAAATCGATAGAGAATCAAAAATCTCTGGGCTTCGGCCTTCGATATTCGTTATTATAGTAATTACAATTCGTTGTAGTGGCGATTGTGCTGTAAGCATTATTTAGTCAATTATCCGTTAACGTCCCCGGTAAATCTCATTTTTCCACCTCGTTTTTTTCTTTCTTTCTTTTATTCCATTCGTTTGTCGTTCAACAGATTTGCCGACGTATCTATATATTTTTTTCCAATTCATTTGTTTATTCTCCAGTGCATTGCAATACGCGATTTCGCTCACGTCAGCGAGTAATGCAACATTTTTTTCAACCAGTACTATGTGCAATCTGATTTTTTTAACGAGATATCGAGCGGTACGGGTAAAGCTGCGTCCTCCACATCGTATTTCAAAATGATGAATTTTCCAGTTGAATTCATCCGTTTTATTATTTTTCTCTGTACATCACGTTTCGGACTGTTATTAACATCGATATTTATGCACTGAGCCGTAATTACTACGATGATAAAACTACTGCTTGTCGTATATTTTGCAGCCGGCGCAACGTACAACAAAATAACAATGTTTAACTTTTTCGCGTTTATACCGAAAAGTTGTTTTTACGGAGAAAAACAATACCCGAAAGTTTCCGGTTGCGAGAGCTAAAGCCCGTTGGTTGATTTAATACGCGAAATATATCTGTACGCTGTGAAATGGCCATGTTGGTTTGGAAGTACGTACCCAAGGGCATTCGGAGTGGTCTTGTTAGCCTGATAGTTCGGTGGTAAAATAGTTTGAACTCCACGGGATGTGGGCTTTTTCCCCTCGAGAATTCGTTTACGTAGCTTCGTCAATCAAACGCTCCGGTTAAATCTCATTGTAGCCGATGATACGCAGATTTTTCTTTTTGTTTTGAAACAATCCGAATACGAGTATATTTCAGTCAATCGACGAATCAAATGAGAATTTCAAATGTTGAGTCTCGAGAACATCGAAGCTTCGCCGGAATGAGCTTCGAACGACTCACGTATAGTAGCGAAATCGATTCGTCGGATCAATTTAATTGAAACAATCGTTGCAATAACTTTGGATAGCTCTCGATTGATATACAGCTGGTTCGGTGTCGCCATAAGCTTTGAGAATTCGATACGTACTCTGAAATCCAGAGGGTTATCAATCGAGTTTTACGGTCGTTCGATATCTATTCGGAAGCTGTTCGCTAGAGTAGCCACGCGAATATAGCCATAACGCTGTTACTCTTCCCCGATGATCCCAGGAACGTTAATCTTTAATCAATTTTTATGAACGACCATCAGCGCCACATAAAGTATTTCCGTGTATCTACATAACTGCTGCGTTCTCATAGGCATACCGAGTCTCGCATAAATACAGTACATCGAGTCCTAAACTTTTTCTAACCCGGTTGGAAAGAAAGTTCGAGATACTTCTTCTCTCCCTCCCGAGGTTGGTGACTCTGTTCAACGAAGTTAACGTTATATTCAGGTCACGTCTATCGCGTACTGCTTGATAGCGATGTCTGCGTCCAGCATGGAACGCTGTTGGCCAGCGCGTTCTCGATGGAGCCTTCGCGTTGGACACAAAGTTCCGCACCGATAGACAATGCGGAATCACAGACAATTACATGACCGTACGGGGGAAGTGAACAAAAAAAAAAAAGAAGAAGAAAAAGAAAGAGAAGCGAAGCTATCCACTGCGATTAGTGCTTGTAATTGTAACCGAGTGAACGACTGTTGTCTGGTGATGTGGTCGAGCAGAAACGATGCTCCGATAAAGCGCAGCAGCATGCAGTCATAATTGATCGTTGCTTTGCCGGGATAACCAACGATTAACCGATGGACTCGTTCTTACCGCGCGGTAGGATCTCTGTGAGTTCGATTCGAGTCTCGTTCCTCAGCGAAGTCGGCCTATGGCTCTACGTACGTCGAACAGTGGCCGAGACATTACTCTATTTCTTTCACCAGATCACTAGTTACACACCATTTAATTAGCTAAATTATCGACAATGACCTAGAATTATAGTTCTAGTTTTATTTTTTTTTATTGTTTTACCATTCGGCAAACATACAAGCCTCTGTCATTGAGTTCATGGGTTTTTTATCGTCTGTCTCTTACACATCGGCACGATATTTCTCTTTTGTGTAACACACGTAATAATTACGCGCCGGTTAATTAAATGCATCGGGTAAAAGCCGCCCCCTCCCCACCGCAGCGATATACAATTATTATAATTAATATCGCGATTATTTATGTATGCCGCAGCTGCTGTTGCTGTTAATGCGTATACTGTTTATGTACGGTAGACCAGCGTTCCACAATTATATATACTTGAACATAACGAGAGAGAGAGGGTTACGGTGAAGCGCGAAACCCAATGAGGTATTATAACGACCAACCATTTCGGCAAATTCTCACTCAATCCTGTTGGGCAAATGGGCAAAAGGGAAACGACGACTCGCGTAACACATATACACAAATAGAGTACAGTAATAGGGTACACAGTTAGATGGATCGTATACGCTATCGTTATAGTCTCATATAGATCGTTGGAAAATTACATAGCGCTCTCGTGGTCGGCAGCGTTATGGGCAGCGCATAGAGTTTCCTGCTGCTAGTAGTTGCTGGCTACCGGGCTTTTCGTGATGCTTTCACGGATGCCGACAGTCCCGGGCACGAGGGAGAGAGATATGGTTCTATAAATCGCTGTACGCAATCCTGTTTACATTTCAACGCGATATCCAGCCAACGGAGTTTCGCGTAGATGCAGAACTACCGCAGACTGGACGAGAGAGGACTCAAGTTTGTTTGGAATCATCGAATAACAGAACGACGGCAGATTAGAGTCATGGATTCCCTATTAATAATACTGTACAAATACAGTGCGCTTATAGGAAATGGTGAAACAATCGTTGAATAACGAAGCTGTTCTCTATACGTGGTATTCGTAGAGAAAATACTGACCTAAGGATTTTAGGATCGCAATTGTGTGGCAGAGATACTTTTTTTTTAAATTAATTTTGTTATGGTATACAGGGCAGCATTTTGACGATAGGAATTGTCGCGGGGTATTTTATGAAAAAATATAAGAGCTGATGCGAGGGTTATTTTGCATTTGATGAATTCACGAATTCCCTATACAACGCACGTTGGTTTTTTTTTTTAATTTGAATAATTTGAAAAGACGAAACGATAATTACTCGCGGACAGGTAGACATACAAACGTACCGAGACAATTTAAATTGTATCGTTTTCAACACGTTTAGGTGAATCAAATGAAACATTTATCGCAGTGCAAATTCTTTTTTATAGATCGAGAAAGTTTTGGTTATCTAAATGCGAGATACGGGTAATTACCATACCGTTGATTAGTAACAGCGAGGGCCACTATTATGAATAAAACTCGTATAAATGTTTGTGACAAATATTCTTCGCGAGGGCAAAGGCGACGACGCTGTAACGTTGACTAAATATACTCAACTTTAGAACAGAATGAAAAGTTATAAAGAGGAAAAAGAAGATGAAAAACTTTGAGTGAAATGCCTGAAGCACTTTCAACTTCTCTGCCGACGCGTTTTCTTCGCTTTTTCGGCGTCGAGCATTTTCTCGTCTACATCTGAAGCACCACGGTGCAATTATTGTTCGGATTTTCCGTCGTCGGGTCGTTTACCCCGCCCGTTTGGTGACTCTGACAACGTTGCCCGAGGGTTTTCCTCGGCCAGAACCGAAGTTTGCGCGAGATTTTTCTTTCTTTTTTTTTTTATTTTTTTACAAATAAACCGTGCCGTCGAAACTACTCGGGCCCTTTTATGCGGCTTTTTTCTTTGCGTTAATTTATTCGTCGGGGCTACTTGTTACGGCAAGAAACGATCATTAGACCGTTGAATCAGTGAAAAACCAACAGATGAAAAAAAAAAAAAAATAAATATAAACGCAAAGCCAGAGTAAAGCAAGGTAAAGGCGGGTATATTTTTAATTACCATTTCGAAAAACTTTTCTCATTCAAAGGCAGCTTTGGAGGCGTACTTTTTGACTGAATAAGGTAACTCGAACGGTGTAAATCATAACATTAATTAGCATTGATGAGTTATCTCTAAAGATTATTATCAGATTATCTGTAAATTAAAAAATATAGAAAGTCCAAAGATTCCGATACACGTGGACACTGCATCGAGTGATATGCGACATCGGATACTCGTTTATTTCGCAATTGGCACGATTCTTTGCCGCTGTTGCGACTGGACTCAAGCCACGATTACTCCCCTTTGCGTCACAATATCGGCTAGAAAGTTCCGGGATGGTTGAGAGAAGCTGGCAGTCAGAGGCAACAGCAGCTACTGCCGAAGAACACTGAGAGCGCGCTGGCATTTTATAGGAGGATCTCAGCAGGGGCGGTCTAATTACACTTTGGCGACGGCTTGTGCTCCTCTTGGATCATTCAAGTTTCTTTTCGTTCTCATTTTTGTTTATCCCACAGATGCACAGAGTGTTACGTAATGCGAATGTATTACACAAAAGTAGTGTCGGCCATATCAATAAAAAAAATAATATCCCTCATCCATAAATATCTGTTTTATTTTATCTTTTCCGATAACTGATTGCTATAAAAATGAATCGAATTAACTGCGTCAATCCAATAAATAGAACGGTCATTGTAGACTGCAGCTATAACATTGAGATGAAACTTTGTCGTGAGATAAAGTCAAAACTCGAATGACCCAAAGCGGCAAGGATAATAGAGTTCGAACGTTTGAGATGGTTCTCGAGAAGCTTCTTCTGGCCATAGAAATTCGCACCGGGAGAACACCAGCACGTCGTGTATTTCCGAGCGAAGTATTCCAATCGTGGAATAGCCGAGCTTTTAGGTCGGTACCGCTTTACCATTCTGTCCTGTGTCGCGTACTATCCGCGATGCAATTCCCATGCAGTTTGACGCGTTTTCCGAAGTTCTCTTGCGGTTGGCTATAGGGATAGTCGTGGGAATTGTTCGACCGTCCGTTCTTGCTACCAGAAACCGCGAGGAAAACCGGGAAAGCTTCATAGCTTACGGGAATAAGGGCAAAGCGCCTGAAGCAGATAGAGAAATTTGGCGCCGTCGAGACGAGACGCCAAAACACGAAATGAGAGCGATAAGGCGCCGGAAGTGCCGGGCTCAGGGAAACACGAGAGTTTTGACTCTTTGCTTTTCGAATCCCTTGATGGCTACGAGCAGACCAAGTTTATGGTTTCTCGTGGTCTTACCGAAGAACGAAAAGAACCTCGTGGACGCCGCGAGCGTCCTACACTGTTCCTATAACGATTGGAATTCGTTGTCGTTGGTTATACGAACGAGAACAGCCACATTCAGAGAGGATTAAATTTACGAGAGGACGAAAAGACGAATGCGGTCAAACTTTGTTTTTCCACAGCAGTTTTGCCGAGCGCAAAGGACTTCGTAACCACCGAACTCTCGAACAGTGGTTCACGAATCTGTCTGAAAGTTTGTTGCCCAAGTCGACGCGTTATCTCGCTGTACGAAATACTATTTCGAAATATTGCAGTAACGCAGATCGTTAAAAAATTCATTTGTTTATGAAAATAAAAATATCCTTCGGACCGAATAAAATTTCAAGAATACAAATCAGTCTGAAGGGCTGTAATTAATAATTGCGCGCGGAGGGGAATAAATTTATTGATTTTGCTCTCGATGCGACTGTACATCAAGGAGTTAAATGGAACACAACTATCAGCAAGAATAAAAAAATATTTGCCCATTTATAAAAACGAATTTTATAAAAAAAATATTTTTTAAAATAAAATTCAAACAAAAAAATTCTGTTAATGGAAAGTTCGAACTTTAGTCAGAAAATAAAGTTCCAATTTACGTTCGAATTCAAGTCCTCAGTCACTGAATTGGTTAGAAAATACAATAAGATTTCCTTTAGTGTTAATGACTTTAAATAAATATCATAGAATTTTGATCCGTTAATAACACGACAAACTTTAATAAATTGAATAAGTTCGTTGGACGAAAGCGTACGAACTGCATTATCCCGATTGCTCTTTCTCTGCTCTTTATTATTTTATGGTCCCAAGAGCATGAAGAGAGGCGGGAGAGAGGAGGGGGACAAGAGGAGTCAGGCAGTACCGCGATTCCGGAATTTCGCCGGAAGCCAAGTAGTCGAGTTTGAGAAGAGTTTCGCGTTGTATAGCAGTGTGTATATAACCGGAGTGTATACGGAGAAGAGTATATGAGAAGGGAGATGAGTGTTTCCTTGAGATTCGTCTGCCCGCCAGTAGTATAAAGTTCTGTTGAGAGTTCCCGCGGTCTCTCCTGTTGGGTTGTACACTGCTACGGTGGCGGTGTGTCCGCAGTTCGCGATGCAGAAGAGAACCATAATAACGATAGGATCCCGCCGGCGGACATGTTGCGCAAACCTTACGTCTCCCCCTTCGTATTTTCTGTTATACATATTCCGTGACGCCTATGCCGATGGAGAAAAGGATGAGAACACAGGAACGTAATGATTATGGTTCAGGGAGGACAAGACACGGGTTACGTATTCGGATGTTCTTCCGTTCAAACGAGAATCTTCTCACATACTAATATATCCTCTCCCCCTTCTGCTACTGTAAACAATAGTGTTACAGAGAATTCGCGGCGTTACTCTCTCTCTATCTATCTCACACGAGATGAACGACACCATAGAGAGCTCGACTCTCGATTCACACTCTCGCATTATATGGAAATTAAGTAGACGACCGAGACGATACTTGTAACGTCGACACCTTATGAAAAAAAAAAGCTTGCTGAAAATTAATTATGCAACACACTTGCCATATTCGAATTTTATTTTTTTTAATTTATTTATGTATAAATTGTCTTATAATGTTTTATACATTATTAAATGGAAAGTCGATACTTAGTCAAAATCCAGCTATATATTAATCTAAACAAATGAAACGTCATTCTGCAAAAATTCCAAAACTCCCGAAAAAAGAAGCGTAATAAATACATAGTATTACCAAAAAAAAATCTTGGAGTTTGGCAATTTTTATAAAATTATCGGGGTGCACACAGGGAATAAAAAATTTCCAAATTGACAATCTCGTCAAAACGCGATTGGCGAAACACTCGTACGCAAGTAAAAGAGAAATATTCGTTTGTGCAAAAAATTCGAGAATATATAAACTGCATGTTGTTTTTTAAAAGTTATACGATAATGTGTATTGTAGCGGCAGAGTTTGTTAGCATTAATCGGAAGGTTGGCAAGAATACACAAACTAAAGGGTTGTTGTTGGATAGTCGGTTTGCTACTTCTCTCATTCTCTCACTCTTTCGTCTATTTTGTTCGCGATATACATAGAAACCCCACTGCTATGTAATGCCTCTGTATATAGATAGAGTAACGGCGAAGGCAGGTCAAAGTTTTCGCGGTGCAACACTTTTATATTGGCGCAATAAAGTACCCCGGTGCTGCCACTGTTGCTGCTGGTATTCGCCTCGTTCGTCGCGATCGTCCTATTCCGAGCGAAGCAACTCCACTGGTATCCAGTGCAACGCCAACGCTTGGCGAACACTTTCGTTATTCACCCTTGTTTCGTGTTCTCTCTTTCGATGTAGAAGCTCGACGCCTCAGCACGTTTACCTCTTTCGTCTCGTTCTCGTAGGGTCGCGAAAAACAAAAAAAAAAACAAAAAAATGCAATTATCGGTAATGGCGGCATTCGTCTTTCTCTGCTCTGGCCAAGAGAAATGAGGGAAACAAGTACATGAGAAAGAATTCAACAGAAAAAAAACAATTACGGGTAGACGATTTTTTTTTGCTGCCTAAATTGTAACACATCGTGAAAAAAATGTACGAATTTATATATTCGACTAACGAAAATGGTACTTCTTATTGTTATCGATGTTATTTACAATTTGGAAGGTTATGTAGAGAAGAGACAGTAGAAATAGCAGTGGAGGTAGAGGAAGAAGGAGAGCCATCAACTCACAAGGCGCACTTGAAAGTGCATTTCGACGCTCCAGGTGCTGTGAATTTATTTATGTTCGCTATGCTCACTAAGAGCAACTCGCAGTACTGTTTGTACTATGACAACGTGGGGGACCCTCTAGCCGAGGATAGAAAGTGGATGAGCATCATCTTTGCACAGACTTTTCTTACCTCGGAGCGTATGTACGACTACACTATAATAACTGCAGTAGTATATATATATATATATATATTACGGTTGATGAAGGATTCGCATGAATCTCTTCCATGCGCGAGGTCTTTCACTCTTAATGATCAAAGGAAAGTGACGAGAGGACAACGACTTCCGGAAACGAATATTCACCTCTGGGCAGATTAGCATCCGCGTTCTTTATCGATTATTTCTTGTTCAATCGAGTGATGAAGATTGACAAATTTCACTAATTGCTTTGTCATTTATTTCTACCATTTAATTGAATTAAAAAAAAAATACGTACGATTTCCGGACTGCTTTGGGAAATGGTTAGCAAATTATTGACGGACGCTGAAATATCATTGTGGATATCAAAGTAAAAATAAGGCTGCCCATGTGGCAGCATCCACGTTCTTTATCTTTCACGGGATTCAATGAGATTACTTCTCATTCAATCGAGCGATCAAGATTGATAAATTTGATAAACTGCTTTATCATTTCTATTGTAAGATTTAATTGGACGAAGAAAAAAATAAAAAAATACAATTTCCGGACTGGGATGGGATATGGTCAGCAAATTACCAACAGCCGTATAAATACACGCGTTACAGCATTGTTTATATTGAAGTGGAAGCAGCTTGCGAAGCCCATGAATATACTATACATATATACATATTCCGGTTTATTTCGTTATGCAGCAACCCAGCCAGCAATGTTCTCTTGTCGAGGGGGATTGCGGGGAGGGGCAAAAGAGGTTTTTCCGCGGTCGCGCGTGGTGCAATTTCTCCAGTATCCCAGAGAGTCAGAGCGTCGGCTTCGCCTCAGCTTCGCGCTCTCTCGATTCTTTCTTCTCCTCTCTCTCTTTGTCTCTCTCTCCCTCAACCTTCCGCGTCACACCGCACGAAAAGAAACGCGAAGCGTGGTGTTACGCGCGTATTTCGCGAGAACGGGCGCAAACGAATGAACGAGGTGAGCGTAGGTACGAACGAACGAACGAACGTGTGCCGCGGCCGAGAAGCGGACGTGACGGGGCCACCCCGCACGTTTCCAGACTCACAAAGCAAACTGCAACGCCGACACAGGCCAACCCCGCGAAAGCCATTCGAGAGGAAGTGAGAGAAACGATTTTACAAGCGATGTTGCGAGAATTGTGTACGACTCTCTACGACGCGACGGCAGGGCAGATGGAGAATTCTCCTTTTTTTTTTAATTTTTTTTTTTTTTCTCGATCAACCGTCCACGCAACACGACAAAATTACGTACATGTCGGCCATATACTTTTTTTTCGATCGAAATATTCCGCAGTGACCTTCCCGTCGAGAGATTTTCGCAGTTCTCATTTCGACGGATTATCCACCATGGTTTTTTTTTTTTTGCGAACATCCCTCCGGTACATATTCAACGTATATTTTTAACGCTTCAGCGATTGGGAAAAGAATATTCTCGAGTAGTCAATGTCTCTTTGTAAGCATAAAAAAAAATGCATTTTTTTCTTGTTTTATCGTGAGAGGGTTTGAAAGGTTTTTCATTAATGAACACAAAGAGGTCGCAGAGATATTGAAAGATAGCTGCGCGAGAGCGGCGAGGGGGCGAAAATTTCATTAATGAAATTTTACCAAAATTACATACCCTTCTCGATACATCTGTTTTTTTTTCTTTCAAATCACTCTGACGACATCAACGCCATCTGGCCCGTCACGAGAGAATGCTTCGGACCAATTTCATCATTCGACGGTGTTAAACCACATTATTTCGGGTACCGCTCGAGAATGTATTGGCGACATTCGGTTCACAGCGAGCGTTCAAGATTATTGAAGCGATACGCGTTTGACCTCTGTTGTCGTTTTTATATGTATTTTTTATCAAATTTTTCATTTTTCATATAGAACTCGACGAATTTTACGTAGAAGAGGTGTATATTGACCGTAAAGTGGAAAGCTTTCTTTTTTTTCTCTCGACTTTATAGAAATTTTCTGTATCGAATACGAATCCATATTACGTGCAGAATTCGAGATATAGAGTGCGATGTTCGATGGTACAAGGAGTACGATGCATTTATTGCCTCCGCGTTATGCATTTCGTACATTTCTCCGAACATCTATATCTGTAGCGTGAAGCTGCAGCTGGTATCCAGTTACACGTATGCATGTGCGGATGGTTGACAAGCAAAAAGCCGTTGCGACGATTCGAGTAGTACAGTCGAGGAACGAGATGTTATTCAATACAAGCGTACATATCTCCACGTGGTAAAGCGGTAGATATGGAGATATCAGCGTACAGAGAAATACATATACGCGCATAGGATAGCATGGGAGAGATAGAGAATTTACCAAAGCCGGTAGCCAACGAATATGCAGAATTTGAGTAGAACATCGGACCGACAGATGGTCGAATAGTCGGCGGGCTTTGCAACTATCTGCATCGTCCCATCTCGCATCAACGCAAGAGATATCCTCTGGTGTTTCTAGCTTTGGTCAGAGACACATGCACGTCGGATAGAATTAGCCTACAGTTTCTACCTCTACCTTTGCCACTGTATTCGGAATCCTATTTCGGAGCTTTCCTTCGAGTTCAGAATTATGCTATGGTAACTGCGCGCGTGTGTATGTTTCCTTTGACGTTTCATCCGGGCGAAAGATAATAATACAATTTACAACTGGACATTCGCACAAGAGATCACGTGCAATGAAAAAGAAAAAAATTATAAAATAAAAATATAACATTGTTCAATCGTCATATATACGATATTGAAAAAGAATTGAAAATGGAGTATTATTGTGATTCGATGAGCAAACACGAGACGAAAAATGCGCCAGAAAGTCGATCTGCATTCCAAGAGTTACGAAATAATAAATTGCAGTCCAATCTATCGCAACGAATCGCCGAGTATTTTTTTTTTTTTTGAGAAGTCGACCCGAGGGGATCGCGCGCCGTCGTCTTGACGCTGTGCTATATAGAGAAATTGAAGAGTCACTGACGAATTATACAAGACTTTGAGATATACGCTTTCGTATGATTACGAGTCGAAGAGTCAAACTCCTCCTTCCAACGATTCCAGTGACTCTCGCCCTGCCCTCCCCTAAGTTTGAGATGACGAACAAGAATACGGAGACGAATAATGATTGCTGGGTACTGCTGAGGTTTAACTGCATCGCGTCGGGTCATGGATCAGAGAGGCACATAGCTATTACTATACTATTCGCATATAATGATCGTGCAGCAGCTACTGCAGCTGCTAGATCTCTTTTGCTCATAGAGACTCTCTTCTCCCTCCCCACGTATGCTGAACATCGGCGAGCAACGAATATGAGAACGTTCGTTAACGCGCTGCCCGCATCCAGCGCGCGGATTTCACGAGTTCACGTCTTAATGAGAGAGGTGAGAGAGTTAGACATCGGGCAAAGGGATTCTTTTTTTCCCTCGATAATGAGACACTGCAACGTGCACCGGCGATATCGTGACGGAATACAATACCACCAATTAATAGAGTGTACGGTCCTTCTGCTAACTTTCTGTTAGTTCTTTCGTTATACGATACATTGTTCGACTAACGTTTACTTCGGCACACAATTTTTCTGAGACTTGCCCGCGTCTAAAAAAAAAAAGGACTCGTTATACCGCACTCGAAGCGGAAAAATAATGATTTTTGAAGTGGAAGAAACTATCGTATTGAAGTTGAAGAAAAATGTTTGCGTAACGGTAATTGACTAAAATACGAAAAACAACGGTCTGTTATACACCTACAGTGTATAATAACGTGGACTACCAATAAAACGAGGCGATAAAATAAGGGCAATACGTAGACAGACGCACGCCCCAAATTTTTATTCCACAAAACGGTGGTCGTATTTATTTATTTATTTTTATTTTTATCATTTTTCGCTACGGCGACGCAAAGACCGTTTCATTTCACGCCGTATTCATTTTTTTTCAATCAAATTATTATCACAATTCCAACAACTATCATACGACTCTATCGACTATTTTTTTAACCACATTTACCGTCACGTTTCACGGGTTTACGGATAATGAACATTTCCTTTCATATTGACTCTCGGCATCGAGTCAATGGTTCAACGAAAAAAAAAAAATATATATGTATTCATGCTATCATAGCGCTGTGCTCCGAATACATTAAATCCATGTTTGATCCGGTAAAAAATTAAACTGGCTTGCTATGTACATAGAAACATTTGAACCGCAGTATTTCGCGTGTAGAACAGATAGAGCGAAATAGAAGTTCTCGTTGAAGGTAACACGGCGAGATACAAATCACAGCGGTTCTCGGTGTGTAGTGTCGAGCTCTCTCAATTATTGGAGAACTGGTTGCAATGGGGGAATAAATGAAAGAGCGGGACGAGGGTGGGCAGGAGGCAGGAGGAAACTACTCGACGGATATTTTCCAATTTTATTGGGTGCAATCACCGGCGTCGAGTAAGCTATGGAACGAACTGTGATACAGACAGAATACACAGTCGAAACACACAGAGTTCGAGAGAGAGAAGGGGAGAATAGCAACAAAAAAAAAAAAAAACCCCTTGCCAGATAGGATGAAAGAGGGGTCGGTAGTCCGGACAAAGTTAATTAATTAGTTCTTTCGGGATTACGTTTGTCGTCGACTTCCGCTCGACGAGAGCAACGACGAGAGAGAGCCGCGACGCTCGGAGGAAACGACACACAAGCGGGAATGGGATGGGAAACGGAACGGAAAGGCAATATACTCAATTGCGCTGTAAGTACATTGGACTTGGATATTAGCTTTGTTATAGATACTCGGTTTCGTTCGAAGACAATGATACCAACGAAGAAGACTCTTTGTTCACAGGGTTACAACAGACTGCGCGCGTTCAAGCTATTCGCATCTCGTTACAAAAGCGCGCGTCCTTCAAATGGATCGAAATTTGCATCATTCAATTAGGCACGAGAGGGAGTATACCTCTGTCGTTCGCGTTCTCTTTCCGCGACTCGTTGAATTTCCATTATCATTCTACTCTCGTATCTAAGTTCTATCGTAGACTTGCCATCCACTCGGACCCTTTCTACTGTCGTTCCACTCGGACTATTAAAATTCCACGAGGGAATTATTCACGCTCTACTCGTTAAGAAGCATCCGCGATTATACGCGCAACGCGAGAGACGAGCCGACGCCGGAATCTACTGAGAAAATGACGAGAGACACGGCGACGAAGCGTCGGTCGATTGAGATCGAGTTGTACAATTTCAATGTCTATGTTGCCGGGATAAGAAATTGTTTTTTCGACGGTATAGGATCTGCACAGGATTCTAGAAAGACGTTTTCCACATCGTTTTATATGTTGAATAGGGCAAGAAATGCCCTTCTGTTTTCTGCCGGTTGATATGTAGATGAACGTTCCCCAACATATCTGTCGTACGCGCAGTGACAAATAGTGGAGCTCACGAGACGAAAGAAAGCAAGCGACTTTTATAAAAACATTGGCTTGAAAAACATAGCATGCAATGAATTCTCAAGCGTGACTATGCGTATGCGCCGTGGCTGATACGTGGCATCAACGGACAAGCGAGGCAAACAATATTTGCATGACAAAACGAGAGAAAGAGGCAGACAGGGATGAGGCCGTGCAACTGAGCTCTGCTGGTGTCCTGGAAAGCTCTCGTCTGTACTCTCGCAGCCCCCGCGGGACTATGGCATCGTGCGGCACACGTTTCTCATTTTATTGGCCGCACTAGTATTTTTCCACTGGCGCTACGGGGATATGTTGTATTTCTTCGGACGGACGTTGATAATAATAAGAAGAAAAAAATCGACGAAACGTATGAAAATGTCGATAAGCGAACTTTCCCGTCGATTCGCGGTTCTATGGATATCGCGGCTTGTCTTATCGATCGATGATCCGATAGATGCGAATACGGCACGTTAGTCAAATGAAATCGAAAGTTGTACGGATATGAGTTTGAAAAGAAGTTACTCCCTACCAAGTTGCGCGGCTGTACGAGGTGGCGGATGAGCCACGGCGACGATGTCGACCCATGCGACCCGGACATCTCCGGCCGCATTTTAGAAAGGCCGCGATCGATGCTCTTCTCGCTGCTTCTGCTGTCGCTGCACTATGCGCCGTCTGTGTGTGCGTCTTTGTACCTGTATATGCATCTACCGAGGATGATGCATCGCGATTTAGCGGTGGCAATGCACTCGTCGGATTCATCGTGGAATGTCGCGGTTTCGACGCTGTGCTACAACATAATATACGATACTATATAGCATTACTATATTCCCGTACTGATTATCCGAACAACATACTTCTCACGATTTCACTGTGGTAGCGTAAACAAGTATCTTGCTAATAATACTAAATTAACAGCATCAGAATGTTTCGAAAACGATAATTGCCAAAAGCAATATTTGCCTCTTGTCTGGATTATCGAGCGAACCAAGGTATCTATTGTCTTTTGCGGGAAAAAAAAATACACACAAGGTACGCGGTGGAGTTATGGAACCGTTTTTTTCCAGTCGTTACCGGGCGATGAAAAAACGTAAAAAAAAAACAGTCAAGCGATATTTGTATTTTTTTTTATCAAAAAAATTAAAGCTGTAAAAATCAGTTCTGCACCACATATTTCTATGTACTTCTTCACGCCGAGCATATTGACAAAAATCATTTTTTTTTTAATTTCCTGCACGATAGAAGCTTCCCGGGAACGGGTTCGAGCTTCAGCCACATGTAACAGCTCGATAACCGGACGAATAAAACGCCCCAACAATTGTTATAGATACAGTTGCGTATTTCGAAGTGTTGAAATTTTTTTTACTACATTAGCTCGCGCTACGATTGCAAATAAGAATGGACTAAACGCGATATTCGCAAAAATTGCGTAATATACTTCGGGTAATAAAATTTGATGAATTGAACTGACGTTACGGACACTTGAGTTCTCAAGAGGCTCGGTGGGGCTCTCTCGCGTGCGAATGCGCTCGCGTCGACGAGGAGCGGCGTGAATGAAATATCGGTCACTGTTGCAGGCTCTCCGCAGCTTTCATGGTGCACTTGCCGGTTCGCGAGCTTCTGTGTGTGCGATGCATGCGGCACGGTTTTCAGAGCCAGAAACTCGCACCACTTTACTCTCCCTCTCCGGTCCTCTCGCCAACTGTTGAGTACCTTATAGTATATATACGTATACATATTATTATAGTCGACTTTGGGGCGGTAAACCTCCACACGACCTATCCCACTATCCGATGCTGTAGAGTATCGTACCGTAAATAAACTACGTGCGTTCTCCTATCAAGGAAGTTATAGGGCGGTCGTGTAAGTGGACTGGTCCTTTGCATATGAATTATGAATGAATCGGTGAGGGGTCAGTATAGCGTTTGCTGTTACGTGACTCTCGTATTTTTCTCGTCTTTATACATAAATATACAAGTCAAGAATTTTCCAATAAGGAAGTTAAACAGGTTAAGGTAGCTGCAGCGCGTGGTGTCCATTTCGCCTAAGTTCGAGGAAATTGAGATGAAATTGCAAATACTTCTCGATAGTATAAAAATCTGTAAAAATTCAGGCATATTAAAGGTAGTGAAAAGATTAATTTTGCACAATAATAATTGCAAAATGTTATTAACAAATTGATGAAAAAAAAAATTGTTCAACAAATTTATGGTAACTTAACTTTTTTTTTATGAAAATGATTCGTTTATTTTTCTGAATACGGATGAATTTTTTCTGATTTTTATCTTTGGTTTGAATTTTTTTTTTTATATGGAAAAAATGTGTAGAAAAAGACAAAATTCAAACAAAAGATAAAAATCTGAAAAATTCACACGTATTAAAAAAAAATGAACGAATCATTTTCATTAAAAAAAAAAAGTTAGGTTACCATAAATTTGTTGAACATCTTTTTTTTTCATCAATTTGTTAATAACATTTTGCAATTATTATTGTGCAAAATTAATCTTTTCAGTACCTTTAATATGCATGAATTTTTTCAGATTTTTATATTATCGAGAAGTGTTTAGAATTTCCTCTCAATTTCCTCGAATTTAGGCGAAATGGACTTCGAATGATTTTTTAAGGCGTTTCCATTCTTCAAACTTTTTTGCTCAGTTTTCAATTATAAACATAAAGATACATGCAATTTTTTTAATCAAAATGGTAATTGCAATTTTTCACTTAGTTATTAAAATTTATTTTATTCTCGATTACATTGATAAAATAGCTTTCTTTGCAGAGCGTTTTTTACAGTCAAATTATTCATATATGTATTATGATAAAGTATTGAGAAAACAGTTTTTCTTAAAGACTTTTTGGACGACTTGTTATCCCCTTAATCAAATATTTTTTTATGCAGCGCGTAACAGAATACATAGCAGATAGATCAGATTTACCATAACACTGCGCCAAAATTCTGTTTCCCGACGTCGCTGCTTCATATTGGTATGTTTATATTTTCCTTCCGATTCATACGCCGCCCTCGACCCTCTTTCCCTTTCTACATACGTTGCATACGAGATACCTGCTCAGATATCGCGAATATCGATTTTTCCCCGAGGATATTTCGCGCGGCCTTAATTGAATATGATAATAGTATACTATAATAAAGGCGAAGAGTGCTCTGGTTTACCCGCTGCATTCGTGTGCGGGATGCTGCGATATGGGATTGGCAATAAATTCGCAAAGAGTGCGGGAATATCAAGTCAGTCGATCAACATATAGTGAGCTGGAGGTGGTAGCACGCGCCCGCTCTGCCGTGAAGCGCCTCCTGCCTGGAATACTCGATTAGGTAATCGTTCAATGATCCCACTCTTGTACCCGCTGTACGAGTAATGGGATATAGGAATCTCGATCGAATGACGCGTATGCAAAAGAACTATTCGCAGCATCCATGCAGTTGTTCCATCTGCTGCGATAAAACTTCGAAACGGTGTTCGATTTTTTTTATTCTTCCTGTTTCCATTGCGAAATGCGAGAGTGCCAAATTATCGTATCTCACCCACGATAAAGTTTACGATAATTGTGCTCGCCTTTGAGTTACGATGAAAATTTCAACGTTGCGCACTTGTGTGTATATGTTATCTCGTTTCTTCGACGAAATACACGTTCCAACAGGAGGTATAATGATAGTTATGAGAACAGTTAACACCGTAGTACGCTGTGAGCGATCTTCTCGATATGATTTATGGTTTAATGATAAAGCTCGGTTAATTGCGTCTGGCACGATCGACGCTGGCTAGAGAGGTCGTGAAGGAGATGAGTAACGGATGAGAGACGATCGAGCAGTGTGGCCGCGGGATGAATGCTCACGGTCCACGAGAGATGATGCGACGACGATGATGATAATTACGATGGGACACGCAACTGCGCGCTACCCGATGATGGTTATCGGTTGTATTTGCTGCTGATTCGTTCATACTATTCCAAAGTGTAAGCAGTAGTAAGTTTCAAAGGCTATCACGAATATAGCGGTAGTTCGAGAAGAGCTATAAGAGCTTTGCGAGGAGGTGGGGGGTGTCTTAGACCGAGAGGTGCGTTTACACTTTCACTCGATTATGCTAGCGGAGTTCGGTGAATCGCGACTTTAGTGGCTTCTTCTCTTCTTGTCCTGCAGGGCAATAGACGCTGCAAACGAACTATTATTCCTGTCGATTAAATGAAATTCATAGTCATAGCTACCGTCATTATACGTTAGAGAGCGGACCGGAAGGCATCGTATTTTTTATCCGGAGCAAATTGTATAGTAATTATTTCAATTTCGCGACTCGAGAAAGGTGTGAGCAAAAGAAAATTTTGTATTAAATTACTAATGCCAATATAATTAAAATTCAATTATTTTTCTATAAATTATTATCTACAGATATCTGCTGTATACATTTTTCTGATTAATCTTCAAGAATTGCGTCAATCGATCGATATGACGAGATACTTTTCCAATATTTTATGTATATATATACGTATCTGTGTAGAAAGAAATTTCCGTGTTTCGCCAGAGCATCGCTTCGATCTCTCTTTTATACTATTAACGATGAAGCTGGAGAAGGTAAAAGTTCGAGAGTTCGAGATTACGATGCGCTCACCAAGTACAAACTTGTCCCCTCTCCTCCAACAATACCGCCTCTTTCACTAATACGAACGCCACGATAGTTGGCCAAAGTTTCTCGTGTGTACGATAGAGAGATGAGAGAGTTTTCGTTCTCGTCGTTGAAGTGGAAGGTAAGAGAAGCATTTAGCCTCGTTAATGGGCGCTTTAGTTGCGAGAGTCTCGGACTCTCACACTCATTTATTCTCGTCTCTCGCGATGAGAACGCATTGTACCGGTATAACTAATATCATTAATACTTTTGCCCCTTACCTGTTGTACATCGTATACTCACGAATGAGGATTAATTCATTAATTTTTCATTCACTATCAAAAGGCCACCGTATCGCGCGGATCTCCGACTTCAATAAATTACTTGATACAATGACTAATGAGATATAATTCTGCATGAATGGGTTTAAATTATATACAAATTATACGTTTTGGATAGAAGAGAGGATTGACGGTGACGAGCAGAAGAGAACTCGAATACCCGAGAGATAGCTTGATAATTAACTTATCAATTCTGTGTCGAGTTCTGTTAGCGTCGCACGCACGCGCCCTGCCAGCAGCTCCATTAGCGCTTCGCATGCTACACCTTGTCTGTCTATCCATCCATTCTGTATGCTATCCCGGAAACTGATGTCGCGCGAGCTTCGATCGAGAGGACTCCTCGACCAGGTGGTACCTACTAATTTTACTCCGAATTGGTCAATTAAGTCCCAGCGACGAGGAAACCATGGAGCGAGAAATGTGCCGAAGGGGGGATACTCTAGAGAATATATCTGCACAGTACTATCCATACTGGTGCAACGTGTGCAAAGGGTGTGTGGCCCCCGTGCCATAACGACTTGTCTCGAAGCATCTCCTCCAGAGCTTCGCGCTTTACAGCGCTCTGGTTATTCAGCCACCTTCGACTGAAGG
This sequence comes from Buathra laborator, assembly GCA_934046635.1. NCBI lineage: Eukaryota > Metazoa > Arthropoda > Insecta > Hymenoptera > Ichneumonidae > Buathra > Buathra laborator. The sequence goes on along the minus strand of OW203898.1, from coordinate 1,304,416 downwards.
AATTCAGTACCCACGAAATTATATCGCGAAAAAAAAAAACGAAAAAATCATCTCCGAATAATGCGCGATGTATGAGAAAAATGTATGTAATAACGAACACGAGAGGACTATCGTATCCTCTTCGCCGCACCAAGTCCTTTTCACGAATAAATTGGCAAACCCTGTGCTCGCGCTCCTGCAGAGGCATTGCTGCTCGCTAGATTTTTTGAAGCGTTTTTATTACGAGACCTCGAAGAGAGCTTTTATATACATTTGTAGCTCGGAGCACGAACTCACCTACCTGCGTTATTATACACGTTAAATTACTGGAGCATTTCGCCGCGGTAGCGGGTATATGACGAAGATTTAGTTATGAGAGCTTTTCGCGAGAGAATTTATACGAGAGAATATTATTTGTCCCTCTCTCGCTCGCGTTCTCTTCTTCGCTCTCGTTTTATATCGACCATACCGGACGAGTTTTGCTCGCGTTAGTCTCTACCAACTCTCGCGGATAAAATTATTCTCTACACTGCGTGTGGAGGGGGATTCTCGACGACTCGAGGTGACTCAGCTTCCTACAAGAGAGGAGCAGTTTTAGTATATTATATACGTTATAGCATTCTATCTCATAATTGGATAGGAAGGAAAATCAAGCTCAGCGAATCCACCAAAAAAAAAAAATCATGATACACGTATCTAAAGAGAAATATCGTTGGCTGCCGTTGCTTTGTTGAAATATTGGTTTCGTAGCTGACGAGTATCCGGTAAAGAACCGAACAACGCAAGATACCAGAATGATGTATACTATATAGATAAATGATATAATGAAAAATATTATTTTTTATGAATACATTTTTTTTTTCGAAATACATAAAAAGATCTATCGTTTTTTTTTTTTTTTTTTTTATTTTATCAGAAAGCGTAGATTCAGAGCAGCGTCATGAATATGCGGAGATGTCGTTGCGAGGTTCACTCTCTTCTTCTTTTACTTCTTCTTTTTCTTTCTCTTCTTATTCAACCTTTTCGTCGGTAAACTCGTCTGGAAGTTAGCGGCAAAGTCGTAAATTCTTTACGAAAGCTCGACGCGCGCGTGTGCTACCTTCGTCGCCGAGACGAACGGAAAAGCAGTTGGAGTTTTCCGCGGCGCGTTCTCGAGACGGAACGAATGGATAGCTTGCCGAGCAGCAGCACCAGCTCGTAGTTGTCGTCGTAGTCGTCGAGAACGTTGGACGAAAAGTGTTGAATATTACGCTGTCGCTGGAGTTAGGAAGAGAAAAGTCCAACGACCGAGAGGCGCGCATACGTGTCCGTTGAAACGCTTGCCGAGGAGGGAGAGGGCGCGGGTTATTGTCACGAGAATACTGATAATTTATGACCGGGAACTTGGGGAAACTCTTCGAGCCGCGTGTTACGCTCTAAACGAGATACGCGCGGAGAAGGGCCGTTAAAATTATTGGAGTGGAATCATTGCTGGTTCCTCAGATTTCTATGCAACTGACCGCACCTTCTGCCACAAGTTCTGAACTTGATAAATATTTTTGTTATTTTTAAAACCAAAATAACATTTGATTTATAATATTAATGTAAAATTTATTGATCGCATTGATATCGAATATTAATAAAATTCTTTGTCCTTTGACTCGACACCGTTTTTACGAGCCGCGTTAATGTCGTAGTTGCTTTAACAGTCTGCCTATTTGTGGATAAATATATTCTTTGAAGATTGACGAGATTTAAAGGTAAATTCTTCGTCGACGCAATTCAATTATCGTGGACCCGGTAATTCGACTTTTTTTTTTTTACGAATAAAAAAGAAATATTGAAATACATTAAAGTCCCCTGTTGATCGGGGTATTTCGCTAATAGTGCCACTGTTCGTAACTATTTTTCGTCGCTTACGCTTCGCCGGTATCAACAAATCCCCACGAGTGCAAATAATATTTATTGACACAATCCGAGCTTTCCATGCGTAAACATTAATCAACAGTGGAAGGCCCTCGGTGAGTGCAGGCAGTGGATACGGGTCGTGGCGGAATTTCCAGAAGCTTTCGACGTTTTAATCGATACGCGAAGTAAATAAACGGTCGATCAATTAAAAAAAAAACATGGAATTAACCTTTGCGTGAGAGGAAGTACAGAAATCTCGACGTTTCCGGCTCATTCCCCCGCTTCCTCTATATAACAGATCGTAATATTTATAAATCGGTCTCGTTATAGTGGTGTATCATAGAGTTATAATGAATACTAGCGATGATTATGTATTACGAAGAAGAATGAGAAGAAGCGGCGCCTTCGGTGCGTCCTCCTTCTCACGCTTTTACCCGCGAGCCCGTTCCTTGTAATTTGCCATAGACAAAAAATGTTTTCTCACAGTGCCGCGTACGCGTGCGCCTCTAATATAGAGAGTAAACCCATACATCTTCAACTCAGAAGCGAAACGAGAGTATAATTCGAGTGTGGAGCAGACGGACAATTGAGTTCGAAAGATCATCGGGTTATTTTCAACACCGACAATCTAATTTTCATTATTCAGACCTCCCGCTACTGTTGATATACTCGAAGGTAAAGCGTAACGGGGCTTCGATGCCTCAATTAACACGATAAATTGCATAATTCGTGATGAACATAACCGTTGATTTTTGATGGCTGCCTTTCATCGAGAGTCGTCGCGGCAAGGGAGAGAGTTTTCAAATACGCTCGGTGATCCGAAGGCTAACCAGCTTCAATTATTACACTCACGCTTCTTCGTCAATGCGAGAGATCGCTGGATCACTCTCGCGAGATCAAATATAAACATATGGAAACTTGATTGAAGCATATATACATACAGGCTGCTTGCATAATTCGTTGAGAATCGAAATTGAGAGCCTTTCGCGCTCGAATTACCAGAGGCGAAAGATTCTAGGCGATGAATTTCCGATACACGTATCTGGAGCAAACCACAGGTTGAATATATTCCGGAGTTATCGCGATTCAGCTGTATGCAAAGATCGATCCGGTTTTTTTCTTCTCTCCTTCTCAATTCATTGATTCAGTATTCATTTTTTTTCTTTTTTTTCTCTGGTAGGCAGATAATACTATAACCAATCATTAGCATTGTGTAATCATTGTGACACTGAGATAATATGATTATATGTATTTTTTTTCTTGTTGCAGGAGCGGCGGGCGCGGGCCGGCCGGTACCATGGGTCCCAAAATTCTTCTCCTTTTGTGTAAGTATAACACATCCTACACACTATATATCGCACTGGCGACGAAAGAGAAAGTTTTTTTTCATCGGCTTTATCTCCGCTGATATTTCGAGAAAAAATGAACAGAAAATTCTTGTTTTCGCGTAATGAAAAAAAAAATAATTCGATGAACTAATAATTACATCGAACCGCATAAAAAAAGTAGTGACAACCAACTATTAGTTCTCCTAAGTCATAATCTTTTTTCTGTTCACTCTACTGATAAAAAAAAACCTGAATTCTGTTTGCGGCTCGTAGAATCCGATTCAAGGGCGAGATAGACGAGCAACAGAGCTCGTTAACGTGTTAACATTCTCGAAATCTCGGCGTAGATCTTACCCATTAGTGTTGAGTTGCGTTGACGAGTGTGAATGCTTCTATGAAAATACCTTAGAATACGGAATTCGTGGTGCATACGGCACCGAGCGTGAAGAACGACGGCCGCGACCTCGATGGCCGAGTGACCACCGCGAATCCAAAGTAGCCATACAGTTCTATCTATGATTCTCTCCGATGACCTCACTCACGCCTACAAAACAATGAAGAAAGAAGGATTTGCTCTGACGCGCCGGCAAGCGCATTGTTCAATTTTTTTTTATTCTCCTTTCCTCGAGACTTCTATGTAAAACAAACGATGGTCTTTCCTATGAAAAACAAAATTGCCTCTGCTTCTTTATACCGGAGAGCAACGAAGCGCTGGCCAATTATTCGTCGAAGAAGCGAATCTGCGAGGTGAATTACAAAATTGTGACTTATCTTATCCCCAATGCCGGTGAAACTCAGCGATGTGTAACCGGCGTACGGAGGAGAAGCCACCGCTCATTTCTGCTTCGCTAAGCGCGCATTAGAGATGTAACAGAGATCGTTCTTTGGGCTCATGGGTCGTCATCGCACGTAACGCAAATTACGACGATAGGACATAGGCAAACTTTAGGTACAATTCGCAGTAGAGGAAAAGAAAGCGTCAATGATGCGCACATGCAACGGGATGCTGTGCAGTCGCGAGAATTACGGATCATCGACACCGCGCGACCCTTCCTAGCCTTGGCCTTTTTTTTTCTCGCTTATTCCAATTTCTTGTCGTCACGACTTTTGTGACTGTAACGTAATCGTCACGGTTTCTCTACATCTTATTTATATTTATTAGTTACATCTTCTTACTGAGTGTTTCTCTGATTCATCGTCCACAAGTGCGCGATAATGCGGTGCGGATCTTATCTCTCGCATGGCATCGTTCGCCGCCAAGACGCGTCAGTTGATTTTTTTTTTCTTCATCCATTCAACTCTCGGAGCAGATCGAAGATGCGCTTGTCCGAGTTAAGCTTCGTGCCAATAAGACGAGAGGCCTGTGACGCGTTCATTCGTTAAGCGTGGGAGCGCCATGGCATCTGTTGTAGCTTCTCGGACGCTAAAAGTCAAGGATCTTTGAAGAACCTCGGGCCTCCGGAGAGCTCCTGGACATGCAACAACCGTAGTCGTAACTTGTATTCGTGCTGAAAAATAGTGAGTCGCCTTGTTCATACCAACGCGGCGTATTGCGAGGTTCGATGGCAGGATTTATGATCGTAATCGATACTTGCCACAACGCAAACTTCTTCCTCTCACACTCATTGGAGTCACTATTATACGTTTGAATCATCTTCTAAGTCTATGAAATTTCGTACGATCAACTGATAAATTATTTATTAACATTCCGCGATATTGATTTGGCACTTTTATCAAATGATGAAAATGTACGGAATTAATTCGAAGTTCACGATTTCTGATAGTTTATTAGCTGCATTGTGCATATGAATCTTTGTGATCAAATGTTTTTCTTTACGGTGCATTCATTTTTTTAATTTGTTACAATTGCTTATTATTCGATACGAGTGAAAAATGCGGATCGGCTGATCACAAATTATTGTAGTTGGACACGGATTCGGGAAAAGGTAATGCCGAATCTGTGGCTAATGGCAATGATAAATGTCAACCGGATCGTCGTCTGTCCTTCTGTACGACGAAACAACATGAGTGGCAAGTAGCGTACATAGATCGGATCAGTCTGTGTTGGCACTGCGCTGTCTGCTTCGCGAAGCGTGTTACATCCGAGGCCTCTGTATCAGCATCGGGCGCTTTGCCTCTTCGACTGTACAAATCTCGGTTACCTCTCACCGAAAGTGCTCGGTACGATAGTCGGGCCAAAACGTTACGTAATCATCATCCTTCGTCCACGTCTCCCATCGACGGCTTCCTCCAATCGGCTCATCGTTGATCCTCGCTCGGTTTCCTTTGCATATATATATCTCGCTGTAGAAACTTAACGCGCCAACGCTTACGGAATACATTAACGTTTATTCGATGTTACGCGAAATCGGTGGGTGGCTAATTTCTCATATGGATTAATGCGAGAATTTTGGCAGCGACTCTTACCTCTTATCAACGATCGTCGATTCTTTTTATGCTGCTTTCACCTGGTATTACCGACGCCTCCCATCGCGATCCTCTTGAGCAATTTTTAGATAGCTTTGTGTGCGTAGATGCAAAGCGTTCTGAATGATATTTGTCACCTACTCGCGCGCCATTACTCAACTGAAGTGGTCATACTAAAAAATTGCACTAAAAAGCTGACAGCTAAAAAGCTACAGTAGAACCTCGATTAGCCGAATCAATTGAGACCGGGGCTCGTTTGGATTGACGAGAATTCGGATAACAGAACTGTGAAGCTGTGTTAAGGCAGATAGAGCGCGTGGTGTTCATTTCGCACAAGTTCGAGAAAAATTAGAGATTTTTTAATTTACTTTGAATTTTGTGTTTTTTCACACATTTTTTCATATAAAAATAAATAAAAAATTCAAAGTAAACTGAAAAATCGGAAAAAAAATCATACGTATTCAGAAAAATAAACGAATCATTTTTATTAAAAAAAAGTTGGTTTCCCGAAAAAATTGTTGACCAATTAATGTTTTCATCAATTTGTTGATAACATTTTTGAATTATTATTATGCAAAATTAATAATTTCAGTACCTTTAATATGCATGCATTTTTTCAGATTTTTATACCATCGAGAAGTATTTGCAATTTTCTCTCATTTTCGTCGAACTTATGCGAAATGAACATCTCGCGCTCGGACTACCTTAAGCGACAAGCGTGATACATAGAAAAAATTACAGTGCGCATATATTTTAAATAATATTTTTTCTTCTTTTTTTTTCCATCTGGCTATCGCCCTTAGAGGGCATATGCCACATTTTAAATAATTATGATATTTGAGGAATATACGGAGGTAGTTCGGATAATGGGTGTTCGGAAAATCGAGGTTCTCCTGTACATTATTTAAAATGTATTTTCCTTTTTTTTCCTGTCAGTTAGTTTTCTGTAACGTGTATAAAATAATTTTAAAAAAATATAGTTAAAATGTTCGAAAAACCTTATAAATATTACCAGAGCTTCGAAAAATTAATCAATTTATCCAAGATGAGAAAATAATAGAAAGCCATTCACGCGAGCTACAGAAAAAAAGGCGCGGGACCAGTTACGGTCAAGTTGGGCGTAAAATCGGAGGTGATCTGAGAAGACTGCATTTATTAACTTGTCTGATATCAGACGAGTCTCAGCTACATCATGTAATCGAGAATCTATATTGATGATAATAAAGTCGTCAAACTCTCTCTCTTTTTCTCGTGGGAGGGAATGAAATATGATACAAAGTTTATAACGACATAATGACCGAGTGATCCCGATGGGAAGGGCTCCAGGCTGTTGTAAACTTAATGGTTGCTTCATGCTTCGAATACACTGTACGTAGCAGTCATCGGTAATACACTGCGTAAGTTCTACCCGATCTATATATTCCCCGTCTATATCTCTATCTATCGGTAACATAATATAGTTATGGTGTATTGAGCGGAGTGTGCATTGTGCATAGCGTTCTCCCTATTGCTGCTAATATACCTGTCGACACGTGCCAGTCATTAACCCCTGATAATTGGTGGGGCCGCATTTCGATCGGCGTGTAATTTAGTTTAACGCTCGCGTGTTCGATAGTTTAGATTTTATAGTCTCGCAAGTTCCTCCGTGACTACTCGTATTACATCGACGATAGCTTTGTGTAAGCTTAGTACATATAGTATCCGTATACAGATATATTGGCTCTAGTCACGGTACACGAGAATAGAGGAAATTGAAAGAGAATCGAGAAATATTTTTGTAACGACACCGGAACAATGTGGTCTATCCGGCAACTACTCGGGGATGAAGCGCCTGATAAAATACTATCCTGGCTACAATTCGTACTTTCCAGACTCGTCCAGTAGAAAGAGGAGAGAAAGAGATTCTCATCCCTATCGTCGCTTCGAAATTGGTGCAATAGGAAATCCTCTTTCGACCCCCGCCGCCTTCCCCCCCTACTCGCCGCCTATAGCAGAGTCGAATAGAGGAGGAAGACGAAGCGAGCTAATAGAACAGGGAACATGAAGTAGATATTAGATCGTTTTATTCTGCAGCAATTCTACAGCCTTCGATCTTTCGGCTGCAAACAATTGGGAATAAGATTCACTGCGAAGATAATTAAAATTGTAGGTTACGCAAAAATAGAAAATTATAATAGTTTTTAAAATGTATATTAATAATTATTGGTTTTTATTGAAATTCAGTCAAACACTCATTCGAACAATTTAATGGACGCTTGTAACAAATTACTCGATGAATTAGCGAAAAAACAAGTGTCGGTAGAGCTGCGTGCAGCAGTGAAAGTTTAATCCGCGGATTAATCGCTCTTTCAACGTTCTTCTATCTCTCTCCCTTTTGCTATCTCTACAACCGCTGACTAAACAAACTTGCGAAGAGGAACACTCGGTGCAACTACGTTTATCCGATGAGCCAATATCTACTTTCGCGCTTGAGAAGTGAACACCGCTTACCGTCCTCTCCTTACCTACAGAGTTCTTCGTACTTCGTGTGGACGTCTTAAGCGCTTCTGTGTTTACAATATTACAAGTACCTTTTCCCTCGAACAATACTTCACAAACCGCGAGTGGCAAACGTTCTTCAAAATTCAATTTCATGTCTCATTGGCGTCGTAAATTGAATTGCATTAATATTTTGTTAAGAACGAAACTGTGAAATTATTCAAGTTCACTTTAATTGACAAAAAATTAATTTAAAAAAATCAGTACCTTTTTGTCTTTCGGCGGTTGTCTCGCAAATATACGCAAAAAACAAACATTAAAAAAACTCTCAACGGAAAAAAACAGTGTAATTACGAAATTGTGTGAACAAACAATAATAAAATAACAAATGAATGTTCGTATGTTATAATGGGGAGAATGATTCATCATTGAGTATTAAAATCTTTTTACCATAATGCGCAAATTATTACTTATAATTGCACTGTTTTTTGTTCATATAGTTTTTTAATTATACTTCTTTATTAGACTTGAGTTTTTTCATCTTTGAAATATTATTTATATTTCATAATTTTTTAAGTAAAAAAAAGGAACAACGTCTATTCAGGAGTCGCCCGTTTGAGGATAAATGTCCGAATGAATACAACAACATAACCCATACGTTTTGTCAACGAGTGATGCAAGTTATTATTATTATAAATGAATAAATAATTACGGATAATTAAAAGCATATAAACAGCATATTACTTCGCGGATTCAAGGTTATGTTACACGAAGATCAAGTTTAAAGGAGATATTGTCGACCGGCGTGTTGGCTGCTGTATGCAGCCTGATTAAGAGACGCGGCAGCGTCTCGACTTCAAGTAGTTTAAAGAAAAACTCCGCGGACGTCGAGCGCTACCGTGTCCTTATACGCCAATATCGTGCCCCCTAAAGTTTTTAAAACTGTCAAGTAAAATAAATTTAAAAAAAATTATATGACTGAAGTAAAATGAAAAAAAAAAAAAAAAAAAAAAAAAAAAAACAACCTTGGCGAGTCCTCAGAACACAAATCAATGTAAATTGCATCAAAATAAAGGTTGCGCCAAGTTTTTTTTTTGCCTTTTTATTTCACTTCAGTCACATGATTTTTTTTATTTTACTTGGCTCATGTTTTTTTTTTACTTGATACAGACTATAGCGTGAAAAAACGACAGTGACGATCGTTCGGAAAGATATATCGGAATAAAGTATTGCGTACTGTTTTCAAACTTCTTCAGCTTCAACTTACAAACTGAAATACTAAATTCTACTAAATTGTGTTAAGGCATATCACACTCGTTTCGTCAGACACGCATGACAACGAAAACACGAAAAATTACGAGACCTCAGCGAAACACATAACTTCCGTCTTTTGCTCCGGCAAGCCATCGGGACTTGAAAAAAAAAAAGTGTTAAAACTTATATTGAGGCACCTGTATTGTTTATCTTCGCGTTCAATTGTCTCCATTTTTTCCCGTGACAATAATAAAAGTTGATTAAATGATCTCCGAAAAGAAAGAACATATTTATCACTCACAGACGCACGCAAAGAGACAGAGTAATTCGTCACTCTTTCGGACTTCTTATAACCGTAGAGTTGACGAAAAATTTGTCCTGTCCGTAGACGTTCCCATCAACGCGTTGTTCTTCAGTAGTTTTGGCAGCCGTAGAAACGGAAGGAAGCTCACCAGGAGAGCCTTCCGTGCGTGACCCTCGCAGAACAAATGAACTCGATTTATCTCACGAATCTCTGGACTCAAGAGACGGTGAAAGGATTGTCCATTTCGCGACGACAAAGAGTACGATGCGGTGGGTTGCTCTCCCAGGTAGTTCGCAAGTCTCGCGTTCGATGAAGTTGACTCCCTTTGCTACAATTTCTTTGACGTATCTCACCATTTGTTGATTCGGCAAGTTGGTCAGTTTCACTCTGTGTGGAATCCCATACGAATTATATAGCTCAGACCGGTGAGACATCGTTCTCGCGGTGCCCCACGAGTCTCGTAAATTCTCAAGAGTAATGGGTATAGTGCCTCCGTGGAAGTAAGTTGATTATCGCACGGAAAGAGAGTATACGACGTGCGTAATGGCTGTGGCACGAAGACAGAGACATACCCACACGGACACAAAAACATAGATAGGAACTCGTCACGTAAAAATAATATAAGACTTCCCGTTTGGCGAACAACCGGAGAGTGAACTTTTCCGTGATTCGTGGCTAAGTAAGTAACAGGCAAAAGAGGCTCTTGATTTGCACTTTAGCGTGTATCTCTCGAAAGATTTTTTTTTTAAGTAACAGATAAATCAAATTTACGATTGTCAAATCGTTGTGGATGTTATAAGTCAAATGTGGAAACCGTTTCGAAATGGATGAATCGGTATTACTGCCAGAACGAGAGAGACTGATGAACGATCTATCGACTCTCGAAATCGTTCTCAGTGCTCACGTCCAACTGATATTCATGGTTACGATATATGGAATGTTAGCTCGTATGTATACCAGATATCGATTTCTCATGGACATCGTTTGCATTTGCATGACACGAAAGCGGCGTGCAATCCGGCAGAAACCCCTCTCCGCGCTCTCTCACTACGTAGTTTGCTCTCGGGTCACACCAGCCAAATAGAACGGGAATATTTATGGTATCACTGAAATTCCCAACGGTCGAGATTCTTTTTTTTTCCTGACATCGATATTCGGTCGAACTCCACATGACAAATTCATACTCGCGATTCTCTTCAGCGAGGAGAGACTTTTACTCTCGTTACGAGCTCCGGGAATGAAAAAGTAATGAGATTTGGCTCAAGGTCCACGAGAGGGCAGGTGAACTTGAGAGAGTCAATATCTCCAACCCTGAAATATTTACGCTTTAGATACGTCGGAATCGAGACATTTAAAGGAAATGTTGACATTTTTATTTTTGATCTGTCGATGTTATGATTTTTTTAAAGCGTCCAACTTCTACAATATGTGGCCGATACGCACATTAACAAACACGACTACATTCAGCCATTTCGATTTGTTAACGAAATCAAAGTAAAAAAAAGAATATTGATTAATTTTGGAAAGTATCGTAATGACTATGACTTGAGAACACGTGCATTTGTGTTGCTTTAAAAAGCAGCAAAAAAATACGTACGCTGCTTTGCAGAATGTAATCAATATTACACTCATCGATAATTTATTTGAACTTCGTAATAATCTTTGCCGTTCTTTTTTAAATGTTTAGTACTTAGTGGTGCTAAAGATAATATTACTACTGTAGTCCTTAATAGTACGCGTTCGACATGAAGTCGCCGTTGCGATATGTTCAAAAAAAAAATCAATACTTTTTTTAAATTTGTAATCGTTCTTTTTTAAAATTATTGTGTGAATTAACTTGCTATGTATTAATAATACACAGTCATAATGCATATTCCTGTCGATCTCATGTCTGAAAACAAAACATTAATAGAACGCATATAATTTATTAACACGGTTTTTAATCATGGAGTAAAAAAAATACAGTTACTTCATTGTTTATTCGACCTTCGATCAATATTCGTTCAACGAACTCTGTCCTCTCGTTCTCTGTTATCTCGTAGCCATTGACATTCCTGTAACCGCGAGAGATAACAAAGTTCAACGTAGTTTGACGTAGATTTTGGCACGAGTGGAAATGAGAGCTCATGGAGATGTATGGAGCCGTTGCGGGTGGCGACTATTACGTACGTCTGACCGGTTCCAATGAATAATTTGTTAAATCCTACGTAAACAAGTCGCTCTACCGATTATTGTCTTCGAAGGTAACAGGAGAAGAAGGATATAACGATCGCTGAGAAACAGAAGAGCGTATCCCAAATCATGTATCACATATAACGATCTCGGATACGCCCTTTGGTTTCTTGTTTGTCGATATTTCGTGTTGAGATGTGAGCTTTCGGTTCTGTGTACCGGCTACGGTCAGGAATCGCAAAATCATTCGGAGTTGACGTGTGCGACGATACACCATTCGTATAATCAAGTGTCTCGGACCGTTCACTCTCCATTCTGATTCCCGATACCCTTCTGTCTCGTTCCGCTGTCATTGGGGTTGAGTTTCTCATTCTCCCAGCAACCGGTGAATCCGCATCAATAAATGGGTTTCTAACTGTAGTGCACCTCGAAACTTTGCTTTGCATAGTTATATATGCGTACTCCACCACAGTTGATTCTCCACGTCGGTGGATGCTATGCATATTCCAATCGACTGGAGTTTGTCGCCTGTGGCGAACGCAGCGGGGAAAATTACGTTAAAGCGCGTGATAACGAAACGAATTTATGCGAATACGAAAATACCCCGTTGACCATGAAGAAATCACTTTATCGAATATAATATGGCATACATTTATATCTGTATTGGTACATATCCTTCGCTATTCTAAAATCGAAGGAAGAAAAAAAAACTAGAAATGCATTTGTAAAATGAAAGATCTCGTTATATCTAAATACATGCGGATACGAAAAACCCACGATGATCATGGAAAAATCATCTTATCGAATATGTTATAAAAAATCAAGAGAAAAAAATTACTAGAAATGTTTTTATACAATTAAGAAATGGCGCGATATCCGAGTTCTTTTCTCTCATAGGTTTACGTAATAGTTAAACGTACCATAAAACTCGACTCTGCACATTTAATAGTTCTTCAAAACGTTTATTATAATAATAACTAAGTCATTTGCGTCGGGAAAGGTGAGCTGTTTACATATATATATATATATATATATAAATCTCTCTCTCAAGTAAACTCCTTGGCACGGGCGCGACACTCTTCAATTTTCGTCCTTTCTCTCTTATTTCGTTTTACCTTCTCGCGGTATTTCTCCTACTATCTATATCAACACTTTCGCCAAGCCGACGTGAGAGTCACGTTCGGGGTTCTCGAGGACGAATCGTTTATTCCCTCGTTTAGCGTGCCACGAGCGGCGCTCTCTCTCCTCCTCTTCGTTCGTGTACCATCATCGTCTCTATACCGTAATACGAGATGCGGAGTAAGCGAGCAAAGGAGAATAAATTTTCTTCCTCTCGTTGCGGGATAATGAAAGGTCGGTGTACTCTTGGTAATTAGTGCCGATTAACGGACAAGGGTGTTGTTTCTTCTCCCAGACTCTCCAAAAGCTTTGCTATTTTCTTCGTCTTTCCTCGATTCTCGACGTTCATAGCTCGCGTCTGATTCGACGCTTCTCTAATTTTTCGGCATTTCATGCTTCGAAAACTGAGCCCTTTTCTGGAACGATGTATGCGGAGTCGTTCGTCGACACTTTTTTCATCCTTTCTCTGTATCTCTATCTCGTTGTTTCCCATTCTCTTCAAGGCTTTTCCGGTGTGCGAAACAGACACAAAATTTTCATCACTCTCGCTCCCATTTTCCCCTCGACTATTATTTTCCTGTTCATTGTCTCTTGTACTTGCATTTCCGGATGTGGCTCGTCGTCGTCGTTGCATTTGTATCCCTCTGTCTCTGTGCCACACATTTCACATAGATATTAACACAGGAACAAGAGAGACTGGAGCAGCAGTAGGAACGATGTAGAACCGAGCTATGCCTACCGCTAATTACAATGTCTCGGTTACGCGAAACTCGCGCTATTCCGGTGATCTAATTACTGCGTGAATGGCTTTTCCACGTAAACGCTTCGTACGGTAGAACAAGAGAGTACGTATTCTCGTATTTCACTGCGATGCAAATAGTTTCCGTCAGGCACGCCCTTTGGATGCAATTTCGAACGGTGACGAACATCACCTTCGTACAACGAGTCGCATCCCCGAATTGCTATTCGATTGCATTTTGTATACTCATCGATGTTTACTTTGCTTTTGTGTTACAGGTCTCGCAACTGCGATGACGCCAGGCTATTGCGAACCAAAGGTGAGCTAAACAGTCATTTTTTTGTATCGATGCACCATTCTATTTTGTCCACATTTTTATTTTTTTTTGTTATCTTCGTTCACATTGTTTTTTTACGAGAACGCGAGGTCCGCGATGTTTAGCCAAATTCTGAAATTTATTTTCGATCTTCTATATGATCCTCGTGTACAGTAACAACCGATATGCAGCCATTGGCAAATACGATGTAAAGCTGTATATTTGACCAGATGAAAATTCATTTCATTGCGAATTGCTATGAGTATGTTGGTGTTACGACCGCGCGCAATGTTTGCCTATCAGTCATACTGTGTACCACGTGCATTATGCATACAGTACATTTTCATATATACATATGTACCTTGACTACATGGTCTATATACAAACAGCCTTTAGAAGGAAGACACTCGCGTTATCTCATATCGATATATATAGTGTGGCGTCAAGCGCCGGGGCTTCCGGTCTCGTGGATCAGATTGGCAAGACAATGGGAACGTTGTTATGCAACGGGTATGCACATTCGTTAAAAAAATAAGGGCCATCTTATTCATTTATTTTTTTTCAAAAATTGCTACGAAATAAAAAAAAAAAAAAATTTAAAAAAGAAAGCATCCATTTTTGTTTTTTTTTTTTTTCGTTTCAATTTCTTTTTTCAAATTGTTTTTTCCACAACGGGATTTGGTTACACAAAAACGAAACAAAACAGAAAGTAGCTCACGATAAAATGAAACCACACGCCACGCGAAAAAAAAATGATGATACAAGCGAAGAATGGTTGATATAGATTTTGAAGTGGGATCACGAAACTATGCCGGAGAGAGAAGTCGGTAAAGCCAAAGGAGAAGCCGCTTGTGTTACGTACGGTAAAACTCGACCGGAATTTGTTACGGAACAATGCGTGCGTGGGATCGCTAGCTGATGGTAGAGAGACAAGGGACGTGTGGCTGAAGCTGTATACATTGGATATATAGGGTAGACGATTGTAACGAGTCGCGAGAATACACGTGTGCAAAGCCCCCCGCGCTCTACTGTCGCTGCCGGTACACGAGGGGTTTCGCTCGAGTACAGCGAAAAAGGTTCTTCTGTGTGCCGGAAACGAAGCTCGTCGAGACATTGTCGTTCTAGATGGCAAAATGGTGGGTGAAGAGAATGAGAAATACAGCGTGGAGAGAGGGGTACTCCAATGTGAAAATCAGATGGACGAATAGAACGAGACTCTGCGTCGGTACTGAACGTCGTTCGCGTTGTTTTAAGTACCCCAGACATGTTGGTTCAACCATATCCCGACATTCATTTTTTTTAATATCCTTCGGCAAGGAATAAAAGTCAGTTCTTTGCATATTACCCTCGACACTGGTAACGATTCTCGCGTTATTTTGAATGGTACTAAAAAAATAGTAATTCCTCGTCATGAACATATTTAAGCTCAGTTAGCTTTTTATCGTCTGCAAAAAAAAGAAAAAAAGTTAAATTACCTTTCTTCCAAATGGCATACTATAAAAGTAACACTTCGAACTTAATTCGTTCACAATGAGGCTTTTTGATAAAGTGATTTAATTAGATCGCGTAAAATCAAGAAATTTTATCTGTTTCATCTTTTTGAAATACAACAATATATTTCTTCACTCTTTTATACACTTTCGGACGATCCGTATGTTTTTAAAATATTTTTTCTGACTTCGATTGTCGCGCATAAATGTTAAATTCAAATAGTGTTCTGCGGACACCATAACGGCGGTGGTGGTGGTGATGGTGATTACGGAAAACTGTATTCGAAGAGATAAAAGCTTTTTGTTAAATCAAACAAATCGTTCTCATCCGTGTATATTTCCGGTTGACTTATCGTCAAATCATTGAATTGTGAGAAATAAAATTAGAAATTAGATGAAAAACGAAAAAAAAAAAACGTAATCCCCGAAGCTCACGGTAAATTAAGATTAATCATTTCATTCTTCGCTGCTTATAACATCTTCGACTTCCTCAATTCCGCCCGGATGTGAGAAGTACGCACATTCCGTGCGACTACGCGGCTCATTAGATGCTCGCTTACGGTGCGAAACCGCCGCGCGTCAAGCCTAATAACTATACGGCCCACTATAACACATAACTTCGCTCTGCTTCGTCTGCGTTACGTCTACATTATTCTCGCGCTCGTGTGTACGCACGTTCCTCGTCTATATATATTACAGTTAGCTAATCTACAAATCAGAGCAATTTCTCCGCCACGATCTGCTTCATAGTTCAAGGAAAACAAAAAAGAAACAGAATCACAGCCGTAAAATAGACGAATCCCGGGAGTGAACAAATCAACAAAAATCCGTAGATCATTCGATGATAATCCAAGTCCTTCGTTCTTTCGACTCTCATTCTCGTTTTGTCTTTCTCTATCGTCGGAAGATCGGTTAGATCTTCGCGTCGCTTCTGCGGCGACGCTTTGGTATAACAACGGATGTTGTTATACAACGCGCGCAGGTTGAAAGTTGGCGCAACCGTGAGAGTCGCGAGTACCCCTGTGTGCAGCTCGTCCGGGTGCTGATGCGATCCGCCCTATCTTCGATTCCGGTCTTCGTGCGGAGCAATAGGTGTATCACCTGAAGCATCAGTTACATATCTGTACAGCGTATATGTAATAGTGGAAAGAGACGATCGCGTAAGCGCCGCGTCCGCTCGTATGTTTTAGGCAGAGAGAAGCCCCCCTCTCCTTCAACTCAGCGTACCAAAGCCCGGCACTCGCGGACCCGTAACCGTATCGATTTAACGAACGTTTAACTCATATTTCACGCCGTCCGAATCCGTTTCCCGTTACGGTACGGCGAGAAGAGCCGGGAGAGATTCCCATCCCATCTAGAAACTCGCGTGCTATGCTCTCGATTTTTCATCGACGGGAAAGAGTGGCTTACACTGTCGCGCTATGTGCTCACACACGGGAAAGCAATTCCGATGGTCATATTTTTCAATAGTTATCGTCGAACGATTATCGATGATAGAAGAAACGCTATATCAATGTAAAAGCTTCAGAAAAAAAAAGAAAAAAAATAGATCCGATATGAATCTTATTAAATACAATACCGATTAATAAAAATTCTATTTTGAAAAAGAGTTATTCACTTCTGACGCGAATTTTATCACCGGCGATTTTATAATAAAGATAAAACTTAATGAAAATCTTTTGCCTGAAGAGATTCTGCGATGAGGTATACGTAATATGTTTGATAACCGAGCGATAAGGTGGCCAGCCGCGGCCTCTCCTCGTCCTCGCCTGCGGCTATTTCCACTCTTCCCTCGTCCGGCCGGCATAGCACGCGGAAGTGATTCAATCACGAAACGAGAACCGTAAATTCAATCAAACTTCCGGCGGTGAGGTTTTACGGTTCGCTAGGCACCGAGCAAACATAGCGAAGACGAGACTCGAGGGATGGATGAACGAAGATTGGTGGTGCAGTGTGGGTGATGATCGAGAAAAAAAAAATGTAAGGTCCGCGAGACTTTGCAAAAACTTGAAAGGGTCCAGATATTCTATACTCTACTCCCGCGAGTCTGATGCTATATTCGTCATATAACCGCGGCAAGTGATAGTTCAGAATTGTTGATCCGCGGTTGGGTCGAAACGAGCTAAAAATAAGAAGAGTTCAAAGATCAGAGAGAATAAAAAATATGTATATCGCGAGTAAAGAAGAAAATTGGTTTTTAGCACGATGCTCTCGTAATCGAATATTAATATGTAGTTTACAACGAATAAAAGATTATACTTCCGTGGCGTAAATGTCTGGAAATTCGCTTTCACCTATCTCTCGTTTTAATGATAATACAAAACATTCGCTTCTCATTGCTTCTTCTTCTGCCTCGTAATCGAACGAAGAATCAATTCGCTCCGTACTCAATGGCAACAAATGAGATAGCGTTGCACGCAAATCGCAATATTTATTATTTACAATTAAAACTTGTAATTTCACAATGACGTTATGTATACAGTCTAAGGCCAACTGTGGTGTGTATATTCACAGTTGGCAATAAGATGAGAGAGGTGGATTGCATCAGTTGAAGTGAACGCGCGCTCGACGAGTGTATGTCTGAATAGTTGCGCATCGACATCGCCGGGCGCACAGAGCTATGCAGAAGGCAAAAGCATCGCGGAATAGAGAACCATCCTTTCCCTCTCGTACATACGCGCCACAGGGGCCTTGAGCTCATCGCTCTGAGCTCTCTCGGCGAAACTAGAGCGACTAAGCGCGTATTCGTATCACTTAGCTAAAAGATCGAAATGGGAGGACCGAAACTCGCGAAGGATCTCTGAAAATGGAATTGGAATGCAGAGGATATCGTCGTAGCTGCGATGGTAGCTTATTAGAGCATTTTGCTCGGATTTCTCCGCAGTTAGGTATTATATCGAGAAGCTACGAAAATCACAGAAATACATATAACTGAAATATCGTATGCTGAAAAACAGGTTTTTTTTTAGTTCGATTCAACGCAGTTTTCGAAATAAAATATTGAGATAGGAGTAATATCAATACGAGATACAGCTTTTTAAGCAGCGACACCTTTATCTCCCAATGGAATATCAACAAACCCGCGGGGCCTATCGTCTGTTGCCGGAAGAAATACCGACGATAGTTAATGAATCGTTTTTTCTAATTATTAGAGGCCGACGAGAAACGTAAAAAAAAATTCATAAAAAAAATACGATGAGGTGGCAACACTGCAGTTCAAAAAATAAATAATAAAAACCAAAAAGCATAAAAAAATATTCACATTCTTTTGTTGCATTGTGCACACATCCGATATAGCATTTGAACTAAAATCAAGCGGAACGTTGGTAGTAGCCAATTTTTTTTTTTGTCATTTCTTGCGCGGCTAAAGCATTTCGTGAAAAATGTTTATCTTCAGTCTTCTATAACCACTAATAAATTCGCGACTAAAACGACAACAATTGAGAGGGTTGGGAGTTCTCATCCATTATCCGCGTGAAATTTGTCTCTAGTTTGGCAAGCTTCGGTTCAAATCAGTTAATTAGTGGGAACAATATTCTAATCCACCTCGCAACATTGCTTTTGGCTCCCAGCAGAGTGTTTCCTGTAGTTGCATTAATTACTCAAATATAGTTTCATCCCAATGGCATAGGATTTTGAAAATTGTTTATATATACGGATTACTCGGTAGCATTCAGAATTTCTCTTGAATATATACGAACTGAAATTACTCGTAGTATTGTATATACTAAACAGTTCCCCTCGGATTTACTCGGAGCAGTGATTTCGCCGTCACTAGTTCCCGTATCGTACATCTCGTAATTTGTATGCGCTCTGCATCCGAAGGCAGGAAACGGTGCATCTCCTATGAATGTATATATATTTACGTATAGATATATTTCCAACGTTTTGCTAGCAGCAATCGAGCTGTACACCGGGATACTATATGCCGCGAACAGGCAAATGCGAGCGTCACAACGATTTGCATTAATTATGTCGGAGGGTTTAATTATAAACACGCAACACCGAAAGTTTGTGCGTTTCTCGATAGTACGCACAGAGGATAACTCGGTATTCTGTGCTCATTCGTTCCAGTGTAGCAAAGCTTTCGCGATAAATCGAGCATAAAATTTCACTGGAGTATTGAAACTGTTGCAGAGCGCGCCATACAATGAGCACAACATATCGTTAAATTTTAATGATTTTAATTATGTGACAACTTCGTCATCATTTGCATAAATACAAATGTTCGTAAATCACTGCACATTCTTCGTGTAAAAGCTGACAATCAGATTCCCCAAATTTTTTGATCGATGATCTTTCGAGATCACAGGTACGACTACTTGGGATTGTGGGCAAATATTAAATTGGTTAATATAGTTATTTTCGTGAAATTATTGGCAGTCCTGTAACTTCGTAGTGCTTCGATTGCTCGTGGATATTTAAGCAATATTTGCTAACATCGAAACTCTCCGGTTGAAGTTTAGTGGTAGTTAGTTTGGTAAGAAGTATAATATAGTTCTGTCGAGAGTCTTTGAGTTGGTCGCACGCCGTTTAAGCAATCAAGAAAATATCGATTAATTTAGTCCCCCAAGCGTAGTTGATGCGCTTGATCAATTAATCTAATTTATTTTTGAAACAGAATGTCCTGTCTAATGGAAATGAATTAATTTAGATTGATTCAATAATTTCTATCGGCTTAATGAATTCTATGTGCAATGCCCGTCGCATACTCTTCGATGGGTCACCACGATAAATAAATTACCTCCTCACTCAGAGACCTCTAAAGCTTCGTCCAAAATCAATTTCCTACAAATAGCTAGTATTGCCCCCATCCCCTAGCCGTGAGTTAACCCTCATTCGCGAAAGCCAAGGAAATTTCAACTTCCTGAAAACGTTAATCAGTCGGATGAGGTCGACGGTTCTCTGGGCGGTTTCGCTCGGTACACCGGTTGAAGAAAATCCGGCAAGCCAGTGGCTGTTGCTTTTGCTTACGGACTTCCTACCGTTCTCGGTGGAAACTCGTCGGGTAAACTCGAAACGGAATCGCCAAATGGAAAGGGGTACCACAGTTGAATTACTGATGACGACAACGGGCGTCTACAATAACGATGAAGAGCTTGTTTGTCGGATGCAGCCTTCTTCCACTTCCGCTCGCGAAGGTTTATTGAGTTTATTACATAGACGGTAAAATAATTTTCGTAGTTTTACCAATCTTTT
Source organism: Buathra laborator (assembly GCA_934046635.1). NCBI lineage: Eukaryota > Metazoa > Arthropoda > Insecta > Hymenoptera > Ichneumonidae > Buathra > Buathra laborator. The sequence continues at coordinate 1,283,724 of OW203898.1, read as the reverse complement.
CACTCTATCTTTCGGTCTTCTCATTGATATTCTTTTTTCCATTGTACACGAGTACGGAGTGAATTTAAAAACGTACTTCGAATTATTTGTTTGAACTTCCAGTTTTGGTTCAGTTGAAAATATAAAATATATTTAAATCGTATTATCTCCCTGAATATATCAGCTCTATGTTGGCATTAAAGTAATATCTGGTCAAATGAAACCGCGGTTTGTGGAATAAAAAAAGACAATATTTAAGTAGAAAAATAGTATTTTTTTAATTGGTGATAGGAGTTTGTGCTTCAGAAAAATTAAGCTCAAGATGAAGATAAAAAAAGGAAGCTCACGGTGTGTGGTTTGGACGACCTGCGTTAATGGTTATCACGAGCTGTGCGACATCACTCTTGGGGAGAAGGGGATGGGGGAGGGGGGGGGGGGGGGTTTCCTTCTTTCTCTCTTCAGTTGACGGAACGTTGCGGACCGTTCCTCGTTAACTCTACGACCAATTAGTCCGATGTGCCCGCGCGCGCGTTGGTCATTATATTCTCGACCGCGCGAGCGCTTTACCTCTTCGGCTCTCAGTTTTACTCAGTGGTGGCTACTGCTGCTCCTGTTCCTGCTCCGTTTCTGCGTTTCTCCAAGTACCTCCTCGTGGCAATTTGCCATGGAATTTCTGCGAGAGCTTTCATCAACGGGATGGATGAATTTTCTCAACGGTATCCATACACCCACAGTTCCTCTTTTCAATCTTTTCTCGTTCTCTTTTTTACGAGGCTGCGAGATTCATAACCCATTAATCGTGAAATAATGTATTTATTTCTGCAGAATACCGGTGACGAGGAGAGAGCGAGACTGCCGGAGTTTCTCACAGAATTGGATCTCGCGAGTCTCGAAGCTTCCGAGGAGGACATCGAGGCGTTAAAGACGGTCGTTAAGCGTCTCGCACCGGAGAAGAATGGCGAGTACCAAGTCTATCAAGGTTTTTAACTCCAAATCCACGACTAACACGACTATCGCATTATTGTATTTAGAAATGAAACAAAAAAATCGTTAAACATACCTCAAAGGTTTTCTGTCTTTTTTCACGATTAATCGCCGCTCCCGATCCTCTTCTCCCAGTATTCTTCGGTAACGAGGAGCTTCTCAACGAATGGCTGAAGGGCGCTGGTATACTAACAACACTATATTTATTTGTTTACAATTTAATTAATAAACCCTGTAGCACGCTTGCATCATAGCACATCTGATTAACAACGACGACTGGTCGAGCCAAAAGTTAGGAACTAGTGTACGGCATACCTTCGTGAACCCTGTTTGATCGTAACTATTTCAGGTGTCATGGGTCAACCAGGCGTTGATTTTCCAGCATTGACGACCATACCGGCCACTACTTTCAGTTGTCGAGGCTTAAAGGGCGGTTACTACGCCGACTTGGAGACGAATTGTCAAGTACGAAAAATCAAATGATTTTTTTTCAAAAATCGCGATTATAAAAATCAAATGAATCTTTTACGAAAATAAATTTCAAATTGATGCCTTAATTCTGTATACATATTTTTTAGGTTTTCCACATATGCGACAACGGCCGAAAGATCTCGTTTCTCTGTCCAAACGGGACGATATTTCAGCAATCGCAATTGATATGCGACTGGTGGTTCAAAGTCGATTGCAGCAAGTCCACGGAACTCTACGAGCAGAGCGCCGAACAGTTGGCCGAAGAGGAGCGCAAGCGTTCGGACGCGAAGCGTATGAAGTCGGAATTTCATCGTTCGAGCGACGAGAATGACGACAATGCGGGCGGTCAGAATTATTTCAAATCGGAAAATTCCAACTACGATGGTCGCCAGAACGGTAGAACGAATCCATTCGGCCAGAATCCGAACAAGAATCAGATACCTGGTAGCGCTAATCAGCGAGGAATTAGCGGAGATTCCAAGTCCACCACGCGAGGCTTCGACCCAAATCAAATTTATAATTCCAATGGGGTTTCCGGCAATCAATTTAATCAAATAAACGACTTGTCATCTGGAAATTCTTTCAAAGCTCGTCAGCAACAACAGAATTCGCCACCGGTTCGATCGTCTTCCTCCTCTTCATCGTCATCGGATCGTGGCAATTATCGTCCGGTCGATAGACAACAAAATCAACTAGTCGAGGGCTCGAGCGAGGAGGACAAGCGTCAGTTTAATTACGAGCAGCGGGGCGCCAACAAGTTTACGGGGTCGAATCAGAACACGTATAACAATAATAACAATAATAATAACAATCGCCAGCAGCAGTCACCGCGATCCAATCAACAGAACTTGGATTATACATCGTCAAATCGAAACGTTGGCAGGGAGAACGATAGGCGAAACTTTGCCAAGAGTAGTGGCGGTGTCTCTAGCATTTCGAGCTCCGACTACGAGTCATCGTCGAATCGAGTAACACCGTCATACACGGAAACGACGACCTTTAGAACGAGCACTTCAAGTCCGATAAGAGAGTATCAGCAACTTGCTGAGAGTGCGGCTTTCGCAACTAATCGAGGCAATCGGTTCAACGAGGCATACAGCTCGAGTCAGTTCAACAGCTATTATAACTTTAATAGTAATGCCAATGGAAACAACAACAACAACAACAACGACAACAACAATAACAACAGTAATAGCAACAGTAAAGCGAGAATTCAGCAGAAAACGACTGAGAAGCCACGACAGAAATCGATAACACCAACGCCAGGATCGGATAAGACAGCTGGCAACTTCCAAAGGGTTCGTGTCAATCCTCAAACTTTACCGTTTCCGACTTTCCAACCGATCTATAAGCCTCGAACGAGCAACAGCTATTCATCGGCGGGCTATGAAACCACAACTATCGGCTCGACAATCGCCGATACTGTCACGACGACGGGTTCACCTTACACGAGCACCGATTATTATACACAAAATAGTAATCAAGATCGAACCTCGTACACTGACAATTTCGACTATGGAACAACGACCGTCTTGCCGTCCTATCAGAGCAGCCAAGACCATCAACCAACAACGGAGAATTCGAACAGCGACGTATTCACGGAAGATTATCAGCGCAATTCCGTTACACCGAGTAACGAACAAACGGCGATAACGAGTACGGACTTCTACGAGAATACAACACCTACAATAATAACATCGGGTACTTACGTAAACGCCAGAGCGTATGCCAACAGCAGAGTTCTGAGTTCGATAAGCTCGGGTTTTACGACATCGAAACCTTCGTCTTCCGTTGCGAAGAGCCACGATTATCGGCAAAGTTCGGTTGTCACAGCGGGTCCGATAAATGAGTCTACTGTCCAGCGATCCGGTCCTAATTCTCAGTACATTACAACCACTTCGGATTATCGCGATGTGACCGTCGACCAGAACACGGTTAGCACTCGTGGTCAGGAAAATCGTGGAAGCAACTATCAACAGGGACGATCATTGAGTAAAAATTCCCAACACACCAGTTCACCGAGTTCGATCAATCGATCTTCGCCAAATTCGATAAGTTCGACGACGGAAAAATCTTTAAAATCCGTTACACCATCGAGTTTGCAGCAGAACGGAGCTACCGGAAAAACTTTGAGTCCTTACGATACGAGTTTCACTTATCAACAGGGTAAAGTAATGTCGACTCTTGGTCCTTACGTGCCTTTTACGAAAAACTACGCTTACTCGACTACGACGACGAGCACCACAAGCAAACCACCGGCTTATACGGCCACTGTCCCGACTTACAGTTCGACGGCTTCGATTTATCGTACATCGAGCGCAAAGAGTTTACGAGGAAAAACCGCAAGAGTCTCGTCGCCGTCGACTGGGAGACCCACCAGCAGAGTTCGAAGTGGTAGCGCTGCTTATCTTCCGGAAAAGAAATCCGATGTTTCGACCTATTTAACGAAAAAGCACAACTTAAACGAAAGACCACCCATCGAGCGTGAACACGCCCTCAGTATGCTGCAGTCTCTTCGAGGTCTCGAAGGCACAGTTCCGAGTCTTCTTGGCGTTATAAACAGTACGAGAAGTGGATTGAATATTCCACCGTCATCGGGACCCTCGACTCTTCACTCGTTGGCTCTCTACTTCGCAACAGCTAGTGACGATTACGATTCGCCAGCTGAGAGCAGAACCGACTCGGCCGCCGAGATACAATCGACCGCAGCTTCCGGAAACAGTGGTGGTAAAGAATCAAAAGCAGCAAAAACCAGCGATGGTATAGAATTGCCAAAAACTATATTGACACAGCACACGATTAATTCGTACGCCGAGTTATTCAATCTCAACAACGCGCTTGAAGGTAATTCGAGTTCGGAGAACATTTTCAATGGCTACGCGGATTCGGAAGCGTCGAACGAGGACAGCGACGATTTGGATATTCAGCAGAGCGAAGGGCCCATAGATGGCGCTCGAAAGTCTAACAGCACGAGACTTCGAGAGTTGGCACAGGTGTTTACCCACGCGCTGTCGGCCTATCTTCAAGATCCGGATACATTCAAGAAGATTCTAACGGAAATAAGACCAACGGAACCAACGATAAGCACCGAAACCGAGGAGAAATTTACAGCGACGACATTCTTGCCGACGACTTCCGATGATTATCCATCGGTGACCAAAGAGAAGGACGAGGTATTAGATTTTTCGGATGACACGACGCCTCCGCGAAGTCGAAGACCGACAACAATTTATCCCGTAACAACGACGGATCAGCCTCTTACGACCGACGGCTTCACACAGCAAGAATATTACACAACTTCCGTCGATTATTACACGACACCGGCGATTCCTCTCGGAACATCCGTTGGATCATCGAGCGGTCAATCGGGACCGGACAATAATTTTGCTTTTCAAGTTAATCACGCGTTCGGAACGGCCGGCAATCCTGGAAACGAATTGAGCTCCGGAAACGGAAATGGAGGTGTTTATTATCCGGAGGAGGCGACCGGACCGAGTGGTCCTACGGCGTTAGGCGGCACTGGAAATAACGATCCTCTCACGGATTATGCTGACAATTATTTCCCAACTGACGATAACGGTGGCAATAGACTCGGTGGTTTCCAAAATAATACGCCGAGTACGTACCAACCTTACGGAAAATACGTAAAGCCCTTTGACGCGACTCCCATCGGCGACAACTACGTGGCTTCATCTACTCCAGCGTCTTATGTCCAAAATTATCAAACGGAAGTGGCCAAGCGTGGAAAAACTACACATCAACGTTACAACGGAGTTTCGGTGACCGGAAGTTCATTAAACTATGTAACTTCTTACGACGAGCGGAAGCGAGGATCTTCCACGACTCGTAATAAAAACAGTTACGATAAAAAATCTCCTACGACAGAACCATTCAGAATTCGTTACTACGATCCGACAACGATAGGGCCTCGTAAGAACAATAAAGAATCTCTCGTAACTGCAGGAAGCGTTTATTCAACTTATCGCAACAATTACAACAATTTCGACGAGGATAACAGAAACAACGACAATGGGGTAACGGAGAGGCCAAATTTTGTTACCAGCGTCGTAACATCGCGTACGGTTGATCCCGTGACGACAAGATCGAGTTACACGATCACCGCAAACTCCAACACGGTAACAAACAATAATGACGAAGCAACGACCATTGGAGAAAATTACAATCGGGAAAATGATAGAAAAATAAATGATCATTGGACATCTTCGCCGACGGTAACACAGCTATGGGAGAGCACGGTTTTCGTCGATCCAAAGCGAATAAATCAAGGACTCACAGCTGAGACTGATGGAGGACGTGGTACGACTATCGAATCTGCAACGATCGATTACACGGGAGCGACGGAGCGTATTTCATCGCCGTCCTCCCGTAATGGCAATAATCAGCAAGAGAGTTTGGTAACGGATGCTACGAGTTCGGGCGTTTCTTCGCGCAAGGGTAACAACAAGGTTGATTATCCATCGTCACCGTGGCAATGGGCGGACAACACTGAGAATGACTCGCCGACGGCATTCACGTTGTTGCCTCAAACGAGCTATTCGACGTTGGAGCAACAGCAGAATATCGGAACGGCGACACCGTCGCCTGTTTACACAACCCGTTCAAGCATAACGACGACGATCACATCGTCGGTTACATCGACAAGCAGCAGTGGAGGCGGAACGACGAGACAGGATGGTATTCTGGTACCTTCCAGTTTGAAACAGGAGCAATCGGGCAAAAGGCCGAAGCACGGAGCAGCAAGTCCGATAAACGATGCCGACAATGAGATAGTCAAAGCTCACAATATGTTTGGAAATTTAAACACAACGAGCACTAATACACTAATGAAAGTGATGAAACAAGCCGACACTAACGCGACGGTCAGGCAGTTGGTTCTCTTGTTGATAAATCATTGTAACGGACCGATGAACAAAACAATGGAAGAGGAGAAAGAGCAACTTCTGGACGCTCTATTGAGAATGCCGGTCAATGAATTCACGACCGAAGAATCGAGAGAACTTGTAGCCGGTATAAACAGACTCAGTCTGCCGATCGGTAGAAACGATTATACGGGTATCGATAATAGAAGCTCGTCAACGACATCAACGACAACGACGGTACCGTCGACCACCGAACCTGCTATTACGACTTTCAGAAGCAAAAAAGGACGAAGATTCAAGAGCAACGCGGAAGAAGCATCGCCATCGAGCTCCGGAAGAAACGGCGACGATATTGGAACAGCCGAAACTAGTAACACTCTCATGTTGGAAGATACTACGGCGTCGGACGCCAGGGCGTTGGAACTTCTCAGGTCTCTCTACACGATAGCTGCCAAGTGGGGTTGAATTTCCTTCGACAAATTCTCTCTCTCTCTCTCTCTCTCTCTCTCGTCGCTATTAAACTTGGATATACAGACGATGTTCTTCTTCTTCGCTCAATCTAATGCGCGTGTCCGGCGTGACTTCCGTGACGTCGAGAGTGACGCGCCCACCCTGCGATTAGGGCGTCACAGGTTGTCTCTCTAAAGTCCTATTATCCCATCTGTCTATACGAGAGAAGCTTCGTCGTGGGCGCAAATTGCGTGAGAAAATGCGGATCAGCAAAACAAGCTGAGAGTGAGAGTGAAATAAACAGGAGAAAACAGGGAGAATCACAGGTGTCGGGATTTGTTTTGATGAAACGAGAACCCTTACCTTGTATTATCATTGTTTACTCGTCTGTTGTGTACTACTTCTATATATATATATATATATATCTATATATATATTTTTTTTTAACGAGCAATCGTTGAAGCGTTGGCCAGCATAATCAATGTTACTACTTATCATAGGGCACTTTTACGTTGAAGCGAAGGGGGGAGACATATTGATTATCGATAAGTTTATTTACATAGTTATTATTATTGTACTGAATAACGAGACGGTATCGAATCGTCGTAATATTTATGAATGAACATTAGCGCGTATTTGTTAATATATATGATTTTAACATTGATATTATTATTATTACTATTAGCGAATGAGGAGCGATGGTACACCTTAGGTTTATCGAAATCGTCTATCGATGTTTTCCTGATGCACAATGTTGTACCCTCGTGTTGTATTACTATGATTACACTTGATACGCGTCTCGCCTCCTATCGATTGTTGTATATAAGGCAAAAAAAAACAGAATCAAACACAAAAGATTACACTGATGGTAATTTGTAAAGAAAAAAAAAAAAGTTTAATCCGCGAGATGGATAAAGAGAAGCTGTTATCGGTGAAAATAATCGTGGGAAAAGGGGGTGCGGAAGGGGAAAGTCCATTAACGAAGTAGCGTTAACGATCGCGAACAATCTTCGCGCCGTGTCGGACAAACTCTTCTGCGTGCTATATCTTTCCTTCCGCGATTATTCATCGTTAAGATCCAAGAGGAAGCAACATTATTCTAGAGATATCTTTATGGTGACGGCAAACTTCTCCCCAATCTCCTGCGCTCGATTCGGGTATTTTCTTTCTGCTGTACTGCTGTTCTCTCACTTACTTCGGACCACGAATAAGAGAAGCGACAAAGTTGCAATAAGAAGTTATACAAAGCCTATGAATAAGCTTTCGTATATCCGAATCGCGCGTTGCTGATAAATCCCGGGAGAGAATACAGATACGCTGACTTTATGTAAAATATGTTTGTACAGAAAAATGTGAATAAAATGAAATTTATGTGGGTTTTGTTATAACGTAGCAATATTTTTGTGTCTTTATTCGCACGACAATTTCAATATTAAGTGATTACTTAATGTTTCATCACTGAAAAATTATCGATTTGCAAATATTTCGATATATTTTCGATGTCTCTCTGATCTCTCTAGACGTGTTGTATCCTTCGAGACGAATTTTTTTCTACAAAGATGTAAGTATGAATACGAGAAAAAAGTTTATTGCTGATAAATATGTTACACGATCAACCGTTCGGCGATTTTATTTAAAAATCATCCGAATGATGATAAAGTTTTATTTTTTTTTGTCTTGAATGTTAATTTTTTATATAACAATAGTTCAATCAATCCTTCGAGTAACAGATACGATCCTCTCAAAATTTAAGATTCTTGCTTTTTGAGAAACACAACAAAGGAATAATGATTCTCAATTTTTTGATCAACAGTAACAGTAACGGATACCCCTGTTTCAGTTATTTTTTTACTCATCTTAGAGATTTGTCGGTTTTTCTAAAACACATTATTCAAGGTGAGCAATCCACGGTTCTCAAATGGAATGAAAAGATCTATGAGTAGAACTCTCGAGAGCACTCTAAACTTGTTGATAGATGACTCGTAGATGCCTCGTAGCACCGGACACTGACCAGCTAAGAGCGCCGTGTCGAACAGAAGCCGCCAACGGATCGATCTCGGCACGCGCGGCACGTGTGGAATTCCTCCAGGAATTTGCTCACTTCTTGTTTCAGGCGTCTCTCCCTCTCTCTGGCTTCGACAATCCAATATTCAACGGCTCAATTGAGAAAATCCATGCCGCACCCTCGTGTATGCATAGAATATATCTCGCACCGGAACTATATACGAAGATTCCATCCGCACTTATCGGCGATTTCATGCAATTCAGTAGGAAAGTATTAACTCGATATTGCAACGATTTTGACCTTTCGAAGTTTCGAAGTACCGCAGCTAGAGTAGCGTTAGGAACAATAATTGAGGTAAAACTGAGTGTGTATGTGTGGTTTATCTTCAGCCCAGAAGCAACAGGGTTCATCGCATTATCCTTGTGAACTCAACGAGCTGACAACACTCGAGAAACGGCGAAGGGTATGATGTGGCTTGCAGTGATACGAGGCTCTCCTCTTAACTCATTCACTCATCCGCTGAAGCACGCGTTTAACCGAGATATTGCGCAACCAGGAAACAGTGAAGATTCAACACTACTCTCGCGCGTCTTGTATACGAGTAATTTTCAGAAATTCCTTTGCATCTTCACTAACATGTCCCCGCGTTTAATAGCTTTTTACTATCTTGGCGAAACGTCAGTTACTTAGGGGAGTATTAATAAATCGTCATAATATTAAACAGCAGTTTTTCCATGTTTGACATTTTTTAAATATTTTTTTTTTTATTTATATGGTCTCGAAGATATTTTAATGAAGAAGAAAAAAAAAATTAACGAAGATTGACGATCAGGAAGCTTCTCTTCGTGTAAATGTAATTATTCAATCAAATTATTACAATAATGTTCGACGATAAGAAAATTTTAATCAACGTCAAATACATATACATCTGATAGCGACGAGGTCTCGTCGGGAAAAGCGTCAAGATATCCTCTCACGCGGTTACGTTCGTCTAGGAGAATTTACTGGGCAATTCTGAGCGAACACGATCAACCAGCTGCATAAGAACGTGTAAGAAAAAGAGGAAGAACGTAACGATGCGACCGCGCGCGTGCACGTAATACGATCTTCACGAGAGACCGAAGTAGGGGTTTTGGATGAGGACCGAGAGACCAAAGCGCCGTACAGTCTGCTCGAATGAATCGTTCTTACTGGCAAAGAAAAATTCTCATTTCCACGAGGAGAGAGAAGAAGTAAAATGACTTTTCTCGATGCTCTAAGCCCCTTTCGTATTAAACGACGATTTCGATATGCATATCTCTTCGAGTGTCTCCGGGATATAGCTTCGATTCGAACACATATTCCCCCTCTTGCTCTCCTCCTCTTTTTTTTACTTTTGCCTCTATATCTATTCTCGTTTTTTTCCAACATTGTTTAACCATCAGTGCCCTCCGACTACGGGAACTTGAGAGTCGTCGGCCGCGATTCCGGGCCTCGAATAAATCGATTACGTGCGGGAATTGTATTTAAGAGCAGCGAGAACTGCGAACAGACGAAGACATCGCGAGAGAGGAATCCCAAGGAATCGGGGAGAAAGTTTTGCTGCTCTTAAGTAATAAATAGTAGGTACGCTATTCTCTCTATGGGCTCCGTTTAACTCAACTTCTCGGTGAAGAATCTCATCGAGAAGAGGTACAGAACGATCGTGACCTCTCGCAGCACGTCCCATCCTCCCGCGAGGGCGGACGTTTTGTCGAGATTCACGAGAAAGGTGGCTCCAGGCCGCGAAGACGATCAGATTTTTATTATATTTAACGTTTCGAGAATACCTTTAAACATTTTTTACTACTCTCTCCAAATGGCTCCTCCGTCCCCACTCTTTTGTCTTCCCACGTTTCAATTTTTTTTGTTTACACGCCACTCTCGAGACAATTTATCCAATTACCATGACTGTGAGATTGTAGAGCTAAGTGAAAGCCGAACGTATAGTTAAGGTTCGAGTGTCTCGTGAACCCGAGGGATGGCAAAAACTATCGAGAGAATTAACGGACGCGGAGCATCCAATGATCTCTCGCTGTCCATGCTGTTTTGCCAGCTACACATAATACACTTTTTGCAATTCCCTCGATCTTTGTGCTCACCGAATCATTTTTGTGGAAGTAAAAATACTCAATAGACGTCTAGATGTATGTATATACATATTTGTTTATATGCTTGACGTGTTATTCGATTCGTATCGAACATAGCCTCTGATAAATGCATTGGATTAGAGTGAACCCCGAATAATGTATCGCGGCGCGCTGTAACCAAGCGCTGCTGAAATAAATTGCCATTCCATTGCCATTAGCGCGGGCCGCGCTAGATCCTCTCTCGATCTCTTCTAATATAGTACTGACGTCGAGCTCTCGCGCGGGGTGCAAATTGTTTGTTGGTAACGACAAATCTAGCTGAATCTTAAGACCGAACAATGGCAGAGAAGTTGTAACACGCCAAGTTTCGCCGATAAAGTAACATTAATAATACGTATGCTTTGGTCGTTAGGTCATCCCCGAGTTAGCTTCGCATTCCAGAGGCTGATCTGGTCGACGTTAAAACTGCACAATGGTGATGATAGGTGTACACGAAGTTTTATCGATAAACGAACGGTAATAATAATCTATACTTAGGTTGTAAGGCCACCCACGCGTTCGCTTCGCATTCTTGCAATCGTCGGATGCCTCGTTTACATCGTAGCATAACTACAACCATTTATCTGTACTTCGATTATTTCTCCGACTACTACTTCTGTGAGCCAATTTTCTCGCATCAAGTCGTCGCTTCGTCGGCAATTAAATGAAGAAATACATGCACACTGCGGTGTACTATCCCTCATTGAGGATACACTACAGCAGCCACATGAACCGCGCAGCAGTTTAGTCAGTAACAACGAGACACATCTCGTTAATCCAACTTAATTCGAGTCAAACCCAGACTCGCGGTCGTCCACACAGCTCCATCCATGAATTCTCTCGAATTTCCATGCCAACCTCTCGATTTTGGTGGAACCCTAATCGGGGAAATAAGCTGTAACGTGCGCTACTGGATTGCGTGGTTCTATCTCGAAATTCGGAACTCGGTTGAGCCCGTTGAACAGACGCGTAAACACGTGAATATGCATGGGTAAGTTCCCTCAGGAACGTCAAGCTCGTCGGGTATTTTGCTCTCTCGCAAGGATCGAAAAGCCTTTGAAAACTGACGGAGCGTTTCACGATTCACCGCAATGCACCTTGGAGTTTTCCACGTCGCTTTGCGAGATTTTTAAACCGTTGAAAACTTCACAAATACCTTTACTACGATTTACTGCAAAGCTAATTAATAAAGTCGAGTATAAATGCCGTAAAAAAATCTATGAAATGTTTTTTCTTCACTTAACTGCTTTTTTGGTTGCATGCATTATTGACTATTTCTATATGGTTATATTTCTAATTAAGTGAAAATATGGAGACGGTATACCAGTACTGTAAAATTAGAATGTATCTTTAAAAATTGCATTCATTGCATCGGATTGGAGTCTTCAACAGATATATTAATGTTAATCGATTTACGTCATTCATTTCGACCGACAAATATGACGCAATGTTTTTTTTCCACGCTCCACAAAATCTTCAACTTTCTACGAAGAATCCTCTCGCGTTGAATCAACGGAGTGTCGTACATACTTTTTCGGTGAAATTTTTGCGCAATGTTGGTATACGTGTCTGCGGACCCCGTAATGGTCAGGACGTTAAACTAAATGAGGATGAGCTCTGGTTCAGAACATCATCGCCTTCGTTGCGGTAGCAAACGAGTAATATGTGGATAGCTGGTGTATATTAGGTATAAGTATAAGATCTTGTGAAGAGATGAGAGAGTCGCCGACGGTCAATCATCTCTCAGTGTCGACAAGACCCATTATGGTATAAACGTTCCTCGATGGAATCAGCCATCATCCATATACCACCGCGTCAAAGCGTCCGTCAATCTCTTCGCCACTTTTGACCGTCTTCTCGTGTGTTCGACACCGGAGTTAAACTCATCCCGTGTTGCGACTCGGCAGACACGAAGGTATCATCCCGTCTTTACCTGAATTTCGTAGTATAACTCGTGCGTACAATAAGTATAGTCGCACAATGAGAAATGCCATTGGCTATGCAATATATCATATAATTGCATTTGTTCCCACACACGTCGCACGCGGGCCAAGCATCACGCTTTTGTAATGTGGCGCGAGAATGAAACAAGAGAAGAGGATCGAGAGGTACCGGATAGTTGCGTGTCCACAATTTCACGCAATTTCGCGGCGGCTTAAAATTAGCTACGGCCTCTGTTCTCTCGCGTCGCGTTGTTCGGGTATCATACTACACGATGAATCTCAGTTGTGAATATCTTCGAAAAGAAGAAGAATAAGAGACCGATTAGATACCGATTCCATTGTCCGATGTTGGTATACATCATCGGTACTGACCCGTGGTGTAAAGGGCGCCTCGACAGCAGCGGAATGACGAATGGAAAATGTGGGTTCGATGATATGCTATTACAATACCTCTTCCAGGATTCTAACGGAGATTGTATATTCAACAGCGTACACGTCTGTATGATCGAGAGAGAAAACGAGCAATCTTTAACGTGTCGTGCGTTCGCTCCCGCTGAAACAGTCTCTCGTTCCTTCGTTCTTTTTTTCCGATTTTTCCACTTTTGCAACTATATTGCGGTTTTTTTAATTGTACACGCATGTGCATGTTTTAACCACGGTGAGAAATCAACTCATGTTGCGTTTTGTCTTTTGCTCTATCTACGCGTTGGTATTGCGGTTGATAGTGTTGATGTCTCCACGGTGGATGGAGATTCTCCCCTTTGTGTATCCTTTGCGAATGTCGGTATCTCGCAGAAGCGAGTCTTTAGTATTCGAGATCGCGACGGATGGCACGAAGAGAGAGAAAATAATTGCGGTTAAAGAGCGTCGTGAACTTTCGATCATATCGATAGAGGATTGGTTCTTGTATACGAGACACGAGAGTCCATTCGTTTGTCAGTTCGACGTACACACATCGGCTCGCGCACACAGTTGTTGCTTATCACAATATATTCTTGACTTGCACATATATTCGCTGTTCGAAGACGCGCTGTGAATGAGCCAAAGTTTCGCAATGGCCACGGATGCACGTGACCAATTGGCGCGCGTCGGGGGCGAGGATGGGGTTTCTGTACGGCCTATGTACCAGCGTCAAGTATCGCGGATATTATCGTTTCGTGCGCTCATTTCGAGGATCGGTACACGCCTAATTGTGGGTTAGAGCCGCGATCAACCGAGCAAAGGAGCGTGCGATGGCCACTTATTCGAAACCGAGTAATTGCAAGGTCGTAGGTCGTGCCGCGACGGATACTCGCACGTGGCGCGCCAAGAGTCTATCATTCCTCATTGCATGATCAACCCTTGCGGACTCTCACTATGCTACTGCGACGTTAAGAAAAGTAAATTTGATGATATTTCCAAATATACTGTGTAAGTCACAGACAGATATATGGAAGTGACATCAAATGACTTAATGCGACGTATGCACACGCAATCGCGCGCGAACTAACTTATTATATTATCGTGTGTATATGCTGCTATTTTATGTAATATAACTCTCGACGAATACGTTGGGTCCTGGCGAACAATTCAAAATAAGTAATTACAGTAATGAGTGAAAAGGGAAAGGCGAGAGTGGTGAGGCGTGTGCGCTACGCCCGACGCGAGGGCACACGGTTCCCGTTTTAGCAACTTCTCTCTCGACAGTGTCATGTCGCATGAATCTCTTACCTGCCTGTATTTATACCAAGCGCACACCTTCGTACACACGTCAAACTATCGTTCATTTCATTATCTTTTTTTTTATTTTGTTTTCATGTATAAAATACACGTACATAATGGCCTCCTACATACAGGTGTCTCAAACCATTTGTTACAAAAGTGTTGTCATTTATTATGTAGTATATATTTAATTAGGAAAATTAAAAATTATGTCATGTAAATTGCCCAACTGTAGTGAATGCTGTTGAAGTTGGATCACGAAGGGGGCATGTGTTTTCATATCGATTAAACAATTTTCTTACGTTCCGAAAAACACATCGGCAAACGCCCCCGTCTCTATTAAATATATAATCTAAAGTATGGTAACTCCTTGCTATGGTAACTTTAGGTTTTTCACGCACTACAGATATATACGTCGTCGAACAGAATAAAAGCTGAATAAATAAATACTGGGCATAATAATACTTGCAGGTTCGCCAAAAGTTTCGTACCTGTCTGTGATGGTCTGATCGTCAATTCGTTTTTTGTTTTTGTTCTTTTTATCTAAATCAAACCTGCGCATCCAAGATGTCTGTCATTGCAATGTAAAACAGTTAGACTGCATTCTCATTGTTTGCTTAATTATCGTTATTAGTATACGAGATAGTAAAAGAGAAAGACATTTTATCGATATTTACGTATGTACACTCAAGGTCCAGCACCAACAACGAAATCCTGTGGCTGTCTATTCGATGATTTCGTTGTAAGTCCATTTGCTTACATGAATTTAGTGGCGTGTATTCGTTAACTGTTTAACCTGTACGGGGAGGCAGATATTCTCGATCGGGCTGCGAGGGTCCTTGCGATGGGAACGGTGTATCTGATGGTTTTCCAGCACCTCCACTAGGGAATCCATTACCACTTGGGAATCCTGGGCCTGTTGGTCTTCCACTCGGATAACTACCGGGTCCGCCAGATCCTGGTTGTTGACCAGGCGACGTGCCAGGGCCTTGCGGCCTTCCTCCGCTTCCGGGATATCCGCCTGATGGTCTTTGGGGTCCTGAAGGCCCTTGTACATCCGGTGTAAGATACCCTGGACCGCCTGGCCTCTGAGGTCCTTGATTGGATGGGTATCCTCCGCCATTTTGAGTAGAAGGACCTTGCCCTGGTCCTTGCCCTGGCTTTCCTTGACCTGGATATCCACCGGGTGTTTGCGCTCCCGGATAGCTTGGCCCAGATGGTCCTTGATTCGATGGGTAACCTCCGCCAGGTTGAGTAGAAGGTCCGGAGGGCCCTTGTCCTGGTTTCCCTTGACCTGGATATCCACCGGGTGTTTGCGCTCCCGGATAGCTTGGCCCAGATGGTCCTTGATTCGATGGGTAACCTCCGCCTGTTTGCGTAGAAGGTCCAGAGGGTCCTTGTCCTGGTCTTCCTTGACCCGGATACCCACTAGGTGGTTGACCTCCCGGATAACTCGGCCCAGAAGGTCCCTGCGGACCTTGTGCAGGAGGGAATCCTGGTGGCCCCTGAGGCCTTTGACCGGGGAATCCCGACGGCCCTTGAGGTCCTTGTCCGGGTAATCCTGTCGGCCCTTCCAGTCCAGGACTACCCATAATCGTGTAATCATAAAGGTTTTCGTTCAAATAGTACAAACTCGGTGCAGAGTTACAATCAAATTGATTCCACCAGACACAAACGAAGAATTCCTGATTGAAGATAGTGCCATTTGGACAGAGGAAATCATACGTCTTGTTGTTGGCACAGATATGAAATACTTGACACTGTGTTTCAACGTCAGCGTAGTAGCCAGGGAATTGTTGAGCGTCACATCGGAAGCTGGTCTCCGGGACATCTGCGTAAATAGGATAATCGCGGCCAGGCTCGCCGGGAATAGCAGAGTAATCGCCGTTGTCATATGAGCCGTCATCCTGATTTCCATCGCCACTTTGCCCACCCGGAAATCCTGCGGGACCGGAAGGGCCTTGCCCTCCGGATGGGAATCCACCTGAAGGCCCCTGTCCACCGCTTGGATAATTGCCCGATGGGCCATTCGGGCCTTGTCCACCACTTGGATAATTGCCCGACGGGCCATTGGGACCTTGTCCACCACTAGGATAACTTCCTGAAGGTCCATTCGGACCTTGTCCACCACTGGGATATCCTCCCGAAGGTCCGTTCGGACCTTGCCCACCACTTGGGTATCCTCCTGAAGGTCCATTTGGACCTTGTCCACCACTTGGGTAACCTCCTGATGGTCCACTTGGACCTTGTCCGCCACTAGGATATCCTCCTGAAGGTCCGCTCGGTCCTTGCCCGCCACTGGGATATCCGCCTGAAGGTCCGCTCGGACCTTGCCCGCCACTAGGATATCCTCCTGAAGGTCGACTTGGGCCTTGTCCGCCGCTAGGGTATCCTCCCGAAGGTCGATTCGAACTAGGTCCGCCACTGGGATATCCACTTGAAGGTCCCTGGCTACCGGGTTTTTGCCCACCGGGATAACCTCCCGAAGGTCCTACCGGACCACTCGGGCCTTGACCTCCGCTGGGGTATCCGCCGCTCGGATATCCGCTACCAGGTCCTTGAGGAATCTGTCCATTAGTAGGCTTTTGACCGCCTCCGGAAGGTCCTCCTGAGGGATATCCTCCACTAGGATATCCGCTTCCTGGTCCTTGAGGAGTCTGTCCATTAGTAGGCCTTTGACTGCCACCGGAAGGTCCTCCTGATGGGTAACCTCCACTCGGATATCCGCTTCCTGGTCCTTGAGGAGTTTGTCCAGAAGAAGGATAACCTCCACCGGATGGTCCGCTGCCAGGTCGACCACCAGGTCCTTGAGGCCCTTGCCCTCCGCTACCTGGGCGATTCGGTTCTCCACTTGGAAATGGAATAGATGGTCGATCCCTTGGATATCCGTCTTGAGTACTTCCTCCTGACGGGTACCCACCACTTGGAGTAGATCCTGGACGTCCGCCGCTCGGGCCTCCTGAAGGGTATCCACCACTCGGGGTCTGCCCGCCCGAAGGATATCCACCACCTGGTGCAGATCCGGGACGTCCGCCGCTCGGGCCTCCTGAAGGGTATCCACCACTCGGGGTTTGCCCACCCGAAGGATATCCACCACCTGGTGCAGATCCGGGACGTCCACCGCTCGGGCCTCCTGAAGGATATCCTCCACTCGGACCCTGTCCTCCTGAAGGGTATCCACCACTTGGAGTAGATCCTGGACGTCCGCCACTTGGACCTCCTGCAGGATATCCTCCACTCGGAACTTGCCCTCCTCCAGATGGATATCCACCACTAGGACCTTGCCCTCCGCCTGATCCTTGACCACCCGAAGGATAGCTTCCGGGTCCTTGGGGGCGTCCACTTGGGTATCCACCTGAACCACCAGTTGGATATCCGCCGCCAGGTTTACCTGGAGTGTCAGCTCCCGTGCCTGGATATCCGCCCGGTTTTGACGTGCCGCCTCCAGTCGACGGACGCCCAGGAATCAATGGATTGTTCGGTACCGGATAACTATAACCCTCCTCCGCCTGACAGAGTGAAAGCATATTATTTTTAAACGTGTTACATTCTATTCTGCAATCTACAAACCAATCCACGGCGCTTTGTAATATTTCCCCCGCAGAACATTTTAATGATTTCCCAACACGTTGGAAAATTATTGTACGCGTCTTTCGAAAATCTTTAGCGAGATCGATTAAAGAAATTATATCCGAGACCGCCCGTGATGGTACACTAATTCGTTTCTCTGTCAACGCGCGCTGGGAGAATTGCATTGATCACACCGCATGACCGACAGATGCGCGACTCGGTATTGCAAAATGAAAAATAAATTGTTCACGCTGTACGTATGCAATAAGCGCCACAAGGGAGCATAGATGAAGTGCCACAGAGACGGTAAGCCGAACGTTTTACGCGTGAAATTCCGTATCAACCCATATCGGTTAACAGGCATCAACCGACAGCCTTGAAAAACCAGGTCATGAGGAAAAAAAACGAAACACGTTAACTCGATTAATCATCGATTTAAATTGCGGTATTGAATCTTGGCATTAGCAGAGCCGAGAGAGACGCACCGATTCGGAAAATACATTGAATTCTTATCGGTTATTCGTACGCTATAGTAATTAATAGTAATTATAACTGCAAAGGGTGCGGCTACTTACCAAGGAGGTGCGGGCGATAGCCAAAATGGCTGAAACAAAAATTAAAAACCGAAAATCACACACGTGTACAAAAAATGAAGAAGAATATAAGACGCTTCTTTGACGTATAGATACTATTACGAAATAATAATGTCCCGAAGTGAGAGAAGAAGAACAGAGAGAAAGAGAGATTCGTTATCTTTGTGCCGTTTAACGTTGGCGAGCGAGTGTACTCACACAGTGAGTGTGAGAACTCTCCTGGGCTCCCTCGTACGCTTATTGTTTTCTCGCATCTCGACAATGCTTCTAATTAATTAGCGGGGAAGTTATGTCACAGAAAAAAAAAAATTCAAACACATTTCTTCGGCGGTTCGCTTCGCACGCAGCGTGACTGCAGAGCAACCCACTAAGAGTTTCGAGCGAAGACCACATCAGCAAGAGCATCAGTGAATTCTTTCTAGACATATATATTTGCTCACGAGAGAAGGCCTCTCGCGTGTCTGCGATTACGACAATTTTCGCCCGTTATCTTTGTTACACTCGTACCAGTGAACTAGCGCAGCGAGAAGTACGAATAGCAACCTCAGTAAATATATATATATATATATTTACGTATACATCAAACCGTTGCGCTGCTCCGGGATAGAGATATTCGAGAGAAAGAGTTCTTCACCGTTCCACCTGGGAAATCTCGAAGCGAGTTGACCCGCCGGAAAAGATTCCTTCGTTCTTTCGTACACGTTCATCGTCGGTAGAGTTTCGTCGGTGTTGTTGCGCACTTGCATCTCTGCCAGTTGGAACTCTCCGAACAAGAGAGCTCAGGACTCTCTTGGCTTTTTGAGATAGAGGCATCACGTGTATACCTCGGGCTCGACGATGCGCGCACAGTTTTACGTAATATCGGACGAAGGAATATAGGATAGCCGTAGGATGGAAAGAAGATCTACGGTGTTTGATAGAGAGAAGAAGAGAAAAGAGATAAAACATAGAGGAGGAGGCCACTACTGGTCAGCCGAGGCAGCAACGGTACGAGTAATGAACGGAATCACGCTGAGGGTTTATCTTAAATGTTGTTTCGCGAACTACCGCTGATGGTAGCTACCGCTGCATACACTTGACCTTTATTCGGTCTCGAGTCTCGTGCTGCCGCAGCCAACACAGCAGAATGAAATCGTAGCTATACGTCCCGGCGTTACGTACGAGAAGAGCGAGGGAAGAGCCCGAGGGCGTGCAGTAGATACAGCTCGTGGGTGTCCGACAGTGATGTCGTACCCTCAAAACCTCCAATTCCCTTGTATACGTGTATCACGGCAATCCCCTTCCGTTAAACCATTCACGTACGAATAAAAAAAAAACAAGGCGCAAAATAAACACTTCTAGTACTATCTACAGCCCATTTTAATTAGAGGAAGTTACGAAGGGCGAGAGAATTGTCGAAATTTCGTGATGTTTGGCGAGGTTGGCTCTCACATTCCCTCGGTTATATTACAGTCGGCAATGGAATCTCTATCTTTCGTCCTTTTTTTTCCCCCGGTGGTGTATACAAGTTAGTTGAAGAGGAGCTCACGCGTGCCCGGATCTCCTCTCTTACCAGATACACTCTTTTTTTTTTAATTCGACTATTGTTACCATGTTGCGCGACCCTCCGTTACGAAATTCTTCGCCCTCTTTCTCTGCTTCTCTGGGCAGTTTTTTTATATTGCCCTCCTCTCTTTCTCGTGTGTCTTCTTCCTCCTCGAGAATGACACATTGCCGTGTCGATTGTCACAGTCCCAAAAAAAAAAAAATGTACTTTTCCGTGCCATTTGACTATTCACGAATTGCAGGACGTTTACTCGTTTATACGTTGGGCAAGTGACGAAGATTCTCGATTATGACTTTTCCGCGGAACTTTTCGCCTTGTCTACGAGATGCGTCTACGTAGATGTCTACGTGCGTCAGCCGCGGTATGTATCGTCATTAGTGGCAAATGTAAAAACACAATTATTTCACGATTTGTTGAACAATTTCTTCTTTCTTTGATTGATGCCCGACAATGGCGGAGAGACCGAGATTGAAAAATTTAATGTTACGTCATGTCCCGGCGTATACGCTGTCGATATTACTCGTCGTCCTTTCGTAACGAAAGCAAACAGAAGAAAAGAATAATCAGCGAAGTTACAACTCACCCATCCACAACAGCCACACTCTCATGTTTTGTTGGTGCTATTTCCCCCTACAGTATTAGAATCTGCGAATAAAGAAAATTGTATTTTTTTTTTATTTCTGATACGATACCTCGGCGCGTAATATGATTTTTCGGTGTTTAATGTATACAAGTAACGGGGGGAATTATCGTTGAATTCATCATTGTCAATGGCGCGGGGACAATTTTTTTTTTTATCTAACTTCATCTCGCGGTTTGCCGCGACAAATGGAAAGTTCCGGTGTAAAATCATTATACCCATAAATCCGCGAAGTGAAAAGCTACAATCAAGATGTTATAACTTCCGATTCCCAGTTAGTTATTTTAATACCGGAATTAATATCTCAACGCAGTTCCGAACAGAAGTTATTTCGACGCAAGGAACGTCGTTGATTTATGCTATGTTTGCAACAAACTAATATCGTACACTCAAAACATCTTTCTTATTTATACATCATTTAGTATTCATTGATTATAATCTATCGAATGGTAGAAGCGTTCAATTAGTCAACCGATTGCCGAGTCTAACGTATACCGTAATAAATCAATATACGAGACTCACCGACTCGAACGATCAGTGGCTAAGAGATACAACTTATTCCTTCGATTATCACCGATGCAAAAAAAAAAAATTGACAATAACTCATAAATTTGATCACAACATACGCGTTGACATTTTCCTTTCTATTAATAACGCATATATCGCGTCATGAAGAATACGAGATTTTATAAATAATCGAAAAAAAAAAAAGTAATAAAAAAACGAAAGCCGCGTTACTTCGTTTCACTATATACGCGCTAATGCTTTCTTCTCTACAGAACAAGAATCTATTGTATGAATTCACATTATGACGAAACCGCGACTCTATATTAAAAAAAAAAACTCACCAAAAACCGCGATTCCCAATCCAAACAACACACTGGGATGTGCGGATTAAGTCGAGAAGGTGACTGATGGTGGAGATGTCGTACTGTGAATATATACCCCTGGTTAAGCTCACCCCGAGTGCCTCTACCACCACGTCTCGACGTTCGATCATGCTTTCGGTTTCCCCTACCTTGATCCACCAGATCTCCAGGTATACACGTAAAC
The DNA here is from genome assembly GCA_934046635.1 of Buathra laborator. Classification (NCBI taxonomy): domain Eukaryota; kingdom Metazoa; phylum Arthropoda; class Insecta; order Hymenoptera; family Ichneumonidae; genus Buathra; species Buathra laborator. The sequence goes on along the minus strand of OW203898.1, from coordinate 1,261,762 downwards.
TGGAGAGTGCCAGACTCTGGGGATGCTTTCCGTAGCCTAGCGTCGCGGCACGTTCGTCCTCCGACGCGTCATCGGCGGAGGCGCTACAGAAAAAAAAAAGACTTCTCCTGTCTTTCCCCCCTTTCCACTGTTTATTTTTTCGTAGAATGAAGAAGTGGTGGAAGAGGGTAATACATCTGCGTCCTCGTGTGATTCCTCCCTCCGTGTCATTCCTTCGAGAACTCCTACGAAATTCAATCGAATCAGAGTCGGTTGTGGTAGGATTCTCGGTGGTATCTCTGTGAGCGTGTTTGTTGCTGCCTCATGGGCCTTGCCAGGCCCCCGTCTTGGGATACCGTGAGGAACGACCTCACGACGACGTAAGTGACCCCCAAGTCTTGTGGAGGGAAACACGTCGCCTTAGCTGTTTCTCTGCCGCCGTTGCTTCTCTGTGTAATGCAGATGCTGCTGATCGTTGATTCTCGAGAGCGGGGAGGGAGATGCAGAGATGTGCTATAGGTAAAACGGAGGTGCTCGTGGGAGGATAGAGGCTCCAAACCGCGCGACCGGGGTTAGTGAAAGTGAAACAGCTAGAGCCCGGCAAGTAGAGTAACATCTTCGAGAACTCAAGAAACTCAGGCCCTCGCAACTCGGTAAAGCCACTATTTCGCCAGTTGCTCCCTCGCCGAAAGGATCGATACCGCTCCGGAGGTGTTATAGTCCCATCGAGTGACATATACGTTACGAAGACTACGCTTCTTTGTATAATATCAACGTGGTGAATATCAATCACCGTTCTTGCCTCCCTTTTTTGTTATCATAGATTGACCCGCGAGCGAGTGAAAAATTCTCAATTTTTATCTTATTTAAATCTCTTATCATCCTAAACTCTATTCATTTGAAGACTGAACAACACCCTAAAAACCCAACCCTTTATGGTATCAGATTAATTCGCATTATGGCAACAATGATAAAAAAAAAGTCTGTACGTCTGGAGAATTCACCGGTAACAATCAGAGACTCGTATCGTATTCCATCAGTTCACAATACTGGGATATCGCTTTGTTTTAGCTGCCGTCCCCGAACTCCAAATGTAGTATAAAGTTTCTTGCCGTTTCCACTGAAAATTCTTCTCAACAATATCGGCGACGATGAGAGATAGAGAGAGAGGGCGGGGAATAGGATTTTCCAAGGATACAAACATGAGTACGAGATCCTCGAACAAAACGGGGGGATGACTTTGCTCTCTTACAGAATGTAAGCCAGGTGGTGTATCCGCTGAGAAGAGAGCAGCTACAGCGAGGAGTTGTATAGAGGATGAAGTCGAGTGTCCTGCGACAATCCCATCTCTGGGCCCCAAACGAGATCGTAGAATCGCTGTGGAAACGGTGTACACAATGCTACCATACATAAAAGCTAACGTTTTCTGTGTTAAGGAGTACATAAGCACGCTTGGCTTTTGCTGCTGTTTCATACACATAAGAAACAGCAGCGCGGGAGGCAATGTACGTGCTCCTCGCCACTTCATCCGGTTTGCATATACAACATCAGTGCGTTTTCCGTATATACATGAGCTATACTGCCTCTTTTCCAAGCTCTACTTGTTTCGAGGAAACGAGATTCGCTTTATCTCGTACGACGTTGCATTATAAGCGTTCGAGCCCCGCTGGTGCGGACTCGGTTCGACGCTGTACTCTCCCCGCGAGCGTGTTGATTCCTTTCAATGTTGCTGCCTCAAACGAGCGTACATATATAATACTTTATGTACACACAATGATCTTTGCTTGTAGGAGCGAGAAACGGAAATGTACAAGGCGATTTCTTGGCGAATGTTAGACAAATTCTTTACGCGGCAGCTGCGATTTATTTGGCTATAAAGTTTCTGCCGTCGATTACGCACGGACAGGGATATATGGGAAATATACTGTTGAAACGTTTCATCGAAGCGTGTTGAAACTTTTTTTTTTTTCGTGGAATACAGAAATATATTTCGAGAGAATTTTTTTTTTTTTTTTCACTGATAACCCACGAAAGTCGGCGAAAACTTGCGAGTCTTTGAATCCTATGCGATAAGCATGAATCTCGAAGTGCGCCATAGTCTTCTTCGTATCCCGTGGAGCGAACGCAGTTAGATAGTATAATACAGATGTTGCAACTGCACGCTTGGCCTGAGCCCACACTGCTTCGAGAGTAATACTGTGAGCGAATCGGTATCGCGAGATCATCGCGCGATCTCGACAAGTGTCATCGTATCGCTTCTCCTCGGCTGTACAGGGAGAGAGAGCACGAGGTTACTGTGTTGCACGTATACAACTCTATAGTGCAATGTGAGTACCTACCAGTAATAAAAGAGCCGAGCAAATCCGGGAATGAAATTGAGGGAAGGCTGGCTTAAGATATAAAAATTAATATCGCGCATTATATGCACTCTAAGATGACGATGAAGATACACGGCACTGTGCGAGATAAAGTCGGGTGAGCATCATCTTTGTTCCAAATCGGATTGAGATTCCTTCGTGTCCCCGGAGATTATTTCAAAGCACCGTTCGAACTTCCATTGAGATTTCCATTGATTTTAAAACTGGTTTAATTTTTTTTTATATTTTTTTTTTCTTTAACTCTACTTTAACGATCGTCATACCGATCGCTTTAGTTGAAGATGAGTCGAGTGAGAGAGAATCGATTCGTTCCAAATAGCTTCAGCTCCCTCGCGGTTTACTCATCGGCTCTTTCGCAGTAGCATCTAAACCGAGGATGGACTAAAATGGTGCGTGGGATTCTCTATAGCGCGGCGGTTATTCGACACGCAATATAATCAGTTCGGAGCCTATTGCGCACGCGAGAAACGTTAATCGAATTACTTTGTCTATGGGATTCATTCATGAATCGGCTTTTACGAGCTTCTTATTGCATTTTTTTTATTTTTCATACAAATCATTTTATTTATCTTTGAGGTTATATTATTGGAGAAAAAATGTTGCTGCAATTTAAAAAAAATTAAATCAATATTATACCTTCGTGGTAAATATGAAAATTTATTGTGGCGCTCCACAGCAAAGATCTATGGGTTGACGCGGACTCGAAGAAGAAGAGATCCGCGATGACGAAGCCGACGAAAATTACAGACCGGGGCCTTTTGCTTTTGCGGCACATTCACGCCTCCGTGTACGCATAATTCTGTATAATAGAACGCATGAAATTATCGTTCAATGCGCGTTGCTCTCGATTATAATGGGACTCGACAGGCAGCATGAGCAGCAGTCGTCGAGAATCGAGCTGAACACGGCAGGTCGTACGACCTTTTGTTCGTCATTGATCCTCTCATTGTCTCTTGAATACCCTGGAGATTCATCAATCTTCTCCTGACAGGTACGCGACTTCTTTTTTTTTTTCACGTTTGCCGAGATCGAGAGATTCATAGGCACCTGCACTTTACTGGTCCCCACTGACTCATTTTATTTAATTTTTTTTTTACTAATTTGGAACCGATTTCTTACAATTAAGTTAGATAAAAGAAGTCTCTGTGGTCGCAATCTATTAACCCAATAAAGTCAACAAAGTGCGTGAACGAGTAAGAGACGCGGAATCAGCGTCTTGTAGCTCTATATTCAGACCTATGTTAGCTTTACGCGCAATTGTTGCGTGTGTATTATTAGAAGAATCAGTATCTGTCTCGAACACAGCTGCGGCTTAGCCGTGGATTACACGATGTCTATTATGGTACGAAAGAAGTATACTGTGTTCTCTTCCTGCGGCGGTGGGCACAACCGGTGGCAAAAGAGATTTCCTATCCTTTCCGATCGCGGATTAAGTTCCGACTCTTTTTATTCTTCTCCCGGATCTCAGCAAATCCCAAAGGAATCCTCTTATTGTACGCTTTATTGTCCCGCGCTTAAAGCGATTATCCTTATCAAATTATATTAACACAAATTATTATCGTACATAATATATCTCTCTGATCTATAAATCGATAATGGTGAAAAAAAAAAGTTACGAATTTCGTTGTGATAATTAGTGTTAAATAAATTTAAAAACGAAACGGCTACACGAATATGAATTTCCCAGTTTTCCGATAGCCTGTGCTCGTCTCTCGATTTCCTGTATGCGGTAACAGACCCGCCCGAGGGCATCGATCGAAGGTAGAATCGCAACAGCGCGTGGTCATTTTTTGCCGGCCGATCGGTCGGCGGGACCATAATGCAAAAATGTATGCGCATTTACGATTGGAATGAAGTCGTGAAACTTCCACAGAACGTTGCATATACACTGTTACGATAACGTACATTAAGTATTACAGTAAACTCTTCGTGGTATATATGTAATAACACAAACACGGTATAGAGTAACACTCGAAGATCCGAGCATAGAGCAAAGAGGAATCTATGACCCGTGACCCGTGTTGTGCGAGCAGTATACCGCGAGCCGTAGAAGAACCCTCCGAGGAAATAAATCAAATCTAGGAACCGCATACGATGCGTGCATAGAGATAGGAAAAGCTATCTTTTCCATGTTATACGCCATACGCTTCGAAAACCCACCGCATAACTGGTGTGCTGAATATCCACCGAGCTGACGTTATCCAGATTCTTTTTCCGACTGCAATATAGCTCGTGGCTATTCTCGCCACACCGCGGTATTCGCAATAACATCATCGAGAAAAGATACGCACGATGATGCGGAGTGAGGGTAGGAGAAAAAAAAAAAAAAAATTGCTCGGCTGCTCTGTTACGCACAATTAAAAAGTCATTAACGCCACTACTGCCGAGAGTGGTCGGACCCGCTCTCGATGCTCGCGAGCGTTCGTTCAAGATTTTTGCGTCACGCGCATTGTCTCGATGATATATACATATATCGCGGGGGATCTTTACCACGGCGCATGTGTATCGGTACGCGGAATAATTGCGTTATTTCGAGAACGGAGACCGAAAGACCGAAAAAAAAAGGTGGGCCAAGGTGGGTTACCTGCCGCGATAATCTGCGCGATCGAATCGTGAAGCTTTGTCTTTTTCATAATTATGGAATACATTTCGTAAAGTAGATATAAACGGCGGATAAACGGTGGGTGAATTGGGAGAAGATTCACCCGTGGCCTCTAGGCCTCTCGCGAGATGTTTGGCGATTATATAGCTTTGGCTGCGTTAACGCGTAGGTACTCTAATAAACCCGGTTTTTCTTCATCATCTTTTTCTTTGGGAATTATCGAATCGTACATTAATAGCGTAGGCTGGTCGAACGGTTATTGCCATCGTAAGGGTAATTTTCAAGCGCCGAAACGACTTGCAATTGTATACGAAGATGCGCTAACGTGCCAAGGATTCATTTTTTTTATTTTTGCGAGTCGTACATTTATAGCGTAGGCGGGTCCAACGGTTATTGGCATCGCAAAAGTCATTTTCGTTCGCCGAAACGACTCGCGATCGTATACGAAGATGCGCAAACGTGCCAAGAATGCATTTTTCTTATTTTTGCGAGTGGGTTCAATCACGCATACGGTGAGGCCTAATTGCGATCGGTCGGAGGGGATGTAAGTTGTTCGGTATTCGAGAAACACATCGAGCTACTGGGAAAAAACCAAGAATGGGCCAAGGTTCTAGGACGCAATAATGCGCCGAGGACGCGCCGCGTTTGCGCCTCTTGTATTGAAACTCTTTTACTGTTATTATTAAGTAGGAGGATTTCACGAGCGCGTTCGTCTCTGCTCTCGTGCGAAGTCGAAGAAGAAGAAGAAGAAGAACAGCGTAGATCTTGGCTCGTCTTAATTAATCGTTCGCGAGGAGTGCGTGAGCGTGTTCGGCGGTGAGAGAAAGAGAAGCAAAAGGCTCGCAAGGTCGGCCGACACGAATTTTCATTCGAAACGGGAAAGGCGAAGGAGCTCGCAACCCAAGCTCTTCCCATTGTTTCATTCGCAGGCGAATGCCTGTTTAAAATATATATCTCGTTTCCTCTACCCGTTCTAATCTCTTGAAAATCTGAAAATCTGAAAAAAAAAAAAATGTACTCTGTCCTCATCGGCACCGATGTGAGGCAATTAAATCGAAAGAGTCGAGTATATGGCAAGGAGAGACGGTGCCAAATAGGGAAATTGTTCACTTTGGCAGGGAGCAAATCGAAATGTCAGGTCGGTGTTGGATGAAATCCACTGATTGACACTTCGCCACATTTTTCCATACATGAACCTCGAACCCCTTTTTTCTTCTTTTTCATCGTAATTTTATCTGTATTTGAGAGTCACGGTTCGTATTTACGGTTTGGCACGAAGTTTCGCAAAACTTGACAGGTGGAACAATAATACAATGGATATTTCTTTTGACTATGACAACTCGGGAGTCATCTCATTACTCTCTCGGGGACATTTGGGCTTTTTGTTCGGGTTTCCACGCTGGTGGCCTCAGTTTCGTCTCGTTGGCGCGCTCGCCCACCCTCTTCTTTCATCGTTTGCTTTTATTTTTATCGTTAAAATAAGAAAAAATAAAACAAAGAAAATGTCCTTTGCGAGAGAGCGGGAACCACAAAACTCTTGCGTCATATCGCATCGACCCAGAAAGTCGGCAGCAGCCGGGGAACCTGTATGCCGCGGCAAAGATCCGACAAACTCCCGCCAAGCTCTGTTCGGTGGTTATTGAAATTAGAATTTAATATCTTTGCGCAGCGTCTCGCGAACACACCGCACCTTGGGACAGCTGTCGAGCAATCCGTCCGCGTTTAAGCTCTCGCAAGTTTCAACTGATATTACCATTTACGGACGTTTAATATCGTTCGATAAAATTTTACGAGGATAAGTTAGATGCCGTCGAACCGTTTGTAAACGATTGGCAAAATTATTACAATTAACAAACTTATTAAATACTTCCAAAACGAAAATCTATTCGCGAGGAACTTTTGCCGCGGAGGAAAAAAAAAAACCACTTATTCATCTTGCACCTTAATGTACAATAAGGAAGTCTACCGAGTTCTCGAAGTACTATACCGGCTATTTTATCTCGCAGAAACTTGATGAAAAAAAAAATGGATTCTTCTCCACGAGCAATTGTTCCATATACTGCAATAAGCACAATTGAAAATCCGATTAGAGGTTGTCTCGTGGCAACGGCCCATCTAGTCCGACATAAGTGGCTTCCGCTGTATCGTTCCGTGCTTTCCCTTTGACCCGGTGATTCAGTCTCGGGAGTCTCTCGACAGAGCTCCTCCGACAGAAGAGAAATAGACAGACCAGTGCTGGTCAATGGGATGGGAAGGAGGGAATCTGTTCTCTCCGTTGTGCAACTCGATTCTTGGCACGCGCGACCCAGACGCGATACTTCCCGAAGGGATCGTCTTCAAGTAACGTGGCCCTCTCATCTCAACGATGCTTCTTCTGTATATACCTCGCCACATCTTTCCACTACCTCGGCGAAAAGAATAGGAAAAGCCCTTGTCAAGTGGATCCTTCAGTCGCTCAAGAGCCGTTATTATATTTGGACGTTACATTCATGGTCAGCGCAACAAAATTCGAATGGGCCAACGAAATTTCTCGGTGCTAATGATGGGATTGTTGATAAAAGCATTGATATGGGCGGACGTTAGATAGGTCCGATAACGTCACTATGGTGCAAATGTACTCATAACGAACGTACGAAGTACTGACACGTCTTACAAAGACGTCGATTGGCCTCTTTCGTGAGAAGGTACAAAAAAAAATACATCGAAAAGAGTTTCGCTCGAGTGAGACAATAATAGAATCTACTATGTCGAAAAGAGGCTTTTACAGGTAAGAATAACATTGTATTAAGAAGACGCCATGCCGGAGAGCTCATCTCAAAGTATGGTATGAATCGTCTATGAGTATAAAACATTCGTAATTCATGATTGGGCTATTGATCCAAGTTGGAAAGATCGATCGGATCTGCGGATAATGGATAAAAGAGAGGGCGATCTTCGGTGCAACTCGTATCTTCTTCGATGAGATACCGAACGACAGAGAAACAGATAGATACAAAAGTTGCGCAAAAACAGTATACCTGTGGGAGTATCTCGATCGTTAATTTTCGTAATAAATCGATTTGTTTTTTCGTTATCCAATTTTACCCTTTAATTAAACGAATACAGTCTCTGTGTTGTTAAACACTGTTTTTCCATTGGTGAACCACCTGTTTCGATAACTGATTAAACTGAAAGGGATACCGATAGAGTACGAGAATTACGATGATTCAATTAAAGTGCAATTTGCCTCTATTGATTCTACTGGATGGAAGCGCCTATGCAAGAGCATCAACGATTTTACCATCAGAAATGAACTGAGGTCTTCAAGACTTTATTCTACAATTTTTTTTTTTTTTTTTTAGAGTTATAAATGGCTTGCGAGAGGATGAGACTGTGAAATTATTATTACGACAACGAAGGAATACAGAGATAATACGAGGAGAGAAATATGATGAGAGTGCATTTTAATCGAAGAAGTAACCGAGTCAAGAGGGATCCCTGAGCACTCGTGACTGACAGCTGGCAGGCCAGTCCAGTTTGCATTGGATAAAGCCGATGTGATGTTAGAGCTGAAGAAACTCGTGTAAAATCCATATCTGAAGCCCCTCTTAGTCTCGTTGAATATAAGAGAGGAAGGATAATCTCATTCATTTCTAAATTACGCCACAGGGTATCCTCGTCGTTGTCCCCGTCGTCCTCCTTATCGCATTTTACTTTTTTTTTTCTTCTACCGTTTTCCCCCCTGTTTATCTCGCACCGCTATGCCGCTCATCTTCTTTATATAAATAATACAAGAGGAATTGGTGTTGGCAAGGAAAATAAGCGAAGTCCCGCGACGTTTGCGCGCAATTCTTGGCGATTCCGATTGCAAGACATTCGAACACGTTCACGACACTGCGCGCGGGATATAAATATTTTATGGCTTTGTCTCTAAACGAACGAGCAAACGGCGAAACCCCCGACGACGGGATAGGTAAACTTAAGGTAAATCGAATTGGGATTCTGTTCTCCCGTTGGCCGAGCGATAAATTTAATTTGCGACTGACTCGATCTTCTCGACGACTGTCTCAAGGACATCACAGCAATTCGATCTTCGATAAGTAATATACATCGAGAAGGTTTCTTCTTGTAGGATACGCGCTATTTTTCCTCATACCGGATATTTTCAAATACATGTATCTATGCCACATTTAGTAGTATTAAATAACAAAAAAAAACATTAAAGTAAAAACATTTCGGATCTTACCGATAGGGAATATTGTTTTCGATACGGTCCCATGTCTATGCAATTTGCACGTAAAGCTTGTGAAATTGTCCGAACGATTATAAAAATTGGAATAAATTTTGCTCACGGATTCCGTCATACACGGTGAAAAAAATAGTCTCATCGAGAGCTGAGACGATAGCAAGTTTAGGAGAAATTTTTTTCTGAACCGTTCACGCTGACACCTATGAAATAATTAGATCGCAGTGTTATAAGGTTTCACATAGTTTTATCGATACATTTTTTTAATATTATGATTATTATTTTTTTTTTTTACATTTTTACAGATGCTTGAAAATCGGCGAAACAAGAATAAGTTCATCTTACAAAAGTCGAACTTCATTTGGGGCTATTTACAAGTATCTTCGCAGCCTGAGATAATTATGATGATTTTTTTTAAGTGTCGGATCGCAGACACTCCCATTTTTTCTCCTGATCACTATCGATTCTAATCGCCGGGGAGTAACCAGAGAAAGTACAGAGATATTGTAATCCCAATACGATCGAACTAGGATCTCTTTTACCCTTATCAACCCGATAACAGTTGAAAAAGGGACTTTTCCTTCCTCATCCTACAAGCCACATCAAATCCGTTCACTTCGTTCTCTCCATCTCTGTGAGCGAAAAACTTTTCGGATAAAATTTTATCCTCCCGAAATTCTCGGTCGTACGGGACGCCCCAAAGTCGCTTCGTTTTCCGGAAAACTTCTATCCAACCCGGTCCTTCCGCTCGACGACGGAACTGGGTACACGCCGGTAGTTGCTCGTAGCTTAACCATTGAGACAGATCCGCAGCGCGTATACATCCTAAAGGATTCTGGACAGCGAACCCGGTAGTTTGGACTCCACTGTTTTTTGTTTTTCTTTTTACTTCGTACCTTCTCCAAATTTATGGGCTATCGGACTGTCCGTGGACCTTAGCTATTTCTCGAGTAGCCCGTATGAATGCGGGATTCAAGCATGCGAAGAGCTAAACATTAGAAGCGTTTCAGCGAGAGTAAACTTCCAGTCGATGCTGCAAACTACTCTTGCCAGTAGTGTCTATAACCAGAGTCTGAGCTCCACGGTGAGTAGTTGGGTGATGGTTCCTCGTGGCGGGCCTCGGTGAATCCCGGATGTTGATCGAATCGGAGTCTTTACGGACGAGGAGAAGATAGACACGGGCGAACCTTTCGGGGCAAATGGACTTGGACTTTCGGAACGCTGCCAAGTGGCGCATTATGCCGAAACATCGATGATCTATTATAACGCCCCGAGAGCCATTTTCGACAAAATCTATTCTATTCGAACGTTGAAGCTAATGCGAAAGAGCCGAGAGTTTCATATCAACCAAAGAGAGTTCGTAACTTTCGAACGTTGAAGACATTCGGAGACTTTGGGTCATAGATCTTTTCGAGACTTATTGAGACCTCGGTATCGAAGAAATGATATCGAGAATAGAGTCAAATAGACTTTTTCCTCTTTCACCTTAGTATTTATCATTCTCTCACGCGTTTATTCTGTATATTTATTATTCGATGAGAAAGTTTTGAGGGACCGTTGTCGTGAGTGCCGATAGCGATGAAAGAGTAAAAGTGTATATAAGGATAGTCAACGATTGGACCAACGAGATAATTCCTTTGAGAGATTCTCTCTGTAGTGTTTCTTCGGGCAGTGCGCACCCAAGAAGATTCGCGCTACACTTTTTTTTTTCTTTTTCTTTCTTGGGTTTAGCTTCTCGGCTTCGATCTCATTCTCACTTAAAACTATCACGGTGCTCGTTGAGCCGTTACGTGTTCGCTCACGCCACTGTTGTGTATAAATAGCAGATGCTATGTATCTTCGTTGTGTCTGAGGTACGAAATCCTCCCCCTTCCCCTTTGCCCTCCAACATTACATACCCAAGTAGAAAACCTCTCCCTCGTTTCTGAAATCTTTGACTGCTGGCGTAACCATCACGAATGGTGGTGCAGTACCTCGCGAGAAAGTATTTCTACCATCGTGAAAGTCGATTGATAGATTTACCAAAGTGAGAAAGAGATTTTAGGAGTAAAACGAGAGCGTACACACCGACGTCCATGGATCGAAATTTTTTGCTCAGCCATCACTAACATTAGCCACCCTGCGGTTATTCGATTTTTATAAACAGCCATTAGCCACGAAAAAGGTAAAAACTCAGCGAATTTAGTATATTGCATGAATAAAAAAAATTGAGAATATATTGTATATTTATCAAATTTTCTTCGATGAAAAGTAATTTTTTTCGCTCATCGCGTATACGGATATTCACAGGATTGGATGGCCAATAACTGCGCGTTTGTTTCGTCGAAAGGGCAGAAGAGTCAAACTGCTATACTGTCGCATGGTTTCTCGATAGCAAGTTCAATCGTCCGTAATACACTCGCGTTTCTTCTCCAGCGTTCTCTATTCTTCTCAATCCCTTTACACCGAAAGATCCCCTCTTGTTCCCTGCATCGAGCCAGCGAAGGCGAATAAATTCCACGTCGAAAGGGGGATGGTGGATGGGGAGCGAAAAAAGATCGTTGGCTTTTATTCCACTTGGACTACGGTCGTCGTATGGGCGAGCGTCCTCGGTGTTCTACCTTCGGCCTGTGATCGAACGAAGTGAACCTTCCCCGTCGAATTCTCCAATTTTCCTAAAGCTGATAGCTGCGCCGAGATTCTCGACATTCAACCCTCCCGTCGACTATCCACGTCGTCTATATAGTTCTTCGGGCTCTCCACACATTCTTGCCATTCAGGAATCTCGAGAACTTCTTCAAAACGATTTTTTTTTAATTTTTTCATCTAAAACATTATGGATTGAGTGTTCCTTTATAATGCAAATTTCTATGCACTTCTATTTTCCTAATATTCTCCGTCTTAGAGTTCCAATATACCTATGACACGAGCAGAGAAACGAGTCTCAATTTCAAATGACTAAATCGATACGTATTATCCTCATTCGTGGGTTATTAAATATTTTTTTTCTTATCATTGTTGCAGTTATTACTAAAGTAACGTTTGTCTGTGCACGGCGCAGGTGTACCAGATTCTCGTTATTTTCATACTCGCAAATGCTCATTATATGAACATATTATATGCACATATAATTATGTATAAATATATAATGCATGGTAAATGTATAGAGAATTACGAAACGAAACGAAAGGGAGAGGGTAATTTGAGTTTGTCGGGGTCAACTCGCGAATCTCGTATCGTCGAGCGCCCGAGACCTGCATAATACACAAACATAATAATACACACACACCACATTCAAATTCGCATAATGTATCACATAGTTGGGTACCCGGAATATACGTTAGCGAGGTCCGTCGCCACCACTCAGTTTAACGCCGTGACTTCGCGTCGTCGTTGTCATCGTCGTTGTCCTCTCTGATCCTCTCCCGTTCTTCACGTTGTATTGATCCACAGTGCCGATTTCACCAGAAGGCAATTACCCGTCGCTGGTGGTGATGTTCGAAGCCTCCGCGTCGCGAGATTCTCGACGTTCGAAGTGAGCGAAGTCTGTCCAATTCGGGAAACGAGCAGGAAATCGTTTGCATATGCATCGAACTTGCAAACCTCCCTTCTCCTTCCCTCTCGTCGGTCGAATGCGCTGCACAGATACATTTACTATATCCATGAGCTATTGTAAAGGACGAAGGGTGATACGAAGCGCACTAGGGGGCTGTTGAAGTAAGTTGGAGAAACTTCGATCATTGAATATGCGAAATTCTGAAACGATTATAAATTATAATTCAGCCAGGAGAAATATTGTAGAAGTCTCGCAAAGTTGGGAATTGTTAAGCATCCGCCTTAAAGGGAGCTAATATGTACTTTTTTTATTGGACAATAATAATAATAATAATAACAATAATAACAATAATAACAGTAAACACAATAATAACGATAATAACAATAATAATCATAATAATAATAGCAAGGGTAATTACCATGAGAATATCGCTAATGAGATAGTTGCAATTACTATCGTCGATCATCGTAACGGTAGAGACAAAAAGATATTGTATCAGTAAAATGTATGTCGAACGAACAATAGATAATAGTTGAATCATCAGAGGCAACAGTGAAATGAGAGAATACTATCGATCGTGCGCATTATTCGCTCACCCGCGTCTTTCAAAAGAATTCGTTTCCCGAATAAAATATATGCACTTCGAGATGACTATGCCAGTTACCTCCGGAGTACGTACGCGATAAAACCAAATAGAAAAATCCGCAATAGAATCTTCGTCAATTATTGCCGCGTTGCAAAGTACATTACACGATTCTTTGGTACCAACAAACTATTCCATACGGTGCCGCACTCGTTCGTTGATACGTATACGTTATGTTATTACACAGGCACCGCGGATGTATTTTATTAGCACGACCCGTTGCACCGGGGCATCGACGATCGCGTCATTATCATTACGACGATACGCCGATGATGCCGAAGTGTGATGATGCAATCGGTTTGCTCATTGTACGAATAATGCTTCCTATAATCTTAACACTCGATAATCGCGATCGTGTGTACAAATTCGCGTTTCCTTCGACTTTCATCGTTCATTGCGAAAATTTAATCGGTGAATATCGGTGTAACCCCTTCACTCGTCACACAAATTTCATCTGAAAATGAGTATTTCTCGATCCTTGTAAAATAATCGAAATTGCAATAAAAAAAACTGCCGACCGAAAAAGCAGTGCAATAAAGAAATTGAATTAATGAAAACGAGTAAAATAACGCACGTCACGTTGCACAGAAATAATGTACCGAATTTCGCTAAGATATATTAAGCTGTTTCGACAAACATGGATGGCATAAAAAATGGAAATAGTCCCTGCAATTCAATGGAATGAATAACTCCGGTAACTTCTTCGAATAATATCTATCCTTGACGACATTAACGCTTATTATACATTTTTTTTTCTTTCATTCCAATGAATCTTCTTACGACTTTCATTTTTTTTATTTTCTTCAAAATGATTGTTAATGAATCGCTTTGCAAAGTGTCCGTACAGAAAATCGCGCAGCGTTTTAACCATTTGTTCCGCTTAAATAGAACGAATTGGTGAGTCAAGGGGGTTAATTGAAAAAAAGAATAATTACTTTGATACGAACTTTTCTCACGGAGATTTCTGATCCCCGAGTGAGTCATCCCTCTCGCGTTTCTCTTGCGTTCCCTCTTGTCAACAATAAGTAACTATATCGCAATGACCACAGCGACGCAAGACAATCGACCGGCGAGTAAAATGCTTCCAAGTAATCGGAGAACATCGCTCGATCGTCGTCTCCGCGTAACTCGGGCATATAAAAATTGAAGAACCGTATAAGATCGGTACACGGAGGGTGACGTAATTGAATTTGCAGCATCGTAGGACGATAGCTCGCACCTGAGAATAGGATAATAATCGTCTCTCACCCGCGTTCTAGCATCAGGAGTGATATAGACTCAAGCCGAGCATTATAAACTCACCGGAGGTAACGAGAAAACGGTATCCCCCGACTTCTATCTGACTTCTATCCGACTTCTGGCAGCGCGGTCGCTCCAACTTACAGTATACACTCGGCGAAACCCGTGAAGGTGTCTGGTTGAGTTGATGCTGTGTTATAGGACCGTTTGCGAAGGGGACATCCTCGACGTCGTCATTCTCGTCATCGTCGCAGCGCGGCAAACTCGTAATCGCGAGGCGGAAAGGTCAGTCAACTGTTGCCGCCGTTGGATCTATCTCGACGAGCCGTCGCTGTATACGATGCGATTCTTGTCAGTGGAATCAACGCCGCTCGAACGAATCCCCACGTTGCAGTAAGTTTAATACAAATAAATCCTAAATAATACACTATGGTAATTGGTGTCGCAGCGGTCTACAGCGAAGCCGCGTTAATTGAAAGTGATGGCGACTTGCATATTAACCCCCGAGGTTAATCGCCAAACTTGATTATAATCGAATTTGATATTTTACGAGACACCGGGAGTGGCAAAGTCGATTCTTAGTCTGCGTGTATATGAAATAAAAAATAAAAAATGAAAATTGATAAATCCGAATGAACGCGCGTGACGGATAAAGGACGAACGCCGTGGGAAGATCTTTTCGTGTTTGATATATACCGATATTTACGGTGGGGTATCTATGACTACGAGAGGCACAACCTATCATACTCGTGTTTCGCTCGCGGCTCTTGCCACGGTGAATTGCCGCTGGCCGTAAGAAGACCTTCTGTGGCCGCTGGGAGGATCGATCGTGACGATCGAAACTAGGTCCGGGGTCTAGTGGGTGGATGATCGATACCCGCAAGGGAATAAGGTCTTCTTAGCCTCTGTATTCTCTGCTATAACATCTCCACGGTA
Source organism: Buathra laborator (assembly GCA_934046635.1). NCBI lineage: Eukaryota > Metazoa > Arthropoda > Insecta > Hymenoptera > Ichneumonidae > Buathra > Buathra laborator. The sequence goes on along the minus strand of OW203898.1, from coordinate 1,246,225 downwards.
TATTCACAAACAGGTGTTTCGATTGCCTCGATGCCTCACCGGCGTCAAGGTAACGCGCGCTCTCGTTTCCATCGTTAGATATTACATACGAATATCTATATATACACTGTGCAACAGTGTATATAACGTATATAATCCGACACTCAAAGATGTAAAACGATTAATAATTGCGGCACGAAAAACACGTCGTCGAGAAGATTCATGAAGCGTTTACACGCTTGTCGAAGCGCGGTAGACGAGAGACAAAAAAAATCTTTGCGTACGTGCTTATTTGTACACACATACACGCGGGCGCGCGCGAGAGCAGTGAGATATTATTTTATTAAATGGTAGAGGATTTACGAACGTGCGGCACGCACGCTTTCGCACTGTTATTACCGCGTCATGAGACTCGATCTTTCGTCTCTTTCGTCTGTTTTTTTTTAGTTGTTTCTTTTTTTTGAAAACTCGCGAGAAATCAGAGATCTACGAGGAGTTATGCACCTGTGTGAATCTTCCTTTCCCCTCCTAGTCATTCATCAAGTCATCCCTCAATCTCCGAACCCTCTCTTGAGCTGAATTCAATAGCGAAGAGTTTCCTTCGCGATTCATGAGATAAAAAAAAGTTCATATAATAGCACTTAATGATTATTGAATTTCTCAATCGGATCATTATACCGGAGATGATCGAGGATACTTGTCGATGCACACCGGTGGATTGGAATCGGTCGTTGTGCACCAGCGAAGTCTTATGGTTATGGGAATAAATCATCGGTCTCGTAGCAGAAATGATGTACACGAGAGTGCGAGAGGTATACGCTACAAGTACAAACTCGCTAGGATCACTCGGGACCTTTGTCGAGAGCAGATACACAGAACTCTTTTCTCTTGGCTCTTGGTATAGTTTAAAGCTTAGTTCGTGGCCTCCCGGTGTTCTATCCATCCGACATCTATCTATCTACTTATCGTCTGATCCATCTCTCGTTTTATGGGACTGTACCGTTCGCGTACTTATATATATCTAATATAACTCTAACGAAACGAAGAATCGTGACCGTTGTCGAGAGTTTTCGCGGGATGACGAAGCCGACGCGCGGGAGTTAAGGGGTCGTCTGAGTCCGAACGGATGAATCTACTCCCCACTTTAAACGACAGCATTTATAGATAAAAAAACTCCATTTGTATAATCATTTTTTTTTTCGTATATATTTCGAATATATATTATTCGTGTTACATACATGCATTTCATATATTTTTATTATATGTGTTACACATATAGTAAATCAAGATATTATTTATATTATGCATTTTTCACACATAAATCATTAATATATGTTTCAATATAATTCGGACGCTTATTGAACAAATAAATATTGAACATATATAATATAATATAATAAGATATCAAGTAAATTGAGGGCATATTTTTAATATTTTTCTCTAATTTTCTATCCATTTTTAATGACTATGCTGGTAGGAAAAGTCACAGGTACTACGATACATTTTTTTTATACAGAAAATTAATTTCTTGTTCGTTAATAACACCATATTTTTAGGGCAATCTCTTTCGTTATACCAATGACTGATAATTTTTTTATTCTAATGAGACAATTTTCGTTGCAACTCTCCTAACAGACATGGAGAGTGCAGGCAACGTCACAGACGTTGTTGCATTTCGCGCGCGGGCTTCTGATGCAAAAGTGATTCATCGTTGATGCACGTGGCCGGTCGATTCTCTCTCGATGGGATCCGCGTATTATTGTGCGTCACGCCTCTCGTTCTTTCTCTCTCAACCATGAGGAGATACTCGCGCCGAGACCCCTCTTTGATCTCTCGAAAAGTGAATTTAGCTCGCCCACGCTATTCGGAAAGCCATTAACTTCGCACACGATTATCCATAGACTCGGTTGTGGCAAAGCCGCGGAGAAGTCGCGAGAGGGAAGCGAGGGATATCGGTGATGGCGAAGGTGTGTTAATATCCTAATGGAACGAGATCCGTGCTGAAGCGGTGAGACACGAGTCTTTCTTCTTCTTATAGTCTTCAGGTGTTATACCGACGATAGATCTCATCGGCCATCGACACACCTGTACATTTCTAAGGGCATTTCTAACATTTCAAACGTTTATCGTTCGCCATCTCGAGCGATGATTAATCTATTTTTTTTTTGTTTTTTCCTGTAACGATATTGAAAGATTGTTCAAACGTTCTTGAGCGCTTTTTTATTACCAATTCGTTTTACCAACAGCGACGAAGTAGGGAAACAATGAATAATTTATAATTGGCCACCTGCATTTTATGACTGATACTCGGCTATAATCTACGAGATCTATGCAATTAGTTGGAGACTAAAAAAAAAACACAGAAAAACCATTAATAAATTCCGCAAGAGAAATGTCTCGAGTCTCGATCACGGCGTCACGCGATTTTTTTTTGTTTTTCCAAAAGGCAAAAGAATTCCCTGATACATCGTGGTGTTGCGTGCAGGATGATTATTCTCGTGTACAAGCATTTTAGCAACACAGCTATTATTACGGTTGCGCATCTCCCCGATATTCATTGGACCGGTAGCCTCTCTTCTCTTCGAGATCGTTAAGATGGCGCAATTTTGCGTTTACGCAAACGCGTCGACGATCTTTCTCTGTTTACTATAATATATTATATGACTGTGTGACTACGACGGCGTGTATAGGGAAGCGCATGTGTGCGTCGAGAATAAAGCTGAAAGACTCGCGAGAGAGATTTGTTGGTTCACAGCGGGAGGTCCGAGAGGAGGAGCGTCCAGTTGTACGAATCTGTGCTGTATCTCGATTTCGTCCTCTCAAAGCCATAGTTCTTCTACACTTCTGCATATATGTGAGAAACGCTGCACTGGAATATCAAGCACCTTTCTTTCACCTACCATCGTACAGAATGTTGTCTTTTATTATTTCTTAACATGAATAACATAAATCTTTTTAGATGTTCTGTATTATTCATTGTGAATTACCATTTTTTAATTTTCTGTTACTGGAGACATTTCTACATACTATACCAGCGAACAATCGCATCAGATTAGTGATGCGATTTGTTCAATTGTCCTATTGTTTCGTCATAGTATCCAATTTTTTTTTCTTTTCTTCACGAAAATTGGACAAATAACTTTCATGTACGATAATAAACTGATGAATGCGGTTTGGTACCTCATATGTCTGCGCGCTTGTAAGATTATTATGCAGACAGTCGTTACGTCCGACGCCGACGTAAAGGTAGAGAGAAACGTACATAACTCCGATTGTACAGTCTGTGTATCGGCCGCGATAGTAGACGATTGATGCGCGGGGGAGGAGGCAATCACGACTAAGCTACCAATGATGCCGCGGCGAAATGCGTGAGAGTTGCGTCTCTATGAATAATCGTGTCTAATAAGGAAGTCACTTGAAAAATTGGTAATCGATCTTTCTTGGCACCTACGCAAAATAGTCTTCGATCTTTTATGATCGAACGATTACCCACGTTTCCTATTAGGTCTCTGCATGTCTCGAGTATCTGTCATTCTTCTTCCTTTCTTCTGTTGATTGCAAGTGACGAAGAGTTCGTTATTCGATTCAATTTGCAAAAACTTATGATTATTGATTTCTTAAAAAAAAATCGTCGTGTTCTACAAGAAATAAATCACTAGCAAAGCAAAGCAATGGTAAAGTTCCAAAACCATTTTTGGCGCCTTTGTGGGACGTTGAAAATCCCCAAAGTGTGAGGAAAGGACATCTTTTTTTTAATGTATAATAATTAAAGAGTTTATGCTAATGTTCTGTGTCCTGTATCAATTTGTTCGAAAATCAACGGGACGCCAGTTCGACCGATCAATGGCCAAAAATGTTCGAAACAATTTTTTTTACCGTCCAGAATAAACATTATAAGGGTTATCGCCTGGAATTACCGGACCCCCTCACACCTTTCTTAAAGGGAAAAACTAATAATTTTACTGCATTACGAAAATGTAGCGGCTAAATCATATATATATATGACGAAAGGTATCGCGTAAATACGCGGCTGTTCGTAGACTTGAGAGCGTCGAGCACGTGCCGTGCAAAACCTTTTAATTCGATTCCCCCGGCGCAGACACAGGTGAATAATTAATGCTTCGTTGCGACGCGCGGGTGTATATAGTCGGTCTTCAGAGCTCGGCGGAGACGTGACGACGCGAGTAATCTCCGCCTGAGACTTCTCTCGGCATGTAGAATCAGCCAAACAGCAGGATGTAAGGAGAATAAACATATACACTTTGCACACGTGTACATATGCATCCACTGTGTATTATGCCTATACGAGCCTTCGAAACACGTGAATATAAATCGATCTTCGTGCGAGCTATGAACTCAACGAAGAAGAAGGAGATCGCGTACGCTATATTATCATATTATAATCGACATAACATACAGCCTCACGGATTCGTGTAATCCGAAGCTGCAACTACGTGCCACGAGCGTGAATAATAAAATTCATCTATTCATAAAGATTTGTACATCGTATCGATCTCTGACCAGCAGCAGCCACTGAATTTACAAAACTCGAGCCACTTGTTTTATTTTTCATCGCATCCCAAGAACAGCGAAAGACTTGGATTATTATAATAATATATATCCACTCGTTTCTACTCTTATCCCGGCAAATTATCTAAGCCACGTATACGCATCCGTGTGTATTATATTCGCGTGTACTTAATAATCGTATACACGGTAGAAGCAACAGCAGCAACAGTATAACGAGAGGAGGCTGAGGTTACTGCGGGAGCTTCATATACAGCATCATAACAGAGTCAAGCAAGAGATCATCGTTGTGAATTACGCAAGTCGCACGTAGGTCGAACCACGAGCGTCACTCTGGCTAATGTTCGTCTCCTCATCCTCCAGTTATGACATTGGATCGCACGTTTTTTTTCTTCTTTAATTTTTTTTTTCTTTCTCCCCGTGTGCAACGATCATCAGCACTTTCCTTTCCCGATACGGAGGCTGCTTTTTCCTGTCCTTTTGTATGCTACTATGAAATATATACTATTTGTCCTGCACCACTGTACTGTAATCACATTACTAGATATGTAATTACGCGATGCGTGCAGGCGCGTGTGCGTACGTGATTATTCGATCGTGATGATGTGCATGTGACACACGGAGGGATTTTCTGCAAGGCGAAGAAGTATGCATACAGGCGTCGGATACGATGCACGGATTCATCGCGTGTCGAACCGACGACGTATATGCGGCGTTCGACACGGCCGATTAGCGACTTCGTCACATTGGCAGCAGCGATCCACCACGTGTCTTTAACTTACGGACATATTTGGTAACAACTTTCAATCGGTCGGGACGATCGATTGGCACAATATTGAAATTTTCTATCTTTCGACTTATATAGAAATGATTTCTTCAAATGGCTTACTAAATGGTCGAGTAAAGTCGTGTCACAAGCCGATTTTATTTGCAAGTAAAGCAATCCTTAGGGCAGAACTTAGACGATTAATTAAATTCGATGAAGCATTACAGGTGACATTCTATCAATAGAAAATCAATATTTCTACATCTATCGATTTTAGAATCGATGATAAGAAAATTATAAAAAATGCGCAATAGAACGATCAACAAAAATAAAAACTCGATAAAACGCTATTGAAAAAATAGTTGCCCCGTAATGCACACTGGGAATTCGTAATCCTACGGTTTGTTACTACTGTTTCTGTTTGTTATGCAAAGATTTCAAAAAAATAAGTGAAGCGCTCTGTGCAGATACTCTGTTCACGTCGCATGAGAACTTTTGCATCCAAAACTAACCGAGAAATAATTCGCCGCTTGGCTGTAGATGGAGTGAAAAGTCTTATACCCGGAAACCTATAAAAGTAAGAAAAAAAAAAAAAACTTTTCATGTTTCTTCACCTTCGATCTATTCTAAGACATTACAACGACACATTCTTGCATATTCCTCATTATTCTTTATGCAATTTATCAATTAATTCATCACATACTTCGTTAAAGACCCGACGTAATCGATCGAACTTTCACTATCCAGACAATACACGTAGATAAAGCCTTCGGTATTCCACATATCGGTACTGCCGATCTTCTTGTATCGGTTTAGATCGATTATTTGCAGGTTAGGTGAATAAAAAAATAAGCGCTAACACTATTTTCAAAACGATTTTCCGTTAATAAAATTTTCGCGACATTAGCTAAACCTAAAAAGAATTTTGTAATTAAATTTTTAGTAAAACACTTACGTGAATGTAGAAAAAAATCTTTTGTCATAAATGCGACCTTTCTACATGCATTTCGAATCCAGTTCTGAGAGTATGTTGCCTAAACGTGGTAACATCCTTGTTTCACAGTCGCTCGCTTCGCAGATCTGCCATCTTACAGCCACTAGATTATTCCCATCTCCCCTACAGTGGCAAAGAGATGGAACATAACGTACGGAAGATTCTCGAAACGAGCAAAAACTTGTAGTCGGGGGTTTTAAAGAGGTATTATAAGGATTCGAAACCTCAAGCAAGAAGATCACACACGGGCTCGTCGGCGTTTCTCTCTCTTGAGAGATATACTCGAGGAACGAGCGATAAAACAACTTTACAGACGGTTCGAGTACCTAATAAACGGTTAAACAGTCATTTCCTTCTCTTGGTTCGGTTCGAAGTGGGATGAACATATATTACGAGGCCTGGCGCGACCACCGTGTTTTCTCTGCTACTTCTTGTCCTTACATTCGATCCCGCGGCTCTTTCTCGACATTATTCTAAAATTTTCTCCAACAGAAGTTCCTATAAACTTTGAATCATCGATTAAACTATCGTGAGGAATGCTGGAAGAACGTATAAAAGAGATTAGTCAACCATATTGCATCGACATACGTCTTATCCAACTATGACGCGCTGTATGTAATATCTGACGTGTACGCGACCTCGAAGTCATACAGAGTGGTAGTTATAGACGCGCCATACCGCAATGTTACATCTAAACGTAATTGGTCCGATACATGCAATAGACAGAAATTTCTTACTCCAATGAAATTCAACTTCTTGTAACGTCAATTCGGCCGAATGTCGAAGTATTGCAAAAATCAAATACCAAACGGATTATTCGTGTCAGAAATTGAAAGCGTCGAGGAAACGAGGAATAAGACAGAGAGGTGACGATTGATCCTCGTTCGTTCTCTTCTGTCGAAAGATCGTTGACTATCGACGCCGCGGCTGATAGTACTCCGGTAAAACGATCAGCTTTGCATGATCGTACGTGTTACGTATAGCTGTTACACAGGTTAGAGACTGTACGTCCTTGCCGAACCCTCGAACACATTCCATCCACCTTAAGCAACGGAAAAATCGTTTTCTTTTTGTTTCCAACATCTTTTATTTTTGAATTCTTTTCATCGCGAAACGAAAGGCGAGGCCTGGCGAGGAGTACAATTATTTTCAAGAGATCCACAATTATTCGAAACCGCGAAATTAACAACGCGCAGGGATCCATCTCTATGATTTGGGTTTATCACTCACTCATCGCTGTTCGAACTAATTCGTACTCGTTGCCTCCGTGAGCTCGGGAATAACTGTGTATTTTATGTTGGGCGTTTGCGTCCTCATGTGGTAATTTTCATCAACTCGAGTCTTTCGGCTTCGAAGATAATTAAAAAGAAGAAGAGGGATTTAAAAAAAAGCCATTGAGAAAGGAGGAATCGACCAAAGACGATTGCTCGCTATCTAATCGTGTAATCCTTCACGGATATTGTCTCGGGTTCTCGAAAAGAGTCTCGAGTTTTATTGGTTCCGTACAGGCTTTCCCGAAGGGATTATCTTCGTATGGTGGAAGGCGAGAGCGTTCCGCGATATGTGGGTCTCTTCTCGCTTTTTTCTTTTACACCCCTCCGCCATACACAAGCCTCGGATGTATAGATTCGTGGAGGAGGCTCTCGGGATCGCCGCGGAGAATCGAGAGCTCTTTCTTTATATCGGTGGTTGCGATCTTTCGGAAGAACGAGACTTGCTTGCTGGCGTCAGCATCGGCCTCGGCGCGGTCACGAGAATACGGTGCGACCGCGCGAGATCCTCTCGCGCGGCAAAAGCACGATGCTCGGAGGTACTTCCGTCCTCCATTTACTGCACCGTTAAAGCTGTCTGTGTATATAGCTTGAATATACAAACGTCTCGCGGATGAGAGATCATCCACTTTCTCTGCCACGAATCGACTCCCATGAGATCGCACGAGCGATCTAAATTGGTAATCCTGGCGGCATGTCCTGCCAGTCAGATTTTTTATTTTTTTCATTTTTTGAAACTTCAGCTCGCCGAGATCCCAGCGACAACTTAAACGGAACGAACAGAAAAGCAAAAACGGTCTAAGCAGTGTCGATCTCATAACATTAACCTAAATAAAAATAATTTTATAAAAATTAAAAAAAACTTCCGACTGTAAAAAAAGTGAAATAACAAATAATTATTCGCATATTGAAGTTGGGAGATTCCCACACTCAACAACGAATAAATCTCCCGACTATAATATGCGAATAATTATTTGTTATTTCACTCTTTTTACAGTCGAGAGTTTTTTTAATTTTTATAAAATTATTTGTATTTCATCCTTTTTAGAATGGGAACTCGGAAGTTACAGCGACAGCGACTCAACTGGCGTTAGCTTGAACCAATCAACGCCATGTTAGGCTAGGCTCGCATACGTATACAGTAGTCGTAAGAATGTAGTGGTCAAAAGCGATATTTACGAATTGGCAATTTTACAACTTTTTTCAAAGATATATATCTCCGCGGAGGCGCAATTGATCTCAAACATCCATGGACCTATGCACAACCTCCCAGCCATAGAAGCTCTGGACGTTTCGAGGTGAGATCTTTCGATCGTCGCGAAACGCATAACTCCCGTCTTTTTGCCCAGCGGGCAGTCGGGAGTTAAAAAGACATTAGTAAAGAGAGCTTTCAAACGGATTAAATTTGAATAATTAACGCGTTCGTTTGCTTGGTGCTTCAGTTAAACATTTCGCTTCAGCTTTTATTTTCGTTTGGCAAATATAATCGTCTTTGATATCGTCTATTTTTGTAAATTTACTGCTTGCTGCCCCAAAAGACGAGAGTCACGTTGCAACAAATGATGAGTTGGCAGAACTAACATTTACTTGCGGAAACTAACCGTTACTTGGTATAATAAATTGGCATACATTTTTGTTCCAACGTAGTCCGTAGTCTTAATTAACTGTTTGTTCTTGCAACTCATTGTTTGATTCACAGTGCGCGTTTCATTAACGTCCCCCAGTTTTTCGGGTTTTCATTGTCAGGCATATATTTTTATTCAAACGTAGTTGGCTTTATGAACTATTTGTTCTTGCAACTCATTGTTTGATTCATTGTGCGCGTTTCATTAACGTCCTCCAATTTTTCGGGTTTTCAGTGTCAGGCATATTTGCCGTAACGGCTTCATTTGTTTTTAATAAAATTTGGTACAGTATTTTAGTGAAAAAAAAAACTTAAAAAAAAACGAATTAACATATTATTCAGGTGTATCCAATGATCACCGTCATCTGTTTCGTCACTTTGACTTACTTCAGACTGCATAAAGCAGACAATACGATTTCTGTCTACAATATTAACACTCAATGTTGAATAAATCGCTCAATCATAATATGCGAATAACTTACAAATTTACGGCGAAATAATAGAGGCGAGAAAAACACGTTAATATCGTCTGCGTTGACAATTAAAAATTATATTCGTCCGTAAAGTTTTAAGAACCAATGATATTGATCGGTGAATTGTTTCTTCCACATTTAAAAAAAGTCGGCAGCCACGACGAGTAGCGCCCAACCCTGGAATCTCGACTTCTATGACAGCGATAAAAGAAATATCTTCGGCGGGATAATTATTCGGGAAGACATTGAAGCTGATATATTACATCCCTATATTAGAATCCGTGGATAATAGATAATACGTTTGCCGTAATGGATGTTACGTATCGCTGACTCGGCTCTCGCAGCCGTCATCATCGTCCGGCTTGAGTGGATCGAGAATGTTTCGTCTGCCCTAAAGAGAGTCATGGTACGTGCAGACTTCATACATATACAACATGGTATACACATATAAATCTCCGTATGATCGTGTGGGCAAACATCTCATGTAAATATAAACGAGCTATAGAATGTTCGATGCTGTCGCGATGTTATAAGCACAAGCGAAGCCGTTATGTTGTACCACTGTAATACATGAGTAACGTGTGCGGGCGAACGATGAATGCGTGAATAAGGGTCCCCTCTGCTCACGAACCCGCCAGATTTACGACTGTGTCACTGGAGCTGAATGTACGAACAGAGATATAGCCCCCGTAGCCGGCGATGAGACGAGCATCAGAGCAACAGCAGCACAGCTTTCACCCGTTGCTTGATATTGTGCACGAAGAAAGCTCTGCTAGATGCTTACCATAACGTATATGCTGTACAAACTACTGTGCACATCAGATATCACCGGAGATACCTCAGATGTAGTTCACGTTCGTTGCATGCACATAGGCGCGATTATTCCCGCGAGATTACGTTCGGTAATCTTGGATGCGAGACGGTGGTACGACCATCAAGAGAGTACCAGCGCCTATACCGTACGGATGCGCTCTGCGCGCTAGACTCCGCGATTACGTAAACGTTAACTCTTTCGCGCGGACGTCTGGACCTCTCGACCGTCACGTATACCAGTTATTCGATTTTTTTTTTTATCAAACCATCTACCGTTAACTTCATTTACCGTTCGATAGCAAATATTTCAGGCCAATTAAATATGCGAATTGTTAACGATTGGACGAGGTTTCAAAAAATTATACGCTGTTCGTTTATTAAAAAAAAAAAAGTTGTAATTGCCCGGCGATAAATTTTTGTACACGAGACTCCGAGGGACGGAATAATCTTTGATTACGTTACGTTCGATTACGGCTTATGTAAACGGTCACACGAATGCTTTTTGTTTATCGAAGGGAACACAATCTCACGATGCGCAAAACGTGTGACGTTGACCTAAAGACAGTCTACGAAGGATAGAGAACAAATGTGACTCAAGCACCGGTTATTAGAGATGACAATTAGCTAAATGAAGTAATAGAAGATTGCTCTCGGTTGATTCACGGAAGTTTGTTGGCGTAATAATCACGAAGGCGTTCACGATTATCCATGCGAACGCCGTCGAGAGTACGAAATTCCCGGGAAGGACGAGAAATGCAAGGCTTTCGTGTGCGAATGAAAATTGTGTTTGTGTGTATGTATGGAAGCTACTCGGCTAGTCTTTCTCCTCGAACTACACTTCGTTACGGCAATTGAGTTCTCTTCATCGCGTAACGAGAGCAACAGAGGCAATAGCTCCCACGCCGTTACTCTATGCGATTATGATGTTCATTTGTAATTCGACAACTCATCTCATCGCAAAGACAAGACGAGCGAGAAGCTGGGAGCGATTTAGAAAGAAAAAAAATGAAAAATACGAAGCCAGCTTTACGGCACGTGAAAATAAAACAACGATTTTGGGAACAAGCGAAGAGATTAAGTAAAAGCGTTCGAAAGGATCGATTAATCTGTTGTATGTTTGAATGGTGATGCTACCAACTCTGAAAATACTATCTCTTTCAATCCGCCCGATATGGTAAGTGCGAATAAAATATTAACGATTGATGCTCGTGATGTTATTAATTAATCAAACGCATCATAGAGGAATTCTTCCATAATATAATGTATCGATTACGTTCAACTACCGTATGTTTGAGGTACCGAATGCAGTCGCGATATTTTCTCCAAGTGTTGGGAAAACAGTCGATTAACAAATGAGAATATTAGTTCCTTACCTCCAACGCGTAACAGTTGGTAGCTTTTCAATAACCATTTTCATCATCGCTCGAGAGACTCCTCGATTCTCGATACGATTGGGATTTGATGGAAGCGCACTCAATCACTTAGCGCGAATAATTGTCGAAGATCTCGTGGATGAGAGAGGAGATTTAATGGGTGCCTTTACGGGTTAACCCTAATGAGAGTAAGACTACACTCATTAATTCATCTTCGAGTCGCTCGAGCCGCGAACTCTCTCGCGAGGATATAATTCGCATCGTGCATCTCGCGAGAAGCGCCTCACGTGTACTTTAGTCAATGTGAATTCGATGGTAAGCAAGAGAGAGAGAAAGAGAGAGAGACCGAGACAGAGACTGAGTAGAATAAGAAGTGCCACAGTAAAGGTGAGGAATGACGATAATGGGGCTTCGTCGACATTCCATCTTAACGCAATAAGAGACAATTCTTGCGATCTTCGCTTCTTCTTCATCATTCTCGTATATTTTTCCAATACTCGGCAAACTCCACGGTGCACAATAAATATTATCTTTCATTCTCATTCGCTTGGTTCGTGGGTACTATGTAACTTTCTCTATTATATTGTCGATTATGGGCTATCGGTGTTTCTGCGGAAATTGTATGTTTTTCTCATTGAATTGTACAGACGGAAAACATACAAAAGATTATTAGGTAAACGGCAAGTAAGCTGTATCGGCAGATGAAACTGTTGATAAAATGCATCAATTATTTATTGCAAAAATATATTCCATAGTGTATAAAATAAGGAAAAGAAATAATGAAAAGGAAAATAACAATTATTCGCATATTATAGTCGGGCTGACTATTCGTAATTTAAAAATGTTGTAACGTTATTTTTTCTTATGCTATTTTTCTTTTATTTAAAAAACGGAACAGAAGATATTATCATAAAAAATCATAATAAAAAGTGAATAACATATTCGCGCATTTAAGGTTATAACTACAGAAGGCAAAAGACATTTCTGATATATTGCCTCAATTATTTATTGCGAAAGTATATTCAATCATAGTATACAAAAATAGATTGTCGCAGTTTCCATCGTATTAGCGTGTTGATTATAAATTTGTAACAATAAACATCTGTGTTTTTTATAAAGATGCTGCATTTTTGCAGTAACAAGATTTTTTATTCATTTCGCGGATATCTTGAAAGAAGTCTCTTCTCCGGAAAGAATTCTTATTTGTACTAAAATTATTCAATTCATATATTGCTTTAACCCTTCACATAGGACCGCGAGTCGGGAGGTCCCAGACGATAAATCGTCAAATTATCACATCAATACTACGGGAATTAATTTGAATTGAATGATTGCTAGAAAAAAAAGGCCTACATATAGGTGCGACCGTAGTGTAGAACGATGCATTTCACTCTCTCGACTCTCGTCGCCCGAATGGGAACTTCTCTTTTCGAAAGAGTTTCGATAAAGTCAGGCGTGAGAGTATCCATATCTATCATCTCATCCTCCTCGGCGAGAACAGCGTTGACGAGCCAAAGACTCGACAACAACCCGTACATCGATGTTTTCTTCAATTCCGACTCGAACCACTCGAGACTCAAATCTTTTAGAACATTTTCGCTACTTCCAAGTCTCCTCATCTCTTCCACAAGCGCATTTTGATACGTTTTCACGAGAACATCGTAGCTTTCCTCGATAACCGAAGATCTCGCGCTCGAATATACAAAGTAGTGAAAGTCAATAGCCGGAGAGGCGTGACGCACTATCTGATAGTCGAGAAGCTTCACGTCCGTGACACGACCGTTTTTGTCGTGTTTGAAGACTATATTGTTGTTCCACGCGTCACCGTGGGAAAGTACGTGATATTTTTCCTTTCGTCTCTTCACAATTTCTCTCAGAGTGTCGTAGCAACGATTCTTGTAGCTTTTAAGAAAATCCAACATTCTTTTGAGCTCATCGTCGGGATTTTCGATCGATTCTAGGTATTTTACACCGAGATCGAGGCTCGAGTCGATTGATTTGCCTAACGCTGGTTCGTCGTCCTGCGGGAAGACAGCTTCCTTCAGAGGGTCCACGAGGCTATCAAATTCCTTGGGATTGTTGAGTTTCAGTACGAGAGAACGGCCATGAAGAGTCGCTAGAGTCTACGAAAAAAAAAGGCAAAACAGTATATCATCGTGAATAAATCGCGATGTCTATAGACTGGGAATGTTTTTTTATATTTTTGTTTTTTGTTCTGTCGATTACTTTGACGGCAGCTTCGGAGTGATGTAAATCCAGTAGATCTTTTCTTTCGCAAACGACGTATCCTTGCGCTCGAAGATCCTCCATAATAATGTCATTGGTATCAGCGAATACGCATCTCGGTCCGATGGCACCCAGTCGAGGCAGTAAATTGACGTAGGTGTGAGCCTCGTTGAAGAATAGATCGGCGTTACGTATCAAGCCGACGATCTGGCGATGTCGAGGAAAACGCTTCGTCATGAAAGTTGCGCTATAAGCTTCGTCCATTAAATTGTAGAACATAGAAGAAGTTAAAAAAAGAAAAAAAAAAAGCGAGAACACAAAAGGAACAGAGTTATTAGAAGGTAGCAGAGAGTTCATGGTCAGTGGAGCACGTGAACGTTACAGATGTGTATACTAACGATCGCCGTTTCCACGTCTGCCGGTTACCGACGTTCTCACTACGATGGACATGTAATTGTCACCGATTTTACTACCGGGTTCTTGCTCAACGTTGTCGATCTTCAGTCCTTCATCCTTCTCGAAGGTTTTCAGCAATGGTTGCAAAAGCTCCGCGATCTCTGCGCACGAAATTCATACCGATTGAGGCGGTTGATAAAATCGACCATCGAACGACAATAATTTCAATAACTTCAATAACTTTTTCGGTTTATTATAAATTTACGTGAAACAGACTTATATGATGATAGATTTATATGGATCAGATAATAATGATGAAAAGTCCGATAATTTTCGATTTATCGTAAATTTCTTTCAACCAACCGATTTTTTATTACGAAATTTCATTGGTCTTAAAAAAAATGGATCTTGAGCTTCTTCCAGGTGTGAATTTGACACGATGGGCGTATATCGCTTGTCCGAAGCATCCCTCGAATGTGCGTCTCATTGGTTAGGAGATGCGGTGTGGCGAGGTTTGCACCAGCGAGTTGCGACAGATATGAATGACCTCGTGGGGGTTGGTGCATAGTGACAGACTACGTGTACCAGTGTCAGAACTCGTGACGTACGATCCTCTCGTATATCCCTCTCGGTTCCCCTTGCATAGTAATCCCTCGACCCAATATATACTGTATTTCATGACGTAGCGAATCAACTCAATCTCTCTGCTATATACCAGATGATGCGTCTAACTATAGTGTATATATGTATAGCATAATCTAACCACGCGGTCTCGTCGTTACGTCCGTTGGCAATGGCCGTAATACCCAGTGACACACCTACATAGCGCAGCAGCTCGGAATCTAGGCTGACGCTGATGCTCGTTGGTGCAATGCGCGATGTGACAAATGACGATACTCAGTCGTCTTTTCCTATCCGCGATATGGCACTTTTTTTTAATTTCCTGATCGCTATTGTTATTGTTAATTCCAATACTTCGTAATATTAATCTCCCTCGAGAAATTGTCGAATTGACCGAATTTCTTTAGGTATATCCATAGATCGCAGCTAGACACACGCGCGTGCAGTTATTTTCGTCTCAGGGCTTTTAGCCGCGAGCGTAAACTCAATCGTTTCGTCCGCACTGCAGTTTGCAGTTTGACGCGTCTCGGCTCACGCGTGCAGTATACATACGCAAAATCGCGAGAGGCAAAGATTCGCGAAAAGATTTCAAATCACGATGAACCTCATTATCTATCGGCAGCTTGCATACGCGATATAGTTATTGACAACACGACAAATGCGGTACTTTGCACAACCGGATAATCTTTCTTACGTCGACGATTTTATCCATTGAATAGTGTTGAATATTAGATTTGAACGAAATAAAAAGGAAAAAAATAGATAAAAATAGTGTTCGATTAATGAGCATCGATGAACTCATGAATTTTTATGTTCGATCACTTCACAGACGCGCATCGGAGACTGGTACGGTCGATCGAGTATATCATTGCTCGACATTGATTCAGTTTTCCACTATAAAATTCGATGTCACGTTTGACGAAAATTCTCACTTTTTTACACGCATACACGACCCGCATTTTTCGCAATTTCAGTAATTTAATGCTCTCTTCGATGAGATGATTGTACATGAAACGGATATTTGGGGGATGATGCCATAGAGTCAGTTTTGGCGATAGTGAAAGTTCGTGATATAGTTTTTTTTTTATACCTGACACAGTTCGCTGCTCCATTTTCTGTACTGCACTCGGTCTAGGCCACCAACAAACTATTCTGATAACTATTGCGATAGCGATATTGAAGTGTGTGCAATTCAAGGGGTCCCAGATAAAATGCAGCACTGGACGCAAGCTATACGCGGCAGCAGCAGCAGCAAAGTCGTCGAGACCGACGTCGTCGATAATGTATTTGCTGCCCAGTTGTTTCCAACGGTGCAAAAGAAAAATCGAGAAAAATCGAAAAAAAAAAAATATATATCTACGTCTTTCTCGCAAGATCACGGAACACCAATGGCCAGTAGATTTTTTCATTGACGAACCGCGACTTTTATAAGTCTATAGTGGTTTAAACACTACTGTGAGACGCGATGCACGTGTCGCTTCTGGACAATTATTGGTAGTTACGTTCGTTAGACGGGTATTTCTCTGTATTCAAGGAAACTGACGGCGGCAATAGGTGGAACGTGCAGCGTGCAATAGAATGAGGAAGAGAGCCAGTCAAGGTCAAAGCCTTCATACCGATGACTAGGCATCTGTGCAAATAGATCTTGTCTATACCACGCCAATTGTCCACCTCTTTCGCGCTTTTCCACGACGGGAAAAGACTGACGTAATTTGCATCAGCTGTAAATAACAATGAAGTAGGAAAATTAATGGTCAAACGTACAAACAGGTGGTCGCGTCCTGTTGGTATTTGTACTTTCGCGATACAAAATTTTATTAAAAAAAAGATAAAGTGATGAACCAATGTTGCCTTCGATAAAAGGGACTAAAGTGCGGATCCTGCTGATACGAACTCTACGTATTGTTTTTTCCTCTCGTACACGTGACGATTGATAATTTGCCGCGTCCTCGCTCTGTATGACGTTTGATATGTTACGACATTGGCTCGGAAGGACGAGCCTTTTTAAAATCAACTGGATGATGATCGTATTAATCTGAGTTTCATAGTTCCATCACTAATTTTCCCATCGCTCGGTCTTCCATCGCTCTTGGTCGTGCGACCTGTTTGGACATAAGCCAAGAAGCGTGTGTGGCATTTGGTAATAAATTAGCTTTTTCAGGATTACATGTTACCTGTGTAATATTGTGTGGCGTATCGACACCTGGAAGATTATAGAGCTCCGATGGTAACGCGTGTAGCTTTGCTGGAGGGGAGAAAGTTTTTTTTTTGCTCGTCACTATCAGTAAACAGCTTGTAGTGTAGTGGTGGTGGAATATCAATCTTGTCTCGTGGATAGTGTGAACCTTGAATAAAGAGCGTATATATAGTTGAACCCAATAGCCTGCTGTATCGTGGTTACTAAATCCTGGAATAAGTAATTCACGAAAAAAAAAAAATCGGATAGTAATTACTCATCGTGGACGAGGAATTGATCCAGAATCCCTCAATTTTACATCTTCCACACCCAATGTAATGATCGCCCAGCCTTTGAAGTATCGATTACTTATTAGCCAATTTTCCTACCTTCGATCGACATAAGAGAATGATAGATTTTTTTTTAATCGATTGATCGCGAAATAGTTAGAATCCCATTAGAAAGTTTACAACATAATATCGTCGCGTGGAAACTCGAACTTTCAGAGTCATCATTATTGAAATTGTATCTTGTAACGGATAGTACAGATAAAACATTAACCTCATCTATTATAGAGTATATGTACACTATATTATACGGTACGTTGATTTATCGATTGCACGTGATCTTTATCCATCTCGCCTAATCTATCCACCATCTCGAAACTTTTCGTAACGTATAATTGGGCAGTTCTTGTGAGTCCTGTTGAACATTTAACCCGAACAGCGTCGTTTTCGATAGGCCAAGAATGTCAATAAGAGGATCAATAAGTCACGGCTTCGAGGGAGTGAAATAACATCTCTCGTGCGAATAAAAATATTGATTTTTAATTAGAAAACGAAGAAAGGTTGTTCGCCATAGAAGCATATTGTTATTATTGAACATCAGAAGCGACGCGCAATATCCGTGATCGCATGAGTGACAATGTTGCGAAATGAAAAAATTATCGCCGAGGTCGTGAACATTTCTTATCTATAGATTCACTTGCGAACGATAGAAAAATGATTGACAACGTTACCATGACGGCATAGAGAAAGGTGATCGTACGATAATCGAGACTCGTGGCAACACGCGTGTCTAATCTCTTAACCCACACGGAAACAATTATTAAAAGTAATAGATGCTGAAAATATAGATTATCTATATAAATAAATATCATAGAAATGTATCATTTATTTTAGTTATGTCTTTGCAGGCTTTTCTGCAAGAAATATAACTTTTTGTTGGAAATATGTTCGTGTGCACGATTTTTTATGCACACTGTGAAAAAAAGTATTTACCAAAGAAATTATAAGTTAATAACTCTATAAATTAGACAAACAAAACAGCACCATGTGCTGGAATTGCAGAATTTTTGCAGTATACTTCACACATTTCTTTATTATCTTTAATCGGAATTACAAAATTGCAATTTACAGGTCTTTGAAATTTACAGAACAGTTTATGCTTAAAAACTTGCGGTACCCATGATCGATTTTTAAAAGATTTTTTTATTGGTGTGCGTACTCTTTATTCGTCGAATAATTTACTATAAATTACGTCAAAATCGTAAAACAATTTAACAGTATCTACTTACGTCGCAAAATTAGTATAATAAAGCTATCAGGACAATCAACCGCGCGCGAGTCAATATAAATACGCTTCATCGCGATAGGTTAATTCAGACGGCAAATAGTATTAACCAGACAAATATGTAACATCTATCCCCCCGGAGAATAATGCTGCGATGTGTATACGGTTGGAGTGAATTTTCGCCCGGTGAGCGAAGCGGCGCAACGAGAGAGCCTAAACTGTGAACGATTGCATCGCCTCATTAATCGAGTGGCGTGAGGGGCGGTGCTGCGAGAGGGTGCGGAGGGTTAATTAATTCCTAATCACACCGTGGAGATCGAGCGAGTTACCGCCGCACGAGCGAGAGAGACAGAGGTTTATCTCGGCTCGCACGTCGGCTCGCTGGCACGTAATTGCAATTTTCGCTGCAATTTCTGTAATATGCTTTTAATGACTCTCCAGCGTACATACATATACGACGAGAGCCATCTCCTCATTTGCCCACGCCGAGCGGTTACGGCTCCATCGCTTCTGTGTCTGATCCTTCCATTCTGTTTCCACTTGCAATTTCGCTCTCCTCTCATATTCTCACACTCGATTTACCAATCAAATTTTTCGCTGGAACGAGCAGTTCTTAAAAAAAAAGAAAAGAAAAAATTAAAGTAAAAATTCTATCGAGTAACGAGTTCGATCGATTTTTCACCTCGTTCCGGAAGCACTTTGGCAAATGAAGTGCAAATTATGGTTATGATGATGATTATGATCTCTACAACTCCCGACAGTGCTTTATCCATCAGGAAAATATCGGCTTCTTTATCTTCGTACTTTGTACAGCGATCATGAGAAATATACAATTTACAGAGCCGGAAAATAAAATGATACCGAAAAGAACCTCAACCTGACGAATTCATTCGCGTGCGAAATCTTTCGGGTTGTCGATCGTTTACACTCCTCTTCGCAGTCGATCCTACGGCATTATTTTCATCCCATGCGCACAATCGGAGTCACGTATGTGACAATCGATACGTTACTTTTATTCTTCTTTCGTGCGACCCGCTTATCATCGCTATTCATCCTCTTCGACACCGTCAGAGTTTTCGTACGGATCGTCGTTAAAGGAATATCTTGAACTCGTTCTTTTTCCGTATACGTATTTGTCAACGAAACTCGTACCGTTCGTTGAACTCGTTTTCGTTTCAACTTCATCGTAGCTGTGATGTGGAGGATATTTTTCACCGTCATTGCTATTATTATCATTATTATTATTATTTATCGAACCGACTTCGAAGTATGCGGAATTCACGTACGATGCCAGATCGTTCGTAAGGTCGTGCGTATTCGTTGTACGATCCAATTTTCTTCGTTTCAATGATTCGTCACTGATACGAGAAAATCCTCGCGGTGTGTTCTCGTTATTCGTCTTTCGTTCGTGTTGTTTCTCCGGATTTCTGGATTCGACAGAAACGACATTGTTCGGTTCGTAGCTGGAAGTGACCTGATTTATTCGATTGTTTCTTCGACTCAAATAATCCAAGTTTTCGCGTCCACCGTCAACTGAGTACAGATAGTTCGTCGGATTCTCGTTACGTATTCCTGCATCTTCGGCATATTCGCCAATGCGTCGATCGAATCCTTCGCGAGCCTCGATATTCTCGTCAAGCGCTGTATTGTTGTTCACCAACGTCGCGTTACTCGAAATTTCAACATTTTCTTCAGATTTTTCGAAATAAAGATTTACAGCTTCGTCGCAATTGAAGCCGTACCACCAATCGCAGACGAAGTGTCTCTGATTGAAGATACTACCCGGTGGACAGAGAAACGAACTTTTCACGCCTCCCGTGTTACAAACATGAAAAACCTGAAATCGAGATAATAATTAAATATTCAAAAGACAAATGAAATAACAATAATTAAATAACCCGTAAATAAACTAAATGATCATTACTATATTACTTATAAATTTGATCCTTTGGAGGTTTAGAAACATCGACTTCAAGTCTATTTCAACGTGTTTTTGTATCATTTTACATTAATCTCCGTACCTGACATCCGGTCTCCGCGTCGGCGTAATAACCCCCGGGCTCTTTGTCGACGCAGGTGAACGATGTAACCGGTATCCTGTCGAGATTCGGATAATCCATACCGGGAGTACCGGGAACGGCGTCGCGCCAACCATCACCGATGGATTGTCGTGGCTGTTCGTTGGCGACGCTTCCGGTATCCCGGTAACCCACATCTCTATGTCCCACCGCAGCCGCGAGCTCATCCGCGGTGGATTCCTGATAAGCATACAAAGCTTCCTCGTCGCCCGATCGATTCTCCTTCCATTCACGTTCCTCCTTCTCGCTGTAATCTTTTGGAATATTCTCGAAGCTCGAACGCTTCGCGATTTCCGTTGACGTCTGCAACAATCATAAAGGCTTTTGGCATGAATCGAACATATATTCGTCTAACATAGCCGCAATATCGGCAGTGGATTTGACTCAGCGCATCGTAATCGTATCGTAAAGCATTCACGAGGTAATAAACCATTTATTGAACTCGGCAAACTTTCTGTGTGTACACGAGGGTACACATGCGCGCCATCGTAATATTATGTATTGAACGAAATATGTAACATTATCTGGATTCTACGAGGTTCGATACGGTTCGCGAGACATACGTGGTTCAGCGTCGTATATACGTCATTCGCGTAGAAAGTGAATCTTCTCTTAGCCATCTCGTACGAGCAACAGCAGCAAGTATCATGTATGTTCCACATTTCTGCGAAGTGTATTGCGCCAACGAAGAGGAGGGAGTGAACGCTCTCGGTGAATCTCGTACTCTCGCGCGCGTTCACCCGAGTACGGGGCCAGCGGTGCAATAGATAATGCAGCACACAGCGCGGCAGCAGCGTGCAGGCAGAGAGCGATTCGCCGGTGCTGTATCGGTTCCGATGCCCGTTCTCTATCCCACTCTCACCTCTGACTTGTACGCAACTCGAGCGGATCAATCGAGAAGGATCGCGGAGCAAACCACCGCTACCGGCGCCCAATTAACGGATTTCGGATTAGGTCTCTAGTCAGAGTCGTCGGGCGAATCGAGACTCGTGTATTGTATCGAATTAATGAACACCCCGATATTCCAATAAGATCGAATTATCGTCGCCTCGTTAACCATTGATTTCATCTAATCCCGATGGTTATAAACCGTTTTAGTGGAAAAGTATCGAAAGGCCTCGGAATACTTTATTATTACAAAAAAACTCTATTGAGTTTGTGGATAAAATAATGGTTTTTTTTGGAAATTTCACGAAGTTCTGCCTACATTTTCATGAAATATATACATCAAACATTCCTAGTGGCAATAATAATGGGCGACGATTAAGCACGGAATCGTTGGCTCGAACAATGCACTCCCAAGTCGTAACTAGAATTCTCATTGTATTGTCGAATTTTAATATCGGACGAGCGTTAAAATTGAATCAAGTATTCCTCTTACCGTTTTGAACGAAGATGTCGCCGTTGCTGCGAGCAGAGTTGCAGCGATCGCAAGACGCAGCATCCTTACACCCCCTTCTGTTTGTAACTCCGCGGTAGCTTCGTTTATAACGTCGTAAGATCAAAGTCCCTGAATAATTAAGGTAAAACTCATTAGGGCGAAGGTAATTGATAGAATAACAATGTTGAACATGCCAAGTAGAATCTTCAGTCTAAATTTGATGAAAATTGTTGTTAACAAAGTTTATAATACGTACTTTGAAGAAATAAGAGATTGGTATTTGCGTTGCCGGTTACGTGAACAGAAGCTGTACCGGACGATCGGTTCACTCGGGTACACGGATGCGAGAGTCTAACGGTAACGGGATCTTGGCGATCGGCATTTATAGCTCATCCCCATACGGTTATAGATACAAACTGAACGAGACAGAGAGTGAGAGTATCATCGTCGTTCCGTTTCTGCTGTCTCTGCAACCCCGAAGAGGGGCAACGAGATCTTGGGGATATGTACGCCATTACCATAGTCAAAGATCGCTCGTGATCTATATACGTATACGCAGATCGAACCGATGCATCTATGGGCATCTACGGTCCACATAATCGAGGATGCTACTGACTTCCATCCTCTACGGACACGGTAGACGGTATTCGCTCTCGATTGCACATGCGACCGGTATACACATGCATCGTGTTGTAATATAGCGGTATACAGCTTGCTGTGGTCCCTCTGCTCTTCAAATATCCCCTGTAGGATAGAAACCAACCTGGGTACTGGGCTCGTAAATCGACGAGTTATCCGATACGCGTGGATAATCCTCGACAGAAGTTCTCTCTATACCCGCTGAGTATTCCTAGACGCAGTCAACCAACAGCCGACGATTCACCAGCCATCTAGCTGCAGCTAGTTCACTGCTTTCTGTACATACATAGATTTCTACCTATCCTCAAACTACTCCTTCTACAGATATAGAGAAGACTTACCCACCGCTCCGTAAGCCTGTTTACTTTCGTTCTTCCACAGCCGTTATAGAATCTCTGAATACACTATTGCGCGCGCGTAGATTCAACCGAGGATTCCCCGGGGCAAATAGCGACGATACATTTTTTGCTGTATTTTCGCTGGATACTCATTCCTTTTTTCGCATCAGTTTACATAAACAATTTGCAAAATTTTATTTTTCCTTTTTTAAATCGAAGCATTCAAGAATTTTATTTCGACCCCTTCGTGCACGAGAACTCTCGACTTCGATGCAAATCGGGTTGCCTACAGAAAGGGGAGAAACGAAACTTGGTTATTCGAGAAACGGTTGTGGAAATACCTTTCACCGTGTGGTGTCTCGGAGGTAATACGGTATTCCATCGCCACGAATAGGAAACTCATTCGCTCTCAGGGACCCTCTCGAGACTGGAGGAAGGTGCATTGAAAATTATTCAAATTTCACACAATCACGAAACCAGTGATTTCTGTATTATCTTTTCTGTATGTACAATAAATATATATCGAGTCGGTAAATTCTATCGATGAAAGCAATAAATATGTATGTTTACATTTATCAATATAATGATTTGATGTTGGATGCTGGACGCAAGATGAGACGAAACGCGTCCTTGAGGTATGCCAGATGGAATTTTTGAGCGCGTGAATAAAATTTTATCTCCTAGCGAGTCCGGCGTTGTGGAGAACGTCGAAGATCTTCTCGCGTGGTATTTTGTCGGCCTCGCGATTGATCACCTGTCGTTGATCGATCAAATTAATGATAAGACCGATAAATATGATCAATTGAGAAGATTTTTTGTTTAATTAATTTCTTACTTGCATCTCCTTCTCGGTGAACCACGATTCCTGCGCTAATCCCGCGACTATTCTCGGATTTTTGTAAAAATTGTTTTTCAGCTCGTTAGGTAGCGTATCCTCCATTGCCGAATTCGCAAGAACACCCGGATGCGCGTAGGGAGTTTGCGACGGTTGTTCGATGATAAATATCGGAAACGCGCTACACACTCCGAAGATCAATGCCACTACAATGAAAAATCGCATTTTTGTGGCTTTTGGTTTTTTATTTATTTTTATTTTTTAGAGAAAAAGCACGACAATTCAACGAAATATTGTATTACTATCGCAAGTTTGATTATTGCGTCGAACTGAATGCGCGTCCCGTGTTTCTGTTTCTTTATATACCAGACTCGAAAGATTTACCGGAGATACAGGGGGGCAGCAGAGAGGAAGGTGAGACTGGTGACCGCGTCTGAGGTTACTTGACTCCGCTTGTATCAAAGCAGCCTTGGTGAAGCGGATCGAGAACCTCCACTTCCTCTAAGTATAGAGTAAAAGGTATATAATAATCGACGACCTCCGTCGATCTCAGTTTCCTCGAGTCAACGTCGGTTTACAAGTCCCTGAGATCGTGAGTGTATTGACCTCTCGTCGTTGTCAACTGAGTCAAGGGTGCTGAACAGTTCGCAGTTGAACTATCGAAACTCTTCAGCATCGCTTTTCTAATCATCAAAAGTAAACTGACTACAACATCAAAGCGATGATTATTAATAACGAAGATTTCTCAGCTGTGCAAAAATGTCTCTTCTCCGAAGCACAAAGGTTCAATTTTATCGGAACAAAGCTTCTTTCTCTTCTTTTTTTTGGTTCTTCTTCCATTTTTATGAGAGTCTGCGGTAAAGCTCGTGGTTTCCCCCGATCGAGGAGCAGCGATTCTTATCGGCTCCTTCGCTTTGTACGACGGTCGACAGTGGTCGAGCGTTTTATCTATGAATAGAGATATACTCTATACATAGATAAAGAGTTCGACTATATGTTGCATCGTAGCAATACAGTAGAAAGATCGAAAGAAGATTTTTTTTTTCTGGAATAAAAGCGATGGTTCGAAGACCGCAAGAGTAGAGCTGATCGGGTATTCCATAGAGTGCTTTCTATTTTGTCGAAGATCTTTCGTTTTTCGTAAAAGATTTTACTCCGATATCGATCCGTTCGATCATCAAAGCTTTAGGATCTTTCAAACCTTTGATGTACGCGTCTTGTCCCTCGGCAGAGTAATTGGTCAGGGAGATTGTAACTCTACTAACATGGATGTACTATAATGTACTTCGAAGAGAATCAAAGAACAGCGCGTAAGGGAGAGCGCCGAATGGAACCTCTGATACACTCTATAGTTATATGCCGAGACGGTATTCGGGTCAATGTTGCGGCCTTACAGAGAAACGAACGAGTCTGCATCACATACTGGTTACCCTTGCCGGATTCAATCTTCTCCCGTTGACGTTTCCGGTCTTTTATCAGTCATCGAGCAGTCGTGAGATTGAAACGATCAATTACGAGACTCGAACTGCTTCAAGATCGATACTCATCTGTCACGGAAATAAAATCGTCATGATGATTATATCTATCTCTAGAAAAAATATGTTCTTTCGGAGACATAAATCATCAGGATCGGAAATCATACGCTTTTATATTCTTGTATACAAGAAATTCGTTTTTTCAATTTTAGTCCCGAGGTATTTTGATACATTAAACGTTGACCCTTCACCCCAAAGTTTCCGGCTTCATGAGACTTAGGGTCTTGAACATTGGACACTGAATTATTACACGACAGAAACTTAAAGTTGTTCTCGCAAAACATGCCGACCATAATAGAACGGTAGTATGAATAATATATCGCGCCGCAGGGAATATTTTACAACTTCTCGCGAAGCCCGTTCACTGATTTTCCCGAAGAAGACGATAGGAAGGCGAGAGTAGCGAGAGTGGCGAACGTGACCTTGCTCGCAATTCCCAGACGTCATTCACACACAGTAAGAATTGTTATTGGTGTACGTGACCGTTTGCTTGCGGCTCGTTCACTTTCTATATAAGACCCGCCGCGTGACCAGTCGATTCTCCAGAGCACGAGCGATTATTCTCGTGCAAACATCTAAACGGCACGTACAGACCTGATTGTTTTATGATGTGAAGAAGGTTCAAGAGGTTGATAAAAAAGATATAACACAAAACCGATCGAAATAAAATGACAAGATCTGCATGAGGATTTATTTAGGTTCACAGTGATTTCGTTAGCGTGGTACATCATATTTTTAACCCTTTCTATCACACCGCTGGATACATTGAGATCAAATTTATTTCCAGAATTCTGATCTTTCCTCGTGATTATAAAATCAAAAAAGGGCTAAGATGTCGATTTTAGATCGAATCATAGAAACTATCGCGCCTAAGAACACTGAGATTATCTACAAGGATTCGTTGGATTTGACTTTTGTGAGATCATTTTTATCAACGTTTGTAGTACTGATAGGCAGCGGGTGTAATGGTTTTTTGATAAACCGGTACAGCGGCATGAGCGATCGCTGGTGTCAGAGCTTTGCCGATTACTGGCACAGAGCCATGAACCTGAACGTGATCGAGATGAGCTGTTTTGATGAGGGTAGGCTGCTGCACGGATATACGTTCGAACTTCGTCGCTGGCTCAAGGACATCGATCTCTTGAAGAGTCTCGACAGGTTTACTAACGACAACGCGTCTTGTCGATACTCTCTCACCGGCTGGTTCGCTGTATTCCGGTGCCGGTGTAGCCGAGAGTACTCGAGCTCTTACGTTTCCAGCGTCTCCGATTCCCGAGGAACTTCCATCTCGACCGAATCCAATCTGCGCGACAAACGATATTAAAGAAAAAGATCGATCATTTAGTCGTGTATCATCGATTTGACAAAGCCTAAGAGTGAAACCAATTAGAATTGACCGAATACCTCAGCAACTCCACCACGGGCTGTGAGAAGATCAATGAGTCTTTGCTGATTGGATCTGCTCTCTTCGGGGCTCGATCTCGTGCTTGGAAGCAACGATGGGGAAGATTCTTGTGACGCAAAACGCGCGATAGTTTCCAATGGCGCACCGTTCGATCTTGTAATTACATTCGGATTTTGGCGGAATCTAATGGTGTTTTGGTCCTGTTGCTGCTGTTGCTGCTGCTGTTGCTGTTGCTGCTGCTGTGACTGTTCTTGCTGATTGTTCAGATAATCCTGGTACTGTCTCTCCTGGCCCCTCGAGGCAACCTGATTCTCGTTGAGTTGGGCGGAACTTCTGAAAAGCGTACCGCGGAACGCAGCATTGTTCAATTGACTGTCAGAACTCGAAGATTGCGAACCGGCGAATTGACTGCCACGGAATTGGGCATTACGGAAATCGGCGTTTTCAACGACGACAGACTCGTCGTCGGTACGTTCGGATTCAGCGAAGGACGAAGCCGACGAGGAGGAAGACGGTGGATTGTGAATGTGAGAGACCGGAGCGTGAGATATTACGGGAGCTACGGTTACGTGAACCGGCGCGTGAGCAACAATTGGAATCGCGGTAGGTGCCGATGGAGAATGCGAATAAGCAGCAGAATGAGCAATCAGGTGTTGAGGGTACGATGCCGGACTGGCGGACAGTGGCGACGATTCCGACAAAACTGCCGGACCTCGTTGGAGCTTCGAGGTTGGCTCGTCGAGCTCCACGAGAGCCGAACCAGCTGGACGAATTATTACGCGCTCTTCGATGTCGTAGAATTGCTTCTGGATCGCTGGTCGTCGCACCTGTGACAGTTTTTAATTATTAGAAGACTTTTTTTATCCCGAATATAAAATAACACGATTATTCGTTACGTTTATCAAAAAGAGCGGTTCCTTCGTGTTGAAAATTGCGTTAAAAAAAGTTGAGTTTTAAATTCGAAAGTTATGAACATGGAACATTTTATGTCATATCTAAAAAACTATTTTCACGCGCTGCCATTGGTATGAATTTTAAACAAATTTGAGCAAAATTCAGTTATGAATATTTTTTTTTTCAACCAAAAGTTTTTGCTCGCGATCACTTGTCCGTTTTCAATGTTTTTCGATTGATACTTATTGAAATCAGCCGAAATGAAGTGATGAAAAATTAAAAAACTGATGCATTTTTTTAATATCCACAATTTCCGGATATGAAATATACATGAGAATTGAAAAGTTTCTAATTGCTCCTTCATTAATTTACGGAACTAAATCGAATAATTTACCTCGAATTTGCGAGTAGAAACCGCGGGTTTAGCTACATCGACTTGTTTCTCGATAAGACCGTGGTGAGCCTCGTAACGTGTAACGGGAATGTTTGAAACGGTGGGCACGTGTTTGACGAAAGGAACCGCAGCGACAGCGGGTACTTGGGCCGCCGCGTATCCAACATGATGAGCTTCCACCTTTGCTGGGTAAACCGCAGCAGCAGCGGGAGTAGCATAACGAAGGGCGGCTTGATACTGGAGTGGAGATTGGTACTGAATACCAGCAGACTGATACTGAAATCCTGCGTGGGACTGGTACTGCAGAGGCTGCGGTTGGGCATAAGCTGTTGCGGCACCCGCAGCACCATAAGCTGTTGCTTGATATTCCTGACCTTGGAAACCGTTCACGTACGTAACTCCAGCTGGATTCTGATAGGGCATTCTCACCGAAACGTAGCAAGTAGCGACATGCAGCAGAGCTGCCATTGCCACGAATATCTTCATCCTTGAAGTTCTGCGGGGAAAAAAGAAAGGTGTTAAAAAATGTCCCCTCTCCGTTTCGGTCGTCAAGACAACTCGGTTGAAAAAGAAAATTGTCAACGTTTTTCCGATGAGAAATTGGATTAGTTCGGGTATCTTTAATTCGACTAAAATAACCGATTGCGCGAACGAACTGTTGCGGAAAGTTCGAAAGCAATGCGAGCTCAGCGAAACGGGAGAATAAACACGAAGTGAGCTCGAGATATGGGGGACTTCGGTATAAGCAACAGAAAGCACACCAGTGTGAAATAGTTCGAGTGGAAACAGTTATATAGCTCTAGGCGACGATGAGAAATATCGACTGAGTCCCCCGAAGCCGATGACTCGACGACTATCGACGATAATTTGAAATTACTCGGTACCCAGTGGACCGAGATGGAAAGTGAGAAAGCTTTGAGCTTTCCTGGCCGCGGTAAAACTTTGATCGAGTCTCAATGCTCAACCGGGATGACCAAAGGGACTAATATCGTTTCGCGTCGCTCGTCGAACGGAAAATCTCTCCTGTTTTTCCAAACCCCTTTCCACATTATTCCTTTTAATGCTGTTCTATGAGCTAACGCTTTTGGAAAATTCCACTTTTCGTCAGTTAACTCAAGTCAAAGTTTCGACGTCGATGCTCGGCTTTTTTTTTCTTCTATTTGATTTTCCTTTTTGCGCCCTGCCCCGAGTTTAAACTTCAACCGATGCGCGATATCGACGGCTTCTCTCGGAAACCCTGTCGCGATCCGTGAATGACGAAGAAGAGGAAGAAGAAGAAGAAGAAGAAGATGGGGTAAGGAAAAGTTTGACGCGTCGTTGAGAAGCTGCGTCCGGTGAAGAAAAGTTGCCACACGAAGCGTTTGATTCGATTCTCCCTGATAGTATCTAACGATGGAAAATTCTTCGGACACTCTCACCGGCTTTCGACATTTATCACACTTATACCCGTGAATTCGTGCGATTTACTTTTTGTTTTCAATGTCCAGCGGCGACGAAGTTGCTTGTTGGCAATACGAAGAATGTGGGAATAAGCGAGACTTGTACTGTAGCTTGAGGTGTACCGAGGCTTGCTTATATGCGTGCATTCCCCTACTTCCTTCCTCTAGTAGTCCCTGTAACACGATTGGGATCCGAAGAACATCGTGTTCGGGTGCCCCTCCCGTTTATTTCGGGGGCGCAATCGAGTCCCCGCTGTTTCGAGTAAAGCCGGACTGGCGAGTTCGCTTGAAACTGGGTCGCTCGGCTTGTAAGCCGTACGCCAAATCTTCTCGAATCGTTGAACATTTCAAAAGTCGAGTCTCCTAACAGCCCAGGACCGCCCGATTACTATACATAATTTGTGTCTACTGTTACACCTAACACCCATTCGTGTTTCATAACAATCAGCCTGTATTTCTGCTATTTGTTTTCAACAAATTTGCAAGATTTGGGTTATTCAAACGAATTTATACGTTCGTTATATTAAAATGACATTTTAAAAAAGACACCGATTAACATTTTTTTCCCATTTATAATTTTCATAAATATTGAAATAATTGAAAAATATTTGAAAACAATGATTCTTCTAATTAAGGCCTTTTACTCGCGTAATATCAAAAGATTATGTAATTGCAATATATCGATCGCGGACACATTTATCAATTTTTTTTGCTCTAAATTGAAACGTATCTAGATGAATGCAGATACGCTCGAGAATATTAATTCTGCAATAATCAATTACAGTTACGACGTATATTTTAGCGATCAATGAATATGAATGATATGAATATTAATAGAACATATCATAGTTTCGACACTTGTTGCGATACAATCGGCGATTGTATACGATCTTTCGGAATATTTTTTGTCAATCCAACAACAAGAGAGACACAACAACAGGATCGAAAGGCGGAGTGAAAGAAGCTCGAACGACCTCGCTCTCCGAAAGTCCATACTAGCGGTTTAATCCTCGTTGTTTTCTTTTGCCCGTCGAATAACAAAAATACTTTTTCTCGCGTCACCGACATTGGTAGCGGCGTTGTAATATCGCATAAATTAATCGCTGACCTTCCTTCGATCTTCGATAAACATCGTGTCTATAAAATTTCACCTTGCAATACTGCGTTAACCGTGCAATTTTTCTGTATTACCCCGTTATCGATTTATCGACGTTTTATACATCGAAAATTGACGGTACTAACAATAATCGTTCATTATCCGAAAAATCCAATCTTGGTCATTTGAATTTTTCGAAGGCTCGTATTAAACCGTAAACATTTTTCATTTAATTTATTTAAAAATTATTTATCATAATCGGCTCCGAGGAACTTTTATGGCATAACTGTTATTACTCATTTCGCCCCAGTTTCGGGGATACGTCAAACTCCACCCAACGTTTACGCGTATATACCTATATGGAAGAGTAGAGAATACACTCTCGAGAGCCCGTCCACCGGCGAACACATTCTCGTGTATTATTCCAGCCGGGCACTCGCGTTACGCAATCGATACAGACGTACGATTATAAAGCAAGCTGCGAACGCATACACAGCACCATACACACCGGTCGCAAAAGTTTGCCCCTCTTGTCTGCGACCAGAGCCGATCGAATATTTTGTTTCATGAATTTCACTCTCGTCCGAATTGCGTATATACAGATGGGCTACACTAGTCGATACAAAAGCGCCCGGGGTATGTAACGTTATATACACGAGGGCAAAGTTGCTCGTGTCATTCGTTCAAATGCGTACTCGCGTACGGTAGTCAATAATGCTTTCGCCGATTTCCATAGAATCGTCCTGTTCCCCGTTTCTCCCCTCTCGTCCCGCGAGTGATAGTTCGAAGCTTTTGTTGGAAAAAGCAATAGCCAAGCGCGTATCGATTATGGCGATTGGTAATACCACTCTCGATGTCACCCGGCGCCTCGAAACAGCTGGCCGAACAATAAACAATAAAAAGAAAAAACTACAAAAAAGTCGAATTTCTAATTGCGTTATCGAGAGGATCGATCAATGATTGTGAATTTCGGGACGATGACTCCCCGTGCGCATCGAGGAAGTATGCGAAGAGAGAATAATCGTTATTATTCACGACGCACCGTGTGTAGGATCAGCACGACGAAATCTTCGATTTCACGGGTCTTCGGGTTCGAAGCCTCGCGAAAAGAAAAAACGACTTCTTTTTTTTTCTTCATTTTTTTTGCTCGTATATTCTTTACAAATTGCGTCGTTCTCAATCGTGGCGAAACGAAATCGCATTTAATTATTATTGATCATTTTTTTTTATTGAAAGAGATATACGATCGAAAAGTTGTCGATGACCTTCGAAGGTGCGAGATGTTACTTGGTATGAACGGGTTATCTCGTGAGGTTAAGTATTTTGAAGCCGGGACTTCAGAAGCATCGAGTCTAATGGATCTGGGCGGCCCTCAGCCGCACCTTTACTTCGTCTTCTTCTTCTTTCTTTCTGCTTCGTTGTCGCTCCACTGTTCATTCTCTCTCTCTCTCTCTCTCTCTTTCGACGGCTTTCGGTGAAAGGAACGGTTTCGCCCTCGTGTAAGTCACGCGTCTTAAGTTCTCAGCGGTGTACAAAGGCTTAACGCCTCTATGCATGCTATCTACGCACGAATACGTGATACGCATATTAGAAACATTTGCGCTTCCGAAAACCAGTAGTAGCGGCAATTGGGAGGAGCGTATCCATCGAACTGTTAAAAAATTTCTAGGCGGATCAGAGCAAACCATTGACACATGTCTTTCACGTAAACATATATATATATATATATATACATATATGTTTATGCCACTTTCGCAATAGTTTTGCAACGGGTCCTCGCGTCACTCTGACCACCACAGTATGGCTTTCGCTCCTCTTTGGTGAAAAAAAAAAAAAAAAAAATGGTTCACAGCAAAAATATTCCTTGGATTCTTGCACCCACGCATCGGCTTAAATCTTTACTCGCGTTTCGTCTCATATATTAAATCCCTCGGGATCTTGTCACCGGAAGAAAGAGGCTTCGATAAGAATAATCCGAATGATCGATTTGAAATGTCAATCCGATGTTGTACGCGAGGAGCCGGTTAAAAAATAATATTTTGGCAATGCCACGGAGAGCTGCGCAAGAGTTGGACCGGATCCGTTCGACGCTGCGGGCAGAGCAAGCTTACGCGATCCCTCGTGCGATCTCTCGCAAGGATTACGAGTGTTTTCCCGCTACTTAATAACAGGCGTTTAAGAAACACTCGAATGCTTTTGGTGGGTTAATCATTTTATTATCAATTCGATTAATCGCTCGAAATATCTTTTTTTATTGGCACACGAGGTGGATTTTTCGGAGTTTCAATCAACAGTAGCGTCACTGGTTCTATACAGAAAATAATGGCGAGCGGTCAGTCAGTTGAAGGCTTTTATCTCGCCGTCATACATTTTCATAACAGGCCATTGACTGCGGGCCAATAACTGTAACAGTGCCAACTACAGTGCGGTTTAATGTAGCGGATATTATATAGTTTACAAGCGAACACTTTCTCGCTCGTCTCGATTAGTCCTCACGTCACGTGCGCACCGAAACACGAGTATAAGTACGTTGCATCTAAGTAGTCTTGTATATTTCGCTTGACGGCCGTCAGACGACAAGATAGCGATCTTCCGTCGCGAAACGCGCGTTACGATGCCGCAGGTCGAAGTTTTCATACACAATCGGTGCAATGAACTCTCTTCGCGAGCATACGATCGATTAAATAATATATTTATCTTTCACCTATCCGTGAATTATTTTCCTTTCGAGTCTCGTGAAGATGACAGCGCGGAAGATTAAGTCATATATCGCGTACGACGCAGCGGCCAATGCCGCAGCCAATAAATCGTCCGCGTTCCAGCCGGCGGGCGCGAATCGATAAATAAAACCTCTCATTGATTCACAATTTCTTCCAGTGGCTTCAAAATATACGAAATAACCCACGAAATCTGTCGACGCAAAATTTGTTGCTTCATCTGAGGTCGACGGTTCGAGGGCCAGTATTGGAGATAATTCGGACCACCCATATCCCATTACCATTACCACTTTCATCCCGATTACCGTCATTAAACGAGGCGTGTCCCAAGGGTTCGGACGGTCCGTCACGACGCCACGGCCAGAAAATTTAGTTGCGCAACCGATCTGTTTCATAATTATTTAAGCGGTATATTTTTTTTCCGACGTTTTCTTTATTTCAACGCGTCGCCCTTATATCCTGTTAAGTGAATTTCGTGCGTCGAGAGTAGCAAATAATTATAGTCTCGAGACGTCGATGTCGGAAAGTATATCGAGAAAGCGAAATAACGAAAAAGAGCCTCAGGTAAATGTGCGGAAACCTCTCCGAGAGATCTCGTTAATCGACCAGACGCGATAATAAATTTGGTGTCATCGGCATGTAACGAGTTTGTTACATATTCACAATCGAAAGACTCGCTTCCAGCTTATTCATAACTCATCTTTTTATTCTTTCTTTTTTTTTCGCACACCGGTAGTCAGAAAGTCGACGAGAGGTGCGAATTGCTTTTCGTAGATTATTTAAAGAATTAACCAATCACTCGTGAGATTTTTTTTCGTCGTTGACGGAGAGCGAAGCGGAGTTTAACTCGAGTGAAAAAAAATGCGCGAATGCTATCGCTGGGCGATGAAGTGAAGCTTTATTGGAAATATTCAGCCGGTCACACCCTGGCGAAGGTCGCTTTAATTAAAAGGTTGTAATTGATTGTCAGAAGCGCGTTCGAGAGAAAAGCGAAAGAAAAACAGGATCTCAATTAGCAGTAGTCTCCTTCAAGGCTGTTGATCGCTCGATGAATTAAAAACTCCCGTGGATTCACAATTACAAACTGTCGCGGCAAAATCTGTATTTTTAACGCAACTGTCGGTTCAGTGAAAATGTACCATTTCCCTAACGCTCCTTGCCAATCGCTTGCAACGGCCGGCCTTGTCCGTTGAATTCGTTGCGCTTGTTACTGTACGCCTCACCGTACCATCTTTCGAACGAATGGGCGGCTGGGCGGCTTTCGGCGATGGAGTTTAATTTATTTTAATTTTACTCCACTTGAGTTTTCAAAACGATCCGTTGCCCCTCGTTTAATTTTTATAATATTTATGTACTGACGGTGCAAAAAAAAAAATGATCACGCAATTTCTTGTCCACGGGAACGAGAGGAGTTCTTACAAATGAAAAGTTTCATTCGACCACAATATAAATTCTATTTTATTCAAAATAAATTCACCGAAATAAAAAGCAAAAAAATGCAAATTTTCGACGAGCTACTCTTCCAAGTGCCACTTGGCTGCAAGTTCCATCTATACTATAACGAGAGTAATCTGAGTTTTCAGTGGAAACCTCGTTTCGTCGATCCAATATAATTTCCACTCGAAAAGCTCTAACGCTGATTGCGACGGGCTTCGATTGCAAAATTGTTCATGCAATGAGTGCAATTACACCTCTCGAAACTATCGACGTTATACGCTGAATTGCATACACAGATTGGCGTTTTAAAGAATGGTACGTATTATACACCGAATAAGAAAATATCGAAGAACCTTTTCTTTTTTTCAATCCCATATCTTCGGAATAACAACGCATTCTCCCGTGGCCTCGTTTTATTTTCGTTCGCACCTCGCAACATTTTATCTTTGCGACTCGTTTATTTTACCTCGAATAATTTTACTCCCAATAACGGGTGGGCGATGGTTTTTCTTCACCTGGCCCTCCGCTAAGTGCACTTTGCCGAGAACTTTTTTATTAATGGCTATGACGGCTTCAAAAGGAAGGTGAATTGCCGCTGTTACGGCAACGAACTGAGATATTAATGGAAGTTAAGCTTGCGTCAAACCTTTGTTATGCTTCTTTTTTTGCTTTTATTTATAAATGAAGTGATAAACGACGCAAAAAAAGAAAAATCGGCAAAAAAAAAAACCAACAGTTACCTTAAAAGCGAATTCGGTAATTACACTCAAAGAAATGTGTTTTTTTTTTTATAGGGGGATATATATCGTTCCATTCATTCCAAGCGATTATTCGATGGTAATAATGTGTTGAATACGTAAAAAAATTCTCAAGTCGAAATATTAAAGATTGTAAGAGGGGTGTCGTTTTTTTTTACCAAAAATTTAAAAAAATGTTATTTAAATAAATGAAACTCCTTCCACACGTTCTTATATTCAAAGCTGTATATTTTTGCACGTAATCAATTTTTTACTCAAATATTTGTTGTCAGCAAGAAAAAATGAACCACGTTTTTTATCTGAAATTGCCGAACTCTCTTAATTAGGTTAATATTTTTCTTAATAGCCTATTATCTGTACAATTTTTTTGAATCGCATATTAAAATTCGTGACCTCGGATTTTGTAGTCGGCACCTTTCTCTGCGGTTAAATACGCGTTATATTCACAAGAGTATCCCAAAACCCTCCTCTCGCAAAATAACGCCACTTCGCACTCTTTAATAATCAACCTGCCGTCTCATACACTTGAACTCATTGCTTTCACATTGCGAGTTCGTCCCCGAGTTTCGAATGTACTAAATTCCCCACGTGACCGTATGAATAAATCGAAGATCTGAATGCATGGTTTTTGTATTTATTAAATTTAAATCGATCGGATGAAAATCCCACAGTGTACGATGCAAGGTGATGGCAGCGTGCGTACGCAACAAAGGCGGAGGACAAACGTCCTGCGCTATAAATGTACCGCTAATAAATGAAACGATATTGTCCCCATCGGATCCGAACAATGAGATTTTTCAACAATTTTATTAGTTAAAATTCTAGTATTTACAAACGAGTATAAATTAAATGAACATCCCACTCATCAGCACCGTCGGGCTGTCGCTTCACTGCTTTTATAATATCCAGCGTGGGGGTGACAGTGACAGGGCACTCTCGAGAGTTCGCTCGTATGCCGCTCGGCCCGTTTTTACATATAAATCATTCCGCGCGTTCACGTGGTCTCAAATCGATGTTCAACAAATAGCGCAAAAAAAATATAAAATAAAATAAAAACACATGAATACTTATGAAAGAGTGATTGAAAATAGGAAAGAGCATAGAGAAGAGAAAGAGTGACGAGGAGAAGTGAAAAGAAAAAAAAACGAGAGCGAGAGGATAGAGTGATAGAGGATTCCTGGTGTGCGTTTTTTTTTTTTTACGGATGAACCCACGTTCGGGTCTTCGCGGATGCGTGTGCGCGCGTCGAGAACAAAACAAAAAAAAATAAAAATTAACGCTTAGGCGAACACGCTTGAAACGGTCAACGAAGAGAACGCGAATAATCATAATAGTATACATAATAATAATCATTCTATAGAGTTCGGCGGTGAGTGTTTGTGTATGTGTCTGTGTGTACAGCGACGTGACAGAATACAATAGGTACGAGGTGTGAATTGAGATAATTCGAATATTTATATAGTCGTAAATCCTGAATATTAAGAGGATGAAAATCGGTGTTTCGTGACCGATTGGAGTATCCTATACACGAAGCAAGAGCGCAATCTCGATAATCGGGCATTGATATAGGCTGATAGAAATAGAACAAAAAAAAAACAATTATTACACAGTTAGAATAGGCTAAAGGGTCTGTGCAAAGATTTTTGTTTCCTTTTTTTCTTTATTCCTCAGCAATGAGGCTACGTTTCTGCGGTGGTCGTCGAGTACCATAGGCAGCAGGGTCGAGGGGTACAAGATAGGTGACCTTCTCATTTCCCTCGGCTTCGCTCTCCTGTTGCTGCAAAATCGGTCTCTGCTTCCTGATGGGTCTTCGTTGACGGGGAGTAGCAGCGTCGGAGTACGGGGAGTACTCGGGTCGTGGCGACGGGGAGTGTTGTTTTTTCACGTAGTAACCGGTGGAGCTGTTTTCAAGGGCGTAGGGTCGTTGGGTGGGTCTAGCAGCTTCAGGCACGGGGGTGACGGTGTATCCGGCATTGATAAGAGCTTCCAGATCCGCCTGAGACAACGGACTGGGAGACTTAGCCGCGGGAAGTCGAATGAGTTG
Source organism: Buathra laborator (assembly GCA_934046635.1). Taxonomy (NCBI): domain Eukaryota; kingdom Metazoa; phylum Arthropoda; class Insecta; order Hymenoptera; family Ichneumonidae; genus Buathra; species Buathra laborator. The sequence continues at coordinate 1,208,424 of OW203898.1, read as the reverse complement.
AGGCGAATTAAGCTGATCCTGTTCGATTATTTCTTCAATCGTCAGAGATTTTACCGGAGCCTTTTTCAGCAATCCGGACTGCGACACGTAAGTCGAAGTCTGAGATCCTTGGGGAATCTTGTGCTTGTGTGCCTGACGCGGCTGATTGACCGACTGTTGTTCTTCGGCTGCAGTTGGAGGTCGGGGCGCTGAACGAGGAACATAGGAAGAGCCGGAAGTCTGATACTTCTGAACATCGGAACTCGTGAAGTAACTGTTGGGCGGTGGAAGAGGGGTGGAACCGGTGTTGGGCAAAAGATACTGAATGACCGGAGTATTCTCAGGATCGCGTTGTCTGGCTTCATGCTGAGCGCGGGCAGCGGCCGAGGCTTCCTTATTCGCGTTGGCACGGGCCGCCTGATGGGATTTCCACAAAGCTTGCGCCTGAGCGTTGGCTATCGACTGGGCTTGTTCCTGGGCGCGAAGCTGATTCTTTTCGAAGTTCAGGGCATAATTGTGAGCGTCCTCTTGGGCTTTCAGATGAGCCTGCTGTTGCGCTTGAAGGGCGAGAATAGCATCGGCGTGAGCTTTGTACTCGGCAGCTTCCTGAGCTCTTCTCGCTTCGGCGGCTTGGGCTCGCTCCTGAGCCTTCAGTTTCGACTTGTACGAAGATTCCGGGTCTCTATATTCTTCCTCGATCTGTGATTGTCCGGCTTCGCTGACACCGGATCCTTGACTGATCTGCTCAAGAGCGCTCTGCTGCCTGTGGCGCTCGCCAACGATGCGAATCTGTTCGAGTGCAGCCTGCTGATGAGTGGTGTGAGATGCGGAGGTGATTTTTTGGAACGCGAGCGCCTGCGCTTGGGCGTTGGCTTGTGCCGCGGCGATGTTTTGAGACGTGTAGCCCTGAGCGTTCAATTGGGGATGAGCGGCTTGCTGAGGTTCCTCGTAGTACTGAGCCGATGGCCTAAAAGGTTTCGCTGCAGGTTTCGCGTATTGAGGCTCCTGAACAGCTTGGTATTGAACTTGAGCCGGTTGGGCCGGTACGTAGGCCTCGGGTACGTGCTGAGGCTGGTGTTGATATCTCGGTCCAGTCGTCTCGACGTGATATTGCTCCTCCTGAACTGGTTCGACCGTAGGTTTCACGTACTGATTCTGATAAGCAACTTGCTCCTGCGAGTATTGAGGATAAGCGGGCTGCTTGAGCAACCTTTTCGGTGGTCCAGCGTGTTTGAATTCTTGAGCCTGATTGGCGGAAACGAGTTGAAGCAACTCTTGTTCGAATGTTCCTAATTTCTGATCGCCGTAAGCCGCGCCTGGGGCGAGTTGATAAGACGGCGGGACTGAACCAGCTGCGCTCAGTCGAGCCTCGGCGCGACTTTGTGCGTCCAAGCGGGCTTGATAATCAGCCTGAGCGTCGGCCTGTGCCTGAGCCTGAGGATGAAGGGCCAGACGAGGCCTTGGTGGGACCACAGCTGGAACTCTCTGATTCTGATAAGTCTGTTGCAACTGTTGTTGCTGCCTAGCGTAAGCCGGAAGCCTACGCGGCGGAGGTCCTGTTCTCGGCTGTTGCGCAGGGGCCGAATACGCGTTTGTGTACTGCTCCACGAAGCTCAGGTATTCAGGAGCCAACTAAAAAACGAAAAATAACATTAATTAACGGTTAAATCATTGTGTGCAATCATCATCGTGACTATAAACGTAAATGAAGCGAAACCGTTTCCTACGAATGTTTTAATATGTTGCGATGGAATGCGAATCGCTAAAACTCGGCTTTTCAGCTAATTAGTACTCGTATAATTATGATGCTTCATATGTGCTGAAATGCTAAGCTGCTAATGAGAGGAATGTGGCGAAGGTTTCTGGAAATGGATGAATTAAAAATGAAAGAAAAATTAAATAAGACAAAATAACCCGGCAACGCTCTCTCGCCGATTATATTATTTATTCGCAATTGCAATTATCAATCAGAACTCTTTAAAGCGTGAAAAATTCACTTTCTATATATACACAATCTTGACGAATAAGACACGCGAGTCTCTTCTCCGACAACTCTCTCTCATCGCTGTCGGTATGCGCTTGATCATTATGATAAATAGATATGAAAATCAACGAGTTTGCCAATTGATCGAACGCGAACCATTCGCGAACGAAATTCATTGCCGCTACCGCGTTAATGCTCGCTCGCGTACGTGTACATATTATTAGAAATCTGCTTTCGCTAACTCGACACTCTTCGGTATTATTCGGACTTTCTACTGTCTTGTGGGGGTCGAACTTGACTTTACGCAATGTTAGTGAATAAATATTTTATTAATGCGATGCAACGAAAAAAACAAGAAAAAGAAAAAAAACGGAAATCCAAATCAGCGGATATGAAGGTGCGTTTGCCCGAGACCCGGTCACGCCTACGTTACCCTGTCCGACGAGAGTCATTGAGCTTCTAATACCCATGCCGCGCTCTTCTACGTTTCGCCTCTGCAAGTATATACTATTATCGTATATATACATATGGAAGTGGAGCGTTAATCCGCTCTAATAATGAGTCAGCCGTAACGGAGCTCGGCTGTTCGCGATCCCGACAAGGCCGTGTACGCCTTTTAGCTAGTAATCGGAGATATTGAAAGAGAGAACGAGAGTGAACGCTCGAAATGGAAGAAAGAGAGCGCTTCGGGCGCGATAATAATCGCCGGTCTTTCGTTTTGCATTGTGTGTGTGTACCTCGCGTACTTATAGAGATAGACGCGTGCACCAGGGCAGCGATCTGTGTTTAGTGTAACTCACTGGAACTCAAAGACTGAGACTACTGGGTGCTGTTGCCGCCGCTTGCCTGAAAGACCCAACTCTTGGGTGTGGTTTTACCGGTTTTCTCGGGTCGCGGGCGAGCATTTTACCGATTAGAAGGCGAGCGAACTCTCCGGTTTATATATACTATATACATCGCGGTTATATGCACAGAGGCACTGTAAGCTATATTGTCGACACGCTCACGATTATGCAATGTATGCAAGACTGCGTGGCATTAACCGGAGTGCGATCGAAACTCGATCTAAGAAAACGTTATGCACTATATATACGCTCTCGCGAATGTCTCGCTGGGACCTCGAGATCCCGGTTCTTGTTGCTCCGAACTAATGTACACCGTCGCGGAGCTTTCGAACATTTTCGCAACCGGCGCGAATTCATTAACAACAATTCAACGGTGCACCAGGCTTCGCGGGGTGATAAATATTTCACGCTTGCCAAAGCGTTCGGAGGGCAATTGTTTCGTGATAAGACGCGGGATAGTGAGAGGGTGAGAGTTCGAGCTCGTCGACCTCTTTCGTATTGCGATGATATCTTTGAACGAAATCCCTCCGAGCGCCAATTTCTACTTTTCAGTGAACGTTGCCAAGAATAAATAACGCGGAGAGACAGTGCGCGAAGTTCGAGTTGAAAAAAAAAATGAAGGTTCTTTGCAATTATTGAGCGTCCTTGCGGCTCAAAGAGAATTGTAAAACTCCACGCGGAACAGGCAGTTAAAGAGGGACAAAACTTGAACAATGCGGCTAGTTATTTACGATTTTTCTCTTCGGGACTCGGGTATTTTTTTACGTTTTTAATCGTTTCTCAACACACAATCGATTTGCACAAACGCCCTCGACAGCGATGCTGGGTATTCGACGATTGTCTGGAAACACCCGGAGGCCATGCAGTCGAGAGTAATCTCGGGCGAGAGAAAAAATATATAAATTGTTTGCGAGTCTCCGTCTGGTTATAACTGATTTGGGCGACGAAACACGATTCGTTGCGACAGATAGCGGTACAGAATTTTCTCGCGTACTCGACGTTGAAATTCTGTGTATGAAAGCTCCTTTTTGGCAAAGATTTTTTTCTATACCTCGTCACTTTCCACTGTATTAAACATGAGTCTATGAGAAAAACGAAGAAAAAAGATGAATAAAAAATGTTCTCCTTCATGGCTAGTCGGCCGAGACGGTGTGTGCCGGTGATAGGCGGCCAATGGTCACGGTTGACCGACGTGCCGGACTCACACTCGATCTCGGCGAAGCATGCCACACAGTGCATTTCCGAGCAATGCAGTTCTCGCTTTATACGTCTCGTTCTCGACGCCTGTCGGAACTCTCTTCGTCTTCGACGACACCCTCTCGCGAATCAGACGGTATTATTGTGTGAAAGAAAGTATTTGTGTTAATGCATAATAGCAGAAAAAAATTAAATTATCGCTCTCGATTTCTCATACGTAACATGCGATCTTCTCATTTTTTTTGTCTCACAGAAGAGGGAGGATCGCGTGTTACATACGTGACATTGAACGCGATCTCGATCTATGGCCTCCGATTCGCTCGGTGGATCGTGGGAAAAATTGAAATAATAGCCTCGCGCAAGTTACCGAAGAAAAACAAGCAAGAAAAATGAAGTAAACAAAAAATAATAAAAAGAAAATAAATTAATTGTTTTGATCTACAAGTGTCGGATGAATTTACTTTTTCAGAATATCCTCGCACGCATCCACGTTTATCGTAACAGCCGGAGTTAAAGTATCATATTTTTCCATCTCCTATGAGTTCATCGCGTGTTTGGTTCGTATACGGATCGATGTATTACATCGTTAGCTACGCGCGTTATATCGTTTTATTACATATGTTTCCGAAGAAGGCGCATCGAGTCTGTGAGAAAATAAACGTGCGAGCGTTTTTTTCGAGTTATAAATATACTATGATTTTTCCACTTTCTCACCTCTTGCGCATCGTCACCGTGACGTATTATGTACTGACTCGGCGATGCTCCGTAAACGCCACTTGCGCTAACTGGTGATCTCTTCGACGGTTCCTTTACGTCTATCTCCAGAAGTACAACGTCGTCAGGACTCGCTGGCTTCTCCGCGACGCTTGAACCGGCCTCCTTCGCGACTGAGGTCGCTAACAAACCTGCAGAATAAAACAAATTATATAAGAAAAAATTTCTAGCAATTATCTATATCGCACATGTCTGTAGACGAAAATTACTATCCATTTTACACGTTCAACGCGATAAACAAAAAAAAATATCCGATAGCGGATTTTTTTCAAACTTTCACTTTTTTCTGAGCAAAAAAATAGTAAAGGGGTCCCTTTTTCACATTTGTCATTGTTCTGTTAATACTCGAAAGAAATATTCCAGATCCCCGTACAGTAAAAAAACTGTGTACTTGTACAAACCTTTTCTTGTCCACAAATATCGACAACATTTTTTTTGCTAGAATCATGAAAAATATTTTTGTAAAGTTAAAAAAAATGTTTGTAATATTGATCATTTTTTTTCTTTTTTTTTTCGAAAATTATCAAGGAAAAATGTTATGGACGTTTGTGAACGAGAAATGTTGTTACCTATTTACTGGGCACCAAGTACTCTATTGTGTCTTTTCATATATCGCTGATATATTTTTCGGATCTCGATCACGAATCTGCCGCCTAATTTACCCCCGTCTCCCCCATATTTAATCGTAGCGATAGGAAGAAGATTTTTTTCGACGTGAACGTAAGATTTCCATTAACCCTCATCCCTTTCGCAATTCATCGAAATGTTTCGTCTCGGTGTTGGGATCATTTGAAGATTTTCCACCCATTAAGCAGGGCGGTTGTTCTCGTCTCCGTTCGTGAGATCAGCGACTGCACGAACAGCAGGACGCACAGTAGGGGCGCGGAGGTGTCGCGGGAAAGTTATACCATAGACACAGATCGTTTCCTCACTCGGCGCATATAGCATCATAGTTCGAGTACAGCAGGGAAAGTTGTGCGTCTCTAGGATCGGTGTGCCGCAGTTGGCTCTTGCGCTCCGTGCCTCTGCTGCATGCTGCTGCATGCATGAGGCCTCTCTTGCAGTTACCGTTTCAGCCCGAGTCGCGGGAAACTTTTCCCACGCGGGTTTTGCGTTCAATTATGCGAAGGAACGATGTTCGTTCGCTCTGCGATCGTTGTGGACGATAGGAGTGCGAAAGAGAAAGAGATCCAAACCGCGCAGCAACTAAATTCGAGAGTAAAGCCCCGATCTCCGTCTATACCCATAGAGCAGCAGAGAGAAAATGAGAGAAAGAGTAGACGCGCGAGCGTCCAACGTAATTGATGCAACCGCACAACGTGTGCGCACTCGTTCGTCTTTTTTTCCGGCGTCTCGCGTTCCGTTGGATCGATATGAGACGAGTCAAATTAACGAAGCTATTTGAACACGAGAGCGATCTGATACGCAAGAAGAAATAACGATTTAATTAATAAGTTGCATATGATACGTACATATGGGTCTCTCGTTATCAGTTCCGCATGATGGGACTGACCGGCTTAAAGTAAATTCTCTTCCGATGATATAATATTATAAATGGCTAATAATTAACTACCGTAGTAATATTATTTATAACGAGTTCCCCGATTAATCGAGAGCTCTCGATATCATCCCAGTGATGCCGTAAGGAAAATTCTCTTAGCCTGTCGGTGAACACGCAGCTGAAGTAATTAATTACTCGTGTGCCGCGTGCCGCAGTCGCGGAACATGTATATATTTACTAACTATATATATATATATATAGTTATCTCCACACAGAAATCAAGTTTATGGTATTCGCAGCTTTACTATACACCGTGACCACCGTCGTTTCGTCTGTTTACTTCCACGTGCCACGAGTAGATGTTACCTGGTGCGCGTATTCATGAATACCAACTACAGACGAACATACACACCTTTGCAGACAATTATTCTCTCCAGTTCCGTCCATATACACACGAATTAAACCGTAAGCCTGGACACGCCACCGCATTTCGATTAATCCACGATAAGATGAAGATACAACTGCGGGCGACATTAGGAAGTCAAATAATTCAATTCGTTATCCTAATTCCCGGTGTTCCAACCGACGAATCAAGAAATAACTTCCGGTCTCTTGATTACTTCCCCTCGCGATCGCGCGCGCGGCAGACGGAATTCCTCGCGAGGCCCACGTGCTAATAGAGTTCTTCTCGCGAAATCCCTCGACAATTCTACCAGCGCGAAGCGAAAGCCATAAAAACCGATAAAAAAAAGGCGAGAGAGTCTCGGGCGTTAATGGAATTGATGCCGACGTAATTGAATACAATTTCTCGACAAAAACAAGTGGAAAAATTATATATCCGTAGATTTTGCGAGAAAAATAGAGGATTCACTTTTATCGAGTTTCTTAAACTTCGGAGTGGGCAAAGGCATTTTCGTGGAAACGTATAGATGCAGTTCCGGAAACTTCCGGAACGAATAAAGTAACTTCTCTCGGTTGTTTCTTACTTTCTGTTATGTATAGAGAACATAGTTGCAGTTGAAGCGAAACTAATTGTTCGCAGTCGCAAGGCTCTCGCGACTCCCATAATAAATCGTCGCATCGATAAGAATCGCTGGCCAATTCTTGCCGCATACAGACTCACACACGTGCACTTACTTGAGATACGAGAACCCGCACGCGGCGCATCGACCTATTGTAACTGAAATGGACAGATAGCGAACTTTTATATACGTATATATATGTACGTATATATATACATAGTAGTTTTATTGTACAGTGTAACAGACGCTGTGGCGTGTGCTCGCGCGTGAACCGGAAGACTTTCACGCAGAGTCCCCCGGTGCATTTCCTGCAAGTGGATACGTCTGAGCTGAAACTGCACGACTATACGTGTAGAATAAACTGCTCTCATACCCACAGTGTGTTCGATATAGTTTTATCCGAACTCTAATCAACGCACTTGGATAGGTGAACACATCCGGTCCGAATAAATCGATTGTAGTATCTCGTATCTCTCGACTCTCCCTCGTTGCTTTGCAATTACATTAATTGCAAAATCAATCGAGGAATCATTGAAGCGCAATCACTCATTATTATCAAGAAAATCACGGGTCACACGTCGATACGAGGCGCCGTGCGAACCGGAAGTTTCGCTTGGATTACACATGGGTTTGGACGTTCGTGTGAAAATTCTCAACGCAAAAATAATAACATATATTTCACCGGCTTGCTTAGGCAATACTGTGTGCATAATATAAGTGTTATTATTACGTGAAGAGAAATAGACTATATCTATACAAAGTCGTCTATATTCTATATACGTTTAAAAGTCGTACCGAGATATATATACCGGTAACTATCCGGCTATTAGCGAGCGGCAATTTAACGCGCGAAGAACCTTTCCGCTCACGATGCCGGTCAATAATGGGACGACGACGATGACGAGGTCGAGGGCCACGTTGCCGAGAGTTGCCTCGCGCTATTCTCTGCTCTCCCCGAGACGATCGAACGAATCGCAATCGTGACTCCGTAGTTTTTTTCTATAATTCTCATTTTGTTTTTCTTTTTTTTTTTCTGTCTTCTCGTACATACAGTTGGTGGGTATAATCGAAGGAAAAGTAGTGGCGCATAGGAAAAGGTTACCACGTCCGCGGCTATTGTATGTTTGCTCTCCGGACTGTGTCTAACCATTAGGATTATTTTCAAAGGATACCAGACACGACAACTATACATCGAACAACGACGACGCGTCGTGATACTTGCACTCTTTCTCTTTCTCTTCTTGAAAACCTTTTTGTTCGTTCTATTCGAGAGCGATGTAGCCTGGCGGTTATGAAGCTTACGCAACGAGATATAGGAAATAGGTCGGCTCCGGTCCTGACTCCCCCCGAGTATATCTCTCTTTCTCGAGGCCCGAAGCGCTCTCGACTTTTCCTCTATTCTAAACCACGATATATATATACGGCAGGAGAGAGAATTGATACGGCGACTCGTCGACATCGGATAACAAATTCGCGGCCTGTCGGACACGCGGTTACCGTAATCCGATACTTCGCGGCTCTAAATCTTCCCGCCTCGTTGTTCGCCATAGACTCTATATTATCATTCACTCGAATTGCAAATCGCAATATAGTTGTGCGAAAAATACAAAAACGAGTGATTCCTCAGAGTCACGACTGTAGCACGTAATCAGTTGGATAGGCAGCTTGTATTCGAAAACGTTGGTGATATAGCTATAACAGTCGAGCGTTCCGGTATTGGATCACACTTGGGGCAGCGTAACTCCTCGAGCTCCCGCAGGGCAGCCCGAGGAGACACGTAATTAACGGTCTAACGTTCGAACAGCGCAAAGAAAGAATGAATAGCAGCCGGAGTGAGACCCGAGACTTTTACTTGAAGCCACGGAGCGTGTTGGGCACCGTGCGCGAGGACGTCATCCGCGAGTTTTAACTCAAATACCGCCTCGGTGCGCAACTAGAATTCGCGGAAGCTACGAGACTGGACTAATCTCGAATAAATATTAGGATTCTACGATTCGCTGATCGGCCTCAATGATGAAACTAGATGTCGATAAAATGAAAAATGAAAAAAAAAAAAATTACGAAGTATCAGCGAGATATCTCTCGCGTATATGAAAGTTTAATCTCAAGTATCATAGGAGGTATACATAACGGGAGAAAAAGACGAAGGGAATAAAGTCTCACGTTTCTTCCACGCTGCTGTACGCACGGATTCCACGTGACCACGCAATTCGTCCGGTTGAGAAATGCGTACGATTTGTAGGTACGCACAAAGTTATATATATATACATATGTATTATACATACGCGGGTGAGCAATGATCGCGTTGGGTAATATCCTCCTATCTCATTGTTACTAATCCTTGACTAATTAAACCCTCGTGTGACTCACACCTGCGAAAGGTGACTACATCAATTTTCATTTTTTAAATTTATTTTTCTTTGCTGCAGTTTCGAATAACTGGATATGAAAGCCCAGAAAAATGATTTGTTTGGCATGCGATACAATTTTTTCGAATTACATCTTTCGCTCCACATTTCCGCGTAACTAAATCATTTGATTAACGAGGGACAAGCAAGTTTCACGCATTGAAATTAATGGAAGAAAAATTGATTGGTCGACGAGCGAAAACGAGAGCGATGCCGGGGCCTAGATTTATGGTTATTTAATTGCCCCATCCGCGAGGTTCGTAAGAGTCGACGTAGCAACGCACAGTAGTCTCGGTCAATCAGCATCAGACGCTTCTCGCGCGCATGGAAGAAAGTGTTTTGCTTTGCGGCGTCCGAGGGAAATGGGGAAAGTCCAACGATATAACGTTGCCGGACAGTGTTATATCGGCTGATTATAGGAAGCATCGTGAGATCCATGCGCGGAACGCTTATACACATGAGAGTACCGCGTAAACAGCCACGTTGCGATATATAGTCCGTAAAATCGTATATTCATATATTCCCTCGTGAATACACGTAATCCACGAGAAACGCCCGTTTTCGTGAACTATTCATTTTCTTCGTAATATATTATAAGAATTTATCGCCTGTCCAGTAAAGAAAAGGTTCATTGGCCGCGAATTTTTCACCGTGAACGAGAAATTAATGAAGCGGAAAGATAATAGACGAGAAAGAACAGACGGTACGGAGTGAAACGTCTGACAAAGACGGACCTTATCTACTAGAGCCCCATTGATGCACTACAGTACCAGACGCCGCGCGCGATAACTATATTATATAGCGTTTTTGAAGTTCCGGTCTCTCAACCTTTTGTAATTATACGCAATTTTAATCCTTCGAGACATCGGAAATCTGTATACATAAATTCTCTACGTCTTTAGACCCACTCCTACCCGGTTAATAAGTTTATTATTAACCGTGTGATATCGAGAGATTTCATCAAAGATGCTTAAGAAAATCTCGCCGACAAGAAAAAGTCTCGTACGAGTCGTGCGATGTTGTTTTTTATCCACGAACAATGACTCTCGTTTCCACCTTTCTATATCTCGCGATTTCATGAAATTTGTACCCGGAGACTATCTAACAGCTATGTGTATACTCGCTGCGTCATATGCCACAGGATATCATAATGAAAAAATATTGAGAATGGAAAATTATTATTCTCTTCCATTGTTATTATTTCATGGTGCATAAGAATTCCATGGTCTGGCGGGATTTGTTTGCGCGCGGGCGCGGTGGCGAATTTAATCCCCGTAACAAGGATAGGCAAGACGACCACTGGTGGTCAGCAGGCACAACACACAACAGGCACTCAGGCACACCGTGTGCTCTCATTATATCCGAGTAAGCAGACGGCGAAGCAGCGAGCAGCACAGCGGTCTCGAGAACCCGAGCGAGCTATTATCCTTTTCACTTTCCGCTCGGGCGTTTCGACGTCCTTCGGCAACTTCCGTCTCTACTTGTTCGCGCGGAGTGCTGCACATGCATTCGCCGCCGACTGTGCTCTATGGCACAGTGCCTCAGAGTTGAATTACACCAACAGATGCCGTAGTACCGAGTCACCCACACTTGACTCTTCCTACAGCCTATTTCAATTAATCTAAAGTAACACAACGATAGCGCCAATTACAATAATTCTGCGAACTACAGTGTTTCAGCTTTTGCTTATCGCGTTGGACACGAAACCCATTTATTCAATAAATAGATTAAATAGTGAGCAAACGTTCTTCAAAAATCAATATTCAAATTAACGTCAATGAAATAAATTTAAATTCCATCAAAGATCAGTGTAGACGACGAAGTCATGATTACCCAATATACCGCCGAGAATTGCCGCAAACGGTAAAATAATTATAAGCTTTCGAGACTCGAGTATTATAAAAATACCGTTTTTAAACTCACAAAAATCGTATTGTCGGTATTAACGGTACAATAATTTTAAAACTTGGCGATATGAGTATTATAAAATAACGTTTCAAAATAATAAAGAAATGTATCATCGAGGAGTTACATTTTTTGTAAAAAAAAAATAAACAGCGTTGCTCTGTGCATTTTTGTAAACTCAATACTCTGTCGGGGATTTCCGTAAACGGTACAACAATTTTAAACCTTCGCGTCACGAGTGTTATAGAAAGACCCTTTTTTCAAATGGACAAAAAAAATTCTACCATCGAGGAATAACATTTCTTGAAAAACGAAAAAAAAATGATTATGGAACACAGATCCGCAGAGCACGTACCGCGATATTTAATAATGTTTTGTCGAGCCAAGGATACTTCAGCAAATGATGATATAAAGGGTTAAAGGTTAAAGCTATGAATACTAATCTGCGGGGACTCTCTACGACGAAATTGAACCTTTCACTGCATCCGCTAGCGGACATTATGGTAAATAGATCAATTTCCGCGCGCGACAGTATTTTGGTTGCTCCGGTATGCATTGCAGAAATGAATATACGTCTCTACGGGGCCCCACGATATCGTAGCAAAATTGCAAAGGATAGTAACATACAGGGTACAGAGGCAGGCAAGCTGAGAAGTTCGCGGAGCAGCCGCCGGTTAGAAAGGCGATCGACCGAGCTAACTCTCTTAAGCATACAGGTACGCAGAGACTTCTGGTATATCCTATGTACCGGATTGATGCATGTATACGGTATATATGCAATATACAGCTCAAAGACTTGCCCAATCGGCGATACACACACCCATAGTTACCGGCGTGTGTGGGATATTTCGCGACCGCCCTCGTTTCACCGTTTTACTAGCTCCCTCCCGCAACTCCCTGCTCTTATCTATATATATATATCTGTATGCACTCGGCATTCGTTTTCTTTTATTTCTCTCCCCTTTTTCATTTCAATGATAAATTTTTTTTTTTTTTTTATATATATATGTGTGTGTGGGAAAAGTTTTTCGTCTCCGGTGAGCCTGCGATGCACGTTCGCGAGTCAAAGGATAGGCAAACTCGGACGCGGAGAATACAACGGGCAAACCCTCCGTTAGATAGTACCAGAGATTTTATGATCCTCCGGGTTTTAACACAAGAGCCAGCAGTAACGACGATTTACGCGCCCGTTCGAGAGAAAGTTCTCTACTTTTGCTGCTCAACAGTGTATCTCTCTACGCTGGCAATAGTGGAAGTTAGCGGTATTGTAGAGTGGATATAGCAGAGGAGTTTGTCTCCCGAGTTTGAAGCTCGAATGATGAATTTACTGCGACAATAGGAGACGCCGACTGTACGAAACGGACGCGCAATTCGCTGAATTACAGAGCGCGTATGTCCATCGATATGCATGTGCGCACCGGTAAATGTGTAATAAATGGAATGGACGTTTTTAACTCCGTGTCGCCAAAAGTGTAACCAAGTAAAAGTGAGAGCACAGTTGAGTGAATTTCCGGTCGAGCAAGTATACCGATAATTTTAACTCAACTCTAATACAAATTCAGCTCACATACATCGTGATCACGCACACGATTATTCGTTGTCTCTCCGCGTTCAAGGAAAGTTGTCGCTGGCTCGTGCCTGAATCGTAATCGTTCACCCGAGCAACTTGCGTATACAGATAGATAGCGTTGAATAGTGGATCTATATATACACATATATAGATATAACATTGTACGGTTAAAGAATCGGCATAACAGCGTCGTGAAGCTTATAAATAATAGATACGAATTTTATCGAGTGAATTTATGTGCAGAGACTGTAGACGACTTGTGTTTGTATATATATGTATTTGGATGCATGTATATATAGATACATAAAACGCGATAGTATATATTCTACACGATTTCGATCTCTGACATCTATTTTTCTCTTTCATCTCTATTTTTCATATCTTTCCTCTACGAAATATCGTTTACAACGTGCAAACTGCTTGTTTTGCGAATTTATGTGCCATCTCTATGAGCCGTTAGTGGAGCACCTCAAGTTTATTGCATCTACTTATTATTGTTTTGACCGTTCTTCTCCGTGCTCGATTGTTATCGTTAGAGTCCGTCGACGAATGGTGTCTCGTCGATTTCGCTTTACTCATTTCGTGAAACTTTCACGTGTTTTTTATAATTTTGTTTGCACTTTAACAATCAATGAGGCTAAAGTAAAATATCACTTGTTTAATTCTTAGTATACTGGCACTGTGTTTTTTTTTTTTTTTACGAAGACTACTATGAAAAATTCACGACACTCGGGTCAACGTCGAAGAGATAAATCGATCGATTTCCCAAAAATTCACGATTTATCGATCGATAGATAAAGGGAGGTAAATAGAATCCTCGCGCGGGCGCGCGCGCGTTTTCGAAGATGTTCACGAGATTTATCGAAGCAATGATTATTGGGATTTAAAAGAAGTTTGTGCACTCACCTGCGAGTATGAGTAGCCACATGGTGAACAAATATTGGGTGACGGAGATCGCCGGGAGAATGTACGATGGAAGTAGTCTCCCCGTGGCTTTATAGACCCAGGGGAAAGGCCGCGCCTGATCCGGCCCAGGTGGGGTGTACGGCTAAGAACTCAGCGATGTGCTTTCGGCTCTCGCGGCCGTCTTGACGCTCACGGCGGTCCCGAGTAACGTTTTTCGCGGATTTCCCTAATACAAATTTTTCGATTCTGCCGGCTTCACGGTGTACTGAGATACCCAATATCCGGGCTCTGGTGCATTAACTACTTCCGGCCTATTAAATCGTTCAAGCTCATCGCGAAGATGTCCGTACATAAAAAGTGTAGTTAAATATTTTTATTGTTCTTCTAACCGCGAGCAAAAAAACTTTTCATTACGGTTACGAAGACGGTAACAGTCAGAGGTAATCGGAAAAAAATAACGTGGCACAATTCGGATCATTTGGGAAGACAAAAGTTCGATTGAACAACAAAATTTCACAATATATCGAAGTTAATTTCGGAAAATGAAAAAAAAAAAAAAATCAATCGTCTTCAATGTAAAAAATTATTATAATAATGTAAAGAAATATTTTTTTTTTGACATTGCACATGATTGATGTTTCCTGTTATGATTGTTTTTTCCGGACATACGGATTCTTTTCGAAATTTCCGCTAATTTCGCAATAACCAGAGCTGTCTTAGGACAGGGAGGAGTCAAATTCTAAGTAACACGTTATCCTCCCCAGAATTCGTTGCACCGGTATTCCCGAGATTGCTGATTGAGACCACAATGATACAAAGCGAAAATAGTCATGCAGTTCTCGTTATGCTTGAATTTCTATTATCTATTCTCATTTTATCTCTCGTCACCGGATTATCGTAGCGGGATGGTAAATGAACGTGATAGGTTGAACCAGGATATTCAATCGATGATTCTCATACGCGATCGATAATATTTTTCATTTAGCAAGTATGCATACATCGATACACATATATGTATATATGCATAAGAAATGAATTTCACGTGGCGCATGAGACCGCGAGGCGCACTATATCGCAAAACGAGATGCAATGCGTTGAGCGATTTCTAAAGTAGATCATCGATGCATTGAAAGCGGAGACGAGACAAGCGGTGTCGCCGAGGGGAAAGGGGTAAAGCATGCTCTGTGTTTCAGTTGCATCATATCGCTCGGCACACACGCCCACGACAAGGATTTCTCATGGCGCCTTATACCAAAGAACCACCACAACTTTGTACTTCTCTCGAACTCCGCGCTCCGCGCTCGCTCTCCGTGTCCGTGTAACTCTAAACTATACTACTATTTAATACCACAGTACACATCTACAGTCATCCATTACTGCATAATACATTGTACACATATGTACAAGCATTGTACGTGTGATATTGGTGTGTTAAAGTCGAGAGTGCTAGACGAGCGACGAGCGGGGGAAACCGAGGGGTAGAGACCGTGATATAAATGGGCGTCCATGCTTCAACACGAGCCGCCGTGGGAAAGGTAATCGGTCAAAGGAAATGCGGGCGGCTTAAAGCGGCCCTCAAGCGGGAGCGCTAAACCGAAGCTGGCGCGAAAAAAATCACTACACACATACTTATCGTACACTTATCGTACGTACATAGGTATGTATTTAATAGTTCGATTTCTCGCTCGAGTAAAGTGCAAATAGGATTTTAAAAAATAATAACAATAATAATAATAATGATAAAAAGTACCGACTAGATAAATAACGTAGGAGAGACCTTTCATGATTTTCTCCAAAGTATATCAATTCGTATCTCAATTCAGAGTTCACCCCCATTCGACCCATTTATTAATTACATATTTCTTGCCGTTGAGTCGTGTGTTTTATGCACTCCCGGCATTAAAGGTGGTAATATGTGGGCGCGTGTCGAGAGTTCGAGAGCAAAAATATATATGTATACACAGGGGAGGTATAATAGGTATAATAATACACGCGTTGTTGAAGTACACACCCCGGAACCTTTGGCCACTTTTACCCACGTATACCGTTATAAGTGCATTTACCTAAGCAAGCCTACGAGCAAACGCTTGAAGTACAGTCACCGCGGTTAAGTCATTTCTCAAGCGTCGAGACTGACACTAACTGTTGCTGTGCGGCCTTGAGAACGATGCAGAAGTTATATTATCCCGGCGACCACTGCGAGAGCGAAACGTACCAGAATTTCAACGGTAGAAGAGAATGAGAATGAGAACGAGAACGAGAGAGCTTTCGCCGAGAAATGAATATGGATATAGCGGATATTATGGTGTGGATATACTTTTACTCTCTGTACTGCACACGAGCGTTGTGAGATCCGGTAAGGTCTTTCCACCTTGTGAATCAGAGACACTTGCAAGAGTGAGAAATTCGTGGTGCTCGGGCACACGGATCTCCTTGCGCTTGGATAAAGTGCACAGCAACGTGTAGAGAACTACCACCGGGCAAACGGCGGCAAACATGTAATTGAATAATGTCCCGGACGAGAGAAGGTTCGCGGGGGGGTGCTTAACGCCTTGCAATCATATATACTTTTACTCTCAACAGCTCGTATGCGCCTATATTTCTCTATTCGCTCGTAACGAGCGACCTAATAACGTACCGACGGATATCACTTTACACGACTCCTTAACCAATTTCAAATTTATTAATAGATGAAAATTATAATATTGTAGAAATGTTTTTCCATCGTAAAATTAGCTACATAAGATAGCGCTATAACTACTTATTAATGTAATATTTTTTTTTCCCAGAAGTTCGAATATATACCAATCGTACTTTCTCACGCGCAAATGAACGGCGAATTGATTTTATGCAACATGCGTAGATAGATTATCTATATGTGGAATTCAGATAATAATTTTTCGTAAATAGCAGACACGTAAAACATTATATTGCGAGGGAAAGTCCGAAAATTCCGTCTATCGTTGTTGATTATTTATTTTATTTTTTTTCGGATATTAAATAACACGAGAAATCAGAGACGCGTAAAGAAACAATGCACGTCGGGAAGCTTTGTGCTTCAGCCTGAAAACTTTCACAAAATCTCCGCGAGGCCAGAGAAGCAAAATCCGAAAATCTGAAACTCGACGATTTTGTTTTTTCGTAAAAAAAAATATATGCACATAGGGGCAGAAAAGGGACACAAAAAACGGGACTCCGGAGTTGCGCATGCATTAACGTGAAAAGAGTGCAGAAATCTCTGCGAGGCCACGGGGCAGCTTTGATGCGAAATAATGAAATAGTGAGAGAGGGCGAGAAAGAGGTCAACAAAAAAAGAAGCGGAGATTTGTCGTATCGCGACAGCCAATGGCCACTGGAATCTCAACGAAGCCACCGTCAGGGCATACGAGTTAATGCACTCTCCTCTGTATTAAATTTTCAAGTCTTTTCTGCAAACCGATGACGTGGCTTGGCCTGCTTTATTCTCCGTAAGCATTGTATACGTTGCTCTCAAACAGGGGAAAGTCATGTATATCACATATATCTACCTACTATATAAGCTCGTGCATAGTTTACCGGTATATATGGACCTACTCACCTTATGAAACAGCAAAATTTACGGTAATTGCATTAAACATACAACGGTAAAAGACATGAGAATCATCGAATAGCTCCTCGATTCTCGATTTTACGTGGAAAAGATGTAAATAGCTCTATCTTGTTTTTTTCGCCATATTATATTAATCGTCGGAAAAGTGGAACGTTTGTGGAGCTCCCCGACAGTAAGACGAATTCTTTTGTTCGCTGTTATTTGAATAATCGTTTCATCAAATAATTATATCTTTCTGCAAGGACGACTTAAAATGAAATGGTGGGAAAGGGTGAGAGTTTGCCGAGTGTTGAACGGAGGACGAGGGGAATAGACGGGTAAATAGTAGCAACCTTCCGGTGTTGCAAAAAAGAAAAAAAAAAATGAACTCCACCGGCAGTACAAACAAATGTGCCAACCCCGGGGAATGTGTGGCGAGAGATCGGTTATGACGTTGTATGTACTCGTGGTTTGCTGTGTTAACAATGACGGAGAGAACTCGACCGGAACTCGCTGTCGCACAGTCAACCATTATTTTTCTTCTCTTTCTTTTTTTTTACTATTTCTTCTTTAGATTCCACAGAGTTAATAAGTTCGGTTGCCCAAACGGGAGGCGTGCTTTCTCGTTACGTGTGTCTCATCGCCTCTTCCATCCGCGACTCGATAGTGTTCTCACTCACAAACACTTCTCTATTATCTCTCGCGCACCTCGTTTTGCTGGGCGCGCGAGGGAAAGAAAATTGTGGGAGAACGAATATATATTGTTGTCGTGTACAACGTATGTATAGCAACTATAGTCGTGGGATTTTACTCTCAAAGTTGTGCAAAGCGGGTAAGTTACCGCCCAGGCGTAGCCAAGAGCTGTAAGCACCAGCAGACGTCTGTGTTCCTATATATCGCGGGTTGTGCGCCGCTGCGTCTTACGCAAATCAACAACACCGCTGTTTATTAGGCTCGTTAGACTCGGGTAAATCTCTCGTTAACGGATAATGCCTTGAATCAACCAACGGGGCTTTGTAAATAATAATATTAAAAAAAAAAAAAACAGATTCATTGCCAATGCCCAAAGAATTTTCGTTCGATCCGCTAAGATTGGATTTTAAGCGTTTTCTCGAATAATCATATTCCGATCAATTGTATATCAACGACGAGAATGCAATTGCAAGAGAATGCAGGCCGGCAAGAGAAATTCAAGACCATACAGCATGACGCGAATTTACACACATTATAATGAAATAATAATTAAAGAAAAAAAAATCTTTCGTCTATTGGACTGTCGAGATAGGATCAGTCGGACTAACAGCTAGTCAGTGCCCAGCTGTTGGCTACTCTCACGAACTCCAAGGGTCGATATCACGCGTGATAACACGAGAACACGCCAACTGTGTACATTTCATTCTGTATGTACATATACTAGTAAACATATACATGTCCGAAACCGCGCGTATATTGCCAAGTGAGAGTGACTGAGTGACCTATCCCTTATTGCGAACGAGGCATTGTAACGAGATCGCGAGCCGGACAGGAGAGCGTATCGGCGAGTGCATAGCACGTTCGAAGGCTTGTATTGTTGCCACGTGCATCGATCTACCATATATACGAGAATCTAGCAAGAACGATCGATAGTTCACTTTTTTTTCTTTTTTTTTTTTTTTCTTACGCTACGTCCATTCGGCTGCAGGCCAGAACAGGACTTCGACGAAATGCTCTCGTGCGAGCGTGTCCACGTTCACGTAAGGCCCTCCCCTATGCCCCGTTGGGTACGACACGATCTCCGGCTTTCGAGAACCAAACGGGCGCCGACAAACGTCCTCGACTTTCCTCCTACGCCCTCGCTTGTCCGAAGCTTAGAAACGCCCTTGCGTGAAACTCGGAACGAGACCGGAGCGAACAGCGTGAGCAATAGTTGCCTCAGCGATTGGAACAGACGACTAAACTCGCGAGACCAGACGGGTGATGGAGTTGGTCGGGTCAGAGTAATAATTCACACATCGCAGAGGTCGCATATCGAGATACATATAATATACATCGTTGATCATTTACCCGTACCCTGTTATTAAATTCGTGTAAATAAAATTCCGATGGCTTATTTTTTTATTCATTATTTCGATGAATGTAAATTTAGAATAATGCTAATAGGATTAAGCAAAAAGCGCCCTTTTTTTATTCGTAACGATTTACAAGTTGACCTGTACAAAAAAAAATTTAAATCTATCGGAATAATTTTTTTTTTTTTTTTGAGCCTCTTATCGAAGAAAAAATATATATTTTATTGTAATATTTAAAAAACGACGATCTTGAGTCTGTCGCGAAGAATCTCGTCCTTTTTCGCCTTCGGTACGAATGGATTCGTCGTTGCGTCTCCGTTCAATCTGAAGAAAAACGAGAATGTCGATTATTCATATCTCTGATTGTATTAAATCGATACTTTTATCGAATTGCGTTTTACTTGTATCCATTAAAGGCGTTTGCACAATTGACATTGTACCACCAGTCACAGGCAAATTCTTTCTGATTGAATAGAGTTCCGTTGGCGCAGAGGAAAGCGGCGCCTTGTTCGCCCTCCCGTCCGTCGTGACACACATGATAAACCTGTAAAAAAAAACGAAAAAAATGACCAACCGAATGCGATTAAATAAGAATGTCATTTGCATATTCTCATTAGAGAAAAATCTACATATTAGCAACGATCAGGAGTGAAAATTCTCGTCTGAGAGAAAACTGTTAATACAAAAAAACACGAGACTTTATAGGAGATTTTTAATGGTGGTGCTCGTCTGGCACCGTAAACTCTCGAGTAATGGCACATTGGTAGAATCTACATATATAACGTCGAGAGGCACGGAAGCTACGAGTGATATAACAATTAACCGTTAATTATTGACCATTAACGCTCGTGGCTCAGTGTTCTCACGTAGAAACACGTGGAAATCGCGAGCGAGAGTGAAGGAACTCTCGCTATCGTTTCGCATGGCTCTCGAACTCGCGAACGATAATCAAGCATCAGGCATTTATCTGTCCGGTGGGCCCGAACTAAGCAATATTAGAAGTCTATACAGAAGCGTTTACGAAATGGGCAAAGCATGGAATTTCCTAACTCCTTAATACTCCGCTGCAGTATATCTTTTCGTTGAAGCCAGCAGCAGTTGGTAGAGTGCAGTTTAAAGCCTTCCTCCACTGTGCAGTACCGGTATTAATGTTGAACGTACTATGTAAGAGACCGCGATTTCAGAACGGAAGAGAAAATCACTTCAATTTCGCCGGGCAAAGCTGTACCTACAGTAACCTGAGACTAATCGATCCTCGCGGCGAGAGCTTGAGACATCCAGTTCGTTTGTATCAACGTCTTCGTCTATCCCGATGAAGATTGGGGAGAAACGGACAATTGACAAAAAAAAATTCTTGTGGGACACGCAAAACGCCTCGTTTCTTTAACAAAAAAAGGGCTCGTGTCGCGTTAAAAAAAGTATATATTTCAAATGGAGAGCATGATGAATGCCCCTCGAGAAATGTTCCCAATTTTCCATATTGGTCCATTTTGCCCCGATCTCCTCTACAATCTGTTCTTACAGCTTCAACCGCGCGGCTACTTCATATCTCTGCGTCGAGACTGAGGATAGAGGCTACAGTGTAATATGTACAGTACTGTAGTTAACGGTGTATATCCTCTTGTGGGTGTCTTTCACCCGCGCAACGCCCGTGTACTCGGGCGATCGACGCGACTACGGTATCCAACATTCGCCTTCCAACTCGCCTTGAGGCCTTTCCACCGATATATATATCAGACATTCTATTACATAACTGAGAATTCGCTCCAATTCGAATCTTTTCTCTACTTCGTCAACTTCAAATAATATCCAGCAGCTATTATTAAAATTTCCGTTCAGACTAATTTTTATTGTTACAAGCGGTTGGAATTATCGATTTTACGTTCCTTTGTTTTTTTTAGTGAGAAGAAAAAAAATATTTTTGCATTTGCGAAATGGAAAGTTAGGAAACTTCTCACGATATCGGTTGTTACTCGAAAATGGCGTTTATAATTCGACGGTGTCTTGAATTTATATTACAATTACGCCGCGGATTTGCCGAGGAGACAATGTATTGTCTCTTCCAACTTTGATTCTTCCCCAATCTCCTTACTCGGGTCTGTGTGTCTACCGCACCGTCGTCTCAGCTCCAAAGTTCTCTCGCTGTCAATCCTTTTTCAACTACCTTAATTCTACACCTTAGGCCACACTGGTGGTTCTACAATCTTTCGTAAGGCAAGCGTAATGGGAATTCGCAGGTAATTATTAGCCGGTGTCTACCATTATTCTATTCTTAAATGCGTGCAATAGAATAGTCGCAGCGTCGGTAGATCGGTCTTCCGTGTTGCACAATGAGAGGTAAAGCCACCGACTACAGTGACGACGACGACGACGACGACGACCACCGGTCGTCCCACTTCCTTTTAGGCACCTAGTTCCACTTATTCTCCCTCTCTACCTTCTTTTTATTTCCTCTCTCCCTCTCTCGAAACTCTTTATTTCCTTTGTACTTCTACGGGTATTTCACGAAATCCATTCGGCGCTCTCCATTTCGTACACGCTACTTCCACCTACATGATCGATATCGAGTACCGTATCCAACTCGCGATTGTCCGTTCCTTTGAGTACTTTCAACGACGCGAACGGCGAGAGAGACCTTGCACACCCGATTACTCAATTTGCATTCCGAACGTACGTTCTCGCCACCCTTTTCATACCGAACTATTCGATCGTAGAATACGTGCTGTTCATGCTATATACTCGTTTCAATCAATCCGATTCACCGATTTCCAAAAAAAAAAAAGTCTTCAGTAACCCCAACAACCTTTCAGTGCTTCCCATCGTATAGAAACGTTGATCCCGTAAATAAGGTCCCTTTCAAATCGTAACTGTTATGGCGTAATTTTGTTTGATAATGTCATTGAATGGAATTTATTGGAAAAAAAAAGTTACTCACCTGGCATCCGGTTTCGACGTTTGCGTACATTCCAGGCAAATATGGAACTTGAGAACAGGCGAAACTGGTCTTCGGTATCGTGTGATAAATAGGAAAGTCGACACCCGGTATACCCGGTATTTTGGAAAAGTCTTGCTCGTCCTTCTTCGGCTTCTTTTTTGGAGCTACTGGCTTCTGATACTGAGATACTGGCTTCTGATATTGAGGAATTGGCTTCTGATATTGAATAATCGGATTCTCGTAACGAGTCTCGTGCTCCTGTTGATACTGTGGCTGAGTTTGCTGTTGATACTGTGGCTGATGCTGCTGTTGATGCTGTGGCTGATGCTGCTGTTGATGCTGTGGCTGATGCTGCTGTTGATGCTGTGGCTGATGCTGCTGTTGATACTGTGACTGATGCTGCTGTTGAGACTGCGGCTGATGCTGCTGTTGATGGTGTGGCGGCGGTTGCTCTTGTTGCTGCGGCTCGTACTGATCTTGATATTCTTCCTGATACCTCTCGTCTCGATAGTTCTGATACTGAGCCGTTTGCTGTTGGTCGTAGTCGTCGTAGACATTGATCCTGAATCGATGATCCTGAAGCAAAACAAACGAAACGTTCGATTGTTGTGTACACAAAAGAGTTGAGCCATAGGACAATTGACAGTGGTGGGTTTCGGGCCAATGCCTTCGACCGCGAAATACTCATTTTCTTCTGTAACCCAGCAGCAACTCAACGCGGAGTGGTTTCAACGCTTGGACGATCACCCGGCGTAAAAAGCATCACAATGATCAACGCGATTGTGTCGCAAGATGGGGAACGGCGGGTTGGAAGACATTTTTTTCGTTCGGTCATTGTCAAGGTTACTTGCCTTTCTTTGCATTAGAAAAACGATAGAAAGATACTAATCGGATTGTACATTAGTCTCGGGAAAGATCTTGTCGTATCATTGTCAGAAGTCACGTGTGGCAAGCGCTGGTGTCAATGTCGTCAGAGGGCAGCGGAGACAAGCTATCGTTATCGTTTGCCCACTTACCTGCGCAAGGGTGAAACTGAATCCAACGAGGAGAATTATCGTTGCGAGCGATGATAAAGAACCGCAGCTCCTTGCCGCTGCTGTTGCCGCTGCCATGACCGCACCGAGTTTGACGTTGAGGTAAACTGTTACCGCGGTCCAGCTTCCCGTTCGGACTCTCTAACGTACAAACCCAGCCTCCCTGACTTTACGCAGCAAATACCCAACTCCGCGCGAGGCACTTGCGAGCATGAGAAATAATTATGTCACGGAGAAAGTAACTCGCGCGTTACGTTCGGTATTCGATGCGTGTATAACTACACCGTCCTTCAGAATCAAAGAGCCGCAACTGTAACACGCATCGCAGAAGCAGTTCGGAACGAAAATGTGAGCTTTTTGTTTGAACATTTTTTAAAGTCATTTTTTTAATTGTCAATTTTTTATCAAATTTAGATTAGTGCGATTAATGAATTTCAAAATTTTAATTAACTTTGAATAAACCTGTATTCCTTCTCCGTACTTGTTGTTCGGCAACACTTAAAACACCTACGGCAATGAAACTACCGAGAAAAAAATGTGGTACCCTCTCTTCCGAGCGAACAGTTAGATTACCATTTTCCGTCATCAACGTCGTTCAAGACTCGGTCGATTAAATTAGAAAGGTAATTTTTGTATAATAACGTGATAATGACGCCGGTCGACAGGAAGGGGTTTTATAATAACAACCGTCCGTCTTGCTTTCGGGGACGAGGTCTCTGTGGTTTCACGACTATTTCTTTTTTTTTTCATTTTATAAGCTGCGCTTGCGGCTAATCTCATTCCGACGAACTCCGGTGAAAGTAATTCTACAAAATTATATAAAAATGCGAGTGAAATAACAACATTTTCAAATGTTAAACTCGATAGAATTATTTAACTGAACTCAATACAAGAAGGTTGATTAATCATTTTTTTTTTCGTTTGTTTTGTTTTATAACAATTCCTTCGAGAAGATCGATAGGGAGGATTCCTTTTTTACTGCACGTTAGTCGCTTCGAAATTTTCTAGAGTTCCGAGAATCGGTAAGAACTACCAGCGGTCGGTTCTTCTCAAGTTATCTCTCGCGTAAAGTTCCATTTTCGCTGATATCGCTAGCGGTAAGGCAGTGAACGAATGATTCATCGATCGCTAAGGCGCTACGGGAGTGAAAGGTATTACCAAATAAAAATCCATCGCCTACAGCAGCACTTTCGCCGTATAAATTGTAATATACAGAACTATAAAAAGCATTCTTTTTTTTAGAAATCGCTTAATCCTAAGTTATAATTACAAAAACGTAAAGATATGGCTTAGTAATGTATGAAACACTACGCATCAAATCTAACGATGCGTTGTCGAGGCTTCAAAATGTCTCTCGAAATTTTTTTTTTTTTCCCAAATGAAAAATCTTCTCGAAGCTGCAAAAAAA
Source organism: Buathra laborator (assembly GCA_934046635.1). NCBI lineage: Eukaryota > Metazoa > Arthropoda > Insecta > Hymenoptera > Ichneumonidae > Buathra > Buathra laborator. Next base: position 1,183,340 of record OW203898.1, on the reverse strand, counting down.
TTGTCTTGACAATACAATAATAATTCCGATCACCTATCACTTCGAAGTACTGACGCGAAGTACAACGGCGAGATCGGTGCAAAATCGATTTAAAAAATGTGCGGTAAAACTTGAAACAAGGTGTTCCGCTGCATAGTAAATCGAACAATGGAGTCCAGGAATTGTCGGAAAGATGAACTTCAAAGAGATGGATTATCTTGTATCCGTGAGTCTTGACTTTGTAAAGAATTTTCGTAACGCTCGCGTGATTCTTCGGATCAGTGAAGCATTTACCCGCAGTATTAAATTGCATCGGTCACGTTCGTCTTCCGTGATCGTCCCCAGTCGGGAGAGAATGCACGCAAAGCTTCTCGCTTCGTCTATCGTCTCGCTTCATCTCTTCCGTTCACGACGCCCTCGCAATGCTTGTGTTTTGTTAACACTTTAACTCCATTGCAAAAATCAAAACAGAACACCGGCGAATCGTATCGTAGGTTGTGAATAGTGACCTCGGAGAGGCTGATGTCATGCGAAGAAAGGCGTCATCTTCGAGGCGAGAACGCCTTCTCGGATTCGTAACACTATTTTTTTCGTATAATACACGGTACGATTTCAATAGGCTTATTTGTTTTTGTATTTTTTGTATCTGTTTATTGCGAATCGCAAATCACTGTGTTCTACCATTCGCATCTTCTCTTCGCTGTGCTGTAAGCTGTTCCAGCGGGACAGAGAGAACTCGTCTTGGACCATCCGGAACACTCGTGAAAGACCTGAAAAAAAAAGAAAAAAAAACAATCGGAATGATTTTACAATAAGATGAAAGAATAAAAGAAGTCTTGTCTAAAAACGATTCGCCACGCTGATAACGTGTACACGTGCGCGCCGACGTTTGTGTTTTCTCGTATGTTTTACGCTGTGTGTATTAAGTCATACGAGTGCATCAGCTATAACTATTTATGGAGAAGCGCGCCTACGCCGTGTGGTCACGATAGAATGGCGATAGAAGTAACTTGTGTGAGAACGTAATCACTAGACGCGTTACGCGAATACCATCAGATTTCGCGTTTACGCAATGGTAACTCTCACGGGTCTCGGAGAGATCGACAGCCCCAGTAGATATCTGTATGAACCGTAACAAAGTATCCAATACCGCATTCAATGCTCTCAGAATTTTGGAAAATTTAAATCCTCGATGTATGCAGAATTTTTTTTTTTTTTTTTTTCGATGCAACCAATTCATTTCTTGAATGAACAATCGATTAGTTAGACCCGCCAATTAGTCGGTTCAGCCAATTAATCAATTGATTAGAAGCAGTTGATCGATGCGATGATTAATTTTTCTTCATGTTCTTTGAATTCGGGAAAATACAATAAAAATAAACTCACTTGACACTTTGTCTCTACGTCGGCGGACGTTCGTTTTTTTTCGTTGGCACGAAAAATTCGTTTCCGGTACTCTAGTAAGATCGGTATATTGGGGCGATGAGTTTCTCGCGACTGTCGAAGAGTCCGAAATTTTCGTTTCATCGTATTTAATATTCGAGGGTCGGCCTTGTTCGGCGCTGAATTCATTGAGTCGTGTCTGTTCTCTGTCACCAATCTTCGACGAATTGTCTCGTATGTACAACACGATAAGCCACTCATTTTCATTGTATAACAATCGGAAAATTAAGATATTGCCGTTTTTCTGAAAAGTAGTTTTGAAAATAAAAAAATTCCTCGAAATCCGCGTTATTAGGTTGTAGGAGGTTCCCTCTTGTCGCTACACAAAATCTATCATCGGATTCGGATTCTGCACGAAAAAATACGTAAAATATGATGTGGAGAAAAGTTTTCTAGCGATTTTAGATGTTGATGAAAAAAAAGGGCTAAAAACGTCGAATTCGACCGGGAAGAGGGCTAAAATCGCGTTTGAAGTTTTGGATTCTTCCCGACCAGGTAACGGCATCAATAAACGCTTCAGCATTTCGCCGGTCACCCTATTTTGTGTATTTATTCCCGTACAACACGATAAGCCACTCATTTTCATTGTATAACAATCGGGAAATTAAGATATTGCCGTTTTTCTGAAAAGTAGTTTTGAAAATAAAAAAATTCCTCGAAATCCGCGTTTTTAGGTTGTAGGAGGTTCCATCTTGTCGCTACACAAAATCTATCATCGGATTCGGATTCTGCACGAAAAAATACGTGAAATATGATGTGGAGAAAAGTTTTCTAGCGATTTTAGATGTTGATGAAAAAAAAGGGCTAAAAATGTCGAATTCGACCGGGAAGAGGGCTAAAATCGCGTTTGAAGTTTTGGATTCTTCCCGACCAGGTAACGGCATCAATAAACGCTTCAGCCATTCGCCGGTCACCCTACTTTGTGTATTTTTTCCCGTACAACACGATAAGCCACTCATTTTCATTGTATAACAATCGGAAAATTAAGATATTGCCGTTTTTCTGAAAAGTAGTTTTGAAAATAAAAAAATTCCTCGAAATCCGCGTTTTTAGGTTGTAGGAGGTTCCCTCTTGTCGCTACATAAAATCTATCATCGGATTCGGATTCTGCACGAAAAAATACGTAAAATATGATGTGGAGAAAAGTTTTCTAGCGATTTTAGATGTTGATGAAAAAAAAGGGCTAAAAACGTCGAATTCGACCGGGAAGAGGGTTAAAATCGCGTTTGAAGTTTTGGATTCTTCCCGACCAGGTAACGGCATCAATAAACGCTTCAGCCATTCGCCGGTCACCCTACTTTGTGTATTTTTTCCCGTACAACACGATAAGCCACTCATTTTCATTGTATAACAATCGGAAAATTAAGATATTGCCGTTTTTCTGAAAAGTAGTTTTGAAAATAAAAAAATTCCTCGAAATCCGCGTTTTTAGGTTGTAGGAGGTTCCCTCTTGTCGCTACACAAAATCTATCATCGGATTCGGATTCTGCACGAAAAAATACGTAAAATATGATGTGGAGAAAAGTTTTCTAGCGATTTTAGATGTTGAAGAAAAAAAGGGCTAAAAACGTCGAATTCGACCGGGAAGAGGGCTAAAATCGCGTTTGAAGTTTTGGATTCTTCCCGACCAGGTAACGGCATCAATAAACGCTTCAGCCATTCGCCGGTCACCCTACTTTGTGTATTTTTTCCCGTACAACACGATAAGCCACTCATTTTCATTGTATAACAATCGGAAAATTAAGATATTGCCGTTTTTCTGAAAAGTAGTTTTGAAAATAAAAAAATTCCTCGAAATCCGCGTTTTTAGGTTGTAGGAGGTTCCCTCTTGTCGCTACACAAAATCTATCATCGGATTCGGATTCTGCACGAAAAAATACGTAAAATATGATGTGGAGAAAAGTTTTCTAGCGATTTTAGATGTTGAAGAAAAAAAGGGCTAAAAACGTCGAATTCGACCGGGAAGAGGGCTAAAATCGCGTTTGAAGTTTTGGATTCTTCCCGACCAGGTAACGGCATCAATAAACGCTTCAGCCATTCGCCGGTCACCCTATTTTGTGTATTTTTTCCCGTACAACACGATAAGCAACTCATTTTCATTGTATAACAATCGGAAAATTAAGATATTGCCGTTTTTCTGAAAAGTAGTTTTGAAAATAAAAAAATTCCTCGAAATCCGCGTTTTTAGGTTGTAGGAGGTTCCCTCTTGTCGCTACAAAAAATCTATCATCGGATTCGGATTCTGCACGAAAAAATACGTGAAATATGATGTGGAGAAAAGTTTTCTAGCGATTTTAGATGTTGATGAAAAAAAAGGGCTAAAAAACGTCGAATTCGACCGGGAAGAGGGCTAAAATCGCGTTTGAAGTTTTGGATTCTTCCCGACCAGGTAACGGCATCAATAAACGCTTCAGCCATTCGCCGGTCACCCTATTTTGTGTATTTTTTCCCGTACAACACGATAAGCTACTCATTTTCATTGTATAACAATCGGAAAATTCAGATATTGCCGTTTTTCTGAAAAGTAGTTTTGAAAATAAAAAAATTCCTCGAAATCCGCGTTATTAGGTTGTAGGAGGTTCCCTCTTGTCGATACACAAAATCTATCATCGGATTCGGATTCTGCACGAAAAAATACGTAAAATATGATGTGGAGAAAAGTTTTCTAGCGATTTTAGATGTTGATGAAAAAAAAGGGCTAAAAACGTCGAATTCGACCGGGAAGAGGGCTAAAATCGCGTTTGAAGTTTTGGATTCTTCCCGACCAGGTAACGGCATCAATAAACGCTTCAGCATTTCGCCGGTCACCCTATTTTGTGTATTTTTTCCCGTACAACACGATAAGCCACTCATTTTCATTGTATAACAATCGGAAAATTAAGATATTGCCGTTTTTCTGAAAAGTAGTTTTGAAAATAAAAAAATTCCTCGAAATCCGCGTTTTTAGGTTGTAGGAGGTTCCCTCTTGTCGCTACACAAAATCTATCATCGGATTCGGATTCTGCACGAAAAAATACGTGAAATATGATGTGGAGAAAAGTTTTCTAGCGATTTTAGATGTTGATGAAAAAAAAGGGCTAAAAACGTCGAATTCGACCGGGAAGAGGGCTAAAATCGCGTTTGAAGTTTTGGATTCTTCCCGACCAGGTAACGGCATCAATAAACGCTTCAGCCATTCGCCGGTCACCCTATTTTGTGTATTTTTTCCCGTACAACACGATAAGCAACTCATTTTCATTGTATAACAATCGGAAAATTAAGATATTGCCGTTTTTCTGAAAAGTAGTTTTGAAAATAAAAAAATTCCTCGAAATCCGCGTTTTTAGGTTGTAGGAGGTTCCCTCTTGTCGCTACAAAAAATCTATCATCGGATTCGGATTCTGCACGAAAAAATACGTGAAATATGATGTGGAGAAAAGTTTTCTAGCGATTTTAGATGTTGATGAAAAAAAAGGGCTAAAAACGTCGAATTCGACCGGGAAGAGGGCTAAAATCGCGTTTGAAGTTTTGGATTCTTCCCGACCAGGTAACGGCATCAATAAACGCTTCAGCCATTCGCCGGTCACCCTATTTTGTGTATTTTTTCCCGTACAACACGATAAGCTACTCATTTTCATTGTATAACAATCGGAAAATTCAGATATTGCCGTTTTTCTGAAAAGTAGTTTTGAAAATAAAAAAATTCCTCGAAATCCGCGTTATTAGGTTGTAGGAGGTTCCCTCTTGTCGATACACAAAATCTATCATCGGATTCGGATTCTGCACGAAAAAATACGTAAAATATGATGTGGAGAAAAGTTTTCTAGCGATTTTAGATGTTGATGAAAAAAAAGGGCTAAAAACGTCGAATTCGACCGGGAAGAGGGCTAAAATCGCGTTTGAAGTTTTGGATTCTTCCCGACCAGGTAACGGCATCAATAAACGCTTCAGCATTTCGCCGGTCACCCTATTTTGTGTATTTTTTCCCGTACAACACGATAAGCCACTCATTTTCATTGTATAACAATCGGAAAATTAAGATATTGCCGTTTTTCTGAAAGTAGTTTTGAAAATAAAAAAATTCTCGAAATCCGCGTTTTTAGGTTGTAGGAGGTTCCCTCTTGTCGCTACACAAAATCTATCATCGGATTCGGATTCTGCACGAAAAAATACGTGAAATATGATGTGGAGAAAAGTTTTCTAGCGATTTTAGATGTTGATGAAAAAAAAGGGCTAAAAACGTCGAATTCGACCGGAAGAGGGCTAAAATCGCGTTTGACGTTTTGGATTCTTCCCGACCAGGTATCGGCATCAATAAACGCTTCAGCCATTCGCCGGTCACCCTATTTTGTGTATTTTTTCCCGTACAACACGATAAGCTACTCATTTTCATTGTATAACAATCGGAAAATTAAGATATTGCCGTTTTTCTGAAAGTAGTTTTGAAAATAAAAAATTCCTCGAAATCCGCGTTTTTAGGTTGTAGGAGGTTCCCTCTTGTCGCTACACAAAATCTATCATCGGATTCAGATTCTGCACGAAAAAATACGTAAAATATGATGTGGAGAAAAGTTTTCTAGCGATTTTAGATGTTGATGAAAAAAAAGGGCTAAAAACGTCGAATTCGACCGGGAAGAGGCCTAAAATCGCGTTTGAAGTTTTGGATTCTTCCCGACCAGGTAACGGCATGAATAAACGCTTCAGCCTTTCGACGGTCACCCTATTTTGTGTATTTTTTCCCGTACAACACGATAAGCAACTCATTTTCATTGTATAACAATCGGAAAATTAAGATATTGCCGTTTTTCTGAAAAGTAGTTTTGAAAATAAAAAATTCCTCGAAATCCGCGTTATTAGGTTGTAGGAGGTTCCCTCTTGTCGCTACACAAAATCTATCAATCGGATTCGGATTCTGCACGAAAAAATACGTAAAATATGATGTGGACAAAAGTTTTCTAGCGATTTTAGATGTTGATGAAAAAAAAGGGCTAAAAATGTCGAATTCGACCGGGAAGAGGGCTAAAATCGCGTTTGAAGTTTTGGATTCTTCCCGACCAGGTATCGGCATCAATAAACGCTTCAGCCATTCGCCGGTCACCCTATTTTGTGTATTTTTTCCCGTACAACACGATAAGCTACTCATTTTCATTGTATAACAATCGGAAAATTAAGATATTGCCGTTTTTCTGAAAAGTAGTTTTGAAAATAAAAAAATTCCTCGAAATCCGCGTTTTTAGGTTGTAGGAGGTTCCCTCTTGTCGCTACACAAAATCTATCATCGGATTCGGATTCTGCACGAAAAAATACGTAAAATATGATGTGGAGAAAAGTTTTCTAGCGATTTTAGATGTTGATGAAAAAAAAGGGCTAAAAACGTCGAATTCGACCGGGAAGAGGCCTAAAATCGCGTTTGAAGTTTTGGATTCTTCCCGACCAGGTAACGGCATGAATAAACGCTTCAGCCTTTCGACGGTCACCCTATTTTGTGTATTTTTTCCCGTACAACACGATAAGCAACTCATTTTCATTGTATAACAATCGGAAAATTAAGATATTGCCGTTTTTCTGAAAAGTAGTTTTGAAAATAAAAAAATTCCTCGAAATCCGCGTTATTAGGTTGTAGGAGGTTCCCTCTTGTCGCTACACAAAATCTATCAATCGGATTCGGATTCTGCACGAAAAAATACGTAAAATATGATGTGGACAAAAGTTTTCTAGCGATTTTAGATGTTGATGAAAAAAAAGGGCTAAAAACGTCGAATTCGACCGGGAAGAGGGCTAAAATCGCGTTTGAAGTTTTGGATTCTTCCCGACCAGGTAACGGCATCAATAAAGGCTTCAGCCTTTCGCCGGTCACCCTATTTTGTGTATTTTTTCCCGTACAACACGATAAGCAACTCATTTTCATTGTATAACAATCGGAAAATTAAGATATTGCCGTTTTTCTGAAAAGTAGTTTTGAAAATAAAAAAATTCCTCGAAATCCGCGTTATTAGGTTGTAGGAGGTTCCCTCTTGTCGCTACACAAAATCTATCAATCGGATTCGGATTCTGCACGAAAAAATACGTAAAATATGATGTGGAGAAAAGTTTTCTAGCGATTTTAGATGTTGATGA